>BSBM01000072.1:7595000-9072500 GCA_027924585.1 Larix kaempferi | reverse complement strand
AATTGAATGATGTCTTTCATTGCAAGGTTTCCTTCTTGAATGTCTTTGCAAATTTTGACAATTTTTTCTTTCTCACTCCTTCCATCCAATATTCGCCATAATGTTTCAGTCACATTCTTTCCGATATGCATTGTATCAAACAAATGAGCAATTTTTAGGTCCTCGTAGTAGGGAAACCTACTTAATTGTTTAGGATAACTTTTCATTCCTTGTGGAATCCCATCAATGCCTTCATGATGATCACAACGACCATCATGAATTGCAGTTTATAAAGAAATTACAAAAATCAATGTCAATTACAGTAAACAAAACAAATAAAAAAATACATAACATTTCATGATATGCGATGATTCATACATACCTTGATGATGTCTATTATATTGCAACTTCCATAGGAGAGGTGTCATTCTCTGCGATTTTAATGCAGTCTCTTGCTTCCCATTGAACAGATTTTTTTCAGTAGTTCGATACCTGTGATTCTTAGAGAGGAAGTGCTTATACTCATCAAACACCTCCTTTCCTAAGCTTTTTAAACGATGAGATTTTATCTAAGGACCACAAACTGGACATGCAAATTTTCCCTTTGTCTGAAGACCTACATAAATAGATGGAATATCTATGTCAATTATAATTATATATAAAATGAATGGATTATTTAAAAAAACATGCATGCATAGTATATTAACTAGTTCACAAAATTAAATGCAATTAAAGTGGAACTTATAATTACAAACCATAAAAATGGGTTAACCCTGGGGCATCATGTATTGTCCATACAAGCATTGCATGGAATTGAAATTGCCTTTGTCGTATTGGTCTAGATACGTCATACATAGTGATGTCATTCCATAACTTTAGTAGATCGTCAATAAGAGGTTCGATATATACATTCATATTTTTAACTTGGTACTTACCTGATTGATTTGAACATATAAAATACATATTTATGAGTACCATTTACATATATAAACAATGCACAAGAGAAAAATAAAAAAAATATGTATATGACATTATGCAACAACATACGACAAATGAGATGCCACTACATTAAAAATAAAAGTTGTAGACACAATATACCTGTAATAATCATCGACAACATTATGTGGTCCCTCTTTATTGACAACAATGGAGGAATTTTATTGTTGAAAACAAAAATAGGCCACACCGAGTAAACGGATCCCATCTCCGCAAATGGATTGACACCATCTGCTGCCAAAGAAACCTTAATATTACGAGGTTCTTCTTTAAAGTGGGGCCATTTTTCCTCCATATCTCTAAATGCAGACCCATCTGTAGGCATTCAAATAATGTCATATGGACTTCTATTCCTTGCATGGTAATCCATAAATTGCGCAATTTTTTTGCACATGAACAGTATTTGCAAACGTGGAATAATGGGAATATAACAAAGAACCTTGCGAGGCACCTTTTTTGTTACTTGATCTGTTCGATATCTACTGATATGAAATTCCAGAAATTCTATTGCAAATTCATGTTGATTATAATATATAACATGGTCATCGGGGCATTCATAAATTGCTTCATACTGCATTCCAATTTCTTTCATGATGGCAGATAAATCTCGATATGTGCGAGGTAAAATATTTGATGGTGGTAATAAAAATTCAGCTATCAAGCTACAACAAATTAAAATAAAAATCTCGTTAATATAATATATAAGTAATATTAATGAAACACATTTCATCTGTATTAATTTGACTTATGAATTAACAATAAAATTATTAGAGGAACAAAGAATACTTTTATCACAGTCATATATATGTGATTTTAGATTCCTTAACATCCATGTGACTGATATGTTTGAAAGACCATTCATAGCCTTCACGTTCATTATCAACAATATAGCAGAGAGAATATTTGTGTTGGAGCCTTCATATAGGGGTTCGTATGCCTTCTCAAGAAGAGGTAAATCATGAACATCATCAAAGTCATCATTTTCATGATCAACATCATCAGCATAATCCATTCTAACATTAAATGAATCATGGATCAATGTATTTGTACCATCATCTTCAACTATGTTATTTGTATGATCATCTTCTTCAATATGATAATTAACTTGTTCTCCATTACTCAAAGGTCGATGTTCCTCCGGTACTTGTTCTGAAGAAACTTCCTTTGGACGATATGTTGTAGGATGTCTTGTCATAGGATCCATCCCACAATCTAGCAAGCAACTGTCGATTTTGTTCTTCTGGATCAGGAATATTAATATTTGACATTTTCTCACAAAGAGCTTGAAAGAAGATTATCGATCTTAAAAAATCAAGCTCCACACCTCACTATTTCCGCAAACCATCCGTAAAATAAATTCCGCAAATCGTCGCTTGTATAGAAAAAATGTCGAAATGTTTACGCAATTTATAGATTTTCAAATTTAAATGTTCGTCGGATATCCGACAACATTAGTCTAGTAACCATTATAACATAGTCGTCGGATATCCGACAATATTAGTCTAGTTACCGTTATAACAAAGTCGTCGGATATCCGACTATAGGTGTCGGATATCCGACTACGGGTGTCGGATATCTGACACCTTTAGGATATCCGACATATCATTCTATGAATTTAAAAAAATGTAATCAAATTTCGTAATTTTGAAGGTGAAATCCGACGACACAATCTGTTTCATCGGATGTCGTCAGATTTTGGGTTCAAATTTTGTAGTGAGAGGTCTCTCCAACCCAAAATTATCGGTTTCAGTTTAGTATTATGTACAACTGTTGCAATTGCCTAACCTGTATATAGATTCTTATTGAGTAGACCTTTAGGGATTGAAACTCTCATGTTCTCACTAAGGTGAAGCTCTAATAGAAAGGATATCACCTATCATAGTTGTTATGTTTGTTGCAATGAGGATTGAACATAATTTGTGATTTCCCACATAGTTGTTGCTATAGTTCGAGGCTAGTTTGCACTAGTTTTTTTGGTACTTATCAAAGCTTGGATTTTTAGATAAGTAAAGAGGCCCTAAATGATTCTATCACGATATTATATGATTTTACATTGAAAATTTTATGGTTAGTGATAGCATTCTTTATGTACTATTGTTTTTGAGTTTAAGAGACATATTTTCACCAAGTAACAGCCCACTCAACTGGCTCATGCTGGATTGGGTTGTTACACTTATACTATATAATTAAATGCTAAGGATCCTCTGACCATATGTATATTTTTTCAAACTCTTACTAACTCCAAAAATGAAATGCTTCACCTTCTACACCACACCGATGATATGTGCAATATCCCTTGAAAAAATAAATGTTGCACAAATATTAGAACATAAACCTTTATAGTCCTTAATATATTGATGAGTCTCTTCATGCAAATACCGAGTCTTTGAAAATGATCCCATTGTCTTCAAAAAATTATGAACCCACTTCTTGAGTAATCTATCAGCCCCCATCCAAATCACTTGACAAGTATCCACATGATACACTTGATGGTCTCTCCCATGAATACATGTATCATTTTCTCAGTGTATTTATTTGTAGTTCCTTTTCGTCCAGTCAATCATTCTTGCAACTCTTTCTCTTCTAGTGGCATGAACTATTCTTGTAAATATAGTACAACCTCTCCCCAAGTGTCAAAGGAATTTTTTGGGTTTCCCACTTTCTCAGTAGATTTTAGGGTCACATCCAATGCTTCATTGCATTTCTTGCATTCACTTAGTCAATAATGACCTCACAAAACTCTGTGACATCTCATTTTCCATCAAAATTATATTGGTCCTTTATATTGGTTCCCATACATCTTATTGATCTTATCATTGTGCATCAATATTACCATGCTATCCTCCAAAAGACATTAAATATCAACTCAGGTTGAACGTTCCAATAAAATTATGACACAGAGCTGAAGAGGAGCACTAGGGTTGCAACAGGTGGTTTCTATCTTGGATACCATCTACTTGTTTCTACATATGGTGAAACCAGTGATGTGATTCTCCATAAAAATGCTACTAACTCTGAAATGTCACAAATATTTCCTCAATTTATGTGTAAACCCTCAAACTAATGCCATAAATTCTAAACAATAATGGGGCATTCTGCAAGTGGAACATCCCTCAGGGATGATGACATGAATTGATTTTAAGGTCGGCGTCTACTTTGTAATGGTTATTTGTAAGTTCAACCCCTTCTTCAATCCCCCAACTCGGCCTTAAGGATGAATTTTGACAGGTGCATCCTCTCTCCAAAGTGAACTATGGGCCTTTCTCCCACACAGTGCAACATTCTGGGCACTACTTAGCCCTCAGACAACCCTAATCAACAATTTTGGGAACTGCTTATCCTTTAGACATCCCTAATCAGCAATTATGGGCATGAAAATAGGAAGATATAGGACAAATTAGTAATTCTGGTGTGAATTTTGACAAGAAAATTAGTTTTGGGTGCACTTAGACCTCCAAAATAGTGGCAAACGTTCATGACAATCACTTCAAATCATCAAGAAGGGATTCTCAAGAATTCTGGGCAATATGGTGTCAATCCAAGAAGCTTTCTCACAAAAATATGGTGTCAATCCAAGAAGCTTTCTCACTAACGGGCCTTCTATAATAATAGAAAAACATAGTGGACCCAGTTCAATTTACATTGAATGGAGACCATAACTACACCATTATTACTCTAATGGGTTCTTCATACCCTACTACACCCTTAGGGAGGATCCCAATACTTCATCCCCTTTCAAAAATAGCTTTCATCAACACTAGTATTGAGGATGTACAACCATAAACCTAGGCCCCATGTACAAGTGTTGATCGTAATATTGAAGTAGTCCAAGGAACAAGGATTTCATGTATAAGGGCTAGCCATAATGATGTAGTTAGAGAATCTTTTCCATAAACCTAGGTCCCATGTACAACCCTTGTCTTCCACACTAAACTCATCTTAGAATCACATCCATAAGCCAAGGTCCTGTGAACAATTCTAGTTTCAAAGTTGAAGCAGTCTAAGAAGATTGTCCATAAACTCGTGTCATGTGTCTAGGTGCTAATGTTGACTACAAATTGATGTCAAATCCTTGTGTGACAAATGGTTGAACGTGGTGCTTCCAATTCCCACCATTATCATGTGGATCCAAATAAAAAGAGTTGCTGATCTCCAAAATATCATTGACATAATTGTAAAAGGTCAGTTGTGATTTTGGAAGGTACACTACAACTAGAGAATATGCAAGATGAACATTAACGGTTATAATGGGATCCTTACTTCCTTCAATGGTTTTTACTTAAGATGGTTTAAGAGTATGGTTATCGAATATAAGTTGAAAGTAGTTGTATTCCCATAAGTGAAAATTGTCCATATAACGGTGATCATAGTCATCATCTACATCACCCCATGCATGTATGTCTCTTGCATACTCATCTTCAATATGCCTTCAAAGTTCCAAAATTTCGATAGTTTCATATGATTCATGTAGTTTTCGTACTTGGTGCACCAGATAGTCAATCTATACAAATTGCATCTTTAGGGTATTTCAAAGCTCTTTAGGACACTTCATATGGACTCATCGTCATTTCTTTTAAGGGCTTCTATACTTGACTTCATGGCTTTAAGACTTCATGATTCGGGGCTTCATGGTTCTAGGTCTCTCCCAAAAATATAGTATTGCACAATCCTTAACTCGGCCTTAAGGATGAATTTTGACAGGTGCAGCCTCTCTCCAAAGTGAACTCTAGTCCTTTCTCCCACATTGTGCAACATTTTGGGTACTACTTCGCCCTCATACAACCCTAATCAGCAATTATGGGCACTGCTTATCCCTTAGACATCCCTAATCAGCAATTATGGGCGTGAAAATAGGAAAATTTAGGACAAATTAGTAATTGTCTCACCATCCTCTAGCTACCAGGGATCTGTGAAAGAATAACAACTTTGGCAGGTGCAGCCTCTCTCCAAAGTGAATTATGGACCTTTCTCTCACACTATGCAACATTCTGGGAACTACTTAGCCCTCAGACAACCCTAATCAGCAATTATGGGCATTGCTTATCCCTCATAAATCCCTAATTAGCAATTATGGGCATGAAAATAGGCAAATATCAGACAAATTAGTAATTTTTGGTGTGAATTTTGACAAGAAAAGCAGTTCTAGGTGCACTTAGACCTCCAAAATAGTGGCAAATGGTCATGGAAAACATAGACCTTTCAATAAGGGGAAAATAGATTACATTGTTGAAGCAAGTAAGAAACCCTAGTACACCTTCACATTGACTGTAAATCCCTGGAATAAAATCCATCTTTCAACCAATCGACTTAAATGGCCTCACAATTGTAGAATCGAAACCATTCTCAACACCCTCAACTGCAACAAGAAAAATTTTAGTCTAATTAAACAAGCATTACATCTATTATGAACCTATTGCAGACTTACATAGTATAGACAAATTTAGGAGTATTTTAAACATTTCTCACCCTGTATTGTTTTTTGAATTAGCTAATGTCCACATGCATATGCCCATCACTACTTCTAAATTGGGCCAAATATGCAAGGAATTGCATCCTCTTTAACAACATAGAAAACATGATCCTACTAATCACGAACCATGTGAATTAAAATCATAGAAGCAAAGGCTACAACATTACAATGCTAAGAATAACCATAAAAAATATGCAATCCAACTATGTAATGTAGTGGAAGGAACAACCATTGTCCTAGATAATAAATTGATATATTTGAAGTTCCGAATTGTTAGTTAAATATGCCCATGCCAATATAAGCTACGTGGCATTGAGCAATGCATGAGCAACTACAAGTCCCAAGTCCCATGAAAATTATGGTGGAACTTAAGATCCATATGCTACCTGAGGATGAAAATAAACTTAAGAAGTGAGGAGTTGTTGGTAGATAGGACCAAGATAAAATAGTTGAAGAGCAAGGAGATCATCAATGTAGAGCATAACATTAAGAAAATATGTATTAAAGGATTATAAGTAAGCAGAGGGTAAATTGCTTCTTTAGATTATTTCAAAGCTCTTTAGGACACTTCATATGGACTCATTTTCATTGCTTTTGAGGGCTTCTATACTTGAATTCATGAATTCAAGACTTCATGATTTTAGGGCTTCATGGTTCTAGGTTTGTCCCAAAAACAAAGTATTGCACAATCCTTAACTCAGCCTTAAGGATGAATTTTAACTCGGTTATAACTTATGTTTGTACCAAGAGTAGTGAAAAAAAATCATATAATTAAAAAATGCATATAACGGAATAGATTGAAATGTTCTGGAAGAAGAAGTAGTGCAATAGGTTGAAGGAGCAGTTCCACTAATAGAGTAGCAGATTGAAGAACTAGAACGCATGGAAGAAGGAAATGAGTATCTAACTACAAGCAGAAGTGAAGCCAAACCAAGATGAAAGGAGGAATATGTAGTACTATAAACACTAGGTATGGGAAGGAAACAACTCCTAAAAATTTAGCAGCGGGAAAGAGAGGAATAAGATCAAAATGTAGCACCATAGAGTCACAAATTCATGGATTTTACATTATAAGAATGGATGATGTTGAAAATATGATTTTTTCTTTCTTTCTTTGTGGATGATTCCATAAGACGGTTAGCTCTATTTAAATGTCATATTCTTTGCTTGTTTATGTCCACATGTTTGGCACTGTTCCATGAATTTTCTTGGGGATGTATACACAGATCCTTCAAATTCCAAGCTGTGTTATTAGATCCTTGTATGATGGGAAGCCTTACTTTCCCTTTTAGCAAGTACCCTGCCTACTTTCCCTTTTAGCAAGTACCCTTCCTATATGATGGGACTGCACTAATATTAGTGATAAATCCATGTTTTTAGAGTAAATGGACTTGAGGAGGCAACACGTTTACCCACATGATTTTGTTGATTTTTTACTAGAATATGAGCTAATACCATGTCAATTTTTCCTACAGGAAAATCCGTAGTTGGACTCTACTTGCCTACATGAGAACGCTGGTTGTGTTTATTTTTCTAACTAGTTGTGTAGCAAAGGAAATTCCCATGTTAATGTGGTGATTTGTTGAGTAAGATGTTTGTGCTTGATGAAAATTTGGTGAGGTGATCAAAGTAACATGTAGTGAGAGAATTGTCTTAGTACATAGAATTGTGGATCAAATTGAGTAAATAACTCCTAGTAGATTCCTGTACCCGCATTGTCTCATAGTGCAAATTGTGGTTGACCTCTATAGCCAATATCTATGGCCCGAAGGTGATTCGCTCCTCTGCAATCAATTTGGTGGATAAATAAATGAGATAAGATAAGTATTCATCTATCTTTATGTGGCTTATCTCTGTTTTTTACTTTTATCAGCTAATTCCTTATTGAAGTGAAATTAATTTAATGCAGTGGGTATAATGGTGAGAGTTTTATCGATAAGCATGCTTATGAGAGATGGTTCAATTTCTCCACACGATTTATGTGTGTAAAATGTAATTCCATTGTGAGAGTTTTCCATAATTTTCCTAGTATTCAATATTCTTCTCAATGTCTCAAACTTTTATCGCAATTCATCTTCAAGACAATGAATCAATTTTGATAGAGGAGCCAACCATTCTATAAATAGTAGTGTATCCTAAAATTGCAACTTACATCAGCTTCAAAAATTCATTGTGGGATCATCAAATACTAAGATTATATGATGTTAGTTTGATGCTCTATTTGCAAGTTTATTTGTTGATGGAATTTGAGATTCCATTGTTCACTTACTTCTAGGCCTCCATATTTATTCATAGTCCTTGTATTCTTAACTATTTTTAAGTCCTCACCTAACCCACGTGTAAAACAATGCTCCTCTTTCAAAACGATTTGAAAATTCTCTAGACAAATGTGGTGCTTGGTCTTGAGTGAGTCCTTAGTTAAAGCTAAGGTGAAAATGTGTTCATTCTATATATCCATGTTGTGTTCCTTCATCCTAAATTGGAACGATCATTCATTTCTCCTATATAAGATCTACCACAAGAACAAGAAACCTTGTAGGCCCCCTTCTGTTGATGAGGATCCATGGAAATTATGACAAATTTCATTAATTTCCTTATGGTATTAGGAGGAAAGTTTCAATCCACATTCTTCTTACTTGAATGTATGTTAAAAAATATTTAGGACCCTATGATCAATTGTTTTGGTTGTTTCAATCCCTAGATTGACTTCCATTGATGACCCTATGGATGGCTTATTCAACATCACCATCTCTCTAACCAATACTTTTAAATACATTTAACAAATGGTATTTTTCTTCATCGATGTGATATTCATCCAAAACATTGAAAGCTATAGTAGCTAGTGTTGATGACACCATCTTTTGAGTAGGGTAGTAATGTGAGTCTACGTGTAGATAACCTTTTGTATGGGGTTATCTTCCAAAAAAATTGGTGCACTAATATCTCATCGAGTCTTTTGTTGACCAACACATTGAGGAGTGATATGCTCCCATTTTATTCTATATCCATAGTAAATTGATGTGTTTGGATTGAAAATGACAGAGCACCAAATTTTTTTAGAGAATGTTCAAATCATTACAAAAGTGTATCATTATTTTAGGCATAGGTTTAAACAAGTCCTATAAATAGTTAAGCATATTGAGAATATATACAAAGATGAATGCCTACAAGTACATGAAAATTGGACTCTTGTATTACATAAACAAAGAAACCCACATTGACTTAGCATCACAGAATATTAGGATTTGAGTATCCCATAATGAACATTTGAAGCCAATATAAGTTGTGAATTTAGGATACACTACTATTTATAGAATGGTTGATCCCCTCTCGAAATTTACCCATTGTCCTAAACATGAACTATAATAAAAGTTTGAAACATTAATAAGAGTAGTAAACACTGTGAAAATTTTGAGACTCAAGTTAAGAGAGCTTCTCCTTAGTTCAAATATCAATACATACAGGTGAAAATCAAACTACAAGCTCACAAGGTTTTCTATAGAGTAAGCCCTTAACAAGTTCAATATATTATGATGAATGTGAATTTTTTGAGGGCCATACAAATATGATATTAGAGTAAATGTCAAGTCTAGATATATGTCAAGGGGACATTTCAAAAGGTGCTTACAAACCACAATTTCCAACTTCAAATGAAGAAGAAGGCTTCAACACATGATTATGTAAAAATAGAGTATGGGGACTTCAAATTTGGAAGAGGAAGGAGAACATCTACAACTTAGATCTTGGCATTAAGTGGCTTGAGAATACTTTTTAAATTAAAAAAGATTGGACAATATTCATCAAAACGTTTTTACCATAAAACTATCATGTTGAGTAGAATATATGGGAAATGATGGACATTTGAAGATAAAAATAAATCATGTCTTCAAGAGCATAGACATTTGCAATTGGAGGACTATTCAATAGAGAAACCAATGGATATTTCATAGGTTTCCATTTGGTTGCATGGATAGGTGTTGAATGTGTAACTTAGTCCTCCATCTTGTGTTGTAGGCCCTTATCCATTAAGAGCTCTTATTGTTAACTTAATCGCTATATTTTTTGTTTCAAATGAGGATTCTTTAATCATTTTTATCTACCAGTCATACTATTTGTCTATACTAGTTGTAAATAAAAGTGTTTGAATCAAATGAACTTTGAAATAACATCCTTCATATAATACACAATGAATTTTTCCTTTGTACACTTATTATTTCTTTACTGTAATGTATGCTTTCATAATCGAATTTGATTATTTAGATGTTCTTATTCTTTTGTGTGATATTTTTACCCTTGAATGAGAATGTTTAGCAATGGTTATGTTGATCACATTTTTCAATTTCTCTTGTCATAAGATCATACACTTTACATGTGCATACAAGGTATTGTTTTTGTTAGGGAATGAGTTCTTCTTTTTGTTAGGGAATGAGTAACAAGATAAGAATTACTATTTAAAATAGATTATTGATATTATTTCACATGTTTTTTAATTCTTTATTTTTATGACTTTGTGGACACCATTACATCTTATAAATTTAAATTTGAGAGGTGATGGCCACCAGGGAAGTGATGCTATTGTATATTTTGAATCTTGATTCTTATGAATGTCACTTTTTCTACTGGGTATTTTGGTAATGAAATATGTAAATAAAAAATTAGATTTTTAACACATAAGAAATCAAAACTCATATTTATCTTGATGGATTTATGTCTAATTTTGAAGTTAATCATGCATGGGTTTAGGTTAGTAGGTTCAAATTTTCTAGCCTCTAGAATTCATGTCATCGTGGATAGGTTACAAATTGTACTAATTTTATATATTTTTTCTCATGCAGGTTTCACTTTGGGTTTCTGGATTGATTTGATATTTTAATTGTGGAATATTCAATGAAATGTCAAACAACGGTCATGGAAAGAAAGCATAAAAATGGAGGGATGTATTATCATACTTTCAGAAGCCTCAATCCAAGAATCTAGATTCTCTTCATGATTCAAACTCTTTTGAGCAACCCATCAGTGAGAGAGATGTCAACTCTTCTGAGGATGCATATAATATCCATATAACAGATGATAGAATGGGTTCCTCTAGTGAAAATAGTGAGATAATGCAATTCAACCAGAAATTGGAAATGAAAATGTTGAAGGTTTTTCCTTGGAAGGAAACACAAATCATTCACAATCATGAAAAAGGAAAAAAGGCCAATGGAACATAGGGAGACAATTCCAATCTAAATGGGCCTCAAGATTTCCATTTATTGAACCAATACCTCCAATAAATGAGAAAGAGGCTTCGCGAGAAGTTAAATGCATTGTATGTAGTTGGAAACTTTGCAAGGTCAAATGAAGTTAGATACAATAGAGAAGCATGCAGGAAAGGTGTATGTTAAGAAAATTGTAAATGGTGAGGAGAATTCTATTCCCAAATGGAAATCTTCTGGGACTGTCGACATGTCGAATATCAAGAAGAATATAATAAATACTCAATAAGTAAGAGTACACTTGAGGCAAGTGGAGGGACCATCACATCTCTATTTGGAAATACAATGGAGAGAAATTTGTTATCCAAGACAACGCAATTAAGCACCGTATTTCACATCTTATCTAGAGGTCATCCTATGACAGATTATCCAAATTACAAGAACTATGTATCTTTTCTTGAAGTATTAAATTTTCCATCTTCTCACTGGTCTATAACGAGTGGTTAGGAATGGGAAAGATATCTAGCTCAAGTAGAAAAGCATGATTTGAAAGAGAAGATTGCAAATACTAGGTTTTTTTCACTATCTTTCGATGAAGTTATGGCTATTGATAATACTTCATGGATCTGCATGAGTATTTATATGGTTAATGATCATATTAGGCATTCATATTTACTTGGGATTAATAAAATGGATAAGAGTTCTACAACTAGAAATATTTGTGAACTTGTTATTAATACTTTGAAGGAAATTGGTGGTATGGATGATTTAATTATCGCAAAAAGGTTGGTATGTGTCGTAGCCGATGGAGCATCAATCATGCAAGGACAAAGGAATGGCCTTTGTGTCAAACCACAACTATCAGCTTCACCATTTATGATTAGTATTCATTGTATGGCTCATAGGATGAATATTGCATTTAAAATAGTAAGCAAGTTTCCATTGGTTTCAAAATTTGAAGAACTTATATGTGAGACTCATGCATACTTTTGTCATAGTCCCAAGCGATTTACAGAGTTTCAATAATTTGCTGACAATGTTACAAATGGAAAAAATCTATTAAAATATGTTGATACAAGATGGATCTCATTGAATGGACCAGCTCAAAGACTATTTAATGAATACCAATCATTGGTAGGGGTGATGTATGAACATCGATTTAGTGTAAGCAAAGCTCAAGATCTTCTCTTTCGACTAACTAATATAGAGACATTGTTAACATTGGTTGGAATTCTTCCTTTGCTTCATGAAATGAATGTCCTTGTGAAAATTTCTCGGAGTCGCACAATGTATATTGCAAAGCACACAAATGCAAGAAAAATGGCATGCCTTGCATTGGATAATTTGTATACGATGCTAGAGTCTTTTACGAGTCAAACATTTAACGGTTGGACTACTATCATTGATATAGAAAAGAGTGAAAATTATTTGAAGTTTGATGAAAAAGGGAGACTATGTATGGAAGTGTGTGGGTATATGGTTCCCTTTTATTATGTTAGTAAGATGGGACACACCAGCAAATACTGCCATGTGTCAAGAGACCAATTCAATGATATTGTGATTTCAGTGAGACGCAACTTGATACAAATTGCACAATCACTATTATTAGAGATAAGAGAATGATTTCCTCGAGATGAATTATCGGAGACCATGTATGTGGTATACCCTCATTATTGGAACACTGAAAAATATATAAATGCTTTAAAAGTCGACTTTCCAACAAAATTGAATACATTAGTGCACCACTTTGGTAGGAATGTTAAGGTACAAGGGGAAGATATTGGAGGTATATTAGATTCATCAAAATTATATCAACAAGCCTCTTGCTTTGCTCAAACAATGTCATATCAATATCATGCTTTGCTGAAACCTATAGAATATGGTGCAGTAACCAAATTATGGACTATTTCAGGTGAAATTCAATACCTATAAGAAAACATGTCAGAGTATTTCAAATTAGCCTATTTATGTCAAACCATGATTTTGGGATCAGTGGAGGATGAGAGAATGTTTAGTGCACAATCATTCTTGAAGTCAAATTTGAGGATCAAGCTTAATAAGAATATGGATACTTGTTTAAGATTATATGTAACAAAGTATGGCATTACCAATTTTCCATTCAATAGAGCACTAGCACTCTAGCGATCAGATTGTGAGAGAAGGGGAGAATACAATATAACAAATGTATCCAATGAACTTGATATGGAACATAATGTTTTGGAGGCTCATAATGATATTTCATATACAAAATTTCATGTTCAAATGTAGAAAATGAGGATCGACATGAGAATTGGGAATTTGATATGCCACAAGATATAATCTAGGATAATATACATTGGTAGTGTATAAATAATGAATGGAATTTAATAGACCATGTAATTTTTGTTAGTTTGACTTCGATGTTCCTCTATTCTTGGAGTAGGTTGGAAAAGGAAAATTCTTGATGGGAGAAGATTACCATACATAAATTTGAAGTTGCATTTCAGGTAAAAATAGGTTATATCGTCTATACTTTGTATTAAAAATAGTAATATTAGAGTTACATTTCCTTGATGCAAGCTATTTTAAGTTTGATGTTTTGATAGTTAACCAACGCATTGTTTTTTTTCTTATATGTGACAGGAAATGAAGCTAGGACCTATCTATTCATAGATAGTGTCCTAGTATTAAAGGTTAAATAATTAATTTAACAATACTTCCACTTAGAAAGAATGGGCTCATTCAAAAGTTAAAACTCAAGTACATGGATATGCTTGGATTTATAGCTTTGATATCTTGTGAAATATGAATGGTTTGTTTGTTTCTTACGTTTGGAGCATTTTTTCAAGTTTGGAAGTTTGCATTTATTTTGGTTAAATATATGTTTATTCCCTTGATAATTGATTATGGTTTGAGCCCTTTGTACTAGCTTGATTCATTTCATAAATTGTTTGTTTGTTTCTTGCATTTGGAGCAGTTTTTCAAGTTTGGAAGTTCGCATTTATTCTGCTTATATTTTTTAATTCCCTTGATACTTGAATGTGATTTTAGTCCTTTGTATCCCTTTGTAGAATTCATTGTTTTTTTATAATAATTATTGTTCTCTTTAAATATTTGATGGTTCAAGGAAAGATGCTTGTATCTCCTTTCACGTTGTAGCATGACTTAAGCATCTTCACCATTTAGAATCCACTATGTTTATTTTATATTTTTTTGAAAAAATGTGTTCATATTTAGAAAGGGAAATGAGATCTGAGTTGCTCAGCTGAGAGAAAAATGGTCTATGCACTGGCTTACTAGGTTCCTATGCATTCATTGTAGGAGACCTATTGGCAATGAGACTGACATTCATTTAATGAAATTATACTTTTGATTTCATGACTAAAAGATCATTACATGTAGCCTCTAGGATTCTAGCTATATTTATAAATTCCTTGATAAAATTTAGTCTTTGATCACATAATAATGTTAGAATTCAAGTGGTATTGGTCACTAACACACCCTTGATTGTAAGGCATGTGAAGTAGAACTTGAAAGAATATGTTGAGGTATGTGTTTCTAAAATTTTCCCTATTGTGAATCATACATAAAGAGGAGAGTTTGTATTATATGGAAAGGTGGTAAAATTAAAAAAGGTGTTATATTTCATTTTAATGTTTTGTGGGACATAGCTTATTATCTTTCTATTACATAACTTATTCACTTTGATTGCATGTCGTGATAGAAAATGGGGACATCCATGCTAAAAATATGTTAATGTCAATGTGGATGAAATGCAACCATCCATTGAATTTTTTGAGAACATTGAGTCAAGTGTTGTAGTTCGGGTAGTGCTTCAAACAACTATTTTTATTGTAGCTATATTTTTATATTGAGGGGGGTTATTAGGTCCAATCATTTGTATTCTTGAAAAAATTAGGTGACAATTATTTCCCATAATGATAAGAACTTATTCTTAGACCCAACCATAATGTTGTTTTCTTCCTTTTTGCGCTTAACACTTGCACCGCCTCAAAAAGTCTCATGATAGCATCCAAAAGTGTCCCCAGAATGCCATTGTTGTGCAATCTCTTAAATAAGGCCTCTCAGATTGAGCCAAATTCCTTTCGAAAGTCAATAAAACAAAAAAATATTTCCAAAGAGCGATGATGTGCCTCAGTAATGGCCTAGAGCATGAAGATGTGATCAATGGTTTGGTACCCTAGGTGAAAACATCCCTTCCGTCCAGCCTTCAGATGTCTCCAATCAAGCTTGTTGGAAATCCATAAGTGAAGCACTATGGCATAATGCTTGGAAAAAGTATGTCCGGTCATGATTGTCTTGCAATTGTTTGGATAAGATCTAGTTCCCAATTTGAAAATTGGGTGAAGGATATGGTGGGACCTGGACTTAGGGAACCCACAAGAAACAACACGATTCAATGAACCAACACTGTGGGGATCAAGTGAATACCATGCTTGAGGAACTTGACTTGGAAGTCTTCTTCATCAATAGATCAGCTAGTGCTCATAATCTTGATGGATTTAGTGATGTCTCCATAAGAGAATATATGTCAAGGGAAGTGAGAGGGTGGGGTTTTAGATAGGATAATGATGGATCAATTTTATTTTTTTATTATTAATTTTTCTTTTGATTGATTTATGGAGCTACAAACCCTTACTCCACATTAACATCATACACACCTATTTTGACAAGGGGCAAAGAGAGTTGAACAATGCCTTTACCAATTGACCATAAGACTTTTTGCTTATCTGGACACACAATCAAATCATTGAGTGGTTGAACCCAATATTCAGTCCCTCATATTATTGGTTTCTCTTGACTTGTTTTTCTGGGACATATCGGGCCTCCCCTTTTTTAAGATGATGGCCTCCACCAAAATCCTTTTGGATTTGACCTACTGTATATCACTTCATAGTTCTAGTCAAATGTCCTTGTCATCTAATTTGGTAACTTTTTTATTTATTGGTTTTGGAAAATGGTGTCCTCCAGTGTGTTCATTTATCTTTGGTTGCATTGAAAGGCGCTTCTACAGCCTAGTATGGTAGACATGTTGTCACATTGGTAACGCTCACCTCATCATATGTCGGCCTCAACAAAAATATAATAATTTTGACAAATGATAATAGTAATATTGTATATTAGCCAAATATAGAAACAAATAAATAAATAAATAAAAATATCACCATATATATGAAAGAGAGGGATTTTATATGTACACATAATATACAAACTGCTATTTAGAGAAATAAAAAGAGAGATATTGGATTTACACATAAATAGAAATACTATAGAATCTAGATATGATATTTGTGTAGAAATATTGTTATAATGTAAATATTAATATCTTAACAATAATCAAAATTGTATCTTTACATATCCATATCTCCATAATTTGTGAGTTTTGATTTCTACGTAGTTGAGTGAGACTCCAACCAGCATGCTGAAGCTTTGGAATATTTTAATGAACTAAAAGCTTATGGGTTGGATCTTGACGTATATTCTTACAATGTTGTTATATATGCCTTTGGTAGTGTTAGGAGGATCAATGAAGTTTTTCAAGATGTTCATGAGCACGCAAGCCAAAGGTATGGAACCGGATACAGTTACTCATGAAAGTATGATAATTAGTTATGCAAAGCGAGGCTTGGTAGATGGCATTAGAAGAATGTTTTACAAAATGAAACAGAAGGTTTTTCATCCAAATGAATTCATGTTCAAGGCAGTTATAGATGCTTATAAAAGAGCTGGGAAGTTTGATCTAGCCAGGTTCGTTACCCAGGAGAGGGAATTCATGCACCTATTGCAAGAGCATGGTCACATTACATAGGATTATGCAGATCTAATTTAGAGCTTCATTTCATGTGCAAATATTTCAAAGGGAAGCTGGCATATTTTGTACATTCATGGTGTTGTGTCTTTAATATTCTTGTAAAATTGTAATAGGTTATTTTCTTAGGAAATTAAACCTTGACATGTATAGAGAAATTGAAAATATAAGGGTATTAGTATTTCTTATAGAGTATAAAAAAATGCAAATAAAAATAAATTAGGCATGCTCTCATTCAATATTAGTTAAGGCTTCGAGGGTAAACCACAAGCTTTAGGTTTTTGAAGTGGGAAGGTTTGATGTTTCTGCTTCACAACAGTAAGGGTAATCATATTTTTTATTTTTGAATATGTATGATAAAAGAAGATATGGGAATTATGGATGCTACTATTTTTGTTTCACTCATGAAATATCAAGACACACTATGAGACCTCTCTGTCGGACTTGGCCCACATAGAGTATGTTCCACACTAGAGTCTTTTTTATGGCCTTGAGTGTTTTGGGAGTTTTAGTGGATGGCTAATGTCCACCTTGGATTGATCCCTCTAGATCCTATTTGGATTCATCAAACAACATCAACATTCTTTAGTTAGTCTCCTTGCCAATCGTTGATGGTGGCAGGGGTGTGACTTCTACTCCCTCTGAGTCATGGTTGGTCATTCAAATGCTTGCTATTTCATAACTTCTAGATGAACCAGAACACTTTATTACCAAAATACAAGAAGTAAGGTTGTGCCTAATTGTGCATCATTTTGTGTTGTTAGCTACAGAGGTTGAGAAGATGTTTGAAAAGATGGTTAAAGCAAGTATGGAGACAGATTTTATTGTTTATGCTACCTTGATAAATGCATTTGTTGAAGCTGGATGTGTGGAAGAAGTTGTACATTACTTTCAAATAATGCAAGATGTTGGTTTTGCAGGGAATTCTATTGTATATAGTTATTTGATTAAGGTTTATAATAAACATGATCTTTTAAAGGAAGCATAAGAAACATACAAAAGCATACAGAAATTGAGTGTTGATATGGATGTCTTTTCATCAAGTTGTATGATTGACCTTTATACTCGTGCTGGTATGGTCACTGAAGCAGAGGAAGTGTTCAAGGTGAATTTGTGTGAACGAGATGTGCACAACATGCAGTTGAAGTGGGAACTTCTTTCTATTGTAGTTAAATATATGATGCATCAACTAAATTTCAGTACAGTGTTTTGTGAAGCTGTGAAGAATACTCATACAGGTGAAAGTATCCTTGGGGATTTGTCAAAGGCCTTGTATTTGTTATTACTTGAGCAAATTCGATTGGGATTGGCCTTGGTAGACTTAGATGATACAAATCAAATCCAAGAAGGTAGGTGTAGTTATGTCTATTTATTATGAACATTTCACAATTCATTGAACATTCTTGGAAACAAGGGTTTGTGAAGTACATATTTGGCTTTTTTTTCTTTAATCACAGTTTTAAATTGTTCCCCTTTATGAGGATGGAACAACTTACCACAGGTATTTCTATCTTTACGTCAAAACCTTTGTCGGAATGTGAGTCTAAAATAATGGAATTGTACCAGAACCCAACAGCCAGTATTTCTAAATATCTTATTGAGCAAATTTCATTATTCCTTCATCAAAGTGATCTGAAGGGCAGAGTGGGCAAAGTGGTCCAATTGAGGTAACTATTTTTCTTGCTTTTTAATGTCAGGGGTTTCTATGTTTCTCTTCATAGTCACACAGTCTTTATTGTTTGCTTCTAAATGAATATACACCCTGTTGAATCAGCTTAGTCAAGCCCCTTCTTCATTAGCCATGGTCTTTCAAGACTTCAACAATGATAAAACATCAGACTTCAAGCTTTCATTACTAGGTTTTTTTCATGGCTGATTTTGCTGTATTTGGGAAGCTAGGTGTGAGAAATTTTCTTCTCATCTTCAGTTTCAAACTATTGATATTTACCCAAGTATTCCATGTTTGATAGAAATTGACTCTTGCCTAGGCAGCAATATAATGTTGTTCTCATCCTTTGAACTCATTTTCTCTCCATATCTGTGGAAAATCTTCTTCACATCATCAATACTATATGGAGTATTAGCAGTAGCTATTGTATGGGATTTTAATGTTGATGTATATGTAACTTCGGAATGTATTTCACTTATATATTTATTGTACTCCTATAGAGATGTATTATTCCTCTATACGGAAGTGCCGCCATTTGTATTGACAAGTGTCGCAAGTGTGTTAACTTGCCGATGGGTTATTAGATCACCTTGTAAGGGGTCGGCCCGGATTAATGTAATAAGATATTATTGTGCTAAGCTAGACAAGTCGGCCCCATAAGATTATTGGGAAGTCAGAACAAGTATAAATAGAGATCTCCCGATCTCTATTTGGATCACTTCAGAACTCACACTTCCATCACTCGGAAAGTGGCGCACATGTGAGGAGGAGGATCAGCTGCTTAGAGGAGTCTATATTTGTGTACTTTGGTTTTTCTATTGCACTATCTATCTCTGAGGAAGTTGTGGGGTTTTTCACCTTAGGGTTTTCCCCACGGAAACTTTGTGTGTCTAATGTCTCTCATGCTTTTGTTTCTTGTGATGATTGACATGCTTGCTATGATTGATATGCATTGATATACTGTACATGTTATTCTCTTAGTAAATATCCTAGAGTATCTTGAATTAATGCTCAAAATTTAACATGGTATCAGAGCTAACCTGAGAAGAAGACATTGTGCAATGATGGAAACCAAGGTTTCTTATTTATTGGGTTTCTCTCCACAGATTTTGGAAACACAATATAGTAGATTGACTCTACTCATCAAGGAGAATCTATCTGTCCAATCAGAATTCAGTTTTGAGCACTTTCAGTTTTGGCCCTAAAAATTAGGGTTTCCACAAAAATAGGAATTTCTGAAATATGAAGACATAACTGGAAGCCCCTTGGAAAAATCAAATTTTAGAGCTTTGGATCGGGATTTTTGGCTGGATAAATCTCCAGGAAACTCAAACCCTAATTCAGGGTCCTCCTAAGTGAATCTGGAAAGACTCAAAGGCATTTCTGAAGGGTGAAACTTTGCAGAACTCAAATTCTGAGTATACCAGGATGATCAGCTCATCAAGGCACATCTTTCTATCCTTTCAGAAAGTTGAAATTCACATTTTGAATTTTTAGGGTTTCTCTGACAAACCCTAATCTGGGACCAGATCCAGTTTTCAGCAAATCAAGTGGTAAGACCTAAATCTTTTCTATTTCCATTTGAAGTACTTTTTAAAGATGTCTCACCACACTAAGCTTGAAGACAAGATTGAAGGGTATGATAACTTCCGAGCCTGGAAGTATAGGATTGGGTTAATCCTGGAAGAGAATGAGTTGGACTCATATATAAAAGAAGAGGTCCCTACCCCAGAGGATGAAGAGGCTAAGATATTGCATAACAATAACTTGGTCAAGGCAAAGAGAATCATTGTTGATTCTATTAAGGACCATCTTATTCCACACGTGTCATCCCTAAAGACACCCAAGGCTATGTTTGATTCCCTGACCAAGCTATTTGAAGGGAAGAACATAAATCGGAAGATGACTCTACGAAATCAATTGAAAGGGGTCAAGATGTCGAATGGAGAGACCATGCAATCTTATTTCTCCAAAGTCTCTCAAATCAAGGAACAGCTTGAAGCTGTAGATGAAATGGTGGAGAATAGAGAAATTGTGATGACCACTCTAAATGGCCTACCTAGGTCATGGGATTCCTTTATTCAAGGGATCTGTGCAAGAAAGAAACTAATCTCCTTTAGCAGAATATGGGAGGAATTTTCACAAGAAGAAGTAAGACTTGTGGCCCGAGAGGAAAAGATGGGGAATGAAGATCAAGCTCTCATAGCACTCACCAAGAAAGGAAAATCTAAAAGAGAGCCATCCCACTACAGGGGATCTTCACATCACCATTATCATAAGGATAAGAAAAATCTTAGATGCTTCACATGCAATGAGAAGGGACACTTTGCTTCAGAATGTCCCAAGAACAAAAGGGACAACAACAAAAACAACAACTTCAATAAGAAGAAGAAGGGCAACAAAAGAAGGTATCATGCTCATGCTGCCGAAGATGATGAACCTCCAAAGAAGAAGGCTAGAGCAGAAAGTGATGATGATGATTCATCAAGCGAAGAAGAGTATGTTCTAATCTCTGCTCTCACAGGTACTATTTCTCATGGTTGTAATGATTGGCTTATTGACAGTGGTGCTTCCAAACACATGACGGGGTTTAAAGAATCTTTTTTAAATCTATCTGAACATGAATCACCCCATAAAGTGAAACTTGGGGATGACTATCGATACCCCATCAAAGGAAGTGGTGAAGCCTCCTGCAACCTAGATTATGGAAAGTCCTTGAAGATGAAAGAAGTTCTCTATGTACCTGGGCTCAAGAAGAACCTACTCTCCATATCTGCATTGGATGCAAAAGGTATGAGGGTTGCATTTGTAGATGGCCAAGTTCTAATGTGGCCAAAAGGTAAAACTATTGATGATGCAGTAGTGATTGGAGAGCAAGAGGGAGGTTTGTATATATTGAAAGGACAACCTGAACATGCCATGGTGCATGATTCCATGGAGCTAAGTTAACTTTGGCATAGAATACTTGCACATATGCACTACAGAGCATTACCAATTGCAAGTAAAGTTGTAGAAGGTCTTCCTAAAATCAAGACCAAGCATGAAGGTGTTTGCAAAGGATGTGCAAAAGGAAAGAACATAAAGAAAGCATTTCCAAGCAGTGAAAGCAAGGCTAAAGGAATCTTGGAAATCATCCACTCTAATGTATGCAGTCCGATGTCATCCAGTTCTCTGAGTGGGTATATTTACTATGTCTCTTTCATTGATGACTTCTCCAGGAAGACTTGGGTTTACTTCTTGAAGAACAAAGATGAAGTATTTGATAAGTTCAAGGAATTCAAAACCTTGATGGAGAACCAAACTGATAAGAAGATCAAAACATTCAGATCCGACAATGGTGGAGAATTCACCTCAGGTGACTTCAAGAAGTTATGCAGTGATTCAGGGATTAAGAGGGAGTTGACTGCTCCACAACAGAATGGAGTTGCAGAAAGAAAGAAAGAACAATCATGGAAGCAGCAAGGGCAATGCTGCATGACCAGGATCTACCTATGCATCTATGGGCAGAAGCAGCTAGGACATCTGTATATGTGCATAACAGAACACCCCACAAGATATTGGACAACAAGACACCGGAAGAGGTCTTCTCTGGTAAGAAACCTGAAGTCAGCCATCTCAAAATATTTGGTTGTCCAGTATATACTCATGTGCCAAAGGAAAAGAGGACTAAGCTATATCCTTCAGGAAAAAAGGGTATCTTTGTTAGGTTACAGTGAAAGCTCGAAGGCTTACAGAATATACTTTCCAGGGTTCAAGAAAATTGATGTCAGCAGGGAAGTAACATTTGATGAAAATTCAGCATTCATCAAATCAAGGAAGACACCTGTTGAAGTTTATGAAGAACCTAAGGAAACTAGATTTCAAGACACTACCATGAATGAAGAAATTCCAGATGTTGATCGTGAAATTGAAGATCCGCAATAACCTGTAGATCCACCCCGTGAATAACTCTCACAAGAGAAAACCTGCATGGGCTAGAGAGCTCATTCAAGATGCAGAAAGATATGGCATTCCAGAAGAAGAACACAGAGCAAAGAAAAGAACTAGATCACATACCAGCTATGTTGCTTTACTATGTGATATCATGAACAAAGAACCTTCCAGTTATGAAGAAGCAGCAGAAAAGAAAGAATGGAAGGATGCCATGGTCGAAGAATACCAATCAATAATGAAGAATGATGTTTGGGATGTTGTCCCAAGACTTGAAGGGAAGTCTTTTGTGATTTCCAAGTGGATCTACAAGATCAAGCATGCTGCAGATGGAAGCATAGAGAAATACAAGGCAAGATTTGTAGCTCGTGGCTTCTCTCAGAAAGAGGGAATAGATTATGAAGAAACTTTTTCCCCTGTAGCCAGGTACACTTCCATCAGATCAGTACTTTCCCTGGCTGCAGCAATGAAATGGAAGATACACCAGATGGATGTCAAGACTACTTTCTTGAATGGTGTAGTTGAAGAGGAAGTGTATGTGGAGCAGCCACTCAGTTTTGAAACACATGACAGGGAGTCATATGTGTGCAGATTGAAGAAAGCCTTGTATGGCTTGAAGCAAGATCCCATAACTTGGTATGGTAGGATGGACAGTTTCCTATCTAGTTTGGGATTTACTAAGAGTAAAGCGGATTTCAACCTTTACTACAAGGTTGAGGAAGGAAATCCTGTGATACTACTCCTATATGTGGATGACCTATTTGTAACAAGAGATGATAGACTGATTGTTGATACAGAGGAAGCTTGTTGTCGAGTTCGATATGAAGGACTTGGGGATGATGCACTATTTTCTAGGTATGGAGGTGTGGCAGAGTGCAGATGGGATCTTCCTTGGACAAGGGAAATATGCAGTAGATATCCTGAAGAGGTTCGGGATGATGGACTGTAAGGCCATGGCCACACCTATGGCATCGAACTTGAAGCTTCTATGTGATGCTTAATCTGAGCCGGTTGATGTCTCTATGTATCGTCAGATGATTGGGTCCTTGATGTACCTGACGAACACGAGACCAGATATTTGCTTTGCGGTGAACACATTGAGCCAGTTCCTGATGGATCTGAGGAGTGTTCACTTGATTGTTGTAAAGCATATTCTAAGGTACCTGAAGGGTACAATTGATTATGGGTTCAAGTATGATGTGAATAAAAGTTTAACCTACGGGGTTATGTTGATTCAGATTGGGCAGGCAGTGTTGCAGATAGGAAGAGCACTTCTGGGTGCTGCTTCAGTATGAGATCAGGTGTGATCTCTTGGTTTAGCAGGAAACAGTCCTGCGTCGCACTGAGTACAGCCAAGGCAGAGTATGTTGCAGCCTGTGTGACTAGTTGTGAGTTAGTCTGGCTGCGGAAGCTACTGTCAGAGTTATTTGATCTCCCGTTGGAGGCTACTGGTATCCTTTGTGACAACCAGAGTTGTGTGAAGCTGTCTGAGAACCCGGTGTTCCATGACAGGTCGAAACACATAGAGATCAAATACCACTATATCAGGGATATGTTATAGAGAGGAGCAGCGAAGCTCCTGTATGTTGCGACGAATGAGCAGATTGCAGATGTACTGACGAAGCCACTAGCTAGAGTGAAGTTTGCGTACTTCAGAGAGAGGCTTGGAGTTATTCAGATTGACGACACTTTGAGGAAGAAGTGATGGACACATTTGTTGAAGCCATTCCAAGCATGTTGGAAGGAGGATCCTTCACATGGCTATGGATGTAAGTGATGGATGATGAGCATCAGGATGATGCTCCAATTACTGCTTTGTATATGCATCATGTTGGATGTTGGATATGATTTGTTGGATCATTTATATGTATATGTATGTATGCATCATGTTGGATGCTGGATATGATCAGTTGGATCATTTATATGTATTTGTATGTATGCATCATGTTGGATGCTGGATATGATCAGTTGGATCATTTATTAGTATTTGTATATGCATCATGTTGGATGCTTGGACCATGTATCAGTATATGTATTAGGTGGATACTGTGTATGATTCAGGTAGATCATGTATGTTGATATATATCAAGTGGATACATTGTGTGGATCATGTATCTATGTATGTATCAGGTGGATACATTGTATGATCAGGTGGATCATGTATGGTGATGTAATGTCCCTTGTTAGGAATTTTATTAAAATTGCAATTTTCCACTTTTTTCCTTGGTTCGACCTTTGACTAGTTTCGATCTCTAGGTCCCAATTTGCCCCAAATGATCCCAAATCTTCTGATAAGGTATATGAATGATATTAGAACATAAATATGTGTTTCATGGATGCCTTTGTACCTTTAAAACACTTCTGCAAATACTCTTTCAATTCTGGTCAATGTAGGTAACTTTACTAGTGATTTCCCTTTGACTAGTCTTGGTCTCTAGGTCTCAAATTGACTCCAAATGCCTTCAAATATTCAAGGAAGGTTTATGAATGATATTAGGAATTGAATATGATTTTCAGGGATAACATATGGCCACCAAAAGACCTATGCAAACTCTCTTAAGATTCTGTACCAAGTATGCAATTTTACTAGTAATTTGGGGTTCACATCCCCCTAAGGTAAGTACTGAAAATGGCTTCCCAAATGCCTCCAAACCCACTCAAATTTATGAAAATAGGTATGTAATGTGTTAATTATGTTATTAAGGTCTCATATTCACCATTAATGGTTTATTACAACTATTCTCACCCTCTCCCATTCAACTGCAAAATCCCCAATTCGACCCTTGGGGAAATGGCACTATTTCTTCTCCCACTGCAATTAAACTAAGTAAAAATGCTTCAAATGCTCAAGTACAATACATGAAACATGTATAAGAAATCCATGGCAATATATTTATCACAAATATATCAGAGAATCATCCATTCATTCGAAATCATCATCAATACATTGGCTCACAACAAGTGGGGAAATGACATTGTTCTTCCATTAAAAATGAGATTTATACATTTCTACTTGGGATTTCGACCTGAAAATTTTTGGAGATGAAGAACAGAGTATTTAATTCATATTAAAAAATAAATGGGGCATTAGAAGCTCCCCCAAAGAGTACAATAGCTCACCAAAAATTCCCTCCCTCAAGGATCAAGAATATGCCATCAAAATTGGAAATGGTTGAAGGAGCGAGCTGCAATAGAAGAAACCATGAGCTGCCCTGTAGCTTACACCTGAAAATAAAGACTCCATTAAATATCCAAATGAAAGGTCTGAATGGCCTTTCCAATGGCCAACTTGGATGGGAATCTTTCACCCTCGAAATTGGCTAAGGCAAGAAACTAGTCATCCACTAGCTCTCCCTCTTCACAAATGCAATTGCAAATTCTACAAATGATCAAAATCTGGTTTCATTCTTTGTTATTTACATTTATAAAGTTATAATGGCCTCCATGGGTCGAATTCCTTCCAAGAGACTCATGCCAACTCAAGTTGGGAAGAGATTCCAAAGAACGCCACTTGTACAACAATTCCTAGTCTCCCACTTCCACCAAATCACATGTGGAAGCATCTTAGCTGCCCTAACACCCTTCAGAGCCCTCTTGGAGTCTATTTTTAGCCCTGAAATGTCATATATGTCATATGTCAGCCTTCAGGTCTGATTTGTGTCTTAGGTGTCATAGCATCTTCATCATTGTTGTCATAGAGCTAGGGAATCTAGCCCAAGTGTCTCACTAGCTCCAAATTGCCTCTTCCTCTTCCATGGGAGTTACTCTTCCTCTATATTTCGACCTTGGATGAGTCATGCCATGAATAATACCTTTTGTACTCCCCCAAGTATGTTACCATTCACCTTGAATTCGAATTGGTGAGAGAATGATGTCAAATGTAGTGGGGAAATCTAGCCATATGTGGGTCCCACTTCCTCCATGTGTCTTCATGATGAAATGCCACTATTATTTTAACTTGTATATATTTATTTAGCTCCTTTATTAAATATTTATGCCATTCTAATGTTAAAACATCATTTATTATCCCCATTATTCCAAATCCCAAAGCTTCCACCCCAAACCTAGGAAACTAGTAATTTTCCTCCTTGGCAATTATTTGACCTTTAGCATCAATTTGACAAACTCTAATGAATAGGGCCAATGTGATTAGGCCATTGTGACCCAATACCAAATTTGGGACATGACAAATCCTCCCTTCCCAATATTGCTTGTCCTCAAGCAATTTTAAACATGGGTGTCGAAGAACCTGCTTTCTGTATAATTCTTTGAACTTGCCATTGAATTGCCCAACCTTGAGTATTTGAGTTTCCATGGAGATTTTAGAGAGGAACCACCATGCTTGTTGTTGCACTACTCTGATAAAAATCACTTTATTAAGTGGGGAAATCCATCTCCCATACTGCTTGTTTCCCAAAAAAATTTGAAACCAATGAGATAAAAATTATTCCAGGGTCCCATTGCTTGTATTGCACCCCAATAATTAAGAGTGCTCTCCAACCCACACCATTATTTAAGAGGATTCCTGGATCCCATTTTCTTGTATGCATTCTTCCAAACATCATGAGTACAAAATATATATCATCAAAGTACATAACTACACAATGAAAATGAATATCAAGGAGGTGCTTCATCAAAGAATCATGAAAGTGCTTATACCTCCAAGCAAGTAGACCACCGTTTTCCAAGTGCATACAAGCTTCAAGTGACAAATCAAATATGCTCCAATGACATAGGTGAGTATCCCCTGTCCTATAAAGCTGCTCCAAAAGGATGTGATATGCATCAAAATATTCAGCCATGTATTCTTTCATCCAAGAAGTGAATGAAGAATCTCCACTAAAATCTGAACCAAATAATGAGCAGAAAAAAACAAGGAGACTTCAAATGACTCAAAGAAGTCTCACCCATACATCCCTGAATGTGATCATCATAAATATATAACAAAGTATGTCTCTTCCAACAAAAATGTTCTCCAATCATAAATCTATTCACCCAAGTGCTGGATGAAGTTCCTCCAACATCAAATGAATCAAGTGTTCAGCAAGAAAAACCATGAGTCTTCAAGTGACTCAAATGCATATCATAGGTGCATCCATGTAGATGTGCATCATCATAAAGTAACAAAGGATGCTGCTGCAAATGTGAATAAGAATGTGCTCCAACCATATCATCATAAAATGTAAATCTAGGAGTTCCATACTCCTCATGTGGCACCATCAAAAAGAACCCTTTCACCCATACTTCATTGAGACTAATGTTGCAAAACATGGAATTGTAGGATGTAGGAGAATGAACCAAATCACCCAAATGTTCAAAAATTACTGAAGTTTCATCATGGGAAGGATCCATATGGGTAGTATCATGCAACTCCTTCAAAAGTGTAAACTCTTTGTCATAGTTTGGTTCCAATGTAGAGGAATCATGCTCTTCTTTAAAAATTGCATAACCTTCATCGAGAGACAATTCAAATTCCTCTTCCACCACATCAAGTGTTTGGATCTCTTCAAGTTCATCTTCAAACACATCAAGAACGTTCAAATTTTCACATTTCTCATGATCCACCATGTCATGAGAATCCTCCAAACAATCTACCATTTGACAATCTGAAACATAAGAGGAAAAACAAGTACCTTGCAACTTTTCAAGAAGTTGCTCATTTTGAATTGTGAGCTTATGATTATCCTCATTATTCTTCAAGTATGCATCATGTAACAATTCATTAAGCTCAAACAAATGGTTTCTATCAAAAAGCAAAGACATGAAATTACCTTTGATGTGGCACATTGCTCTTTGAATCTTCTCCATGTCTTCAAGGAAGGATGTTTCCTCCAATGAAGTAGCTCTCCAACAAGAATTTGACACCAATGCTTGAGTGTCATGGAGAATGCTGAGGGACTCTTGGATCTTCTTTTCATTCATCTTTAAGGACCCTTCAAGAAAATGAGGCTCTTGCAAATAAACCTCCTCATCTTCTTCATTTTTGCTTGGACCAACTTCATGAAGCTCAAGTGGTGATGGGGAAGTTGATCTTGGTTCTTCTTCAACTGCTACAAGGTATTCATTATCATGCTTAATGGAAATTGGGCTTGCAGCAACACTTTCAAAAGTGATCTCTATGTCACCAACATAGAGGTGTGAGCACCCATCAGTAGGTACTCCTTCATAGTTTAAGCATCCATCAGTAGATGCTCTTTGGTTCATGTCTAAGCTAGAAGGTGTCTCGAAATGATCTTCCATATTTTCAATAGAATCTTCTTCATGCTCTTGTGATGTCTCTTCATTTTTCTCCTTCAATAAATATGATGCATTTTTCCCCTTGTTTTCCTTAGGATCAGTATATTTGGAAGCTCTTCTTGAATAAATATC
The DNA here is from genome assembly GCA_027924585.1 of Larix kaempferi. Lineage (NCBI taxonomy): Eukaryota > Viridiplantae > Streptophyta > Pinopsida > Pinales > Pinaceae > Larix > Larix kaempferi. The sequence goes on along the minus strand of BSBM01000072.1, from coordinate 9,043,080 downwards.
AAAAGCTCTCCTCAAGGAGGACATCATTTCATGCACACATATATGATACTCGCTCCAAGGGTTTTTACAAGAAGGGCATAAACCTTTCTTCACTAACTCCACATCTTCATTTTTGGGCCTATTTTCAAAAACATGTTCAGCATAGTACTCAAAAGACATGGCATTTTGTGTATTTTTGCTCGAAGCAAGATATTCTTGATATTTTTGATATTGTTGGGGCAAGGTTTTATATTTTTCTCTCCATCTTTGGAACTCGCTCATAGAATTATCCTTGGTTGGTGTGACACACTCATATTCATCAGATCTAAAGTCATAAGAATAATCTTCATTTCTCTTGAAATTGTATGAAGTGTTGCATGATGGCACCTCTTCCTCGTACCATTCACATTCTGCTTCATATTGCTTATAAGCATATGCATATTCCTCATAAGAATTGTACTCATAGGATTCATCATAATAGTAAGACATGGCTGCCAATTATTCTTGAATGTATGTACCTAATCCACAGGTGCAAGGACCATGCTCTGATACCACTATAATGCCCCTTGTTAGGAATTTTATTAAAATTACAATTTTCCACTTTTTTCCTTGGTTCGACCTTTGACTAGTTTCGATCTCTAGGTCCCAAATTTGCCCCAAATGATCCCAAATATTATGATAAGGTATATGAATGATATTAGAACATAAATATGTGTTTCAGGGATGCCTTTGTACCTTTAAAACACTTCTGCAAATACTCTTTCAATTCTGGTCAATGTAGGTAACTTTACTAGTGATTTCCCTTTCACTAGTCTTGGTCTCTAGGTCTCAAATTGACTCCAAATGCCTTCAAATATTCAAGGAAGGTTTATGAATGATATTAGGAATTGAATATGATATTAAGGGATAAAATATGGCCACCAAAAGACCTCTGCAAACTCTCTTAAGATTCTGGACCAAGTATGCAATTTTACTAGTAATTTGGGGTTCACACCCCCCTAAGGTAAGTACTGAAAATGGCTTCCCAAATGCCTCCAAACCCACTCAAATTTATGAAAAGAGGTATGTAATGTGTTAATTATGTTATTAAGGTCTCATATGCACCATTAATGATTTATTACAACTGTTCTCACCCTCTCCCATTCAACTGCAAAAATCCCCAATTCGACCCTTGGGGAAATGGCACTATTTCTTCTCCCAATGCAATTAAACTGAGTAAAAATGCTTCAAATGCTCAAGTACAGTACATGAAAATTGTATAATACATCCATGGTAGTATATTTATCACAAATATATCATAGAATCATCCATTCATTCGAAATCATCATCAATACATTGGCTCACAACAAGGTAGTGGGGAAATGGCATTGTTCTTCCATTAAAAATGAGATTTATACATTTCTACTTGGGATTTCGACCTGAAACTTTTTGGAGATGAATAAAAGAGTATTTAATTCATATTACAAAATAAATGGGGCATTAGAAGCTCCCCCAAAGAGTACAATATCTCACCAAAAACACCCTCCCTCAAGGATCAAGAATATGCCATCAAAATTGGAAATGGTTGAAGGAGCGAGCTGCAATAGAAGAAACCATGAGATGCCCTGTAGCTTACACCTGCAAATAAAGACTCCATTAAAGCTCCAAATGAAAGGTCTGAATGGCCTTTCCAATGGCCAACTTGGATGGGAATCTTTCACCCTCGAAATTGGCTAAGGCAAGAAACTAGTCATCCACTAGCTCTCCCTCTTCACAAATGCAATTGCAAATTCTACAAATGATCAAAAGCCGGTTTCATTCTTTGTTATTGACATTTATAAAAATCTAATGGCCTCCATGGGTCGAATTCCTTCCAAGAGACTCATGCCAACTCAAGTTGGGAAGAGATTCCAAAGAACGCCATTTGTACAACAATTCCTAGTCTCCCACTTCCACCAAATCACATGTGGAAGCATCTTAGCTGCCCTAAAACCCTTGAGCGCCCTCTTGGAGTCTATTTTTATCCCTGACATGTCATATATGTCATATGTCAGCCTTCAGGTCTGATTTGTGTCATAGGTGTCATAGCATCTTCATCATTGTTGTCATAGAGCTAGGGAATCTAGCCCAAGTGTCTCACTAGCTCCAAATTGCCTCTTCCTCTTCCATGGGAGTTACTCTTCCTCTATATTTCGACCTTGGATGAGTCATGCCATGAATAATACCTTTTGGACTCCCCCAAGTATGTTACCATTCACCTTGAATTCGAATTGGTGAGAGAATGATGCCAAATGTAGTGGGGAAATCTAGCCATATGTGGGTCCCACTTCCTCCATGTGTCTTCATGATGAAATGCCACTATTATTTTAACTTGTATATATTTATTTAGCTCCTTTATTAAATATTTATGCCATTCTAATGTTAAAACATCATTTATTATCCCCATTATTCCAAATCCCAAAGCTTCCACCCCAAACCTAGGAAACTAGTAATTTTCCTCCTTGGCAATTATTTGACCTTTAGCATCAATTTGACAAACTCTAATGAATAGGGCCAATGTGATTAGGCCATTGTGACCCAATACCAAATTTGGGACATGACAGGTGATATGTATCAGGTAGATACTTGGTATGCATCAAGTAGATACTTGGTATGCATCAGGTAGATGCATTGTATGATCAGGATGATCATGGATGACGAGCTTTAGGATGTTGCTCCAGATGACTTGCATCAAGACGATGCAGTGATGATGATCAGGATGATCATGTGTACATCAGGATGATGTATGGTGAGTATCAAGTTGATACTCTATGGCCATGGACAGGTTGTGCAAAGGAAATCCTAGATTTGTTCTAGGTCACATCCAGTATGAAAAAGGATTGGCACTGTGTATCACATGTAAGACCTGGGATATCCGATAGGTTGGGTTGTGTGCCCGTAATAAGTCCTGGGATGCTCTTTCGAGAGTTTGTGATAGTGGGCCACATGTAAGACCTGGGAGATCCGATAGGTTGGGATGTGTGCCCGTAATAATTCCTGGGATTCTCTTTCGAGGGTTTGTGGTGGGCTGCTACATGTAAGACCTAGGAGATCCATTAGGTTGGGTTGTATTCCCGTAATAAGTCCTGGGATTCTGTTTCAAGGGTTTGTAGAAGAGGTCACATGTAATCAGTCATGGAGATATTGTCGGTCGTGCTTAGGCACATAAATGTTCATGGGATGCTCTTTAGAGTTCTTGCCAGTCGTTCTATGCACATAAACGTTCCTAGGACACTCTTTTAAGGTTTTGTGACAGTCACATGTAATAAGTCCTGGAGATCTGGACAGGATGAAAAAGGCCTCAGATGCTCTTTAGGGTTCTTGATAGTCAAGAGACTCTTTTAAGGTTTTGTGACGCACGTAATAAGTCCTGAGGATTCCACAGTATGGCCAGTGATGATGAAGACCTGCAGGTGGTGGGCCTACATCCAGTATGAAAAAGGACTGGCTCTGTAGAACTTCCTATGACGAGTAGATTCAGAGATTGGTTGAGATAGCAGCAACAGTGATGATGACGATGATTTGAGGACGTTGCATCGATGACGATGATCCAGAGAAGAAGACTTGTGCTAGCAGATCTGTGTCGATAAATACCTTCCTAGTTAAGAGGGAGTGTTGATGTATGTGTAACTTCGGAATGTATTTCACTAATATATTTATTGTACTCCTATAGAGATGTATTATTCCTCTATACGGAAGTGTCGTCATTTGTATTGACAAGTGTCGCAAGTGTGTTAACTTGCCGATGGGTTATTAGATCACCTTGTAAGGGGTCGGCCCAGATTAATGTAATAAGAGGTTATTGTGTTAAGCTAGACAAGTTAGCCCCATAAGATTATTGGGCAGTTAGGACAAGTATAAATAGAGATCTCCCGATCTCTATTTGGATCACTTCAGAACTCACACTTCCATCACTCAGAAAGTGTTGCACATGTGAGGAGGAGGATCAGCTGCATAGAGGAGTCTATCTCTGTGTACTTTGGTTGTGCTATTGCACTATCTATCTCTGAGGAAGTTGTGGGGTTTTTCACCTTAGGGTTTTCCTCACGGAAACTCTGTGTGTCTATTGTCTCTCATGCTTTTGTTTCTTGTGATGATTGACATGCTTTCTATGATTGATATGCATTGATATATTGTACATGTCATTCTCTCAGTAAAGATCCTAGAGTATCTTGAATTAATGCTCAAAATTTAACATTTAAAGCTCATTGTCTCATAACCCCTGTAATAATCATTCCATTATAAACTGGCATATGCAATGTTGAACTGTAATCATTGCATTTTCTTCATTGCAATACAGGTCTGCAAGTTGTGCCAAGAGTTCTTCTTTTCAACTTCTTCATTTTGGAAAAATTATGTATTTTTTCTTTGTGAAGTTACTATACTAATCCCATACGTTATTCCAGGGAATTGATGATGATCATATGTGGATCTGTGTTTTGGATCCCTCTCCAAGTTGGTTTCCAATGTTATTTTTCACTTTTCTGTTAGTTAGGCTACTCCACCTATTATGTCTCCAACCTGTTAAAATTACCAGTTCCACCATGTCTTCTATTGAAACAATCTCACCGCTCACCATTCAATGATCAACTGCTCACCATTCAACGATCAACTGCTTACCATTCAATGATCCAACTCTCTGTTGTCTATGGCATCAAACCACGTATTTCAAAGTGTTGACCATTATACTCATGTTCGCACATATGAAGCTTCCACACATGACAATTTATGCCTGCTACAGGAATATATGACAATTTACAACGTCAAATGTTCTCCTTGTTCTCTGTGACTGGATTTTGTTCTTCTTCTTTGATGGTTGCCATATCACATTGTTGTATGGTGTATAGACTTCACCAAAATCCAATAGCACTCGCATGGCACAATAGGGCGGTTGACTAGGCTTGACTGCTGCTGGTATAGGATTGGAACTGCACACAAACGCCTTGATGACATTTCAAAAAGGGAATTTGGTAGGATATATATTTTGTTTTCCCTTAAGATGGAGTTAAAATAGAAAATGATCATTTTGCAATGTAGGTACCAAAGGTATTCTCTATAAGAACAATTTTACCAACTTACTTGTTATTAGTCTTTTATACTGCATTTGATTCATTGAGGTCATCTTAGGCAGGAAAGCGTGTGCTACAAAAGGTTAAATTCTTATTAACAATTAATGCCTCTGTTATTCTTTCATAGATCCCCGGTACCTAGAGGTTGGTGAGACAATTTTTAACTCATTGAATGTTTACACCCATGTAAACTTGGTGGTTTTTCCAATGTGAGAGATGTGACTACAATGGAATTGGAAGATCATCAACACGGCTTCTTTCTTGCTGAAACGTAAGTTTAGTCAAACTTCTTAAGATGGTTAATGCTACATTATAAGCCAATTCAAATAAACATTTTTGAGCTGTCTAGAATCTAGATTACAGTTGATTGTAAAATAAATTTGCTTCTAACTGACTAACATTTTTACAGGTGCAAATATCTATATCTCTTCTTTGATGATACATTTCTAGTAGAACGGAACTATATTTTCAGTACTGAAGGTCATCCTTTTCCAGTATAAAATTCATGGCATGAGTGGGTTCCATCCATCTATAAGGAAGGTGATGCATTTGTAAACAAGGTATGACATCTTTGAATAAGCCTGCATTTATAGTTAGGAATGAATAAATGATTATATTTCCAGTTATGAAACTGTTGATATCCTGTTATTCGTTGAAGTGTCTCGCCTGTAATATTCTAGGGTAATATTGTTCTTTTACACCTTATATGTATAATATCTCCATATTATATTACTTTGGACATGTTCAGCACAAGTAGAAAAGATCCCATAAAGTTAGATATTCTTTCCCCTAATCTAAGTGAAATTTGTAATTTCCAAGTAATAGTGGATGAACAGCTAATATGGTTCATCTGTAATGGGACATGTGGGGTTATGAATGTATATGGGACATATAAAGAAGTTGGTAAAGGGATTTAGACATCCAGTTTTTTACAAGGATAATTTGGAAGTGCTCGAGGAGGCATTTTAGTCTGGTTTTGGATCATGAAATATCATAACTCTTTTTGATGATGTGGTTCCTCTCTTCCTATCTTTTCTTTTGGGTATCATATAAATATTTCTTATTCACAAGGAATAACTGTAAAAGTGGACACTTTCACATTATGAACTTGTAGAAAAAAGAAGCAAACTAGGTTTCAGTTGATATCAGATCATTGCGAGTGAGAATGTTTGTATCAAATCAAGATTGCAATTTGTAGCTTGTTTGTGCCTTGATAGTCCAGAACCTAAATTGCTGCAATGTTTCATCTTTCCAGGTTTTATCAATCCAGACTTATGCAAAAGAATTGTTTTTTATCAATCCAAACTTATGCAAAAGAATTGTTTTTTCCCTCTTGAGCTCAATCTAAGTTGCACTTGCTAAGCATTACCTTTTTCTCCCTTTGACATTATTTTCACGTTGGTGAATGAAAGAGTTTCCAAGCAGTGATTAAAAAATTATCCCGTATAATACAGTTTATACCCAATTAAATGGGGGCATATTCACATTGGTTGCTCAGGATACCTTGGTTTACTTATGCTTTGTTGTAACTTTTGAATATTCAATGCCATATGACTTTACACATTTGTCTTCTACTACAAGGCTAACCTTTCTAGGTTATTCTTTTTATTATTTTTCAAGGTCCAACTTGCATTCTCCCTTTCTTTCAACTATTTTATGAGCAGAATATCTTTGGTTGAATGCATGATAATGTTTGGGTAGCACGGCTCTTTTATAGTTTGCCATTACATAATTTGGTATATACTAGCAACTTCTAGCCCAAGTTTTTCATTTATACAGAAAAGAAAGAAAAACTCATCTAAAACTGCCATGTCATCAATGTTGTGTCATGCTGTAAGCATCTCAATAGTTCAAGGCAAACTCCGGGTTGAGAGTGCATGCCATGTGCTTTACAAGAAATCAAATCGCAGATTCCAATCAGATGATGAATGTGGAGTGGATGCAACAACATGCAGGTGGAGAACTTGTAGCATTGTTGGGTATTGTGGATTGTGGCTAATTGGGTACTAACTATAGTAAAAGACACTCTTGCATGTAATCTAATTGCAATTATTCTGTTTCTATAAGAGGAAGCAGCTGGATAAAAGACGAGGTGGGACACAATATTCACTTGTCCTATTTGTAACTTTAGAAGCTAGAACAAATTTATTTCAATCCATTTATTTATGCCCAACTACACATCTTGGCATATTGTGTACAACCTGCATCACCCTCTAAATGTACCACTAAATTGTCTAGGTTTCGATTTGATGTTCTATGGAATGAATATGCATTTCCAAATGTTGAAGTTATAATATTTTTTACCACATTTGTCAAAGGTATTTTAGACTATTAAGTTCAAGTTTTACTAAATTATTCTACATTTCTACCTGAACTTGCTTTTCGTTTGGAAACTCTATTCACAGTACAGTAGACTATAGAATGATAAAAACTGGTAAGTGAGCAGAGTGTTGCCCTGAAAGCACAAACTTTGCCTAACTTTTTGAAGACACCTATGTCGTATATTATGAAGCATCCCGGTACACAGACATTCACGAAGTAGCATTGGGATTTAAGCATAATCAACATATGAAGCTCACCAATTTGATGCAGCTTACTATCAGCACCAGATTTCTGTGAAAAGATATACAAACTTTTTTATGGTAGAAAACTTATTATTATAGCACCATTAAAGAGGTATAATCAACTAAAAAGTTGAAAATATTTAGCTTACTATGAAAATAGTAAGTTAAAGAGGTCCAATTAACCAACAACTTGGAGTCAGGATGTGAATTGGAAAATTGATTTAACCTAAGATTGTATATGATCCAATATACATGAGGGACTCATGAGTCTTATTTTGGTCTAGGTCTTCCATGGACCCTTGTTGATGATCACTATATGTGAATTTGAGGTGATCAGAAACCAATATACCAGGTACCATCTTCATCAGAATCAATACCCAGATATCTTTTAGATCTTAGGAGCCTCATATTATTCAGAGTGATTTTACAATTTTATGAAAGATTCACCAAGACTTTACAAGGTTTTATAATTCTATGAAAGGTTCGACAAGATTTTACAATATTTTATAATTTTATGAAATATTCGCCAATATTTTATAGGATTACAGACTTTTATGAAAAAATCGTCCAAAAATTATATATACATATTATATTCTTGATAAAATAGCCATCAACGTTTCCTATGTATCATGGGGATTCGCCCAAGTATTTTACATATAAATCTAGGAGGGATTCTTAAAATTATCCTTGGTGAAAATGGGGGTTGGAGAGGATACTTGGTCAAATTATGGATTTTCTCAAGAAAACTCTTATTGGTTAATTCTTAGGTAGGATATTTTCACATGAAGCATTGGACAGTTGGATGCAGATATGTTTGAGTCATGTTATTGGATATGAGCCTACTTTTAATTTGTTATCCAAAGGATGGATGAGATTTTCTTTTCATTTTGAAAAAGATGTGGGGTTAATTCTCATAGGGAGTTGGTTATGGGCATCATCCTATCTATCCGTGAAGCCTTGGAATCCAATTTTTTATCCACAATATGAAAAGACTTCCAAAGTCCCCATTTGGGTCAAAATATCTAGTTTACCACTTGAATTTTGGTCTGTGGATTTTCTGGCAGGTCATGGAAATCACTTGGGGAAAACTATTCAGGTGCATGATACCTTCAAAAACACTTGTAGTCGTTTGATTGCGAGGGTGCTAGTTGATATCGACACCATAAATGGTATGTTGTATAGATTGATGATTGAGATAGGGGGTTCAATCCATGTTTAGATGTCAAATTACTAAAATATTCCTCCACGTTGTTCAAGGTGTCATCAACATAGTCACTTAGCTATATATTGCTCATGTCCTTTTGTTAGAGAGGTGTGGAAGAGTAAATTCCACCCCATTGGTGCTAATCACGAGAAGGAGAACTTGAAGTAGGCCCCTTATTTTCCCAATGTTGTTTCGTCATAAAATTTGCAAGAAGGGGTTCTTGTTCCAACTTCAAATTTACTTGTAATTTGGCGTGTATTGCTTCGAGCACTCTGGAAGACAAAATTTTGGGGTTTTCTTTAGAGGCTTTGTCTAGAGCGAGTCTATGTTTGGATCATTCAAACAAGTTGCTTGAATCCATTCCATGTTTAGAGGAGGCTTCACTTAGAGATATAAGATCAAAGGATGGTTTCCACGAGTGTCCACTCGACAATTCCACAAATAATCCTACTCTTATTCATGAGTGTGTTTTAATTGAAAATTTGGGAGAGTTTATTAACTGGCCTCCTCTTGTTGAGGTATTAACCCATACTACAAGGGAAAAACCTTCTAGTAGATGCTTCTAGTGTTACAATATTGGGTAAAATTATTAAAAAAAAACTCCTCTAAAACCTCCACAAAATATAACGGATGGTTTGGTGGAGGTTGTAATGGAATTTATTATAACTAAGAAAATATGGGCAACGGGAGGTTATAGCGGAGGATTTTTTTGGTCCACATACATACACTAAACACACCGGTATGTGTTCATACAAAATGCACCAGTGCATACACATTAAATATTCCACATCAATGCTTTCCATTAATGTAAAGCACTAATGCATATTATTTAATTCAATTCCCGCTAACTCACTCAGTTAAGGTGTGGGTCTCATTAGCAAGGCGACCCGAGTTCAATTACCCTTAGGGGTGACTTAGTTGGGAGGAAACACCCGAAAACCCAGTCAAGTTGAGGTTGGTGCGGTCCAAGACGGGTGTGATCCCCAGGTGATTTTGAAGGCTTAGATGCCCCTAGTTCATGGTTTCTCAGACCACAGGCCACTCCCACAAGTTAGGGAGATTCGAGCAAACATAAAAAAAAACTAATGCACATTCTTTAAATGTTCCACATTGTTGCTTTCCAGTAAAGTAACGCATCAATGTGTTTGTTATGTATTATAACATCGATGCTTTGTCACTCAAAGAGCACCGATGCTTTCAATTTAAATTGAATATATCAGTGTCCTCCATTGATACAATGACTTGGTGCATTGTTCATGGATTATAGGGTTGGTGCATACTATCATTTGTATCGCACTGGGAAATAGGGTTAAAAATATCTACACTGATGCGTACCATTATATGCACCAAAAATGTTACTAAATTTGACTTTGCAGAAAAGAAATTCCTCCTCATTTACCTATTGGATATTTCAATTCATTGATGAAAAAAGTGTGGGGAATTTTTTTCATATTTCCATTTTTTATGTGTCATATTGGGTAAAGTGCACCAATGCGATTTATTCAAGAACACACCGTGTTACATTAAATAGAAAACTGTAAATGCAAACCTCTGTTATTATATTTTAGTGGATCATTTCTTTTAACATCCCTGTGAATTTGTCAAATTCCACTAGCTCATTCGGTTAAAGTGTGGGCCTCGTTAGCAGGGAGACCCGGGTTAATTCCCCTTCAAGGAGAGCTAGTTGGGAGGAGACACCCAAAATCCAACCAGCTGAGGGTTGGTGTGGCCAAGGCCGGGTGCAATCCTCGGGTGATTTTGATGGATTAGATGCCCCTAGGTCATGGTTTCTTTGACCAAAGGCCACTCCCGTAAGTCAAAGATATTCTAGAAAACAAAAAAATATCCTTATGAATTTATGTTTGGTGTTAAAATGTTACAAATGTAAATTAAAATACTCCATAGGATACATATGTTGCTTAAACTCACACCATATACTAAAAAAATGGTTAAAATGTCTTTTTAAGTTAGATTGTTATATAGGTTTCACAGACTTTCTTTTAAGAATGTAGACACGTATTGATTGTTGATTTGGATCAAATGCAGATAGAAAAAACTCTAATATCAAATGGTCAATTCTTTAGATTCTAGTTCATACCATGCTGTTCAAAGTTCAAGTCTCCCTTTCCATTTGTAGTCAGTTTGGATTTTAATTTGTTTTATCATCTAATTGGATTTATGCTATTTATGCACATGCTTGTGAATAATTGTGCATTGAATTTTGTAGGGATCTTAATTTGGGATTGAATTTGGATGCACAAGATATTCCACTAGTTGAAAAATGTCACAAGCTATTGTCAGGAGCAAGATACTGCAACCAACCAGTAGACAAAAATGGAAAGCCACTTTACCCCGCTAATTATAACATGACATCTTCTGGCCACAATCTCGATTCAATGCTAATTTATTCTGAACTAAATCTCTTTTATAACACCCCAATAGTATGCGGTTGTTCAAAATGTCAATGGTTGAAGGAGAAAACTTGGCATGTCACACTTACCCATTATATTAATGATCGACTATCCAATGTTTATGGTATAATACCTCTCACTGCGGTAAAAAATCCAATAGGTGATATAGAAAAGACACATAGGAACACTTCTATATGCTCCTTTCTTGAATAGTTAGAATCTGAACAATTATGTTTCATCCTACATTAACCAACTTGTATCCTTTTGTTGAGTCAACCAAGAGTTCTGGTGATCCAAAGTATGATATCAATACCACTCAAAACATCTCTACTAGGAGAACCAAAAAGTTGTATAGGATGAGAGAAAAAATTTCCATGTACACACCAAGGTCAATTCAATTGTTGGAGGGTAGTGGTGACTTTTCTCTTCCTATCCACCTATAAAGTAAATACCAAACCTTTTACAATCGTTCTTTGTATGGAACTTGGTCCTCTTCTCTGCATGTACCCAATGTTGGAAATTAATTATTATTTTGTGGTAATAACTATATGATTTCCAAGCATGTAATGTCCCCAATATTTCACTATGGACCACTACATTGGACTAGGGAATTCAATGGTCTAAATTCACTTGGACAAATTAAAGAAGAATAGTGAAGTGGTGAATTGGGGTCATGAGGCACTATGGCAAACCAAGGTTCGAGGAAATATTTATGGAGCAAGGAATCATTCTCCCCTAAAAATCAAATTTAATAATATTTTGAGAGAATTTGGACAAGGAGGGCGCATTAGTGGTGGAATGAGTCCCAATATGTGGTGTAACTCCCATCCAAGGTGGAAGGAATCTTCTCGTGAAGGAATCTCAAGGGTTGTAACTCCTCGAGCTAAAAATAGCAAATATATGACATCTATGACAAGAATCAGGTCCCATGACATCTTATTACAACCTATGACAGATTATGACATGTTGCAGGTCCTAAATTTATCTAAGGCCCAGGGCGCTAGAGGAGAAGGTGGGCCCACATGAGAGTGTAGATCCCCCAAAAGCAAGCTAAGCCTCTCTAATTCGAATTTCCAAGGAAGGTGAAGGTAATATTTGGTCAAATAACATTAAAGAGGAAGTAAATGAGTTCCAAGGTATCATTATCTCATGACAATAACATTTATTAATATTTTTGTGAGAGAATTCTAGAATGAGGGGGAAAGGGCCCAATGGAGTTTATAAAAAGGATGCAAGCCTCTTGGGAGAGATCTTTTGGAAATTTGATTTTTGATTGTAAATATCTTGTGGATTTCGATCTTGGGATATGTGCCCCTTACATTTGTGAACTAGTTTCGGTGGTGAAAGATTCCACCCTAGCTAGTAGATAGAAGGAGATCATCCAGATCTCTTCATTGTGCTTCATTGCAGCTGATTATTGAGAGGAGAAATCACTTTCAGATTTCTCTACAGAGATTTATTTCATTTTATATGTTCATCTACAATAGTGGGGTCGAATTCCTATCATTTGGAGTTGCTTTCTATTGATTTAAAGCTTGGACCAGTGTTGATGGGCCGAAATGGTGGTTCTAGTTTTGATACTTATGAGAATTTATGGGCTGTTATACCTATTCCATTGCGTTCATAGCATAATTTCCAGTGGGAAACACTTTTTTTTCACTCAAAAAGGTTTCCAAATGACCAATATACACTGATTTTACCACATCTACTATATTCGGCATCCCTTATGGTGAAGGGGCACAACTCTACATTTCCATCTATGTATTTCTTAAGCTTCGAGCTACTGTAAGAGACATTAAGCATTTTAATATTGTTCATATCAGTATTTTTACTGTCTCCATCCATTTATAATAAATATTCACAATGATTTTGTCATATTATGCTCCAATGTTGGTGTTGTAGGTTGAACTATGCATAGATCTTTTGATATGGTTGTGCAATATTTTTGTATTGTGTATAAATATTTCATATAAGCTCCCTGAATTCTTTCATCGAGATATTTTGGTTGATTTTGGATTGTTAGGGTCGATTTGGAGTTGTTGGAAAGGATTTGGGATGATTAGGAAGTGTTTGGACCAAGTTGGGAATTAAGACCCTCATCGTAATGAAATTTGAGCTAGTCTTCCTAGATTCGAAATTATGCTTATGGAATTGTTCATACTTGACCAAATATGAAGTACATATCAATGTTGTCTAATACATTGATCCAAGCACTTCCCTCCTCTGAATTGTTGATAATATTAGTACTTTAATGTTTCAATACTAATGATAAGGAGGTTGTATACAAAGTGTTTGAAGAAAGATCCGAACCAGATTTAATGACCAACTTCCAAATTTCATATCAGATATGAATTGGACATATTACAGTGGTATAAATCATATTTTATGGGCTTCACCTCATTATACAAATCCAAAATTATATATATAACTATTCCTCCAATGTTGAACTAGAGCAACTCATAAGCCTACATAAGCCACTATTGGGACAAAGTTGAAAATCAACATAATTAAAGTTGGAACCTTGGAGTTAATATTCCTAGTTTTTAATTGGGAATATTACAATGATATCAGATCATGTTCCTCGAAATCTGTGGGAACTAAGAGGAACCTTGAAGAAAGAAAGAAAAAAACTTGGAAGAAGGTTTGCAGAGATGAGGTTGGAACCGGTTGCATGGTAGCTTGAGGAGATATTAACATGGGAAGAATCATTTCTTGAAGATGGTTTCATTCCTTCGGTGGAAGACAATGAACAAGCTAAAATAATAAATGAATTCTTTCATAATCCATATGAGTTGGATGATTGCTTTTGTGACATCATATACAAAGTTGAAGAGGTAGCTTCTTCAATGGCTAGAATTGTAGATGGTGGAATGTTACCCATTTTCCTTACTACATCACCCATTAAGGAGGAAAATATTGAGTGGGAAATGGGAATGAAGGGCCATGATAAGTCATTGAATCACTTTTATAAGACACAATGGGATTTAGAGCATAATTTGTAGCATTTTCAAGCCTTACTACCATAATGCTCTACATCAAAACTTGTGGAGAAGATGTTTGGTTTCTCTAGGAAAGGAGCATCCAAAGGTTCCTATCATTATATTGGTTTAGAGGGCGGTAAATTCACTGTCATTGTTCAGCCTTTAGATGACCATGAGGAGAACAAAAATCAGCCATCATGTGTGATATCCAAAGAAATTGAAGCCATGTTCACAAAATCACCACAACCATACAAGAAATTGGATCAAAGGGACTCACAAATTGCAGCCTTGAGTCTTCCAGTTGAACACAAAGTGGAGCAGCATGCCCACACAAATCAACCACGTGGGAATGATGAAGATGTGACACCAAGGTATGACATAAATTTTGATTTTTGCAGCAATCCTATTTATTTGCATCATCAAGAGATAGCATCCCTTCCACATGAGGATAATTGTATTGTAGAATCTTCTAATGATGATTTGGATATTAAAGATGCATTATGTGTTGTGGATTCATGCCACAAGAATTCTGATTTTTTTATCAGCCATTAGAAAATGTAAACAAGACTTAAAACTTGGGAAACGAGTGGTTGCAAAGAGCTATAGAAGCAATTTTGTTGGCATCCCAAACAAGGAATTAGGAAGAAACCTATCTCCCACCATCATTTCTTCCAATTGAAGAATGTGCAGAAGTAGAGCATGCAGGGGAAAAAGATGATTTTGGGGAGGATGACAATGGAAACAAATCAGAAAAATTAGTGGAGGGATTTTCCCATGAGCTACAACTCTTAGCAGGGAAGTTGAAGGTAAGCAAATAGAATGTTAGGATAGCCATGAAAAATTTTGATGACACAAATTCCTTGGTGATAGATTGTTGTTGGATAGCTTCAAGGGCAGATAATACTTTGAAAGTAGCCTATCTTCCCTTCCATTCAAAAGGAAGTGGCAGCCATGAAGACTAATTGCATACACCTACTTTCCGATAGAGACCATGTTCTTAGGCTTGCTTAGGTGTACCATTGTACATTACAAGAAGAAGAAGGTGAAGTTGATAGGCTCACCCATGAGCTTGAGATCACCCATGATTCCTTGAAGAGCACACAAAAAACAATTCAAGAATCATATATGGAGGTTGAACAACTTCATAGGGAGTTAGAATTAAGATCACACTTTCCCTCCTACACTTCAGACAACTAGTTGTATATGGATGATTACATTCATGGTTCGATGGAGGAGCCTCATGTGGGGGTTGAGCCTGAGGATATTTCATATTTGTAGGTACTTAAGGAGAGAGTTGACATGGAAAAAGTTGACCAGGTACTTGTTTTGCATCAGGAGGATCATGAGCTACATCTATGGGATAGAGACTTATCCATGGAGGAGGTAGATGAGTACATTCCATATGGACCAACCAGCAAAGGAGCATATTCATCCATGGATTGGGAGGATAGTTATATGACAGATTTGGAGTCACACAGGGATATAGGTTCATCTTACACCAGTAGTGTATGGGATATAGCAGTATATAGCAGGACATGGGAGTTATACATGATTCAGTTGGATGGGATAGGTGACAGTGATGTGAGCCATGGGAATAGTGTGTTGATTGCACAAGAGGAGAATCATATTCTATTGGGGAGGCTCACATATATTTGAATGAGCATTGGGAGTTATGAACTTCCAATTTGGTGGTGGGATCCGAGCATCCTTCAAAGTGGTAGATTTTTGCAGATGATATTGATGATAGGAGGGGTGCAACATAAACAGTTGGATCCTGGTATTACTTGGTTCAAGAGTTTAGCAGCTTGAACAGGAGGTCGAGGCAACCATCTCTTTCAAGAGCCCATCCATGTGGAGTAGTGGATTAGTTTCCTAGGTGGGAGTCCTTATGATGGAGGGATATAGTGTTGTCCTAGGTGGGAGTCCTTATGATGGAGGGATATAGTGTTTTCCTACTTGGTGGCTTGGGATACTATAGGAGGCCCTTGGTAATGACACTATGTAGTGAAGAAGTGGATGCAATAGGCACTATGCATTTCTCAGGTTCATTTGGGACCCTAGGATCATTCTTGGACTCAGTTGCTCAGCTGGGTTGCAGACGGGATATTAGAGGAGATGGAGCTATCTCTTGAGGGGATGATGGGATTTCATGGGCAGCTGAGAGTCATGACCAGTGATCATGACATACTTCATTTTTAGGAGAGGAGGATGCATTCAGACTATGACAATGGAATGGTTATGATCATAGTGGTGCAGCGGCAACATGGTGATCCCTTTTTTAGATTAGTTGGGGATCTTGGAGTTACAGTGTAGGGTAGATTTCTAGGAGCAAGCTCGAAGGTGAGAGTCAGTTTTGGCTTTCATATGATGAGATTCTTAGTGGACTGGTATATTGGGGAGATGTGTGAGTAGTTGCAGTGTAGAGTTACTCTTCTTATTGGCAGTGGTCAAAAGGCTTCCTATGTCAATACCTTGCAGGACCATACATTGAGTAGAGTATACTTCACCTCCTTTCGATTAGGTTGGATTCATGACATCATTTTCATGCCTTAGTGTGGTTCAATTTGTGGGATATGATTTGATGACTTGATCCATTTGAAATGTCATCCCTGTAAACAATTATCACTAAAGGAGGAGGCAGAGAAATTAATGTGCATAAGTTGGGGAAGAAAAAGTAGGCACTACCACCCAGATTCAAATTGCCTGAAGACAAGCAATCTTGGGTGGGGAGGATTGTAATGTCCCCAATATTTCACTATGGACCACTCCATTGGACTAGGGAATTCAATGGTCTAAATTCACTTGGAAAAAATAAAGAATAATAGTGAAGGGTTGAATTGGGGTCATGAGGCACTATGGAAAACCAAGGTCTAAGGAAAAATTTATGGAGCAAGGAATCATTCTCTCCTAAAAATTAATTTTATTAATATTTTGAGAGAATTTGGACAAGGAGGGAGCATTAGTGGTGGAATGAGTCCAAATATGTGGTGTATCTCCCATCCAAGGTAGAAGGAATCCTCTCATGAAGGAATATCAATGGTTGTAACTCCCCGAGCTAAAAAAAAAAAAGAAAATCTATGACATCTATGACAAGAATCAGGAACTATGACATCTTATGACAACCAATGACATCTTATGACATGTTGCAAGTCCTAAATTTAGTAAAGGAGGGTACTAGAGGAGAATGTGGGCCCACATGAGAGTGTAACTCCCCCAAAAAACAAGCTAAGCCTCTCTAATTCGAATTTCCAAGGAAGATGAAGGTAATATTTGGTCGAATAACATTAGAGAGGAAGTAAATGAGTTCCAAGGTATCATCCTCTCATGAAAATAACATTTATTAATATTTTTGTGAGAGAATTCTAGAACGAGGGGGAAAGGGACCAATGGAGTTTATAAAAAGGATGAAAGCCTCTTGGGAGAGATATTTTGGAAATTTGATTTCTGATTGTAAATATCTTGTGTCTTTTGAGCTTGGGAGATGTGCCCCTTGAATTTGTGAACTAGTTTCAGTGGTGAAAGATTCCACCCTAGCTAGTAGAGAGGAGGAGATCATCCATATCTCTTCATTGTGCTTCATTGCAACTAATTATTGAGAGGAGAAATCACTTTCATATTTCTCTACAGATATTTGTTGCAAGTTATATTTCCATCTACAGTAGTGGGGTCGAATTCCTATCATTTGGAGCTTCTTTTTATTGATTAGAGCTTGGACCGGTGTTAGTGGGACGAAATGGTGGTTATGTTTTCTATACTTATGAGAATTTATAGTCTATGAGACATATTCCATTGCGTTCAACGCATCATTTCCAGTTGTAAACACTTTTTGTTTCACTCAAAAAGGTTTCTGGATGACCAAGATACACTCATTTTACCATATCTACTCTATTTGGCATCTCTTTTGGTGAAGGGTCGCACCTCTACATTTCCATATATGTATTTATTGAGCTTCAAGTTGTTGTAAGAGACATTAAGCATTGTAATGTTGTTAATATCACGATTTGTATTGTCTCCATCCATTTATAATAAATATTCATAGTGATTTTATCATATTATGATCCAATATTGGTGTTCTCGGTTGAACTATGCATAGATCTTTTGATATGGTTGTGAAATATTTTTAATGTGTATAAAAAATTTCATATCAGCTCCTTGAAGTCTATTATCAAGATATTTGGGTTTATTTGGGAGTTTTAGGGTTGATTTGGAACTGATGGGAATGATTTGGGATGATTAGGAAGTGTTTGGACCAAGTTGGAAATTAAGACCCTCATTGCAATGAAATTTGAGCTAGTCTTCCTAGATTTGAAATTATGCTTATGGATTTGTTCATACTTGACCAAATATGAAGTACATATCAATGTTTTCTACTACATTGATCCAAGAACTTCCCTCCTCTGAATTGGTGATAATATTAGTACTTTAATGTTTCAATACTAATGATAAGGAGGTTGTATACAAAGTGTTTGAAGAAAGATCCAATCCAGATTTAATAACCAGCTTCCAAAGTTCGTATCAGATCTGAATTGGGAATATTAAAATGGTCTAAAGCATATTTTATGGGCTACACCTCATTATACAAATAAAAAATTATATATAACTATTCCTCCAATGTTGAACTAGAGAAACTCATAAGCCTACATAAGCCACTATTGGGACAAAGTTGAAAATAGACATAATTAAAGTTCGAACCTTGGAGTTAATATTCCTAGTTTTTAATTGGGGATATTACAAAGTCTAAAATAGATGTTAAAAAAATTGGGTTTTTTATCCTTTCACGTGTATCCATTCCTCCCAAACAGCCAGTAACACTTATGCCATTTTGTGGTCCTCTTTATTATTGATCTGATTACTTGAATATTGTTAAATACAAGCATAGCATTTCCATGTATAGTATATGCATGAATGGTTATGCATCTGGAAGCCTTAACAGGAAGAACCTGTTATATGTATATGGTCATCCACGCACTCATGGGAACATTGTAATGTTCATAAATAGTTGAAAGTGCTCATTATTTAGTGCTGATTGTTCATTCGAGGAACACTCCAATGACAAGGAGTTCTTTATGAAAATGAAAGCGTCCAGATTTGTTGTTGTGCATGTGTTAACGCTTAAATTTTGCACACATGGGACATTTTAGCTAATCTTGCAGCAAGGTGTCATCAACATACAATATGCAGCTCACGAATACATCCTCATCAGATCCAAAAAGTAGTATGAGTCAAAAAATGCCAAAAAATAGTCAAAAGAAGAGATCATGCAGTTAAATCCATGTTCACCCACACTACAGCCCGAGTTATCAGTTTTGTGCCCACTCGAGCCTTACACTGATTTTCCTTCAAAATCTACGTGATTATAAAAAATGGTGGGGTCTCAACTACCCGTGGTGCATTGAAGGCTTATGAAATCTCCCTCACCAACAAAAAATTGAATTTGGCTCTTCACAAATTTGGGAGCATTGAACATTGTGTACTTTGGAGCTAGTTCATGAAGAGAAGTGCTTCACACTTGGATCTAGATGTTTCTTGGCCACCTCTTGACCTATAAAAGGAATCCATGGGCATGCAGCTAAGAAGGGAAAACGAGAGCAAGGTTATGTTGTTGGAATTTTGTTGAGACTTCCTCATAATGCACCTCTTCCTCCACCTATTGGCATTCCCCAAGATCCCTTTCCACCTTCCTCCAAGGGGCAAGTGTTTCTCTTGTCTTCAAGTTAATTAGTATTTGGTGTGGACAAAAAGGACTTCCCTAAGTATATTGTCGGCTTCCCTTGAAGTTTGCACCTCCTAGGTGACACTACATGTAACAAGCTTCGCCATTGGGCAATCTAACTTGGTTCTAGCATCTTCTTGTTGTTGTGTTTTGTACATCTTCATTGTCTTTGTTTATTTCATGTTATTGTTTTTATTTTGTTTTATTTTCTAACAAGAACTTACAGGACTAATTTGGAGTTATCACTTTTGATTTAGTAACACAATATTGAGCCTTGGTAGCAACCTTTAAGGCTTTCACCCCTCAAGTGGGAAGAATTTCACACCTTGGTGTTAGTTTTCCCACGACAGTATTTATGTCGACTCCACTTCTTTTTTGTTCATTTCTTATTAACTAGGTTGTTATCTATTAAATAGCTAATTATGGGTTCTTATGTTGTGCAGGAGATCAGGTTCATACCCTCCATTCCTGGAATTCGGCCTCCACTAGACCGAGATTTTTGTTTACACAGTCATGCGGATCTCAGTGCCATGTGTGTGCTACCTGCATAGATATTATTTCGACAATCACGTTGATCGCACATTTTATTGGTCATATGCCTGCGTGGAAATTTCCTCTCTGCTTGTGCGGCCTTACCATGTTGTAACCGCATTGTAACACGTCTGTATTTGGAATACCCATGCTACTATCTTTTATTTTTCTTTTTATCAGCTTTGCACAATCTTGTAGTCCCAATGATTGCTCACTAATGAACCAGAATTAAAATAATTTGCAATAGTTGTAATTTTCTCTAGTAATTAGCTCACTTAGCCAAATATTAGGAATTAAATGGGTCTTCCCTCGAAAACTACTTAGGTAAAAGACTTTGGGACTTTCAACAAGACTCATAGTTTTCATTAGTGTTCAAGAGATCATGCTTGCCATTTCATAGAAGCTATTAGTATTGACATCTTCTATTATTTGCTTACTTCTCATGTTTTAGGCAAGGTAGTGTAGCTCACTTTTGCACACAAGCACTTAGGACCTAAAGACTCCATTCTCCCAAAGTATGCTCTTCATCTTCCATTCCTTGTGAACTTGGTGAATCAAGAAAGGGGGAGAAGTGTGAAATACCTCCATTGCACACTTTTTACTTCATAAAGCATTGTTGATCAAATTGTTAGTTTCAAGCCCCATTAGTATTTTTGAGATGAAATTCAAACTACATTGCCATTTACTTTGACCTCTTTAGTTATTTGCAACAATAAATTTCATTTTGTTATTACACACATGTGTCTCCACTAGCACACACTAAGAGACCTAAAGACTCTCTTGATTTGAGTATGATATCCATCCCGCACCTTGTGTTACCTAAATGAATAAAAAAGAAGTAGGATTGTGAAATACCTCTCTTACACTCCTTAATACAATTTGGACCCTTAAAATCATCACTTATAATTCAAAACCAACTAAATTCCTCCACAAGAGGTCATAAGAAAATTTATAGTTTGGTTAAGATTGATTGGGATAGGAATCCAAACGTTGCCCACCAATCTTCTACACTTTGTATGAAATAATAGATTGTTGACGTATAGGGTACTTTCAAATTCTACTATCAGCAAGTGTCAAAAGACAACCCGGATAATAAGGCATGGTGCACAAGAATGTGAAATCCGAGGTATAGCTTCCTTGCTCCCCACAAATAGTCACTCTACTTTTTGTGGAGACGAAACTATATTGCTTGGGATGAACCACTTATCCACACTTGATGTGGGTATCTTAGTGGCCAAACTTAGGATATCGCCAAGGGGAAATTGTGACTGCAATCGTCCCCTGAAGTCATATATTTTCGTTGGGAAATGTTGCTAGCCCTTCCAAAACATAGCCCCATCACCTTTATAACTAACTCTTTGTTACCTTCACTAACCAATTGTTTGGAGGATCCCATTACCACCAACAGTTGTGCTTTTGGAAGGCCCGTTTACATTTGAGAGGAAGGATGTTAGGTATTGTTAGTTTTTCAGAATTTACAATATGATCTAGGATCTTAACTGAGAGAATAACATGTACAGCATATCTACAACATATCAATCATGGACACAATAAAGCAAGCACACAAGAGACACGTAGTTTCACCGGGGAAAACCAAGAAGGTGAAAAACCCCGCAACTTCCTCAGAGATAGATAGAGAAAGTATACAACCCAAGTACAAGAGATAGTCTTCTCCTAGCAGCAGCTTCTCCTCATCCACAAGTGCGCCACTCTCCGATGAGAGTATGAGTGAGAAAGTGAATGATCAAATAGAGTTCCTCCCGCACTCTATTTATACTTGACCTGACTTGCCTAATAACCTTTACCAGGTCGGCCTTAACTTGACCACATAACATAATGCTGACAGGGCCGACCCCAGTAAGGTGGTCTAATAACCCATCAAGTATAAGTTACAACACTTACAATATAAATGACGACACTTTCGTATAGAGGAATACTAAAATCTCTATAGGAATACAAACACTTCCGTATAGAGGAATAATAACATCTCTATAGGAATACAATATACATATATAAAATACATTCCAAAGTTACAAATACATCAACACTCCCTCTTAACTAGGAAGGTATTTCTCGACACATGTCTTCTAGAACAAGTCTTCTTCTCTAGATCATCGTCACTGGATAATCGTCATCGAATCATCGTCATCGTCACTGCTGCTGCTATCTAAATCAATCTCTGATCTACTCATCATAGGAAGTTCTACAGATCCAGTCCTTTTTCATACTGGATGTAGGCCCACCACCTGTAGGTATTCATCACTGGCCATACTGTGGAATCCTCAGGACTTATTACGTGCATCAACAAAACCTCGAAAGATCATCCTAGGCATTTTACAAGCACACAGCTCAACCTATCGGATCTCCCAGGATCTTTTACATGTGACTGTCACAAAACCTTAAAAGAGTGTCTTGCCAAGCAAGATCTCTAAAGAGCATCTACGGCCTTTTTCATCATGTCCATATCTCTAGGACTTATTCCATGTGACCCCTACCAAAAAACCTTAAAAGAGTGTCTTTCCAAGAAAGATCTCGAAAGAGCATCTGAGGCCTTTTACATGACTAGCACAACCTGTCCAGATCTCCAGGACTTATTATATGTGGTCCCCACAAAACCTTAAAATATTGTCTTGCCAAGCAAGATCTCTAAAGAGCATCTGAGGCCTTTTACGTGACTAGCACAACCTGTCCAAATCTCCAGGACGTATTACATGTGGTCTAGCAAAACCTTAAAAGAGTGCCTTGCCAAGAAAGATCTCTAAAGAGCATCTGAGGCCTTTTACGTGACTAGCACAACATGTCCAGATCTCCAGAACTTATTACATGCTACCCTTGCACAACATGTCCACGGCCATAGAGTATCAACCTGATACTCACCATACATCGTCCTGATGTACATGATCATCCTAATCATCATCAGTGCATCGTCATGATGCATGTCATCTGGAGAAACATCCTGAAGCTCGTCATCCATGATCATACTAATCACACAATGCATCCACCTGATGCATACCAAGTATCTACCTGATACATATCATCATACATGATCCACCTGATCATACAATGTATCCACCTGATATATATCAACATACATGATCTACCTAATCATACAATTGTATCCACCTGATACATATACAGATACATGGTCCAAGCATCCAACATGATGCATATACATATACATGATCCAACTGATCATAACAAGCATCTAACATGATGCATATACATATACATGATCCAACTGATCATAACAAGCATCCAACATGATGCATATACATATACATGATCCAACTTATCATAACAAGCATTCAACATGATGCATATACAGAGCAGTAACTGGAGAATCGTCCTGATGCTCATCATCCAACGCTTACATCCACAGCCATGGAAAGGATCCTCCTCTCACCATGCTTGGAATGGCTCCACCAAATGTGTCCATCACTTCTTCCTCGAAGTGTCGTCAATCTGAAGAACACCAAGCCTCACCCTGAAGTATTCTAACTTCACTCTGGCTAGTGGTTTCGTCAACACATCTGCAACCTGCTCATCCGTTGCAACATACAGGAGCTTCACTGCTCCTCTCTGCACCATATCCCTAATATAGTGATATTTGATCTCTATGTGCTTCGATCTGTCATGGAACACTGGGTTCTCAGACAGCTTCACACAACTCTAGTTGTCACAAAAGATACCAGTAACATCCAACGGGAGATCAAATAACTCATACAGTAGCTTCCTTAGCCATACTACCTCACAACTAGCCGAACAAGCTATAACATACTCTGCTTCGGCTGTACTCAGTGCTACGCAGGACTGCTTCCTACTAAACTAAGAGATCACACCTGATCCCATACTGAAGCAGCACCCAGAAGTGCTCTTCCTATCTGCAGCACTGCCTACCCAATCTGAATCAACATAACCCTGCAGTTTAAACTTTTGATTCGCATCATACTTGAGCCCATAATCAATTGTACCCTTCAGGTACCTCAGAATATGCTTTACAGCAACCAGGTGAACACCTCTGGGATCCGTCAGGAACTGGCTCAATGTGTTCACCGCAAAGCAAATATCTGGTCTCGTGTTCGTCAGGTATATCAAGGACCCAATCATCTGACGATACACAGTGACATCAACCGGATTAGATGAAGCATCACATGGAAGCTTCAGGTTTGATTCCATAGGTGTGGACATGGCCTTGCAGTCCATCATCCCAAACCTCTTCAGGATCTCTACTGCATACTTCCCTTGTCCAAGGAATATTCCATATGCACTCTGCCACACCTCCATGCCTAGAAAGTAGTGCATCATCCCCAAGTCCTTCATCTCGAACTAGGAAGCAAGCTTCCTCTTTGTATAGGAAATCAGTCTATCCTAACCCATAACAAACAGGTCATCCACATACAAGAGTAGAATCACAGGATTACCTTCCTCAACCTTGTAGTAAAGGTTGGAATCCGCTTTACTCTTGGTAAAGCCCAAACTGGATAAAAATTTGTCTATCCTACCATACCAAGTCCTTGGAGCTTGCTTCAAGCCATACAAGGCTTTCTTCAATCTGCACACATATGACTCCTTGTCATGTGTCTCAAAACCAAGTGGCTGCTCCACATACACTTCCTCCTCAACTACACCATTCAAGAAAGCTGTCTTGACATCCATCTGGTGTATCTTCCATTTCATCACTTGCTTTGTAATTTTCCTATGCTGCCATCTGCAGCACGTTTGATCTTATAGATCCACATGGAGATCATGACAGACTTCCCTTCTAGTCTGGGACCACATCCCAACCATCATTCTTCATGATTGACGGATCATGGTATTCTTCCATTACTTCATCCCGGATCCTAGGAACTTCAATATCTTCAATATCTTCAATAGATAGCTTAAACTTCGTTGCTGGAACAAATGTTGTAGTCCTTCTTTTGTAGGTGATTGTATATGATCTTTCCTACAAAGCAAGTTAAATTGCATGATTAGAAACATCTCATAGTTTTCAGAACAAATTCTTACACATAAAGAAATATGTCATACAGTCATGCAATTATTTTATCCAATGCTTCAATACAACATTTATCCATATCTCATAACTTTCTAGATGCCTTCCAATCTCTACCAGAACATTTGTTAAGAGTGTGCACAACTCCCAACATGTCAGGAAAGAGGTTTCATTCTAGATAAGTAGCAATGGAATGTTGCACAGTGCCATAGGCCACTTACCCATCACATGCATATTAGTAGTATACTGTTCATTAACGCAATTATTCTAATATGCGTAATACACACCCTAAGTCTAGGAACATAGGCATATACATTATTGAACAATATTATTTAAACAAACAAGTATGCAAGAAATGACAATTCAAATACTTATCTTTGTTTGGTTGTAGGGTGGACTCCCTCTCAATATTTGTTTCCTTGCAGGAACTACTGGAGTGTGCTCCCTCTTGACCTTTGCTTCCTGGATTACCTGTCCTTGGACTTATATTCATCCTGGACGACTATGCATGCTTAAGTGTGCACTAGTGTCATGATTGTGCCATCCTCAAGATCTCATACATAATCATACATTCATTATATAGATACTAAAACAACATAATCTTAAACATGTATAGTCGTGATCATTTCAAACACAGATAATAAACATTAGTATTCAAGGTTTCATGGAATACTTCTTTTACTCATGCATATTCTTATTGACCATAGGACTCTTCTGGTTAGTCATATCATCAATCAAAGTAAGAAGCATAATATGCCTAAACCCATGATTACTAACTTCAATAATTAATCACTATTAATCATGTCATGTATACTTATATAAGAGATTCTAACACAAGGTAGGATTCTAACTTGATATAGAAAAAACATACCTGGATTAATATGTTAGCTAGTTACTGTCTAACATACCCACATGATGTCTTCTATTCTCTTAAGTGACTTGTGCTAGTAACCTGCATATCTCATAGGTTAACCATTATAGAACCAAGTTATACCTACCTCGTAAGTAGATCTTCTATGTGATCCATGGCAATGGATGAACCTTTGTCTTCATGTCACCATGGTCATATGTTCTTGAACTAGAACATGATTTGTCTTTCTTGATGTACCTTTCATGTTAGCGGACAACATCAACCTCATACAACACCATAATGCATTAGTACAATCATAAGTGTCAAAACCCTAATCAATGAATATCTTCTATCATGCATTCATAATTTTATTAAGGTGATACGACAAGTCTAAAGTTAATCAAGATTGTACTAACCTTAATGAAGACAAACATACCATAAACTTAATCATGAACAGATTTCAAAACATACTTGTCGAGATTGCTTGTAATCTTCTTATGTAAGGCCTTAGCCTCATCTCCCTCTGAAACAGGAAATTCTTCACTTATGCAGGTGACTAATCCATTCTCTTCTAGGATTAACCCAATCCACTTGATTTGCAGAAACTGGATCTGGAGCTGGATTTGGGTTTATCAGGGAAACCCTAAAAATTCAAACTTTGAATTTCAAACTTCTGAATTCATTGGGGAGGACCCTGAATTAGGGTTTGAGTTTCTCGGAGATTTACCCAACCAAATAGTTTGATCCAAATCTCTAAACTTCGATTTTTCCAAGGAGCTTCCATCTATGGTCACATATTTCAAAAATTCCCATTTTTGTAGAAGCCCTAATTTTTCAATTTTCTGATCAAAGTCTCGAACTAGGGTTTGATCAAGCCCGGCCTTCTACCCAACCAAAAAAATTGATCTTGGTCTCTAAATTTCGATTTTTATGAGTAGCATTCAGCCGTGGTCTCCAATTACAAAAATACCAACTTTCTCTGAAACCCTAATTCCCAGAGCCATGAATGAAGGTGCTCAAAATCCAATTCTATTTTGACAGAAATATGCACCTGATTTTTTTTGGTGTAACTCCGAAATTACGAATCCACGGGGTCTGAAACTTCTACCTGTGGTATCCTGATCTATCATCTTTCCAACCCCATAGGTATGACCTCAATTGGATTCTCTGAGAGATATTTATTCCAAGTGTCTCAACGTGACATGTTTATGGGATAAAACAGGAGAGAAAACTTGGATGGAGTGCCACGTGTCACTAGTTCAACTTCGGCCTCTGAAAACCTTACCCAAAAAAATGCAGTCCATTCCCTACCTGTCACTTTTTACGAAATTTCATTTGGAGCTTCCCATCCCAAGTTGTGACCTTTTTTCCTAGGTCACCTAATTATGACTGAGATCTGGAAGAGGCAGAAACCCTAGATTGTACAGATCATAAAACACAAAGTACAACGAATGAGAAGTTGTGCTTCGGACATAAGGTACATGGGGATCTTATATTCGAATTCTAATATTTTCAGATCCTGAAACCTCCCCTAAATGGATTTATAGCGAAAGTGCTACGATGACTGGTTTTTGCTATATCAATCCCTAGCTTCACAAGTGCAACGAGTGTCATAAATGCCATACCATGCCTTCTTTCAGGCTAGCTCTGATACCATGTTAGTTTTTCAGAATTTAAAATATGATCTAGGATCTTAAGTTAGAGAATAACATATACAGCATATCAATCATGGACACAATAAAGCAAGCACAAAAGAGACACAGAGTTTCACCGGGGAAAACCAAGAAGGTGAAAAACCCCGCAACTTCCTCAAAGATAGATAGAGAAATGATACAACCCAAGTACAAGAGATAGTCTTCTCCTAGCAGCAGATTCTCCTCCTCTACAAGTGCGCCACTCTCTGATGAGAGTATGAGTGAGAAAGTGAATGATCAAATAGAGTGCCTCCCGCACTCTATTTATACTTGACTTGACTTGCCTAATAACCTTTACTAGTTCGGCCTTAACTTGACCACATAACATAATGCTGATAGGGCCGACCCCAACAAGGTGGTCTAATAACCCATCAAGTATAAGTTACGACACTTACAATATAAATGACAACACATCCGTATAGAGGAATAATAACATCTCTATAGGAATACAAACACTTCTGTATAGAGGAATAATAACATATCTATAGGAATACAATATACATATATGAAATACATTCTGAAGTTACAAATGCATCAACAGGTATCTTAGGGAATTTACATTTATTTTATTTTTAATACAATTTCATATAGCACGTAATCAAAAAGAACCTACATGTGGGATCAGTTGCACTAAAACTACATAGCACATATCACTCACTTTGCACCATTTTGCATCTGTTGTAGTTGGCATATTTTTTGCATTTGTTCAATTCTGTCTATTCCCAACATCACTCTCATTTGTCACACAAAAATTGCACCATTGAGGAACAAAACCACCTAAGTCAGTCTCGTAGACTACAAGGCCTTTCCCCTCTCTTGAGCGGTGTTTTCCCTCTCTCTCTCTCTCCCCATGGTCCACGAGGAAGATACTCTAGTCAGGGCTACTCCTAGGAAACATTGATAGGATCTTCCGAGTAAGGCCACTCCTTACTTGGTTAATTTTCTCCCCTTGGAGATAATTTAGATCCTTTTTCTTCATCCTCTCACGAAAGAGGAAACCATTCATTTTGTCCCCTCAAAGATACTTTAAAACCCTTTGCTTCATCCTCTCACAGAAGAGGCCACCCTTTATTTCCACCCCTCAGAGGAAATCCAACCTCTTCTTCTCCCTCTTCGGGAGAAGGACACACATCATCCTCTTCCTCATATCAGAGATAGAGATAGTTGCCACATACTTCTTGTTCCCCCCCTCAAGGGAACAATACATAACACAAGATGGCGACACCTAATACCAACCTCCCTTTCATGGCTAGCTTGAATCTCCCCGATCTATAAAAATTGATCAATGACCCCATAGCACATGATACAACATGGCTAGATATTCCTGATAAGCTTCCCTCAAATATCCCTAAATTTGAATGGAAACAAGGATATGACCTAGCAAACCATGCCATTTCTTTCCACTTATGGGGTTCCTCCAATAACATAGTGGATGACTCAGTGAGGCTTTGAATCTTCCAGGGAACCCTTACAGGAACAACTACAAAATGGTATCTAAATTTACCAAGGTAAACCCATGCCACATTTGGGACAATAGCCACTATGTTTCTCACTTACTTTTAGCTCCCCATACGCGATGACCTCGGCCTCAAGATTATCTCAGAATTTTGACCGAATACCTCTACCCACATAGCGGACCACATCCATGAGTGGTGTAGATGACACACATTGTGCAAAATAGACATGCAACCTCAGTTCCTATTGGATTGGTCAATCAAATCACTCCAACCCAGGATTGCAAAATATGTGGAAACCTTATTGCCCCAAACTAAGGAAGAGGCCATCCTGAAGGCCCAACATTTCGATCTCATTTATGCACAATCAAGTTACTTATACACCATCCTACCCGATGCCCCTTAGCATCAATCTTTGGATCTCATCCATGCGGGTTCGTCACATTCAGCAGATGGGATTATTGAGTCCATTTCCTAGCAGGGAATGGTTCCCCTCCCTTGACTTCCATGCCATCCAATATGGTAATTTAGTACCTTCCCATCCCCAATGTTCCAACACCCCCTACAATTGTACCAAATCCTCATTTTAATCAGCTGCAATATGAACCCTACAGTCCTACCTACAATGGAATCCAAGCATCGCCAGTACCTCCACCACACGTAGCACAAGCATATCCAACATCCACACCATATGGAGAACATAATGTGTATATCCCACCATAGGGGTATAATCGTTATTACCCATTTCCGTGTCCTCCTGGTTCTACGCCAATACCACACATGGGGGTCAATTTAGTAAAACCTTCTTTTGCACAACAAAATCAACAGTTTAAGCGGTTAAACACATCTAACCCCCATAATCCTCAAAATCAGGGGAAGAAGAAAGGTAAGAACAAGCAAAACCAACATCAAGGGAAAGGAGACAACCCCCCTCCCCAACAGACTCAGAACCAGGGTAACAAGAGTGAAGGGGCTAATAACCCCCCCCCCAAACAAGGAAAAAATGCTAACCTGAGTACAAACTATACTGTTGGCGGGCAAAATCTACCCTATAGCAAGGAAACTAATGCTATCAACTTGGTTGGGGTGACAGGTAAGTGTATTGATATTATTACAAAGATATTTATGAAAAGAAGTAAGTTATGGATTTTGAGAACACACCTTTCAATAGAAGTTTGATCCTAGCTTTTATTTGACCTTGTGTTCAACCTTCAAATCCACCTTCCTTTCAATGACCTGCAATAACAATACCTTTCTCAAAGCGTTTTGGACAATATATAAAGCTTGAAAGAAACAAAGACAATGTTTAACATTCAATCTTGACCAAAACAGATCCAAATTAAGATGTTATTTCAGAACACATCAAAATTGGAACAAGAAAGACACTTCCACCTTTATTGTCAAAAGTAAATTGAAGTACAAGTATACCTGATCCTGTAGCAGGCTCCTGCAACTTGATTCTGGGATCTAGCTCTTCTCTGGCTTGGATATCTTCAGCATCAACTTCTCCAATGAAAACTTCTCTCTATGTCTCAAATTTTCTCCATTAATTCATCTCACCATCTAGGTTCTAACCCTTCTCTTTTAATCTTCTTTGTATTTATAAGATTAGAGAAGTAGTTCAGGTCAATGTATAGTTATGGAGGAAGTTGGGGGAGTTAGGAAACTACCAGCAACTAATCCAACTCGAGAAATTAATTTATTTTTTAATCATCTTTTAAGATGTACGCAACTCTTGTTCAGTGAAGTAGCGTATAGGGCGCTACTTTAGTGCTTATCAACTAGCGCTCATCGAGTTTAAAATGTTGAGCGCTACTATGCTGAGAAGGAGTAGCGTATATTAGGATATGGGCGCTACTATTATACACTGGAGTAGCGTATGGGTGCTAGTCTCTTTGAGTAGAGTAGCGCTCATATCTCAGAATGATATATTTTTTGGATTTTTCCAGTAATATCAGGAAATGGAGTGAGTGCAAAGTATCATCTAAGGTCAACATGCTCCTCCATCCAAGTTGTCCTTTTGTGTGATCAACAGCTCAAGGTGATCACGGACGGAGAGGTGCAAGTTTAACCTATAACATATACTTGCTCAATTTTTGGAGAGTATGGTCACTATACTCACTATTTCCCACTCCTCCCAGACTATCATTAGTTGGTGGAAGCAAAGAAAAAGACAACAGAAAATCCTCCTCGGGAACCTAATGCACCATAACCCTAGCCAGTTGTCTTGTAGCAACCCTTTTACAAACAAGGGGTAGTCTCCCAATAGTAGGAGCCTCGCCCCCAAGCAATGGCTCCTTTCAAATTGTTAAATGTACAACATCAGGAGACATTCTCCAAACCAATCTTGTGTAGCCAAGATTGATCCTCCCGTATAGAGGTTAGCACTTTGATTGCATTCCGTGTAAAGGTTATTCCTCTCGTATAGAGGTAATTGATCAAAGTAAGATGTTGTAAATTCTTGTTGGACAAGGCTCTGGACTTGTGTGTCAAGTCATGTTTCTTATGTGAACCTTTCGTATAAAGGTATCCATGAGATGGACCTCCCGTATAGAGGTGGACCTTCCATATAAAGGTCATGATTTACTTGTTAAAAGCATTTAATGTTGTGTGATGTATTATTAAACATGATCACCAGTTGCTATTAAGTCTCCTTTAGAGATTGATCACCTCTAAAGTGAATTACTTTAGCATATGATCATTTTATCCGGAATAATATAATATGATCACAGCATCCAATCATTCTTCTTAGTATAATGTAATGTGATGGATAATTAAAGTTAGCACATATTGACCATGTAGTAAGAGATAAAGAAATAAAAGATAAAGAATAGAGATCAAGAGAATTCAAAATTTCCCATGAAGAAACCTCAGCAAATTAAAGAGAACTCGAATCGTTAAAGCTTCAGTTAAGTATCAATGTATGCCTAAATCAATGCTTCAGTTAAAGCGTCAGTTAAAGATATGCCTAAGTTAACTAAAGAACTCACTGTGGTCACTTCAAGCAAAATCAATCAGCGTGATTTCAGTTAACTAAGTGTTAAATAAGAAGGACTAGTTAACTAAAGTGTTTTCACTTTAGTTAAACTAAAAGATGACAGTTCAATAAATCAAGGAGAACTTGAATTGATCACTACAGTGATGTTATCAAAAATCAGTGAAAGAGAGTTAACTAAGTGAGAACAAAGAAGATCTAGTTAACTAAGTGACGACACTTAAGTTAGCCACCTAACTAAGTGGGAAAGCTTTCAATTAAGAGGCGAGTTCATCCTAAGTAACAACTCAGTGAGATAAAGCACTGCATCAGAAGTGGGGTGCACTTCTGCATGCAATATTGATACATCCAGTTTGAGGGTGAGTTCATCCTGAAGTTAGAAGATAAAAATAGAAGAGAAGAATGTATAAATTGTTGAAATATTGTAACTTCTAAGAATATTATAATTGTACTTTATTATTCCGGAGATGTTTCATTCCTCCATAGAGACCCTATTGTATATCCGGAGATGTTTATTCCTCCGAGAGAGTGTGGTAACTAGTTTTATTAGATCTCCCATGTGGGGTCATCCCTGAGTTAGTTGTTTAGGGGTTATTAGACTCTCCTAGGAGAAGTCGGTCGTGTTAGGGTGAAAAGTCAGTTAGGAGTTGAGTATAAATAGAGGAGGTGTGTTCCTCATTTATCTCATTCATTCACTCACTTGTGATTGGCGCATAGGAGAGAGAGAGAGATATCTGCATAGGAGGAGAAGGAGCTCTTGTTTGAGGACTACATCTTGTATTGGTTGATTATCTATATTGAGGAAAGCTTTGTTGGGTTTTCTACCCCATGAGGGTTTCCCAGGGTAAATCTTTGTCTATCTTGTGATTGTGTTTCTTTCAGTGACCTTGCTTGTGAAATTAGGCTAAACTTAACATGGAATCATAGCTAGCCTAAATAGGACATCTTTCACAAGGTGAAAATACCTCTCTCTCCTCCTCCGATGAAAATTAGGGTTTCTGCAAAAGTTGGAATTTTTTAATTCTGATTGCATGGCTGGATATCCCTCCTCAAAATTGAAGTTTTGAGCCCTAGATCGAACTTTTTGAGTGGGTAGAACCCCGGGTTTTTTCAAACCCTAGTTTGACTTTTGGACCAGAAAACCAGAAAAAGTGCGCACCTGTGCACCAGTAAACCAAAAAAAGTGCGAACTAGAAAACCAGAAATTCTGTTGCAGATCCGAAAGTTGTTGATCAGATTTGAAGGGTCAAAAGTTGAAGTTTCCAGAAGCAGAGTTCACCAGTGATCTCAATTCAATCAAGCACATATCCTGGTAAGTGTTATTCTATCTTTTGAGAAACTTCAATTTATGTGACCTCCTGGATAAGATGGTTCCAAGCACTAAGCTTGAAGACAAGCTATAGGGTATAGAGAATTTTCGGGCATGGAAATATAGGATTGGTCTCATTTTTTAAGAGAATGATCTTGTCCAATATATCAAAGATGAGGTTGCAAAACCTAAGGAAGATGAATCCAAGAGAAGGACAAGAAGGACTTGATTAGGGAAAAGAGAATCATTGTTGATTCTATCAAGGACCACTTGATTCCCTAAGTGGCATCCAAGAAGACCCCAAAGGAAATGTATGATGCCCTAGGAAGAATGTATGAAGGGAGAAACATCAACAAGAAGATGAACTTGAGATCTCAATTAAAGAGTACCAAGATGAATAAAGGAGAATATATTCAAAATTACTTCACAAGGGTATCCCAATTCAAAGAAAAACTAGAAGCCATTGGAGACAACCTTGATGAAGATGAACTAGTCATGACTGCTCTCAATGGTCTCACTAAATCTTGGGACTCATTCATCCAAACCATGTGTGCCAGAAAAGAAAGTATGAAGTTTGATGTGGTATGGGAGGATTGCATTCAAGAAGAGGCTAGAGTAGCCAATAGAGAAGCACTACTCAAAGAAGATGATCAAGCATTGGCCACCCATACCAAGAGAAGAAGGAGTCAACCAAAATTCAAGAAGGATAGCCACAAGGAGTCTCAAACTCCACAAATATTTCAGATGAGAAAAGGATATAATCAAAGAAGAGATTACTCCTCATTTCAATGTTTCACTTGTCACAAAATAGGACACATTGCTAAGGATTATCCTCTAAAGAAGAAAAAGGGTTTTCACCACAAAAGACATCAAGCACGTCTAGCAGAAGATGATAGTGAAGAAGAAGAGGAGGAAAGGCCTCAAAAGAAAAGAGGTAAAGTAGAATAAGAAGAAGATGCAGAAGAATATGTTATATTCTATGCACTCTCTAGGGCAGTAACACCTGGAGAAGATAAATGGTTCATTGATAGTGGTGCTTCAAAGCACATGACAGGACAAAAGAAGACTCTTTCAAAACTTGAAGAGAAGACCTCTCCACATAAGGTATCCCTAGGAGATGACTATCAATATCCCATCAAGGGAGTTGGTGAAGCAAGCTACAAGTTTGATTCTGGAACTCCATTGAAGATGAAGGAAATCTTATATGTACCAGGTTTGAAGAAGAATTTACTCTTTATCTCAGCATTAGACGAGAAAGGTTATAGGGTTGCATTCATAGATGGACAAGTACTCATGTGGCCCAAAGGGAAATCAATTAAGGATGAAATTGTTATTGGTGAAGAGTAAGGAGGACTATACAAACTCAAGGGTCATCCTAAAGCTGCCCTTGTACATGAAGCCACTAGCCCAAGTGAGATATGGCATAGGAGGCTTGCTCACATTAACTACAAAGCACTACCTCATGTGAGCAAGGTAGTTATAGGACTACCAGACTTAAAGATTGATCATGATGGCACATGCAAAGGATGTGCAAAAGGGAAGAATATCAAGAACCAATTTCCAAAGAGTGAAACAAAGACTAAGAGTACTTTGGAATTGATTCATTCAGATGTACGTGGACCAATGCCATCCACATCCTTGAGTGGGTATGAATATTACCTTACATTTATTGATGACTACTCAAGGAAGACTTGGATATATTTCCTAAAAGGAAAAGATGAAGTCTTTGGAAAGTTCAAGGAATTCAAAGCCTTGATAGAAAATCATTCAAAAAAGAAGATCAAGATACTCAGGACAGATAATGGTGGAGAATACACTTCAAAGGATTTTGAAGTCTTTTGTAAAGAAGCTAGAATCAAGAGGGAGCTAACCACTCCCTACAATCCTCAACAAAATGGTGTTGTGGAAAGAAAGAATATAACCATTATGGAAGCAGTAAAAACAATGATACATGATCAAGACCTACCTATGTATCTATGGGTTGAAGCATCCAGGATAGCAGTCTATGTGCAGAATAGACTATCTCGTAGTGCTCTTGAATTCAAGACCCCAGAAGAAGTGTTCACAGGGAAGAATCCTGAGGTAAGCCACCTCAAGATATTTGGATGCCCAGTATATATTCGCATACCAAAAGAAAAGAGAACTAAGATGGATCCTTCTGGGAAGAAGGGAATATTTGTTGGATATTGTGAAGCATCCAAAGCATTAAGAATCTACATCACAGGATTCCATCATATGGAAATCAGTATAGATGTGACATTTGATGAAGAGGAAACTCTCAAGAGATCTAGGAAGTGTCAATATGAAGAAGTATATGAGGAAGATACACCTCCCAGAACTGTTGAGGTTGTACCCATCCCTGAAGATGTAACACCTGAATACCATGACATTATAGAACCACAAGAGCCCCCTACCATGAACATATCAAGAAAAAGAAAGCTAGCATGGGCAAGAGACATCATACTAGGAGCAGAAAAATATGGAGCTCTTGAATGTTCCACCAGAGTAAGCAAGAAACCAAATTCATTCTCCAACTATATGGCTTTGATGTGTGATCTCGTAGATCAAGAACCCACTAGTTATGAAGAGGCATATCATAAGAAAGAGTGGGTAGAGGCAATGACTGAGGAGTACCAATCAATAATGTAGAATGATGTTTGGTATATAGTTCCCAAACCAAAAGACAAAAGTGTGGTATCCTCCAAATGGATATACAAGATAAAGCATGCTGCGGATGGTAGCATTGAAAAGTATAAGACAAGGTTTGTGGCCAGAGGATTCTCTCAGAAAGAGGGAATTGATTATGAAGAGACATTTGCACCAGTTGCAAGATACACTTCCATTAGAACCATCATGGCACTTGCATCCATGATGAAGTGGGAATTACACCAGATGGATGTAAAGACAGCTTTCCTGAATGGTGTGATTGAGGAGGAAGTATACATAGAACAACCACAAGGATTTGAGGTGGAATATAGAAGAACCCATGTATGTAAACTAAAGAAGGCTTTGTATGGGTTGAAACAAGCTCCCAGAGCTTGGTATGGAAGAATTGACAGTTTCTTGACAAGCTTGGGCTTTACCAAAAGTAAAGTTGATCCTAATCTTTATCTCAAGGTTATGGATGATGAACCTGTCATATTGTTTCTATATGTGGATGATCTATTTCTGACAGGGAATAAGAAACAGATTATCGAGTTCAAGAAGAAGCTCTCTTCAGAGTTTGCGATGAAAGATCTCGGATTGATGCACTACTTCCTAGGTCTAAAAGTATGGCAAGGCCCAGAAGGAATCTAATTCAACCAGGGAAACTATGCTATGGAAATATTGAAAAGATTTGATATGTTGGAATGCAAAGCCATGGCCACTCCCATGGATTCCAACTTGAATTTATTAGTTGATGACTCATCAGAGTTAGTGGATATGACTATGTACAGACAAATTATTGGTTCATTGATGTATCTGACGAATACCAGGCCAAATATATGCTTTGTTGTGAACACCTTGAGTCAATACCTAGTGGAACCTAGGCATGTTCACCTGATAGCTGCAAAGCATGTGATGAGGTACCTAAAGTGTACGATAGATTTTGGTCTATGTTATCTTGTAGATCATGACTTCAGATTGTATGGCTACACAGATGTTGATTGGGAAGGTAG
Organism: Larix kaempferi; assembly: GCA_027924585.1. Lineage (NCBI taxonomy): Eukaryota > Viridiplantae > Streptophyta > Pinopsida > Pinales > Pinaceae > Larix > Larix kaempferi. Next base: position 9,005,656 of record BSBM01000072.1, on the reverse strand, counting down.
TGTATCAGACAGAAAGAGCACATCGGGTGGATGTTATTGTCTAGGATCTTCCATGATCTCGTGGTTTAGTAGGAAGCAGTCTAGTGTGGCTCTCAGCATAGCTGAAGCGGAATATATTGCTTCTTAATCTGCTAGCTGTGAAGCGATATGGCTTCAGAAGCTGTTATCAGGATTGTTTGACTTAGAGATGGAACCAACTGTAATCATGTGTGACAACCAGAGTTGTATCAAGATGACAGAGAATCCAGTATTCCATGATAAGTCAAAGCACATAGAGATCCGATATTTTTATATACGGGATATGGTGCAGAAAGGAGCTATCAAGCTCGAGTATGTGAGCACTGACGAACAAGTTGCTGATATTTTGACCAAACCTCTGTCTCAAGTAAAGTTTGAATATTTTCAAGACAAGCTTGGTGTAGTTCAGAAGGACCCTCCTCGAAAGGGGGAGTGATATGGTCAATGATGAGATTTGGATACTGGTATCGATGTGGATACCTGTATCGATGATGAGATTCCTATCGACAGTAAGGTCGATGATGAGGATACCTATATTGATGAGGATACATGTATTGATGATATGGATACTTGTTTCGATGATGAGGATAGTTGTTTCCTGTTCCGACGATGAGGTCGATGAACTGATACTTAGACTTTGTCTAAGAGGACTAGTGGGATTGCATCATCCTTGGACTCATGTCCTAAAGTGATAGGGATTGATCATCCCGTAAGTGGATCAGGATTGCATCATCCTTGGACTCATGCCCTAAAGTGACAGGGATTGATCATCTCGTAAGTGGATCACGATTGCATCGTCCTTGGACTCATGTCCTAAAGTGATAAGGATTAATCATCATGTAATTCGATTGGGATTGCATCATCCCTGGACATGAGAGATGTATTAAAGTGATAAGGATTAATAATCTTGTAAATAGATTGGGATTGCATCATCCCTAGACATGAGATATGTCTTAAAGTGATAAGGATTAATCATCCTTTAAATAGATTGGGATTGCATCATCCCAAGACATGAGAGATGTCTTAAAGTGATAAGGATTAATCATCATGTAAGTCGATTGGGATTGCATCATCCCTAGACATGAGAGATGTCTTAAAGTGATAAGGATTAATCATCATGTAAGTCGATTGGGATTGCATCATCCTTAGACATGAGAGATGTCTTAAAGCGATAAGGATTAATCATCCAATAAATAGATTGGGATTGCATCGTCCCTAGACATGAGATATGTCTTAAATTGAGAGGGATTGATCATCCCGTAAGTGGATCAGGATTGTATCATCCTTGGACCTATGTCCTAAAGTGAGAGGGATTGATCATCCCCTAAGTGGATCAGGATTGTATCATCCTTGGACCTATGTCCTAAAGTGAGAGGGATTGATCATCTCGTACTAGGATCATGTACATTGCAGAGTATGTTGCGATGACGATGTTGTTGATCAAGAGGATCCATATGACGATGTTGTTGATAGAGAGGATCCAGATGACGATGTTGTTGATCGAGAGGATCCAGATGACGATGTTGTTGATCGAGAGGATCCAGATGACGATGTTGTTGCTTGAGAGGATCCAGATGATGATGATGTTGATCGAGAGGATCCATATGACGATGTTGTTGATCGAGAGGATACAGATGCCGATGTTGTTGATTGAACTGATGATGTTGATGTAGTTGTTCGAGTGTTGCAGGAGATGAAGATCCAGTATTGAATATCTTGAAGATGTTACAGTAACTATTTGAGTTACTGATGATGTATGAAGAAAGCTTCCAATGATTTATAGATGTATCATGTATCATGTAGTTGATGACTCCTTGCTCCTACAGATGTTGTTATAATATCCTTCTCGTTAAGGGGGAGTATTGAAATATTCTAACTTCTAAGAATATTATAATTGTACTTTATTATTCCATAGATGTTTCATTCCTTCGTAGAGACCCTATTGTATATCCAGAGATGTTTATTCCTCCGAGAGAGTGTGTTAACTAGGGTTATTAGATCTCCCATGTGGGGTCGGCCTTGAGTTAGTTGTTTAGGGGTTATTAGACTCTCCTAGGAGAAGTCGGCCCTATTAAGGTGAAAAGTCAATTAGGAGTTGAGTATAAATAGAGGAGGTGTGTTCCTCATTTATCTCATTCATTCACTCACTTTTGATTGGCGCATAGGAGAGAGAGAGATATGCATAGGAGGAGAAGGAGCTCTTGTTTGAGGACTACATCTTGTATTGGTTGATTATCTATATTGAGGAAAGATTTGCTGGGTTTTCTACCCCATGAGGGTTTCCCAAGGTAAATCCTTGTCTATCTTGTGATTGTGTTTCTTTCAGTGATCTTGCTTGTGAAATTAGGCTAAACTTAACATAAATATGTTATACGAGATTGATGAATCCAATGTGAAGTGAATTCTCTTCTCCTTTGAAGGCAAGGCGCTTCTCTTTTTGTGCATGATAGTATTATTGAAGGCAAGGCGCTTCTCTGATACTCTTCTCTATTGCTTATGTATCTTCACCAAGAGTGTTTGGTGATCTCTTATCTTCCAAAAGAAATATTTTATGTCGTAAAAGAAATCCTTCTCTCCTATCCATTATATTATACTAAGAATAATTGTTGGGGTTTTTGTTCTCATAGTTTTGAGTATTTTCCATGGGGTATATCTTTTGTTATGGATGTATGAATTTCATGTGATTGAATTGTCTCATTGTTTCAAGTTTCTACATCTAAAAGAAACAAAGATCAAAGCTCAACCAAATATTAACATGGTATCAAAGATTAGGGCGTGAAGGATCTCAACTTTGCATGCCATCTAGAGCCTACGTTGATCATGAGAAGTTGAGCACAAGATTTGAAGACTATGGCATCAATATCTGTATGACCGGAAGACCGTCTTGAGGGCATCTCAAAATTCAACACTTGGAAGGCTAGGATTCTCAACATCCTAGACGAACATGACTTGGATGGCTATGTATCCACTGTGGTGGAGGAGGCTACATATAATGCAGGGCGCATCAACTTCAAGAAGAATCAATCTAAAACGAAACAGATCATGTATGATTCGGTAAAAGATAACTTGATTCCCGTGATCACACCGTTGAAGACCATGAAGAATGTTATGATACATTTATTAATCCATATGAGAAGAAGGCCTCAAGTCAAAAGAGGGCATTGACGAATAAGCTTCGAAACTTAAATATGGAGATGAATGAGACAGTGGCCTCCTTCTTCACCAAGATCTCTCAGGTAAGAGATCAACTTGCTAGTATTGGAGTAGTGGTGGATGAAGATGATCTTCTCCAAACTGTTATGGATGGTCTCCCATCCTCATGGGAGACATTATTGGATACAGTAAATGGCTGAGAGGTACAACCTAACTTCGAAAGGTTGTGGCATGACTGCCTCCAAGAGGAGGGTCGAATCCAAAGCAAGTCAGTGTGCATCAAAGAAGAAAACCTTGCCCTCACGGAAAGAATGGAGAAAGGAAAGAAACCCTTCTTCCAAAATAAGTTCTCTCATCCAAAGAAGAAAGAGTTCAACAAAGGCTTTGAAAATTCAAAAGCTAAATGTTTCAATTGCAACAATAAAGGCCATTTCTCAAGAGAGTGTAAAGCAAAGTGGAAAGGAAAGTTTCATGATTCTACCACCATAAAAGATGAAATCACTTAAAAGAATGCATCCGAAGAAAAGGAGACAATGATGGAGTATTACCTTGTCTCATCCCTTTCGATATTTTTCATCACAAGTGCAGACACATGGTTGATTGATAGTGGCACATCCAAACATATGACTTCTTACAAGAGTGCTATCACTTACCTAAAGAAGAAAAGGTTCACATGCATGGTAGAGTTGGGGGACAACTCAACATATTGGATCCAAGGAGTTGGATCCACCTCATTCCGACTAAGAACCGGTGATATTTTACATGTGGAGGACATTATATATGTTCTAGGATTGAAGAAGAACCTCCTTTTAGTTTCCGTTCTTGAAGACAAAGGCTTCTTAGTTATCTTTATGGATAACAAAGCACTTTTATGGCCAAAGAAAAAAATCCTAGAATTTGTTGATGTGATGGGAGTACGAGAGGGAGGACTCTACAAGGTACCCGTGAAGTACATTCAAGCTATGATTCACCACACTATTAGTCCATGCAAGCTATAGCACCGAAGGCTTGGACACCTACACTACAAAGCGCTACCAAGACTTCAAAAGATGGTAAAAAATATGCCCGTATTTGATTTTGAGCATGATAGTGTATGTCGGGGTTGTGCACTTGGGAAGAATGTTAAGAAAAAAATTTCCAACAGTACTACTATATCTAAAGGGATTTTATATTTAATACATTATGATGTATGTGGTCCCATGTCATCCCCCTCCCTGAGTGGCTTCTTATATTATGTATTGTTCATAGATGAGTTTTCTAGGAAGTCATGGATTTATTTCATGAAGGATAAAAGTGAAACTCTTAGCAAATTTAAAGAGTTTAAATCCCTATTTGAAAATCAGAAATAAAATCACATCCATGCATTAAGGTCTGGTGATGGAGGTGAATTTGATTCACATACATTTAATGAGCTATGTAGTGATGCAGGAATATGTAGACAATTAATAGTACCATACAACCCTTAGCAAAATGGGGTTGCTGAAAGGAAGAATAGAACCATATGTGAGGCTGCAAAAGCATGATGCATGATCAAGATATGTCTACCACATTATGGGAAGAAGCCACCCATACAACTGTGTACATCTAGAATAGAATCCCGCATGACATTCTAGATGAGAAGACATTAAAAGAAGTGTTTACCAGTGAGAAGCTAGAAATCTCACACTTGAGGATCTTCGGGATCCTAGTATACATTCATGTACCGAAAGAAAAGAGAAAAAATATGGAGCATTCTAGAAAGAAAGGCACCTTTTTGGGTTATAGTGAGTCATCCAAAGCATACTGAATATGTGTACCTAGTGAGAGACACATTGAAGTCATCCGAGATGTTACCTTCCAAGAGGAACCTGCTTTCAAAAGATCGAAAGAGATTCAATGGGATTGAGAGATGGAGGATCTTGAGTCTGATTCTCCCCTTCAGATTTTGAGAGGGAGAAACCAAAAGATGCCTCAGATTCGCTCGCTCCTGAAGAACCAGTAGAACTAATTGAGAGGTCACCTAATGAACCTCCCATTAAAATATCTTCTTGGTGCCGAGACATCTTACAAAATGCAGAGAAACATGGAGCACCAGCAAGCTCATCCAGAGAGCGCAAGCAACCTGACATATATTCAGGGTATGTTGCATTGATGAGTCACATCGATGATTCATAACCATCCTCATATGAAGAAGCTGCAAAGCAGCAAGTTTGGGAAGATGCATTGACAATAGAGTACAACTCTATAATGAAGAATTATGTTTGGGATGTTGTTCACAAACCTGATAGGAATTCCATTGTGATAGAAACCAACTTAATTCTATGAACATCATGCCAACATCAACCCCGAAAATGTCTTACCCACTATAGGTGAAGTGAATCAACCTCCTTACATTGATATATTCCTGAGAGTGTACAAAGATTCTGACTTTCTAGGGGCATACTCAGGTCCTCCTCCTAACATCCCCACATCAACAGATGGTCTTATGTGCACTATTTTTCATTAAAATACATATCCAACCCCATCGGTGTCATCATCAACCCCTCCACCAATTCATGGCATTGAACAAACATTGAGTCCATCAATGCCTCCCATATTTCATATACCATTCTTATACCCCCCACGGGAGTAAAAGGGACACCAGTAATGGCTCAGCTGACTCTCCCTAGGCTATCTTTGGGAATTCCTATGTGGTACCTCACTCCACCCTACCCAGCGATGTCCTCAAAACCAGTGGCCCACTACGATTTTGTGCCCGTCTCGGTAGTTATGCCACCTAGGCCAGTTATGGCACCTATACCTCATGCCAAGCCACCAACACTGGTGACCCAACCACCATCGGTCGATGCTAATCCCAATAATGGGGGCATAAGGAAACCTAAGTTGAAATCTCTCATCGTGACCAACCCTCTTCCTGAATCACCATCGGTAGTCACTAGGCCTAAAGCAAGGACCATAAATCAACCTAGGTTGAAAGACCCGGTAATGACAAGCAATACTCTCCCAATGAGGGTTACCCCACCATGTTCCCTCTGCAGTAAACAATCCCATGCAACAAACCTATGCCCCACCTTACCAGAGCTTGGGAATTTGCTTAATACCCCTGTTAGTGTGACACACGTGGTACATACTATAGTAGGGGGTGTACCTTCAACCTTATCCTCACCCAACATAAAAACTAAGTCTAAGTCATTACATACCAATCAGGTGTGTTCAGTTTGCTTTTAGTTTAGGCATTGTACGCACCATTGTCCTGACCTCCCTCAATCTTGGGATGCCTTGGAAACCATTCACCTCATATTCCCTTTAGTTGAGATTCCTTCACCTCAATAACAAGAAATGGCCTCCATAAATGTCGTCACTACAACAGTGGACACACCAATAGTGTTTTCCTTAGAAACACTTAAACTAGAATAATCACACCTGCACCTACCCAATAAAACATTGCGTCCTGGGCATATTCAGATTCTAGCACATGTTCTTAATCAAGCCTATGCCACTCACCCATGCAGATCATGTAGGTTGTTGACCCACCATTCATGTCAATTCCCTCTATTGGACGTGTTACGAACACTTCATTGTCCACAAAAGCGACTATTGGATAACCTCGCCCCTTTGGAAATTACCCTTCAAATATTATTTGAATAAGTGAACAGTTGTTCCAATGATAGTGAGGATGTAGACATATTGTTTGTCTCCCTTACACCTTGTAGTGATGACCCTCCATTATTTACTGAGAATGATCTTGGCTCACCACAAATTATGGAGGAAGAGCACAATCCTTTGGTCCTCCCCCAAGAGGAGATTCCCCCCCCAAACCCCCATCACCTATGTGGATATCATTTACATTGACTCGCTACCCCTCTAGCTAGGTGTAAGTGCCACCTACATTGAGCCAAATCAAGTGGGAGATCCCATACCTTCTACCAACAAATATAGTTCAGTTGATATAGGGTCCGAACACTCCTTCTCTTCAGATGAAGACATGTTAGAGGAATATTTCTTCTCCACTTATGAAGCAATAATGGATTCCATGCACTTAGATGATCCCCCATGGTACCACATCCATCATAGGTCATCTTTCACCCCTATCGTTGTCAAATCAATCACTGCAGTGGCCCAGTAGCACACCATTGAATCAAAAAAAATCTTACATCCTAATCACGTCGAGTGGTTCAAAGACCCAATCCCGACCCCTTATACATTTGAAGAGGGAAATCTAGCTAATATTTTCCCCACGATTCAGGTAAATATTTATGTCACACTGGGAGTGATTGAAAACATCTCAATTGGAGCATCATGCTCACCACAAGAATTCATCGACTTCACCTCCCTATTCAAATAATTTTGAGATGTATTCGCATGGTCATATGCAGAAATACCCAGATTAGACCCTTGAATTATTGAACATCATATTGACACTTAACCAAACGCAATCCTAGTGCGATAGAAACAATAACTAGTTCACCCCTCTAAGAATCTAGCTATCAAGGATGAGATCGAAAAATTCCATCAGGCTAGATTTATTTTCCCCATTTCTTATACGTCATGGGCCCCAAACCCCATCCCAATAAACAAGAAGCAAGGAACCATTTGAGTCTATACAAATTTTTGTGATCTCAACCTAGCATGTCCCAAAAACAATTTCCCCACCCCATTCCTTGACCAGATTGTTGACTCATGTGTGGGTAGTGAAATATTGTCCTTTATGGATGGATTTTTAGGTTATAACCAACTACATATCTACCCACAAGATCAATACAAAACGGTATTTGCAACACTGTGGGGGGCCTTTTTCTATAAGGTTATGCCCTTTTGGTTAAAGAATGTTGGGGCCACATTCCAAAGGTCCACGGCATACATTTTCAATGACCTGGCCCATATATCCTAGCTTTCCTTGATGATCTTACGGCCAAATCCAAAAAATGATTTGATCACATCCGTGACCTATGAACCATGTTCACGCAATGTCCTAAGTACAACATACAGTTAAATCCCCTCAAATGGGTGTTCTATGTCACCATAGGATGGCTATTAGGATTCATCATTTCACAAACAAGAATCAATGTAGGACCATCCAAAGTTCAATCCATTCTTGACTTACCTTCCCCATGAACACAACATTAGTTACAAAGTGTCCATGGGAAGGCCAATTCCCTTCATCGATTTGTACCTGATTATGCCACTCAAGCACACGGTTTTCTACATCTACTTAGGAAAGACATCCCTTTCCAATGGGATGAACAAGCACAAATATTTTTCAAAGAACTAAAGCAAGCGTTGCCTTCTGCACCCCTCATCTCCCCACCAAACTTTGACAAATATTTATCCTCTACATATCAGCATCATCTTATGTTGTTGCGAGCATCCTAGTCCAATAGGCTGAAGATCACAATAAACATGCCATTTACTACATCAGCAAAACATTGGCGAGACTAGCACTCAATTACACTCACGATGAGAAACTCGCACTAGTCGTAATCCTCTTGGTGTGGAAATTGTGCCATTAAATCTTACAACACAAAACAACAGTGATCGCAAACTCCAATCCAATACAATACATATTTAGCCGATGACTCATTGATGGTAAATTTGCAAGGTGGGTTTTTATTCTCCAAGAATTCGACCTTGATTTTGTTATCCCTAAAAGCAAAAAATCCTTAGCCCTTGTTGAGCTCATGATTGATCTCTCGGCCACTACTCCGGGAGAACCTGTGAATGACCAATTACCCAATGAGCATATTTTCATATTTTCCAACCATGATCTATGGTATGTCGATATCATAACTTATCTTTGAACTCAGAAATTCACCCCTCGCCTATCCCGTGATGATCGTCAATGCATACACCATCAAGCTCCCAGAAATATTCTCCTTGGAGATCTCTTGTATCGTCGCAGGGTTAACATTATCCTACGATGTTGCTTGTCACATGAGGAAGTGGAGCAGTTCCTTAAGGACTATCACAGTGGGGCATGCGATGGCCACCTCTCGAGGTTGTATACCACCCAAAAAATACTTCGTGCAAGGTATTTTTGGATGTCATTGTTCAAGGATTGTGTTTACACTACCAAAAGATGTGCCAATGGTTAGGTGTTTTCCTGCAAAACACAGGCATCCCCTACCCCTCTCTATCCAATAATCACAACTGGCCCATTCTACAAATGGGAAATTGATTTCACGAAATGCCACCTGGCCTTAGTGCAAAGTCACAAATACATCGTAGTGGCAATTAACTACTTCACTAAGTGGGTCGAAGCAATGCCTACATTCGATTTCATTTGCACTACCACTATATGATTCTTATTCAATCATGTCATTTCACACTTTGGAGTCCTTAATAAGTTATTCTTCGGTAATGGCACCCATTTCTGCAATTAGACTTTCGAGGATTTATCGCTTTTGTTAGTATTCAAGCATGAATTCTCTACTTCTTATTATCCTCAAGCTAATGGACAAGTCAAAGACATGAACAAAGTTCTCAAAACCATGCTTCAATGCATAGTGAATAAGAACAAATCCAATTGGCACCATATGCTATGTCCCTCTTTATGGGCATACCAAACCTCGGTTAAAACTGCCACCAAATTTACCCCATACCACCTCATACATGGAGCAGGAGCAATATTACCTATTAAGTGCCAAATATCTACACTCCAATTAGTTCTGGATTTTTTATCCAATACCTCAGCTCTCGAACAATGAGTGTTTACTTTGGAACACCTTGATGAATAAAGAAGAGACTCACTCCAACAAAACAAGGCCATGAAGCTTCACTCCAAAGCACACTATGACCACCAAGTTTGACCTCACACCTTTAGCGAAGGAGAATTTGTACTAGTTTTCAACACCAAAAAGGACACCAATCAAGTAAATTTGTATCTAAATGGACAAATCCCTCTGCCATAAATCAATTCCTACCCAAAGGGACATATATCTTGGCATATCCTAAAGGAATCATCCTCAACACCCCTGTCAATGGGTTGTACCTAAACCGGTTATTTCCATAATACCATGTGCACACCACAGGTATGTTATGTTTCTGGTGATTAATTTCTTGTCAATACCTTTGTCATGTTCTCTATTATGCTTGGTTATCTACGTCATGTGTGAAGGAGAATGACCAAGAAACTTAGATTCCAAACCTTTCATCAATGGTGCAAGATTTGCATCACATGTATTATTCTGAAACTGGCATATAGGCAATGTTTACCCTCTGTTACATTGCATTTACTAGTACTCTCATTGATAACCATAGGTTCCTAATTCCCATTAATGATGTGTCATCAATGTTGTCACTGAGAATAGCATGTTTCCTCCATGGGTGTGCACACCATTGCATCCCCATCATAATTTGGCACCCATGATGTCGAAATAGCACAAGTCCAAGGAATCTGATCAAGTTCGAAAATATCGACCCATAGCTCATCATTTTATTGTTGCGCATTTACTCCCCTGCCTTCAGGAGTTGATTCCATCATATTCCTTGGCACATGTTATGATCAAGACTGGAAATTAACCACTCATACATCCATGAGTAATCTACCATCTAAACTCTTCCTCGTATCATCACCCCCGTGAAGACAACAATGGGATGCCCACCCTCTGAAGAAACCAATTTTCTTCAGTTATTCTTGCAGGAACAATATGCATAGCATTGGTTCATGGGGCACTCATCTTTGCATTTACAAATAACCCTCACATCATCATGGAAATATTTCCCCAACCCACTCAAAACCATGGGAACTCGGCCCATCGTCAAATTGATTCCCTGGTTCACCCAAAACTGCAGGAATCCCTCCCATCATCAAATTGGTCCTCCGACACATTCAAAACCGTGGGGACCCCACCAATTATTCTTTATGGAAAAACAATTCCCTGACCCACATAAAAATGTGGGAACCCTTGATCTTTTGGCAGTAACCGTCGGTCGCCTTTGATCGATGTATTTGAATCTTTATATCCCCAACATTGTCAGTTTTGTCAATCACCATTACCCTCAATAGCGTGTCTCCAACAAAACCCTCCATCTGTAGTTTGTCTCCCTCCACTACACTCTGTACATCTATTTTAAAGAAATATGTCGCCAGTCACTTCCCAAGTTTACATCAATCAAAGGAAGTTATGATCCCCATTCTTATCAACCAGTCTTATGTCATGTCCATTAGTCTTACATTGGTTACAAAATGAGATGGGTTCTCAAGATAAGACCCTCATCTCATCATGTACTTCAGCTCTCATCAACATCAAATCACCATATTCTGAGAGATGAATTAGTTACAGTTGTACCTTGGGGTCCCTTTCAATCAATATAATGGATCACCTCGAACTAAGTAGGGAGAGTCATTATTGCTCCCTAACTTAGTGGTCTCCCCTATGCTCGATGTCAAAACATCCATCGCATCAAGGGGAGTTGTACATTTCGAAGGTAGCAATGTTCACATTTATAGATCATGGTAGCAACACATATGATACTATGAGGTTCCCCATCTAGCAAATTCACCAGTATTCTAGTCCCCCACCCAGTGGGGTTCTCATAATCATCAGCAGTTCAGCTTCTTCAGCATCAGTAACATCATTTCCAGGTTCATCTAAGTCGCCTTCGTCCATGTACCAGCAGTATCATGATTTGACCCCTCGTTCTCCTCTTATTGTAGTCATTTTCATATATTTTCACGAGTATGGGTATGCCCACATCATTTGTATAAAACACCATTATTTTTTACAAGTCCATCGGTCATAACTAACAATATTTCCCCACGGTAGGAAATTTCCATCCACACTTGCTTCACAACATACAAGAACAAGAAAGAACAAAAAGAAACGATGATTACATCCCAACAGTACCCTCCGAACCTCATACATCCTCATTAGATCCAAAAAGTAATATGAGTCCAAAAATGCCAAAAAAAATAGTCAAAAGAAGAGGTCACACAGTTAAATCCCTATTCACCCATGCTACAATGCAAGTTATCAGTTTTGTGTCCGCATGAGCCTTGCATGGATTTTCCTTTGAAATCTATGTGATTGTAAAAAATCGCAAGATCTCAACTACCTGCAGCGCATCGAAGGCTCATGAAAGCTCCCTCACCAACAAAAATTCGAATTTGGATCTTCACAAATTTGGGAGCATTGAATAGCCCCCATTTTGTACTTTGGAGCTAGTTCATGAAGTGAACCAGTTCACACTTGGATCTATATGTTTCTTGGCCACCTCTTGGCCTATAAAAGGAATCCATGGGCATGCATCTAAGAAGGGAAAATCAGAGCAAGTTTATGTTGTTGGAATTGTGTTGAGACTTCCTCATAGTTCACCTCTTCCTCCACCTATTGGCATTCCTTGAGCTCCTTTTCCACCTTCTTCCAAGGGTCAAGTGTTTCTCTCATTGTCCTTCAAGTTATTTATCATTTGGTGTGGACAAAAAGGACATCCCTAAGGGAGATTGTTGGCTTCCCTTGAAGTTTTCACCTCCTAGGTGACACTACATGTAACAAGCTTGACCATTGGGAAACCTAACTTGGTACTAGCATCTTATTGTTGTTGTGGTTTGCATATCTTCATTCTCTTTATTTATTTCATATTATTTGTTTTTATTTTGTTTTATTTTCTAAGAAGAACTTGCAAGATCAATTTGGAGTTATCACTTTAAATTGCTTTAGTAACACAGTACTAGGCCTTTGAAGCAACCTCTAAGGACTTTACCCCTCAAGTGGGAAGAGTTGCACACCTTTGTGCTATTTTTCCCACAATAACATGTAATACATAGTTTGTCTCATGGTGATGGGTTGTTAATAAACTATGACTCTTGTAGACCACCAACTGCTTATCAAAGATGCCTTGCATTGGGTCTACCTATAGACATCCATTGAGGTGTAATAAAATGATCATTGATTAATTGTATTTGTTTGTTTTAAAATGGACTTAATGTAAATATATTGCTCAATTTGAATTTTTGTTTTGTAAAGTGGTTGGTTTCACATGCAGTATTGAAAAAAAAAACGCTAATTCTAATAATTGTTTGGTATGATGTTTGAAAAAACTAATTGCATTTTGTTTATTAATATCATTGATGTATTATGTGTGTATTATTCAATAATTTTGAAATCGGGATTTTGGCAAGGAGCAACCTATATACCATCTTTGGATGCACCACACTTCGATTTCAAACCAAGAGAATGCTACAAAATGAGGACAACTCAGAGAGGCGGCATACCAATCATAGTTGAATCAACCACCTATTCAATCCCCACTGTGTATTGGGTCACCAATTCAGAATTTCTAAAGTAACATCGATTCTTCACATGTTGGCTATGAAGGAAATGGAATAGATGTTGGTATGGATGACTTCTTACAAGATATAGGTGTCATGGAGGGAATTTTGTTAGATGCATTCCAACAAGATGAGCTAGGGCATGATGCTCATATCAACGATATCTTCTTCAAAATCCTAAAATGTGCATCCACCACCCCTCTCTTTGATCATGGCTAGTCAAATTTTAACCAACTAGGGACAACAATGTTATTGTACAACTTGAAAGCAATGTATGGTATGTCAAACTCGTGCTTCTTGGAATTTTTGAGGTAACTAACCATTAAGTCCCCTACATTTTGATGATTTTTGTCACACAATCAACATTGAAAACAATCAATTTTAAGAATGTTTCATGACATTGTACACTTATATTGCCCACTAACTGGAGGTTAGTCAAATATAAAGTACTTTTGAGTGATAATGTGTTACCAGGTAGTTGTGAAGAGGCAAAGCAAATGGTTAAAATGTTGGGTGTTGAGTACATATCATATCATGCATGTTTGAATGATTGTATTATATACAGATATGGATATGTGGAAAAAGAGATATGTCCAAAATGTGGGCACAATGGGTACCATAAAAAAGAAGAAGGTAAATCACATGGTCCTCCTTGTAAAATATTGAGGCACATGCCTATAATCTCAAGGGTTCAAAGGATTTTTTGTTGCAAATAATTAGATGTGTTGCAAGGGTGGCATGCCTTACATATAAGTGCACCAAAATTTATGCAAATCCAAACATATTAAATAGTCATTAATCATATATAGGATATATGGCCAGATAAATTCAAGGATGCGGTACGAAGCCTTCAATTGAGCATATTCATGGATGGATTTAACCCATATTCCCTCTAAATAACCAACTATTATGTTTGTCCAGTAGTAGTGATCAATAACAATATCCCCCCATGGCTATATGTGAAGAATGAACATCTTATGTTGGCTCTTATAGTCCCTGGTAGAAGACAAGTGAAGAATGTGAATGTCTACCTACAACCATTAATCTATGAATTGAATAAATTATGGGAAGGGATACGTGTATACGATGTATTAAGACCCATCCCAACAGATAGGTATTTTACATTGTATGGCATATGTGTGTACACCATGCATTATTACCTAAGATTAGGAGTTTGATCTGGTCAGCATGTTGTTTGATTTGTTTATATTTGTAACAATATTATTTGTCATATTTAATTCAATGAAACTGTCTTTTTCAATACTAACGTGCTCTATATACAATAACATTGCAGGTATTTTAACAAGAGGGTATCATGGATGTATTTTCAAACCTTATTCAATGAAATTTTTTTATTGATAGTTGTTTGTGACAATCCAGAAAGTTAAGTGGAATCTTTGGCATCAACAGCTAATTCCGTGGTTTAGGGTTTATGGTGTGCGGTGGGTCGCGATAATAAGTTTTCAGTACCAAAGAGAGTAATAGGGACAAAAGGGATCGAATATGAGGATACCTGGAGGGGGATCCCCCCCCCACTCCCCCTCGAATCGAAGCAAGGATAGATCAAACCCTAGGATGGGAAATCCACGCCGTGAGAATTCTGAGACCAGCGAGCCCATGGAAAATAATTCACAAAGGACGGACGGTCATAGGACTGGAGGTTGTTTACCAAAATCTGCTGAGATCCAATACCTCCAGATCCAGTTCATGAAATTGTGAGAAAGGATTGATCTATGGAAAGAGAAATCCATAATAGGGAAATTCATTGGGGTGTAGCCCAAGGAGATAGATCTCCTTAGATGGATTAAAGATACAAGGAACCCTAAAGGCCATTACCATTTGCAACTTGGGTCGAAAGGATTCTTTACCATTGTAATTTTTAACCAGGAGGATCGAGATAGAAATATGGATGGAGGGCCCTATTTTTTCTTCTAATCCAGTCTATACCTCAAACCCTGGAAAGAGAGGTTTATCCCAAAAAAGGAGGACATGCGAGTAGCCCCGGTATGGATCTGTCTCTACGCGCTCCCTGGTGAATACTGGGAACCATAGATTTTGAGGGATATTGGAAAATCCTTAGGAGAATTTGTGAAAGCCTCGGAACAAGCAAAATAGCTCAGGTATACGTCATATTCCCGGATCTATGTGTATATGGACATCTCTCGTGATCTTCCTTAAGCCATAAATTTGACGTGGGATGATGAGGACTGGTTACATCCCCTTGACTATGAGCAGATCCCCTTCATATGTAGGAAATTCCATGTATATGGTCATCTTAGTAGATATTGTCCCGAAAACAAACCACCCCCTCCTCCCCCCCAAGTGTCCTACGAAAAGGAGAAGGATGTGGATGGATTCACGTAGGTAAACAACAGGAGGAGGCATGGATACAAGCAGATGGGATAGGTAAATAATAAGAAAGTAACCAACTCAAATAGATTCAAAACTTTAAATTCAATGGATGAAAATCAGCCTCAGGAGGACCTGGAGAAAGATCTCAAAAAAATGGATTAGATCCAGGAAGATGAGAAAAGATCCCAAGAAATTCAAGCTGAGCAGTAGGAACAAATGGGACAATACGCGTCAGATGAGGGGGAAGATATGGATATGGGGGAACTAGATCTGGACGAGATAGAGAAGGAATGCAACAAAAAGGGGAAAGGTTACATCCCTCGGCACCATATTGAGCTCCTCCAAGAAGCCATACTGAAGAAAAAGGAAACTCCGTAATTGCGCATCGCAAAGGATAACCAAAAGGGAAACAAAAGAAAACTTATAGAGGAAGGAGAAAAAAGGGCTAGAAAGACCAATAGACAAGAGATATCGGAAGTAGGAACCAAGATAATTGAGTTAGGCCAATACCCCATGATAAAGGCGACCTTCTCTGAAGTAAACAGATTTTCCCAATGAAAGTAATAACATGGAACATATGGGGGATAAATCATCCCCGTAAGATCAAGACATTAAAGAATAAGTTGCGAAAGGAGAAACATATGGTTTTTTTCTCCAAGAAAGAAAATGCCACGCAGAAGTTATTAAGGAAATAGGTAATCGAATATGTAAAGGACGTAAAACCATGTCAATTGATGCTAATAGGACGCTAGGGGGCTTGGAGATATTATGGAGACCTGGTGAATTTAATCTCTCCAACTTCATGGCGACAAGATTCTTCCTCTCAACTGACTTCTAAATAACCAATTCCGTAGTAGAATTTATTATTACAAATGTGTATGGCCCTAGTGTTAACCCTCAAAATCCTACCTTCCTTGATGATCTTGCATGGGCAGCAAGGAGGGTCGGGGAGAAGCACTGGATCATGGGAGGAGACTTCAACCTTATTTCTTCCCTAGAAGAGAAGAAGGGTCGCAGAAGGATCCTGGGAGCAACAAACGAGGACTTTAGAAATTTCATTGAAGACAATCATTTCGTTGATATGGAAACTGGGAATGGTTGGTTCACTTGGAACAACAAGAGAGGAGGAGAAAACCATGTGGAATCTAGACTCGATAGATTCATGTTTTCAAAATCCATGGTTATGAGGGGGTGACTTAGCAGCCATGGGAATCCCAACTGCTGGATCAGATCACTATCCAGTATGCCTAAAATGGGAAGGTATGGGCCCTCCATTAAGAAAACCATTCATATTTGAGCAATTCTAGCTCGAGCACAAAGATTTCAAACAATTCTTCCAACAATGGTGGACGGAACTAGACACCTCGAGAGGATTGAGTATGTACCAATTCCAGCAGAAACTGAAGGCCCTAAAAGCCAAGTTTTGTACCTAGATTAAAGAGGAATTTGGGAACATATTCCATGAGAAGAAGTACCTATCAGAACAACTTGAAGAGATTCAAAGAGAGGGGATGGAACATGGATATGATGAGGACCTGAAAACACATGAGAACAACACTCTCAAGCAACTAAACACACGAGAGAAACAAGAAGAAATCTACTAGAAGCATAAATCTAGGAACCAATGGCTAAGGGAGGGAGAATACAACACAAAAATATTTCACCAATCGGTCATCCAAAATAGACAAAGGATAAACCGCCTGAAAAAAGATACCGGACAATATGTGGAAAGCAGGGAGGACATTGAATAAGAATTGGTTAGTCACTTCAGGAACATCATGGAAGAGGATAGATTAGACCGGTCAGAAGGCATTTCCTGAATAACACAGTATATTCCTACCTTGATATCCCAAAGCCAAAATGAGATCTTAATGAATCTAGTGGAAATGAGTGAGGTGGAAGAGGTTATTCACCAGATGGATGTTGGAAAGGCCCCAAGACTTGATGGTTTTACGACGAATTTTTTTCACCACTTTTGGGACCTAATTAAGGAGGAAATCTGGCATATTGTGGAAAATTCTAGGAAAATAAAAGGGGCACTAAAGGCCTTTAATGCCACGTTCCTGAATCTCATCCCCAAGAGAGAAGGAGATGACTCACTAGGTAAGTTTAGACCAATAGCTCTATGTAATGTTATTTACAAAATTATAACAAAAGTCATTGTAAACATACTAAAGCCACCCCTCCCTAACCTAGTATCCCCAGAACAATCGAGGTTCGTGGAGGGTAGGCATATTCTGGATGGGGTTATTTAGGTTCATGAGGTAATTCATTCTTTAAAGACAACTAAGAAGCCTGGAATGCTTCTCGAGCTAGAAATCTCAAAAGCATATGATAAGATAAGCTAGCAATTTATGAGAGAAATTCTCAAAGCTTATGGCTTCAGCTAGGAGTGGATACAATGGGTGATGAATTTGATTTCGTTTGCTTTCTTCTTGATTCTTCTCAATGGATCACCCACCAAGCCTTTCAATCCTTCCCGGGACATAATACAAGGGGAACCTCTCTCTCCCTTCCTGTTTATTCTGATGGCCAAAGGTCTTAGTAGGAAAATTAAAGCCATAGTCGATTGCGGTGAAATCATAGGGTTGAATCTGCATGCAAGGACTGATAGACAAACTCATCAGCGATTTGTTGATGACACTATGCTCATGGTACACCTGTATGTTCTGGAGGCAAGGGATATCAAAAAAATTCTCAACCTTTTCTCGAAGGACTATGGATTGGAGATCAATAGGGACAATTCTAAGATCTTTTTCTTCAATGTGCCCAGAGTCACCTAAAGAAATATAATTAGGATTCTTGGCTTCCAGGGGAGCTCCCTTCCATCTAAATATTTAGATGCCCCCCTTGTCGAAGGTGTTATCAAGAAAGTCTCTTGGTATGACCTTCTGGATAAAATTAAAGGGAAACTATCGAACTGGACCCTTCGTCCCTCAACTTGGCGAGCAAGCTTACTCTTATTAAATTTGTGCTCCAAGCCATGCCAATCTACCTTTTCTCGATTATGGCTACTCCAAAGGTTGTTCCGAAAGAAATCGAAAATCTCCAACACCAATACTTATGGAAGGGGTCCTCATATAGGAACAAATGGGACTTAATTAGTTGGGAAAATCTATGTAAGCTAAATTTGCATGGAGGTATGGGATTACGGGACCGAGAAAATAATAGAGAAGTCTTAGGGGCCAAAATATGGTGGATCTAGGTAACCCACACCTCAGATCCTTCGGAAAAACTTTGGCATGTTAAATACGCCCAAGGCAGATCGAAGCAGGAAATAATACGCTTTGATCAGAAGAAACCTAGATCTCATATCTAGCGAACCACTCTACATAGTAGGCAAATAATTCAGGATTGCAACTTTTGGGAAATAAGAGTTGCAGAAGCGGTTGATTTCTGGCAATACTCGTGGCAGTAGAAGACAAATATCTCCCTACAAATCAATGCCCCGGTAAGCAGGGACAGATGTCTCAAAATGGGACTAACGAAAGTCAAACAGTTTTGGCAGGAGGACCTGGGAGAAGAAGAATACTGTGGTTGGAAACCACGAGAGTGGTGGCAACAGATATTCCCGAAATATGAACTTCCCAGATTGTGGAATGTCATTCAAGAAAGGTGCATTAGAGTTCAAGAGAGACCAAATAAACTAAGATGGGGATACATGACGAAAGGATTTTTTAATATAAAAAAGACTATGAGATATGGACAGGACAGTAGGACAACCAGCCATGGGAAGTTTGGAAAAACACCTGGAAGAACAATCTTTGGCCCAAAGTTGCCATCTTTCTATGGTTAGTTGTGCACAAGAGAATCCTTACTGGAGAAAATCTCAAGAAGTGGGGTATGCTTGGACCCACCCAATGCTCCTTATGTGTTTCTACGAAGGAGACGATGGATCACCTTCTAGATGGATGTCCCTTTGCGTCTTCCCTCTGGATTAGAGGGGTGGATATCTTCCACAATCGAACATAATTAGAGGTAGTTTGGATGACTCGGTTAGAGAATGGGACTCGAAGACCTTCTAAAATCCCATTGTCAATCGCATCTACACCATGTTCCCCGCTTTCCTTTTATGGGGAATATGGATGGAACGCAATAAACTCATCTTTCAGGATAAGAGATCCACATCTGAGGTGGTCTGGACCAAACTAAGTCTGCAAATATAGGAATCAATCAAGATTGGAAATTGGAATGATAAGGATTGTGATATGGATAGCTCATACAAATGAATCCTCAATTCCTGGGTAATTTCCCGAATAGATCAATCTTCTTTTCTATGAATCCCCAACACTAATACCCCTTCTAGCCAATCTCTATGGATCCCCCCCAAGGGGGATTTCAAGTTGAATTTTGATGGCGCATACAAGGGGAATCTAGGGTCAGCAGGTTCTAGCGAAGTTTTCCATGAACATGAGGGTAAGATCCTGAAAATATTCCTTGAACACATTGGCAACGATACCAACAATGTTGTTGAGTTGGACGGGATGATCTATGGTATCAATTTGGTGGCGAGAGAGGGATGGGAACCTGTCATCATGGAGGGGGATTTAAGAGTCATCATCCACATGGCGAAGAAGCTGCAGAACAAGTAGAGGCTCTCCAAGGTGGTGGCCAGTTGGAGGTTGGAGTACAGGTTGGAAAAACTGCGATCAGTACTTCGTTGACCCCACACCTGGACCTTCACCCACGTCAAACGAGAAGGAAACAGGGTGGTAGACTACTTGGACAACGTGGGAGAAAGGGAGAAATGGAGGGGAAGCGATGGAAATATGGCGAGCTTCATGTATCAAGATTGGGCTACGCGGTGTACCCAATTGACAAGTCAGACACCCTTCTGTCAGCCGGAGCTGGTGGTGAATACAACTCCCATGCATCGTTTGTAGGGCCCCACGTCATTGGGGCGGCATACACCTGGAATTATGATGGCCCTCTTCCCTCCAGTATTGTAGATATTAATGGGAGAAATACGCCATTGATTTTTGTCCTCAACTCTCGTTCGAACCATGAAGAGGAAGTGGTACATCCTGGTACTTAGCAAGTGTATGGGTGTCCTTGAGATGATGCGAAAGAATGATGAGATAGCTATAACATCCCGAATTTTCATAAAAATTAAAATTTTTGATAACAGCATTAATTATGATAATTATAATTGTGGAAATAATAATTGTGATTACGACAGCATTAATTGAAAATTTGTTAGTACTAAACATACTTTAATTTCTGTTTAGCAACAAAATGACAGTGACAGATTTAACATGATAATTAGTAAACATGATTATGATGACAAATGAGCTAAAAGATTGGAAATATGATGCGACACTTTTCTTTTGTAAAGATACTAACAGTTTGACTTTTGATGCACAAGGGTATCCTACGAGGTACCCTGGAGTTTACTTAGCTGCAACGCTAATTCACTTGAATATTCCATGTGTAGATGACAGGTAAAAAGATTCCATAACTGTGTAGTTAAAAGTACGTGTATAATTCAGTTCAAACGTCAAAATAGAAAAATTGTGAATTCTATTATGACAAACAAGTATCTACAGGTATGATGGTTTAGTGCTACTTCCCAGTTTCTCGACACTGTCTTAATATGTTTAAATGTTGAAAATATTGACGTCAAGAAGGTATACTTGCTGTATACATTTATTGTCGTAAACCAGAAACGTAATTCTAGCTTGGCTATGGTCATCGTCTTAAATAACTACTACTTGTAAAGTATTAGCGTCGTGATTGTACTGTCAACCGTCAGATGCATTGTAATAAAGGTTAGGGTATGGATTTTATGACCATAGCATGGTTTTTATGCTAGTTACAAATCATTTGTTGAGAAATCAATAGTGTAAACTCCTACATTACTATAATTTTATGAATGGAGAAAATGGAAACTATGGTTAATATATTAACCATATAAATCTTATATATTTGCTATCCTATATAATAGTTTTGGAAATGTAATATTATCAATACTTTGTATAAAAGTTCACAATATCGAATGATATGAAATTTGATTTTATTAAGTGGCTAAAATTAAGCCTTAATACCCAAATCACGATCGTAAACATTGGAACTAATATCTACTATACAATAACAACATTAATGGTTTTTAAATTTATGAATATCAAATGGAACTACATCGTAAATTTTGATGGCACTGACATGCAATTAATTTGACAGGGTGGTGAGTTGATGGTTCAATAAATGGCGTATGCCTCGAGCTGTCGTGGAGATCGAGTATTGATCCTGCATTAAAAATTGGCACACCACTCCAGCTGACATGGATTTGCCAACGATCCACGTAACACGAAATCGATGTAATAGTCTCTGCGCTTGTCACTGTGTAAGGGTTAAATTGTTTGAAACGCCTTCGAACTGGTTGTTGATCGGTCCTCTGTGTGCCATACTGGCATTGCCAAGCTTGTACTGAGGAGTGGGGCATTAAATATAGATGTTACTCGTCCCAATGCTATATCACTGGCACTATTTTGATCGTTGATGGTGATGAGTTTGGACTGTTAGATTGCAACCCTAACTTATGTCGTTGATTTGGTTTAAGAGATTGCAAAGTCGTTCATTGTTCTAATGTTTCGGTCTGTGTGGCCAACAGGCTGCCGAATTTCTAGGGTTTAGACAGATTGTAAGAGGTTCGACGTCGATACCTATAGCTCAGGGTTGGAGTTGCAGGTTTTCTTCCACTGTAATGCCGTTGTAATAAGAGATTCGGTCTCTGGTTTAAGTTGTTATCGATTTAATAGTTTATAGCTTTTCTTTTTAGAGATTGAGTGGAGCACTCAATGCTGCAAAATGATAGAGGGTAACCTGTCTCGTCTACAGCGAGGAATTTATCGTTTAATTGGTGAATACAAAGAACTTATCTGCTTGGTAAGTATGCTCAGAATGCAATAATGATTCTTTTGTTTGAGTTCGATTTTATTGTTTGACATAAAACAGTTGTCTAACTCCAAGCTATTTTTTTGTCAGTTGCAGTTTGTGAAGGACGTTGAGCAAGGGTTTGGAAAAGGCACGCTTCCATTCCTGGTAAGATCTGGGTCTTCCAAAAACCCTCGTAGGTTCCCTTTGGTCTTTTATGATGTGGTTGATTCCAATAGAGAGTAATCAGTATTTCCATGGCGTTGTCTGTCGGTTGATCCTTTAAGAATATTCTTATGTTGGAGTGAAAACTCTACAACGAATGATCTTCGTCTATTTTCTCTGCGTTATTTTTTATACTTAGTTTTCGTCCAGATGTAAATGTAAACTTGTGTTTAAGAGTTCGGAATGATGGGGATAAAACCCTGTATGTAATGTCGACTATGAATGTGATAAAACCTTGTGGGGTTTTCGTTTTCAGAAATGTAATGTTTAAAATAGAGAATACACCTTGTGCGATTTTCGTTTGGAAACGAGTTGTATCTGTTTGTTCTCTGCGTAACAATGGTTTCCCTTCTTTAAATTGGAACTTGTAATAGTTTAAAATTGGAACACGACTTGTTTATTTATGTTATGAGAAATGAGAAAAAGAGCTGAGGCTTGTTTACTGTAGATACAGTGTTTTCTTTCCGGCAGTGTAAAACATGCTATTCGGTTTGGTTTCTATGTAATAAATGGTGTCTGTCGCACATGTTAATGAATGCGAAAACTGTAATGGAGGTCTGAGTATTCGTGCAACGAAAGAGTAGGTTTGGTTTTGATAAAAAAAAGAAAGGTAACGGGCTATGCCCCAAACTGTAAATTCTCATTGTCTACAAGAAATGTTTCATACTGAAACTAATGAGCAAGAAATGTAAGTCGGGTCTGCGTTAAACGTTTGAAAAGTGTAGGTTGTTATCGTAATTTTTCGAGCTAGGGTTTATGTACTTTGTCGTAGATGATAACTTTGTAAAGTGCAATCCCGAAAAGGTTTGTCTCTTCGTTTTTATAATGGAAAAAGATCAGGGCTATACCCTAATTCGAGTTTTGTTTGGAAGGAAATGAAATGTTTGAAAAAGAACTTCTAAAGAGAGCTTTGATGCCAGAACTAGGATTCGATCCGTAGCCTGTGTAGTTTTTAAATGGTTTCTGTTTACAAAAACAAAGGTAATGGAAAAGAAAATTCTATCTAGGGTTTGAATGAAACTCAGTTTTGAAATCAACACTTACAGTTTAGAAAATCTAAATAAATAGAATGAATGATGGGAAGAAATGTTTTCATTATCTGATTGTATTAAATAATTAAAGACAATGGTTATAACAGGAATGAAAACAATGTGTGTATGTGAAATGTGAAGACTGTGAATTTGCAACTTTGTCCATAATTGATTTCTTTATTTACTTACAGCAACACTGTTTATAATGCAAATGTAATATGATATATGGAAAATTGGATTCTATTTATTTCTTATGAACATAGTGATGATAAGGGAAATACAATGTAACTGTACGGGAATTAAACAATGTTTGTTTTTCATGAAACTAAGGAAACATTCTATAATATATATTAGATATTATACAGAACTTTCTACTGTTATTAACTATAGGGCAGAAGTTGATAAACATATAAATTACTGTATTTATCTATCGAATCAAATGGCAATTTTCCTATCTTCTCATCTATTCTTAATTTGCGTATCTATACTAGAGTACGAAGCACAAACAGCATGTGAAAAAATATAGATATTGGTTTATCAATTCCAAATCATCATCAAAACTTTAACATTCAGACTTTAAACAAATTTAGAAATAGATTCTTCTTCCAAACAGAAACAGAGATTACTAACTTACTGAACAGAACTACTAGCTGAGATAAAGTAGAAAATTTGTAAAACCTGGATAAATCTGTAGGGAAACAAACAGCCTAAGAAGACTGTTCCACCCAACCAATTCCTGAAGACAGTCAAGTACTTGCCTTAGGACCCCCGAGCCTGTTCACTGAACCACCATGAGGAAGAAACTTTAGGAATTAGGATCTCCACTTGTAGTAGCACTAACTGTTGAATCTTCAAGAACTAGCAGTCCAATAGACCTGCCCCAGCATCTCTGGTTCTTATCAGCAATATGCAGACTTAAGATTGCACTCACAACTAGCCTCCCTATTCGAATCTCTCCGTGATCACCTGATGCACATGAGGAAATATCTCTACAGAAAATATTGTGTAAGAGTTGCCTGCTCAATTCGAATTTGCCTTATGTAGGTTGCCTAGGCCTTTTTCAGATGTTACTGGGTCATTAAATGAGCTTCCTGCTCACTCCCTTCACCTAGGGGATAATCCCACATTTTTAGGGGTAGTTGTCCCATAACCAACAACTAGTGGTGTGATGCAATTACTGCCATCTATCCCATACCTTCCAACAGCTTCCATTCCTCCTAGTGGGCCAGTGAACACTCATTTAACAGTCCCCTTGGGTGTTTGTCTCCTAATTAATTTATTTAATAATAATAATCAGTGATGACATTCATCCTTGATCAGAATTGATCAGAATTGATCATAATTACAAAAATTTGTAATTAAATTTAACATAAAGTATTTTGCAATAAAATAATAATTTTCAGAAATTTGGGTAGGTGACAATAGCAGGTCAAATCCTGCGACTTAAAGGGGACGTTAATTTTTCAATCAAGGCAATTATGAAGATGGCTGAAGGAAGGACTATATATGCGAGAGGAAATATCCATTATTTTTGCACTATTGTTTTATTGTCACTCTGGAATTTTGGTGGGCTATAAACGAAGTTCTACAAATGTTGCGTAAGAGTGCCCCCCCTTGGATGCTAGCAATGGAAACCAGGGGGAAGCAAACTCAAAGGAATGTTAAGGGAAAGAAGGAAGTAAAAATCCCCAGAGTTACTCATGAACAACGGAGGGCTAGTCAAGCCGCACATTTCTTCCGCGAGTGAATTCCGCAAGCTATTCGCGGTGAAATCAAGCAAATTGAGAGGAATCTGTGGGAATAGGTTAAATAACTCAAGCTGGAAGAGGTTAGGGAGGATTTAATTGAATGGGTGCAGGATCCTGGTACCACCTTTGGAAAAATGTCTGCCTATGACCGGGTTCTTGTCACTTAGTAGGTGATTAAGGGGTTCTTAGCCCATATCTTGATAGAGAGAGCAAGCAAAGAAGATGGAGACGAGGAACCATCTCGGGCATGGAAGGAACACAATATGGATTGCATACCGATGCATCGAAAAATACTATGTTATCGCTAGCAAGATGGGGATTCAGTTTCTTCCCCCTTCTAGTTCTAGGCCTGGAAAAGAGGTTTCAACTGGGACGGAAGGATGCTAAGGGGTTGATTCGGTTAAAAGGGAGGCTACTGTGACTGTTGGTTGTTCAGGACATGGCTGAGGAATTCTTGGTTCTTCCACCAAGCAGCTGAGGGGTGCGAATTCTTCCGCAGAGGTCGGTCCATCTCAGGGTTTTTAGGTGTCTTTGTTAAAAGTCGATGGTGGTATGAGGGGGTCCTGATGCAAGGCCTGCAATTTTGTAAGACTTATTATGTTTCTTTCAAGTCTATTAGGAAGAATAGTCCCAAGATGATGTTAGTATATGTCGACCAGGTCGTTGTGTTGTTCGAAGGTTGGATGGCTATACAGTGAAGGATGTCATGTAATATTTTGTTTGCAGTAGTATAATTTCCTTATAAAAAAAGAGGGTATCGTGGATGTAAATGTTGTGGACCTTCCAAAAAGTCTAGGTGGTCCAACCACCTATGAAGACCAATGTATGATTTGCTCAAAGGTATTCCTCCCAGAAGACCACTCTTATAGAAGAGCAAAATTTTCTTTCAATGGTAAACCATAAAGAACTCATAGACCTTAAATAATGATAGTGGGTGATTGGCTTAGGGAATATGATGAAGAGAAGGAGAAGGAAATTGTAAAATTGCTCGATTCGAGTGGGGAACCTATGTTCAATGATCCTGAATTTTTTGACACCTATGTTGAGAAAATTCCCATTGGGATGAAAAAAGAAATATGTATTTTAGCAGCTACCATATTGGGAGAATCTTAATAATACCCACTTACTAGATCCCATGCATATATTTAAAAATGTCTCATCTTCTTTATGGAGGAATATATCATTAAAAAATTACACGTTGGGTGTCAGGAGAGATAGTATTTCTTCAAATATTGAGAAGAAGCATTGGCCAAGAAAATAAAATAGAGGAGAGGGTATTCCCTCCTAATGTTTTAAAGAAGGTGATGTCCCATGGATTTTGAAGAAATATGATCTTTCTCTAGCGAAGGAAGTTATATCGGGTGTGAAGGTGCCTTATTTATATGGCTCTACTCTATGCCATTGTTTCATTGTAGAAGAACATTTGTCAGGGTTGAAATCACATGATCATTTGAACTTTCTAAGGCTATGTATGTGGAAATAATGTTTTTTTTCCACTATAGGTTGATGTTAAATTAATTGTGTAGTGTTATTGTCCTTTGCTCATGCATGGGTGTGTGAACCATGACTTTCCCTAAGAGCTACATAATGCCATATATAAATTATTTGCATTTGTAGGTTGGATCGCATCAAAGGAGATTCATGTGGCTAGCATTCCACGGTGGCATCAAGAGATAGCTAAGATTATTTATATATTTTGAGAAGGAATTGCCCATGAGTTTCATGCACTTGCAAATTCATCTTTTAATTCACCTACTTAATGAGGTTGAATTAGTTGGTGTGGTCTCATGTTGTTGGATTTTTTTCTTAGAGAGGTACATGAAAAAATTGAAGGGGTTTGTTCGACAAAGGGAAAACCCTGAGGAGTATATGGCAGATGGGTACATAGTATGTGAGTCATTATATTATGCCAATGAGTACATCAAGCAATTCGATGACAAACCTGGCGCGGTGGTTTGGGACAACCAACAAGATGAGGACAAAAGGGAAGTGGACCTACTCCAAATGAATGGAAAAAGGCACATAAAGGCTAAGTCACTTTTCTTTTTTCAAATTTATATAGAGTAAATATTTACATTGAACTTGATAATATAAAAAAAAAATTGTACTAGGAGAATCGGCAACTGGAGTTGGGATGGAACTCGCGTGACACAGGGTCTAGGGATCCAATCTCGCTACCAATATACCCCTAGGTGCATCCACAGCACCCGAACCATGTCGCATGGGAAAGATTGGGGGGATTCGAACACGTGACCTTCCATTTACAACTGATTAAAACTTCTCACCTTTACCACTTGAGTTTCCCCCCACGGGCTGAAAATATACATTTTATCTCATACTATTCATTTTGATTTCATGAATACATCAGTGAATTCAAAACCCGATGCCATCAATAAATTCATTATTAAAAACGCGGGGGAAATGCTACCATGGGTTGCATTGTATGAAGAGAAGAGAAGGAAATGGAACAATGTCATGAAAGAGTTCATATAGTTGAACAGTAGAAGCATGTCTTATTCTAATCTTTTAAAAGAAAAATGTTATCCCAATAATTGGGTTGTTGACCAGATTAGAGTGAAATATGGTGCATTTGGTCGTTACCTGTGTGGTGAAGAGCATGCAGTAAACATAGGGATTGGGTGTACCAAATTGGTAATAATCTCTTTGTGTACATTTTTAACTTTATAATGCACATTTGAATTATAGCATCTATGTGTGTTTATTAATGCTCAGGTTATTAGACATATGACATCGTCATTTCTTCACATTTTTACAAGTGCATTTGTTTCCATCTATGTGTGCATATGGGAATCACTTCTGAATTGAGGATGTCAATGGTGGATGTGTCACACAAGACTGCGGAGTGGAAGTAGGGTTTGACCAATCTAGTCGTGTTAGCCAAAGCGATCAGGACATAATAAAAGGGAAGTTAGGTTATGTCTAAAAGATAAGAGAGATCATTCAAGTGGACTTCTCATCTTTCCAATGTCTTATACTTAGGTGCAAGTGGTGGGATACCTTCGATTGGAGTAATGCAAAGGAAGATTGCTATATTGGGATACTATGTATCAAGTCTAGGAGGATGTGTCAAGAAACTAAGGAGACTTACGTTTTCCCAAAACATTGCAACTGAGTGTTTTTTAACCTGGATGTGTTGGATAAGGATTGGTGGTTCATACTAAGATGCATACCTAGATCAAAACACCTTTTTGAGAACAACAATGTTATAATGCCAAGTGAGAAAGATAATCAGGGTGATGGAAACAAAGAGTGATATCATGTACATGTTTTATTTCAACATTTATATTGTGGATGTATCATTTTATTTGTGTTATCTATAATTGATAATAGTAAAAAATTATTCATTTTATGATGTTGGAAATGAAAAGTTATCAACAATGTTTTAATCCATTGTAATTGGTTAAAAATGAATTTAATGTGAAAAATGTTTATCTCTCTAGTAATTTATGATTTTATGGAAGGGTTGATTGAAAACTAGTTTTATTTTAGTTGACTGTCTTTTTATCTCATTGCATATTTAATATGTACTCTACAATTATTTTCATGATTTGATAGAATATTTATTGTAAAAAATTGATGTAAACAATAAATCAAATCTTATTTATAATTGTTTTTTGTGATTTAATATGCATTTTGTTTTTATTTTAAAGCAAGATTGGTTAGATTGTTTTATATTAAAATGCTAAAACCAACAATCAAATACAACACTATGAGTCTTTTCAACAAAAATAATTTCTAGAGTATTTTCCTAGTATATACCAAAAACTAGTTCAAAGATAAAAATACCAACTATGACAATTGAGCTTACTATCCTACTAGTGTTGTATATACACACAAATTGGCCTAAAAGATAAATATAATGAAACTGCATAAACATAATAGTTCTTCAAAAAGAAAATTTAAAACAAAATATTCATTTCTAGTTGTGCATGGCAAGTTTATGAGTAGGACGATAGACGGAGTCTTATTTCATTGCTTTCACCTCAACGGATGGATTGGACTAGCAATAACTGCATTACAAGTTTGTGCAAATCTTCCCTCATTCCATCAATTTGTCCTCCATGTTCATGCAAGTTGCTTTCTACGTCTTTCATCCTAGAGTCTAGCATTGAAATATGGTAAGAGAAATCCCTTAGAATGTTCATCATACCTTCAATCCTATCATGCACAACCCGCAACATATGCTTAAAATCGCTAAAGTCATTCCTAATTCCCCTAAAGAGGTCCCTCCAAGATGGAATTGGGGAAGGATGCTCATGAATCACTTGTGGATCACCCCCTCCAAAATTCTAGAGACCACCATTTCAACCACTCTCAAAGTCCTCGACCCAAGGAGAAATATTTGTCTTTGGTAGCCACAGGGTTGCTTCACCAAAATACCTGATTGCTGAAGAAATGTCAACCTCTCCTTCCGCTCCAAGCCATGTAAAATATTTACCAACAAGGGGATAAGGCCTCACACTCAATTGAGTTAGAGACTTACAGCATTCTTGGTTATTCCAAGAAAGCACCAAAGGCCTCAATCGAACCAGCAGAGGACCAAGCTCACCACGAATCCCTTCGACCTCATCCGGACCTCCCCTACTGATGCCTTGGTCCCAACATTTAATCCTTGTACTTAGAGGTGCCACGATGATTAACCATATGTTTCCCCTCTTACCCCCGATCCTCCACCGATGATACTTCATGAATAAAACACTAAGGTAGGCACATCCTTTGTGGTGACCCCCAAATTTGAATTAACACTCCTTGGGCCAGCTTAACTCCTTGGTTGGTCAATTGATCCACAAACCCATTTTACTTCTTCAAATATGTAAGAGGCATAAATTTTGAGGAGCTCTAAGGAAGCTCAAAATTCTATTTTGAAAATTCCCTTGAGCTTTCGATCCTGTCTTCTTAGGCTTTTGTGAACCTTATGTATGACAAGCATCGAATCTCCAAGAATGATAGCACTTGAGAACCTTAAGGAGGATATTACTTCAACGCCTTACAAAAGGGCATACCATCCAGCTTAATTATTCATATTACGCCCTAATCCCCACGCAAAGGGCTCCACCATATTCCCTCCAAGGTCAAAAAGAACCCCCACCCCCACACCTACCTCCCAAGATTTAATATGCATTATGTTATCATTATATAAAATTAGAGAAATAAAAATTGTTATATTTTTATGGGTACGAGTTATAGATATGTGTTGTATTATTCTTATTTCATTAATAAATGTGTTTTATTATCATATAAATTATAATTAAGTCAAAGTATTCTAACTATAATTAACTAATATGTCAAGTTCCACTAGTGCGATTGGTATTTGAGGGGTTCCATTTGTTACATGGTCCAAGGTTTGAAACTCAGTGGTGGTGGGAGGAGACACCAAAAACAATCCATCCATGTTAAGGGTGTTGCACACAATGGGCACGCTAACAGGGGGGTGAATCAGTGTGGAGGCAATTTAACACTTTTTCACTTCTTATCATCACCACTAATCAATGTTAAGCAGATTTCATCATTACATCATAAAACTTAGTAGATCATCATTAACTATAACAAATCATAAACATGTCATCATCATCAACATAGAACAACCATAGCAAGAAACTCATAACAATAGGAACACCAGATTTGTATGAAACTTGATTTGTATTATTTTTTGGATAAGTATATGCAAGACAACAATCTTTGTGATCAATCAGCTCCAACTAACAAAGAGAGCTCCAACTCCCAAGGCAAGACCCAACTTGCTTTTCTTAGCACCAACTGAGAATGGATGAGGAGTCCAATCCTCAGGTGCAGGACTTCGATTGCAATGTGATGTCTATCTGTTAAGTCATTGTCTCCACCACAACTCAATCAACTGTCCATGCAATTTTTCATGTGTACTAATTAGTCTGCTCATGTGCTCTAATCTGCTTACTTCTCATGCTCAAGGATCTGTTCAACTACCAAATAACCTACTCTACTCAAGAATCTGCTCAGCCTCATAACCCCTGCTCATCTAACTCAAAGATTTGTAAGGATGTCAACTCCAACTCATCCAAGAATGGTTTTCTCATGTACCACAAGCATAGTTTCCCTAGGTACAATGTGTCACGTCCCTGGTTGCCTTGGTTCCCTTCAGAGGTGATGGGATACAACCTGATACATTTTTTTTTCAACAATTCTCTTTGCTTTTACATGCAACTGCAATGGCCTTCGATCCGCAATCCACAATCTACCTTGCTGCAATCCATAGTCGGAATTCGGAAGTCGAATTGCCAAACTTACCTTTCCAAAGAAATCATGCTCCTGAATTCCACAATCCGTAATGCGAAATTCAGAATCCGGAAGTCAACTTCATAGCCTCAAAAATTACTTGTCTGACTTCCACAATCTGCAATCCGCATGCGAAACTTGTAACCTCAAATCGTCATCCCGGAAAATTTACCCATCTGACTTCCGCAATCCACAATCCGCATGCAAAACTCAGAAGTTGAAACCTCAAATCGTTGTCCCAGAAAATTTACCCATCCGACTTCCACAATCCGCAATCCACATGCGGAACTCAGAAGTCAGAACCTCATTTCGTAACCCAAGGAATACCACCTTCCGACTTCCGCAATCCGCAATCCTCTTTGCGGATGCGGAAAGTCAGAAATCCAACGCGTCAACCCCGTGTAAATATCCCTTCCGACTTCCGCAATATGCAATCTGCATTGCGGATTTGGAAATTCGAAAGTCTAACCACGCAAATCCAAAGGTCGGTCCCCGACCTTCGCAATCCGCATTGCGGATTCGGAAAGTCGAGACCACATACCCCTGCACCTGCAAACTTCTCAAGCTGATAACTTCTTCATCCTTAGACCAAATTGGACAAGTCTGGTACCATTGGAAAACTATTGGAGAGATCTATACACTGGTGTGATCCCCTATCACATCTGAGTACTCTGACTTGGACATATTTCAAACAGAAGTCTTGCCTAAACTCCCTCAATGCCTCTTTACCCTTATGCAAGGAGTTCTACCTACCTTCTACCATGACTTCCCTTTCACCTGACCCACAGAGGGGTCATGAAACACAACAGGGCTATCTGATTCCTTCCCCAAGTCCAGGTGATTCCATGCAATCCATCTAATAGTGTATGCAATGAATAACAAAACACCCATAATGAAACTAAAACCAATCAATGCATCTACAACCTGCAAGGTTAGCAGCATATTAAGCTCAAGCAAATGTTGAAGTGTTCAGACATGAACTCAGCCTCATACTCCGGCCTATAAATGGTCTTCATACTGGTCAATTTCATGCAATATTTCATTCAAATAAATTGAACATAACATAGGAAAACTAGCATCATTTAACACCACAGAAAGCACTTATCTTTAAATGGAACTCTCCAAGCAACTAGCTAAGTGAGAGCAACGTTCCACCCAACCATAGGTCTCTGTCCATCCTATACTCTTTCAGCTGAGAGACCACCCCCGAGATAGGTTGTGTATCCACTAAGTAGGGCTAAATAGGCTCTCTCACAGTCAATGCTCCACCTTAATTCCAAACCAACATAGAGTTGGGTTTATCAAGCATGTAATGGAACAGGGAGGATGATGCTAAGACAATGAGCTCAACCACAGATCTACAAGAATATCAAACTACTTAGAAAACATGGCACCCACAATACCTACCTCACCCAACACAAGGAAGGCCCCCTTCTCTGTGCACAGTCCCTCAAGGCCCCTTCCCTCTAATTCTCTTCAAGGTGGGCATAGAAAGGTACAAACTGTTGCTTTCATGATACTTTAGCCTTCATTGGGTTTATCAATCAAATCCAACCTTTGTCTAATCCTCTTCATTGTTATTCTAGATGGAGTCTTCTCAGGGTTGCGGCCGAAGCTCTATCCCGCAACTCAGTCTTTTGCTATCAGATCCAGGTGTTCTCACGGGTTTCTAAGTTTCTCACGCTCTATAATTTATCCCCAGGGTGTGATCCATGGATATCCCAATCGATTTAATTCCTACGCAAGGTTTCTATGTGCTTTCGACTCTCCAAATTCGTGCTTACACTGAATCACGATTTTCCTTTTTCTGCTTCACTGCTGGGCTCTACAATGTGTGATCACTGAGGTTAGTTGGTAAACAATGGGATAGGGATCAGGGTGATCGAATTCCCAGGAGGTAGAGTGGCTTAAGTGACAAGCAAAATAGATCCATACCCTGCCATACGGATTGCAAGGTTGGTCCATACTCCATCGACCTCATGAACAGGCCTTCTCAACCACCTCCTTACAATAGAATTAAACGTCAGCAAGGGGAGTCAAATGGGTTCACAAATTGACATGTGGTAGCATGGGATTCAATCCCACAACCCCCTCACCTCTTCCTATTGGATACAAACATGGCCCCCTCTTATAGGTTTCCTCCTTAGCAAGTTTCCTTGGTATTTTATTGCAATATTAATATTTACATCATTTACAATGTCTCATGGCTTAATAGCACATGGATAATCACAATGTCAAATACTTTCCTTTTAAATAAAACATGTACATCTTCTAGTGGGGCCTTGGCCTTGAGCTCCACACTAGGGCACACACACATTGCATTTATACAATATTTACATTGAAGCCAATAAACCCTAAGGGTCAAAATGGGGATGTTACAATTCCCTCCCCCTTAGAATAACATCGTCCTCGGTGTTCTCAAAACTGAACAAAAATGGGAATGCCTCTCTCATGGCATCCCCTAGCTCCCATGTAGCCTCTTCGGGACTAAGGTGTTTCCATTGCATCTTCACCTATCTGATGGCTCTGTTCCAGAGCAAAGTGACCTTCTTATTGAAGATGCGCATAGGCTCCACTTGGAACTCTCCCTCGGGTTCCACCTGTATCACATGCCAAACAATTATTTGATTAGGATCATGTACATATTTCTTAAGCAAAGAGACATGGAAAAGATTATGAGCTCTCATGTTAGCAAGAAATGCAATCCTATATGTAGTTGGTCCTATCCTATCGAGGACTTCAAATGGACCACAATATCTTGGTGCCAACTTGGCACAACTCCCCAAATTCAAGGAAATTTTCCTTTCCTTCACTCTTAATTAAACATGGTCTCCAATCTGAAACTCCTTATGCACTCTTTTCAAATTGGCATAACTCCTTTGCATGTCCTGAGCTGCCTTCAAATTATGCCTGATTTTAACAATCTCTTGTTCCATCTCCCTGATCATCTCTAGTCCAATCACTACCCTGTTCATTGGACTGTCCCAATTCAATGGAGTCTTGCATCCTTTTCCGTGCAATACCTCAAAAGGACTCATTCCCAAATGTGCTTGATATCCATTATTGTATGCAAATTTTACCAAGTGTAGGTAGTCTTCCCACTTGGATGGTTTATCCATCACATACATCCTCAGCATGTCTTCAAGAATCTAATTCACCCTCTCAGTCTGACCATCTGTTTGAGGATGATATGATGTACTAAACTTCAGTTGAGTCCCCAATTCCTGGAATAATCCCTTCCAAAAATTGGATGTGAACTTTGTATCACAATCTGAAATTATTGCCTTGGTAAATCCATGCAATCTAAATATATCCTTCATGAATATTTTTGCTATGTCATTGGTCTTATGAGTGGACTTGACTGGAATGAAGTGAGCTACCTTTGATAGCCTATCCACCACTACCATGATTGAATCATGCTTCCTCACTGTCATTGGTAGACCTGTTATAAAATCCATAGAAATTACTTTCCACTTCCATTCGGGAATGGGCAAAGGATGCAACAATCCTGCTGGATGTTGATGTTTTCCCTTGACTTGCTGGCACTTTTGACACCTAGCAATGTATTATGTTATGTCCTTCTTCATCCCATGCCAAAAGTACTACTTTCTTGCTTATGTTATAGTCTTTTGATATCCTGGGTGTCCAGAATATGGCATTTGATGTATCTCATCCATCACTAGCCTCTTCAAATCTGTACTATTTGGAATATACAGTCTGGTACCCTAATAAATGAGAACGTCATCTTCACCAAGCTGATATCATGCACACGTTTCATCCACATTTCCCTGCTGCAATTTTTCTTTAATTTGAAGGTAAGCTTCATCACTGGTTTGAGCTCCAAGAACTCTTTCCTTCAAATCTGATTTACACATACTTACTACTACAACATGAAATTTTCTGCTAAGAGCATCTGCAACCTTATTCTCCTTACCTTTGACATGCTTAATTTCAAAATCAAATTCACAAAGAAATTCCATCCATCTAGTTTTCCTAGCATTTAGATTTGGCTAGTCAAACAAATATTTCAAGCTCATGTGGTCTGTCCTGAGCTCAAATATTCTCCCCAACAGATAATGCCTCCATCTCTGGAGAGCATGAACTATGGTTTCTAGCTCTAAATCATGTGTGGCATAATTCTTCTCATGTTCCTTTAACTTCCTTAACTCATAGAAAATTACAAATCCTTCTTGCATGAGCACTCCATCGAGCCCTTCAATGCAAGCATCTGTGCACACTACAAAATATTTCTTTAGATATGCAATCTTCAAAACATGAGCGTTGATAAGTAATTCCTTTAGCTGCTGAAAGCTTTTCTCACATTTTTCACACCATACAAACTTGATATTCTTCCTCTGCAATGATGTAATTGGATGAGCTATTCTGGAGAATCCTTTAATGAACCTTCTATAATAGCCTGCAAGACCCATAAAAGATCTAACATCTACAACATTCTTTTGAGTAGGCCAATCCATTATGGATTCAATATTTTCTGGATCCACTGCAATTCCTTCTTCTGAGATGACATGACCCAAATATTGTACCTTTTGCTGATATAAATCACACTTGCTCAACTTTGCATACAGTTGTTGTTCTCTGAGGACTTGCAACACCATCCTTAGATGTTCCTTATGCTCTTCTTCATTATTTGAGTAAACAAGAATGTCATCCAAGAACACAATCACAAACTTATCCAAATA
The DNA here is from genome assembly GCA_027924585.1 of Larix kaempferi. NCBI lineage: Eukaryota > Viridiplantae > Streptophyta > Pinopsida > Pinales > Pinaceae > Larix > Larix kaempferi. The sequence continues at coordinate 8,969,037 of BSBM01000072.1, read as the reverse complement.
CTTGGTGAAGACACTATTCATGAGACACATGAATGTAGCAGGTGCATTGGTAAGACCAAATGGCACCACTGTGAATTCATAATGGCCAAATCTTGTCCTGAAAGTTGTCTTGTGAATTTATTCTTCTTTTATCCTCACTTGATGGTAGCCAAACCTCAAGTCAATCTTCGGAAACACTTTAGCTTCCTTCATTTGGTCAAACAAGTCATCAATTCTTGGCAATGGGTACTTATTCTTGACTATCACTTTGTTTAGCTGCCTGTAATCAATACACAGCCTCAAAGTCCCATCCTTTTTCTTGACAAATAACACTAGTTCTCCCCAAGGAGATACACTCGGCCTGATATACTCCTTGTCCATTAATTCTTGCAGCTGCATCTTTAACTCTACCAATTCTGGTGTGTTCATTCTATAAGGAGCTTTGGAAATTGGTGCTGCCCCTGGAACAAGATTGATGGAAAAATCAATATCTCTCTTTGGTGGCGGTCCTGACACTTCATCTGAAAACAAATCCTTGAACTCTTGCAACAACTGGAAGTCTTCTATCCTTGGTCCCTTGTCTTTTGATGAATCTGATATGTGAACTGCATATAATTGGAAACCCTCCTTATAAAACTTTCTCAAACTTGCTTGGGAATTCCTCTTACCAACCTTGGCATTCCCTCTTCATCAATACATTCAAGTACCTTTTCATAGCAATCTATCTTGTCTCTATGTCTTTCCAACCAATCCATACCTATTAGAGCATCATAAGATCCTAATGGTGAGATATTCAAATTTACCTTTGTGAGGAGTCCATTCAACTCCACGGGGCACTCCATCACTACTTCACTCACATTCCTCTTGGTACCTGTGGCTAATTGAACTATCCAAGACTTACTATGCTTCATCTTTCTGAGAGAAAAACCTTCAACCAGCTTTGGAGACACATAACTATGAATAGATCCTGGATCAATCAAAACAAAAATAGATTCCTTAGCAATCTTACCTTCAACTTCCACCACTGTTGATTGATGGTCTGCTTGGTGATCATCCAATGCTGCATAAATTCGGGGTGTTTCCCTTGCCATTCCTTCTACTGTGGTTGCTTCTTCTAATTTGTGCAAGCTCTGGGGATTCTCCCTCCGATGTGGGCAATCTCTAAGCATGTGGTTTCCTCCACATCCCCAACATTGAAGTGGTCCTTTTGATGCATTTTATGCTGCTATTGTTGGCTTGAATCCTCTTTTTCCTTTGTTCAAAACTCCCTCTGGTATTTCCTTTCCATGCTGGCTGAACCTATGATTTTCCCTTACTCTGCTCATAGCAATGCATTCCCATCCTAATGGATTCATCCAGACTTGGTGGATTGACAAATTCAATCCTATCTCTGAAATTTTGAGGTAGACTACCAAGGAAACATTGGATCTTTACCCTTTCATCCTTGATGTAATCCACATACCTCAACAATTCCAAAAACTTGTGGACATGTTCTTCCATGGAATTCTATCCCAACCTGAGTTCATTGAACTCTTTCCTCTTGTTATCATAATACCTAGTTGATAGGTATTTCTCCTTGAAGTACCTTTTAAACCGCTCCCAATTGATCCTCTTTTCATTGATCTTCTTCACTTGTATGAGGTGCTCCCACCAAATTGAAGCTCTTCCATTCAGATTGTAAATGAAAATCCTAGCCTTTTCATTTCATGAATAATCATGCATTCTGAAATACTCCTTCATTCCAAGAAGCCATGCCTCTGCCTCTTGACCTGTCTTGCTTTCTCCATCAAATGTGGGAGGCCTTGCCTTCCTAATTCTCCCTATGGGATCCCTCTGAATTTCTTTCTTCCTTCAAACCTATTGGAAGTATGCCTCGGACTTCTCTGAGAGTCCCTGGAGTTGCATGACCTGCTGGAAAGAGATCTTGGAGAGGGTGTTATGTGATTTTTGCTGACATAATTCCTTCTAGGGATTGGATTCCTCTTCCTAGAATGACCTCTAGAGAGACTACTTGCGTCTCTTCCTTATCTGCCCACATTGCTTGGGTTAGACCCAATATTTATCCTCTGATGCATATCACTAAGGCTCTACAAGATGGCGGCATTGACCTGGTGTTTCTCTTCCTAAGCCTTCATCAATCTCTCATTGAATCTCAACATGGTTTCAACTAAGTTTTGGGGAGTTATTTGCTCCTTTCTCCCATTGGATTCTATTTCAGTATGTGCTTCTTGCGGATTCTCTCTCAGAACATCTTCCTCCTGCTCATAAGGGTCCTGGGCATCATTTATGGTCACCATTTCCTTGCTTTCCTTGTATGTTTCTTTTGTTGTACGATTCAACTATTATCAGCTGCCAACACTGTGCATTACAAAGACATTTATCAGACATCATAAGAATGCATATGAAACATAAAATATCCATACATATCTGGAAATTACTCATTGGAAAACAACAATAATAAGTGTTTATCAAAGCCGCGCCATGAGCATTCTTCTGCTTGTAAACGCATTTATGCCTCGGCCCAAGCAGCCCCAGTGCTATAACTTGGGCTCTTGTACCATTTGTCACGTCCCCGGTTGGCTTGGTGCTCTTCAGAGGCAATGGGAGACAACCTGATACATTTTTTTTCAACAATTCTCTATGTTTTTACACGCAGTCGCAATGGACTCTGATCTGCAATTTGCAATCTACCTTGCCGCAATATGTAGTTGGAATTCAGAAGTCGAATTGCCAAACTTACCTTTCCGAAGAAATCACGCTCCCGATTTCCGCAATCTACAATGAGGAAGTCGGAATCCGGAAATCAACTTCACAGCCTCGAAAATTACTCGTCCGACTTCCGCAATCCGCAATCCGCAATCCGGATGTGGAACTCGGAATTCAGAACCTCAAATCGTCGTCCTAGAAAATTTACCCATCCGACTTCCGCAATCCTCAATATGCATGTGGAACTCAGAAGTTGGAACCTCAAATTGTCGTCCCATAAAATTTACCCATCCGACTTCCACAATCCGCAATACGCATGCGAAACTCAGAAGTTAAAACCTCATTTTGTAACCCGGGAAAAAACACCTTCCGACTTCCACAATTCGCAATCTGCTTTACGGATGCGAAAAGTTAGAAATCCAATGTGCCAACCCTGTGGAAATCGCCCTTCCGATTTCCGCAATCCACATTGCGGATTCGAAAAATTCAGAATTCTAACCACGCAACTCCAAAGTTCGGTCCCTAACCTGCACAATCCGCATTGCGGATTTGGAAAGTCGGGACCACATACCCCTGCACCTGCAAACTTCTAAGGCTGATAACTTATTCATCCTTAGACCAAATTGGACAAGTCTGGTACCATTGGAAATCTCTTGGAGATCTCTATACACTGGTGTGATCCCCTATCACATCTGAGTACTCTTAATTGGCCATATTTCCAACTGAAGTCTTTCCTAAACTCCCTCAATGCCTCTTTATCCTTCTACAGGGAGTTCTACCTACCTTCTGCCATGACTTCCCTTTCACCTAACCCTCAGAGGGGTCATGAAACACAACAGGGCTATCTGATTCCTTCCCCAATCCCAGGTGATGCCATGCATAACAAAACACCCATAATGAAACTAAAACCAATCAATGCATCTACAACCTGCAAGATTGGCAACATATTAAGCTCAAGCAAATGGAGAAGTGTTCAAACAGGAACTCAACCTCATACTCGGGCCTATACATGGTCTTCATACTAGTCAATTTCATTCATTCATTCATTCAAATAACTTGAACATAACAAGTAGACATAACATAGGAAAACCATCATCATTTAACACCACAGAAAGCACTTATCTTTAAATGGAACTGTCCAAGCAACTGGCTAAGTGAGAGAAACGTTCCACCCAACCATAGGTATCTATCCATCCTATACTCTTTCAGCTGAGAGACCACCCCCGAGTTGGGTTGTGTATCCACTAAAGAGGGATAAATAGGCTCTCTCACAGTCAAGGATCCACCTTAATGCTAATCCAACATAGAGTTGGGTTTATCAAGCATGTAATGGAACATGGAGGATGATGCTAAGCCAGTGAGCTCAACCACGGAGCTACAGGCATCTCAAACTACTAATCAAACATGGCACCCACAATAACTACCTCACCCAACACAAGGAAGGCCCCCTTCTCTACTACACAGTCCCTCAGGGCCCCTTCCCTCCAGTGCTCTTTAGGGTGGGCATATAAAGGTCCAAATTGCTGCTTTCATGAGACTTTATCCTTCAGTGGGTTTATCAATAAAATCCAACCTCTGTCTAATCCTCTTCTCTGTTATTTTAGCTAGACTCTTCTCAAGGTTGTGGTTGAAGCTCTGTCCCGAAACTTAGTCTTCTACTATCAGATTCAAGTGTTCTCACGGGTTTCTAAGCTTCTCACAGTCTGCAATTTATCCCCAAGGTCCGATCCATGGATATCCCAATTGATTTACTTCCTACGCATGGTTTCTATGTGCTTTTGGCTCTCCAAATTCGTGCTTACATAGAATCGCGATTTTCCTCTTTCTGCTTCACTGTTGGGCTCTGCAATGCGTGATCACTAAGGTTAGTTAGTCAACAATGGGATAGGGATCAGGGTGAGTGAATTCCCAGGAGGTACAGTGGCTTAAGGGACAAGCAAAATAGAGCCATACCCTGCCATACGGATTGTAGGGCTGCTCCATACTCCATCGACCTCATGAACAGGCCTTCTCAACCACCTCCTTACAGAAGAATTAAATGTCAGCAAGGGGATTCAAATGGGTTCACAAATTTACATGTGGCAACATGGGTTTCAATCCCACAACCCCCTCACCTATCCCTAGTGGATACACACATGGCCCCCTCTTATAGGTTCGTATTTTATTGCAATATTAATATTTACATCATTTACAATGTCTCATGGCTTAATAGCACATGGATAATCAGAATGTCAAATACTTTCCTTTTAAATAAAACCTGTACATCCTCTAGTGGGGCCTTGGCCTTGAGCTCCACACTAGGGCACACACACATTGCATGTATACAATATTTGCATTGAAGCCAATAAACCCTGGGGGTCAAAATGGGGATGCTACACAATGAATGAGTTCCCTTTAAACTTTGTCTACATGTACAGTCACTATTTTAATCTGCTTCTTGACTTAATCAAACTTGGATAATTCTGATTCAAATTTAGTCCTTTTAGAGAATACTTAATTGATGTCTTAACAAAACCTTGTTTCCAAACCTCCTTCAATCTTTAGATGTAACTGTGTATACTGACAAAACTTACCCTTCTCAATCTTTGGTCACTTTTCTTTACGAGATAGTTGATGCCTAGCTTGAGGTTGTTTTCACTAACAGTCTTGTAGCATTAACTTACAGCCATCATAAGCTATAAATCCAAATCTATACTGAAAAGTTTTGTATAACTCCTCCAGATACACTTGTCTATGAAAGGAATCTTGAAACTCAGTTTAACTATAGCTTCTAACTTAATGTAAAATACATACTTACTTGAGCCCAAGATAATGAAGATCTTCTGTTGTAGTACAAGTACTTAACCAACCTTACTTGATCTCCTTAACAGTGACTTTGAGTAGTGCTTGCAATGTCTCTTGTGCTTGTGGCCGCTTTACAAAACAAGACTTTATCTCTGTGGATGTCTCATCAAATTTTGAAGTTTGCTCATACCTGAGATAAGTGGTTTTATGGCTTTGAATGCCCGTTTTCAGGAAGACCCTTGGTTACCTGTGGCTATAGCTACCTTTTTAGTTTGAGCGAGAACTTCTTTCATGCCAATGATTTGTCCTGAGATATGACTTCATTTAACTAAGCCCTAGATCTACGACTTCTTGAGATCGGCGTTTAATTATGACACCTTGTGCATGCTACTACTTCCATGCTGCTACCTCGTGCATTCTATTACAAGAGATCTATCATCCTTTTTTCTAATCCGAACTCATAGATAGATAAAGCTTCACTTTAAAACATCTTCAACTTATTGCAGTTGCCTTATGATTCTCTTTTAAATTGAGAGCTACCACTTAACTTTGATCTGTTGTTTAAGAAACTTCATCATAACCTTAAGAGAACACCCGCGGGGCTTCCTAAGTGATTGAATATCATTTGATCACATGCTGCTAATATTTTACACTTGAGGTTTAGAGTACAAGAGATCAGATGAATAACAAAAACATCATTTGAAAAACCCTGACTGTGGCTCCTATACTTCAAATTCATGCATTCCTGAGAGATAAGACTCAAAAAGAACTCAAAAATCAGAGTTTTAAAACCTTCAATCAACCTTCGGATCAGTCCATTTATGCTTGATTACTATGATTCAAGACACGGTTTATCCAAACATGAAGCATGGTACCCTGTGATTTGTGTTGTAGAAACTCTAAATGATTCTTTACTGCTGCAGTTGCCTCAGTCCTTTGTTGACCTGAATTTGAGAGCTGATATTCTCCACTACTACAGCTAGCTCAATGCAATTTTGTTGTATACCCAAATTTCAGAGCACTTGATAACATTTTCACAAATTACACCTCATGAATGAGGACATGCACTTGTATTTATACACAAAATTTAAATTTTTAATTGATTGGGCCAACTTGTAAATAACAGACACACACACACACCGTCACACACATATATATATTGACTAAGCTGACTTTCGATACTTGATGTTTAATGTTTAATTTGCACTTTTACTGGGCCGACTTGTCATCAAGACCCTTTTTAAGGTTGTTTTACCCATTCTTCCAAATTCCTATTAAGTATCCTTGTTTTAGATGGGCTGCCACGTCATCTTTTTAAGAGGTTTGTCAAGTGCTTCAAGGGTTTTTAGATTATGCACTTAAGTTCCAACAACCAAGGGTTCCAATGCCTTCATCAAGTAGGAAAGGCTTCAATAATATGTACATCAACAAGGCAAGAGGGATTCATGTTCAAGGTCTCCATATCATGGATATGTACATCAAGCAACCATATGCCAAGGTCCAACATCCCACCATGTGTATGGGTTCCAAGACCCAAACCTTCACTTGTATTTCTCCAAGATATTTTCCACATCATCATCATTAAGAGGGGTTCCACCAAGATAATCAAGGTCATCACATATGTATATCAAACCATGGCTGCATCATAACCAAGGAATCAAGGGCTCCACACATCAAGGGCTCCACATATCAAGGACTCCAACAAAGTAAAGGCTCCAAGATCCAAGATTGTGGGCTTAAGGACCATCAAGGATGAGCTTCATTACCTTTTGCAAACAAGCAGATTTCCATCATACCACCATGTGTGTGGAAAGAAGGCTTCAACCTGTGCAAGAGACCCCACAAGAGATATGAAGAGCATATGCTAACGTCCATGAACCTGTCAATACCTGTACATCAAGCATGACCACTGCAAGGATCTTGGTGGCATCAATGACAACTCAGAGGCCATTGCATATCCCTTGTTGGCATCAATGACAACTCAATCAACAAAGGGTTGGTGTGGCCCAGGATGGGTGCGATCCCCAAGTCATTTTGACAACTTAGATGCACCTAAGTCATGGTTTCTTAGACCAAAGGCCAGTCCCGCAAGTTAGGGACATTCGAGAAAACAAAAAAAAAGCTATAATTAACTAATATATTAAAGGCATATTTCAATAAAATGTTGTAATTTACATTATATAATTCGTAACTTTTGTTAAAAAATAAAAATAAAAAAAATGTGTCATCTCCAGCCTGTGTAATGCTTACCTACCATTGAAGTGCATTTTACTCACGCAAACCTTAAGATGAGACTTACATAATATTTAATTTTAATTTTAATTTTCCCTCAATAAGAGAAATTAGGCTTTGAACCAATATGATTGCAATTAATTCCATTTAAAATTAAAAATTAAATAATTCCATTTAACATTAACAATTAAATATTTCCATTTAAAATTAACAATTAAATAATTATTTTATTTGAACTCTCGGAAAATGAAAGTTTAACTTTTTTAATTTTACGTATGAATCAAATTAATTAGAAAAAATGGAAATAATAGTCCTCCTCTAGTGACAGGGACTAATAATTGTAAAGATACAAATTCCATATGTGTGTGTGAGAGAGAGTTTAATATAAGTTCAAGAGGTTAGTTCAACAACTTGTTGTCAATGTTGTTGGGAATTTGGCTAATTTTGTTTACAAAGTATATATTCTCTATTTTGTTCTTTATTTTCTTTGCCAATAGATGTCCTTTTCAGATCCTCTTGGGTTAGGTGTAGCAGTCCATGTCGATAGGTTTATTTGGCATACCATCCACAAATACGAGGAAGCACCTTTTTCATATTTCTTGTGAAGGTTTCCTTTAAAAAATGAAGATGAATCAAATATAGAGTTTTTTTGAGTCATCAAGATAATGGATTGATGAGTGGTGTGAAGCTAAGTCATAATGATTGCATTAGGACCTTTTGAAACTAAAGAGGTAGTGAAATGGAATATTGGCAAACATAAATAAATGGACCTAATTGGAAACAAAGATAGTCTCTCATAGAAGTGGACATGGTATTCGCATATCAAATCATTTGTTAAGTAGGTTGGGCTTCCATTGATATTGTTGTCCATGATAAATGGATGGAATCTCCCATAATAGAGAAATGAAGATAAAACAATCAACTAATAGATGAGGAACTTTAAGTTACTAGATCCACCTTAGAGAGATTAACTACCAAATTTATTCGTTCATTAATTATTACAAAACATGGAAATGTGCTTGACCAAAGATATCTCAACCTATTAGATAGGAAGAAGTACAATGAATGCTGAGCAATTTTAATCTTAAATAAAATAATATACTCGAGTTCCTCATTGTGAAATGAAATGCAAGTGATAATGGCAAAGATTGCACTTATTCATGTTTTATACTCTGGAAAGTCTATAGTGATTTTACACCAATACGAAAATTATAACAACCGGCACAAAATATATAAGATCAACCTTTAATGAAGTTAGAAGTCAATGATTACAAGGATTATGTTTTATAATGGTAAGAAAATTGTGTATATATGTGAAAAGGGTTAAGAGTCAAGTATTAGAATTTATATAAACTTCCTGTGAACCCTAGCTCCCTGCTCCTGGCGTAAGCGGTCGGATCTCCCATGGACTCCTCCTGTGTTGGCCGCCATGGGTCCTCTGTCGGTCCCCTCTCCTGAGGAACGCAGGCGTCTCCTGGATGCTGCCTTCTGTTCCTTGGTGGCCTCCACCCCTCCTCTAACCTCCTCTTCGGATCCGTCTAATGCCAGCTTCACCAAGCATGTTGTTGCCCCTCGTATTCAAATCCTGTCGGAAGCTTCCAAGTTGAAATCCCTCGCTTTGAGTGAACGTGGTTTGATCAGTCAATTTACTAGAATATGGCTGTCTCCAAAATCCATGGACACCTGGATCAACAAGAATTGGATGCCCCTAATCACTAGGGGTTTGCAGCATTGTTTTTGCGGTAAGGGTTTTTTTACATTTCTGTTTGAAAACAAAGCTGATAGGGATCTCATTTTTAGAAGCGACCCGTATTTCATGGGCCCGCGTGGCCTCTACTTAAACAGATGGATCTTATCCTTTGATCCCCAGAAGGATGTGCCCTCCGCGGTCCCTGTCTGGGTTCGCCTTCCCCATTTTTCATTGCACTGTTGGAATGATGAAACCCTGCAAGCTATTGGAAACTCCTTGGGAAGTATATTGACAAAGATGAACTGAAAGGGCCCTTGTTCTCCTGTGCCAGAATCTGTGTAGAAGTAGACTTGGAGAAAGGTCTACCGAAGGAATTTAACCTATTTATGAATGGGTGGGAACATATGCAAAAGGCAGATTACGAGCAGTTTCCTTTCAAATGTAAAAAGTGTCATGAATATGGACATTTTTTCAAAAACTGCCTTAAGGTATCCCAAGAAGCCCCAGAGAAAGCTCAAGAGGAAGGTTGGCAGCATATCAAAAAAGGAAGAAAAACTACACCAGCACCCCTTCCCTCCAAAGGGACCCAAGCCAAAGCCAACAAAGAAACCTCTTCTGAGGCTAAGGAAGACCCAACTAGCAATAGATTTCAGTACTTGCCTACAAAAGAAGGGGAAATTACAATGTTGGAAGCAATCACAGTGGAACCAGGCAAGGAAGAAACCCTCTTCCCCCAGAGAGGAGTTGATTGGTGCAAACATTGGCGGATCTAGGACTCCCGGTAGTTCGTGGGCAGACAAGGTAAAACACAATTTTGTCCCGCTCTCCTCGTCTCTGGATAACTCCTCGGAATCTCTTGAGGAGATGGACGTGGTGTAGCCACAAAACACTAGAGGTAGGAAGTCGCAGAGGTATCATAGAGAACTTGAGGCTGAAAGAGAGATTGAGCAGGGCAGACAAAAAATCCTGGAAGATATGAAACTGCTTCAGAATCCCAAATCTCAGAGCGGATCTAAAGACGGTAGGTCCCGAGTAGGACCTCTATCAGCCAAGAAGTAATTCTAGCAATCTCTTGGAACTGCAGGGGTCTTGGTGGGTTGAACAAAGCAGAAGCTATCAAGAATATGATTAAATCCGAAAAGCCTAATCCATGCTAATCCAAGAGACCAAAATATTGGGCGTAGAGGTCATGGCCCTCTCACAGTCCCTCTGGAAGGATTACCATGGAAAATCCCTAAGTGCTCACGGGGCCTCTAGGGGGATTGCTACTCTGATTTCCTCAAATTTTTCAATTCTTTCTTCAAATGTGCTAACTGAAATTAAAGAAAAAGGCAGCAACAATCATCTTTTTATCTGCAATGTTTATGGGCCCACTCATTATAGGGACAAGATCAAGTTCTGGGAAGACCTCAACAACCTTAAGGAAAGCATGCAGGGGTAAAATCTCATTATCATTGGAGATTTTAATGTCACCAAATATCAACAGGAGAAGCGAGGAGGAAACATTGTTCGTGATCCCTTTGGTGAAAAGCTTGAGGACCTACTCGCTGATTTGGATCTTAGGGATATTCCACTAAAAAATGGAAGATATACCTGGAATAACAAGAGATGCAAAATAGGGCACATTGCGGCCAAGCTTGATCAGTTCTTGGTAAGCTCTTCCTTATTTCGTTATGATCTCATAGTTTTCTCCTTCACCCTTCCCTATGCTGCCTCCGATCACAGGCCTATTCCCTTTCCCTCACCCCTCCTAAAAACCTTGGGCCAATAACCTTTTGTTTTAACACTCTCTGGCTCCATGATCCCCTTTTTTATGACCTTGTTATCAAATCCTGGAACTCGAGCTTCTCTGGATCTCACGGCTTCATTTGGGAATCCAAACTCAGAACCATTAAATTTGCACTCAAGCGTTGGGCCAAATCCTCCTTCAAAAACCCTTGTCAAACCAAACTCAACCTTCAAGCTGAGCTTGTCAAACTTCACCAAAGAATGGAGACGGAGGAGGTGACGCCTTCCACATTAAGCCAGGAAAAATATATTGATCTGAAAATCCTCAGTGTGGCCAAGCAGGAAGAGGAAATCTGGAGAATTAAATCTAGACAGCTATGGCTTAAGGGAGGTGACAGCAACACGAAATATTTTCATAATCATGCTAAGGCTTGTCGTATCCAGAACATTATAATGGAGCTGAAGAAGTAGAACGAAGAAAGGATCAGTGGACAAGAGGATTTAAAACTACATGCTTTCAATCACTTCAGCGAGCTCTTCATGGACAGTGGGGATACTGACCCTGAAGCACAAGCATATCTTTTGGCGGGCATCCCCAACCTTGTTATAGACAACGCTAATAGAGAGCTCTCCAAACCGATCCTGGAGCACGAGATTGTGAATGCCATCTGGTCTCTTCAAGCCGAAAAGGTTCCTGGCCCCGACGGGTTCACCATCAACTTTTACCGGGCCGCTTGGGAGATTATTAAAGAAGACCTGAAGCGTATGCTCAACTGGTCCAGGAAGAAAGAAAAAATAGGAGGGGCCACCAATTCCTCCTTCCTATATTTAATCCCAAAAGAGAAAACTCCTTGCTCCATCGATCGCTTCAAACCGATCTCTCTTTGCAATACCTCCTACAAAATTCTCTCTAAGATTCTTTCCACCAGAATGAAAAAATTTATGGGAAAGCTCATCTTTGAATCCCAAGGGGGATTCATTGTTGGTCTCCAAATCCTAGACAACATAATCATTGTGCAAGAAGCAATCCACTCCAGCATTGAAAAAATGCATCAAGGTATGGCCATCAAGCTCGATATGGAAAATTCCTTTGATAGAGTAAACCATAACTTTTTGTTCGATATCATGATTAAGTTTGGCTTCTCTATAAGATTCGTGTGATGGATTAAAGCATGCATCAACCGCCCCTAGATTTCCCCCTTAGTCAATGGAAAACCAACTAACTTCTTCCAGGATTCCAGAGGTTTGCGCCAAGGCTTCCCATTGTCTCCTTTCCTTTATCTCCTTGTAGCTGAATCTATGAGTAGGAAACTCCACACCCTACAAGCCTCGGGAGACCTAAATGGAATAAAAATTGTTAGAGGAGTCAAGTCGGTTAACCACTCCTAGTTTGTTGATGATACCATTTTACTTGGGGGAGCCTCCATTATAATTGCTGATAGATTCAACCATGTCCTTACCACCTTCCTCAAAGCTTCTGATGGAAAAGTCAACTCAGCCAAGTCCAAAATCTACGGCTGGAACAACTCCCCTAGGGTTCTTGCAAGAATTGCAAGAATTCAAGGATTTGAAGGAATTGGAGCCTGGAACTCCTTTAAATACCTCGATATTCCTATCTTCAAGCGTAGAAAAAGAGTCGCAGACTGGCAAGGGATGATCAACAATATCAAAAATAAAATCAACTCCTGGGGCTCTCGATGGCTAAATCTCGTTGGCAAACTGGTCCTTATTAACTCCATTCTTTCTGCCTATCCTCTCTATGCCTGCTCCATTTCTCTCACCCCGAAAACAGTGACGCTGGAAATTACTAAATAGCTCAGGAAATTCTTATGGCAGGGAGGGAGATCCAACCATTCTAAAAAGTTTCATTTGATCAATTGGGATACATTTTGCAGACCCAAAATATATGCTGGGGCGGAAATTAAAGATCCTTCGATTATGAACCTTTCCCTCGGCGCCAAAATTCTTTGGAGGATCATTTCTAGTAAGAAGGCATGGTGGAAGGAAATCTTCTACAAAAATTATATGTCCGGAAGCAGGAACCTCTGTGTGGAAAATATTGATCAGCAGAAACAAGGGTCTTCTATTTGTAACCTCTGTAAACGAGCGACCTTCATCATCCAAAGCAACATTTTTTGGATCCCAGGAAACCGTAAGCAAATCCAAATTTGGAAGTACAACTTCTGCTCCATCCCTCCCGCAAAATCACTGCTTGAATTCCATGACTTGAGATGCTGGATGGAGCAAGCTAACATTCATACTCTTTTTTACTTGTCCTCTTGGTCCAACCAAGGTAGATGTACGGGATGGCTCAATCTTGAGCTCCCGGAGCACCTTCTTCATGACTACCATACGCTTCTATCACAGTTTCATGGTTCTCTTCCCATCCATCAAAAATTTGAGAGATAAGCGTGGATGGGAAGCGGGCACTTACTCTGTTAAGGAGGGCAATGGTTTTCTGGACGCCCTTAGCAACCAGCACAACAAGGATAACAAGTGGAACAGATTCTGGGACAGGGATGGGCTTCCAAAAGTAAATGTCTTCAATTGTACTCTTGCTCACATAAAGACTCTCACCGTTGAGAATCTCAAGAAAAGGGGGATTGAAGGATCGGCTATATGTATTCTTTGCAAGGAAGTTGAGGAAACGATCGACCACCTTTTTCTGGAATGCAGTTTCTCCCAAGAGGTATGGCACCAGGCCTACAGGGATATCCAACCAAATATTACCCTTCCAACCAATTGCAATGACCTCTTTGCAAACTGGCATCTCTACTACCATAACACATTGTCTAGGAAGTCAGACTTCAAAAGAGCTTGGGTCGCCTTTCCCAAATTCATCTCTTGGAAACTTTTGGACTGCCAGAAATAAAGAAATATTTGAATATATCAGGGCCACCCCAGGTAAAGTCCTCTCTTTTGCTAAAGCGCTCTGGATTGATTCCCTCTCCCCCAGAAGTATGAAAAACATCCGCAAGGAACCCCTAAATGTGGAAGAGAAAAACTGGGTGGATGACCTCTTGATCCCCCCCATTTCTCCCTTTTGTCTCCTCCTTCCAAGATACATAAGCCCCAAAATTGGCATATCATAATGGAACCACAGGAACTCCAACTATGGATCAAAACTCTTGGAAGTCACATTCTATTTTTTGATGGTGCCTCGAAAGGAAAGCCTGGGTTGGAAGGTGTGGGAGGAGTCCTTATGGATTCCTAGGGAAACAAGGTGAAAGACTTTTCCTGGGGAATAGGAAGGATGACTAATAACGATGCGGAATGGCTCGCATTAATCAAAGTTATGGATGTCGCAAGGAAAGAAGATTTCAAGGATCTCATGGCCATTGGATATTCAATGCTGGTAATCAGGTAAGCCAGGGATCTAGACAAAACCTGTCGAAAACCTGTCTCCAAGCTCCAACATCACTTCATCTTCATGGCTAAGGATTTCAACTCTATCTCCTTTCTCCACATCTTGAGGCTCAACAACATGAAAGCTGACACCATGGCCAACATAGGCGCTGGCTTGGACTATGGTTTAGTGATCAACAATGGACAAAACCTTGTTAACACTTGGGTCCCATAACCCTCCCCCCTCTTATGGTTTTCCTTTGAATCTCATGACCACGCCTTCTAAGTGCTTTCTCTCGGCTTGGGGTTTTTCTTCCCACTATCCTTCCAACTATGGCATCAACCCTTTTATGAATGTGATTAATGTCAAGATTTTCTTGGGATCCCCCTACCCCCATATATCCTTTCACGCGTCCTCTCGACACAAACAGCGGCCTCTCTTGGCTGACTCCACCTGTCTCGCATGCAGGAATTCATTGCGACCAGGCTCCGAGGAAATCTCTGCTTATAACACGCTTGAGGGTGGCATTCTAGGTATTTTGCAAGATCTTATGCACCGTGTGCTGGGTTTGTATCTGCAGGTAAACATGGAGGATGGTAACAATGCTTCCCAGAATCTCCCTGCGCTGCAGTGTCGACGTTGCAGAAAACACCTCCAGGCTAATTCAGGGGGGTTGGCATGAAAAGATACATGTCTGCACTATATGTGGTGTAGGGGTAGAGCAATGCTGGTTCTGAGCAGCAAGCCTCTCGTGGTGGTCTGGCGCAGCAAGCCTTTCATGGGAATGAACCTGGCGGTGGCAGAAACTGGGCTCCTCTTGATGTGGGGCAGGGACAGAGCAACAGGGGTTTAGTGTAGTATTTAGTATGTGGTCACTCCAGTGAGCCAGGAAGTGGCAGGAATTGGACTCTTCTGGACATGGAATAAGGCCAGAATAATGGTGGTTCTACGCAACAGTTTGTTCGTGGCAACTCTGGCGAGCCGGCCAGTGGCAGGAATTGGATGCACTCTATTGGTGGTAACAGTGGGTTCGTTAATTTGGGTTCCCCCCAAGGACCAAATAGTCCATCCTCTGAGGTCCTTTCTGTTAAATTCTAGCATAAATGCACAAGCAAGATTACTGAAAGAAACACAAGCACAAGATAGACACAGATATACCCTGGGAAACCCTCATGGGGTAGAAAACCCAGCAAAGCTTTCCTCAATATATATAATCAACCCAATACAAGATAGTAGACCACAACAAGAGCTCCTTCTCCTCCTATGCAGAACTCTCTCTCTCCTGTGCGCATAATAGAAGTGTCAGAACAAGTGAGTTAAGTGAGGAACAACCTCCTCTACTTATACTTGTTTTCCAACTGACTTTTTACCCTATGAGGCCGACTTGTCAAATTGAGTCTAATAACCTCCGATAAAATAACTTCGGGCCGATACCCACATAGGAGATCTAATAACCCTAGTTCCCATAATCCAATGGAGGAATAAACATCTCCGGATATACAATAGAGTCCCGTCGGAGGAATAAAACATCTCCGGAATAATACAAATATAATATTCTTTGAAGTTACAATATTTCAACACTCCCCTTTAACGAGAAGGATATTATAACAACAACTGCAGGAGCAAGGAGTCATCGACTACATGATACATGATACATCTATAAATCATTGGAAGCTTTCTTTATACATCATCGGTAACTCAAGCAGTTACTGGAACATCTTCAAGATATTCAATACTGGAACATCAACATCTTCAGTACTAAGTCTTCATCTTCTGCAGCACTCGAACAGCTACATCATCGTCACACGATCATCAGCATTGTCATCACACAATCATCAGCATCGTCATCACACGATCATCAGCATCGTCATCACACGATCATCAGCATCGTCATCACACGATCATCAGCATCGTCATCAACTGGATCCACTCGATCATCAGTACAACAACAGCATATCCTGCAATACACATGATCCAATTATAGGATGATCAATCCCTCTCACTTTAGGACATAGGTCCAAGGATGATACAATCCTGATCCACTTACAGGATGATCAATCCCTCTCACTTTAAGACATAGGTCCAAGGATGATACAATCCTGATCCACTTACAGGATGATCAATCCCTCTCACTTTAAGACATCTCTCATGTCTATGGACGATGCAATCCAGATCAACTTACAGGATGATCAATCCTTCTCACTTTAAGACACCTCACCATGTCTAGGGACGATGCAATCCCAATCTATTTACAGGATGATTAGTCCTTATCACTTTAAGACACCTCACCATGTCTAGGGACGATGCAATCCCAATCTACTTGCAGGATGATTAGTCCTTATCACTTTAAGACACCTCACCATGTCTAGGGACGATGCAATCCTAATCTACTTACAGGATGATTAGTCCTTATCACTTTAAGACACCTCACCATGTCTAGGGACGATGCAATCCCAATCTATTTACAGGATGATTAGTCCTTATCACTTTAAGACACCTCACCATGTCTAGGGACGATGCAATCCCAATCTATTTACAAGATGATTAGTCCTTATCACTTTAAGACACCTCACCATGTCTAGGGACGATGCAATCCCAATCTACTTACAGGATGATTAGTCCTTATCACTTTAGGACATAAGTCCAAGGATGATGCAATCCTGATCCACTTACGGGATGATCAATCCCTATCACTTTAGGACATAAGTCCAAGGATGATGCAATCCTATCATGTACATTTTGAACCAAACGCTCAGGGACGATGCAGTCCTATATACGTCCACTAAGGACCATATTCTCGGAGACATCTGTCTACGGATCACTTTAGGACTGAAGTCCAGGGATGATACAATCCTCATCGTTCGCTAGGAACCGCATTCTCGAAGACATCTGTCTACGGATCACTTTAGGACTGAAGTCCAAGGATGATACAATCCTCCATCAACCTCATCGTCGGAACAGGAAACCTCATTTTCAACCTTATCATTGAAACAGGTAGGCACATCATCGACACAGTATCCTCATCAATACAGGTATCATTAGTATGTATCATCAATACAAGTATCCTCATCAATACAAGTATACATATCATCAATACAAGTATCCTCATCAATACAAGTATACACATCATCAATACAAGTATACACATCATCAATACAAGTATCCTCATCAATACAAGTATACATATCATCAATACAAGTATACACATCATCAATACAAGTATCCTTATCAATACAAGTATACACATCATCAATACAAGTATCCTCATCAATACAAGTACATATGCAAGTATTCTCATCAATACAAGCAAACATAACATAGATTCAAGTATCCTTATCAATACAAGCAAACATAACATAGATGCAAGTATCCTTATCAATACAAGCAAACAAAACATAGATGCAAGTATCCTCATCAATACAAGCAAACATATAATCTAGATAAGCAATCTCATCATCAATATAGGTCTCGACATCGATACCAGTACCCAAAGATATCTTCATCTATCATATCACTCCCCCTTTCGAGGAGAGTCCTTTTGAACTACACCAAGCTTGTCTTGGAAATGCTCAAACTTTACACGAGACAGAGGTTTGGTTAGTATATCAGCAACTTGCTCATCCGTGCTCACATATTCGAGCTTGATAGCTCCTTTTTGCACCATATCCCGTATATAGAAATAACGGATCTCTATGTGTTTTGACTTATCATGAAATACTGGATTCTCAGTCATCTTGATACAAATCTGGCTATCACACAGAATCATAGTGGGTTCCATCTCTAAGTCAAACAGTCCTGATAATAACTTACGAATCCATACTGCTTCACAACTGGCAGAGCAAGCAACTATGTATTTTGCTTCAGCTGTGCTGAGAGCCACACTAGACTGCTTCCTTCTATACCATGAGATCATAGCAGATCCCAGACAATAACATCCTCCCGATGTACTCTTCCTGTTTGATACACTTCCTTCCCAATCAGCATCAGTGTAGCCATGCAAATTGAAATCATGATCTCCACTATAGTAAAGACCAAAATCCATCGTACCTTTTAAGTACCTCATCACATGTTTTGCATCTATCATGTGAACTCTTCTAGGTTCCACCAGATACTGACTCAAGGTATTCACAGCAAAACATATGTCTGGTCTAGTGTTAGTCAAATACATTAATGATCCAATAATCTGTCTATACAGAGTTATGTCCACTAACTCTGATGAGTTATCTACTAATAACTTCAAGTTGGAGTCCATGGGAGTGGCCATGGATTTACAGTCCAACATATCGAATCTTTTCAAAATATCCACAGCATACTTACCCTGATTTAGAAAGATTCCTTTTGGGTCTTGCCATACTTCCAGGCCTAAGAAGTAGTGCATCAATCCGAGATCTTTCATCTCAAATTCTGAAGAGAGCTTCTTCTTGCACTCGATAATCTGTCTCTCATTTCCAGTCAGAAATAGACCATCTACATACAATAATAATATAACAAGTTCATCATTCATAACTTTGAGATAAAGGTTAGGATCAGCTTTACTCTTGGTAAAGCCCATGCTTGTCAAGATACTGTCAATCCTTCCGTACCAAGCTCTAGGAGCTTGCTTCAACCCATACAAAGCCTTCTTCAGTTTGCATACATGAGTTCTTCCATCTTCTACCTCAAATCCAAGTGGTTGTTCTATGTACACTTCTTCTTCAATTACACCATTCAGGAAGGATTTCTTAACATCCATCTGGTGTAGTTTCCATTTCATCATCGATGCAAGTGCCATGATAGCTCTAATGGAAGTGTACCTAGCACAACTGGTGCAAATGTTTCTTCATAGTCAATTCCTTCTTTTTGAGAGAATCCTCTGGCTACAAATCTTGCCTTATATTTTTCAATGCTACCATCCGCAGCATGTTTTATCTTGAATATCCATTTGGAGGACACTACACTTTTATCTTTTGGTTTGGGAACTATATCCCAAACATCATTTTTCATTATTGACTGGTATTCTTCTGTCATTGCTTCTACCCATTCTTTCTTCTGAACTGCTTCTTCATAGCTAGTAGGTTCCTGATTCACTAGATTACACATCAAAGCCATATAGTTGGATACTAGCTTTGGTTTCTTCCTTTCTCTAGTGGAGCCTTTAGGAGCTCCATACTTTTCAGCTCCTTGAATAATGTCTCTGGCCCATGCTGGCCTTCTTTTTCTTGATAAGTTTGTAATGGGTGGTTCTTGTGGTTCTAGCAAGTCATGGTCTTCAGGTGTAGTATCTTCAGGAATGGGTGCAGCCTCTGTGATCCTGGAAGGTGTGTCTTCTTCATAGATTTCTTCATGTTGGCACTTCCTAGATCTCTTGAGAGCTGCTTCTTCATCAAATGTCACATCCCTACTAATTTCCATATGATGAAAACCTGGGATGTAAATTCTGAATGCTTTGGATGATTCACAATATCCAACAAATATTCCCTTCTTTCTAGAAGGATCCAACTTGGTTCTCTTTTCTTTTGGAATGTGAATGTATACAGGACATCCAAATATTTTAAGATGACTTACCTCAGGCTTCTTTCCTGTGAACACTTCTTCTGGAGTTTTGAAATCAAGAGCACTATGGCATAGTCTATTTTGTACATAGACTGTTGTTCTAGCTGCTTCAGCCCATAAATACATAGGTAGGTCTTGATCATGTATCATTGTCTTTACCACTTCCATGATGGTTCTATTCTTTCTTTCCGCAAAACCATTTTGTTGGGGATTGTAGGGAGTAGTTAGCTCTCTCTTGATTCCAGCTTCTTTACAGAAATATTCAAAATCTTTTGAAGTATATTCTTCGCCATTATTTGTTCTGAGTATTTTAATTTTCTTTTCTGAATGATTTTCTATCAATGCTTTGAACTCTTTGAACTTTCCAAAAAATTCATTCTTCCCTTTTAAGAAGTATATCCAACTCTTCCTTGAATAGTCATCAATAAATGTGAGATAGTATTCATATCCACTTAAAGATGTGGAGGGCATTGGTCCACATACATCTGAATGGATCAATTCCAAAATGCTTTTGGTCTTTGTTTCACTCTTTGGAAATGGGTTCTTGATGTTCTTCCCTTTTGCACATCCTTTTCATGTGCCATCATGGTCAACCTTTAAGTCTGATAGACCTACAACTACCTTTCTTACATGAGGTAGTGCCTTGTAGTTAATGTGAGCAAGTCTCCTATGCCATAGCTCATTTGGGCTAGTGACTTCATGTACAAGGGCAGCTTCTGGATGACCCTTGAGCTTGTACAAACCTCCTTCCTCTTCACCAATGACAATTGCATCCTTAATAGATTTACCTTTGGACCACATTAATACTTGTCCATCAATGAATGCAACTCTATAGCCTTTCTTGTCCAATGCTGAGATGGAAAGCAAGTTCTTCTTCAATCCGGGAACATACAAAACTTCCTTCATCTTCATGGGGGTTCCAGAATCAAGTTTGTAGTTTGCTTCACCAATTCCCTTGATGGGATATTGATAGTTATCTCCTAGAGATACCTTTTGTGGGGAGGTCTTTTCTTCAAGTTTTGATAGAGTCTTCTTTTGTCCTTTCATGTGCTTTGAAGCACCACTATCGATAACCCATGTACCTTCTCCAGGTGTTATAGATCTAGAGAGTGCGGAGAATAGAACATACTCTTCTGCATCTTCTTCTTCACTTCTTCTAGATCTTTTCTTGTGAGGCCTTTCTTCCTCTTCAAATTCTTCTTCACTATCATCTTCTGCAAGATGTGCTTGATGTCTTTTGTGGTGAGTACCCTTTTTCTTCTTTAGAGGATAGTCCTTAGCAATGTGTCCAATTTTGTGACAAGTAAAACATTGGAATGAGGAGTAATCTCTTCTTTGATTAGATCCTCTTTTCTTTTGAAATCTTTGTGGAGGATGAGACTCCTTGTGACTATCCTTCTTAAAGTAGGACTGATTCCTTCTTCTCTTGGTGTGGGTGGCCAAGGCTTGGTCATCTTCCTTGAGCAATGCTTCTCTGTTGGAAACCCTGGCTTCCTCTTGAATGCAATCCTCCCAAACCACATCAAACTTCATACTTTCTTTTCTGGCACACATGGTTTGGATGAATGACTCCCAAGGTCTAGTAAGACCATTTAGAGCAGTCATGACTAGTTCATCTTCATCAAGAGTATCTCCAATAGCATCTAGTTGTTCTTTGAACTGAGAAACCCTTGAGAAATAGTCTTGAATAGATTCTCCTTTATTCATCTTGGTGTTCTTCAATTGAGCTCTCAGGTTCATCTTCATGTTGATGTTCTTTCCCTGATACATTCTGGAGAGAGCATCATACATTTCCTTTGGGGTCTTCTTGGATGCCACTTGGGGAATCAAGTGGTCCTTAATAGAATCAGCAATGATTCTCTTTGCCCTAATCAAATCTTTCCTGTACTTCTCTTTAGCTTCATCTTCTGTAGGTTCTGCAATCTCATCTTTGATATAATGGGCAAGATCATTCTCTTCAAGAATGAGACCAATTCTATATTTCCATGGTCGGAAATTCTCTATACCCTCTAGCTTGTCTTTAATCTTAGTACTTGGGACCATCTTGCCCAGGGGGTCACTAAAAATTGAAAATTCCAAAAATGAAAAACTGACCTTACCAGGAGATTGGCTTGACTGATGCGAGGTGACTGATGTACTTACTTTCTGGAAACTTCAATTTTTCAGCCTCCAAACTTGACCAGCGAACTTCGGATCTGCTGTAGAATTCTGGTTCTGGTTTTCTGGTTTTCTGGTTTTATTGCACTTTTTTCAAACTAGGGTTTGACTTTCCCGGAGTTCTACCCAACCAAAAAGTTCGATCTAGGGCTCAAAAGATTGGTTTTGAGAAGGTATATCTAGCCATGTAATCAGAATTCAACAATAGCAACTTTTTGCGGAAACCCTAATTTTCACCAGAGAGAGAGATAGAGATATTTTCATCTTATGAAAGATGTCCTATTCAGGCTAGCTCTGATACCATGTTAAATTCTAGCATAAATACACAAGCAAGATCACTGAAAGAAACACAATCACAAGATAGACACAGATATACCCTAGGAAACCCTCATGGGGTAGAAAACCCAGCAAAGCTTTCCTCAATATAGATAATCAACCCAATACAAGATAGTAGACCACAACAAGAGCTCCTTCTCCTCCTATGCAGAACTCTCTCTCTCCTATGCGCATAATAGAAGTGTGAGAACAAGTGAGTTAAGTGAGGAACAACCTCCTCTACTTATACTTGTTTTCCAACTGACTTTTTACCCTATGAGGCCGACTTGTCAAATTGAGTCTAATAACCTCCGATAAAATAACTTCGGGTCGATCCCCACATAGGAGATCTAATAACCCTAGTTCCCATAATCCAATGGAGGAATAAACATCTCCGAATATACAATAGAGTCCCGTCGGAGGAATAAAACATCTTCGAAATAATACAAATATAATATTCTTTGAAGTTACAATATTTCAACACTTTCGCATGTTCAGGAGCTGGAAACTCAGGTTCATTGGCTCAGAGGTGAAAACTCTGACCTGAAAAAATCCATTTCTCACATTTCCACTTTTGTTCAGATATCGAACTCTGAAGTTCGAAGTAGCAACGGTAAGATGAAGGATTATTTTGACATCATGGCTGGCAAGTTTGAGTCCTTTCATAGCTGTCTCAAAATTGTCGAAGCAAAGGTCGACTACATAAGGACCAACAACAGGAACATCCCCACTGTCCTCCATGGCATTGATGATGATAAATTCGGTGCTGCATCTGGGAGCAACGAGAAGAACGTCCACCAGCACCATGTCAACTGATGATTCCTTTGTCAGCTCGTCCATGTTTTTTCAGAAATTTTTTGTTATGGCCTTCTCGTTTTTTCCATTAATTCTTGCAGAAGCTGGTCCAATGGTTCTCCTCTTGATACTCTGACCTGAAAAAATCCATTTCTCACCTTTCCACTTTTGTTCAGATATCGAACTCTGAAGTTCGAAGTAGCAACGGTAAGATGAAGGATTATTTTGACATCATGGCTGGCAAGTTTGAGTCCCTTCATAGCTATCTCAAAATTGTCGAAGCAAAGGTCGACTGCATAAGGACCAACAATAGGAACATCCCCACTGTCCTCCATGTCATTGATGATAATAACACCAGTGTTGCGGCTGGGAGCAAGGAGAAGAACGTCCACCAGCACCATGTCAATTGATGATTCCTCTGTCAGCTCGTCCATGTTTTTTCATAAATTTTTTGTTATGGCCTTCTCGTTTTTTCCATTAATGCTAGCAGACGCTGGTCCAATGGTTCTCCTCTTGATACTCTGACCTGAAAAAATCCATTTCTCACCTTTCCACTTTTGTTCAGATGTCGAACTCTGAAGTTCGAAGTAGCAATGGTAAGATGAAGGATTATTTTGACATCATGGCTGGCAAGTTTGAGTCCCTTCATAGCTATCTCAAAATTGTCGAAGCAAAGGTCGACTGCATAAGGACCAACAACAGGAATATCCCCACTGTCCTCCATGGCATTGATGATGATAATGTCGGTGCTGCGGCTGGGAGCAACGAGAAGAACGTCCATCAGCACCATGTCAACTGATGATTCCTCTGTCAGCTCATCCATGTTTTTTCAGAAATTTTTTGTTATGGCCTTCTCGTTTTTTCCATTAATGCTTGCAGAAGCTGGTCCAATGGTTCTCCTCTTGATATGTATTTCTTCTGCAGTTTTCTTCTAGGGAAGTTTGTAAGAATTTTCAGCTATCGCATAATAGGGGTTATGTACGACATCCAAAGACTGGAGTGTGATGAGCTAGTCTTGACAGCTCTCCATTTTTGGGATCAGTCTTCCCATCTTATTGTAATTTCGTCTCTTTTTTTAATATAAAAGCTCGTTACCCGTTGTTGTAAAAAAAAAGTATTAGAAGTTATATAGGTTCTGTGTTAGTGGTTATATGGGTTAAGTGGTAGTTGCTACAAATTATAGGGGTTAGAAATAAATTTTATTGGGGTTAGGGGTTACAAGGGTTAGAGATTATAAGTTTTATAATGATAAAGGGTTATGAGGTGATAATGTTTATACAAGTAATTAAGGTGACAAACAAAGTGATTAGGATTATAACGGCTAGCATATAAGGGTTATCAAGGGTAGTGGTTAGATTTTATAACGGTTATGGGTTATATAAGTTAGTGGAAGGGGTTTAGCAGCTACTAGGATTAGGAGTTATAAAGGTTAAGGAATCTCATTGTTTGGAGGTTTGAGTTAATAAGGTAAATATGGATTATAAGGCCAAGGGTTGTGGATTTTATAGTGGTTAGGGATTATAAAGGTTGTAATAGTTAATTTTATTGGGTTATAACAAAGATTTGTAGTTAAAGGAGTTAGGGGTTGTAGTAATTATATGAGCTTTAATGGTTAGGTATTAGCTTGTATTCTCCTCTGCTGCACATAAAGAGGGCGTACTCCAACAGTAGGTTCCCATAATTTGAGGTAAAGGACCACGTTAACCATCACATATTTCATATTATCTATTGCCATCTCCTGAGCATTTTGAACTGTTAATAGTTATAGTTGTTAGGATTTTAGCAATTAAGTGTGATGATGGTTATAACAGTTACAAATTATGGGGGTTATGGGTGGTACTAATAGGAGCTATAAGTTGTAGTGGAAACATGTTATATTCAAGGTTAAATAGAGTAAGAGTTATGGTTATAATGGTTCTTAAGATTTATAATAAGAGTTTTGAAGTTGAGGGGATGTATCAGCTACATGTAAGAGTTCAAAAAGATTGTGTTAGGGATATAAATTTCTGGAGATAATAGTTATACATTTTATAATGGCTAGCATTATGTGTTTTAGGATATTCATATGGCTAGCATTATGTGTTTTAGGATATTCATATGGCTAGCATTATGTGTTTTATTATCATATAAATTGTAATTGAGTTAAATTATTCTACTATAATTAACTATAAGTTTATGTGTTTTTGGAGATATTAAAGATGTATTTCAATAAAAATGTTGTAATTTACATCATATATAATTTGTAACTCTTAGTTAAAAAATATTTCATCTAAATATTTCATCAAAGATTACAAATAATTGTTTGTAAGGTTATAGCTAAGAATATTTTTGATGATTTTTTTAAACCATTTTTGTTGCTCGAAAATCAATTTAATGTGTAGTTTGTTTATCTATCTAGTATTTTAGAGTGATTGTATGGAAGGGTTGATTGAAAATGGATTTTATTTAGTCGAAAAATACCAAAATGAAACTATTTATTTTGATGAAATTGAAATTTTAATTAAATTCAAAAATATTTTTATTAAATCAATTAAGGAAGTTATTGGAATTAAATAATATTTAGTTAACATCAATGAGAAGTATGAATACAATTTTCAGCAATCACAACATCGACATATCACACATCAGTCATTATTTTCACGATCACGCAAACTTCAATGATCATAGCAAGGAAGTGTATGAAGTATGAATATAAACTTTAGTGATCGTAGCAAGGAAGTGTATGAATATAAACTTTAGTACTTGCAACAATTAAACATTATATGATGCATCTCTAATTTAAATCAACAATACATCTCATATTTGATTTTGAGATAGAGAAATCATTAGTGATGTCAATCACTAACATACACAACACATTTTATAAACATCATCAACATCAACGTGACATGAAAAGACAAAATATACATGAATGCTAATCTCAAAATCAATATATAGGATAGATATACATGTTAAATATGCCATCTCAAATTTGAATTAATGACACATCTCAAATTTAATTAAAAAAAACATTAATAATATAAATCATTAGCATACAAACAATAATATTTCATAAATAAAACAACATCAAAATCAACATGATATGAAATGGAACATATATATGAATGATAATATCAAAATTAATACAAGGGGTGGCAACAGATGGTCGTGGTCATAAGAGGAAACTTTCAGTAATGGCATACCCTTTCCCATTTGTAAGGAGAAATAGGATGTAGAGGAGCAATATGTTCAGCAGCAAGCAAATGAACAGGAAGATGGGAAGGCAATTGACCCCTAATAGGTGATGAAGACCCTCCTTGGATTGGCCTTAATGGGACACAATCATCTGAGAGCTAGAATTCTCCATGCAAATCCAACAAATACCCTTCTCCATGTGGAGGAGAACTAGTCCAAGGGGAAGGATTCAATCCACATCTCCATTTCCTCAGATGCATATCATCAGGTTTAGTTTAGTGATCTCTATGGATTTCATATATGATAATCTATAGTTTGTCTCCAGTTATGTGAACAAAACTACAATCCTATTGCCTTTTTTCCCTATTAAAAATTAAGTCAAATCTATGTTTTTTAGAGAAGGGGAGGCATTGGTTTCCCTTTTTGTTAGGACGGGCCTTCCTCTCTTGATCAATTTTGTTTTGTTTTGTTTTTTTAGTATTGTTATTGGATTGAACATTATCCTCTTTCCCCACCTGGTTTCCTAGGTTGCAAGTCAACCAACAGACTCTTTTTGCACTATATGTATTTTTGTTTAGTAATAGAAGGCTTCCAGCTAGATTACAAAAAAAATCAAGATTAATATCTATATGTTAAATTACATACCAAGTCAAAAATAAAAGTAAAATATACATCTTAGCCATCAAATATATACATGTGATCAAATATAACTACAATAAGGTATTTGTTCCACCACTAGAGCCAAAGGCATCAATACCTCCACCACAAGAGCTAGAGGCTTGATCAATGCCTCTACCACTAGAGCTAGAGGCATTGGTACCTCCACCACCAGAGCCAGAGGCATGATCAAGCCTCTGCCACCTAAACCAGAGGAAATATCAGCACCTTCGCCAAATAAAAATGTGGTATAAATAATTTATCATATCTCTCCACCAAAATTCATATAACATGATGCAATCGTCTCGTTTAAAGCACCAACAAGTGAACTGGGTATCGCAATTAGTGGGTCGGCTACTAGAAGGGGAGAGGGTGGTCGATCAGCCAGTAGAGGAGGATATGGTGGTGATTCAAGTTGGTGAGGAGGAGAGGGTGCTCAGTTGGCCTTTGGAGGTGGACAGAGTGGTCAGCCGGTTCAATGAGGAGGAGAGGGTGGTTGATTAGCTTGTCGAGGGGGAGAGGGTGGTCGATCGGATCGATGAGGAGGAGAGGGTGGTCGATCGGATCGATGAGGAGGAGATGGTGGTTGGTCAACTCGATGAGGAGGATATGGTATTCAATAGACTCAATGAAGAGGAGAGGGTGGTCAACTGACCTATGGAGGAGAGGGTGGTCGATTGACCTATGAAGGAGGAGGAGGAGGTGGAGAATCACCTTTTGAAGCAGATGAATTAGATGAAGAAGACTAATGCTGACAATGATCCCTCCTCCTCTCGAATAGGATAACTGCACCAACAACATGACACACCAATAGAATCATATCACGTAAAAGGGTCACACATGCAGCTACGAGATTTGGATCCCATATGATATGGATAGCTTGTACTAGGTGCACTATGTGCCAAGCCATCAATCCACATAATTGATATGCCACCTCCTAACAAAATCTACAATCCACCTACATCGCAGGCCTAATCTCTATAATTGAGGTACCTCATTAGCCTCATCCATCTCCTCGACAGGTTGGGGAGGCACCTCCTATCATATGTGCCTATATCTGCAAAATAGTTGACAACAATAATTAGACAATTTAAATAAAATGCTACAATAAATCACATGTGCATTAAATTAGCTAATAAAATTCAACTCAATTAATCAAAATATAATGCTAATAATACCTATGGCATCTAGTGGCCCCTCCTAGGTAAATAGGGTGTTCGTACATCCTCACAAGTCTAGTCCTATATATGGGTATTGTGCAAGTTCTATAGTATGATCATCCTTAGAGAGCATCTCTAGTAACTCTAGAGTGATCCTACATAGGAACTCTAACTAGCCCCTCTTGGGTATCATCTAGCACTATAAGGAAAAGGCCCTGTAGAGGAGGTTTTTGCGGATGCTCCTCTAAAAAGAGTCCAAATATCCATTTATAGCGGAGGTCACTAATGGAGGCAAGCAGGTGGAGGTTTTAGTGAATTTTTTACTTTGGTTCTTTTATACATCCAAAACGCATCAGTTCGGATCTAACACAAACACACCGGTGCGGACATAATCATTTGGCACTGCACTTAGTATATGTATGTATGTATGTATGTATGTATGTATGTATGCATGTACACACATATATATACATACATATATATGTCTGTGTGTGTATACAAATATGTGTGTGTGTGTGTGTGGGTGGGTGGGTGTGTGGGTGTGTGTGTGTGTGTACATGCATATATATGTACATGTATATATATGTACATAATATATATATATATATATATACTTTTGTAAGTTTAAATCATCGGTTGTAAGTATATATATATATATATATACTTACAACCGATGATTTAAACTTACAAAAGTGCACTAGTGTGTACCCATTTTGAAAGCATCGAAGTAGGGTAAATGGATAGCGGAGGGCACCGGATTAGATTAATATTTTATTTTTAATTTTAATTTCCGATGCGTTCATTCTAGAACCACACTGAGGCGTTCCAATATAGGGTGCACCGTAATAAGGTTAAATAAATAAAAAGTATCGAAATACAAAAACTATGTATTAAATTAAGTTTTTACTTTTAATTTTCATTTCCAGTGTGGTCAATCTAAACAACAACACTGAGGTGTTTGATTTTTTGGCGCACCATGAAAGGCTTAATTTAAAAAAATTGGAATTAAAAAATAAATTATTACATTATTTTTTTATTTTTAACTATCATTTCGGTGCGGTCATTCTAAATAAACGCACCAGGGCATTAGAGCTTATGAAGCACCGTGAAAGGGTTAAATATAAAAATAAAATAAAAAATGAATTAAAAAATGGATTGGATTAATTCTTTATTTTTAATTCACACTTATGGTGCATTCGTTCTCTATGATCGCATAAGTGTGTTCCAATTTCTAGCACACCATAATAGGGTTAAATAAAAAAATATTACCTAATTGAAAAACCATTTTTACCATCTCTGCAGTGCTTTTGACCACCTGAGCACCGATGTCATACCTTCCCTATTCATATGCCCTGCCATCAGTGCTCCACATGGTCGCATTGCTCAATTTCATTGCTTGCTAAGTGGATTTTGAATTTTTCCAAATGGTGGGTAAAATTTGAAATTTGGTGTACATCGCAACCATGCCTCCCCGACGCGCAATTGGCCAAGTAAACTGTTTGTTACCTCCTAATTTAATTTTTTAGCGGATTGAAAAATAAAATTCAACTTTAGTTTGCCTTTAAAAAAAAAAAAAAATTGCACGGTATTTTCGAACCGTTTGGCTCACACCACTACACGGTGCATTTATATGTGTAGCGCACCACGGTGATAGTGTGTTATACTTATCATAATGCACCACAAAAATTTGAACATAATTTTAGACGCATCAGTAAACTAAATTTTTAAGGAAAAACAAAACGTTAACATATGTTCTTTGTAAACGAGAACGCACCACCACATTGAAAATATTTTAAAAAACACACATTAACCGGTGCACATTGTTAACATATACGCACCGAATTTTCAATGCATTGAAGTGTAACTGGCACACCATTCTCTCAATCAAAAAATATTCTAAAACTGAAAAATAGGTGCTCCTTTTACGATGTGCTTTAAAGATGGTTGAGCACCATTTTCGATGTGCACACGTGTCACTACTACACCAATGATTCCTATTGACGGAAGCATTGTATCTCATATTTACAAAATATTACGAGTGCATCGAAACGACCCCACACACCGGTGCATTTTCTATAAAAGCGCACTGCAAAACTAAATTTATTTTAAAAATTTACCATGATAAACGGTGCAATTTGTTAACATGTGCGCCCCACATATTCAATGTGTTAACGTGTAACAGGTGCATTGTTATGCTAATAAAAAATAATTATAAACTGAAAAAGGCATGCTCCTGTTATGGTGTGCTTTAAAAAGGTTTGTGCCCTGTTGATGGTGCACTGATGTGTCACCACTATACTAGTTCTTCCTATTGATGGAAACATTGTTCTTAATATTTACAAAATATAGTCGGTGCATCTCAAAAACACAAGTGCACCGGGGCATTGAATTAAAAAGTGCAGTGTCTTTGTTCTAAAAAATAATTTGTCATACGGTGTGCTAGGGTCAATGTAGTGCACTGTATACGATGCTTCTATATTTGTAACACACCGGTTATCTAGATGAGGTAAATTTTAGTTTATTTTATTTTTGTTGCGCCCTGGTTGTGGTGCTCTTGTGTTACAAGAGCATTGATGTTGGTGCATGACTGTAATTTAGGTGCACTGCTTGTCAAATTCATTTATTTTGAGAAAAAATCTAGTATTTGATGTTAATAAATCACATGATCATTTAATGAAATAATTAATGGTTTTATGTCTATTTATGAGACTGAGTAATGTTATATGTGAATCAGAGGCATCAACGGCGAGAGGCCGATCAACAGCAGCAGGAAAGAGTTGACCAGTACAACTTTGTGTGCAAGTGGGATGCCAAAGAGAGGGAGAGGTATTTCTACCCTCGACCCATTACTCATTAGACACGAGACCTCTTGATGGTTGTCAACCTCCTTAATTTCTATCAAGAGGCTACATCCCTCAAGGGAAACTCTCATTTGTTGGCGCGGTTGATCCATCATTGCGATCATCGTAGGTAGGCATTTTGCGTTGGTCTCGATCAGTGGTTCCAGCCCACTAAGGAGGACATTAACTTCATCATTGGGCTATCCAAAAGAGGGGATAATTTTCCCTAATTCCTCGATGTGCCAGTTGGTATTGCAACTAAGAATCAACTCACTTACTCTCAGAGATATATCGCTGACCATGTCACTCATCCTATTAATTTTTCAGGTGCACGGTGGACAACTACATATTTATGATTTTGGTGCAGAGGAGGCTAGGTTCCTCTCACTATTGGTGACAACCATCACGCACCTCACCAGTGATGGGAAGCACATTAGTTTCCCTCTTTTATTTTATGTAGATTCTTTAGTGCGGAGACCTAGATGCCTTAGGTGGTATGCCATTTTTTTGCGGTAGTTTTGTTTTGCATTGGATCGATTTCGTGCATAGATTGATGGGAGGGTCAACTTCCCTTTTGGTTTAGATCTCTTTTCTTTATTTTTTGAGAGGTTTCCAACCACGAGGCATTCATTTGGCCACCACCCTCCGAGGTCGATGGTGGAGGTGCATATGCACTTGTGGGGATAGATAATTCCCAAGAGGGGGCAACCCAAGTTCCCATCCATGATCACATTATAGGTGATGGAGATGCTAGCCAGCGAGGAGGACCATGACTTGGACCTTGTTCCATATCCGTATGCGAGGTTGGACTCGAGAGCATGCCCCGACATATTTTTCACCCAGGTTGAGCCACGAAATGATAGAGGTAATATTAGCATTATATTTAAGTTAATCTAGTTGAATTTTATAGTCTTACTAAATGCAAATGAAATATATTCTAAATTGTTTTATTAAATGATTAATGAAACTGATATATTTTGCAGACATTGGCACGTTCGATGGGGAGGTGCCTCCACCCATTCAGGATGATGAGGATATGAAAGAGCTCAAGGTACCTACATTTCCTAGACCTGGCTTACGACATAGGCTAGATGGCAGGTTTCAAAAGGATGTGGCAGATAGGTTTTCCACATTGTTGGCTTCATAGGGAGTCCAACCTTCACGGGCACAGGAGATCATCCGAGACCATGAGATTCCAAAGCTATGGATAATGCTTCCTCGTGATATGAGGTAGTGATGTAGTATGTCATTGGTGCATCCATTCTTTTAGATGCTTGGAGGTTGAAGGATGAGTCTATGTCATCTAATGAAGGCAGTGATCCTCGTCGTCATCGTCCTCCTACTCCTCACCATGACAGAGCCTCGACATCGTATGATTCACCTCCTCCTCCTTCTTCGAATCACCATGACGTCCAACTAGTATCTACTCCTCAACACCCAACCAACCCACCACCATCTCCAACTCATGATCCATATGTTGACCGACCAGCCTCTCCTCCTCACCGACCCAACCATCCACCATCTCCTACTCGATGTTGATGTTGATGTTTATTTATGTGTTGATGGTGATATGTATCTTAGGTCAGGTTAGAATGTTTGCTAGGTGTGCTTAATAGATGTGTATGTTAGATGATGTTTGTCATACGTGTGTTATGGTTATGTTAGATGATGTTTATGTTTAGTAGGTGGTCATGATGATGACGATGGAAGTGGTGCATTACATGACATTAGGTGATGGTGGTGGTGGCCATTGATTTTATTATCACATTGTAATATTTTTATTGTTATGTATATATAGACTTATTTTTTATGAACTCAATGGGTTGTCAAATTATTTTTATGATATTTAGCTTCATGTGTATGATGTATTTTGTTTATGTCGATGAGTATGATTCATGTGTGTGATGCCTATTTATTTTTAATTATTTATGTATTTATGTTGATGTCTTTTATATTAGCTATAATTATAATTACAAATTGTGTGCAATCACAGTTATAATTGCAAGTTACAATCTCAACTATAATTGCAATTTACAATCATTATTACAATTTCACAACTACAAATTACAATTGCATTTGCAATCAAAAATTACTATTTAGATTTACAAATTACAAATTGCAAATTGGACAATTACAACTACAAATTTACAATCGCAAATTGCAATTACAATTACAATCAGAACTTGCAAATTACAATCACAAATTTGCAATTACGTTTACAAATTACAAAACAATTTACAAAATTGCAAAATTACAATTAAAAAGTACAAACTTGCAAATTTATAAATTTTAGTTTCAATTACAAGTGTACAGTCACACAATACTCTTACAATTACAATTTTGCAATAACAAGATACATAGGGAAATAAGAAGTATAAATACCAAGTTCATAGTGCTTTTGGTAAGGAGAAAGAGAAACTAATATATAAATCTAAGGTTTCTGATTACATAATTAAATGTGGGCCATCTGAAAAGGAAATTATGTTCTTTCCTCACCTCCTATTTATCACAAATTTTACAAAATCAATCATCCCAAACTATTGTTTTTGGTTAGATTGTTGAGTAGTTTCATTATGGAGGTTATGAGTCCCATTGGTTATATTTTTTACAGTATTAAATTTTTTCTTTATGCACATAAAATTGGAAAAATTGTTTTGATCATTAAATTTAGGATTTATAACTCTTTGTAGCATCCATGTTCCTTTTATTAATCATTTCGCTATTGTCTGTCTATTTTAAATGACAATTTAAATTGATATTATGTAGGGTGTTATAAGCACCATAAAAAATAAGATGATATTTTTTTTCTTAGATTCAATTATCATAATATTGATTTTAACCATCTTAATGTTAAGTTTATAAAATTGTAAAATGATTGAGAATGTTGAGTTTCTTATTCATGAAGGGATTTAAAAGTTTAAATATAAAAATAATATTGTAATCTATGAAAGATGACAATAAGTCTAGCCATGTTAATTTCAACGTAGCCATCCTCTTTTAAACATTTCTCGATTTTAATTATTAACATAGATGTAAAAAAAGATGCTATAAATAGGGTACCTTTGTTTAATGCATTCAATATTACAATTATTGTGCAATTGGCCACTTAAAATTACATTTAAACTTTATATGAGGATTTAAGAATTAGATCATTAGTTCAAAAAATAGTGATGTCAATATAGCCAATGTTTGTTGTCAAAATCATATGAGGACTCCAATAATTTATAACTAGAATGGAGATATCACTTAGTCATTATATGGATGTATACTCTTCTCGGGTACAAGTTTATTATGCATCGAATCGTCAAAAAGGCATACTTTGGAGAGTGCATGTGTTCTTGTAGGGATAAATGCCAAACGTGAATTAAGGTTGACTAGATGAATGAATTTGACTATATTTTCCATGTAGAAACCCAATAAAGAGTTTTCCTGGGATAGACAATGATATGGGTGTAGATTAGGGTCAAGACTTTATGTACACACTTCCCTTCAATATGCAAGGAGATTGGTCATGAATACCCATCATGTCATGATAAAGAATTAATCATGCTAGTGACGATGAGTTGGTGAATTGTTATAAATAACTTCATTTAGAAAAAACCTTAATGTGATTGTGTTGTTAGAGATTGAAAGTGATTTTGTGATTAGTGAAGGCATTAATATTATGTAAATCAATAGAATGAAAACTAATGACAGAGTGTGTTAACGTTACTTAACAAATAAATAAATTGCATTCACACATTATAGATGTCATTTTTAAGAGTAGTTAATCTGTAAATGAACTATACATTTCAAATTAATATTAAAATTTGTGTATTACTTACTAGTTAATATTTAAATAATTAGTCTAAAATGAATATTTATATATTGTTAGAAATTCATATTAAATATCGACTCACTTATGATACGCAGTGACCTATATTTTTTCAATACCGACATGCCATAATAATGATGCCACAATAATTCTAATATTTTATACTAAATATGCAATGAGATATAAATACCATCAAGTAAAATAAAATTATTTTTCAATCAAACATTCAATACAACCACAAATTACTTAAAAGACGAACACATTTCACATCAAATTGATTCTTAGCTAATTAAATTGTTTAAAAACATCTGATAATCAATTTTCCATTTCCACCGTCATAACATGAAAATTAAATATAGCAATAATAAAATGATATATCAACATTATAAATGATGAAATCAAACATGTGAATATCACTCTCTATTGCCATCACCTTGATTATCTTCCTAGATTGGCATGATAGAATTGTTGTTATAAAAAATATGTTTAGATATAGGGTCATGTCTTAATACGAACCACCAATCCCTATCCAACACATCCGGGTAAAAAAAAACTCCCACATCTTTATAGAGCTGATACATATCAACGCACTGTCACGATCTTCCTTTACATTATTTATGTTGAATGTGTCCCACCACTTACACCTAAAAATAACACATTGGAAAGATGAGAAGTACACTTGAATGATCTCTTGTATCTTTCAGACATAACTCAACTTCCCCCCTATTAGGTTTTGATCGTGGTGGCTAGCATGGATAGATTGGTCGAACTCGACTTCCACTCCACAGTCTTCTGTAAGACACCCATCATTGACATCCTACATAGATGAGAACAAATGCACCTATAAAAAAGTGAACAAATAGCGGTGTCATATGTCTAATAACCTAGCCATTAATATATAAAATATAGATGTTATAATTCAAAAGTGCATTATAAAGTTAAAAATGTACAGAAATGTATTATTACCAAGTTGTTGCACCCGATCCTTATGATTAGTGCATCCTCCTTAACATGTGGGTAACGACCAGATGCACCATATTTCTCTCTGACTTGGTTAGCAACCGAACTGTTGGGACAAACCATTGGCATATTATCTTTTAAATGATCAAGATAAGGCGTGCTTTTACCATTCAACCATTTGAATTATTTCCTATAAATGTTATAAATAACTTCATTTCGCAAAACCTTAATGTGATTGTATTGTTAGAGATTGAAAGTGATTTTGTGATTAGTGAAGGCATTAATATTATGTAAATTGATGGAATGAAATCTAATGCTAGAGTGTGTTTTTTTTTTTTTTTTTCATGTGGTTCACTTTAATCGGCTTAGCCGACCGCTACATCCACGAAATAATTTCCGACGGACCCGCCCCGAAGGGGTTTCCGCCCTGCGGCCGCTGCGTGCCTAACCCCAAGAGGGTCTATGAGGATGGATCCCGTGACCTCACATGCTGGGAGGCCTAACTTCCGAGAACTCAACCGATCGAGCTAACTCTTGGGGCTTAATGCTAGAGTGTGTTAGTGTTACTTAACAAATAAATAAATTGCATTCACACATTATAGATGTCATTTTTAAGTGTATTAATTTGTAAATGAACTATGCATTTCAAATTAATATTAAAATTTGTTTATTACTTACTAGTTAATATTAACATAATTAGTATAAAATGAATATTTATATATTATTAGAAATTCATATTAAATATCGACTCACATATGATACACAATGACCTATATTTTTTCAATACCGACATGCCATAATAATGATGCCACAATAATTCTAATATTTTGTACTAAATATGCAATGAGATATAAATACCTTCAAGTAAAATAAAATTCATTTTCAATCAATCATTCAATACAATCACAAATTAATTGATAGAGGAACACATTTCACATCAGATTGATTATTAGCCAACTAAATTGTTTAAAAACATTCGATAATCAATTTTCCATTTCCACTGTCATAACCTGAAAAATAAATATTAATAAAATGATATATCAACATTATAAATGATGAAATATAACTTGTAGATATCACTCTCTATTGCCATCACCCCGATTATCTTCCTAGCTTGGCATGATAGAACTGTTGTTATCATAAATATGTTTAGATCTAGGGTCGTGTCTTAATACGAACCACCAATCCCTATCCAACACATCCGAGTAAAAAAACACTTGGTTGCAGTGTTTTGGGAAAACATAAGGCTCCATAGTTTCATCCCACATCTTTATAGAGTTGATACATATCAACGCACTATCACTATCTTCCTTTACATTATTCCTGTTGAATGTGTCCCACCACTTGCACCTAAAAATAACACATTGAAAATATGAGAAGTACACTTGAATGATCTCTTGTATATTTTCGACATAACCCAACTTCCCCCCTATTAGGTTTTGATCGTGGTGGCTAGCATGGATAGATTGGTTGAACTCGACTTCCACTCCACAGTCGTGTGTAAGACACCCATCATTGACATCCTAGGTGTGAAAATGATGCCCATATCCCTACATAGATGGGAACAAATGCACCTGTAAAAAGTGAACAAATAGCGGTGTCATATGTCTAATAACCTGGCCATTAATATATAAAATATAGATGTTATAATTCAAAAGTGCATTGTAAAGTTTAAAATGTACAGAAATATATTATTACCAAGTTGTTGCACCCAATCCCTATGATTAATGCATCATCCTCAACATGTGGGTAATGACGAGATGCACCATATTTCTCTCTTACTTGGTTAGAAACCCAACTGTTGGGACAGACCATTGGCATATTATCTTTTAAATGATCAGGATAAGGCATGCTTTTACCATTCAACCACTTGAATTATATCCTATAAATGTCCCATTTCCTCCTCTTCTCTTCATATAATGTGACCCACCCACAGTTGTGTTGCCTCTGTGTTGTAAAGAATGAATTTATTGATGGCATCAATTTATGGATTTGTTAGTTTATTCATGAAATCAAATCGACATATAGTATGTATGAGATCAAATATATATTATGAAGTTCATTATGAATAGTTACTATGTGGAAATGTGACGAAAGATAAGTGACTTACTTTATATCATGCACTTTTTTCCATTCCATTGGAGTAGCTCCCCATCCCTTTTGTCCTCGTCATGTTCATCATCTCAAATCACTGTGCTTGGTATGTGGTCAATTTCCTTAATGTACTCACTAGTATAATAAAACGACTCATATAGTATGTACTCCTCTGCCATAACCACTAAGGTTTTTCCCTTTGTCGAACAAATCCCTTCAATTTTTTTTATGTACCTCTCTACGAATAACATCCAATGACATGATACTACCGCTACTAATTCAACCTCATCAACTAGGTGAATTAGAAGATGAGCCTGCAAGTCCATGAAACTCATCGATAGTTCCTTCTTAAACATACAAAAAATCTCAGTTATCTCTTGATGCCATCGTGGAATGTTAGCCATGTGAATCTCCTACAATTGTAGATAGTTTAGATATGGCACGCTGCATGACCTCAAGAAAGTCATGGTTCACACACCCATGTAGGAGCAAAGGATAATGACACCACAAAGTGAACACAAAAATTTAATTGTTTTTTAACTTGTGGGGTAAAATATAAAAACAAAAATAAAAACATTTGTTTACATATGTAACCTTAGAAGATTTAGATGGTCATGTGATTTCAAACCTGACAAATGTTCGCCTACAGTGAAGCAGCGTTGCAGAGTAGACCCATATAATAAAGGTGCCTTCACACCCAATATAACTTCATTTTCGAAAGAAATAGCATCTTTCTTCAAAACCCATGGGACATCACATTTTTTAAACGAATAAGAAGAGCTAGCCACTCCTCTATTTTCTTGTCTCGGCCAACGCTTATTTTTAGTATTTGAAGAAATAATACATCTCCTTATAGCCAATGTGTCGTTTTCTTTCGATGATATGTTCCTCCACAAAGAAAATGAAACATTTTTAAATATATGCATGGGATCTAGTAAGTGGAAAATCTTAATATGCTCCCAATATGGGAGCTCATAAAATATCGATTTCCTTTTCATCCCAATGGACATTTTCTCAACATAAGTGTCAAAGAATTCAAGATAATCGAACATATATAGGTTCCCCATTTGAATTGAACATCTCTGCAGTTTCATTCTCCTTCTCTCTGTCATATTCCCTAAGCCAGTGAGCCGGTGTCATTATTTCAGGCCTTTGGGTTCTCTCTAGTTTACCATTGAAAGCAGATGTTGCTCTTATATAAGGGTGGTTTTTGGGGAGGAATACCCTCGATCAGTTGTACACTGGATTTTGTAGGTGGCTGGACCACCTAGCCTTCATAAAAGGTCCACAACAATTACATCCATGATACCCTTTTGTTGCAAGACCTGCGGTGTTATGGTATATAAAGCATGTTAGCGTTGAAGATCAATACAGTCACATCAAATTAAATATGCCAAAAAATATTGCTATGAATATAAACAAATCAAATAGCGTATTTACTAGAGCAAACTCCTAATCCCGGATAATGATGTGTGGTGTATGCACATATTCCATACAACATAAAATTCCTCCATGTTGGGATAAGTATTGATACATTGTATACATGTATCCATTCCCATAATTACTTCAATTCATCAATCAATGGTTGTAGGGAAACATCCATATTCTTCACTTGTCTTCTACCAAGGACTATAAGATCCAGCATAAGATGTCCATTCTTCATGGAAAACCATGGGGGAATATTGTTATTGATCACTATTACAGACCAAATAGAATAGTTGGTGTATTGGAGGGAATATGGGTTGACGCCATCCATGGCTATGCTC
This sequence comes from Larix kaempferi, assembly GCA_027924585.1. Taxonomy (NCBI): domain Eukaryota; kingdom Viridiplantae; phylum Streptophyta; class Pinopsida; order Pinales; family Pinaceae; genus Larix; species Larix kaempferi. The sequence continues at coordinate 8,929,308 of BSBM01000072.1, read as the reverse complement.
AATCAAAGGCTTTGTACTTCATCCTTGAATTTATTGGGCCATGTATCCTCCATATGCTTCATGTCTATTGAATCTATTGGGATTTGCATAACTCCTACCTCACTTCGGTGTGAGGCATGCCATCCTTGCATAGCTAATTATTTGCAACAAAAGAGCCTTTGAATCCATAGAATTATAGGCATGTGCCTCAATATATTATGAGGAGGACGATATGCTTTAGCATTGTTTCTTGATTTACGGTACTTTTCATGCCCACATTTTGGACATATCTCTTTATCTAGATATTCGCCTCTATGTAGAATACTATCATTCGGACATGCATGATATGATATGTACTCAACACCCAACATTTTCAACATTTGCTTTACCTCTTCGCAGTTGTAGGCAAGACATTATCACTTGGAAGTACCTTATCTTTGAATAACCTATAGTTAGTGGGAAATATAAATGTACAATGTCATTTAACATTCATAAAATCGACCATTTTCAATGTTGATTGTGTGACAAGATTTCTCAAAATATAAGGGAGTGGATGATCAATTACCTCAAAAGTGCAGAGAAACACACGTTTGACATGCCATACATTGCTTTCAAGTTGTATAGTAACATTGTTGTCACCGGTTGGGCAGACTTTGGCCAGCCAGGTCCAATGAGAGAGGTGGTGGAAGTCGATTTAAGTATTTGGAAGAAGGCATCAGTGATATGAGCATCATCCCCTAGCTCATTGTACTGGAATGCATCTAACGAAATTGCATCCATGGAACTTGTATGTCGTAATAACTCATCCATACCAACCTCTATTTTATTGCCAACATGTGAAGAACTACTATTACTATAGCCATTCCTAATTGGTGAGTCTAGACATAGTGGGAATTGAATAGGTGGTTGGTTCAACCACGCTTGGTATGATTCCTCTTTGAGTTGCGCTATTTTTGTAGCCTTCTCTCTATTTGACATTATAGAGGGGTGCAATGGAAGATGGTAGACAAGTCACTCATCATCAAAATCCTGATTGCAAAAATATTGAACATTATGTCAATGATATCAATAAGCACATTGCAATTGGTTTGTTCGAACATTATACCAAACAATTATTATAGAAGCATGGGAATTTTTTCCAATAGTAAATGTTCAACCAAAACAATTTATCAACAAAACTTCAAATTGAACAATACATTAACATCAATCCCATTGAAAATTAAAAAATACAATTAATCAATGTTTTTTGTCTTACACCCCAAGGAGACATCTAAAGGTATCCCCAATGCAAGCCCTCTCTGATGAGTGGTTGGTGGTCTACGAAAGTTATAGTTTATTAACAACTCATCACCAGGAGACAAACTATGTATTACATGCACAACAACAAATCTGGACGCTTTCCTTTTCATAAAGAACTCCTTGTCATTGAAGTGTTCCTCAGTTGAACAATTTGCAAAAACCAAAGAGCACTTAGAACTATTTATGAACCCTACAATGTTCCCATGAGTGCGTGGATGACCATCTATATATAACAGGTTTTTCCTATTAAAGTTTCTAGAAACATAACCATTCATGCACATACTATACAAGGAAATGTTATGTTTGTATTTTACAATATTCAAGTAATCTGACCTACAATAGATAAGACCGCAAAATGACATAAGTGCTACTGAATGTTTGGGACGAACAAGTACATGTGAAAGGATAAACAACCCAATATTTGAAGCATCTATATTAGACTTGGAAATAATAAAACTACTACCACAAAAGGAGAATTGGGTTCCAACATCAAGCATAAGTAGAGAAGGTGTCCAAGCGCCATACAAAGCGCAGTTGTAAAAAGTTCGATATTTACTTTGCAAATTCACCGGAAGAGAGAAGTCAGCGCTACCCTCCAACAATTGGACCGACCTTGTTGTGTACTTGGAAATTTTTGCTCTCAACTCATGCAACATTTTGGATCTCCTAGTAGAGATGTTTTGGGTGGATATCATACTTTGGATCACTAGAAATTTTAGTTGACTGAATAAAAGTAGAGGGATTGGTCAATTTACGACAAAACATAGTTGTTTAGGATTACAACTTTTCCAAAAATTAGCATAGGGAAGTGTTCCTACGTGTCTTCTCTATATCACCTATTGGATTGTTTTACTACAATAGGGGGTCTTATACCATCAACATTAGGTAGTCAATCATTAGTATAAAGGGTGAGTGTGACACACCAAGGGTTCTCCTTCAACCTTTGACATTTTGAACAACCACATACTAATGGGGTGTCAGAAAAGAGATCCATCTCACAACAAATTACTATCGATGACCTGGGAATGCGGCTAGAATATGGCATGCTACAATTGGCGGGGTAAAGCGGTTTCCCATTTTCATCTACCAACTGCTTGCAGTATCTTGCTCCTCACATTTTGCAACTAGTGGAATATCTTGTGCATCCGAACTCGATCCTAAATCAGGATCCTACAAAATAGAATACAATGTTATTCATATTCACATGGATAAGTAACATAAATTCAATTAGATAATCAAAATATAAATACAATATGAAATTACTGGATATGGAAAGGGAGAACTTGTTGCACTTTGAACAATATGCAATGAGATGGAACATGAAGAATTAGCCATTTGATATTATAACCTTTTCTCCCTACATTTGAGCCAAGTCAGCATTGCCTCGGCCCTCTTCGAAAAGTAGTCAACGGCAACAATTATGTGATGTTGTCCTCCTGCCGAAGCTGGATTACACGTCACGAAATCAATCCCCCACTTAGTGAAGGGGCCTGCTGTGATTACAGGATGGAGAGGAGTCGGGTGTGCTCACATATTTTTGGTGAAAAACTGACAAGGCTGACAATGTTTCACAACTTCCACACAATCTTTAAAGATCGTGGGCCAAAAATAACCAGCACATAGTATTTTCTGGGTTGTTTCCAACCCAGAAAGATGACCCCCACAGGCTCCACGGTGAGCATCATTCAATGTTATTTTGGCTTCCTCCACGGTTAGGCAACAGTGCAAAATGGAATCTATCCCACATCTGTACAAAGTGTCAGAAATAATGAGATAATTCCTTGCATGATTTTTCAATTTATGTCGTTCATCCCTAGAGAAAGTAGGACACCTCAAAGTCTGGAGATATACTAAAATATCTCCATACCATGGGTCAGAAGTCGCAATAAGAAAGATGTGTTCATCCGGGAATGATGACTCTTCCTCATTGTTTACTACGTCACTAGGAAATTCAGAAATTAGTTCGGCGAAGACCAGAGATTTATTTGACTTGGCAGATGGGAAAATTAGGTCAAACTCTTGCAAGATGACAATCCATTTATTGAATTTCCCACCGATGATACGTCGGATTAAGACATATTGAAAAGGATTGAATTCTGCAATCGTTGTGGTAGTTCGCAGTACGATGTAGTGCCGCAGTCTCTGAACTGCATGGATGACGGCTAATGCCAGCTTCTCAACATAAGAATACTTAATCTCAGGAGCTATTAATGGGCGCAAAAGATAATAAATGACATGCTCTTGGAGCTTGTCATCCTCCTGAATAAGTACTATACCAATTGTGGACACAGATTCCGCTAGATATAGAAGGAAGTCGTTGGTATAATCTGGCGGGCTCAGCAAGGGAGCTGATAGTAATGCCTTTTTCAAAGCCTCAAATGAAGTTTGAGCAGCCTCGTCCCAAAGCAAATAGGTATCTTACTTGAGTAATCTCATGAATCCCTTTGTGATTTTAGCATAGTTTATAATAAAACGTCGTAGAAAGTTTGCCATTCCCTGCAGACTCTGAAGTTGTCTAAGGGTTCAAGGAGGAGGTAGATTTACAATGGCATCAACTTTTAATGGATCGACCATGATACCATGACTCGAGACAATGAAACCCAGTAGGCATCCGGACTCGACATAGAATACACATTTATTAGGATTCAAACGAATCTTATAGTGTCTGCATCTCTCAAACACTAGTCGCAAGTGATCAGGATGATCTCATCTCTTGCAAGATCACGCTGGGAGATCATCCAGATATGGCTCAACTACGTGCTTGATATCATGGAAAGCAAAATTCATGGCGCGTTGGAACGTGGCTCCAGCGTTCTTTAGCCCGAACGGCATCTTCCGATAAGCAAAGGTACCCCAAGGACAAATAAAAGTCGTTTTATGTTGGTCTTCAGGTTTTATCTGAATCTGATTATATCCTGAAAAACCATCCATGAAAGAAAATATTTCATGGCCCACACACGCATCGATAATCTGATCTATGAACGGTGTGGGGTAGTTGTCCTTAGGACAGGATTTATTTAGGTCCCTGAAGTCTATACAAACTCATATGGCTCCTTGCTTTTTTTCAACTGGAACTAGGTTAGAGACTCATTTTGTCATATCGATCGGATAGATGAAGCCAGCTTTTAACAGTTTCTCAACTTCATCCTTAATGGTCGCTGCTTTCTGTGGGTTTAACGGACGGAGATTTTGTCTCACTGGTTTAGCATTAGGGTAAGTCGTGATGACATGCTCCACAATAGTGGGGTCGATGCTTGGCATCTCCTAGTAATACCAGGCGAATATGTCGTGGAATTCCTTAAACATGTTGGTATACAGAGTGATCTCATCAGGGGAGCAATATGCTCCAATAAATAGGTTTTCCACAACACCAAGTTTAATGGAGATATCAATCGGTATGGTCCTCGATATATTTGCCATGTTACCTTCAGCATAGATCGTTTGTGTAGAAGGATTGATGGACAAATCGATATCACCACCAAGTCTCACTAAAAACTCACCATTCTCTATCCTGTCTAGATCGGGAAGAAAATAAGACATGTGATGCATGTGTTCCCATGGATGATCCAGTCCTACCATGGCTTCCAAACTAGCCTCATTAGAGGGAAAAACAGGATCCAGAAAATAAAAAGAGTGGATCGAGTTGACTGACCATGCAGGTGCATAGTCTATATCTGACTTTGTGGAGACAAATGGAGTCGATAGACAATCTTTTGCAGCATCTTGTGTTGCTTGGTAAGTTATTTCTGCAACAGATAAGGGCACAGAGGGTTCTTGTTGAGTGGGAAGAATCCAAGGATCAGTTGTTTGGTTGACGATGAAGATTTCCCGAGACAAAATGTTAGAAGTACTCGCAGAACCAGTGTAGTTTACGGGAGCAGGTAGGTCGAATGTTCCCATGAGTGATGAATGCATACCTACTCCCAAACTCTCGCTGGGTGGGTGAGTCTGATCAATCAAAGGGATTGTCGAATCCGATGAAGCATTGTTGTTTTTACGAGAAAATGAAAGTTGATCAACTGTGATGATCTTGCCTTCATGCGGGAACATGAGTACTCGGAAAACGGATGATGGGACAGCTTGCATCGCATACGTCCAGCTCCTTCCTAACAACAAATTCTAGTAAAGAGGAGCATCCAAAACTTCAACCTCCACAGACACTAACTTACTGGCAAGTTCAACTTCGAATGCGGGAAAAAATCCATGTGGGTGGAATGATCTCTCGTCGACAACCATAAGTATAGTGTTGGAAGGGGCTAACTCAAGCGAGCCAAGGGATTTCCAGTAGGATATTGACATTACACACATAGACGCGCCTTCATCTACAACTGTTCATCCAATGGTTTTGGGGCCATGGACTACTTCAATTTGGAAGGCCACGTGATACAATAACCGGGGTTTGATATTTGACATATCAAATCATGCAAGCATACTTGAAGAATCCATGCTCCTGATGGCCGATAGAAGCGCATTCCGTTGTAAAGGGCAGCTTTGCAAAACTTCTAATATGGACATTGCACAAGGATTTTGGGCCAAATCCTCTATGACAGAGTAGTTAGGAGCCGCGCACGTGTTAGGGTTGTGCGTAGCCCTTTTGTAGACACACTTAGGTATCTTCGGCATAGAATCTGTTGGTCTCTCAATGTAAAGAGGAGCAGATGACTCGAGAACATCCTTATCATTCTGCTGCGAGTCCGGGTTATAATTCCTGGCTCTGGCTTGCAAAAACGTACCTGAGTTATTGATAAATGATTGATCAGCTGACGAGGTACGAGGAGTGCCCCCAGCACTAGAGTTTCTAGAAGCTGAGCCTTGTCCGTGAGGGAATGGGTCCTTCAAGACAGCTGGTTTTTTTCTCACGGAGGAGCTTCTGGGCTTCTTCCATAACAGGGCACTGGTGGGTAAGGTGGTCATCCTTACATAACTTGCAAGGAAACTTGACTTTCTTTTTATCCTTCTTTCCCTCCTCGGCATTTTCTGTATTCTTAGGCTTTGGATGGTTCCCCTCCCCTTTCTTGCCCTTCTTTTTATTGTTGGGTTGCCGGGGACCCTTTTGATTAGTCTGCACTTGTTGTACAGATTCAGTTGTAGAAGGGGAGGCTGCAACAGAATTTGCATCTACAACAGACTTCTTTACAGATAAAGCATGAACTTGCTTGGTCAAAGCTTCGAGTGTTGTTGTGTCTACTGAACCGACGATGCCATCGGCATGCGGTCCAAGCTTAGGTTTACCCAAATCAATATTAGATCTCAGTGCGTCAGGTATAATCTCATACAGGATCCCAGATTGAGCATATACCAATCAAGTTGTTGGGTCCTAAGGATGGCTTCCTCCTCAGAAGACACCCCAGAAGTTGTTATATCCTTAGAGATGTAAGGAAGGAGTGATTTCAAGTACCACTCTAATAGAAACTTTGGGGGAATTTCAGCTTTGATGAGCCTATTTTTCCTTCGCCACTCCTGAATGTGATTCAATAAGTGAGTGGCCTTATTCTGCCTGAAATTCGACAGAAGGTCTGTGTCGGCATCATACCGAACAGGAAGTTGAAAGTGGTTCAAAAAGAATGTTTCCAAATCCCAAAAGTTCTCATAAGCTGCGGCAGGTAGTTCGATGTACCACTTAGCCGCGACACTAGTCAAGGTCCTTTGAAAGAGCCTCAACCTAATGGAATCATCGTTTAAAGAGTTGGAAGAACACCAGAGATGAAAGGTAGTGATGTGATCACTGGGATCTTCTCCAGTCCTTCCCTTCAAACTTTGGGATGTCGGAAGACAACTTTGTTGGAACTGGTGGCCATGTCGGGTTGTGGTGCACTGGATCATTAGTCAGTTTTGAAAGATCTGGCAAGTTTAGAGTTTCCAGAAAAGGAAAACGAGGTCGAACCGATGGATTTTATTAACAGGATCCTGGTAGGGGGAACCTCCTGAAACCTGGTTCCTATACTGTTGGTTGGGGTTGCCCCTAGCCATCGGTTGTGAAGTGAAATCATCGTTAAAGCTTCTCCAACCATGATCCAGATTTGTGTGGGAAAGAAACAAAAGATAGAATATACAGAATCATATACAGAGATATATAATCACATACACAGATATATGTAAAGAAACACAGCGATACAGTAAACACATATTCTATTAAATATCGGAAATAGAATAGACTGTAAATACAACAGCTAGAATGGTAGTAGCTATCTCTAAGAAGAGATGTGGCTTCTATGTTCATTCATGCCAAGATGAATACAAAGAGAGGTCGAAAGGGCCTATTTATCACAAGCACGAGGGGAAGAATCCCAAACATCCAAAAACCTAACCCTAGAAGATGAATCGTCATAAAGTTTGCGGCCCCAAGGTGGTTAGTTGAACAATCAACTTCCCAGGGTCATAACTTTTGCATATGATCTCCATTTGGGGTGCTCGGTAGCTCGTTGGAAAGATCTATCCGAGGACTACATCGAGAACCCTTAAATATATGGGCTTTGTTGGACCAAGATTTCCCAAAAAACATCGTTTAGGGCCTCAAAATGGCCCCGGAAGTTTGGGACTTGAAAAACTGTAGAAAAATTACTAGAAAATTGGCAAAATGGGAAGTTGTTTTGAGCCAGTGAGATAGGTGGGTGGCCACTGATATCCATCTGGATCAATCCTCCCCCCTTAGGAAGCAATGGTCTCCATTGCGTCAAATCCCTTATCATATGTCGAATCGTGTGTTGAGTTGAGCTCTTGGTGCGGCGTTTGCTGAAGCAGAAAGGTTGCCTTTCTTTGAAATCTTCAGAGGGTTGTAATTGTTGTTGTTGGATGCACTGGAGCTGTTCAACAGTTTTGGTTGTGATATCCTTGGTCTGCACTGGTGTGGATGGTTTCTTTTTGGAGGAGCACCTTGAATGCGTGGCCTTGCACTGCAAAGGTACTCGAATAGGCGATGCTGCACCGAATTTCTGTTTTTCTTGTTTCTTCTGAGTAGAGGGATAATGGGCAGAGGTTGTGGATGTCTCTGCAATCTGATGTTCTCCTTTAGTGGAAATTGCGAATAGGGAAAATTTCCCAGTGTGGGAGATTATCTTCCTGCCCTGCTTGGTTGGGGTAGGCGAAACTGTCTCAGGTATCCGATAGAGTTGTCCTCCCAAGGAGACAACAACACTGCAAGGTCGTGATTCATACACAGCATGACGCTTCCACATATATGGTTGTCCTAAGAGAACATCAAATACTTCAAGTCAGGTCACATCACATACTTCAAGTTGGGTCACATCACACAATACCTCATCTTTGAAGCGCTTGATGCCATATGGTAGGCGACATTGGTGACTGACGCGGATCCCTCGTCCTTGTCTTAGCCATCCAATGGTGTATGGTTGTGGGTGTGGTGTTATTGGTAGCTCCAATTTCTTGATGACTTCTGCTGAGATCAGGTTCTTTTGGCTGCCGCTGTCCACAACAAAGTGTAGGGGAATTCCCTTCACCCACATCTGTGAGTGGAAAAGGCGCTCCTCTACCTACGACTCTTCAGGTTCCTCTGGTTGAATCTGCATGGTGGCAACAACGGCACTGGGTTCTGCATCAATGATCTGCTTCCCTTTTTGCGCAGCTGTGAAATTAGGTTCTGATTCAGAATCAGAACTGGGATCTGATTCTGAATCTTTGATCTTAGCCACCAAGGACTGTTTTGAGCGACATTCATCAGTGTTGTGCCAGGGGCTTTTGTGGAACTCACACCACTTCCCGATGTCCTTCTTTGTCTTTTCGTTACCCTTATTCGCTTGTGGTTGGGAATGGTTGTCCTTTCCCTGACCCGTGTTCTGCGAGCCAGAGTTCCCCTTGCCCTGCTTCTGCACAGGTCCGAAGTCACGCTTGTTCTTTTATTGAAATTTCTGCTCAATTTTGACAGCATATCGATAGGTTGATCCGAGTGAAGATATTTCCAGTAAATCCATCTCTCTTCGTATGTACCGGTGTAGGCCACTGTGATATTTTAGTACTAGGTGTCACTCGAGGTCCTTGATACCTAGCTTTGAGCGCAAGGTATGAAATTTGTTGGTGTACTCCGACACCGTTTGGTCCCTCTCCTGGTGCAAAATGGCCCATTTTGTGTACCGGTCATCATAGTTTCCAACAGGGTAATATTGTTCCTTGACGGCATCTATAAAAGAGACCCAAGTGGGATTGGAATATTCAAACAATCCAGACTCATCTGATGAGTATTCTTAACAATAAGTTTCCCACCAATTTTTGACACGGGGGACGGCCTTGACGAGTGCAAAGACGATCTTTTCCCTGTCGAAAAAATTGTGGATAGAGAAATACCCTTCTAGTAGATTCAACCATTTATATACGGCATCGGCATCGATCTAGCCTTCAAATAAAGGGATATCAAAGTTAACTTGTACCTTGAAGGGAGTCACATCTCCGAAACGACTACTTATCGAAGGTGTATCTGTTGCCGCCGACATGCGTCGAAGGATCTGGGCGAAATTATACATCATCTCGTTCCTCTGTCACGCGAGGGCTTCCTCGAGCAACAACTTGATAGGATCTATTGCTCCGTCGTCTCTCTTTTCTTCCACCATGGGAGGCCGTTTGGGGCGGCGAGAGTGGTCTTCCCCAAGTGAAACTAGTTCGAGACCCAACTCTCTGTATCCTGACCTCATCAGGGACATGCACCAAGAAACAATCAAAGAGAAAACCGCTTTGATACCACTGATCCGGATTTGTGTGGGAACGAAACAAAAGATAGCATATACAAAATCATATACAGAGATATATATTCACATACACAGATATATGGCAAGAAACACAGCGATACAGTAAACACATATTCTATTAAATATCGGAAATAGAACAGACTGTAAATACAATAGCTAGAATGGTAGTAGCTATCTCTGAGAAGAGATGTGGCTGCTATGTTCATTCATGCCAAGATGAATACAAAGAGAGGCCGAAAGGGCCTATTTATCATAAGCATGAGGGGTAGAATCCCAAACATTCAAAATCCTAACCCTAGAAGATGAACCGTCATAAAGTTTGCGGCCCCAAGGTGGTTAGTTGAACAGTCAACTTCCCGAGGTCATAACTTTTGCATACGATCTCTGTTTGGGGCACTCGGTAGCCCGTTGGAAAGATCTATCCAAGGAATACACCGAGGACCCTAAGATGGGCTCTTTTAGACCATGATTTCCCAAAAAATGTCGTTTAGGTCCTCAAAACGGCCCCAGAAGTTTGGGACTCGAAAAACTGTAGAAACATTATTAGAAAATTGGCAAAATGGGAAGCTGTTTTGAGCCAGTGGGATAGGTGGGTGGCCACCGATATCCATCTGGATCAAACCATATGCTAAAGGGTTGCTTCCTTGGGTGTTCATCTATTGCGGTTGGGTGTTAGCCCCTCCGTAATGTGGGTTAAAAAAGTTACCACCCACTCCACCAAATAGCGAGAAGGGATTACTCCCTACAGGTACATTGGATGTTTGTACATTCGATGAATCCACACTAAAACCTATGAAGGGGTTAAACCCAGGTATAGATGTAACAGACGGAATGGGCATCGATCCCACAAAGGGTGCGGAAGGAGCTATGTGTCCTCCGAACCAAGGAAACCCATGACTGAACGGAGCAGACTGCGGATTACCCTGAAACTGTTGCATAAAGGGAGATGATGTAAACAGTACTGAAGGTATCCCTAAAGAAGGGATATTGGATGATCCAACGGTGGAACCAAAAGGAATAGTTGATTTCAAAGCTGAAGAGCCTGACATGCTCAAGGAACCAGCATTGAAGCTGAATGAGCGACTCGAAGCATAGATAGCCTGCAAAGAGATAGGTATCAATGTGTGTACGAATGAAGGAGAGAAACCTCTCGATACAATGGTTGAAGTAGGAGTATGAGGAACTCCTGACTCATCCCCTATGTTAGCCATGAAGAAACCAGGTGTAAACCGATATGAACTAAAATCCAGTTGACCTAGAGAAACTACACTTTCGAATAAAGTGTTGCTGGGTCTTGTCAAAGGAGGGTTGAAGGGTGTGTTAAACTCTTGAGTGGTTATGTCTTCAACCTCAACAGTATTATGAACCTGTTGATCCTAAGTTATGAGGTGTGGTTCTCCAGGTGGTTCCATTGTGTCCATAAGTTCCTATGAACCACGGGAATCAGTCCTCCGACGTTGAGGTGGCGGTGGAGGCTCAACTATGTGTGGGGGAAGGTTTTACAACCTTCGTGCCCTATGAAGAGGTTGGTCCTCTACAATTATAAAAAATAAACTAAGTGTAGAAACCTAGTGGCCACTAACAACTAAGGAGCAAACAACATACCATTAAAATTCCTACAGTAATCAAGACCAGGAAAACAAAGATAATACTCTCAAGAGTCATTATGGGATGATGAGGGCCCAGAACAAACTAGTAGAATATCGAAGGTCAGTTACACAGCGTCTAATAAAGATCCTATGGGTGCAAGTGTTTGAATCACCAAACCGCCCTCCCGGATTGTTTTAGAGGGTTACCTTCCGTGTCTATCCTAGGTGCAGTGGAAATAGCCTTCCACTATACCTGTGTAGAGCCCTAAAGTCAAGATTCTAAGGATACCACAAATGCAGAAAATGCTCGAGGGGACAGTTGCAAGTCCAGCCAAAACGCATGGGTAGGGTAACTAAGCCCGAAATCCAAGAATGCACAAGACACTAATGGACCCCCGTACGCAAATCATCTCTGGTGTATGCTCGAAAGGAAAGTGGGGGGGTATCCCCAACAATTCTAGTCTCACACGACCTGCTTAACTTTGGTTTAAGTGGAGCTTCCCGGGACACAACCACAAGAATGGATTTACTAGAAGATAGTCTGCACCACGATTTGAGGGTTTAAACAATTTCGGAAAGTTTAAGTGTGATCTATTCTGAAATCCTAGCCTAAGCTAGTTAATGTCGTGTAACCCTAAAAAAGAAATGTTACTAATAAATTTTAAATTAAGTTCTTTTAATGGGTTGTTGCTTACTCGAGGTGTAGTGTAGTGTGTGGCATGGTTACAACTGTCATCAAAGTGCATATAAAAAATGTAACTTCACATTTTTTTCTTTTCATTTGTTCTTTCAAAACGCAAAATCTAAGAATAAAAAGTTTCTTTTTCTTTTTTTTCAAAGTTAAGAGCAATGCAACTACCCTACTTCGAAAAATAAAATGACAAATCTTGTAAAAGAAGTTATTTTGTTTTTCAAATTTGATCTTTTCTCTAGCTATGAAAGAAATGAAAATGAAAATAATGAACTAACAAGACTTATCAATCTGCGTGAGTAAAGAAAGATGGCCCAAGACTTAAAAAAAACAGACCTAAAGCAAGATCGACAAAGACTTAACCCAAAAAATTGCTTCACGGAAGTAACTAAACTTTTGGAACAAGATGCCAAAAAGAAAAAATGATGCGTAAGATGGAAAAATAGAAGGATCTTTGTGCAAAAACCAGACTGTTCCTGAACATCAGAAAACAAAAGAAAGAAGCATCCACCAAATAGAAGGTGGGATAGCAAGCTAGGGCAACTTTACAAACACAATGACTCAAAGAGAAATTATCAAAGAGGTTCAAAACAGATTCAGAGCATCCTAAACAATGTCCAAGAGGTATCCAAACTGACAAGGACTTTCAAAAACACAGAAAAACCCCACTGAAGTCAAACCCTAATGAAAAAAGGAAAAACTCAGGAAATACTCGCGACTGTTATATGCAACAACTCGCGGTGAACCCACGGGTACATATACAAGCAACTCACAACTAGGGAAAAATGTGTGCGACTGTATATACTGACGAGTTGTGGGTGGGATTCAAAAACCTTAAAAAAGAAAGAATGGGAACCAAAGGCAACTGAATCAAACCAAGAACATCAGAGGGCCTCTAAAAAGGCTATGAACAGATTAGAAGAGACACAGAAATGTCTAGCAAGTGCCAAAAAGCAAAGCAAAATCTAAAATCAAACCAAAAACCCGAGATCAAACCCTAAAGCAGAATTTCAGATCTTTTAAAGCAAACTCGCGACTGTATAAACAGACAGCTCGTGAGTGCAACTGCATGTGCGCGGGTAGCAGAGTCTGCAACTTGCGTGTACAACAGAAAGTGCGTGCCTGTATCTACAGGAAACACGCGAGTATGTACTGATAAAAGAATAAAAAAAAAACTTTGCAAACCAGACTGGACTGAACCAACACAAAGGGATCTAAAAAGAAACCCTAAAGACCTCAAAAGAGACTGGAAAAGTTATGAAACTAAAGAAAGCAAATATCCCCAAAGTAGAAAAACAAGAAGGTATCCCCAGTGGATTCACCAGTTCTATTGTTAGGGAATTTACCTTATAGTAGGGGATAGATACTACCAATATACAAGGGTTGACAGATAAATACATAGGGTTCTGCATACATTACTGTAAATAAATAAGATTGAGGTTTAGAAAAAATGTACCTTGTTTATGACGGTCGGTCCAAGCTTTTCTCTAGATCTTCACAGCAACAAACTTGCAAAACACGCAGACCTTCCTCGAACCAGTTTGACTATAAATAAATATTGATATTAATGAATGCAATAACATCAAATTATAATCAAAACACAATATAGATTAACACTTTATTGGGAAAGGAAGAGTATCTCAATCTTTTATTGTCAAAAGAATGCATTAAGTACAAATGTTATAACTGACTCTACATCAAGCACCTTCGTAACCAGGCCCTAGGCTCCTACTCCTCTCTTTTAACTTGGAATTTCTTCAGCATAACAATGGCTCTCTCTAATTGCTCTCTTTCTCATGGCCTCCTCTTGCATTTATTGCAAGGCAAGGAGGGTTGGTTTCGAAAGGAAGTTAAATTGGGAAGTTGGGGAAGTTAGAATACCTGACTCAACTAATCCCAATTCGTGTTTTTAATATTTTTTCAAAATTTCCTTAAGACACCCGTGACTATGACATCTAGCAACTTGTGAGTGAATCGTAGTATGTGAGCTCTACAACTCCCGAGTGCAGCTTTTTAATTGGCACTCGCGGGTTGTCAGTATGGAGACCCGTGAGTGACTCGCAATGTGTCAAGTATAGGAGTCGTGGATTTATGGTGAAGGTGTCAGAAAAAATAAGTTTTTAAGTTGAAGGAGTAAGGATTCAGATCCAAATCATCCAAGGTCAAGTAAGCTCTTCCATCCATAGTGTCATTTTGTGTGATCGACAAGGTGATGTGATCACGGACGGAGAAGTGCTAATTTGACCGTAACAAGTCCTAAAATAAATTTTGAGAACAATATCACAATCTAACTTCCAATATATTTTCAAAACCATTTTGTAAGAATAAGGTGAGTTTAAGAAGCATATATATATATATATATATATTATGAAGTATTGTACTTAGTGTGGTTGAATGCTAAAAGAACATTTGAGATGAATATATCATTTTAAGTTGAAACATAAATCCATACAGCTTTTTTATTAAACTGATGTGCCATAATAATGCAATCACACCGATGTGTTCTGAGTACGTGAACGCACCAGTGTGGATAAACCACAGATGCACCATGTTGGAACATCTGCAAAAAAGTATGCAAAAGAAAATATCTGCTATATTTTATAGATGATAGTTATCTATGCAATTTTCAATATTGTTGACCTCAGTGCGCTCAATATATAAAGGCACACTAGTGCAACCGTATTTTTAATATGCACTGCAGTATGATATTTGTAAAAATTTTGTATGCCAATACGGTGTGTCATGAAAAGAATAGTGCACCAGTGCATTCATATCTTTCTTAAGCACCATTATTCCAAATATATATATATATATATATGCGTTCACTATTATGACACACTGTTGTGATGCAAATAATGCACCGACGTCTGAAAAAACAAAAATAAAAAATCACACAAATTATTTTCACATAAACTGAAAAGGAACGAGAATTTCGAATTTTTTTTAACAAAAACGGTTATTTTTTATTGGGTAGTACACGGTTGGGCCATATCCTAATCAACCTCCCTTACATTTCCTTTAGCCCACTTGAGTGAAGAGTACCATATCCTACTATTACAAAACTAATGGGAAACTGCCTTCCTACGATATAGGAGACCAAAGAGGAACATCATCATTTTTTTCTAGCTCTGCATGAGCTAAGAGGCAGCCCATATTGGCCTTTTCATCCGCTTCCTGATTTAGGCTCCGGAGAATATGGAAGAAGGAGGTAGACTTGAATTTTTGCAGCAATTTACGAACCCTCTGCAAGGTCTTGTTGAGCACCGAATTATTAAAATTATCTTCCGTGTTTAGGATTTTTATTAAGATTTCTAAGTCTCCAAAAATTTGAATGTCTTGGCCAACGTTCCCTTGGGAAAGTTGACAAGCTTTGAGCAATCCTAATATTTCAGCCTGGTTATTAGTGCTCTGTCCAAGACCCCAACTAAAGGTGTCTTTACTGTGACCTTTCGGACTGTCGATGATTCCTCCCACTCCTCCTGGCCCTGGATTACATTTAGCTGCTCCATCAAAGAAAATCGTGGCTTTACCTTGATTCTGCCACCACAGATGAAATTTAGATTCAGTGCTCCTCAGTCTCCACACTAGATTGCTGATAGGTCGAGATGAGATCTTATTCCGAGTTCGCTGCATAGGAGCTCCAACCCAGCTAATCTCCTTAGGAAGCAGCAGATTATCATGTTTAGGGGGGCGATTTTCCAATGTTTCTAACAGCATAGCTTTGGCTTTAGCCACCACGATGGAAGGGGATCACAAGTTGTTTTGGAAAATTCCTTCATTCCTGGCTAACCACACTTCCCAGCAAATGTATTTTGGGAGTGCAAACCAAATTTTTGACCAAAGAGATTTGCTCTTAATCGCATGGGGGTATCAATCTTTCCAGGTGGAGAATAAAAAAACAATTGTGCTCTGCATTGGAAATAAAGCGTTGAGCCCCTGCAAAGCCAGCTTCCAAACCTCCTGCGTGTAAGGACATTCGATGAACACATGGTCAATTGATTCCAGAGCCGAACAACAGAGAGGGCATCTGTGAGGCCCAATAATTCCACGCTTAGCTAAATTATCACCTGTCAATAGTCTTCTGTGCATGAGGATCCAACATAATTTTTTTATCTTGGGGATGCTGTAGGAATCAATTACATGCTTCCATAAAGTGATTGAGTGAGTTTGAGTATTATGCATTTGGAGGACAGCATAACCGTGGGCTTCTGTGTACACACCTGCAGAACCCCATCCCCATTTATCACGAACTCGAAGTTGGACCGGAGCTAACCCAGAAAGCGCCACAAGCAGAGAGTTCTCTTGTGCTTGCATCCAGTATGGATGTCGAGGATAATGCCATGCTTCCCAATTTCCACCAGGATCCCAAATAGAAATATCAGCCAACATTTGGATGCCACACTGAGATAGCCAAACCCGTAGCTCATAAAATTTTACTATTTGCCTGAGAGGTGGATTTCCCATGATTTTTTCATCCCACAACCAGATGTTCTTCCCATTGCCAGGAATTCGATAAAGTTGGGCTTTAAAGAACTCCCATCCTCGACTACACAACTTCTAGATCGTGGTGCCTTTGCTGGAGATCTTGCATCCGTGCTATTTAAAGAGAGCCCATTCAAATATTTTTTAGTGAGCACTTGGCTTACGGGATGACTTTGGTTTGAGAAAATCTTCCACAGTATTTTTCCTCCTAGAGCCAAATTAGCCAATCCTGGGTCTCTTATCTAGAGGCCACCATCAGAGAATGACCGTTTCACAATGTCCCAACTAACCAAATGAAGTTTTTTTTTATTCCCCTTACCTCCTTGCCACAAAAACTTTCGAATTAGCTGATACATCTGCATGGTAATCATCTTTGGAGCCAAAAGAAACGAAGCCTAATAAATGGGGAGAGATGACATAACAGATTTAATGAGAGTTAGATTTCCAACGGTGGTGAGCCACTGTCCACACCAGGTAACCAATTTTGCCTTGATTTTGCTGATTATTTCGAGCCATTGAGAAGCCTTGGCAGTTCCCAGAGTTAAAGATAGGCCTAGGCCTAAATATTTGATGGAATCCCACACTACGTATCCCATAAAGCCTAAGGAATGGGAAATTTGAAGGATGGTTGGTTGATCTACCTTCCAACTATACACTGCACTTTTTCTCTTATTAACCAAAGCTCCAGAAACTCTGCAGAAGCTGTGGATTACATCGTTGAAGGCCTTGACAATTTTTACAGAGGCACCTCCCAAGAGGAGGGAATCGTCAGCGAACAAGGCATGGTTTAAAGGTTCTAGCTCTTTCACCACTCGGATACCTGGAGTTGTCCCTGCTAACTTCTTAGCTGTCTATTTTTGGCTAAGAGAATCAACCATCAGAATATATAGGAATGGGGACAAGGGGAAGCCCTACCTAATATCCCTCATGGCTTGGAAGTATTTGGTTGGCCTGCCATTTACAAGAGGGGCGATCCAAGGCTTTCCTATACACACTTTGATCAACCTTACAAAGTTAGTACTAAATCCAAAGGAAAGAAGAACTTGAAAAAGAAAGGAGTGTCTTACCCGGTCGAAGGCATTAGCCATATCAAGCTTTATAAGCATCCCTTTCTCTTGCCGATGGTAACTGGAGTGGATGGTTTCCTGCACAAGGATCACATTAACCATGATATGTCTTCCTTTGACAAACCCTCCTTGACTGGGAGAGATGAGTTTTTCCAGCAGAAGCTTGATCCGATTAGCCAGGACTTTGGACAAAATTTTATATGAAGCATTGCACAACGATATAGGCCTGAATCGCTCAAAAGTCCCAGGGTTTGTTTCCTTGGGGATTAAAGATAAAAAGGTAGAGTTTGTGCTTCCTCCAACCTTGGATTTTTGGAGAAAGCCTTTGATCATTCGAAATAAGTCCATCTTAATTATGTCCCAACAAATTCTGTAAAAATGTATGGAAAAACCATCGGGCCAAAGAGCTTTGTCCGGCTCCATCGACTAGATTACATTGCTGATCTCAGTTTCGGAGAAGGGGTGCAAAAGAAATGTATTTTCCTCCTCTTCAACCAATCTCGGAATATTAGTAAGAAAATCTGAGAATTCTTCTTCAGAGTCCATGCCTTCTTCCATGAAGAGCTGTTGAAAATGGGAAGTTGCAGCCTCTTTTAATTGATCTATTTCTTTGTGAACAGACCCATCAGGAGTAGTGATTTCATCTAAATTATTACGAGAGAGGTGAGCTTTAAATTGATTATGAAAGAAGGTTGTATTTATGCTACCAGACTTGAGCCAAAGGCTTCTGGATTTAAGCCTCCAATGCTCTTCCTCCTGCCTGTAGGAGCGAAATGTGTTAAGTTGGGAAGGTTGCTCATTCTGAATGTCAGAGGAGGTGATGTCTTTAAACTCCAATTCCATTCGCATGTCTAACAACAGGTTGGTGGACTGCTTTCTGCGACTAGAAGGAGAGGTTGAAGGCTTTTTGATCCACTATTTCAAGGCCAATTTAGTAGCTTTTAATTTCTACTCCCAAACAAAGCTGGGCGAGCCTATGACAGGAGTGCTCAAGGCATTTAAAACGGTGTCCATAAACCCTTCTCTAACATCCCAGAGAGGGCTGAACAGGAAGGGGATGGGACCCAATCTTTCTTCTTCCTCAAGCTATAATAAAATAGGTTTGTGATCTTTTTGTATAACTCTAGTACAGATGATCTATTTTCCCGTTAGAAAGGTATTTTGCAATAAGAATCTATCCAACCGAGCTGAAATGTGATGCCTCCCAACTCTGTTATTTGTCCAAGTGTAAAGCCCTTTCTTAGGCTTGAAGTCCAACAAGTCCCACTGCTGAATAATATCTTCAACAAATGGGAGAAAATGGTCTTTGCTGATATTGCCTCCACACTTCTCCTTAGGTTCAAAAACTAAATTGAAGTCTCCAGCAAGAATTAAATTCTTGGGAGGGCACATCTTTAGAAATTCAGACAGAGATTGCCAACAATCTTTCTTTTCTACATAAAGGACTGGAACATAGAGATTGATGAGAGCAAAGGTTATCTTACTTGTAACATGACGGAGCTCGATGAAGATCCAATGCTGCGTCTGGAAGGAGCTATTGAGGTGGAATTTGTTATCCTCCCATAGAGTAGCCAACCCTCCGGAGGAGCCCCTTGCACTTACTGCTTTCCCGACATTTCTTTTCCATTTCGAATTGTTGATTTCCAGAAGGGTTGCCCCTTCTATTTTAGTCTCTTGGAGCAAGAGGATCTCATGGGTTTTAGATTTCAATAGATTGTTTACAGCTTTGGCTTTTAAGGGATTCGCTAAGCCTCTGCAATTCCAAGAGACTAGTCACATTATTTACTAGCAGGTGAAGGAGCAGCTCCTCCCTTTGGAGGCATGTTTCTAGTATTTCTACCTATGGACATCTCAATTGTAGACTGGCTACCTTTCATTTTTTGCCTTTCAGCTTCGTCTACCCTTGTCTCCTTATGAGATTTGCGGCTGACTCTTTTCGATGGCCTCTCGAAGGTCTCGTCTTCCGAGGATCCTAAAATCTCCGGAGGCTTCTTCCTTGTCATTTTTGCATAGGATAGAGGGCTAGAAACTCCTGTTTGGGATCCGACTTATAGAGGGCCTATTTCTTCCATATTTTTTACTTCAACATTTTTTGTGGCCTGCTGTTCCACCTCATCCACAACTAAAGCTGGTTGATCTTCCGGTGTACTAAGAGTCTCAAAGGGGTTGAAAATTGTCTCTGCTCTTGGGGGGGCTGAGCTCCCTTCACCATGGAGCTGTCCAAAGGGAGGGACTTCACTCCCAGCAAGTGCTCCTTTACCTTTAGTTCTGTTGTTCTATTTTGTAGTGGTTGATTTTTGGACCGTAGTCCATTGATCTCCCTTTATTTTCTCGGCCTCCTCATCTCCTTTCTTTTTGCAGTACCTGGCAAAGTGGCCATAACCATGGCAATATCGGCATTTGAATGGGATTTGCTCATATTCAAGCTCTTGAATGTATGACCAATCTGCTACCGTGAGCTTTATAGCTTCAGGGAGTCCCACCTCCAAATCCACCTTTACACAAATTCGTGCACAGGTGTACTGATCTTTCCTCTCTCCACGATCTATGTATTTTCCAAGCTTATTGCCAATGGCCTCTAAAGATTTGGGATTCTAACAGTGCAGAGGTAAGTGAGGCATGCGAACCCAAACTGGGACTGTCGAGGGAACATCTTGCGTCGGATCAAAATCAGCGTCCATTTATTCAGATATAGCCCCTAAGGGCCCATAAAATAAGGACTGTTCCTAAAGATCAGATTCCTGACCTCTGCATTATCAAAAAAAAAGACAAAAAAATCCTTACCAACTAAATAGCTTCTGATGCCTTCTTGAATCAAAGATCTCCAGTTCTGCTGCACCCAGTTGTCCACAGCTTTGGGTGATGGCCAGAGGCCGGTGAACTGCCCTATGAGTCCACATTCAGCAAGATTCAATGCAGATTTGCAAGGGTCTTCAGTCGGTAGGGCGACTGTAGGAATGCTGGCCAGGCGTTTCAAAATTTTTTTTTATGTTGCTCACTAGCTAGACGTTTACCACTTCCAGCCACCAACTTCTTGAACACAGCTAGCTCAGGAGGAAGCAGGGAGGCCTCGGGGCCCCCTCCGGGAGCCATGGAGGTTGAATCAACACGCAGGTGAAAATTTTGAATACCAAGAATCACGTTTCGCTCCAAGAAATCGTTCGCTATAAATGTGATACGAGAATTTCAATTTCAAAAACTAATTCTATAAGGTATTAAAAAATAAAACCTAATTACTATTTCATTATTTTGCAAAATTTCGAGGGGAGAGTTTTGGAAGAGAGGCTTACCAAGGAAGAGTTTGGAGCAACTAGATTATTCTAAAGATCGGAATTTGTAAGGTATGGTGAATCGAATAAACCTTGCATAGTAGAAATTTCAAATATGTAAATTATTATTATTGATCACAATGCATGACTTGTTTATTTTCCTATTTAGATTTTAAATAAATTCAAATAATAATAATAGTTACGTCAACATTGGAACCCTTGTTTACTTGTTGCTTTGTTTTGTTTTATGTGGCTGCAAAAATTTACAGTAGGGTTTAAATCCCTCTATTGTTTCAGAATTAGGAATTTTTTTTATATGGATTTTAGATTTAATGGGTTTGTAGTTTTATATAAGGCGTTGGGTGCAATGGGACCACTTCTTTGGTCGAATCCAAAACCTTGTCGGCCCTGTTAATTTTTTTAATTTTATTTAAAAAACACTTACGCAGTTTTCGATGTAGTCGAGTTGTTTAAACGCACCAGTACCTTTATAATAATAGCGCACTGGTAATGTTGGGCTTGTTATTTTTGAATTTCTTTTTTTTAAATGCTTACACATTTCTCGGTGCGGTCGAGTTGTTCTAATGCACTGGTGCATTATTCATAAAAGCGCACCGTTTTGATTATCAATGCTTTATAATAAATCAATTGCACTGACAAATACATATATGATTTTTTTTACTTTTTCTGTTTAATAGTGCATTCAAGTATGGTGCACTGATACGTTTAAGTATGAAAAACAATGATGCGTTTTGTGTAGTAAAACGCACCGAAATGACAAACTATTTTTTTTGTTTGAAGATATGTAATTTATTGTATAATATACTTAATAGCTTCTCTATTTAATGGTCCATGTTGTTTATTAATAGAAAATTCATGATAAGAGTTCAATGAACAACAATTATAGTCGACGTGATGGGAGCACATCCAAAATTGCGAAGAAGGCAAGTTCTTTGTAATTTCTATATTAAATTAATATGTTCTAATTATTTTTAAATTTAACTAATATGTATTGGTTAATGTGTGACATGCAGAGCCAACAAATGAGGAAGCTTGATAAGATTCTTTGCAATCTAAGTTCATAAGAGCGTAAAATCATGGTGGAAAAGTTGCATAGGGATGAATCAGGTGAATAAAAAAGAAATCGATATGATTTTTTCTTAAATTTTGAGTAACATTGTACTTAAGAAAATTTGTTAATATGTTTCAAATAAATATAATTCACATACGTTGAATGTTATGCAGGGACTGACAACAACATAAGGGAATGTCATCATAACAAAAAACAAATTATGGATGATTTAAATAATGATGAATTGGTCCTTAGCTCATTTGGAGTGGTGTTGGAAGTTAATGAAAGGGGGGAAATCTTTTATAAAACTATGAGGGATATAGCGGAAATAACGTATAGACATACTTTCCACTTACAGTACAGAATCAATCCAATAATTCCAAGAATCGGGTTATATCTAAACTACAAGAGGTGTTTCCAGAGCAATGGTCAATGAGTCATGTCAAACTTGCAATAGAAAAATCATACAACAACACAAAAGAATCATTCAAAAATTAATATTCCTAAACATGTTTTTATAGAATATGTATCTACTACTGCAAAGCATTCATTTATTAATATTAATTCTGCTATATTTATTTTTCATATTAGCATAGAAATAGTTTAATGTCATTTTACATTTTCAGGAAGATTATGAAAATCTCAAAAGGATGAACGAGGTGATATCTGAAATATGCTAGTAAGGATGTCCAAAAAAGTGTACACGGAGATGGTCAAGGAAATGGACATAATTGCTTCCCAAGAGGATCCATCTCAACATCAACGTGCTTCAAATGTTTGAAATCATTGAATTTTTCTATTATGTATATCTAATTAATTAATTTAGCATTAAATATTAATTGTTGATTTTTTTGTCACAGAAAAGAAAAGAAAATGGAACCCATTCAGCACATAAGACAGGACGACAAGGAAAAAAGGAGTTGATAGCAAAGTTTGTGATTAGTTGTGATTTCCTTATAACAACTTAATATTTCGTATTGGTTGTGATCTGTATATTTTAATTTTATTTTACACCGGCCATCCTTGGATGTCTTCAAACAGGTGTTAACATACAAAGAAGAGCCATCAAAAGAATTGATTGACATTGAGTTAAGTAAGGGTTGTGAGTATATGTTGGCATACCAAAAATTAATTGTGGAATTTGTGAGTATCTATGTTGTTTTAGTTCTCTCATTTTATAAGTAATAGAACAACAAAAATCCTTTATATTAAATCCATGATTTGTTATGGGGTATAAAACTTGGAGGAAAAAAAGTATGGAGTGGAGCCAATAGAAGAGTTGTTGAGAGAAGGCATGAGATTTGGTTTTGAAAAAATGTGTATCATTCAAGACCCAATTCTTTCTATGGTATATCGCTTTTCAATTACATTCATGTATATTATCTATTTTAATTTTCATTATCCCCGTTAATGTGGATGCACTCAGTACACTTTATTTTTATGGTTGTATATGGAAGCTGAAGAAGAGGAAAACAATGCCAAATAACCCAAGTCATGCTAGTGGCTAGAGCACTGACAACAGTTCCAATGAAGAATGATGATCCATATTTTGGATGTTAATGCAATTTGTTGTATATTTTGAAATAATTGTCTGTGAAAATTAAACATTTTGTATATTGTATTGGACATAGTATCCCAATTGAAAAACAACGGACTGCCAATAATTATAGCAATTGCATGCATGTTAACATTTTGATTATTGTGGAGTTTATGTTGTCCCATTTTGTCTGACAAAGTGCCTCTTAATGATATATAATAAAATAATTTTTCTTATTCTAATGCATTCTCCAATATCATTGTGAAATGTTGCATCACTAATTAAATATTACAATAGATGCGAAAATCTATGATATAACAAATTAATCCAAACACAATAATTCAAATTCAAATAAATACTACTATAAAAAATATTTCAATTTCTGATGAACAATGGAAATAAACATAATAACAATAAAATATAGATATTCCAATGAGATGTCAGTAGTCATTGTTCACCAAATAGAAAATAATCTCTAGTGCTTTCGATAGTTTCAATCGCATCGATGTGTTTGAGACAATGTAGCACTGGTGCGCTGAAAACAACAGAGGCCCAATGCAACATAATACTCATTACATGCCCCAGTGCTTTTTTTATTATTACACCTCGATGCGCTACTGTATATTAACCGCACCGTTAAATTCTAAAAATATAGCAACTAAAGTCTCAATCAACTTTACCGGTGCATTTTCCTTCACTTATCTCATCAGTGCTTTGTAATAGTTAATTTGCACCAGTGTTGTTTAATAGTTAGTAAGCATCGATCCATTTTAATACTTCGTAAGCACCAGTGTTTTTTTTGGTATAATGCATCAATGCATCTATCGTTATAAAGCACCGAATCGGTTAAAAATTTATGGTGCGTGTCTATGCTATATGACTTATTGAGCACCAGTGCATATAATGCTTTCAGATTTTTGTGCACACTGATGTATGTGTTTCTTTTAAAAGCACCAATGTGTTTTTCATTTGTTAGCACTAGTGCATTTGTTTGAATAAAGCGCACCTATAAAAAAACCTCTGCTAAAGCCTCCCGCCGTCGAGTATTTTTAGTTATAATAAATTTTCGTAAAAACCTCCGCTAAAACATATAGTACCATTGGCAGAGGTTGTCATGGAGGTTTTTTTGACAATTTTGGCAATCTTGTAACACTAAAAACCTCCATTGTGATCTCCGCTACAGGATCTTTTCCTTGTAATGTACCCCCACATGTATATACACGCATCGGTCATCGGCGTAGGAGGGAGCCGCTTGAATGAGGGCCTAGTGGCTGAAAATCTCTCAAAAAATAAACAAAACAACTCTGAAGCAAATGGGAAGGATATCCTCCCATCAAACATAACATGACAATCATCCAAAGAAAAACAAAACAGTCCCAAAAAATGGAAGACTAGCTAATACATCTAGGTGTTTGTACAAAAGAATCTATGTAATACAAAAGGGGGCAACTAATGTGCTAACCATTAAAAGTTTGTGGGTCACTGTCGCGACCATAAGAAAGATGCACCTAACCTTCTCTACATCGAACGCGTGTAAATCCAATTGGCCATTGACAACCCGGAAGCTAGAAGGGATAGTTATGTGCTCATTGACATATCTCTAAACATATGCGAGCTAACTCTCTTGCAATGCCAAGAAGGATATTGGGGAGCTAGGGAAAATCCTTCCTTCTCCTAGACAACCCATTAATGAAATATTTATCGTCCTCTTGGGTTTTTAACCATGGATTTGGACTGAATCTAAATGCTTGCTTTGCATGATCCTACTGATAGATCAATTGTCTCAATAATTTCATGTTCTCCCCAAGGGAAGTCACCTCCTCGTAAAACTTGTGAAGGTCAACAACCCTTAAGAGGTGATGATTTGAGTCTATAATAGGTTGAGGGTACAAATTCCTCTCCCTTTCTTTGGTCTCCCAGTTACGTACAACAATGTACCAGTCGACCTGCCCCTGTTGTTGTCGTCGTCGCTAATGTCTCTAATTGACATACAATATTCATTAAGCATTTGGTTACACACACACACACATAAATCCTAAAAAAATGTATTAAATCACCATTTTTAGTTATTTAATTATAATGTTTTTGCAAAAAATGTAAAATATATTATCTGTGCACCTTAATATAGTGATGCACTACTAATAGTGTGCACAAATACATAACGCACTGTGTACAGTGCGTAAAAGTAATGAACGCACCCAAGTTGGTGCGTTGTATCACTACATTGCACTGCAATTGTGGTGGGTTTCCGTAACTAACATCGGTGTGTGTTTATTACAGCGTAGCGACAATCACGGTGCATTCATAATACATACACGCACCGTAATCAATGGGTCCGTACCGGTTCGATTTGTTTGGATTTTTTTTTCAAAAATCTCGATGCTTTTTTTTTTCCAAAAGAAAAAAGCATAATTCCATTCATCATCTGAGATCAAAATTACATTCTGTAGGTTCACTGTATCAGTGAATTGTCCAAGTCCAAAAAAATTTGGTTCCTTTGATGAGACTATTACGTCTACTTTCAAAATGCAAAATAGTAAACATTTCTGTTTTTCAAAAAGTAAGATTTTCTGTCCCACCGGACTACATTGTTGTTACATCATCGGTAGTTTAAAAAAAAAACATATTGCCAGAAAAATATCTATAGTTAATACATAATTTGTAGTATCCTTTGCTGAAAAAATATATATTGTGTATCAGTCAATGAAGGGTCTGTGGTAGTATTCATATCTTTGTCCATCCCTTTCTTCAGTTACTTTCCAAATGCCAAAGTCCATGAGCAGCCCTTCTTTGGATGCATGGTCCGCTTTTTGGTTATTTTCCCTGTAAACATGCCGGCATGTGAATAAGTCGAAAAGTTGTATGACCATCTGAATAGAAGTAAGAATATTTGCAAGTCTAATATTTCTGCAAGCTTGTGTTTGATTGGTCCAGTTGATAACATTCATAGAATCTCCAAGCACTGCAAATCTATTGATTCCCCTCTCTGTTGCAAAAATAAGTAGGAGTTTTAGGCTCATGAGCTCTGCATAGTTATTTGTTCCCGCACCCAGGCCCATGGTGAGTACAAAGAAATGAGTATCTGAAAGATACAAGAACGCCCCCCCTCCACAAATATTGTTTTGTTCCACTCCATCAAAATACCCCCATGGGTGAGTTTTGTCAATCTCAAATTCCAAGTTCCTTCTCTGATTAGAAGCCCTAACATGTTCTGGAAGAGATTTATATATGCCCACAGATTGAGCACTTGTTATTTATGGGATACTTGTTTTTTCCTGAAAAATAGCCCCATTCCTTGCCAACCAAATCCCCCATATAACCAAGAGTGGTAAGGATTTATGTTTATGATGTGGTACATTTCTCCACCAATTCTCCCATGCATTTCCCACTGAGTTTCCTTCCCACCTATAGTCAAAACAAACCAGACTTGTGCACTCTTTCCAAACTGCAATCGAGAAAGGACAGGTAATGAAAAGGTGTGTAGTAGATTCCAACTCCTTCTTGCACAAAGCACACCAACCAGGGCCTTGAAAATTTCTCTTCTGAAGAATGTCCCAGGTCGGAACCCTATTCTCTAATGCACACCACATGAACAGTCTAGTTTTTGATGGGCACTTTAGCTTCCACAGTGATCTCCACCGCCATGCCTCCTCCCTCATCCCATCCTCTGCACTCAACTTTAAGTAACCCGCCTTTGGTGTATATACCCCCTCCGGATCCAAATCCCAAATCAGAGCATCCTCCTGATCCGTGTGCTGTATATGAGCCATATTCAACCCTTTGATATAGTTATCTACAAAATTTGACTCTGGAGCCCCCAGACCCAGCATATTTGCACTTTTCCAGTGTTGAATCCAAGGATCATCTGGTCTCTGATCAGCCAGCTGGTTTAAAGTGGTGATCCACCTAATAGCCAATGCATTGATAACTTCATCAGGTAACAAGTGATGATGTTCACTCCCGAGCCAAGGATCCCTTCCAACTTTCACCTTTTCTCCATTGCCCACATCCCAAGCCAAATTTGACTCCACCAAGGAAAAGGATTTCACCACTGCCTTCCAGATCACGGATCCCCCTTTATGCGTCTTCCTGGGACTCCTAATCCATTCCTCAATACTCTCATTTGGTAGATATTTCTGTTTGATAACACGTGTCCATAAACTTGTTGTTTTGATCAACTTCCATCCTCCCTTTGCAGCCAGTGCTTGAGCAAACAAAAAAATGTTTTTTAAACCCCATCCCCCAAGCCCCTTTGGGACAGCTATTCTCTTCTAGTTTACCCATGGTGTCACCTGTCCCTCCTTCTTACCACTCCAAAGAAATCTGAAGCAAATCCGCCTAATATGTTCAAGAATACCTATTGGAATCCATGATAGAGACATCCAGTATACTGGAATGGCTTCCAAAACGGCCTTAACAAAGACCAGCCTCCCAGCTCTCGACAGCCACTTATGACTCCAAACTTGTAGTCTTTTCTCCACCTTACCAATCAGCCAGCTCCAGTCCTTTTTCAGATATAAGTTTGCTTTGAGGGAAAAACCCAGATATTTCAGGCCCACATCTAATCCTGTAGTTTTGTAGGGGAAGTTATCAATGAGTTCCAACTCTTCTTCCGGTCGTAGCAAATGTGTTGTGAGTGTTGATTTTTCTACATTTATATCCATCCCCATAGCTTTAGAGAAGAGGTCCAGTATCTCCTTCAAAACCCGAGTTTCCCTTCTATCTCCAGAGCAGAAGATCAGTACATCATCCACAAATAGTAGATGAGTAATAGATAACTGTTCACCAATGCTGACTCCATTAAAACACCCTAGAAACTTAGCCTCATTTATAGCCCTGCTTAATCCTTCAGCCACCAACAGAAAAAAGAAGAGGAGAAAGTGGGTAGCCTTGCCTAAGGCCCCTTTCAGCATGGAAAAAAGGAGAAGCCGCTCCATTTATTAACACAGAGAAAGACACATTAGTTATACAAGACATGATCCATCTGATGAAATTTATACCAAATCCCAGATGAGTTAAAAGCAACCAGAGATACATCCAACTCACCTTATCATATGCCTTAGACAGGTCTATTTTTAGAATAGCCCCTTTGATATTCCTGGTCTTCAAGCTGTGTAGTCCCTCCTGTGCCACCCCTATGGCCTCATGAATCTGTCGACCTTCCAAAAACCCGAATTGTTCAGCTGATATATGCTCAGATAGTATTGCCTTTAGTCTATGAGCAATAACTTTCGATACAATCTTATAGATACAATTGCATAAAGAAATGGGTCTAAATTCATTGAGAGTTGTTGGATTGTCAGTATTTGGAATGAGGGATATAAAAGTAGAGTTGAAACTAGCTGGTATCCTCCCAGTGATGCGAGTATCTTCAACCACTTGTAGAAGATCCATGCCCACAACTTCATAAAGATCCAAAAAGAATTCAATCGACCACCCATACGGACCTGGGCTCTTGTCTTTCTGAAAACTTCCAAGGACTTCCTTTAATTCCTCTTCAGTCACAGCTCTCATCAGCCTCCTATTGTCCTCCTCCTCTGCAAACCTCGGGAACATTTGAGCAACCCTAATTACTTCTGCAATAGTAGCCTGGGCTGGAGCCCGAAACAAGTTCTGAAAATGACTCACCCCACATCTAGCTTTCCCCTCAAAATCGAAATGTTCTAATCCTTCTTCATCTTTCAGGCTCCAAATAGTATTTGCCACCTTCCTCCCCCTAGTATAAGCATGAAAAAATTTTGTATTCTCGTCCCCACACTCCAGCCAGATCGCTCTGCTCTTAAGTCTCCAAGCTTCCTCTTTTTCCAGCAATATTGTGTTCCTTCTCCCTTCCAGCCTAGATAGAGCTTCTTTTGATTCAAGAGTGATAAGCCCCCCTCCTTCCCCTTCATAGATTTGAAGAAGTTCAGCCTCTACCTGCTTCAGTTCAGCATCCTCCCTCAATCTCTTAGCAATAGCCCATTCTTTAACCGCCCCTTTTAATCTCTTTATGTTCTCAGCGAATTGAAAGGCCGTTGTGCGATCGTGGTCCACATCAAATGGCCTCCAAAGGTCCAGAAAGAGACTTTTGAAAGAATCATCTTGTAACCAAGTTTTGTTGTACTTAAGAGGACTAGGCGGATTATTAGGTCCTTTTTTAATCTCGAAAAAGATAGGAAAGTGATCAAAATTACCACCACTTCCTACCCACTGCCTGACTTGAAAAAACCTATCCACCAACTGTTCAGCCACCAGGAACCGATCCAGTCTTTTCGCCACCCTAGCCTCCCCACCCCTGTTATTCCTCCAGGTGGGTTTCAGCTTAATAGGCTCTATATCCAGTAAGTTTTTTTTCCACCAACCTCTGTAGAAAATACCCAGCCTGCGGATCCACTTGTGCATGAGGACCCCATAATTCTGAATGCCCCAAGGTAAAATTTAAATCTCCCCCCACCACAACCAAATCACCTCCAAGGAGTGGGTCCTATAAAAGAGAGTCCCAGAATGGAACTCGATTCACATAGGGCCCATAAACATTAATCAAGAAATACTAGTACCCAGATCAACTGAAAGAAACTCAGCTCCTAGCACTGAAACCATGCCCCAGGAATTTATGAGTTTTAACGCACTGTTCTTCCATCCCACTGCCAACCCCCCAGAACGTCCCCTAACATCCAGGGTCACAAAGGACCAACCTGCCATCCAGCTCTCCAGTCTTTCCTTAATGATATCCCCTAAACCTAAAGTCTCCTGTAGCAAGATCACATCAGGGTGTTCAAGAGTAAGCACCCTTTTGAAGGCTGATTTCTTTTTAGGCCCAGCCAGACCCTGACAATTAAAGGACATAATCTTCATGTCCGAACAAACTTCCGGGCATTCACTGCTCTAAGTGCCCTCTCAATAGAGAGTTGTTTCCCTTCCCGAAGATCAGTCTTGGCCCTAGTCTGTGCCTTTGAAAATTTTGATTTTCTGCCCCTACCCTTCCGAACCGGCAGCTGTTCTTTCCCCAAACCCCCCCCAGAGGTCTTTTTGCAAGAGCAGAGGAAATACCCCGATTCTGTAGACTCGGTTGGAGAGTGACATGAAGACTCTGCCACCTTCCCAGGATCGGGCTCAAGAATAACTGGAGTATCCTCCAAAAGAAGTGTGGAGGCAGTGGACAGATCAGGGTTCTGATCTATAATATCAACCATCGTGAAAGTTGTAACCCCAACAGGAACAGATACCGAGGGCAGGGGAGTATCATCAATAGGACCCGACAAGGACAAATTTTTCAGCCCCTCCACCCAATCTAGACCAACCAAAGTACAATGATTTAATAATAAATTTACTGAGGGAGAAAGGGAGAAAGAAGGAATACCCGGGATAGAAGGCCCCGGAGGATTGGCTTCTTCCACAGGTGCAGAGTGTATAGCTTCATCTACTGGAACAAGAGGAGTATCAGATCGAACGCCCAGAACCGCATCAGAGTCTTGACTATTAGGATCAGAATCCTCATTTACCTGTTCACTGCCTGAATCCTCTGTCACTGGCATGGGATCAGTAGACTTCAAATCCTTTGGTTCTCCTGTTGTATCCTTTTTAAGTGATTTTCTCTTCCCCCCATTTAAAGTGCGAACCGGGAGTCGACATTCTGAAGCCGGATGACCATATGCATGACACCTCCTGCAAGGAAAAGGCACATTCTCATAATCCAGAATCTGAGGAATGATATCAGGCCCCCAGTCCAAATTAATGGTCTCAGGAAGACCCTCTCTGATATTTATGTTAACCATGATATGGGCAATATGTTTGTAATGTGTCTCCAGATAAGAGAGATCCGCCTCCAGAAAAGTTCCCAAAACATCCCCAATCTTTCGAAAATGATGAGGATCCCATAAATGTAGAGGCAAGCTAGGGAGCCAAACCCAAATAGGAATCTTATCGACTCTCTCCCGACTAGCATCGAAAAGAGGATGCTAGGGCTTCAGTAAAACCGATGTGTGGTTCAGGAACCAATTCCTGTTAAGAATCCTTCTCATATCAGCCTCTGATTTGACCACCACCGCAAACCATCCGCGAAGCAACATGTCCACCTCCGGAGTATATCCCAACACCTCTCGCCATTGTTCGTCCACCCAGTCCACCACCGTTTTATGAGCAAAATTTCTGCCCATAACCCTGCCCACGAGCGTCAGATGCGACATCTCTAGAACCCGATCCCAAGCAATGTCTTCACCAACAGCATAACTACCCACTACTCTGGATTTTACCCAACTCCTCTTGCGCCTCTTAGCAGGCCCTCTTGTAATCTCCCCTTCCCCTGACGAAGCCACTTCCGGCACCTTCGAAGGCCCAGGAACAGTATTAGGGCTTTCACATCCTCGGTGTTCAGAAACCCCCAACGGCACTCTCAGATCCTCCCCAACACCGCCACTTCCAATCCCACAAACTTGCTGCACCTGCCTAGCCACCCCCTCTTCTGCTACTAGGTCAAAACCGTCCACCACTTCAAAACCCCCCTGCAAACCGGACACCGAAAACCCTAAATTTCAGGAAAAGAAATCCTCGGCCTCCCTCCAGCTAGCACTGCCCAAAAGTTCTACCGGCATCCCATCGCAGTCCAATGGGTCGTCCGGCAACCTTCTTTGTGGAGAGAAAGAAAGGTAATCCGAAGGCGAAAGGTCTGTTACCGGCCTCACCTGCCCAAAACCGGTCGAAACAGTTCCTTCAAGCCCCAGCATCGGGAGTTCCTCCAAAACCTCCAACTGCCCTCCACCTGGTACCCCCCCATACATCCTGTGCCTCCAGCTAGTTGCTTGTGTAATCTACCATCTCCACTCCCTCCATCGAAGCCGTTAAACCTGAAGGCTGATACAAACCCTGATAGTAAAAACAATTCAGCTGCAATCCCAAGCCACTAGCTGACAAACAAACCCTAAATTAAATGCAAACATTCTTATGACCAAAAAACCATCCGAAGAAAACCCCCGTCCAGAGAAGTCCATGCGCTATCATGATGATTGAGACAGGGGGAGGTACGGTCAGAAAGACCCACCCCACTGCCATGACTGGTAGCCCTGGACTGCCGTACTCCTCCACCAGACCCTACCCCCTACCACCATCGCCCTCATCTCGATGCTTTTATAAACCACTAATGCACTATTAACAATGCGTATAATTAATTAATAGGTCATTAGTGGTGTGCCACAGACAGCCACAGACACTATACCACACTAAACATGCAATCAGTTTTTTATAATCAATATCGTTGTGTCATTACTAAGGTGCACCAACACTAATGGTGTGCTTATAATAAGTGCATGCACCATTTGGATTTTTTACTATTTTATCCAGAATCTCTATGTACCGTTAAAACATTTGTGCACCATTTACTCTCCCGGTGTATATGAATTTTACAACGCATTGCCTAAACATGGGTGTACGTTCTAATATTAAAGCACCATTCACTATGTGATTCAATTCTTACCATTAAGCACTACATTCAATGTGCACTATGTATTTTCAAGGCACACTGGTCTTTCTAGTGTGAGCCGAAGAAATCAACTGCACCATGCATTTTTTTTAGTGAAAAAAGAAAAAAGAATATTAAAGGTGAATTTTAATTTTTAATCCAATAGAAATGTAAATGAGGTTGTAATAAAAAGATTACCTCGTCAGTGTGCACTTGTAATAAACATGCACACTACTCCCGGTGTATATGAATTTTACAACACACTACCTAAACATGGGTGCATGTTCTAATATTAAAGTATCGTTCACTATGTGATTTAAATCTTACTCTTAAGCACTGCATTTGATGCACACTATGTATTTACAAGGCACGCTAGTCTTTCCGGTGCAAGCCTAAGAAATCAATTGCACTGCACAAAAAAAAATTGAAAAAAAAAGAAAAATTAAAATTAAATGTGAATTTTAATTTTTTATCCAATAGAAATGTAAATGAGGAGGTAATAAAGAGTTTACCTCGTCTCATCCACTCCGAGGAGGCATGCTTCCCACATACTCAACAAATGAATTTTCTGGATTGTTTTTCAAATTTTGAAATGCACGGTCATACCATGGGAGGAATATAATAGGTAAACATCACTGATGATGGCGCAATCAAGCTAAGAGGTTGCACACTGGTGCTTAGGTGGTCTACAACACTATATGCATTCTAAAAATGAAAATTTGCTTGATAATTTTATTCATTTATTTATTTTACTCTACCTTAGTAAGCTTTATAGATGTACGCACCAATGTGTGTTTGTTATTCAGGCACACTAGTTAAGGGGTAAAAGCAGGACAAGCGGTTTGCATATCCGATGCTCCGTCTACCTCAGTATGCACTGAGGTTGTTTGTACATACGAACGCACCAAATCCTATTTTAATTTTTTTAAATAAAACCTACTTTTTATTATTAACAAATTAATTCTGAGTCACTCCTTTGTTTATATTTATAAACATCGGGGCGATTGAATTATATAGGCACAACAATAAAGGGTTAGAACCATTAAAAAAAATATTTTATTTTTGTGCATTACAATCAGATTTGCAATCCGGTGCTCTGTATACTTATACGCAATAGAACGTTTTGTAAATTAAAAAGCACTAGATCCTATTTTTTATTTTTTTTAAAGTCATTTTTTTGTTATTAAATATTTTATCGTAAGTTGATGCTTTATGTATATCCATGCACCCTGGTGTGCATTTTATATTTGGGTGCACTAATAAATTGTTAAATATTGTGTGTGTGTGCGTGTGTGTGTGTGTATAATAAATGAACATTTTTTGGGGGATGTTCCACCTTCACCATAAACATATAAATGAGACTTTTTGGGGGATGTTCCACAAAAACCTGCTAGAAGGTGTTGTTTTCCTAGTAGTGGCATAAGAAACCAAAGGGGGGAGAATAAAGGGGTGTATTACTCACCCTACTTCTAGTTTTCCAGGCTCCACTTTAGTTTCTACTAGTTCCAACACTAGTAATCCTATTGGGCCTATAGTAGAAGTTGAAGGGTAGGTGACTAGTGCTTCTCTTGAGCCCTTGAATTGTAGGGGAGGGGGGTATTATGATTTGAGGTCAAAATGAAGGAATTTTATTGTTGTTAGCACGAGATTTGGGGGGTTAAGGGTTGTAAGGCCTGAAGTGGTTGCTTTTGGGTCTATTGGAGTAGGACCTATATATGACATGCTCACGAAAAATTAGCTCTTGAATTTCAACAAGGGCAACGAGCTTTGATATATAGGGTTCTTATAGAACAGTCCCTTAAGGATGTTCCATCATGTTACTAATCTCATTAAACAAAAGGGGTTTGGATAACCAAGCTAAGAAGCTTGCCCTGTGTTGATTAGTAGAAAAGGAAAACCTAGTGTTATTTTATTACAGGAAACAATGGGGGAAGCTTAGGTGTTAATTTGTGAATTTACAAAGGTGCTTAAACACTGGATTTCATTGCTACGGACACTTTGGGACTTCTAGTGGTCCATTTACAATATTGAATTTTTCTTTATCACTAATCAATTCCTTATTTGTATGTTCATTCCTTCACACCAAATTTTGGAGTAAAGGTTTGGGAAAACCATTTAAGGTTTTGAATCTAGATGGACCATTGGGGAGAAGCAAACATTTTGGGATGGATTCTTTACTCTTCAGGTGGTGTGGGGGGGGGAGATTCTCATTGGTGGAGAGCTTAATTCTACTTTGTAGGAAGGAGGTATGGAGGGAGAGAGCTAGAGTTGATCGCTTTGCATAATATTTTGTACACCATTTTCAAGGTCTTGGATCGGTGGATGTGGAAACGATTTTCCTTGCATCCTACTTGGAGGAACAATAGACAAGGTAGGGAAAGTGTTTCCAAGAGGCATCATTCTGTTATTGTTTCTAATTTTGAACTAAAATCGGTGGATAGAGATAGGACTTGGGTGGAGAGTAGTAGGTTATCTTATCAATGTCCAATGTTTCTTCGATTAGATCTACAAGGCAATTACCTTCAAGTCCATATAATTTCAATTTGTCTTAGTTTGTAGAATAATCTTTCCAAAACATGGTAAAAGAAACCTGGAGGGAATTTTTTGTTATGGTAGTATAAACTTATCATTATTGAATAATTTGCCTCCTTAAAATTGGTTAAGAAGAAGGTGGTGGCGTGGGTAGCAGAAACAAGAAAGAAAACATACAAATTATTGGTGGAGGTCGAGGAAGATTTATAATAGTTTTTTCACAATAATGGGTCTTCTACATTCAATGAGGAGGGAGTGTCTAGACTCAAGGATATTGAAAGAAGAAATAATAAATTGCTACTTGGAAAAGAAGTGGAATGGCGAACAAAGGGCCAGGCAACTTGACTTGAGTTAGGAGATGAAACACAAAGTGTTTCCAACATTTTCCAAGTTATAGGAAAAGTGTAAATACTATTTGGGATTTACAAGATGAGGAAGATCAAATTGTAAGGGGTTATAGTGGCTTGGCTACATTAGGGGTTAACTATTTTGACTAGATCTACAAAGAACCTAATATAGTGAATATTGTTGATATCTTAATAGTTTCAAGATTTTTTCCTCGACTAGTTTCAGAGAAACATAATCATGATATCTTTGAAGAGATATCCAAATATTAACTTCTCTTAGTGATGTCTACCTTCCAAAAGGACAAAATTCCTAGGTCAAATGACTGAACCATTGAATTTTACTTGGGTCTTTTCGACCTTTTGGGTGACGATCTTCTCAAAGTTGTACAAGAGCTTAGACAAACTGGTAAAGTCCTTAGCTCTTTTAATAAAACTTTTATTTCTCTAATGTCGAAGGTGGACAAACCAATTTCATCTGGGGACTTCTAGCCTATCTCTATGTGTAATCATGTTTACAGAGTAATTTGTAAGATAATTGTTGTTCATCTAAAAAATATGCTTTCGAAGGTCATCTCTACGGAGAAACCAGTTTCTCGAAGAGTGTTTTATTCCTAAGGTTGTTGCGTTGGAAAAATAAGCACTCCACACTATCAGATAGAGGAAATTGCCAACCATTGTGATGAAAATACACCTTTCTAAACATTATGGTCGATGTTGTTGATTATACTTAAGACCACTTCTAATTCATCTTGGCTTAAGTGTTCAAGTAGTGAATTGAATTATGGGGTGTGTCATATCAGTTTCCTTTGCAATATTAATAAATGGTGTTGCTTCTTCTTTCTTTTAGTCCACTTGTGGACTATGCCAAGGTTGTCCACTTTCACCACATTTTTTTCTTTTAGTGTCAAAAGGTTTTGACGAGCCCCAATAATGCCACCTTTTGAACATAAATCTTTATCCATATTCATACCTTTTTTACTCTTTCCCTGGGCCTCTGTTTAACTTTTCAGCATCCATATAACAATTTTGTGTTAAAGATATATTGACTGGCATATCCTCATATTTTGTTGTTTTACTGGCAATTATGTAAGGATTTATCTGTATGCTTATGACTACCTACAAAATGTTGTAGATTCTCGTTGTTACAAGCGGGACACACAAGACTTGGTAATGTGGATGCTCAACAAATGCTATTGCAAAACCTTGTAGGTCTACTTCCGAAGTCCTATTGTGGATACTCTATATGCCTACTAGGGAAGCTATGCTACGGATACTTTGCAGGCCCTATTGTGGATGCTCTACAGGCCTACTGTGAATACGGTACAGGCATTACAATGAGAACTCTACAGACGACACTGCGGGAAGTCTATGGGTCACACTATAGGTATCCTACAGGCAGTTTTATGAAAGCTAAAGGAATAACTCGGATCTAGTTTTAAGAGGATAAGATCACGTCCCATATATTGCATTTAAGACACCAAATGGTTACAAAACAAGAATGGATGTATACGAACTCATGACACCTCGCATTTATTTTTAGTAGCCAGTTGAAACAATGATTTATATTTTGTAATCAAGACATTTTCAAATACAGTTAGTAAATCATATTCTTAATTAGGATTCCTAATTATATGACTATGTTATTTTATGGTTAAGAAGGACAACTCAAGAATCCCTGATTCTTGAGTATGTCCAAAATAGTCTTTTAATTATAGATACCCAAGGGATAACTATATAATAAGATCTCATGTGGGTGAAAGGATTATCTTAGACCAACCAAATTAGTGAGATATCTTGTGTTCAGTGTTGTATCACATCCTTGTGTTTTAATCAATGTTGGAATTGATTTTGCTTGGAGACATGTGTGCTTAAGCTAATTCTTCTGGTACTGTAGGATACCATGGCACCCTGTCTAGGATGCATGGCCCACTTCAACTAGCAAGTGTTACTATTGTGTTTTTATGCAATAGGGTAGCATAAAGAGTGGTTTATCTCATTGCATCTTATGTGTTCAGTGTAATGATTTCCATATGCAATTATAGTACAAGTATTGTGATTGCATGCATAGTTCCATTGCATAATCTGCATCTTCCTCACTTTTATTAATTTATGATTGAAAAGAAGTTTTATCTTAGAACTAAGGTTGCACTTGGTCAATTGAATTGTTGCAATGAGTAAAACATCAAAACAATAGCCTGGCAAGAAGTGGTTGTTTGTACAATTAGTTGATTTTCATATGCAAGTGTGGACTTTTTCAATTCAATACATTATGATTTAAATTCCTACAAGAATGGACCTACTCTTAGCATAGTATAATTTCAATTTATGCAATCAATGTGAATTTAGCATAGCAATTTCCCTTTCGCAACCTGAGTGTGCTTAATATATTTTCATTCCTGTAATTTGCTTTTTGTTTATTGATTTCATTATATGCCATAGACATTAGTAACAAATCCTCTTGCCAAAATATATGTCTATTAATATTACCATTGTTAAGAGTGAAATTCCCTAAAGCCACAACTTCAGAGCACCAGCCCAATGCAGTGTGAACTATGACTGGCATATATAGTGCATAGTAACTCACAAGTTATTATAGGACCCTAGGTTGATAATTAATGTACATAATTATTGTCGCCTCTCTGAGAAAATTAGAAGGTAATTAAAAATCCTATCATTTTGGCGCCATTGCTGAGGATCTACCAACAACCACTGCAAAACTTTGCCTTGGTTTGCATGATAGAATCATTCTATCTTTAACAATTTGAAGTTTGAATATTTTTCTCTGTTTTTTTTCTTACGTGTATTTCTATAGTATTTGCATAATTTCTTTAAAGGTTTTTGCATTGTTTTTACCCTTTTTTTAATCTCAAAGACGGGAAAATGGGAACCTAAGACAAGAGGTAAGACCCTGCATAAATTATGTAGTGAGTCCTTGTTTTTATGATTTCATAATATGATGTTGTTTTGATTCATGAATAGAAATAGAAATCCTCGAGGATGATTTGTTAGCACTATAAAAAACAAAATACTAATAGTGTAGGAAAAAACAATAAAAGGAGAAGGAGTACCAATTTCTAGAAAAAGACACCTACAACTAGCTCTGCAACCAAAAGGAAATTCACATCCTCAATGGTGGAATCGATACAGTCGATTGATTCCTCTGTAGATCCTGCTGCCTCGGTCCAAGTAGAAATTTTATTTCCTATAGCAGACTTTGCCAATACAAAAGAGCTTCTCAGTGGACAACTCGAGAGAAAATTCTAAACAAATCCAATAATAGAGCCAATAGATTTTCCTTCCTCTTCAGATTCAACACCACTCCATGGATTTAAGTATTTTTGGAAGAACGTGGCAAGAGAAGAAGGAACAGGACCTACCAGAGGAGAGACAATTACATTCGAATTTCTAATAAGGAATCTTGAAGCTGGAAATGTTGATTAAATGAAAAACATCCCTCCATCATCCCTGTCAAATTTTAATGGGATGGCAATTGGAGATCTAGATACATTCTTTTTTGAAGTTGATGTTCTTTGTAGGAGTTATGATTGTCTTGCAAATGCAAATAAATTAAAAATGTTCCATACCACACTAAAGAGCACAACACTCTGCTGGTTCATGGGGCTCGGTGAGGAAAACATTTTTACATGGGCAGAAATGAAGAAAGGATTCCTACAAAAATATCAGGACTACTACAAGGACAGAGACCAAAAAGAATCCATCTTCAAGATGACACAAAAAGAATATGAAATTCTAGAAGATTATGTAGAATGGTTACAATATAACTTGCAACATTCAAGACAAAGCACATTGGATTATGAAACCCTACAAATTCTTTTACTATGAGCAATCAGGGAGGAATGCATTGACATTATGAATTTGATGAGGTTTGGGGATGTATCCCAGCTCAAATACAGTTAGATTTGTGACCTTTGTAAAAGATATTCACGAGGAACCTTTTGACTAGGAAAAGGGCAAAGGGACATAATGGCAAAGGCCACCAAAATATCTAGAGGGGGTGTCACTTGGGAAGAGATTGGTAATCTACTGAAGAACTTCAAAACCAACATACTCAGCCTTTTGAGTTCACAGCTGGACACAATGCAGATCAAGAAGAAGCCGAGAGAGTTGGAATTAGCAGTGTACATATTCTACCCCAAATGTAGAAAGAGGCATCCTCTAAAGAATTGTCCATTGTATAAGCTTGACATTTGCGAAATTTGCAAATTGGATCATCCCACTAGCAACTGCCCTTCTCTACCTGGATTGAAATAATTTTATCAAGGGACCAATGCAGAAATTGAGCAGGTATGCGTCATCACTAAAAAATGACCATGGCAACCTCGCCCTCCAAATATGTCCCTAGAAATCTTGTAGACTTATAAGCCTTATTGGGGTAACCAACAAATGCAGCATGCATCTAAACGTTGGTATCCCCTTGTGCCTCAACAATAATGGGTGACCCCAACACCTCATAATTACCCATGGAAGTAGGGGTGGATAAATCGTTCCTTTGGAAATCAATGGCAAATTCTCCCACAACCACAAGTGTTGCCTTTGCAATTACCCCTGCAACCACAGATCCAATTACCTACAATTAATCCACCTTGACAGCCACAACTTCTTGCACAACCTACAACTAACCCAAACAATAAAACAACACAACCCACAAATGTTGTTGAACCAGGCAACTTTCCCACTTACTGCATCTCCTCCATAGACTGCTAGGATCTCCACTTACGATCAAGCATGACCCTCAATAAAATGACTTCTTTTATGACTATCTTTGAAGATGGTGAAGAAGCGGAATAAAGAATACTACCATCCATAATAAATCATCCTAATAATCAACCACATACCCCTCCTCAACCTTCAACTCAACCAGAGCCTATTGAGAACATGCATCCACCTCCTTACCCAGAAAGACTGAGCTTAAACGTACCACTTAATCAACCCGAATTTGATTTTCTAGATGAGTTGATAAATGTTTGTGTGAGAATCCCATTATTTCATGCCATAAAAGATGTTCCCATCTTCCAAAGCTGTGAAAAGAGTTATGCTTACGAAAACTGGGCAGGAAAAGAAAAGATTCCCAGAGTGTTCCGGTCATCAATCAACTAGCAGATTTAATGATGGGAAATACCCTTACTACTAAATACATAGACCCAAGGAGTCCCATAGTAAATGTTCATATCAACAATGTCCTTATCCCCAACACTCTAATCGTACGTGTTGTAATCAATGTAATGAAAAGGGAAACTATGGAAATGCTTGGGCTATTTGATCTGCATAGGACTCCCACTATTTTACAGTTAGTTAATCAGTCTACAGTGAAATCAACGGGAATTTTAGAAGATGTAGTAATTTATGTAGACTTATGGGAACACCTAGCATATTTTATGGTTCTGCGTATCAAGTCTAATTTGGGGGGATACCCCTTGATTTCGAGAATACCATGGTTGGACACAACCGATGCCTATATTGGTTGCATATCCAGAAATATGACTATCTCCCATGGTAGTTCTACTAAAAAACTTACACTCTATCCCCCTGTTAAGCCTAGTACATAACAATAACTATTGGTGTGGGTGGAAGAAGAAGAAGATGGTAATGACAAAAATGCCCATCCATTGCTTACAATATATCAACATCTCGATGTAAAAGAACATACCGAGGATGAGATGATAAATAATTTCATTGCTAATTCCTGCTCCTCCTCATGATCAACTTCTCAAATTTTCAATTAGATTTTGGATCTTAGCGCTCAAGAAAACTATTCCTTGGATGATTCCTCCACAGAAGCAGACATCATACCCCTCCCTCCTAGCAATGCAAATAAATACACCAACATACCCTTGAAATTAGCCTGAGGAAAATCTTGAATATCAATTATGCACTCTCAACTTCATAGACAGAGCAACTAATCAATTTGTTTAAGCGCCATAGTGACGCATTTGCTTGGTATTATACGGATATGAAGGGAGTTCATTTAGAGTTATGCACTCATCACATATACATAAAAAGAGGACTCCCAACCTATCCGTCGACCACAACGAAGAACGAATCATGCCCTGCATGAAATAGTAAAGGAAGAATTACAGAAATTACTCGTTGTGAATTTCATATACCCTATCTCCGATAGCCAGCGGGTGTCACCACTTGTGATTGTCCCTAAGAAAAACAGGAAATAGTGTTAATTTGTGTCAATTACAAAGAACTCAGTAAAGTCCCCCATAAGGATCATTTCCCTTTACCATTCATCGATTAGGTCATTAACACATTGGCAGGAAACAAGTACATATCTTTCCTTGATGGATTTAGCAGATATAATCAAATTCAAATTGCCCCCGAGGACCAAGGAAAGAGAACTTTTAATTTCCCACGTGGAACATTCTCCTACCGAGCACTCCACTTTGGACATTGTAACGCACCCGCTACTTTTTACCGGGCAGTCCTCGGTATATTTTTGGACCTTGTTCATGACTTTGTTGAAGTGTACATGGATGACTTCACAGTATATGGCAATACCTTTGAGGAGGTAGTAACCAACTTGGGGAAGGTACTTAAGTGGTGTAAGGAGACAAATTTACTTCTCAGTAACGAAAAATGTTTTATGCTACTCACTAAAGGTATTGTTTTGGGCCATCACATTTCTCCTACATGTATTCAAGTGGACCCGACGCAAATTGAGGTAATTGCTAGCCTTCTTGTCCCAAAGACGCAAAAATAGGTATGTAGTTTTTTAGAACATGTTGGTTATTATACATGCTTTGTTGAAAATTTCCAAGAATAACATCTCTTATGTTTTCATTACCTTCTAAGAATGTAGAATTTACTTGCACTGAACGATGTCAAACCCTTTTGCAGCTTTGAAGGAGAAATTATGTGCAACACCAGTCTTATGGGGGCCAAATTGGTCCTTACCATTCCACATATCTACTAATGAATCAGACCTGACCATTGGAGAAGTCCTCGGACAACGAGAAGAACAAAAACCATATGCCATTTATTATTCGTTATTAAGAACTTGGATCCTGCAGAACTAAATTACACAGTATCATAACATGAATTTCTTATTATTATCTTTGTTATAAATAAGTATCACCCTTATATAACGGGTTATATTGTGTTTTTGCACACCGATAACTTTTTTTATTTATTGCTTAATGAACAAACCCA
The DNA here is from genome assembly GCA_027924585.1 of Larix kaempferi. Taxonomy (NCBI): domain Eukaryota; kingdom Viridiplantae; phylum Streptophyta; class Pinopsida; order Pinales; family Pinaceae; genus Larix; species Larix kaempferi. The sequence goes on along the minus strand of BSBM01000072.1, from coordinate 8,886,139 downwards.
TCACGAATGGCATAGTGACTAGGTGGCTATTTCTATTACAGGAGTTTGACATATCCATCCTTGATATGCCTGCGAGGGATAATGTTGTTGTTGATTTCCTCTCGAGGCTTACCATTGATGGGAACACGCTTCCTTTAGAAGACGTTTTTCCTAATGAACATCTTTTTGCAATATCTACTAACACAACCTGGTTTGCAGATATTGCTAATTTTTTAGCTGCAAGAAAACTTCCAACGCATCTCTCACCAAAAGAACGACAACAAATTGTGAAGAAGAGCAGTAGGAATTCTTGGATTGAAGGATACCTCTTTTACACGGGGTCGTATCTTATGATCCGATGTTGTGTTAGAGAAGATGATATTTATGATATCCTCCGAGTTTGTCACAATGGGCCTTGTGGGGGTCACTTTGCCAACAAAAGGACTACTTGTAAGGTATTGCATATGGGGTATTGTTGGCACACTATTTTTCAAGATACTAGAGACTATGTGAAGAGTTGCGATAGTTTCCATAGAACGGGATGACCTACCCAATCAGATGAAATGCCACTCAAGACTCATCCAATGGTGGAACCTTTTAAAAAATGGGTTTTAGACTTTGTAGGGCCTATTGACCCACCTTCAAAACAAAAAGCCTACATCTTCATTTGTACTGATTATGTCACTAAATGGGTGGAGATGAAGGCACTTCCAAGAGGTATGGAGTAGGCAGTAGCAAATTTCCTATATGGGGAAATATTTGATTGATTCTAGATTCCACAAGAGATTGTTACTGATGGCGAAGAATAGTTCACCTACAAGCATGCTCAAAAAGTCACAAAGCAGTATCAAATCAAGCATAAAATAACCTCACCATACCATCTATAGGCAAATGGACAAGTGGAAGGGACCAACAAAATTATAGAATCCATATTAACCAAGACGGTCCAATTACATCTCAAGAATTAAACTGATGGACTACCATAGGCTCTGTGGGCTTACCGTACTAGATGGCGCAACACAATAGGTTTCACTCCTTACGAGTTTGTATACGGTAAGCAAGTTACTCTTCCTATTGTGATGGAAATAAAAACACTAAGAACTGCACCACAATTGGGGATGGACCTATCTAGGGCACATCTAAACCGCTTGAAGTAGATCAATGAGTTGGACGAATTACACCAAGCCGCTTTACAACATGCCATTGTTTTCTAGTAGCAAAGAACTAAACGGCACGATAAGTTCATAAAACACAAAAAGTTTCAAGTAGGAGATTAGGCTCTTTTAAATGACTACATGTTCAAGGACTTTAAGGGGAAACTCGGTACTTATTGGCTAGGACCATATGACAATGGATCAATGAAGATGTCTAGCATTAACGAAGACAAAATTGCTTTGATGGCTAACAATCATCGCTTGAGGACATATAGGAAACCCCTATCCAGGAATGCATTTGTCGAAAATTTCATAGCATGTTGGTGCAATGAGGGTATGGATCTTTTGGCTACAACATCAATAATAAAATGATCTCCCATCCATGGTAAGAAAAATCCAATTGTGAAAACCTTCTTGGGAGGAACAATTGGATTGGAAACCAGTTTTCTGGCAGGTGACATTTGAATAATAATAATAATAAATTTTTTCTACAACTAATACTCTGTTTTAGCTTGGTATTTTCCAGGGACACTCTGTTTCAAGATCGCATATAGCCACTGCATAATCTACTACTATAAAAATAGCGTACATGATTTCTCGTAATAAAGATATTCGTGTGGGACTTTCTGCAAAATTTCCCGCAGTACAGATATTCTTGTAGGACTCTTCGCAATATTTCCTATAGTATAGATATCCCTGTAGGACTTCCCGTAGTATGTTTCCTACAAAACTTCCCATAGCAAAAAAATATTTCCTACTCCAGATGTACACTTCATAACTTTTTGCTTCTTCCCCGACATAGTTATATTTGCAACTGCATCAAGTACAACAAGATTCAACGTCAAGATTTAGGCGATCATCCCTGCCATTTTCCAGTAGAATTCAACTTCTTCCAACCACATCCATCTCCTCAATGCTACAACCCTTCTCAAGTAAGTCAAGGTACATGTATCAGCTTCTTTACTAGTAATAAATAAAAATGAGAAGGCCTGCCAAATATCTCTATGCCATATCCGCCTACCCTTCCGTTCTTTACCCAAGGACAAGTAATGGTTTTGGTGTTGGGAGGAAGGACATCAAAATTAGTGGGGCATAGATTTTTGTGCATACTGATATATTTGGTAGAACCGCCAAATTTGGAAAACATGACATTCGCACTTATATGGGTTGCAGATTACCAAAAAATTAGAGTGAAATGGCATACCCATAATCAATAAAATATGTCTGCATAAAATCACCATAATTTTCGTCAGACCTCTCGAATTAAAGATCCTTGTGTATGCCATATGCCTACTCTGCCTCTAAAAATTGAAACCGCACTCTTAATCTCTCCCTATGAATGTAACATTGCTCAACCAACATCATGGTAGGTTTACCTTCTAGAGTGAACCAGAAAACACCAGCCTCATAACCTAGGACCCAAAAATACATAGAATTTTGGAGGATGCGGGGTGGATGATTATTTTGAAATATTGAGAAAGAGTAACAAGGATATTGCAATGGAATTTGCAATGTCTTACAACCCGTCGATCGTAGAAGTTAGGGGATTTCAAATCCAAGTAATGGAAGAGGTAATTGCCAAAATCATGGGCCTCCCACGGACCGACGAGAGGTGGTTTGCAAGGAGAGCTCTGCTAAAATTCTGCGAAGAGAGAATTTTTTGTGGGCAACAAGACCATTCCGGAATCAGATAAAGGGACAATAGGCATCTCTCCTACCGCCATGCCCACAGGTTGCTCTCTCCATCATCAAATTTTTAACCTATGAAGGGAGATTCAATTTAATATTTGGTTAACATTTTAAGTTGTTGACAAACTTAAGACACCATAGGCATATCAATATGCCTTATTTTCTCTTGAATTCCTTATAATTAATGTGCAAAATGGTTAAAGAGGGGAGAAACCATGAGGCCAGTTTGGCCCATCACGGGCTTATAAGGCTACTGGTGGAAGATACTTTAACGGAAATGCAACAAAAATGAGATGGTTTCATAGGAGGTCTCTTGTCCCAGTAGCATGGAGAGTGTCAATTTCGAAGCCCATAGAAACACCATCAAGAACTATAGGACCTCTACCATAGGATACTCTAGTAGAAACCCCAAGGGAAATTGTGGCTTTGTAAGGTTGTGCCTCACGCCCTAGTCGGCGAATTTTATGGAAGCAAACTTAGAACGCAGAAAATTCACCAATAGAAACCTTGCTTGGAATCACTGTAATAGAAACCCTTGAGGTAGTCAAAGTGTCGCCGCGAGAATCATCATGGTCAAAAAGGCGACATTCGTGGACTATAAAACTGTCCAATTGGCCTAGAACTCATTTTAGGAGTGTTATGGAACAGGAAAAGAAACAGGAAATTATTGAGATTGTTGAAGATGGAGATTCTCAAGAAAATAAGCCAGAGTAGGACATGATAAATGAGAACAAATTCATAGAAAAACAGTTGGTTCATGCTACAGATTACCCTTGGAGAGCAATTGAAGCTGTGGGAATGGCAGAAGAGAAGCCACAAAAAATTAAAAAGCGAAGAAAGGAGAAAGCATTCTTGGTAAGTAAAATACAACCTCTTTCTCTTATCGAGTACAATAAATCCTTCATAACATTGAAGAGAATGTATAGGGATCTTAAACGTTCATTTGGGTTTTTATCCGAGGAATTGGATTATACTAAGAAGAGACTAAGGGAGTTTGAGCCACAAAGGAACTTGGATACTCTAGTGGAGTCAATTGGTAGGCATAATGATTGGCTACTTTTAGGATCTCAAGGAGAGGCCTAGGACACCCTGATAGAAGAGACCAATGATATAACTAAGAATTTAAAATCGTTGAGTCCTCTAGAAGAAGGAAAACCCGAGGAAGAGAGATATAAATCTATGGATATGGGAGAATCCAGAGAGATGGAGGAATAGTAGGAACTGACAGAAGAAGAAACAATAGGAATGCTAGGCCTAATATATGCTTATTAATAATCTGACATTTAAATTGTCAACCGAGGCTTCGTAATCAAAGCCTATTCAGTGCAAACTAACTAATGTAATGGTTTACAAAAGAAAGATGATAACTAGATGCTTTCAAATCAAAGTCAAAACTATTACAAGAAGTAGTACAATAATTTAATAAACTATTTTGTGAAACTATGATAATTTCAAAGAAAAATCTTTATGAGGAAAACACACTTTAAATGCAATTTATGATCTATTGTTTTATAAACAAATCACATCAAACAATAAACAAACTAAAAATATCCCTATATACAAAAGCTACTAAAAATATGCTATTTGTAAAAATAAGCAACCATGATAAATACACTATTCAAACTAATATAAAAGAAACTTTAATTGGGTGGCAGGCTAAGGGATAACATGGCTGGTGGCAGGACTGACGGCGATCTACTGCTGACTGTAGTATGCACGTTTCCCAAGCTACCTTTCATTGGACTTTTCACCATTTTTAACTCGAGTTTTCTTTTCTAGGGTTTTTACCATTTCCTGCCCATTTCACTCCACTATGGTTTTTTTGCTGTTTTTATTTTTCATCAATATGGAACGGGAAGATGAGCTGGATTATAATAGTGATCACCTGGCATTTAGTGACATTTGGGCATCACCACCTGCCAGGTTTCGTGATGGGCTGAGGGCTTGGTCCTCCGGTGAGGGTGCTAGTCTTCAGTCACCTCTCTTTGGTTTCGGGGAAAATACCTTGGCGCCGGGGTCGGATGTTGGCCTGCAAGGCTTGGATTCTATTGTAGGGATTTATGAGACGGTTTTATCACTTGTGAGGAGTGCTTTTTTGGAGACCGAGTATTTGGTTGGAAACGGTTTCATTTCGATGCCTGCAAAACCTTGTTTTTTCCTGGCGTCTCCTTCGGTGGGGTTTATTAGTTCTCCGGATTTCTTGATCGATTATGGGGTTGGTATGGAACGGTCATTTGCTATTGGTGTGGAGGGGTCGTTAAGTCTGAAACCTTCTGTGCCTGCTGGGAATGGTCCCTTCTCTTCGGTCGGTCAAGGTTTCATTGCATGCGGGCTGGACACAAATGAATTGAGGGGTTTTCTGAGCCCTCAACCTGCTAGGGTTCGGTCTTTGGACTCTCGACTAGACGAGGTGGAGGGGGAAGAGGAGGTCAGTTCCCGAAAAAAACCTCGGCGAAAGTGGTTGAAGAATACTAGCAAGGCGTCCAATTATTCCCTGGGGGAAGACACTGGCTTCCAACACATTTTGATGATGGTTAAAACGGTGCTAGTGGGTAGGGTTTACGGGCGTATGGTGGCTCTTAAGACTATCATTAATTGGGTGAACAGGTCGTGGTCAACCCATCTAGGCTATTCTCCGGAGGTTGTGGCTTTGTCGGGCGGATGGTTTGCATTCCATTTTACTCAGGATATTCATGCGCTGTGGGTTCTTGGCCAGAACTGGAATGTGGTGAATGTTCCCTTTTTATTGAAGCCGTGTGATCCTATGTTTGATACTAGCAGGGAGAAGATGGACACTATTCTGTTATGGGTGAGACTACCGGGTTTGCCATTGCATTATTGGTCTGAGGTACATTTCAGGAATATTGGTAACCTGTTGGGTAATTATCTGGATGTTAATTTTTCCTTTATTGAATCTAAGTATCAGAAGGTTGCATGTATTTTAGTTAGCATCAATGTTCATGAGGGTTTTCCAGATGCTATGGACTTACGTTGGGGCCCCTATATCTTCCCCCAGACGCTGGATTATGAAAATGTTCCATATCGTTGTAGAAGGTGTCATGAATATGGGCATCCGGCAGTGGAATGCCCCCTTCCTCTGCGTGTTCGGAATGGTGTGTCCTCTCAGGTGGGGGCAAGGATGGAACAAGCTTTTGAGAGGCCGACCTCTCCGCCTCCAGTGACACCTGTGGGAATGGAGATCCCTGCTACTACCACGGTACCGGTTGTGGAGAATCCTCATTTGGATGGTCCTGATGACAATGTTGGGGCCTCACATGTGGGTTTCATTGCACACCCTCTACCTTCGGCGGTCTTGGCATGTGCGGCGACTACATTTTCACTTCCTCGACAGACCGTTCATAACTCTGGTAATTTTTTGACTTCTCAACCCTTGTCTGTAAATTTCATTATGAATAATTTTACTCTTCCTAGTATGGATTGGCTGGAAGGCTTGAAAAAACTTTGTATTTCCTCTGAATTGTTGACCCCTCATACTCCTAGTGGCTTCTCCACTAGGATGATCGACCCCCCGGTCATTCCCCTTCTGGAGGAGGTTAACCCTCCAGACCCTTTAGCCTTAGCCCCTATTAATCCTCCTTTGGCTTCATCTTCATCCCCTACTGGTTCCTCTGACTCTGGTTATTTTATCCGTTCTATGGTTAAGAAATCCTCTGGAGGGCTCGGGAAAGTTAAGGTCAGATCATCTAAGGGTAGAGGACGTCAGTCCTTCATCTCAAAGGCAAAGTCCAGGGCTTGCTCGGACCTCCTAGAAGGGAAACAACAATCCATTGAATGGGCACTTAGAGCTGTGCAAACCCAAAAGAAAGGGATCACATGAAGATTATGTCTTTCAACGTTCGGGGTCTCGCTGGTCCCTCCAAAAGATCAGCATTACGGTGGGTGATCGAGATTGAACACCCTGACATCTTATTGTTACAAGAAACTATGGATTCTGGTTTTGAGGTTATTACAAAATTGAAGTGTTGGTTTCTGGGCTGGTTGTTTGAAGCTTCGGATGCCCGAGGACGGTCGGGAGGTATTGCTATGGGTTGGAAGGAAGGAGTTATCCGGGTGACTAGTACTTGGGGGATGGATTCGGTTCTGGGGATGTCCTTTACCACCCTGGACTTTGCTCAGGAATTTACTTTCTTAAACATCTACGGGCCCTATTGTAATCGCATCCCCTTCTGGGATTCTCTGCTCAGTAAAAGCATTGTCAAGGGAAATTTTGTGATTATGGGGAGGATTTGAATTTTACCTTAGGTCATTCGGAGATTTGGGGTCCACGTGCTCAGGTGGACTCTCTTTCTGATTATTTTATCAGGAAATTGATTGCTGGGAATCTAGTGGATGTGGAACCTGTTTGTCTAAAACCCTCCTGGAGGAACAATAAGGTTGGGGATTGTCGAGTGGCAAAGCGATTGGACCGCTTTTTAGTTGCTGAACATCTTGTGGAGTCCTTTTTCCATATTCGACAGTGGGTTGGGAGTGGGGGTTCGTCGGATCACTATCCCATTTTCATGGAACTTAATAATGGACCTGTTAAGCCGCCTAGTCCACTTAAGTTTAACAAGAACTGGGTGAATGATTCTACCTTTGTCGACTTGATACAATCAACATGGATTCCTTACCAGTCGGATGGTCACTTGTTAGTTGCTTTTCATTTTGCAGAAAACATTAAGCGATTGAAGGGTCCAATCAAGCACTGGGATGGGAAGAAGCGACGTAGGGAGAAAAGGGAACTCTTACAGATTGAGGCTGATCTTTCTACCATGGCCATGAGTGATGGGGGTGGCTATCTGTCTCGGGATACAAAAGATACACTAGTTCGGCTCGAAGCTAGAAAAAACACCCTACTTTTGGAACAGGAGGAGGCTTGGCGCCTCAAGAGCAGGGCTATATGGTTGGAAAGTGGTGATGAAAATTCCAAATTTTTTTATGCATATGCTAAGGGGAGATGATCTGCCAACACTATTTGGTATTTGAAGGACCGTCTGGGTACTGGACATAATACTTCTGAGGGGTTGGCGGGGGTTGGGGTCAATCATTTCAAGGATCTTTTTAAGGTGGGGGACAGAGTTAACATTGAGGAAGTTGTTTGAGTGGCTCAACTTTTTCCAAGCTTTGTGGAGGAAGATGATAACAGGAATTTGATGAAGGAAATCACTGAAGTTGAATTGAAGGAGGTTCTCTCCAGTTTTCAAAAGGACAAAAGCCCGGGGCCAGATGGGTGGACCATCGAATTCTTTTTGGGACTGTTTGATATCATTGGCAACGATCTGTTAAAGTTGGTAGAAGATACCAGATTGGAGGGAAGGATTCTGGCTTGCATCAACTCTACTTTCATTGCCTTAATCCCTAAATCAGACTCCCCCTCTACTTTAAATGATTTCATACCTATTTTTTTATGCAATTGTGTTTACAAGATTATCACTAAGGTTATTGCTCGACGCCTCAAGCCTATTCTTTCCAACCATATCTCTGAGGAATAGTTCGGGTTTTTGGAAGGTAGACAGATTCATGAAGCTGTAGGGGTGGCACAGGAAGGCCTTCACAGTGTCAAAACCAGGAAGCTGAAAGGAGCAATACTCAAGATTGATCTATCAAAGGCCTATGACAAAGTAAATTGGTTATACTTGAGGCTTCTGCTTTCCCATATGGGCTTTAATATACACTTCATTTGGTGGGTAATCAACTGCATTACCACGGTCTCCTTTTCGGTCCTTATCAATGGGCTGCTACACCTTTTTTTCACTCGGGTCGTGGACTTCGGCAGGGGTGTCCCCTTTCTCCACTTCTTTTTCTTTTGGTTGCTGAAGGTTTGAGCAGGGCTATTAAAGAGGCTAAAAGTTCTGGAAGTCTGGCAGGCATTTTGGTTTCTCCGAATTTCTTCATCACCCATCTACTTTTTGTGGATGATATCCTCATTTTTTGCTCTGGTTCGATCAGGGATGGACATAAACTCAAGGAGTTGCTGGAACTGTTTTCTCGAGCCATGGGGATGGAGATTAATGAGGAGAAGTCTACATTAACCGCTAATTTCCTCAACATTGAAGAATTGGAGGTCTACACTAGATTGTTCCCTTTTTCACATCTCCCTCTTTCGGAGGGACTTAAGTATTTGGGCTTTAATTTAAAACCAAATTGCTATGAAAAGCGGGACTGGTATTGGCGCATTGAGAAGATGGAGAAGAGACTTTTTTGTTGGAGCCACAAATGGCTCTCTAGGGCTGGCAGGCTGGTCTTGGTCAAAGCTGTATTGGAAGCTATTCTGGTCTACTGGATGTCTTTGACTTGGATTCCTAAGGGCATTTTGGATAAAGCTAGGAGATTATGTTTTCGGTTCCTTTGGAATGGGAAGGAGGATTCTCATGTGGCTCCTTGGGCACGTTGGGACTCACTCGCCTTCTCGAAATCCTTAGGGGGGTGGGGTTTGAAGAATATTTTCCTTTTTTCTAAGGCACTGGCCACAAAGGGAGGTTGGCGTTTGATTAAGACTGGAGGCTTGTGGGCGCAGGTTATGTGGCAAAAGTATATGGCACCGGACACTATTGATTCATGGATCCGCAGGCCAAACAAAAATCATTTGTGGGGTTCCATAATCTGAAAGGCTGTGGTTAAATCCTTTAACCTTATTGAACGGGATCTTGTATGGGATGTTGGTACAGGTGAGAAGGTTAGGATTGGGCAGGATCCTTGGGTGGGTTGTATTAATCAACACATTCTACCTGTGGCGACCTTGGAGACTTTACACATGCGTGGTTATTTTTTCTTGTCACAGTTGGCTGATCCTCTCGAACTTGCGATGGGTTGTCATGCATGGCGTCCCATTAGGTCTTTTGGTTTGGCTGTAAATGAGGAGATGGAACTGGTTAGATATTTTCGGGCACTCAACCTTGACCACATTATATTGTCTAAGGAGGAGGATGTATTGTGCTGGGATGTTGATACTTCAGGCATTTATACTCCTAAAGGGGGTTACCTGAAACTCAGTGCTGATATCATGCCGAAAGAAACTGTCTGGTGGTGGAAACTCCTATGGAAACAAAAATGTTCACATAACTCTCGCCTTTTTATGTGGTGTGCTCTTCGGAAACGGGTTCCCACTTGGGATTTTCTACAGAAACGTAATAAAATTGGTCCGAGATGGTGTTGTTTATGCAAAGCATCGAGGGGAACTGTTGCACACCTTTTTATTCATTGTGGTTTCATTCAAGCGGTTTGGGAAGTTGTTTCTCGGATTCTGAAGATCATTTTTCATTGGGTGGGGGATAACATTGAACAGGCATGGTCTAACTGGTATCATAACCCTTTGTATAAAGGTTACAGGGCATTGCCTCTGCTGGTGATATGGGGGGTTTCGCTAGCCCGGAATCATTATATTTTCAATGATAAGCCTTTTATTCATACTCAGACTGCTATAAACTGCTGTGGTATTTTTCTGTCTATTAAACGGGTTAATCCTCCAAACCTTGTTCGTGATATACAGCCACTGTATATTGATCGATCACGGCCCTAGGGATTCTTCGACGATGCATGTCAGAATAATTACTGTGGGGGCGGGGCTCTATTATTTCTATCTCCTGCACATTTTTATGAGATGTCTATGGGGTTGGGGGATGGTAGTAATAACTTTGCCGAAATTGTAAGCCTCAATTTACTTGTTTTGTTTGCTCAAGAGACGGGGTGTCGTGAACTTTTTGTGTTTGGGGATTCACTTAATGTGGTTCAATGGTTGCTGGAACACATCAATGTTATAGCATCAGGTTGGCCAATATCTTGAGATCAGTTAGAGACTTCAGTAGTACATTTGACTCATTTCATTGCCATCATGTCTACAGGGAGAACAACACAGCGGCAGACCGGGCATCGAAAGCGGGGCTCCTGCTGGGGGCTGGTCAATGGAAAATCACAGAATTTACCGATGGCTTGGTTCGGGAGTTTTATCATCGACCATTCATAGACTGATTTCACTATTTGGCTATGATTTTTTGGGGGAACTCTCTACTTTCACTATCTTGGTCATGTTTTGGTACTACATACTGGTGGACAGTCACTTGATTGCCCCTTCTCGGCTGTACGGGATCTTTTATTTACTCTATTTTGGAAAACTGTTGTATATATGTTTTTATTTAGAACAACTGTAACTGGATATTAGAGTTATTTTTATATCACTCTCACTGTGTTACTACACAGCAAAAACACTTATCAAAAGTGTTGCTGATCAAATGTAATTTTGTTCTCAAAAGATGAAATAGAATTACTGCTTTTTTTTCCTAGGAAAAAAAATAAAAATAAAAACAACTTTAATTAATAAACAAATGCTAGACTACAAAATTTAAATCAAACCTCAAATCACTGAAAAGTAATAAATCTACATCAATCTATGTTGAACAATCAAACTCTATATGCAATTTATATGATAAATATTTAAAACCTATGATCTAGATTAAAAATTTCACAAGCCTAAGAGATAAGTTCGACACTCTTTTGCTCAATTGTTCAAGTGCAGTGAATTATATTTACATGACTTACAACGACGATCTATGGCAACAACGATGTGAACAAACCAAATACAGAAATGGCTAAATGAAGAATGATTCACTATTGAAAGTACATGCACAAAGAGAACGAAAAAAGCCGAGATTATACTCTATCTATTATATGAACCAAAGCATGATATATTATTTATGAAGATCAAAATGTTTGATGCACAACATTCAACAATGAGAAAACTATACGACAAGGCAGATCTACAGTCACACGATTAAAATTTAAACAAATTCCTTAAACATTTGTTAACAGAACAAAAATAAGAACTGTGAATATGAACAAAATGATACAGAGAATAAGAAGAAGGAAAACCAGTCATGAGGTTGGGCCAGGCCTCCGGCAGGTCTGCTTCTAAGAAACGCTAATTCATAGAGATAAGTCGATCCAAAACAAACTCACAATCTTCGTTAACCAATCTCATAGATTATAAAGCTTACATCATTGACGTGATTACACACAATTGAAGTTGCAAATGGTGGTATTACTAGGTCGAGAGAAAAAACAATCTCAAAGAGCAGACTATCCAACTTATCTCTCCCTCGAATACTATTGTCCATTTATACATCTCGAGGAGAATAACAAAATATCAGATAAATGGGAATGGTATGCTAAAAATAGAGCGTATCTGCCCATGCATAAACAAAATGGAGTTAATCTTTAACACGTCTCCCTTCCAGAACCGACCACAACTAAAATCCTGTCTAAATTTTGTCAAAAGAAAACCACTCGCACTGTAGCTAAATAAGACTATTCTAGAAGTGGGTTTTGAACGGATTTGTGAGATTCTTCATTGTTTGCTCAGAAATCACCCCCGAAATCAACTTCCTCATGAATGGCAGGAATTGTCATGCTGGCACAAGTGGTAGATAAAAGATTGGACTTTGACCATCGTGCAGGTATAAGATGAACGAACAAAGACTGGGGAACAATATATGAGCTGTCACAAGAACATAGCTTTGAAATCTTTGATATTGATGCCATATGCCATGTCCAATTAGCTGGTGCCACGTTCAATCTAGAAAAATCAACGCTATGTATCCCGAGCTGGTATGTATAATAGGTACGAGAAAGAGTATTGGATTTGTAAACCACAAACAAACCCACAATAAGACCAAAGCACATGTAATTTAATATGCCAATCTTTATTTGAAAGTAAAATATTGTTATAAATCATAAAAAAATGACAAACAAATGAGAATTTACCTTGGTTGTGTATATAATATCGAATTAAATTGTATGTGCTTGCATTTGTAGCTTATATACCAAGATGTACAAAAAATGAAGAAAACAAGTATAAGGATGATCAATTTGAACCTTACATAGTGTCAAAGACTAAGCAAAATAGCGAACCATCAAGGAATAAGCAAGGGTAGCGGACTGAGTGGCCTAATTATGATTCACGACATTGAAAGAGAAGTAGCAAGTTGGAAAGCAAATGATGAGGACTTAGAGAACAAGGCTGGACCTCTTCTAAACCAGTAGAGAGATGTTGAACAAAAATATAAAGTGGAAAATGCCAAACTGGGAGACAACCATGACTATACAAAGATTGAACAATGACGTGCAACAACTCAACACATGAGAAGAGTTATATGTGCCACTTAGCCCACAACATGAGAGATTACAAATTACCTTCTCAATTATATTTTGTCTTCCTCAAGAAGCATTGGGTCTACTTTCGAATAAGAACTTTAGCATCTGGGAATACTAATCAGATTATGGTCCTTGATTAGTTCATCCGGGCATTCTCTAAAAGTAATGAAGAGGATCGGGACCTACTTTGTGAGCATTACCTCCACAATTTGGTGATGACTAATTTTGTCCAATGGAACCCAAATCCCTATGTTGGGGTGTCTAGATTCATGCCTTTGTGTCCTTTATGAGGAATAAACTCAAGTGGAGTCAATCACTCACATATTTGAACTTCTTGGAATGGGATGACGATTTTTGGATCAGAGGGTCACCTCCACCAGTGGAATTATTAGTAGCATGGGTTGAGATGCTTAAGGATCTTGCATTCGTGATGAATTTCAAAGAAGCACCAAGCTCAATAATGACCACTTGCAAGAATTGGGAGGCTTTGAATAGGTTGGAAGTCATACTTAGTTTAGAAGAAGAAGTGGATCCATGATCCTTGAATTAAGAAGGAAAGAGCCTTTCAACCATGAAATATTGGAGGTTAATTTAGATAGAGTTTAGTTATATCTTGATTGCCTAAAGGTGCATGAATTGATTGGGTAAGATTAAATTTTCATCTTCCACTTATGTGGAGTCCTACATGAGAAGAGGGGAAAGAGGATGAATTTTGGGGCACTGTCACCCAGAAGATGGGGTATTATACAGCTGTGGAAAAATAACACCCTGCATACAGTTGGAGTACTCTTTGTTGGGAATATGCACTCCCAGAACCTTCTAGCCCTAAAGAGTGTAAGAAATTAGCTTGCATGAGGACATGCAAAACCTTTGGTTGGGGGGAGATGACAAGCCCCAATAACGCCACCTTTTGAACAGAGCTTCTTATCCAAATTCATACCTTTTTTACTATGTTTCTATCTCTATTTACCTTTTTAGCATCTAGATGACAATTTCTGCTTAAAGGTATATTGGTTGGCATATACTCATATTTTGTTGATTTATTGGCAATTAAGTTAGGATATGTCTATATGCTTAAGACTACTTGTAGAATGTTGCAGTTTCTCGTTGTTATAGGGAGGCTACAGAAGACCTGGTACTATGGATGCTCAACAAATGGTATTACGAAACCTTATAGTCCTACTAGGGAAGACCTATTGCCGATATTTTATAGGCCTACTGCAAAAGCTATTACGTGGATACTCTATAGGACCTACTATGGATACTCTATAGGCCTACTGCAGATACGCTACATGTGTTACTGTGGGAACTCTACAGGAAATGTTGCAGGAAGTCTACAGGTCACAATATAGGTATCCTATAGGCAATTTTATAAAAGCTACATGAATAACTCAAATCCAGTTTTAAGAGTATAAGATCACGTCCCATATCTTGTGCTCGAGACACCACATGGATACAAAACAAGAATGGATGTAATCCTAAGAGGATCCGATCTCATGACACCCAGAACATATTTTTAGTAGCCAGTTTAAACAATGATTTATATTTTGTAATAAAGACATTTGCAAAGGTAGTTAGCTAGTCATAGTCTTAATTAGGATTCCTAATTATATGACTTTGTTATTTTATAGTTAAGAAGGACAACTCGAGATAATTCCCGAGTATGTCCCAAACAATCTTTCAATTATAGATATTCAGGGGATCACTATACATAAGATCTCTTATGTGTGAAAGGATTAGTCGAGACCAACCATAATAGTGACATATTCATGTGTTCAGTACTGTATCACATCCTTATGTTTTAATCAATGTTGGAGTTGGTTTTGCTTAGAGACATGTGTGCTTGAGCTAATTCTTCTACTATGTAGGCTACCACAACACCCTATTTAGGAGGTAGGGTCCACTCTTACTTGAATGTGTTGTTATTGTGTTTGTATGCAGTAGGATAGCATAAAGAGTGATTTATCTCATTGCATCTTGTGTGATTCGTGTAATGATTTCCATATGCAATTCTAGTACAGGTATTGTGATTGCATGAACAATTGCCATTCTTTTATAGAATTTATTGTTCCATTGCATAATCTGTATCTTCCTCGCTTTTATTTATTTATGATTGAAAATAAGATATATCTTAATACTAAGGTTGTAATTGGTCAATTGAACTATTGCAATGAGTAAAACATCAAAACAATAGTCTGGCATGAAGTGGTTGTTTATGCAATTAGTTGATTTCCAGATGCAAGTGTGGACTTTTTCAATTCAGTACAATGTACTTTCAATCCCCGCAAGTGTAGATTTACTCCTAGCATAGTATACTTTCAATTTCTACAATCAGTGTGAATTTAGCATAGCAATTTCCATTATGCAACCTGAGTGTGCTTAATATAGGTTTTTCATTCTTGCACTTTGTTTTTTGTTGATTAATTCCATTCTATGCCTTCGACACTAATAACAGAACCTCTTGCCAGAATATTTGTCCAGTAATATTACCATTATTAAGAGTGAAATTCCCTGAAGCTACAACTTCATAGCACTAGACCAATGCAAGGTGAACTACAAGTTCTTATAGGACCCTAGGTTGATAATTAATGTAAATACTTCTTGTTATCTCTCTAAGAAATTAGAAGGCAATTAAAAATCCCATCAGGTTTGAGCAAGGCTTTATCAACAACTATAAGAGAAATGGAAATACAAGGGAGTTTTTGACCCATCTGCTCCTCATTAATGATGTACTTCTTTTTGCTCATGGTCCAATAGACAAGGAAAGGAACTTTCAAGAAATTTTACTACTTTAATGCAAGGAAACAAACATTGAGGTTTATCTTTAAAAATCTACTATTAGTTTCAGTTGTATCAATGAGTTAGTGACTCGGGGGGTTAGCTAGTTCTTATAGTTCAAGTTAGTGGATTCAAAAAAGGGATGAAATACTTGGGGTTTGTTCTAAATCCTCTAGACTTAAAGATTGGGGGTGCTTGATTTGTAAAATTGAAAGAAGGATTCATTTATGGTTTCATAAATGGTTGTCCAGGGGATGTAGGTTGACACTTGTTGAAGTAGTATTCGAAACAATACCTATATATTGCTTTTTATTAGCTCACATTCCCAAAGGCGTGCTAGAGAAAATAAGAAAGATTTGTTTTGATTGCCTCTAGAGAGGTAAAGATGATTGGTTAAGATGGCAACATTTGGAAAAACTAAAACATGAAGGAGGTTGGTGCATGAAACAAATCTTTTTTTTTTGGCAAGTCCTTGGTTGCCAAATTTTTGTGGAATCTATTTTCCAAAGATGGTTTATGGAAAATAATTTTAGTTCATAAGTATCTGGCTCCCACTACACTCTTAGTTTGGATTCAAAATCTTATTGAGATTTTAAAAAACGATTCAAAACATTGGAAATCCTTGGTGTTAGGTTTCCTACTCATAAAAAATCACTAAGATTGGCATGTTGGAGAAGGTACTCGGGTGAAAGAAGGGTGGATGCTATAATGGGGAACAACAACAATATTTTTTTTCTAGAAGTTTAGTCCAGTGGTTACAACAACAAGGTATTTTTACTTTAAATCAATTGGTTGATGAAGGATGGACCGATATCTTGTAGTAGGGGTGGTTTTGTGTTGAACAATTAGGTTTCATAGGCGATTAGGTTGATACTTGGGGCAACTTATATTATTGAATTGAGGAATGGTCACATTAGATTAATTGAAGACTTGGATGAGCTCATTTGGAACATGAATAAGGTGGGAGGTGTTTTATGCTAAACTTGGCTTTAGAGGGACAAGTGCAAAGTTGGTGGTGGTATCCGATTTGGAAGGATAAAGCACCCAAAAAGACAAAAGTGTTTATGTGGCTTGCACTTATGAATAAGGTTCCAGCCTAATTTTTTTTACAAAAGAAGCATAAGCATGGTCTGAACATTTGTTACATGCGTAGAAATGAGGATGAAGATGAAATACATCTTTTTTCACGTTGCCCCTATGCATTACGAATTTGGAAGGATATTGATAGGTGGATAGATGTTAACAAATGCGTGGCAGGGAGAACAAGTGTAAGATGGTTTAAGACTTTGGTTTTAACGATGATAGTGATAGGATTTTTGAGCAATCTCTTTTATCACTATTTGGGGCATTTGGTTGGCATGCAACTCCAATGGGAAGTTTAGGAAATAAATGGAAATACTCTAGGCATATTTATAAGGTCCGACATGAGTTAGTATCATAACAAAATCATTTATGTCCCTAAATTTGTTTAGAGGTTGATTTGAATCTAGGTCTACCAAATAAGATTGTTATAGAGGGGGGTAATTCTAAATGGATATTGGAACCAAATTATGAAAGCATGCATTTCATATGCATAGTTTGTTAAGAGATAGATCGTCTATAGGATGCGTATCCAAAGGCTAAGGCCTCTAAAGGGGAAAAGGGGGAAATAACAAACCTAGATGATAGACTCATTATCAAATTAAATCTCACATGACAACTCCAACAAAAGGTGTAGATCACTCAAAGCTTGAAACATTGACAAAGGTCCCAACTTCTTTGTTTGAGGTGGGGGATATTGACAGAGATTCGGTCATATCAAAAGAGCCCTCTCATATGTAGCATATTACGATTGAAAACCTCTCAAAGGGATAAAGAGGCAACATAATGACATAAATCATACCCATAAAGTGAAACCGTACCTTCCATTGTATCAAAGAATGACAACGGATAAGCAACAGTCAGGTTAGAACATGGGCCCTATGATCATAGTTGTAACTAGATACTCAAACCCAATGAAAGGGGTTGAAAATTGAATATTAGATCCCAAATTCGGTTATGTAAGGGTCGATGATTGCAAATTAGATTCCCAAATAGAGAATTGTGCATGTAAATGATTTTTTTGCAATATAATTGACAAAACTCATATCAACCAAGAAAAAACAACAATAATGGCTTTTAAAGAGCTAGCAACATGATTTATCCCTATCACATTTGACAATGCAAATTTAAGAAGGTTCAACAACAATGCATATATTGATCCTATTTTTTAATAATAACAAAAATAATAAAATAATAAAATAATATTAATAATATTAATAATATTATAATTTTAAGGTCATAAATTAGCCAGATGCCAAATTGATGTATGAAACCCCCTTGTTTGTGGGACACAAGACCCCTCTGTGCAAGGATTTCATTGCTTCTCATAGCGTGTCTTAACATCTTCGCACTAGGGCTAATGAAGTTGTAGCACAGTGGTAAATCATTTGAAGTTTATTTTCATTAGCCCATGTTCGATTCTTAGAGGATGGTGCTTATGACATTTTCTTGAGAATGTTATGAATCACAAGGGGTTATCTTTGCATCTAAGCCTCGATCTCACTAGGCGCAATACTCTAAAAGAAGACCTTCTTAAAAATATACCCCAACTTTGACTAAAAAAAAAGAAAAAAGGAATTACTATATTGAAAATACATCTCCCTATTATTATAGATTCAAACATGACCTGCAAGGCACATTTTACACTTCCAGTGTTTATCTCCTAGACGATCTGGAATGTTCGTAATAGGGTGATATTTGAGGATTACAACCCAAATATTGATGCAACATTTGTGCAGACTATGAGATTGTATATGCCAAACAAACTGCTGGAGAAAATACAATTTCCCAGGAAGGTGAGTTTTTTTCACTTTGATATTGATGATCCTGTCACCTTCTTTGATGGAGTAGCAACAATGGGACAATGTGCGGTAGGGGAAGCTATTATACTTAATCAGGAACATTATTATACTTTTAGACTTAGATGTGGCAGGGGCACAAATATGAAGGTAGAACTCTTAGCACTATGGTGTTCACTCAGGGTGGCAAACTATTTTGGTTTACCAAGGATCAAAATATTTGGTGACTCTAGAGTTACCATAAAATGGGCCAAAGGAGAATACAAGTTGCGTGTGACAGCTTTAACACATTGGTGCAATAGGATCAGAGCCGAAATGGAGCAGTTCAACAACATTATACTCAAACATATTTATCGAGAGTATAATTACTTGGCGGACAAGATGTCTAAACAAGCATTTGATGGTGAAGATGGTATTTTATTTTGGGATGAATATTTTGACAAGTCGAGCCAGGGAAATGGATCATTATATTTTCTGGACTAATATGTATATTTTGGTCAGAAAATTAAATTTTGAATGATGAAGAAATGTATGTTGGGAGATACTAAAAAGTATGAAATTTTGTAATGTTATCTGGACTGTAAAGATGCAGTATAAGATCAGTATCAGGTGATGATTGATTTATCATGTATTGTTTGATTCATATTTTTTGAATATCAATAATACGCTTTTTTTCGCTGGAAAAAAAAAGATTCAAACATGACCCACATCCCAAAAAACTTTGTTGAATTATATTATCACATTAAACAAACTCATCAAATTTTGAACTTAGATCATCATATCATTGTTGCCAACTCTCCCACTTGCATAACACTCCCTGCCTTTTGACCTCTTTACATGAGCTTGAACAAAAGGCACTTATACCCCACCCAAATGTTTTCCACTTTTTCACTCCTAAATCTAGTGGGAGGGATTTTCACTCCTACTTCCAGTGG
Source organism: Larix kaempferi (assembly GCA_027924585.1). Lineage (NCBI taxonomy): Eukaryota > Viridiplantae > Streptophyta > Pinopsida > Pinales > Pinaceae > Larix > Larix kaempferi. The sequence continues at coordinate 8,866,579 of BSBM01000072.1, read as the reverse complement.
GGGGATTGTGCAGCTACCATACCCCACACATGGGAGAGCAATTTTTACTCCACCATAGGGATAGGGACTTATCACTTCCTTGATGGTGAGTTTGATCAATAACCCTTAATTGAGAATATCTCTCCTTAATCCAAGCATGGAGTTCTGCTAACCATGGTCACGACAAGGGGAAACACCGAGGGCTGCCAGCCTGCCTGACTGCTGGAGTCCATATCAGAAAGAGGTGGAGGAATCGATGTCGGGACCTCCGGAGGGCGATCAGATGGTGTTAAATCCCATTATGCGAAGGAGGAACATTAGCAGATCAGTGCTTGAGTCGATGCTCCCACTGGAGCCGTCTCCTCGATCAATTCGTACATTATTGCAGAATTTAACTCTGTGCGGTTTACACTAGAACTACGCTGTAAAGGTTGGGAGAGTTCTTAGATGCGTAAAAGAAGGCAAGAACGCCGCGTAGAAATTTAGATTTCGCTGAATAGCATAAGCTTCAGGGCGCGCTAAATGGTGCAGAGGATGCAGTGAAAAGTGTGCGAAGATCCACTGCAAGCTCTTGAAGAATTGGAGTTAAGCTTAGGTTAAGCTCAGGTTTTTCTGTAGCTTAAATTTCGACCGACAAAATTTGGTAAGTCGCGGCGCAATGCAAACAATCTGACGCTCGAAGTTTAAGCGTGAAATTTGTTGGAAGGGATTGGTAAAATCTTGTGAATAGTGCAATCGGGGTTAAATATACGGGAATTTGGCCTGGAGCTGGAGGAGAGAGTACATGATGGCACATTTATCGGGGAAAATGAGTTAAAAACTTTATTTTATAGTTGAATGTGTAGGATTCTAGGTATTCGAAAGGAAAATCTTACCCTAGCATATTTGACCTGGTGACCCGGAACTGGCAGCAATCTTGGGGACTATGCGTGCTGGGGGAGCAGAAAGTAGAAGGAAACACAGTGGAAGTTTGGGAGCAGGAAGCAAACCATTATTGTTCTTTTTAATTGACGCGTGTACTTGTTCCAGTACTTGCTCCAGGTTAGGAAGGAGTCTCAGAAACTGGTTGCGCGACTTCAAATGGTTTGATGCTTATGAATTGTATTCATTTGTTTCAGCAAAGAAACAAGCACAAGGTCTCTTCTTCTTCTTAAATAGTGGAAAATACAGGGAAGCCAGAAGTAAACAGAGAGACCAAGGAAGGACAGATACAAAGGGATATGCTTTTACGATGATCTGAGTTGCTATATGCTATTTGGTCGTGATTAAGCTTTCGATTTATTCATTGCATGAGGACGGTGAGTATGTTCAACTCTGGTGATCATTAAATTGATGGCTTCATTGTCTCTACATTGTACTGAGTTGTTTGAAATAGGAGGATTGCTTGCACAATCTCGTCCTTGAATCGGCAGTCACAGTTTGTTGGAGCTGTTTCTAAAGAGGTGAAATCTGCATTAGGAGTGATGAATAGAAAATGCTTGATTGGAGGTTGAGGAGTCCGAATGAAGTTCTGATGATTTGCATCTTCTTGTCTCTGTAACTAACAGTGAAGAAGCAGGGCCATGTCTAATTCAAGCATGGCAAACAGTATCGAGTCTCGTTTACATTCACTGGAGCTCATTGGCAAAGGTTCTTTCGGGGATGTCTTTAAAGGGTATGCATTATTTTGCTGCATTTACCCTATTGGTTTTATAATATATATAATCCCATCCCTCTTTTCTTTTGATCCGTGGTTCTGTGAGCTCATTTAGAACAGTCAAGGTACATGTCTACATAAGATTTGGAGGAATTAGTTTAGCAAAATAGGAAGACTGGTAGGCAGTGTAATCCATTCATGCCTTTCTTTGAGTTGCTGGTTACTCTTCCCACTAAGAGGATTAATAAAATATCATGAAACACTGGGACTGTTATGTAACTTATACTGGAATACAATTTCACCTAGCTGTGTGGTTAAATGTTAAACTTGTCTACATGCAAAGATCTACTTTGTTACCATGCTTCTTACAGTGGGTTTGAGTTTGTATGATCAATTTTTGAGAGAAATCAACTATTAATTTAGCATTCCATACAGCGTTATGCACCTGAGAAACTTAGGAAAGAATTTACAGGAATACAATATTTTTAACCTTGGGAAATATACACGTTAAATCTTATGAAATAGACCAGACATTAAAATATTTATACCATTGAATAATACGACATTCATTTGGAAAAGCTTTTGAAACAGATCACATTTTCATAAAATAATTGACATGCACTTTTTATTGCGACTGATAAATGGGGGATAACAATAATAGCCACTCGACAAGTTAGGATCAAGCACAACCACGTCCCATTCTAGTAACATGGAGTGGAGTGCAGAAAATGCACTTTTTAAATTCAATGAGATTTGTAATTGGCGACATAGTTTGAAACTTTGAACATAAGACGCAACATGGCAATGGGGTCTTTTAACAAACTGTCTGTTAAATTTTTAACGTGTATTAAGTTTGATAGCAGTAACAGTCACTTTTCAACTTTTAGCAGACTAATAAACTAGTAGATCTGAGATTGTATAGCTATCATCAACACTAAGAAAGAACAAACATCCACAAGAACACGATTTTACCCTGGGGAAAACCTTTCAGGGTAGAAAAACCCCAGCAATAATCTTCTTTAAAATATGAGATGACTGAAATTTGTACTTGAGCAGATACAAGGAACAGACTTTTACATTATAATTCAACTTGCCTCTAGGGCACATAAACCAAGATATCAAACCCAGATGACTGTTGACTGCTGTAGAACTGTTGACTGTCTGAACTGAAGACTGAGATGGCTGAGATGTGGAGGCCCTAACAGGGCTCGGCCTCCTTGAAATACCCCTGAGACTGAGCAATAGAGGCCCTTAACAGGGCTCGGCCTCTATTTAACTCCTGTTGCTGATTGTGAGCAGCCCTAACAGGGCTTGTTTCTTGCTGCTGTGGAGAAGACAGCCCTTAACAGGGCTCGGCCTGCTAAGGCAGGTCCTGAACAGATCTCGGCTGAGAGGAGAGAGCCTTAGGCAGGGCTCCGTCTGCTCCTCCCTCACCCTCTTACCCCTGCGGCTGAGAGATGAGGGCCCAGACTTGGCTTGGACTGCTGTAGAGAAAGATGTGGCAGCAACACTGCCCTAACAGAAATTCGGATGCCCCAGAAAAGACAAAAATCAGACTTCAGATAACGGCTGCCTTCAAGGATAAGAGATCAGTCCTGTTTTGCTAATGATGATGCCCCAAAAACAGTCTTGCTAGATCAGAGATAAGAATGTCTTGTGATGATCTTTCCAAATGAGAGTGCCTTCTATTTACAAGACATCATTTAGGGTCATGTCCATAGATCTAGGATAAAACAAATAATAAAATCCAAATGAATAGGGTTATAATATTTTTTATTTTTCACTTTTAACCCTTTGACTTTTACCATGGTCCTTTGGTCCTTTATAAGTGGGATTTTAACCCTTTAACACCATAGGTGTGGTCATTGACCTTTTACTTGGGCTAATAGCCCTTCACAAGTGGGCTTGAGACCCTTCATGGGTGGGCTCTTGGTCCATCATGGGTTTCCATGACCACAACAAGTCATCTTAAGCATTCTTCTTGGTTTCTTTGTTCCACATGTGCCAACTCAAAGTACATCATCATAAATAAAGAAGATTATTCTTGTTTTCCTTAACTACCAAGGTCATGTGCTAGGTACATCAACAAGGGGTGGCCAGTCCCTTGCGAAGATCCCATAGCCCACTGACCAAGGGAAGGAGAACACCACTTACCTAGAACCAGTCTAGGGCTTCACGTTGATTGAATCAACGTCGTGGTCCCCGACCAGGTTCTTCAGCCCCAGGCTGAAGGTTGACCGAAGTCAACAACTTGGTAATTGACCAAGTGCCTCCATTCTTACAGAATGGCTCTCAGCCCCAGGTTGAGCTTCAGTCCCAGCTTGAGCTTCAATCCCAGCTTGAATGTTGATCAACCCTGGTAATTGACCAGGTGCCTCCATTCTCCCGGAGAATGGCTCTCGATGCTGCTGAAAAATCAACACTCCCTCTCAGCGAGAGAGGCATTTTTTGCAAGGCCAAGCTTATCTCGGAAGTACACAAACTTCGTCAATGATAGAGGCTTGGTCAATACATCAACAATCTGCTCATCTGTACGAATGTACTGAAGTCTCATGGCCCCTCTCTGGACCATATCTCTAATGAAGTGATACTTCATCTCAATGTGTTTCGATCTGTCATGAAACACTGGATTCTCTGAAAGCTTTATGCAACTCTGGTTATCAAAATGGATAACAGTTGGTTCAAGCTTTCCACCAAACAAATCAGATAGTAGCTTCCTAAGCTACACTACTTCTTTGCAGGCATCACTGGAAACAATATATTCAACTTCTGCAGTGCTCTGAACTATGGAGCTCTGTTTCCTGCTAGACCATGAGATCATGGCTGATCCCATACTGAAACAATACCCGGGTGTGCTTTTCCGGTCCACTGCATTGCCAACCCAATCGGAGTTTGTGTAACCAAGTAACATTACTCCACTGCTAGAAGTGTATCTGAGTCCATAACCAATAGTGCCTCGCAAGTACCTAAACACATGCTTCGCTACAACCCAGTGTATGTGCTTAGGCTCAGACATAAACTGACATAGTGCATTCATTGCATAACAAATATCTGGTCTAGTATGTACCAAGTACATCAATGATCCAATAAGCTGACGATATAAGGTAGGATCCACTGACATTGAGCAAGAAGCTGACTCATGTAGCTTCTTCAAGTTTGACACCATTGGTGTGTTCATGGGCTTGCAGTCTTGCATCCCAAATCTTCACAATATATCAACTGCATACTTTCCTTGTGCAAGGAAGATCTCATCTGGCTCTTGCCAGACCTCTAGACCAAGAAAATAATGCATAAGATCCAGATCCTTCATCTCAAATTCTGAAGTAAGCTCCCTCTTACATTGAGCTATTAGTTGTTCATCTCCAGTAAGGAACAAGTCATCAACATATGAGACCAGAATCAGATGATCGTTCTGTACAACCTTGAAATATAGGTTGGAGTCAACAACACTCTTGGAGAAAACCAAGCTGTGAAGGTAACTGTTAATCCTTGCATACCAGACCCTTGGGGCCTGTTTTAGTCCATACAAGGCTTTCTTTAGGTTGCAGACGTGGGATTCCTTCCCATGGATCACAAAACCTTCTGGCTACTCTAAGTAGACTTCTTCTTCAATTTTGCCATTAAGAAAAGCTGTCTTCACATCCATTTGGTGAAGTTTCCATCCAAAAATTGCAGTGAGGGAGATGGTTGTTTTGCTAGTGGTGTACCTGGCAATTGGAGCAGAAGTTTCATCATAATCTATTCCTTCCTTCTGAGAGAAACCATGGGCTACAAACCTTGCTTTGTACTTTTCAATGCTCCCATCAGCAGCATGTTTGATTTTGTAAATCCACTTAGAAGTCACTACGGACTTCCCTTTTGGTGTTGGGACTACTTCCCATACATCATTTTTTAGAATGGAATTGTACTTTTCTGTCATTGCATCTTTCCATACTTGTTGTTTGGATGCTTCCTCATAAGTGGAAGGTTCTGCATCAATGAGGTGTCCCAACTGAGTAATAAGACCGGAGTACTTTTGAGGCTTCTTGCTTTCTCTGAAGGTTCCCGAAGGAGCTTTATGTTTTTTTGCTTCCTGCAGAGTTTCACGAAACCAAGTAGGTCTTCTTTTGGAAGGAGGAGCCTCAAGCAATTCTTTAGTAGGCATCTTTCGTTCTATCGCATTATCTTGAACTTGAGGCTCATCTTCCTCCTCCCTCTGACCATCTAAATGAGGAGAATCTGGGACTTCTGAAAGAGGAGAGTCTGAGTCATTTGGAAGCTCTTTAGATCGGCGGAAAGCAGCTTCCTCACGGAATATCACATCCCTACTTGCCTCAATGTATCTTTGACCTGGAACATAGATACGATAGGCTTTTGAACTTTCATTGTAACCAGCAAACGTACCTTTATTTTTGGAAGGCTCTAACTTTGTTCTCTTTTCTTTTGGCACATGGATATAGACTGGAGTGCCGAAAATCCTCACGTGATCAACTGCAGGCTTCTTACTTGTGAACACCTCTTCTGGAGTCTTTTCCCCCAAAATAGCATGAGGGCTTCTGTTTTGAATGTAGATAGCAGTACTGGCAGCTTCAACCCATAGAGATAAAGGAAGATCTAGATCACATAACATAGCTCTGGCAGCTCCACATATTGTTTCGTTCTTCCTTTATGCAACCCCATTCTGTTGAGGGTTGTAGGGAGCAGTTAACTCCCTCTTGATCACTGCTTCTCGGCAAAGATCATCAAAATGGTGAGATTCAAACTCACCCCCATTATCTGACCTCAAGATACGGATGTGCCTTCCTGTATGATTTTCAATCAGTGCCTTGAATTCTTTGAAATTATCAATAGTTTCATTCTTAGTCTTTAGAAAAATAGATCCAGGCTTTGCGGGAGCAATCATCTATGAAAATCACATAATATAAACAACCACTCATAGAGGGTGAAGTCATAGGACCACATATATCTGAATGGATTAGGTCCAAAATCCCTTTAGATCTACTACTACTATTAGAAAAAGATTTCTTGGCATGCTTTCCAAGAGCACAATCTTTACAGACCCCGTCATACTCACAAGAAAATTCAGGCATACCCGTCACCATCTTTTGAAGACCAGGAAGGGCTCTGTAATGAAGGTGTCCAAACCTTCGATGCCATAACTCACATGGGTTGATTGTGCCATGGACCAATGCCGGAATGGGGTGTCCAGATGCTTTGTAAAGTCCTCCCTCTCGAACTCCAATCATCAAGGCCAAATTCAACTTTTCATTCTTTGGCCACAGGAGAACCTTTCTATCCATGAAGATTACTCTGTGACCTTTATCTTCTAAGCATGCAACTGAGAGGAGATTCTTCTTTAAGCTAGGAACATACAATATTTCTTCAATATGTAAGATAGTCCCCAAGTCAAGCTGAAAGGATGCTGAACCAACTCCTTCAATGTCATAGGTGGTATCATCCCCAAGTTCTACTTGAGCAGTGAACTTCTTCTTTCTGAAGTTAGTAATAGCTTCTCGAAATCCTGTCATATGTCTGGAAGCTCCACTGTCTACCAACCAAGACTTGGCACTATTTGTAATGGATCCTGAGAGGGCTGAAACCAATAGTACTCTCTCTATGGTTCTTGATCTTTGGTAGACTTATTGTTTTTCTTCTTCTTTGGTTCTTCTTCTTTTGCCATGGATGCTTGAAATTTTCCTTTGAACTTTCTCTTTGGCTGCTTACAATCTTTTGGCGTAATGTCCCATCTTGTGACAATTGAAACATTCAATTTTTGACAAATCAAAATGTTTACCTTGAGGCTTCTTACCTATTTTTTGTTGAAAAAATTTCTTGCCTTTCTTTGTCTTGGCGGCAAGAGCAAGATTCCCTTCCTTACAGCCACCATTTCTGCTTTGCATTCTTCCTTCTTCTTGCAAACAGACATGCCATAATCTTTCAAAATCTGGCTGGACTTCACGACCATTCACAGAAGATAGAAATGTTTCCCAAGAGCTAGGGAGACCATCAACAACAGTTTGAACAAGATCGTCATCATCTACAGTAATACCAATGGCTAGGAGTTGATCCTTTACCTGAGAAATCTTCGAGAAGAATGAAGCCACACTTTCATTATTTTCCATCTTCAAAGTATGGAGCTTGTTCTTTAAAACTCTTTTATGGCTGGGAGCTTTCTTTTCATACAATTTAGTCAAGGTATCAAAACACTCTTTGGCAGTCTTCAACAGAGTTATGACAGGCATCAAGTTTTCTTTGACTAAATCATAGATGATTCTTCTTGCCTTGGCTTGCTTCTTCTTGAATGCTGCCCTCCCTGCAGCTGAGGTAGTTTCACCTACAACATGGGTGACTAGGTCATCTAGATCATTCTCTTCTAGTGTAGCCAAGATCCTTGCCTTCCAGGACTTGAAGTTAGATGACCCTTCAAGTTTGTCCTCAAGCCTGAAAGAGACTGAAGCCATGGGTGTGGACTGCTGAAACTAGACTGCAAAGAATTTATCCTTCTCAGATCTGTATTAGGATCATGTAGGCAACAATGACTTGCTCCAAAAACTGTGCTCTTCATGCCCAAAGCTCTGATACTATGTTAAATTTTTAAAATGTATTAAGTTTGATAGCAGTAACAGTAACTTTTTAACTTTTAGCAGACTAATAAACTTGTAGATCTGAGATTGTATAGCAGCAGTAGTAAAACAGTAGATCATCAACACTAAGAAAGAACAAGCATCCACAAGAACACAATTTTACCTCGGGGAAAACCTTTCAAGGTAGAAAAACCCTAGCAATAATCTTCTTTAAAATATGAGATGACTGAAATTGTACATGAGTAGATACAAAGAACAGACTTTTACATTATAATTCAACTTGCCTCTAGGGCACATAAACCAAGAGATCACACCCGGATGACTGTTGACTGCTGTAGAATTGTTGACTATCTGAATTGTTGACTGTCTGAGCTGTTGACTGTCTCAACTTTTGACTATTTGAACTGAAGATTGAGATGGATGAGATGTGGAGGCCCTAACAGGGCCTGGCCTCCTTGAAATACCCCTGAGACTGAGCAATAGAGGCCCTTAACAGGGCTCGGCCTCTATTTAACCCCTGTTGCTGATTGTGAGCAACCCTAAAAGGGCTCGTTTCTTGTTGCTGTGGAGAAGACAACCCTTAACAGGGTTCGGCCTGCTAAGGTAGGTCCTGAACAGACCTCGGCTGAGAGGAGAGAGCCTTAGGCCGGGCTTGGTCTGCTCCTCCCTCACCCTCTTACCCCTGCGGCTGAGAGACAAGGGCCCAGACTTGGGCTTAGACTGCTGTAGAGAAAGATGTGGCAGCAACACTGCCCTAACAGAAATTCTGATGCCCCAAAAAAGACAAAAATCAGACTTCAGATAACGACTGCATTCAAGGATAAGAGATCAGTCCCGTTTTGCTAATGATGATGCCCCAAAAACAGTCTTGCTAGATCAGAGATAAGAATGTCTTGTGATGATCTTTCCAAATGAGAGTGCCTTCTATTTATAAGACATCATGTAGGGTAGTGTTGACCACCTCCCAGAGACTCCGATATTGTGTGGGCAAATTTTTTAAAGGAAGCGGGAACCACTGGATAGTGACCTCGGGATACTGTTAGACTGCACCCTTGATTGGTGTAGTGTTGAACACCTCCCAGAGACTCCAATCCAACCCACATTTCCAAGTGTGGAACCATTTTTGTCATAATCCAGAGATATTCCCAGTACCTCACGGTATATCGGGAATTTCCTTCCCCTTAATCAACTCATATCTTAATAAATTAAAACTGATCAAGTACACTGCAAAACATTTACTATTTTCCAGCAACATTCTGTTATTTTGACTCCATTGGCACTGGTACAATTTTATTATCTTTATTTACTTTCAGTCAAATATGTTATGAATGCCGTATATCTTTTTATGTTGTTGAATACAAATTTCATGTTTGTAGTAGCTCGTTTCAGTAATCCATTTCGAAACTCCTAATTAACTTCACGTCCACAACTAATAAATAATTGAAGAGCCTTAGAAACTCTTTCATAGGGACTACCCCCCTTGGCTTCGTTAGGAGTTTAGCCTAAACGGAGGAGTCAGGATCAGGTGACAGCCCTGACTCGAGACTTGCCCCCAAGGACGCACCCAGTGGCTTGAAGATTTCTGCCACGCTAACCCCCTTTTCCCTGAGGTGTGTATCCGGCAGCAACAGTTCCGATCGATACTCTCTCTTGTTGATCTCAACACATGATAGGGATTCTTCTCATCCATAATCTCAATAACTGCGAAATCAACAATAGTCTTGACCCGTCCCAGGTCAGCTTTAACATTCTCCAATTCCATTAATTCCTAGGACTTCTTATGCAGAATTTTGACACTAGACATTGTTACCGTTCAAACTAGCAGTCTAGGATTTGTAGCACAATGTGGTGCAATAAACTAGCGAATGGTAAGCATGGGAGAGATCTAAACCCAATGTCACCTCAACTTAGTCTCTCAACTATTTTGGGTAACTCCTAAACCCAGGGGAGAGGCCCTATCAAGATACCTACAATCACCAATAAACAGATACCTTTCTACAACCTTTATGACAGAGATCAGTGCCTTTATATGGAGTCAAATAATGAGATAAGAAGACTACTAGATCCATCGAGGAGTTAATTCAACTTACTACTTATCCAACACAATAGATAACAAAGATTTGCAACATAATCTCATGTTTCCCAATGAATTTCACACAACCCAAGGGATACCTCAGAAAAGTGCGCCCTCGGGAGGAGATGGACAAGGAGGTCAAGGCGAGGTCATAGAAGGCCTTAGATGCAAAACACTACCTAGGGTTTTGAAGATATGAATATTTCATGTTTCCCAAGGTAGGTTGGAAGATGAGGACACCCTTCTAAATCTATGCATAAATCACCTAGGGCGAAATTGAGGGGTGGAACAGATTTAGCAAATTTCGAATATTTTTAGGTTTTTGAGTTTAATTAAAAATTTTAGGGCTTTTTTGACAATATATGATTTTTAGGTTTTTTATACATAAAATGAGGATGCCCTTCAGGATCCGTTGATAAATCCACTAGGGTGAATTTGTAGGGAGAAGCAGAATAACAAACTCACAGCTATTTTTGGAGTTATGGATTTCTAAATTATAGGGTTTTGGATTTTTTCAGGTTTTTAGGTCTTTTTATGCATAAAATTGCAGCCACAAATACAATACAATAAATGCTGAAAAATAGAGTAAAAATGACAATACAGGGGATATGATTTTTGTCTCAATCCCTAAATTTTCAATATTTTATGAGTTTTGAATTTTTAGGGTTTTCTGATTTTTAGGGCTTTTTGGACATAAAATTGCAGCTGAAATAAAAGTACATAAATTTGGTAAAAAAGAGTAGCTTTGGATTGAATAGGCAAGGGATATGATTATTGTCTCATCCCCTAGGGCATGAGGGATCAATGATCAACGTCCCTTCTAGAAGTGTCTCTCTACGCTTGTAAATTACGGCATCCAACAACAACCTCTAGGGTTCGTTGGTGGGGGGGGGGCTAATTAGGGCAAAAGAAGAGATCCAAGGTCCTAAGACAAAGAGAACTCCTTCAAGAGGATGTTTTCCACCATACAAAATTGACAAAATATTGATAAGAAACCCTAGCCAAGCAAGTAGAATGCACCAAATAGCACCATTCAATAAAAGATAGAGATAAACTTACCAACATTTAACAAAAGATGAGCAAAGAAGAGCAATAGGTCACCCTTTTTGCATGAGTTCCCCAACCATTCTAGCAACAATCATGTATATGCAAAGAAACCTTAGAAAAATTATCCACTTTCACCTTCAAGCCAAGAAAAGATCATCCCAAGAGGTGCACATCTCTTTGAAGCCTCATAAAGTAGGAGAAAAAGATCCATAGGGGTGTCCTCATTCTTAAGCTTGCTTAGGGAAATGTGAAATCATCATATCTTCAAAACCCTATCTAGCGTTTTTCATTTGAGGCCATCTGTGACCTCGCCTTGACCTCCTTATCCCTCTCACACTGAGGGTGCACTTTTCTAAGGTGTCCTTGGGCTTATACTAAATTCATTTGGAAACGCGAGATTGTGCTGCAAATCTTTGTTATCTATTGTGCTGGATGAGTAGTAGGTTGAATTAACTCCTCAGTAGATCTAGTAGTCTTATTATCTCATTGTTTGACTCCATATAAAGGCACTGATCTCTGTTATAAAAGGTTGTAGGAAGGTATCTGTTTGTTGGTGATTGTAGGTATCTTGATAGGGCTCTCCCCTGGGTTTAGGAGTTACCCGAAGTAGTTGAGAGACTAAGCTGAGGTGACATTGGGTTTAGATCTCTCCCATGCTTACCATTCACTAGCTTATTGCATCACATTGTACTATAAATCCTAGACTGCTAGTTTGAACGGTAACCGAAACCATGTCTAACATGGCATCCTTGACGTCATATCCTACAATCTACGCATCCAATCTAAACTCCTCGCTAATCCTAGTTTTCTTCTTCTTCCCTACACTATGAATGTTCCTTGAAAATAGAGGGGCATTGATAATAGGTGCTTCTTCCTCCCTCAATTAGGTATTTAAAGGCCATACACAACCTTCTAGATGCTCATTCTCCAAAACTTCCACAAAAGCATTAAACAAGTCCTAAACTAATTGTAATGAGCCCTCCCTTGCATCAAGAACATGTTCAGGCTTGCATCTCCTTTCTTTTATCTTAGGTCTTCCAATAGGAATTTGGGCTATAGTGGTGGCACCTTGATGAGCAGTAGTGGTTGCACCATGCATGATTTCCAAGGTCTTCCAGTAACCCTTTCTATTTGACTGCATCAAATTCTAGAGTAGGGGCTATTGCTTTCTTAATCCAATAGGGAAATTGGCTCTTGCATGACCTCTTGTAGGGGTTCCTCAAACAAGTCACCATATTTATTTATGGTCTTGAGACCCCTTTAACCAACTTGCGTTCAACACTGACCAAGTTAGTAGTGCTTTGTCTTGCTTACGCTTTCCATTTTTCAATTATGTTAAGGCAGTCTTCTTTAATGTGTCCAACACATATGTGATGATCATGCCTTGGTCTCCTACGACAAGGACAATTCCTTGAGATATGTCTTGCTTCACGACAATTATAATATTGAATAGGGTTGATTTTTCCACCTTTGTATCTAGTCCTTGGCCACAACCTCCATGGTATTAATATTGCTACTCTCCTTTCGTTTAGCTAAGGATTGTAGATAATAAGATAAGATAAGATAATTTTATTAATGTCATCAAATGACCACTAAAGTAGGTCAAAGGGACTGTTGGGTACAATGATGTCAAAACAAAGTGGGAGTGATAAAGCGACTCCTATAAGAAATAGTATTCAGAATGCAAAAAGCAAAAAGCAAAAGTGTGGATCTAATCTAAACCATGTGGAAACAATCTCTAGACTCCAGAGTGAGAGGCCTCTTTGGGAGAAAGATGTACAATATAGGCAGATCTAGGATCTGGGAGAATAAGCAACAAGCAATGAAGCACGTGTCTCACAATTTGTTGGATCTGTCTCTCCTACAATCTGAGGTTGAATGGAGGAAGCTCAAGATAGAGGACTACATAGAGGAAGCATTAGAAGGGGAATTTGACAATGTACTGTGTTGTTGTCTAGATTAGGCCTGTTGTTGGAGTCTGGATGATCTCTGCTGACTATTGGTGTAAGATCCAGACTGGCAATGCTGCTAATGTCTTTGTGAAGTGTGGGCAGTCCTTCGAAGCTGCACTGATTGGGTGTTGGGGCTCTGGTCGCTATCCATCTATCTCTTGGTGCCATGAGCAGAAGGGAGCACCGCAAAAAGTAAGTGATATGTTGAGTGGAGTTTGGTATTGGAGGCAACTGGATGGAATCAGAGCAAAGTCGGAGGGCCTCCTGCATGTAAAGGGCCAAACATCTATGATCTAGAAATTTGAAGAAACTGGAGAGGGTCCGAGACTCTAAATAAGCAATGGAACCTCCCTTTGATCTCGTAGTAGATGGGATAGCATAAGATGAAGTGCTCCTTAGTATCAACATCCTGAAGGTGGCAGGGCTAGCATATCCTGTTCAATCGATCAATCTAGTGATCAACCTCCACTCGAATCTTATGGGAGCCTACTCTGAATTGGCCTAGAGGGATGCATAGAGTGTGTATCCAATGACAGAGGGTGTATCGTGGTCGAACAATGAGTTTGTCTCTCAACTCCAAAAAGTGCTTAGCACAGAAGGCCATATTTGGGCGTAACTCATCCTGAGGGTTAACCCAAGTAGTTTGGATAAACTGCCTGTAAATGTCATTCCTTATTATCTAGTTTAACTCTTGTTTGGTAGGGAGAAGGCGACTAGGAGCATTCAGGGAATATTTAAACGGAGGGAACCAGTCCATCTGAATGCCTACGAATTCCAAAATAATCGAGATCCTTACGAACCAACATCAAGCTTGACCTGGAGGACTAGAAGAGGAAATAGTCTCTGAAAAGCAATAGGCCAAGTCTGGATACTTATCATGCCCTTTTGCAGAAAAGATGCCAAACCAAGTTGGTGAAGCTCCAAACTTGATGCAGAAAAGATGCCAAACCAGTGTTATCAGAATAGGATCGGAACCGACAAAATTGGTCGGTTCGACTGGTTTGGGGTCCATTCCGGTTTGGTTTGAGGTTCCAAACTGGAAGAGGTCGTTTGCGTACTCGAATCGGTCGATTCCGTACTTGAACTGGTTGGTTCCGTATGGAACAGACCTTAAATGTCTAAACTGATCAGTTTCGTACGAAATCGGATGGCTTGTACAAGTGAGTACGACATGGCTTTGAACATGCAATTTTTGAAAACAAATGAATGTAAATCGTAGTAATCATCAGTAACATTAAGTGGTAATATTAGATTCTTAAAGTAAAATGATAGAAAATGAAAGATGAGGAGAATGCCTATTACTTATATTTTTAACATTATCATTAATTGTTTTAGGGTGTTTGAGAGTGGTTCCAACCTCATTGGACTTCATATGCAAAAACTGGAATTTTAGATCCCATTTAGAATTCAATAGACTTCAGTGTTCAGGGTTTTAGGATTGCAACGTTTCCACTAGATCCTATCATGTATGAGGGTATGGGATTGCCATTTGATCAAGCACATCAACCCCTCTATGTACCTCGATGTTGGTGGTGCTGATTGTTTAACTCCTTTGTCATGACCTTAGTAAAAATGTACCCTTCACTCAAGCAAAATTATTTATTAGGCATGGGAAGTTTTTTCTACCTTTTTTTAATTCTTGGATTAGGAGGTTTCATCAAAATTGTGGGGTGTCGACTAATGTCCTTGGAGGATCAACTTTGAGATTCGAGTTAGAGGCAAAAGGGCTAGAGCCTATAGGTGGGGGGCATAGGGTGCTATTGACGAATAGGATCCCAATATAGGCAATGATTTTGATGATATGTAGTTATTTGTTGTAGCATGAAGTTTTTGGGCACTAAAGGCCATTTAGAGCCTCTTTGTTTATGTATTTTGGATTAGATATGGATTGCACTTGATGCGATTTTAGTTATATGCACCCTTACTTTTCTATATACATGAGAAACTTTGCATATTTGTGTATATTCTTATGGATGCACATGAATATATATGTTTTTTTTCAAAATTTGAATATTTTATGTATTTTTTGGTTAATCGTTTTTTTGGTCCGGATTTTTTCTGGTTTCAATCTAGTTCAGGTTTTTGGGCTTGACTGGTTCAATGATTGGTCCGGTTTTGATAACATTGGACCAAACTGAACATCGTCTCAAGTCGGAAGGGTCAAGCACCAAACTCTACTAAGATGATGTGATGAGGAATTGCCTATTTGCATTTGATGATGCGTTAAAGGAGAAGGGTTTGGACCCTCTTGGCTGAGGCCCAGTCAGACTCCAACAAACAAGCCCCCCAAACATCTGAACCATAGCGCACAATAGGTTGGATGAGAGAGTCCCTGAGGGACATCTTCGATGAGATGTCCTAGAAATGGTGTTGGAAGCACTGTCCCTTGAGGAGAGATAAGGATTCGTAGCCCTTGTTGACCCGAGGTTGGAGGGCATGCCTAAACTAAAATGGGGTTCTGGGAATTGAACTACCAAGCATGTGTAGGTGTTGGCAATCTCAATCTCTTCCCCTCTAAAGAAGAATGCAGGCTTGAGAGGGTCTTCTTCATCCCATTGAAGATCATAACCTTGGTTTTACCCAGGTTGATTGTCAACTGTCGAAGATCATAGTAAAGAGCAAGGGCATCCAACTGTCTTTGCAACCCTTCTAGAGATGAGGCTAAGAGGACCACGTCATCTGCAAAGAGTAGGATAGATATCAAAAGTTGGTGAAGGAGACATCCATCGCTGTCTTGGATATGGTTATGGAGAAAATCCTCCAACTCATCGATATAGATCCCAGATAATGTGGGGGATAGGGGGCAACCTTGTTTAACTCCAATGGTACTTCGGATAAAATCCGATACCCCGTGGGCTATGCATAGATGACCAAGGATCGACTCGTAAAGGCGCATAATGGAAGTCATAAGGATCTCGAATATGCTAATGTCTCTAAGCCTCTGGAACAGGAGCTAGTGAGGGTCAAAATTAAAAGCTTTTTGAATATCTGCAAAACAAAAGTAGTTGATTTTCGAAGAGCAGTGCCTTGCCTCCTCAATGATGGTCTGAGGGTGAAAATGTGATTAATGGTTTGATGTGCGGGCTTGAATCCTGCGTGCCCTCTAACTCTAAGGCATCTCTCCTCAATCTCTCCAGAAAGCTTGATATGGAGGACCGTTGCTTAAAACTTCGAGAACATGTGGCCTACCATGATCGTTTTGTAGTTGTTGGGATCTATGTTGGGACTCGATTTGTGTATCGGATGAATGGTGTGATGTGACCATGCTAGTGGGAAACCTGTATGAACTATGTGGTTGAAGAGATCGACCAAGTCGTTATCTAGAGCGTGGAGATTGTGCTTGAAGAACCCTGCTTGGAAGCCTTCCTCATCTGTTGCTTTGTTGGTATTCATTGCCCAAACAACCTCTTGGATATCCCAATATGAGAATAAATAGCATGAAAGAGGCAGGGAGGTAACTTGAATTAGGGGCTGCCCTGGGATGTCATAGAGAGTGGAGTTATGAGCAAACATGGATGCAGTATTAAGCTCGGATGGATGTAACAAATAAAATAATATATAAACATATCAATAAACAAATAATTAAATAATAAAAGAAAATTAATTAAACAAATATTAAATAAAATTGATATGTAATTAATTGAATAGATAGAGACTTACCTTTCCATTGAAAAGGCACATAAGACCATATTTAAATGGTCCATCAAATTGTAATGTAATCATCTCTCATCAATATATATTCAATATTTTTTTATTCTTTCCAAATGTAGTTATTTTCTATTGGTTGACTATTCACTTGAATAAGTCTTACTGTGATTTAGGCACGATCACAACATGAGAATCTCTGGATACTGATATTACATTGGTATCAGAGTCCCTTCTTGGGCTTGATTCCGACCTTTGGCCACAAACCATTCTCAAAGCTTCTCTGATTAAGGATCTTTGATCCACATTCCTTCCTCATTTCCCAAGAGACTGCTCCAACAACTTCATATTGCACACTTCGTGATAGCTCTTCTTTTCCTTCTCATAACTCTGTGTCAAGTTTATCCATTCCGGAGTTTAGACCTTCAAGGATTTTCAAATCTCGGATTTGATCTTTTTCTAATTTTTCCAGTCGGTCCTTCATTTCTGCCATTGATTTAGTGCACGCCGGAATCTTGTTGTGAAGGTCTAAATATAATAATAATTATTATATTTATTGAATTTATTAATAATAATAATATATACTATTATTATTATTATTAAAAATTAATTTATAATAATATTACTATTATTATAATATATATATATATATATAAATTTTATTAATTAATTTTTTTTTGTGATTGTGTGTAGGACTCATGTGGAGCGGGTAGGAGGCAGCGGAAGGGAATCGTGAGGGAGCCCGCATTAGCTGGACAGGCGACGGGGAGATGGTGGGAGGAATGGAGGAGTGCGCAGGCGGGAGGGGGGCGACGGAGCAAGATGATGGGGCGCTGGAGGTATGCGGCAGGAGGAGGCCGAGGTGGTGGCGAAGGGCATAGGTGTGAGATGGGGGCGTGGTCGGTGTGGATGACGGGTGGCAGGGCACGTAGGGGAAAAGCGTAGGGGTGTGGGTAGATAGTGTTGCAGGGAGAACGACGGGCAGGCAGGCGCGGGGCACGCGAGCAGAGGGAAGGTGCAGGCGGTGGCGGAAGGTAGTGGTGGAGGGCAGGCGACGGTGGAATGAGGGGTTGTGATGGCGCAGGAAGAGAGGGCGTACCGTGGTGAGGGCGTGCATAAGGATGACTGCGAGAGAGTGGTAGCAACGGAGGATAGTGCGTGCAGGGAAGTGTGTGAGGAGTGCAGTGAGAGTGGAAAGGTGTGCAATGGAGATGTGAGTGGAAGGAGAAGAGGAGCCGATCCGGCTCTGATACCAAATGGCACAACAATGGCATAACCATGTCCGGTTGGGGGGGCTAAGAAGCGAGTCCGCTGTCCATGATTGATAATAAAATGATAATATATTAGTAGAAGATGATAAAGTATTACAATGAGGCTCGCCTTTATAGGGATTAAGCATGCATAGTGAAGGGTTACACTCTTTCACCTTAGTAATTAATAATTTATTGTTTATAATTAATATATAATTTGAATATTCATAACAATGGAAAGGGGGAGTGGCATGAGAATACAGTGCGCCATAATTGTTACGGAGAAATTCTGAGGGAAGCACACAGTTCACTTCTTCTTTGTGAGAGGAAGAGGTGTTTCTTATGGCAGAGGAGGTGATGGTAGGAGGCTTTAAGGTCAGGGTAGGAGGGAAGATCGTGAGAGAAGGCATGCTGAAGTTGGTGATAGAGCCCTACAATTCTTTGAATTGTGTGTGCTAGATAGACCTACGAAATTTATAGAAAACAATCATAAGGGTAGATGCGTACATGCATATTTCACAATACTTCCTTGTAAATAATCTAGGGAATGGACTTGGCGAGGGGGGAACTCTCCCTCTCAGTAGAGGACATGCATTGGCTTGGTGGCCCTCTGTCTTTTAGCCGATGCACCATACTTTCTCTTTGCCTATTTTGGCCTTTGTCAACTCCTATATTTGTTCAGTTAGGGCAGGCAATTAGTTATGGAATGGGCTTATCTCAGGTGTTGAACTATAAACACTACTAGGGGTAAGCCTAGGATACCCTATAATAGATTCATTTCTCATGGATTGCTCTAGGGCCTCCCTTTGAGTAGCTGACCTTTGTTTCATCAATGAGAACTTGGTCAATGGGAGGAATCCTCTAATGAATCACTCTTTATGTTGTGCATCATGGATTTGGTAGGTCAAAGCATTCCTCAATTCTCAAAATCTTGATCATATTCTCAAGTAGATTTGCCCACTAATTTCTTAATATCCTTTGAATTATTGATGCTTTGTTGCTTCATCTTCGGCTAATGAATCACTCTTTATGTTGTGCATCATGGATTTCGCATCATGGATTTGGTAGGTCAAAGCATTCCTCAATTCTCAAAATCTTGATCATATTATCAAGTAGATTCACCCACTAATTTCTCAATATCCTTTGAATTATTGATGCTCTGTTGCTTCATCTTCGGCTTCTGGAACTCAATGATGAAATTTGGTTTCAGCTCATCGAGAGTTCTCATCACACCTTATGGCATACTCTTTACATACTTCATATATCACTGTAAAGCTCTTCCTCTTAGAGTGGTCTAAAACTCTACTAACTTAGCATTCGGGGTAGTGAATTTTGCATTTTATATTGCTTCATAGAGAAACCGTTGTTGCTCGGTATCTCTACAACCTTTCCTTGAACATTTAGGCAAATACAATGTAGAGCTCCATTCTGTTCCAACCATGTTGCTTATTGGTGTGTGTAGAAAACAAAACCTTGTTGTCTTGGCTGACTTACTATATTTTGGCCTCCACTTGCAAATAAGCTAAGACTAATTACTAAAGTATTCCCAATACTCGAACTTCTAGTTCTATTGGGCTGACTTTTAATATTACCTAATGAATTTCCCAATGCCTGTTGATTACTAGGTGATGCATTCGAACGACAATTAACAAGATTAACTAGGGTTACCTGATCAATATTTGGAAGTGCAAGGTGTGGTGTCTGTATTGAGATGGTTCTACTACCTTCTAGAAATACCTTGTCAATTGTCACATTGTTTCTCTTGCCAAACAATCAAAACACATTTACTAGCGACTTGCTTGGTCTCTCTTCCATGTCAATGCTTCCATCTAATGGTTTGCTAGTGTTATCCTCAAATACAACATCGCTTTGCAATATATCTGAATAGTCAGTTTGCTCAAACATATCTGCATGAGTACCATTACTATTTTATCTATAAGATCCCATAGAAATCTCCCCGAGTCCCCACTACCTCGACATCTCACTAGAATATCTTCCAACATCAATCCTCTATCTTGCAACCATTGGTTAGCCCTTTCACCTTTCCATCTCAAACTCTCCAACTCTCTCATCCTTGACTGATTGCTTCCTTCATCACTAATTTCTTTTCTTGGAGCTTCACTATACTCTTTGAATGCTTGCATTTGGTTTAACCACCATAGATCAATTATTGCAGCTCTTTACATGGTTTGTTTAACTCGTTCTTGTGCTTGCGTGTCTTCCATGGTATGCCATCCTTTAGATCTTTGTCGTTGCCAATTCTATACTGATCCACCCTTAGCACAAAGCTTTACGATGCCATAGTTGGTGGGTTAAAAAGCAACATTTCCTCTTCAACCACAACATCTTCATCCAATTGGGAATCTCATGCACAAATCTTCTCGGTGACTCTTGTAGGGGTATAGGATGGACACAACGTTCAAGTGCTATCATAGTCTCGACATCCCAGGAACCTTCTAAACCTTCTTTCCTTTTCTTAATAGTCACTCGAGAGCCTCAATGAGCCTTCGCAACTATTTATGCTATTTTACTAAAAGCTTAACCTAGAAAATCTTGTATATCTCTTCCAACAAAAGCACATCTTCAAGCTTCTATGTGTTCCATCCTATCAATGAGGCTTCTTGGTTTGTGGAAAAGTTATTCTAAGCATCAAACTAATCTAAGACTTATGCCTTCTTGAGTCTTTTCTTCATATTGCTAAAACCCCACACTTGTTATGATGATGTATTGACAATGGAACCATTTGTTGGCTCAAAATGTAGATTAGGGTCCACAATGGTTTCCAACGAAGGGGCTGTAGTCTAGCATTGACATATCAATCCCTGAAATGGGAAAGCCTCAATAAGTTGCATTGTCTAGACTTTAGTGATATGGGGTGGATAACATGATGAAGAAGCAACCACATTCAACATTTACAATCATTGACATTTATATTCCATTCGTGCTAACCTTAATTATAATACACAACATTCCTTTACAAAGAGAGCTCATTCACAATAATACATGTTTGAATATATAGAAAATAAACATCGTTCATGTATAAAATAACTATTAAGGTTGATTTGATTTTTAATTTCTACGTCAAAGGAAAGAAGTTAATAATAGTTCTAGTAATTTTATTATTAATGTTTATACTCTTGAAATTATTATATTTCTATACTATTATGACTTTTTTTTTTACATTTTTACTTCATGTATTAGTTGCAACTTGCTACTATGTTGTTGGATTCTTTGGTATTTATTTTTAACCTGTTGTCCGTCGAGATGCACACCAGCAGCAGAAATCTTTCGGAAGCTGTTCCCTCACTACAAGTGGGGAAGGTGTGGCCTTGGGGGCAAGCGATGAGCCAGGTACTATCACCTGAATCCCAGCTCCTCCGTTTAGGCAAACTCCTAACGAAGCCAAGGGGGGTAGACCCTACAAAGAGTTTTCTATGGCTCTTGTGTTTTCAAATGTTTTTATGGTGTATGGATGCGGATGGGTGTTGTTTAGGAGTTTTTGAGATGATCAAAGATTTACAATAACAAAATAAATAATCAAAGAAACAATTGCAAGATATGTAAAGGCACAACCACTTGATGAACTTAAGTACAAGAAACTCACGATAATATAAATGCTCCAGATAGATAATAAGCAAATGAAATGTGATGACAAGGACCAGTGCCTTATGGAGTCAAAAATAGTCTTGAGTGCTTGGGTTGCTTGATACAAGAGTTCAAAGGTACGTTTGTGAGATCGTTTTGCAATTGTTCTTGGTTAATTTTATTGTAAATTTTAATGATGTTTTAGGTGTCTTGGAAAGCTAACCAGAAGAAGTACTCTAGGTGGCCCCGTTCAAGGACATGACGGACCGGCCTGGATCACAAGCTAGGTGTTCAGAGAATTTAACCAGCAAGTGTCTCAGGTTGGGTTGCCCGACTTCCCCACTAGGAGTTCCCCACTTTCGAGTACTTATCGAACAACGTCGGTTCGTTGGTTATGGGTGAAAATTTTATTATGTTTGAATCTTGCAAGATTAGGCAACCAACGCCGTTTTTGAGTAATCCAACTTTTAAGGGTTGGGCAGAGCATACATGGCGTGGAGAAACGAGTAGATTCAAATTTTATTATGGGGAAGATGAGTTGCGAATTTTAGTTAGAGCACACAGATAACTAAAATGCTCCCCGATAGAGAGTGCTCTTGATCTTGCCTTAAGGCTTGATTCAAGAGTCTTATCTACACTATATGCAATGCAATGCAACAATAAAAATGCTCTTCGACAGAGAGTGCTCTTGACTTGTCTTGCGACAGGTTCAAGAGACTTATCTACACTATATGAAATGCAAACAAGATAATTTAAAGTGCAAATAACTTGAAATAAAACTAAATGACAACTACTGAAAGAGATCTAAACTAAATACTTGAAGCAAATCTAAGCTAAGAAAACAAGGAAGCACACAAGACACTCTTCCCCAAATGGGGGAAGAAACACAAACTATGGGAGGCTTTATCCCACTTAGCCTTATTTCATCAATTACAACTTTTGAGGATTTTCAACCTTGGAAAAGAGATGAAGAAAGTAGAAGTAACTTTTAAGAGCTCTTAAGAGCTTTACAATAAAAAGGAGAGTGTTTAAGTCATGGTTTTGACGCTTGGTTTCAAATCTCCTCTTGGTTTTGCAATTCTCTTCTTCTCAATTTTGATGATCTTCTCTTCTTCTCAATTTTGATGATCTTCTCTTCTTCTTCTTCTTCAAATCGTCTCTTGAGTTCGCTTTTGTTCACCTACAACACAACAAACATCAAACTTCAAGCACCCATTAACATTAGTAAAAAATCCAATAATGAACTTGAAATTGCTTAGATCTAGAATTGCAAAAAATCAAATATTTTTAAATGCAAGCTTTTTTAATTTTTAAATGAGATTTAAGACTACACATGCAAACTTTAAAAGAAACTAGATCTAAGAATTGAAAGATGGAATGCAAACTAAGATGAAATTAAATCTAAGATCTAACAACTTTAAACAAGAAACTAAATGCAAAACTTAACTAAGCTAAACTATATGCAAGCTAGAAAATTGAAATGCAATGCAAGTATAACAATTGCTAGCAAAAATGAGATCTAAACTAAGCCAAAAGAGAAAATACAAGTTCTTTTTAGAGTTTTTTAAAGAGTTTTTTGGAAGAAGGTTTGAAGCACAAGTAAGGAATGAAAATGAAGCTGGGAGGAGGAGGACGAGAGGTTGGAAGGAGAGGGAGTTTTGAAGGGAAAAATGAAAGGAAAGCAAGCCTAAAGGAGGGAGACGAGAGGGATGAAGCGAGAAGAGAAGGAGGAAGCTTGGAAAGACAAGAGGAGAGAAGACTTAGGACGAGAGCTAGAAGAGAAGGTGAGTATGGAGAGGAAAGAGGACGAGAACAAGGGTGAAAGGAGGGATCTAAAGGAAAAGATGAGAGGAAGATGAAGTTTGAAAGGAGGACGAGAGCAAAAGAGGGCAAAGATCAAGACAAGCCACAAACAAAAGGCAAGCTTGATGGGGGGATCTAGGCTTGGAGAAAAGTAGATCTAGGATTTCCACAGCTTAGAGGTGGGACAAGTAACCAGTAACCGGAAAAGAGAGAGTTTTATAATTGTTGATGGATGAGGCAAGAAGGCCTTGTGTTTCTCGATTTTCGAAGAGAAGCCAACTTTGGGAATTTGCAAGATGAAAGTGTTAGTCAAAAAGAGCTCTTGCTTGATGGATGAGAGGAGATCCAATCCACCTGATAGGATACCTGAAAACCACAACACTCAAGAGAAAACAATAGATCAAATAATAACGTGCTAGATTGTTAGCCTTCCTATCAATGATCATATAATTAAAAATCAAGAGGCTTGAGTCAAGAAAGGTATCACCTCACACAAGATGAAATTGACACACAAAGAACTCCCACATGGACCTCCAAAGTCTTCCACTTTATTCAATCTTAAACAAATAATACAAAATTCTCCAGAGTTTCTTTGCACAAATCTCCATGAAGAATGAGGAGGCAAGGCACTCCTTTTATACAAAAAACTAGACACTAGACTACCCTAATTCAAATTGGCATGAGAAGGAGCCAATGGCACATGACATGAAGTCAAATTACAATTACAATCCAATCAAGATCCAGTCCCAGTCCAACTTGGAGTGATAACACAATAAGTAACTCGAAGTTGGAGTAAATGCGAGTGGGGAGGTGGCCTCCACCTTGGCAAGGCGCCCCCCACTCCCACATTGTAATCTCCACCACTCCATCATAATGTACATCAAACCAATGCTTGATCTCCACCTCACAAACATGTGAGCCATCAAAGGGATGCGTGAATGGTAGCATGAGATGGCTTTGGAGTTTGAAGTAATGGTAACTTGAGTTTAATAGGGATCCAAGCTCTGGTGATTGCACAAACTTAGGAGGGCGCCTACCAAAGGAGTAAATGCAACTTATCCATCCATTAAATAACCCTCCACATCACTAAATCGTACATATCATGAGGGAGGGCGAATTTCTCTTGATTGAGCTGATTGCTGCTGACTGGATACCTCATTGAATGCTCTTGGAGTTGATTGGAATCATCATGAATGTCCTGTGCCATGTCATTTAGCCTCTTTATTTATTCAATTTGGTTTATTTTGGAGAGATTTGGATTATCTCCAAAATATTCATTTTTAATAATTTTAATTAATAATTTCTCTTTTATTGATTTTTTGAGAAATTATTAATTATCAGGCTGAGTGACTATCCGAAACTTAGGATAAGTAGGTTTGGCGTTCAAGTGTGATTTTTGGCTTAGGAATTAAGCCTCCAATCTCTGAAATCCACCCCCAAATGATTGACATATTACAAATTGCATTTTTCCAATTAAATATTTGAAAAAATAATAATAAAAATAATAAAAAATAAAATTCATCCAACGCCTCCGGTAAAATTTTTCCGGACACTGTTTTTATTGGACGAGGGACCTAGGAAATGACCATCTAAGACATACATGGTGTCTAGTAGGTTTATATACATCAGTTGGACTCTAATAACCCCCCAAGGCTCAAATTTCAAAATCGGGCATTCCAGCTTTGGAGGAAGCGGGAGAAAACCTCGTCGATTATTACTCGGCTATAAGCAAAGCATAATTGACAAGGGCAAAAAATTCCCTGGAATGCCTTAGTTGATAGTCAAGTCATGGGGAACTGAGCCACTCAAAACCCTACTAGCATACTTATTACAAACCCCGTGGGGCCATGGTCATTTCAGCAGAAAAATAAAAATGACTAGCCCAAATTGTCTAGGAACGACAACTGGAACTTCTGATACATTGGATATGAACATAAATCATGTTCATCAAAATGGCGGCTCGTCGGAAGTCCAACTATGGTACAAAAAAGTTGGTAACATAACCTAACCTCCTTTATGATATAGTTGTGGGCTGCTAAGTAGCCCTGTCCTATTTGTTTTTGTTACTGACCCACACAAGAGAGGACCAATGTTCTTGTCTGTGGTATTCTCCACCTCTAATACAATGGCCAAATCTGTGCACTGCACCCATACTTAGACAATTCTGTTGAACCTCTTTTTAGCACGATTCCAACAACCATAGAATTAGTCCATCTCTGACTCCTAGGATCATCGGAAAAAAGTTCAAGTTGTAATAATTGTTAGTTTTTCTATTGCTCTGAGCTTGTTCTCCATTTATCATTAGTTTCTGTCATTTCCTATTTTTTGGGATTTTGTAGTTTTAGCTGTTGTATTTATCTACTAGAGTTGATTGCTTGACTTGCGTTTAGTCATAAATGAGTTATTTGCATTTAAATATCGAGTTGAGTGTTTGGCATGTATTGGTGTGTGTTCACCACATAAAGGAGTGTGCTTGGCATGTGGTTGCCACATGGAGGCATGTGGCTACCCCATGGAGGAGTGTTCTTGTTCTGTATTGGCATGTTTCTATGTATTCTTGGCCCATCTGGGGCACATTACTTGAGGAGTTAGATAGAGGGGCGTGCTTGGCGTGTGCTGGCATGTGTCTACCTATTCTTGGCACATTTGGGTGGCATTACTTGGGGAGTTACACTTTTCTAATCTTGTACATTTTGCATGCACAAACATCTCTTATTTTATGAGAAAGAGCTGGAGGGTGTATTAGCAAAGTAGTCATTTTAATTATTCTTTTAGTGTTAGTGATAAGTTACGTGATTCCTGCTACGTATTTCTATCTTGCTGGTTTTGATTTGCAGATTTAATATTTCTCAGATCCTACATTGTCATTTGTTGGACCAATCTGAAATTCTGTTATGCAGTGGCTACACTCCTGTTCTATACTCTCATGCCTTTTGTTTTAAAAAATCTGAAGTTTTCATTGGTGTTTCTTAATGTCTTCAGTTTTGGTTGTTGGGTAGGGTAAAATATTTGAATGGATATTTGTGTCATGAATTAGAAAATTTGACAAGAATGCACATCTGGTTGATTAAAATGTGTCATGTTTTAGTGGGGGATGAGTTGTGAAACAGGTTTTAAAGGTAGAAAATGACATCTTACCTTTGTGGGAAGGAATTGATAGGGGGTGACTTTGATGAAGTGCTAAATATATATGGCAAGAGTCATACTACAATAGTGGGACTCCAAAGCTCCACCACCAATCTCGCTAGAGCCTAGAAGGGCCTAGGCATACCAATATTCATTTTAAACAACTCATATTCCATAATAAGACCGCACAACTCCATGATGGAGGGGTGATTTGAGGCAAGTAGCCCAAAATCTAGTGCGAGTGATCTCCACTCCTTCCACGAGTTGGCCCAGAATCCTAGAGGTCCCGCTAGTGGAAGATACCCTTTGACTCAGTTGACGTGCCTGAAAGCATGGCAACTCCGCCACACACAAGTCTTGATTTCTTTATCTCTAGATCAGACGAGAAGCGATATCCCACCCAACTCGCCTACCCTCTCACTACCAACGAACCAACCCAACCATCGATCTTTAGGTTGCCCAAATTCTCTGAAACAAGATGGAATCATCAACCTGGAACAAAAAAGGGGAAGAGATGATGCCACATAAGCCAAAGACCCTGCGAACCTTGCCTAGATGCTGTGCAAAGAGAACTCAATGTTGGAACAGAACCTGCTAGGGTGCTAAGCCCTCCATGTGAAATTCTATGTCATAGCAGATCTAAGAGCTGATGGATACCTCACAAAGAAATAATGAGCAGAAAATTAGAATAAGAGTGAAAACTGCAGTAAAAAGGAGCAGGAGAATAATAATGCAGTAGAACTCAGATAGGAGTAGAATAATATCACATCTTCCAATAATCAGTATAATAAACAATGATGTTACAATGGAGAGAAATCGAATTATGCAGGAGAATTCAAACCTCAGTTGGTCTAGAATAGGGATTATCACCACTGGAGTGCTCTGGAAGACTCAGTCAACTGAACTGAACCTAAACTCAGTTAAATGAAGTCACAATCAGTTAACTAACTAAGGAGGGTGCAATAGTGAGTCTGTCATGCATGCCAGTCAGAAAAGGGCACATGAGGCCACAATCAGTGGCATCTGGAGCTCTAACCTCCCACAAGAGTTAGATAACTCGGGTGGACTACACCAGAACACTCAGTAGGTTCCTATAAAATAGGGAACTGACTGAAGTGGTCCTAAAATGATGCATGCAGGGCTCAGAAGGTGGTAGATGGATCCTGGATGACATCTGCACACCACTAGGGGGCAAATGACATCATCAACAACTAGGAAAAATAAATAATGCTAGGTAGAACAAGGATGGAGTATTGAAATATCCTAACACCCTCCCTTAATCCATACTTTTGCATCCTCGGCCCTGGTTACTAAGAAAAAAGGTCACCCATACAATCAAATAAATGATAAAAGCCACTGTCCATGAACCAAGGAAATGGGGAAAAACCTCATGGGAAAAATAGCTCCCTAAAAGAACAGCAGTAGGAAACTCAAAGAACCTTCATACTAAGCAGAGAAGGAAAAAAATTTCCTCAGTGAAAGCCTTTGCAAAAATATTGGCAAGCTGCTTCTTTGTAGGATAGCAACGCAGGTGCTAGATTTGGATCTGCTCTTCTGATGTGCCTCCCACTGTGTAGAAGTTGTATTTTCCAAAACAAGTCTTTCAGGAACCCTTCTTCCTATTGGAGCGAATGGCTCATTATGGTCCAAATCATGAACCTTTGATTACCTTTTCTCAGACAATCGAGATTGTTTCCTGGTTGTAGATCCCCCATGGCAAGTCTCTCCAGAGATTGTGGATCAAACGCCACCATCATGCAAGTACCTCTCTGAGACCACTTTCTTCGGTGAACCTGTGTGAGTCATCTGATATACAGACAACAAATTTGCCGACAAAGAAGGCACAAATAGAACATTCTTGAACTTGCCATGCTCCATATGTGCCGTGCCCTTCCCTTCAACAGAGATCTGAGAGTTGTCTCCCATGTGAATAATCAGACCATCTTTGAGATGTTAAGGTTTGTGCAGCTGCGAGACCCATTCTCTGGGAGGATGGTACCCTAGTCTGGGAACTAGGGGATCCTGGTCAGTTAACCAGGAAGAGTAAGACCCTAGAAGGTACCCTAGGGCCCCCAATAGTCTCCTGGGGTTCTTGGTCTGCGACCAAGCCAATGAGAGCCATGGCAAAAGCCCCTAGCATGTGGCTAGGGCCTCTATCTGTCTCGAGGGTGTTCTGGTCTGGGACCAGAAAGATTATTGGTCATAAGGACCAAAGTAGACCCTGCAGGTGAGACAGAGACACCCTGGTCTGGGACCAGGAAGATTCTTGGTCTGGGACCAAGTAGATCCTACAGGTGTGTACCTGGTCTGGGTACCAGGTGGATCTTGGTTAGACCACGATGGTGATGATGTGTGATGTCCTTCTCTCCTAGGTCGGCTCATCAAAGGACTGGCCACCCTTTGATGAGGTACCTGACATCAGGAAGAAGTTAAGGACCGAAGGATCACATCATTGGGATGATCCCTTCAGTACTGTGATGACAAAACTTTCAGTAGATGTATGGAACATGTGTGGACACATACAGAGAGAGAGACCTTGTCACCCTACCTTGTTTGTCCTTGTAGTTATCTTGCTTTCGGTACTTGACCTTATTGGGTTGGTTGTTTGTCAAGTCACCCTTGTTGTTTTGGTCTCATGATTGACCTTGTAAATGGTCAACCATGACCCTCCTAACCCTAAGCCTCTTGTCTTGGTCACTCCTATGTTGGTCTTTGATTCTTGGTTGTGGTGCTCATCTCAAAAGGTAAAAGTTAAAAAGCTAAAAGTTAAAAGATAAAAAATAAATAAAAATATAAAAACAATATATATATATATAAAGTTAAAAGATAAAAGTCAAAAGGCAAAAAGGTAAAAGTTAAAAGCTAAAAAGCCCAAGCCCCTAACTTACGGTTCATTTGGGAAATTAAAAGAATAATTTATATTATTTTAATTTGAGAAAATTAAAATTGATTATTTTATTCTAAGTTATGAACTTAGAGTAAGTATAAATTAAAGAGAGTCTAACTCTCATTTGAGATGAACACAATTTCTCTTCCACTCTGATTTTTGGCTGAACCTCAACCAAGCTTGACGCCAAGGACTTGGGGTTTAGTTTGGGTTCTATTTTTTCGATTTCCTTTTAGGGCATCTTTTGGCAGCTGGTTGGTGGACTTTTTTTTTGTTTTTCACGTCAAGGTTTGAGCCCTGTAGGGCTGATTTCCTGCTGCTGTTTTAAGCCTTTCTAGGGCTGGTTTTCTGCTGTTGTTTTAAGGCTTTCTAGGGCTGCGTTTTTCTCCTTTGAGAAGTCTGCCTACCTGTGCTGCTGTTTGTTTTTTTGTTTAACCCTTCTAGGACTGCCGTTCTTCATTTCTTTGTTGTTCCTGTTAGCTGCTGCCACTTTGGTGTTGGGTCTATTCAGGTTGCTGTTGAATACTGTGAGCCTATTGAGGCCAGTGTTAACCTCTGGAATTCTGGCTGTTGTTATCAAAGACTATTACAGTCTGTTAAGGTCTCACGTTGTATTCTGAGCCCTGTTAGGGCCAGTGTTGGTTATTGCAGTTTGACTGATTGTTGATTTTAGTTGTCTCCTAACTAAGTTAGAAGGTCTGCTAGTGCTTGAAGTTTGTCCTAACACAACTGTACCTATTGTTGACACTCTTCCCTGGTCTCTCTCTCTCTCATGGGTATGTCATTGCCCTTCTAGGGCTATTTATGTTTCTATATCTATTATGCCTTATTGGCAAAAACTGAAAGCAGATCTGAGTACATTAGGGAAGGGCTCATCCCCAGGTAAGTATTTCTAACCCTGCCATTTGCTAGCATTTTTACTTTCAGTTTATTGTAGATTATTGGCATAGTGACCTATTGGTAGTGCCCTAGGTAAAAGAAATGCAAATTATGTTTTTTAAATTCTTATAGTTGTATTGTATGATTGACTTACGTTTCTGATCTAATGCATTATTGTTTAAAAGTTGTTCTTTATTTTATCAAACCCTAACTTTATGAAAATTCAACATGAGATCTAGAGAAGAAAATGATTCTCTAGAGGCAACCATGTGGTTGGAGGCTCCTGAATCTATGAGGAGGGCTTGTGATTTCGAAAATCCAGCCTTCAGTGCATGGCATCTGTCATGGCCATCAGACTCACTTCTAGAATCAATCTCTCTTGCACCTTTTGGCAGGGCAATGTTGTGTTGTTCAAGAAGGTTGGTCAACTGATCTATCTTCTTCTGCATGCAAGATCTCTCTGGGTGGTTTCCTTTCTTGCAATAGGAACACTTGGATTTCTCAAATCCCTTATGTTTGTTCTTCTTAGAGCTGAAGGCTCCTTCTGATGGACTTGACATGGCTTTCAACTTGGGTTCAGATGGCCTCTTGTCCTTGCCTTTGTGCCTCCCTTTCCCATTCACACTTTTTGCTTCTCCAGCCCTAAGAGCTTGATCTTTGGAGGCCTTCAAGGCACCCATCTGGATCAACTTGTCTTGTTCTTGGATGAGAGATTCAGTGAAAACATCTAAGGAGGGCATCTTCCAACCAGGGATTGACATTCACCTAGAATGGAAGGTAGAGACAAAGATGGAGAACTTAGGACCTAGTTTGCTCAGAATGGATAACACCAGCTGCTCATCCTTCTTCTCAATGCCACACTGCTTGCATTGCATAACCAGAGATTTGAATTTTGAAAAGAACTGCTGAATGGTCTCAAAACTGCTCGGTTGTAGAGAAATCAACTCATTTTCCAGAATATGGCCTCTTAGCTCATCTCGTTTGCCGAAGAGGGTCTCTAACTTCAACCACAACTCTCTTGGAGTCTTCAATCCTTCGATGTGGAAGAGTAGATCTCTGGAAATAGGAATACACATGAAACCAAATGCTTCATCCAATCTATTCAGATACTTGGTTTTCTCCACAGCTGATGTTGGTTCGGGATCCTTCCCCATTGTCACCATGTACAGTGATCTGTTTCACAATACCATTTGCATATCAACCCTCCAATCAAGATAATTGAAGGGTGTCAGGATTCTAGGAGAGAGAGGAGAGTTTGAATTGTCCATTACAACTGCTGGAGCGAATACAAGGTGAAATTGCTCCTACTGTAGAAAAAACTACTGCAATTGTAGAAAACTGCTGTAACTGCTGCTATACTCAAAAACTTGAATAACCTGCAAAAAAATCTCAATAATGGAGGTAGACTACTACTGAGCACTGCTTTAGGACAATAGGCACTTTTATCCGGATCCTTCACACCTGGCTAGACCTCATTGGATTTCTCCAATGAATTCAATGCAATAGCACTAGGATTTGCTGTGGAAATCCCGAGGCTTCAAGTGCACTACCGAAAGCAGCTGCTCAACCTATTCACTCAAAATGCTCTGATACCATGTGAAATTCTATGTCACAGCAGATCTAAGAGCTGATGGATACCTCACAAAGAAAGAGTGAGCAGAAAATTAGAATAAGAGTGAAAACTGCAGTAAAAAAGAGCAGAAGAATAATAATGCAGTACAACTCAGATAGGAGCAGAATAATATCACATGTTCCAAATTCCAATAATCAGTATAATAAACAATGATGTTATAATGGAGAGAATTCGAATCATGCAGGAGAATTCGAACCTCAGTTGGTCTAGCATAGGGATTATCACCACTGGAGTGCTTCGGAAGACTCAAAGTCAACTGAACTGAACCTAAACTTAGTTAACTGAAGACACAATCAGTTAACTAACTAAGGAGGGCGCAATAGTGAGTCTGTCATGCATGCCAGTTAGAAAAGGGTGCATGAGGCCACAATCAATGGCATCGGGAGCTCTAACACCCCACCAGAGTCAGATAACTTAGGTGGACTGCACTAGAACACTCAGTAGTTTCCTAAAAAATAGGGAACTGACTGAAGTGGTCCTAAAATGATGCATGCAGGGCTCAGAAGGTGGTAGATGGATCCTGGATGACATCTGCACACCACTAGGGGGCAAGTGATATCATCAACAACTAGGAAAAATAAATAATGCTAGGTAGGACAAGGATGGAGTATTGAAAATCCTAACACTCTAAGCACCACACTACCCACTTGGATGCCTGAATACTGCCCTATGTTGCCACATCAATCAAACCTAATCCCCTCTCCTCCTTGGGCGTTGTGCAAACATCCCAAGTGACTAAGGGCAAACATCTCAACACCCCCATACTTAGACCTGAGACATGAACGCAGAATCTGCTCAAGCCGTCCTAATTGAGCTCTGCTAGGGAACCAACAAGACACATAGTAGATATGTGACACCTGGAGAATACAACCCACAACTTTCAGCTTCTCTATGAAAGGAAGATCCTTATGCCACCAAACATGAAGTTTACTCAGCAATCTTTGAAGGCACCAATCCCACATAGCCATTGACAATAAACCTGTACCAAACGAAATACCAAGATATCATAGAACAAAACCTACTAGGACACTGAGCCCTCAAGCACCACACCACGTACTTGGCTGCCATAATACTGCCCTGTGTTACCACATCAATCAAAACCCTACCCCCCTCTTCCTTGGACATTGTGCAAACATCCCATGTGACTAAGGGAAAACCTCTCACACCTCCATATTTAGACCAGATATTTGAACGTAGAATCTGCTCAAGCCGTCTGAATTGAGCTTTGCTGGGGAACCAAGAAGACACATAGTAGATAATAAGATATGCGACGCTTGAAGAATATGAACCACAACCATCAACTTCCATGCGAAGGGTAGATTCTTATGCCACCAAACATGAAGTTTACTCTGCAGTCTTTGAAGGCACCAATCCCACATAGCCATTCATGATAAAGCTGTACCAAACAGAATACCAAGATATCTCACAGTCACCCTTGGGTGGATATACGACCTAGAAGCCGAAATCCATTCCATAGGGGAATCCACCCCAATGGGCCAAAAGTCAGTTTTATGAGGGTTGACGGTGGCATTGGAAGCCTTGTAAAAGGTGTCCAAACAAGAAAGGGCCTTATCAACATAACTTTGGTCAACTTCCATTGACAAAAGGGAGTCATCCACTAAATGGTTGTTGACCATCTCTGATCCATCTGGAAGTGCAATCCCTCTGATTTGTCTAGCAATCCGAGCCACCTCCAGCAGGTACCCCAATGCGTCAGCAGTCAGTACATACAAATAAGGCACCAATGGGCACCCTTGTCTAATGGACTGATGTAAGGCGAGCGAGGGGCACAAGGCCTTGTTGACAAACACAAAAGTTGAGGTATCGGAGAACAAAGTGTTCACCATGCCCACATAGCGGGAGCCAAACCCCAAGCAAGTCAACATCTCTGAAATGAAGGCCCAATCCACCCGATCATAAGCTTTGTCAAAACTAATCTTTAACATCATACACTGCTGCCCTGTCTCCTTGGCCCACTCCATAGCCTCCCAAGCTGAGACTGCTGTATCGAGAATGAACCTCCCCTGAACAAATCCTGTCTGCTCCTGTCGAACCACATACCTGGCCACCGCCCACACCCTAAAAGCCAAAACCTTGGCCATGATCTTATAAGCAACCGAAAGAAGGGTGATGGGACACCAGCTGCCAATGGAGTCTCGCTCCATTCTTGGGAATCATCTTAATCAACCCTTGATTAAGAGTCTTTGACAAGCAATCAGAAGAGAAAACTTTGGTAGCCAGACAATAGAAGTCCTCCCCAATGCAGTCCCACATGGACTTATAAATCTCACAAGGCAAATCATCAAGTCTAGGGGATTTGCCATTCTTCATAGACATAAGTGCTGCATATAACTCTTCCATCAAATCATAGGGTTCTTGGTGTTGGCATAGGTTGGAAGGTACCTGGATTTTGCAGTGATGAACACACTAGTTTTGTTTATTGACTATTTTTTTTTATTATGGCAATGTCAGATAATTAAACAAAAATTTCCTTCTTTTCTCGGATATTTTGTACAGACAAGAATTTTCTGTGTTTATCATAGTTGTTTTGTTAATCGTTTATTTTGTAATTTGAGTTGCTTGTGTGAATGGCATCTTATGTTCATTATGAGCTCAGAACCAGATTCAAACTCACAAGAAAAATGAAGAAATGGGCTAGAATCTTGCAAGAAAAGAATGAAACAGTTTTTTTTTACCTGTGATCTTTGACAAGAGTTTCCTTCCAAGACATGAGATTCCTACAAGCTTTAGAATCTGTACATACTTCAGGGAAGATTCCAAAGTATCATGCTATAAAGAAAGGTGGGGCACCTATATTAAGCTCTTAAACATGAATCCTCTCCATAATGTACTTCATCAACTAATAGGAGTGCACCTATATTAAACTCTTTAACATGAATATCTCTTTAATGTACTTCATCAATTAACTTTGTCATGTTGGGTCTGTTGAGAACTGGTACAAATGAAGCATCATCTTGTTGACCCTGCTGCTTTAAAATGTTCATTTTTTTCGGAATCATTTGATTCTAATCCATCATCTTGTTGTGGATTTCCCTCAGGGAGTAAATCAAGTGCAAGGATTATTTTGTGATATGATCATATACCATAAATAGGATTTGTCCTCAAGCAGGCCCATAACATCTTGGAAGGGCCCTTTTATGAGGAGGGCAACTATGATATAGCTATAAGTTCATCTATTCAAGACAACACTTCGCTACTCTCATTATAAATGTGTCAGAAGTTTATAGTTATTAAGAACTGGCACTAGACATTCCTCCTATGATTGAAACTAGATTTGGCCTCATGAATTTAAGAGTTCATTGAACTACAAATCATTCATGCCTTTCTTTTTGGTAATTGTGGCTTTTTTCTTGGAAGGACTTTGAGGGAGATGCTTACGGTATATGTATAGTACTTTATTGTTTTACTTTTACACTTTTTTTTACTTGTAACCAAGCACCAACCTCCAGCCCATAAGCAAGGGTGAGATATTCTTCATGGCTCATGAAGAGCCTTGATCAACAATTGGCTCATGAAGAACAAACATGTCACAAGTGGGATTTGAACCCGTGTGGAGAGGATAACAATTCTTCCTCTCAACCACCGGAGATAGACTCAGTTGGCAGATTTTACTCCTACTCTTGAGTCTATATACGATTGCTTTATTTTCCATGTACTCTATTATCTTCCACTGTTACATTCCACTGGCATTTTCTCGTATCTCATTGTGTGTTTTATTTGAGGCTGATTTTTGACAACACATGACATTCAGAATTCTGAACTACATAACCTAAATTCTTATGGTGTAACAATAATGACCAGTTTGATCCTTCAATAAATACCATGAAATTCGTAATGCTAAACATTCTTTTAATTATTCAGGTACAAGCCAATACAAAGTTAAACATCAATTTGATGCAGAAATAACACTGAAGGGGCTTCCTTGACATGAAGGAATTGCTTCTGTGACTAGTTGAATTCCAAACTTGTGAATTCTGGAGTCTGGACAATGACAAGACAGTACACTGTATAAAGAAAACAATATGAACAATAGGCAGAATTTCAACTTCTGGAAGGGCATGTCCCAGAAAAGAATGGCAATAGGCTGCAAGTACAAGTACTTGTCAGTCAGGCTGTGGTATAATGGTATAGGCTGCAACTACAAGTACAAGTACATGTCCCAGAAAAGAATGGCAATAGGATGCAAGTACAAGTACTTGTCAGTCAGGCTGCAAGTCAAGATCATATTCACACTTTTTTCCACTTTTTGAAGATAAAGGATAAATGCACACAGAATGCAGTTGTTTTTAATCCATTGAATCACTATGATGCAAATGCTAAAATTGATTGTCTATCACTGTTGACTTAGGTATTGTTAAAAGTTAAAACCATGTGTGATGGTTTTGATTGGCTCTTTTTGGTTCAAACACTTATCTTTTTAAAAGAAAACTCATTTACATTTATATTTGAAGCATCTGTTTATGTGTTGTTCATCACGTTGTTCAATGTCTCTGATTAGGCTATCTATTCTGCAGGGTTGATAAGGAGCTCAACAAGGAGGTTGCTATTAAAGTTATTGACCTGGAAGAAGCGTGAGTATCAAGAATCTATTCGAGGATTAAATGCTCTTTTACATTTCTGTCTAAATTCAAAGTAAAGGGGCCTTCTGAAACCAACATTGTGTTAGCCTCATTGTAAGTCATGTCCAACGATGAAGTACCGGGAGTGGAGTAATGTCAAAGCATATAGGACCTAATTTATGCCATCATCTGAAAAATGGGGTTTATGTTCCTAAACATGGAAGCAAAATCCTAATCTTCCACTTTCTATGTTTAATATAGAGATAAAATCCACCCAAAGTTACTTATTTGAAAATGGCATTAAGAGTCTAGACAAATCTTAATTTAGAAGCAATATGTTTTCACATGACTTCTATAAATCCAAGAATGAAAGAACATTAACATCATTATTTACAAAACATGGTTTGTCATTGAAGTTTTTTTTCCAGAATCCAGAGTCTTATGTACATGTATATACTACTATATGATAATATATGCATGTGATCAAAAGGGATATGATGTGCATGCGATCAACTCGTGATTAAAACTCAAGTCCATATAGGGGGGATCTTTATACACTTGAGATGATATGTACATGGCAGTTGGGGAAAACAATCGTTTGCACCACCGCTGACGACTTTCTAACCAGGGATTCCTCTTCTCACCTTAGTAATGAAGACTTTGTGACTTAATTCATGAATGACTACTGAAGTAATAAATTGCATAATAATAATAATAATTCAGTCAACAATAGTTACTTTTTCCATGTGTAAATCACTAGAAGACAAAATAGATTGTAAGAGAATATAATATAGTGATTAATTGGGGCCAACATCTGCCCCCTCCTCTGTGATTAGGCATCCTCTCACAACTCATAGGTGGACTACCATATCCTTGTTTGTATATGCTTTGTGATTAAGCCTCTGCATTGTTTGTATTTGCTTCTTTTCATCACCAACTATCTCACTCCCCTCTGTTTGGAAGGTGCATTCTCTTTCTCGCTTCTAAATCTCAATGCTCATTGGGACTTCGCTTCTTCCTGTACAACTCATGGACTCACTTATCTGGTCCATTGTTCTTTATGGATTAGAGATTTGGGGGCCTTGTCTGCTGGAGTGTGATTGGGCCTCAGTCGAGAGAGTCCAAACCCTTCTCCTTCGACGCATCATTACTCAACCACACATTGATCATGTGATTGTTCTTCCAAGGATGCTTCTAATTCTTTATGAGGATTTTCAACAATGGATGTTTCTCTCAGGGAATCTTCTAAAGATTGATTATGGATTTCTTCTAGAATCTCTTTGTGTTGGTCTTCCCACTCTTCATCCTTAATTTCTAAATCAAGAATAGCTTGTGGAATAACGTGAGGAAACCTAAATTGATTTGAAATAAGCATAGATTTGTAAATTTTCTGTGTTATTTTAGCTTGCTGGTTTATGTCAAGTTTTCATGATTTTCATCCCCAACTGGTTTTGCATTGGCTGGAAATTACTTATAAAAATTTCAGACAGTTAAACACACTGTAAAAACACTTCTAACAGACAGAAAAATAATTTAACTATGCACACCATAAAAAAATCAGACTCAGAATTTTTGGCCAATAGCCCTCGAAAAACCCCCACGGGGAAAACCAGTCACACAGAGAGAGATTTTATTTCTTCAGCAAAAATTATAGAACAGCATTACAGTGAGAAATACAACTTATCTCCACCATTAAATGCACTCAAAGACTGCCTCGTAAAATGTGCTGAAGCTGCCTTGAAAACTGTGCAAATATTATCCTCGATATTTGTGCTGAGAGAAAGGACAGAAATCTGTACACCTCGATTTTTGTGCTGTCCTTTATATCGAATTCCGTGCTGTGCTATTTCTCGATTTCTGTGCAGAAATAATCTCAATATCTGTGCCAACTGTATCGGGAAATGTGCCCTGTACTGTACCTCGAAAACTGTGCAGCTGTCTCGGGTTTTGTGCCCAGTCAACCTCCTTGAAAACTGTGCCTGGAAATCTTGGGTGTTGTGCCCAGAAATTTCTACTTAAAACTTGTGCTCACTGTCCTCGGTTTTTGTGCCCAGAACAGCACCTAGGAAACCGTGCTGCAACTCGGGATTAGTGCCCAAAGTATCTCCTCGAAACTAGTGCCCAAAGTCCATACTGTACGACAGTCTTGGGATTTGTGCCTGCAATAAATGCTGGAAACCCTCTTCGATTTCTGTGCTGGAATCTCTCCTTGGAAATCGTGCTCCCTCTCTCTTTCTCTTCAGCTCACTCTCTTCACAAGAATGAATGAAAAATTACCTCCCTTTCTCTTTTTGACTAAACCCTAGGGTTCTCCAAATCCAAGGGATGAGATTAGATGAAATCAATGGATGAGATTAAATGCTCCTATTTAATTATCATAAATATTAATTTCACTCACCCACTTAAATTTATCAAAAAGTGACTTTAAGTTATAAAGTCAATTAAATGCTCATCTCAAGTCATTGAATGCAAGGGTCACTTTTTCCCCCTTTAAGTGACTTAGGCAAAAAGTCACCTAGGGAACACTTCCTAGGTACAAAAACTAACAAGATTCATAGGTTATGTCCAATTAATGAAGAAGTTCCCAAGACTTCTTAGATTTGAAAATCAATTGAAGAGTTTCCTAGCTTAGATCTTTGAGGAATTTTCTCACAGGCACCCTAGTGTGGTGATTTTGGAACTCTTCCAATTCATCTTCAGTAAGAGTGTAAATTTCATTAGGACTGGTTTCTAGTTTAGAAAAGCTTCTGGAATGATTCAACTTTTGGAGGTATGGATCCATGATGTAATCCTTAGAATACTCAAAACTTGTGGAGTCACCAGGTGGAGAGTTATAAAACTACTACACCAAAAGGGATATCGTTGAAAACAATCGAGGAACTCCTTCCTTCCTCAACAACGACACCAAAAGTGTTGTTGAAGACAATATTTTTGGCTTGGGATGGAAGGTATGTTTCAATTGGGAACTCCTTGCTTCCTTGACAATGCCGCCAAAAATGTTTCTTGAAGACAATATTTTTGGATAAGGATGGAAGGTTTGTTCTGAGATTTAATCGGGAACCCCTTTGCTTCCCTGACAATGACGCCAAAAATGTTTATGCACAACCTACCAGCCTCCTGATTAGCAAGGAAAATCAACCACTGACTCGATGCTATTGAAGGGGAACCTCTCTTTTAGGATTTATAGACCCACTAACAAGTAGACCTAGACTAACCAAGGGAAAGACCCTATCCGGATTTTCCTTGATATCAACCAACAAATGTTAGTTAACTCAAGTGCTTATCTAGTTGTTTTTTTAGCAATGAAGGGTGTGTCCTAACTAGGTTAACGGTTTGAATATAAGACACACTGTAGGCTATAAGTGGTTAAGATGCTTGCAATATGAAAGTTTAGATACCACTCCAATCTAACCAATGAACAATTCAAGGCAACACCAATGATATAAATATTACAAGTTACCATGAAAATAAAATGACATGATACATTTAATCATAGCTCATAAACATATGAATTAGACCACATTTATTTGTGAATAGCAATCCTCAAAATGAAATGGCTCAAGTCAATCAAGGAGTGTCAAGCCATTGTAGCTCTTCGATATACCTTTAAGGTAACATGAAGAGTAATCTTTCTGAATGCTGTTTTTGGTGCACCACAATAACAAGACGGCCAAAGGATGGTTTCAAGATACCTAGGGGGACTTCCGATATACTCAAGGTATCTGGAAGTAAATTTGTGTTCAAGTTTTGTCTAATGCAATACTACTTGAAGGGGGTATTAAAAGGAGTTACAACGATGGCCAACACTGCACCAATAAATGACACAACCTGTGCTTAAGAACCTACTATATTCACAGTTAATAATGGTATCCCCCAACTTCATATTTACAAGCCTAACGACATATCCTTGTTATTTATAGACACCGGAACCTGTCTTCTACTCACTGATAAATGTTCCCAAATATAGACAATATGGAGCTATGTGAATAAATTAAACAACATATCTGATATCACTAAATCAAATTACCATAACATATGAAAATAACTTTCAAGCATAAATTGACATTAGCATATATCATATATCCTAGGAAGTGCGAATTGCCAATAAGGTATAAATGTACTTGAACCATGAAAAATTTATGGTATGGAAGATCAACCAATAAGATTTATGTGAAATTATACAAGCACCAAGTTGATCTTAGAAGGGGGTCTCCTTGGAGTTTCCCCTTGGGGTTCTATCCTTGTGAGAGGATAGGTTGGCCTTGAGCAAAGATAAGTTTGCTAAAGGTCAAAGCTTTCTTCACTAGGATAGCAGAAATTTAGTGTTGAATTTATTAAGTTTCCAGCAATTGTAAACATGTACTTAAGCATAGAATATAGCAATGGAAAATACCCAGATACACAATGCTAGATTAGAGCTCATTAGATCATTCAACACATTAATGATTGCTGCAATTTCAGATCTGCAAATGTATGAGCAGAACAGCTAGCCAAAAGAGCTAGTATGGCTGTATGAAAATACAAATCACTTACTAGCTAGGTACTTAGCTAACCAAATGATAAAATTGCCCAAGAATGCAAGTAACCACTAGATCAATGAGTTAAAATCTGAATATTAGTAGGATCTTGAGTGATTATGCCTTAAGTTCTTTGTTAATATAGTCTTAAAATGTGCTCAAGGTGTTAAAGTTAGTGCAGCTACGAGACCCATTCTCAGAGAGGATGGTACCTTAGTCAGTTAACTAGGGTTCTTGGTCAAGTTAACCAGACAAAGTAGAGAGTAAGACCCTAGAAGGTACCCTAGGGCCCCCAACTATCTCCTGGGGTTCTTGGTCGGGGACCAAGCAGGTTGATGCCATGGCAAAGTCCCTAGCATGTGGCTAGGGCCCCTATTTGTCTCTAGGGTATTTTGGTATGGGACCAGACAGTTTCTTGGTCATGAGGACCAAGCAGATCTTGCAAGTTGAGACAGAGACATCCTGGTTTAGGATCAGGCAGATTCTTAGTCACAAAGACCAAGTAGGTCCTGCAGGTGGTTTCAGTCTAGGACTGAGTGCCATTCCTTGAGGATGGAGGTTCTTGGTCAGTTACCAAGATGATGATGTGTGATGTCCTCTTCTCCTAGGTCTTCGAGATGGTTGAGTTAGATGGTCTTCTCAAGGGATTGGCCACCACTTGATGAAGCCACTAACATTTGACCTTAGGAGCAGTCTAGAGGACCACATGATCACATCATCCGTGTGGACCCTTACTTATACAATGATGATGGACTTTCAAGTTATTTGGAACACTTGTACATTTGAGAGAGAGATGATTGGTTGTGCCCCACTTTCCTTGATTGACTTTTGGTCCTTACACCTTGTTGATTATTTGTCTTGTGGTACCTTGTCTTTGACTTGTGGGTCATTTACCCATCTTGAGTTTATCTTTTGATTTGTACCACCTTTGATGTTTTTGGTCTTATGGGTACTATGGTTGATTGACCACGTTTAACGTATACCCTTGGTCCTAGGGGTTATGGGTCATGTACCCACACCTATGTTATATTGTGTCATGTATTAGTCCTTGTACCCTCACCTAAATGACCCTAGTACCCTACTTATATTTTATTTTATTAAATGTAACTTTCTTTTATTAAATGTAACTTTCTTTTATTTTTAATTTTACTTTTACTTTTTATCTTTTATTTTTAATTAAGTGGTACCTTCCTAATTTGATGAAATCCCAACTTAAATAATGTTTGACCTTTCTAGAAGTTTATGGTCCTTTATATTGAAGAACTATCTTTATCATTTATCATCTATCTATCCTATCTCAGCTCTGTCTGCTTGACGTCAAGTCTTGAAGCCTGTTCTGTTGATTGGTGAACCCGCCCATCTGTTGGATATCTTCCATATCACAAAACTGATGATAGGGTCAGCTGTTGCCCTAGCCGTGACCTGTTAAAGGAAGGTCGTGGGTTCAACTAAACTCTGTTTTCATTTCACACTGCTCAGATCTGTTGTTGAGAGGCTCAGTCTGCTACTGAAGAGACCCGATCTACCTTTTGCATGCTTGGTTGAGGTTTAATACCTTGTTTAGAGGCCCGATCTGCTTCTTGTGTTGTTGAAGAGGTATGGTTCACTTGTTTGAAGAGGCCGAGACCCTATACCTGCTTGTTGTGCTCCGATCTAATTGATTGAACGAGGCTACGACACTAGATCTGTTTTCTGGGTGTCTTTTAGAGGAACCCGTGAGGTCCTAGGGTCTGTTGGTGGCTCACTTGTGTAGGCCGTGAGGCCTTAAGGACTGATCTATCACTGCTGTGTATTCAATTGTGGAAACCGTGAGCCCCTTTGGTATTGCTCTACTTATTAGCAGCTCATATGTGATGACCAAGTTTTTATTTTTGTATTTGTGCACAGTTCTGCTTGACTGATCACCTGTGAGTCACTTGATTTCTTGTGCTGTGATTTACCAGACTGATATTTTTTTTATATATGTGTCAAGACATTATTAGGGTCTAATTCCTGAGTGAAAGTCTGACTCTGATCTGCTTGCTTGAAGTTTTTTTTGTTTCCTGAGGTTCAGACCTTTTGTACTGAGTTTTGGCTATCCTTGACTGTTCTTGTTTGACTACTACAACCCTCTCTCCCTCTCTCTGGCTTGTACTAACCCTCTAGTAGGGTCATCTGGTTCCTAGTGATTGACTGGCCTCTGAGAGTCACAATACTTTTTTTTTGAAAGCAAATTTTTTTTGAGTATAAAATATGAAGGGTTCCTTGCTTCAGGTAAGTACCCTAAACTTGTCTTCTTTATTTTCTGTTAATAAGCACTGTGTATGTTGTACTACTGTTAAAGATTACATATTACTGAAGATTACTTTAACACGATGACCATTTGGTAGTGTCAAAGGTGAAAAGTTGAAAGAGATGAAAATTATGTTTTACTAGAGCTACTGCTGTATGATTTCATTTTAGTACTAGTTGTTAAATGTTAAAAGTGATTTTGCATTAAAGTACACAGATTGTTTATTTTCTGCATTAAACCCTAACTCTACCAAAAATCAACACAAGGAAGGGCGAGCAATTTGCTTCCCAATTCGGTTCTTAGAGTGTTATAAATTAAAGCTGCCATGTACTTGAAAAAAAGAGATTTAGTAGTAAAAATTAGAATGGAAGAAAGCTGGAATAAACACCGATTGATTAGACCAAGTGCCTTAAATGGAAACCAAAATTTGTGCATGGAGTTGAGAAGCCTTCCAATTGATTGCTAAGTAGTCTTCGAGGGAGAGTGGAGGTCAAGACAATCCCCCTGCTTTGCTAGCCAAAGATAAAATTAAATTTTCACTCCAACTCTTGATGGGAACGTAAAAAGAACAAGGAGGACAAAGCAATCATGTCTACATCAAGCTGATCCAAGTTCATTAGGATCATTCAATTTCATTTCATGGCCTTTTTGGCCTACATAAACCTTCAGATCTCAGGTGTGCTGATAAGCACAACTAATCGCAGCTTGCATCTAGGGCATGTTTACATATACATATAAGGTCAACAATTGTTTAGATATAGCATTTAAGAACCATTGCTTTTTGGACCTTTCTTACACTCTTCAAGGAGTATTTTTTTAGCAGTTCATCGCTCTTGCCCTTTTTAGTTTCCATGGGCGAATCTATATAAGTTTCCATAAGTAGTACATGAGCTTTCAGTTTTAGCCAACAACATCTCAAGTGACTAGGGGGAGTTCGAGCCAGTGCCAAACATCGGGACAATCGACCAGAATGATTTAGGCCTACAATCCAACTCACCAAAGGCAAGTTTTGTCACCAACTCAGAGCCGAGACACTAAACATACAGGGATGCGGTCCAAACACAGAGGTAGTAAAAAGGGGAAGTCCTCAATATCAGAAAGTCAAGCAAGACAAGTCAAGGGTTAAGGCCAAATAAGGAAAGTCATGGATGGATGGAGTCAAGTGATGGTGGAGCCTAAGCTAGCAGGCAAATGGTGTCAAGGAAGACCATATCTATGCAAGGTAGTGAACTAGTGAGTCTTGTCAAACAACCTAAATGTGCAAGTAAAATGTTCATTTTATAATTTATCATCAAGATAGTTCATTTTATAAAGTTTGCCACATCGTGAATTATATACCAAGCCAATGCTGTGAACATGACTAAAACAACAAGATAATAATCCATAGTCAATGATCAGGAATCCATAGGTCATACAACATCATCATAAGAATAATCATCATATACCATCT
Organism: Larix kaempferi; assembly: GCA_027924585.1. Classification (NCBI taxonomy): domain Eukaryota; kingdom Viridiplantae; phylum Streptophyta; class Pinopsida; order Pinales; family Pinaceae; genus Larix; species Larix kaempferi. Next base: position 8,821,701 of record BSBM01000072.1, on the reverse strand, counting down.
GAAACACTGCTGCAATACATATCTAGGCACTGAACTGAAACTGTATGGAATAAAGGGTCACATCGGTCATCAAATCTAAATTCTCAAGGCTCAGCCTTGACACAAGGTCTAAGATAAGTCTGAATAATACACTGCTCTAATCATGAGTGATCTCAAAATATAAAGTCATCCATAGCCAAGCTCTGAAAAATCGAAGCTCTGGAATGTGCAGATATCTGCTAAACAAGAATAGTAGCCTTGCTACTATGGTGTGATAACATCTAGCTCCAGCTGGGACAAGTGCTCTAAGGGAGAGAGTGCTTGAAAACCTGAGAATATCTGGTCTTGAACTGCTCTGCATCAATCTTTAATCCAACACTGCACCATCCTTGCTTTCAGCTTTTATTTTGCACCTGTATCTGCGCTCACAAACACTAGAATACCTCAGGGAGCATGTATGGGAGATAAAAAAAATACAACTGAAAATGAAATCTACTCTAAAACAGAAACTGGAATGCAATAAGGAGATTTTTAATCTAACAATGCGTATATCATTTATTCATCATTCATTTATTTTATTGCTGTGCAGGAGGAAAAGAAATATTTTCAGGAAAGACACACTCAACTCAACTTGCACAGGAAGCCAAAAATAAAACAGAAAAACTAACCACTCTTTAATGCATGCAAGAGGTGAGACAAGCTTAGGAAGGAGCAAGGCTTAACTCAATCAACAACTCAGCAAAATATAAAATCAAGCAGACAACTTTCAAAAGAAAAGAAATGGCAGTACTCAGCACACAGAAAAAGAAAGAGCACACAAATCCTATTGCTCAAGTGAGCTTATTCAAAGCCTACCTACCCTACTCTAACCAGTTAGCACAAATGTTAGGTAAAATCATAAATCCAGTGCAACCATTCATCAAATAGGTTAATGATTCTTATTTGATTTTTGATAATAAAACAAGTGAAGATTGGGCTAAAGATTAACAAATTTGAGGGCACAATCTTCCTGACTTGTTCAAAAATTGAAGAATGGTTAGAATGATGCAATATGAAATTATGTCAAGGAGAAGACTGACTGATGCAAACATCCTCCATCAAAGAACTGATAGGATCATAAAATTTATACAAGTTAAACTCAAAGATGGATGGAGGAAAGGAAAGACATAAGACATGTGATTCGATTCATTTTCACACAAATTAACTTCTTCATTTACTTCTCTCACATACTCAATTTGATTCTCCTTGGGACTGATGATCAAAAAACCAAGTGGGGATAAATTAAAACTTAGAAGACGAAAAATCAAAATCAAACCCACTTGATGTTCAAAAATGGAGAAAAGATGAAATTGATCTCTAAACACCTTTTCTAGCCACCAAGAATGATTGATAACTTGACAACAAGCATTCTGGTTCCAAAGTGACTGAAAAGGGAAATGAAGTGCTTTTTCTCCAAACATGTAATCATACTTGAAAATTTCCAAGGCAAAAGATCGACTAGAGCACCAACCCAAAGATGATTGAAAGAGTTGGGAAGGGAGGGTGGATTGCAAATATGAAAATTCTCCCAAATGGATAAACAAGTTTGACCTTGGATTTTGACAATAGAAAACACTCTTTATTCTAGGAATAATTTCAAGCTTTTGATCAAGTTTAATATTTACAATCTGAGGACAAGATTGACCATAACTATCTAACTCTAAGTTATCTTGATTAAAGATGAAAAAAGGAAAATTTAAAGATTTATTATAAGAAGTGGAACAAAAATTAGAACACCTATTGTGATTTATTAACTCTTCCTCGTCTTGAGGTTGACCTTCTATTGATTCATCATTAGATTCACAAGAGGATACTTCATCATTTTCATTTAATTGACCAGCGATAAAATTAACAAGTTCATTAAAGCATCCTGATTATTCGCACAATGATCATGTGAAATCACTACTAAAGGATCTTGGTCTATGTCCCTACTTTCTTCTTCTTCAATAAGGTGATAATGAATTAAATGATCACTAAAGATAGAATGACTAATGAGTTTATTCGAGGGAGGAACTTTAATAGATTGACTGACTAAAGGCTCACCCTCAGAAATTTCCTCAGGATCAGGACTAAAGCTACCTAAAAAGAAATTTGAAAACTTATGATTTATACAATGATTATGGATTTGACTTTCGATTGACTTAGAAGTGGAAGACTCATCCTCAAAAGAAATCAGGCAGGAGGGGTCATCTCCGGATGTTGACAATTCATTTGATATTTGGTTATTGATTGATTCAACGATAGGATTGGAAAGGGGAAGGTTTTGATCTTGGATTTGAATTGAAGAATAAATATCATCGAGTTCACTTCCCCATTTTTCTAAGAATTTACTTTCAAACATGTCATATCCAGAAATGCTATTGGTCTTTAAATTTAGGAACCAGAGCTTAGCTCTTCATTGGAAAGATGAGGCCAATAGTTTCATACATACATCCTCATGGGTTATAGACAATTCATTAAAAATTTCTCTACAGGTGAGAAGGTGCCTTTTAGCAGATTTATCATAACTTTCATCGAATTTAGGCAACCTTTCATGGGCTTGATGAGGAATATGATGAGGATACCCAATAATTTTTGAGAAGTCAAAGACTTTCAATCGACCAAAAGTCCTAGGCCGCTCAAAAGCAACCATGGATGGCAAAATTTTTATTTATTTATTATTATTATTTTTTTAAATCAAGAACCTAAATACAAAATGATGCACCCCATGGGTTCTAGATAATGATAGGATCGATCACCAGTGGAGTTGCTTATGTGGAGTCGCCAGGTAGACTTTAAAACTCTTCTACCAAGATGTATGTCGTTAATATGGAGGGAGAGAGTGAGTGACAAATAGATGGATATGGTTGAATTAAGGATTGAAATGATAACCATCTAGATTAATCCGGATGTGATAAGATATGAGTTATGCATGGATAATCCTGACACCTAAGGTAAGCCTCTACCTCCCTGGCAACGGCGCCAAAAATGTTGGCAAAGAGAACGGGAGTAGAGCTTGAATAATATATGTTGAACCAGGGTAGGCCTCTACCTTCCCCGGCAACGGCGCCAAAAATGTTGGCAAAGAGAACGGGAGTAGAGCTTAAGGAATATATGTCGAACCAGGGTAGGCCTCTACCTTCCCCGGCAACGGCGCCAAAAATGTTATCACACAACTTGTAGTTGTCCCTAAAGGTATCCCATCTGGGACGGTAGAGGAGATGGACAACTAAAGAGGTGACCCAAGAGATGCCATGGTTCCCAATGCAAACTAGGAGTCACGTCAACTGAGGCACTCTTCACTTTAGATCGAGATGAATCAAGACCTAGGGGGAGACCCTATAACCAATTAAAGATGATTGGACCCAAACAAAGGTTCCTAGGGATATGTAAAAGACAAGTTACGAAAACCAATGCAAGGTCAGGTGGACCTATAAGTTTAAGTATGGTTGAAGGAGGTTTAAGGAGTGATTAGTGTTTCAACCAATGAATGATTTAGGCCACATGATGAGATAAGATGACAAGATCTAGTACCATGAAATACACAGGTGGGACCCACTTCCTTGGGATATGGAAATGGCTCAAATGGGGCCCACAAGGTAAAGTTGAGGGTGCAAATGGTACCAAGGGGTATATGAAGAGTAGATCGATGGATCTAAGGTGAAAATAGAGATACCCACATATGGGATCTAGTACTTGACACACATCCCAAGGAGTGCGAATTGCGTTAGGTGGACTCGTGCCTTGATGGATGGGCTAATGGAGTCAAAAGAGATGTGGAAATGTAGATCAGAACACCTAGGATGCAAATCAAGTGGGCTATTCAAGATGTGATGGATGGATCTTACTAGATCTAATATTTCACTATGTGACCCAAGTGGACAACAATCCCCAAAATGAGGAATGATACCCCCAAGGCAGAACTTCACAAAGTGAGACACTAGATGTAGGTTTCAAGGTATGCTTGTTTCAAATCCAATGGGATCCCAACCACCCACGTCCTAGAAGTGGACAAACTCAAACACCCAAGGAGTGCGACTTTGCCCAAGGAGGGCTAAAAGCATGGTAAAGTGTGTCAAATCAAGTCCAATGACCACCAAACTTTAGATCCAAGTAGTTTAGGCAAGTATCAATGTGGATCTTGAAAATCAAAGTGATCCAATGGCTAGATCTCCATAGATTTGAGATGGAAAATGCATCACCAAATTGACCCAAGTGGGGCACAACCCTCAAAATGAGGAATGGGGCCCACAAGGCAAAAATCAACAAGGTGAAGCACTAGGGGTAGGTTATCAAGTGAGGAGAGTGTGAATCAAGTGGGATCTCACCTACCCATGTGTTGGATCTAGCCCAACTAGCTTCTCCCAAGGGGTGCGATTTGCCTCAAGAGGGCTACTTTGCCTTGAAAAGTGTGTCAAATGGAACCCAATCACCACCAAACTATAGATCCGAATTGCCGTGGATGCTATAGAGGTGGGTTTTCAATATCTTTTCAAGAGGCAAGCTAGATCCAAGTAGATCTAAGAAAAACAAAAAATGAGGGTTTTGATTTTAATGTAATTTTTGACCAATGGGGTGGATAGCAAGCGAAATCAATACATACCTTGTAGATCTTACTTCAAAAGCTTGCGGCCTCTTAGCATATGGAGAATTCTTGCCATAGTTACAATTCCAAGCTTGATCCAAGTGTCTTCAACCAATAACATCCAAACCCTAGGAGGAAATATGTCTCATGAAAACCTGCAAATCAAACTACATCAAGTTAGATTTGATCTACAAATCCATAAGATCTAAGCATGTCATATCAAGAAAGCAATCAATGGACAAAGCACAATTGAAAAACTCCCTTTCTATGAAGACGTCTTGCTCATGGGGGATGTGAGCAACCCCTACAATCTTCCCACAAAGCAAAATCGTTGAACTAGCTTGAGCAATTCGGCCTCCCTCTCTTGAAGTCGATTTCACTTGAAAAGCAAACAATGTCTAGAAGCAAGATATCCAAGAGCATATGCAAGAGCAACCCAATCAAAGCCAAGAAGTAGATCTCCAAAATATTCTTTTCATTCCAAGTTTTCCAAAGCCCAAAGGTCCGCTATACAATAGGGGGTCTCCTCCTTATATAGGATAATAAAGACCAAAACCCTAGATCTCAAAACCACTTTACAACAAAATGAGTGGTTGAGATTAAAAGATCTCAATACATAATCAATGGCTAATAATGAACCATAACAATATATCACATGGATCTCTCAAAAAGGTGATGGCGTCATAATTAAATGGTACAAAGTGAGGGTGATGTCATCCTCTAAAGGGGGCAAAATACCATGGGCCCACCTCATATGACTAGGACATGACTCCTAAAGCACATGGTGGGGCTAGGAGGCATCAATCCTTGCTAGCTCATCCCCATGGCACAATAAAATAATATAATATGTCCAAAATAAATACAAATGATCAAATCTGTCCTCAAAATCTGTGACAGACAAGCAGTAAAAGGCCTCCTGTGGCCTCTGTGGACCCACCCAAGTGATGAAAACTGGCTAGAAGATAGGGGGTTCACCCTGGAAGACCTCTGTGAAAACCAAGTGCCAAAACCTTGCCTCAATTGCCCAAATCGAATTCCTCAGTGACTCTTTTATCCCATTTCTGGACTGCCTCGGTAACTGTGAAAGTGCTGAAACTGCCTCCTAGGGCACCTGTGCGGTCAAACTGAGCCCACCAGGCTCTCCAGAAGGGGGGATAAATGGTAATAACAAGTGGCTGGACCACCCGCTCCTCATACAGCGCCCTAGGTGAACTGGCCTCTCATGGCCCTTGCTGCTTAGGCTGGGAAATCAACCCCAAATCTGGTGAACAAGTGTAAAACTACATCTATCACTGTCAGAAATGCCCGGAACTGAAAGATAAGTGTCTCATTGGATCTAGAAGACCCAAATCTACTAAGAATGTGTACTCATACACCATGGGTTTCCCTGATGGGCTAGCTGTAGGGTCCACCATATATGGACAGTGTATAATCTGATGATCTGGAGTAATAATAAAACCTGCTGAACTGCATCAATCATCATCTGAATCATATGTCCATCATATAGCATCATCATCAAGAGTATGTGGGACCATCAATCATCATCCATAAGCATACATGCCCCACATCATCACAGATCCCAAGAGATGACCATAGTCAAACTAGGTTTGACTAGGTCCATATACAACCAAGGACAAATCATATCAATAGACTAAGACATGTTCCTCTAATCATACTCACAGCTTAACTTAAAGTATAACATCATTCAGTGGCAATAAACATATTTGTTCATTACGTTGTTATTTGTATTCACTTGCACAATAGCTTAAATGACAAACTCACCCATCGGACATGGTCTAACTGCTAGCTAAAGATGAAGGCTAGGAACAAGGTTGGGCAAAGGGGGTGACTTGTCTAAACTCAACTAAAAGACACTTTGGACTGGGAGAAAGGGGGAGCTACAAACTCTGTGCTAGACAAAATAAACACGGGGGATGGCTGTGCCTCACAAATGGGTAAGTTGATTAGAGAGTGCTTATTCAACTTAGGCATCATGTCTACATCAAGCTGATTCAAGTTCATTAGGATCATTCAATTTCATTTCATGGCCTTTTTGGCCTACATAACCCTTCGGATCTCAGGTGTGCTGATAAGCACAACTAATCACAGCTTGCATCTAGGGCATGTTTACATATACATATAAGGTCAGCAATTGTTTAGATATATTATTTAAGAACCATTAGTTTTTGGACCTTTCTTATACTCTTCAAGGAGTATTTTTTTTAGCAGTTCATCGCTCTAGCCCTTTTTAGTTTCCATGGGCGAATCTATATAAGTTTCCATAAGTAGTACATGAGCTTTCAATTTTAGCCAACAACATCTCAAGTGACTAGGGGAGTTCGAGCCAGTGCCAAACATCGGGACAACCGACCAGAATGATTTAGGCCTACAATCCAACTCACCAAAGGCAATTTTTGTCACCAACTCAGAGCCGAGACACTAAACATACAGGGATGCGGTCCAAACACAGAGGTAGTAAAAAGGGGAAGTCCTCAATATCAGAAAGTCAAGCAAGACAAGTCAAGGGTTAAGGCCAAATAAGGAAAGTCATGGATGGATGGAGTCAAGTGATGGTGGAGCCTAAGCTAGCAGGCAAATGGTGTCAAGGAAGACCATATCTATGCAAGGTAGTGAACTAGTGAGTCTTGTCAAACAACCTAAATGTGCAAGTAAAATGTTCATTTTATAATTTATCATCAAGATAGTTCATTTTATAAAGTTTGCCACATCGTGAATTATATACCAAGCCAATGCTGTGAACATGACTAAAACAACAAGATAATAATCCATAGTCAATGATCAGGAATCCATAGGTCATACAACATCATCATAAGAATAATCATCATATACCATCTGAAACACTGCTGCAATACATCTCTAGGCACTGAACTGAAATTGTATGGAATAAAGGGTCACATCGGTCATCGAATCTAAACTCTCAAGGCTCAGCCTTGACACAAGGTCTAACATAAGTCTAAATAATACACTGCTCTGATCATGAGTGATCTCAAAATATAAAGTCATCCATAGCCAAGCTCTGAAAAATCGAAGCTCTGGAATGTGCAGATATCTGCTAAACAAGAATAGTAGCCCTATCCTTCCAACCACGAACCATTTTATTACTAGGGAATCTTTTTGGATCTCAGGAGAAGGCATTGCTCAATTTTAGAGTTTCCTATTTATGACAGTCAGCCTCGGGGATCATACCTAAGAAACTTCTGCAATAGGATTCTCTACCTGTAGTTCTTCCTGACTATTGACAGTTTGCCATGGGGATCTACCCAAAAGCATCTTCTATTGAGGATTCACTACAACACAACAAACCCAAGACATAGTGAGAACTTGGAGGTACACATGACGAAAGAATCACAGAGAGGGAGAGGAAGTGTCATTCTATGAATTTCAAACTCTTGGGATGCAGACCAAAATATGAAGCGACGTGGATGAAATTTTAGTGGCCAAAGATGGAACCAAAGAAGGGTGAATATTCCTTGCAAAACCAAGAGTCTTCTAGGTTCATGGTATGTAAGTAAATCATAACCCCTTCACCCTCGTCAATCTGTGACTGGTACTACTAGCTATACTCACATCAAACAACCAATACATCATGCAACAATAGAAATATGAAGTACAAAAGTAGTAATATATCATCTGACATGGTATAGCAGTAGAAAATGGCATATATACTTGATCATCACATCATTGGAATCATATAGAAAGCCCAACAAAAAGTGGAAATGGTGCACAATAGTCTGGAATTAAGTTCAAAAGTATGTTCACAAAGTATGGCATAACATGGTCCAATCAAAATTAGCAAAAATATTAGCCAAGTAGCATATGGCTTAGAATAACTAGAAAAAAGTTGTATCCATAATGTTTTTCATGTTCATGTCTCAAAAAAATGTTGGGCAACATCAATTAGTAGAAATGAAAGTCCCTATATTGGATGAAGAAAGAATAATCATTATAGAACCATAACGTATCCTCAACACTAGGGAGAAGATAAGATAATTTTATAATGTCAACCTAATAACCACGAAAGTAGGTCAATGGGATTGCTGAGTACAATTATGGGATTACCAAGTGGGAGTACCAAATAGTCTCCTATAAAAGGCGGAAGACAAGAAAGGAAAGTACAGTAGAGTGGAGCGTGAAGTCTATACCAGGTCATGAAAAACATGAAAAATTCTCGATCCCGAGAACATGAGATCGCATGAGGGTGGAGATGTACAAGAGTAAAAGAGCTAGTAACAAGAAGCCCTAGAAGTAATTGTTATCACACAACTTGTAGTTGCCCCTAGTGGTATCCCATCCGGGACGGTAGAGGATATAGGCAACTAAAGAGGTGACCCAAGAGATGCCACGGTTCCCAATGCAAGGTGGGAGTCACGTCAACTGAGGCACTCTTCGCTTTAGGTCAGGGTGAAACAAGACCTAGGGGAGACCCTATAACTAATCACAGTTGATTGGACCCAAACAAAGGTTCCTAAGGATAAGTAAATGAAGAGTTACGGAAACCAATGCAAGGTTGAGTGGGCCTAGAAGTTAAAGTATGGTCGAAGGTGGTTTGAGAAAATGTTAGTGTTTCAACCAATGTATGATTTAGGCCACATAATTAGGTATAATGACAAGGAATAGTACCATATGCTACCCAAGTGGGTCCTACTTTCTTGGGATATGTGAAATGGCTTAAAGTGGACCCACAAGGTGAAATTAATGGATGCAATTGGCACTAGATGATATGTAATGAGTAGATTTATGGATCTAAGCTGCATTTAGGAGTACCCATGTACCGGATCTAAGGTTTGACACAATTCCCAAGGAGTGCGACTTGCTTTGAGGAGGACTAGTGCCTTGTTGGATGGGCCAATGGAGTCAAAAGATATGTCAAAGTGTAGATCGGGACACCTAGAGGTTAAGTCAAGTGGGCTAATTGAGATAGAATGGTTGGATCTTGCTAGATCTAGGTTTTCATGAAATGACCCAAGTGGACCACAATCCCTTAAAACAAGGAATGCTACCCCCAAGGTAGATCGTCACAAAATGATACTCTAGACCTAGGTTTTGAGGTATGCTCATTCCAAATCCACAAAAATCTCAACCACCCACGTCCTCAAAGTGGGCAAACTCACTCACCCAAGGGAGTGCGACTTTGCTCAAGGAGGGCTAAAAGATGGATAAGGTGGGCCAAAACAAGTCCAATGGCCACCAAATTGTAGATCCAAGTAGCTTAGGCATTGATCTATGTGGATCTAGAAAATCAAGTCAATCCAAGGGTTAGATCTTATTAGATCTGAGTTTTAAGGTGCCAAGTAGTTCAAAAGGGGGTTTTAATCCCTTAAAACGTGGAATGTTGCCCACAAGGTAGAAATCACCAAAGTAAAAGTCTGGGGGTAGGTTATCAAGTGTGTAGATTGCAAATCAAGTGGAATCTCACCTACCATGTGCTAGATCTAACCAAAACAAGCCTCTCCAAGAAAGTGCGATTTGGTTCAAGAGGGCTTTTTGCCTTGAAAAGTGTGTCAATTTTAACCCAATCACCAACAAACTATAGATCCCACTAGGGGTGGATGCTATAGAGGTGGGTTCTTAATATCTCTTCAAAAGCAAGGCTAGATCTAAGTAGATCTACGAAAAACCAAAAATAAGGGTTTTAATCAATTAGGGTTTTTATGATCTAGAAATTATGGATGATTCAAGGAAGAAGAAGATCATACCTTTGGAGCATACCTGGATGAAGAGATGAATGCTAGTTGAGACTAGGATTACTTTTGCCAAAGATCAAATGGAGAATTGTTGAAGCCCTCTTGCCAAATCGATTTTTCCAAGCCACATATGAGTCCCTCTAACCTGTCAAAACCAAGGAGCAAAGCATCAATCAGTTTAACATGTTGAAGGTAGATACAAGCAAGAGAGAGATAAGCAAAGAATAGTTGGCACAAAGACAAAACCACTCCCTGTTTAACCAAAACGTCTTCCTCCAAGCTTGAAGGGCAAGCCTCCCCACCAATTCGCACTTGTCAAAAACGTCCTCTTAACCTGTAAAAAGATATGGCAAATATGCAAGATAGCTACAATAGATCCTCCAGTGCAATGGACAAAAGCATTTACAATCGAAACAACCAACATCCAGTCCAATCCAAGCATGTACTCCCAAAGATAGAAATTTTATTCCAAGAGCCAAGAGCCAAAAATCTCTAGATGATTTTACAATGAGAGGCTCCCTCCTTAAATAGGATGGGGAGAGAGTACAATCCTAACTACTTTTTACATGAGTGGCTAAGATTAAAAGATCAAAAAATCTAATCAACGGCTAATAATAAATCATAACAATACATCACATGGATCACCCAATATAATGATGACGTCCCCACTAAATGGTACAAAGGGAGGATGACGTCATCCACTAGAGGGGTAAAAGTACAAAAATCCACCTCATAATTACTTAGGACATGACAAAATAAGCACATGGTGGGGCTAGGAGGCATCAATCCTTACTAGCTCATCCCCAAGGCACAATAAAATAATAAAATAAGTTCAAGATAATATAAATGATCAAATCTGTCCTCAAAATCCGTGACAGACAAGCAGTAAAAGACCTCCTGTGATCGATGTGGGCCTACCCACATGGTGAAAACTGGCTGGAAGATAGTGGGATCACCCTGGAAGACCTTTGTAAAAACCAAATGCCAAAACCTTGCCTCAATTGCCCAAATCGAATTCCTCAGTGACCACTTTATCCCATTTTTTAACTGCCTCGGTAACTGTGAAAGTGCCAAAACTGCCTCCTGGGGCATCTGCGCTGTCCATCTGATCCCACCAGGCTCTCCAGAAGGGGGGTAAATGGTAAAAACAAGTGGTTGGACCACCCCCTCCACATACAACGCCCTAGGTGAACTGGCCTCTCATGGCCCCTGCTGCTCAGGCTGGGAAATCAACCCCAAATCTGGTCAACAAGTGTAAAACTGCATCAATCACTGTCAGAAGTGCCCGGAACTGAAAGATAAGTGTCTCATTGGATCCAGAAGACCCAAATCCACTAGGAATGTGTACTCATACACCATGGGTTGCCCTAATGGGCCAGCTGTAGGGTCCACCATATATGGACAATGCATAATTTGCTGATCTGAAGTAGTAAATAAAACTGCTGAATTGCATCAATCATCATCTGCATCATATGTCCATCATATGATCTCATCATCAAGTATGTGGGACCATCAATCATCATCAATAGGTATATATATATGGCCCACATCATCATTGATCCCAACAATATACAACCAAGGATAAATCACATCAGTAGACTAAGACATGCTTCTCTAATCATTCTCACAGCCAAGATCAAAGTATAACATCCATTCAGTGGCATTAATCAAGTTAGCATATTCCTTTGTTATATAAAATTACTTGCACAATAGTTCAAATGACAAACTCACCCATTGGACATGGTCAAACTGCTAGTGAAGGATGAAGGCTAGGAACAAGGTTGGGCCAAGGGTTTGACTTGTCTAACTTAACTCAAAAATACCTTGGATTGGGAGAAAGGGGAAAGCTACAAACTCTGTGCTGGACAAAATAACACGAGGAATGGCTGTGCCTCACAAATGGATAAGTTGTTCAGAGAGTGTTTATTCAACTTAGGCATCATGTCTACATCAAGTTGATCCAGGTTCATTAGGATCATTCAGTTTTATTTCATGGCCTTTTTGGCCTACATAACCCTTCGGATCTCAGGTGCGCTGATAAGCACAACTAGTTGCAGCTTGCATCCAGGGCATGTTTTTCAAATACATATAAGGTTAGCAATTGTTTAGATATAGCTTTTAAGAACCATTGCTTTTTGGACCTTTCTTATACTCTTCGAGGAGTATTTTTAGCTGTTCATCGCTCTTGCCCTTTTTAGTTTCCATGGGCAAATTTATAAGTTTCCATAGGTAGAACATGAGCTTTCAATTTTAGCCAACAACATCTCAAGTGACTAGGGGGAGTTCAAGCCAATGCCAAACATCGGGACAACCGACCAGAATGATTTAGGCCTACAATCCAACTCACCAAAGGCAAGTTTTGTCACCAACTTAGAGCCGAGACACTGAATATACAAGGATGCGGTCCAAACACAGAGGTAGAAAAATGGGGAAGTCCTCAGTATCAGAAAGTCAAATGAGATAGGTCAAGGTATAAAGTCAAATAGGAAAGTCATGTATGGATGGAGTCAAGTGAATATGGAGCCTACACTAGCAGACAACTGGTGTCAGGAAAGACCATATCTATGTAAGGTGGAAAACCAGTGGGTTTTGTTAAATGACCTAAATGTGCAAGCAATTGTTCATTTTATGATTTATAGTTCATTTTAAACAGTTTGCCACATCAGGAATAATATACCAAGCAGATGCTGTGAACATGACTAAATCAACAAGATAATAATCCACAGTCAGTGATAACATATCCATAGATCATACAACATCATCATAGTAATAGTCATCATACACCATCTAAAACACTGCTGCAATACATCTCTAAGCACTGAACTGAAACTGCATGGGATAAAGGGTCACATCGGTCATCAAATCTGAACTCTCAAGGCTCAACCTTGACATAAGTCTGAATAATACACTGCTCTGATCATGAGTGATCCAAAATATACAATCATCATAGCCATGCTCTGAATAATGGAAGCTCTGGAATGTGCAGATATCTGCTGAACAAGGATAGTAGCCCTGCTACTATAGTGTGATAATAGTAATCAGGTAGGTCTATCATGGAATAGACCTATCTCTCTTAACATCCAAGGTTGAATGAAAGAATCTCAAAATAGTATGCTGTCAAGAGGAAGAGTTGGTGGAAGACCTGGGTCATCTATTGTGCTACTGTCGAGAGGAGGTAGCCCATTGCTGAGGTTTGGGGCGTATCGTTTTCCTCAAGGGGAGAGATCTGGTCCTTTCATATTGTTGAGATCCCAGGGGATGGAAGAGGATCTCACGTGTTTGCACTGATCTGGAGGTTACGATTGTGCTGCTATTGGATTGTCTCTTAGTGCCCCTTTCTTAGGGTAGCACTGTGAAATAGGAATTGATTTGTTGGGTAGAATCTGGTCAAGCAGAAGGATGAAGAAAATGGGCTTGGAGCTTGAGGGTCTCTTGCATGTATAAAGCCAAGCATCTTTGGTCAGGATATATGAAGAAGTTGGTGAGGGTTGAGTCTCCCTGAAAGGAAATGGAACCTCCCTTTGATCTCGTAGTAGATGGGGCAGTGGAAAATGAAGTGCTCCTCTGCCTTGACCTCCTGAAGATGGCACAACTTAAAATAGTATGTTGTCCAGAGGAAGAGCTGGTAGAAGAGTTGGGTTGTCTATTGTGCTGCTGTCGAGAGGAGGTAGTCCGTTGTTGAGGTTTGGGGGGTCTCGTTTGCCTCAAGGGGAGAGATATGGTCCTTTCATATTGCTGAGATCCCAGTGGATGGAAGAGGATCTCACGGGTTTGCACTAATCTGGAGGTTACGACTGTGTTGCTATTGGATTATCTCTTAGTGCCCCTTTCTTAGGGTAGCACTGTGAAATAGGAATTGATCCGTTGGGTCAAATCTGGTCAAGCAGAAGGATGAAGAATATGGGCTTGGATCCTGAGGGTCTCTTGCATGTATAAAGCCAAGCATCTTTGGTCGGGATATCTGAAAAAGTTGGTGAGGGTCCGAGTCCCCCTGAAAGGTAATGGAACCTCCCTTTGATCTCATAGTAGATGGGGTAGTGGAAAATAAACTGCTCCTCTGTCTCGACCTCTTGAAGATGGCACAACTGTTAGATCCTGTCATAATGGTCGATCTGGTGGTCCATCTCTACTCGAAGTCTTTGAGACGCCACTTTTAACTGGCCGAGGGGAATGCAAAGAGCGTGTAACCAATGGTGGAGGGTGTATTGTGGTTGAAAAATGAGTCCATTTCTCATATCCAAGAAGTGCTCAACACAGAAGGCCATCTTAGGGTGTAACCCACCCCAAGGGTTAACCCATGTAATCTAGATAAACTGTCTATGAATGTCATCTTTGATGATCCTATTCAATTCCTGTGTAGTAGGTAGCAGGTGACCAGGTGCATCCAAAGAATATCTAAAAGAAGGGAGTCAGTCGATCTGAATGCCCCCAGACTCCAAAAGAACTGAGAATCTTGCAAAGCAACCTCAAGTACGTCTTGGAGGGCTAGATGAGGCAATAGTCTTTGAAGAACAATAGTCCAAGTAGGGGTATTGGTCCCGCCCTGTCACCGAGTTGACAAAGCTTGTGAGGTGATGTAGAAAAGAGAACAGATGAAACATTGTCTCAAGTCGAAAGGGTTGAGCACCAAACTCTGCGAGGATGATGTGTTGAGGAATTGTCTGTTTGCATCGAATGATGTGTCGGAGGAGAAGAGTTTGGACTCTTGATTGAGGCCTAATTAAACTCTAGTAAACAAGGCCCCCAAATCTCTGAGCCATATAGAACAGTGGGATTGATAAGGGAGTCCATGAGAGCTATCTTGGATGAGATTTCCTGAAAGTGGTGTTAGAAGCACTGTCTCTCATGGATGGCTAAGGATCCATAACCCTTGTTGACACAAGGCTAAAGGGCATGTCACAAACTGAAGCAAGGTCTTGAAAATTGCACTCGCAAGTATGTGTAGGAGCTGGTGAACTCGAATCTCCTTCTCTTTGAAGAAGAAATGAAGCTCTCATAAAGTCTTCTTTGTCCCGTTGAAGATCATAACCTTGGTTTCACCTAGGTTGAATGTCAACTGTCAAAGATCGAGAAAAAGAGATAAAGCATCCAATTGTCTCTGCAATCCCTTTGGAGATGAGGCTAGGAGGACCATGTTGTCAGCAAAAACGAAGAATGATATCAGAAATTGGTGGAGGCACCCATCGCCATCCTGGATATGCTTGTGAAGGAAGGCCTCCAACTCATCAATATAGAACCCAAATAAGGTGGGGGACAGGGGGCATCGTTGCTTAACCCTAATGGTACTTTCGATGAAATCTGAAACCCCATGAGCCATGCAGAGACGACCAAGGATAGACTCCTATAGGCACATTGTGGCAGTCAGTAGGGTCTTGGAGATGGCAATGTCTTTAATCCTCTAGAATAGGGCCTCTTAAGGGACATAATCAAAAGCTTTTAGAACATATACAAAGCAACAATAGACTTTTGAATTGCGATGCCGCACCTCCTCTATGATGGGTCAGAGGGTAATGATGTGGTCAATGGTTTGATGTGCGGGTCGAATACCTGTCTTCCCTTTAGCACTAAGATGTCTTGTCTCAAGCTCTTTAGAAAGCTTCATATGAAGGATTGTTGCATAGAGCTTCGAGAACATGTGGCCCACCATGATCGTCCATTAGTTGTTGGGATCTGAGCTGGAACCCAATTTGTGTATCCGGTGAATGGTCGGATGTGACCAATACTGTGGAAAACCTATACAAACCACATGGTTGAAGAGATAAACCAAGTATTTATCTAGAGTGGGAAGATTGTATCTTAAGAACTCTACTTAGAAACTCTCCTCATCTACTGCTTTACTGGTGTTCATTATCCAAACAACCTCTCTGATGTCTCAGTGTGAGAATAAGTAGCATGAAAGAGGTGGCGAGGTAACCTGAATTTGGGGTTGCATAGGGACATCGTAGAGAGTGGAGGTAAGAGAGTTCACGGATTTAAGATTAATATTAGTTGGGAGGGGGGATTGGCAGGGGAAAATTATACGCTAGAAGGTTTTGGGAGAATGGATGAGGTAAGCACATAAGTCTCGCCTCCTATGAGAGATGAAGAGGCATTTCTTGCGGCAGAGGAGGCAACTATATGAAGCTTTATGGTTGGGGTAGGAGGGCCGAGCATGGGTGAAAGTGTGCCAAAGCTAGTGGTGAAGAGTCTTGCACTCATCGTCGTACCATTGGTTTATAGGGCATGAGCTGGGTTTTGGGGTGGCGGGAGTGGATCGTGTGGAGTGGGAGTATGATTTTAAGGTTGCTTCCCATATAGTAGATGAGAAGAGAGCATATTTGGAAAAGGCATAATCAAGTAAACAAAACTTGCACTTGGGGGGGAGCATCTTACGAAGATGGGAAGAGAATGTGTTCAGATCCCCTTTGTCGAAAAGGATAGTAGTACGAGGTGGTCCCTGGGAGGCTGGTGTGGTGGGAGGGGGGGTGTCAGCCCAGAGGGATAAGGAAAGAAGGGCATGGTTGG
Source organism: Larix kaempferi (assembly GCA_027924585.1). NCBI lineage: Eukaryota > Viridiplantae > Streptophyta > Pinopsida > Pinales > Pinaceae > Larix > Larix kaempferi. The sequence goes on along the minus strand of BSBM01000072.1, from coordinate 8,804,910 downwards.
CAAGTGGGATGGGGGAAATTGAGAGGTGACGAATAAAGGGGAGTAAGGTCTAGCTAGAGAGGACATAATCGACCACACTCGAGCCATCTCCATGAGGCCAACAAGTGAAGAAGTGAGAGTCTAGGAAACAGGGGAGTCCATTAAGGATCAATAGTTCTTAAGATTCCCCCAATTGCAAAAGGTATTGACCATAAGCTGTGGTAGGTTCCAAAGCATCTTCGGGCATCCAATGAAGCCCCGTTGAATTTGGATCTATCTCTTGGGTGCTAAACATGTCATCTGAGCGGTCATGGAGAGGAATCTGGAGAGCTCTGGTATGAGCATTGAAGTCACCTAGGAGGATGACATCCCCAATCTGTGAGTACTGGGTAATGCCAGTATACAAGTCTGTAAAGGTGTCTCCGTTGGGACCATCCATTATGGATAGTGAACATCGAAGAGGCTGGAGGGAAGTAACAAACGACAATGTAAATGTCCCTAGGGAGGGGAGCTCCGCCTCTAACCCGAACCCACATAAACTTGGAAAACTCATCTGTGGCCACCAAAGAAACCATGCTCCGAAGGGAGTCCCTAGTCAAACAAGCGGCTCCACCTCAATCTATGACACCACTTGAGTTCCTTGCCTCTTGTTTGCAAATTGAGAACCAATCGTAACTTGCAATTTTTGGGAGAGGCCGAACAGTGCTTGCATGAGTCTTGTTTGGTAACGAAGAGGATGTTCGACAAACCAAGAGTGTTGTACATGAGGCCTGTCAATGACTAGAAAGATCCATTACCATTCCAACAATTGATTGAGATGCCTGTTCTTTGTCGCCTCCCCAAATGCGCCCGCCATTTGGAAGCCTCTGATCAGGGTGACCAACCGAGAGGAAAGGGGTTCCAAATGGCTGCTCCATGGTTCCTAATGACCTCCCATTTGTCTGCCTATTTTGCTCTATAACCAACTCTCTGGAGCATTTAACCTCCGCAACTTGTGATTGGGTGAGATTTTCATCTAGGAAGATCCCGTTGGGAAGAGAGAACAACTTCCGGCTAGCTGTGAGGGCTCATAGCTAGTAGTAGTCCTAAATTGGAGGAAGAGAGTGGAGTTGTAGCCAATCCAAGTTCTATCAAGAGCTACATCATGAAGGCCAAGGGTATCTTGAAGGAAGAGTGGAGTTGTAGCCAATCCAAGTTCTATCAAGGACCACATCATGAAGGCCAAGGGTATCCCGAAGGAACATTGTCCCAACCTCAATGGGATTCAGACATGGATGGGGCAAGGGGGACCCCTCACCTTAAGGTTCAGTTCCTTGGCACATCTGGTACGCTCCTCCACGAGTTTAGCTTGCACAACTTCTTCAACTGCTACAAGAGGGGGGTTCTAGTATCCTTCCCATTGACCACCTGTGCCGATGATTTGATATGTGTTTCGGTTTCTTGCTTAAATGGAGAAAGAATTTGTTCCAGAGCAGTTATCGAGTAGCTCATTAAATGGAAGAACCTTCCAGAGGAGGTTTCATCACGAGAGACAGAAAAATTTCTCTAGTTATACCCTTCGCTACCCTTGCTGTAAGGACCAAGCATTTCTGAAGGGGGACGCAATGTTATATACATAATATAAAGGTAGGAATAATAAAATATTATAAATAACACACTAATAAGAATAAAGACTAATAAATATTAGTAATAAAGCATAATAAGTACATAAAATATGTGTTATTTTTAATTGGGGTCCTGCATCATTGTATAATTTCCTCATATATATATTTTATTCCAAATTGGAATATTCAATTATAAACTTATGTTTATATATAACAAATTCATGTACTTGCAATTGGCTTTTTCCAAAGTTGTAGTTTCTCTTTTTGTTGAGGAATCATTGAAATAACACTTGCTCCTTTCTCACTTTATTTTCTTTTTGTAGACCTTGAGAATGCTTTTTTACAGGTTATTTACCAAGCAGTAGTCTAAACATGCTACTATTCAGACTTTTTCACGTCATATTTTTCTGATCTTCTTGCCCGAAATCTGTTAAAAAAATCAGAAAAATTGCTGGCATTGCAAATATAAGTTTTGAAGATTGCACATTTCAGGTGGAATAGGGGTATTTGAGGGTTCTGAATCCATTTTTGGATTCAAAAATCCAATTTAAGCAATGAAAAATTGCAATTTGACCAAAGATTGTATAGTCATATTTTGGTGATGATTGCCGGAAAAAGTCCAAATCGTATTACGTTTAGGCCAACTCATTTATTAATATTAGATTTGCTTATTCATAGAAAAGTATCAGTTCCTTTTGCCTGAGCCCTGAACCACTTGTTTTCTGGCAGTCAATTTTTGGAAATGTATGTGATTAGATAATCATATAAACATAATTTTTACACACTGCTTCTGTTCATTCAACACATCTTTTTCTCAGTTTGTTTTATTGAAATTTATTATAATTTATGTGTTTTTGCAGGGAGGATGAGGTTGAAGACATCCAAAAGGTGATACTTCAAATATTTGATCCATGAGAATTGGAATTGTTTATATGAACTGTGTGTAATTTGACTGTATTTCAATTGACATTTTCAGCTTCACGAGCATGAAAGAATTTTACAATTGAGCTTTTCTATTTGCAGGAAATTTCAGTCCTTTCTCAGTGTCGATCTCCTTATATCACAGAATATTATGGCTCGTACCTTCATCAAACAAAATTATATATAGTTATGGAGTACATGGCTGGTGGCTCTGTTTCGGATTTGGTAGGTAAATTCAGCATGCAAGCTACAGAAGATTGGCATGTTTCACATGTTAATATGTAGCCTTTGGAGATTTTATGTATGTCTGAGACTCTGAAGGGCTTGTTGTTAAATGAGTTCCTCTTCTTATGCATTGGATAATGGAAATGTGCAAGGCTTTTATATGGATTATTATTGAATCCCCAAGTACTCTTAGTTTCTAGGGCAATGTAAGTGATAACATGCATAGTATATACATGAATATGTTTGTGGTCTTTTTTAATTTTTTTTATAGCTGCTGATAAATGAGGATGGTGTATTTGTTTGGTCTGCAATTTCAACTGTTTGAGATGGAGCTTAACTACTGTAGCATGGACTTGGGTAAGAAAAATAAAAACTGCGAGTGTACTCCTGGCTACCTATTGTTAATCTACTTGCCATGCATAGTGTAAACTGTTTGTTTTTCGTGGTTTCCTTTGGGGTAGCCACAAGGGAGTGGTGTCTCCTACTAACACAATGGTTGATTAGTTGCAGGATAAGTATGTTCACTTGCTTGGCCTTCCTCTCCTCTTCTGTGGGTCATGCTGTCTGGGTGCCTTTGCATTGAACAATGATCAGATACCCCTATCTTGTGGTGTCTTGGAATAACTTCTATGACTATAAACTTTCCTCTCCTCTTGAGTGTTATCCTACAGTGGTTGGGAGGGTTGGTCTTCGGCAGCATATATGTCCCTACATACAATGATCCTTATGCCAATCGGGGGTGGTGTTCCCTACTAAAAAAATGGTTGATTGGTTTTGGGGTGATTATGTTTGTTTGCTTGGCCTTTTTCAAATTTTAGGGTCTTGTAACCATGGCAAAATTCAGCCTTAAAATAATCCCTTGGATCTGCACTTGAAACGTTTGTAGCCCTAAGCTGAATCCGATTTCTTCAGAAATCTTATTCAAACTTTCAAATCTGCAACATCAAATCATCATAGGCAACATACAGAGTGTAGATACCACAAATACATATCTGTTAGATCATTTCAGCAGCCGTTAGGGCAAGATCTAACCCACAAATCAGATTTGAAAATTACATTAGGAATCAGCAACTGCATTAGTGCTAAAATCAGATCTGAAAGTACACATTAATAATGCTAAATCAACAGATCATTCAACCCAGATGTTCGTCACATCAACATAATAAATTGACAAAAAATTCACACAGAATCAGATCTATATAAATCAGAACTGAAACATAATTTGTAGCAGCAATCACATCTCTTTCTGTTACCCATGAAAGATGATCATAGTACAACAAATCAGCACATCCCAAGCTGGACATGCAAAACCCTTGACAGTGTATTCCAAGCAGGAAACGTAAAACCCTACATTGTATCCCAAGCAAAGCTTCTTACATGAATAGCAAATCCTAGCTAGGGCACCATATGCTAATCATTGGCAAACCCTAGCTTCACTTCATTGTCCAAAAGCTCCATCTACAGAAATGAAGAATTGTACAAGAGGTTGCATTCTCTCTATTCTTTCTCCTCGACCTTGTTGTTATTAATGATGAAATGATGTGCTCCTCCTTCCTTTTATAGAGTTAAGAGGAGTGAGTTACATGTGCCAAGTAGGTAGGCACATGCCCACAAGTGCCACCTCATGTACTCAATATATTTTTATGCACCCACAAGTGTCAACTCACCACTCCACATATTTTTATGCAACAACCCTCCTAGTTCAAGTTACAAAATAGATGAAAAGTGGGCTATGAGGTAAAACAGCCTCATGATACTCTTTCCCATTAGATGTTCTCTCTCCAAGCAAAGTTGAAGGGGAGTGGGGAACAAGTCATGTGTAGCTTTGGATCCACCGTACTTATATGATTACTCTAAACCCAATCATCCTCAAGTCAAGTACAAGCCTCCATGCAAGCAACCAAGTGCGGCCATGTTACCTAGGGCTTGGCACCCTCCTCTAAGATGCTCAATGCTCCTCCAAATGGGTTTTCCGCTCAAGCAGGTAACCAAATTCTCCAAGTGCGCACCGTGAATAAAGTCACCATGCCACATAGGTCTCCAACCTCCAAAGGAGGAATGCCAAACAAGCATCAAGTCAAGGCCCAACAATCTATAACTAGGCTATCTTCAATGTGTATGTCTATCACGGTACATAGAAGGGTAACCAACACACCATGCACCCCACATCACATGAAGCACCTTGAGCTGTAAACAGTTTTAGAGTAACCCCAAAAGTTAACACTTCCTATTTACAAGGAAAGTGTTTTCACAAACACCAATATGCTTCCTCTGCAACTCAACCAAAATCACCATATGCAAATTTAAACCTGCTATAGTCTTGCAATTAATCATTGGCCCCTGGAAAGGCATTGCTACCCAAACATCACACTTCTCCATCAAGGCTTCACAACCCACCTCCTCAAACAACTGGAAAGATCACAAATGGAAGGAGCTAATGCAATATGGTTGGCATATCTCCTTGGAGATATACACACCCTCATTGAAGATCTAGGCACTTAAACATTTGGTTGTGTATCCCACAATTTTTAAGTAAGCCATTTGGGCTTCTTGCATGCTAGACTAGAGGATAAGGGCATATCCATCCTTAAGCTCTCCTCGTCCACACCTGGATCTAATTCTCCTCTATCCTTTGAATTAACCTCTGGAATGACAACCTCATCACTCCCTTCAATCATTGAAGAAGATACCTGTGATCTTGAGGACCACACATCCTCATCAATCTTCACATCTTGGCTCACCATAGTCTTCCGCTATGCTAGAATGTAGAACCTGTAAGGTTTAGAAGTCTCATTGTATCCAATAAAACTAGATACTATCACAACATCTGGAACCTTGAAAGAACACTAACCGTCCGTGAATCTGAAGGAACATAAATTTGGATCATCAACAACTTGCCAAACTCCACCATCCCTCTAATCAACTTCACAGGCCAAAATCATTAGACAACTCATCATGAGATGTTTAGGACATCCTACAAAGATGATCGCATCTCCATACAAGACCAAGATAAGTAAGCATGGGTATCTCGCCCATGCACCTTGAAACGTGAAGCAAAACCCTCAATATGTTCAACTCTCATGAAGGGCAACTCCCTCTTTTTGAGAGATTCCAACAACCCTGTCTTGCTACTCTTCAACACTTCCATTAAGTACTTTAGAATCAATCATAGAGTCCAAAATAGGTTTTGAACCTATCTCCATGGTATCCCATGATACATGCTCTGCATATGCCTCTTGAAGACTAGAATGCTCACCAAGCTCCTACTGGAATGTACAAATAATAAGCAACTTGTAAAGATCACCATCTCCAACAACTCTAGCCAAAGAGACTACAATCATTGATATTGCATTGTTGTTCTTCAAAAGCAACTCTATACTGAAGATTTGTCATACAAGGAACTGAAAGAAGATTTTCGTCCACCCAGGGACAAACAAAACATCATTCAACTCAAGAGTATCACTTGATGGCATCCATAAGGAAATAAAACCCAATTCTTACACAGGATAAGTAGCATAATCACCCAATTCCAAACTCATTCCTCTCTCTTGCTCCTAAAGCTTGCTGAAGAGTTTCCTATCATAAGTCATATCTCATGATGCTGCCACTGTCCACATACCATACAACACTTGACATAGTGTTAGAAGATAAACAAGACACCATGGAGAAGCCGGTCTCAAGCTGGGATGATCACTAATCCATTCCTGCTACGATACCTGCACTCGTTGCAACCTATTTCTGCTGCTTAACCTTCTCCCTTTTCGGACATTCGCTAGCATAATGTCCCAAATGGTCACACCTAAATCATTTCACCTTACTCAAATCCTTCTTACCCTTGCTTGATTCTTTTTTCTTATCCTTTTTGTATCATTTTGTGCTTCTTTTCCTCATCCTCCCAAAGAGAGCTAGGTCTTCTATTTCCTTTTGCTTCACTAAACGTGTTACCAACCTTGTCTCTTCCTGCACAATGTTATTTCAAGGAGGTGAAACCTCATGTGTGCTTGCAATGAACAATGTTCTCAAGGACATTGGTAGGATATATCATGGATAAGAGATTCGAGAAATGCTTCTAGGTGCGTGTAGATGTTCACTTGCAACTACTTCTTATAATTGGAGAGGTTGCTTGCAGTGTAGAAGGCATTGCAGTCAATGTTTGTCAACATCGATTAGTCTAGGTGGGGAGAGTCCAAGCCAAAAGAGGGGAAGAATGCGAAGGGAAGTCCGTTGAATGGTAATCGGTGGGAAGATTGCAAAGTACTTAGCAACATTTACTACTCGTATTGTTGAGGTCATTCCATATGTGGCCATCGATTCTCCTTTTCTTGGAGAGATTTATGAGAACTTTCAAAACATGCCAGGATGAGTAAGAGCTTCCATTTGCTAGAGGGACCACCCACTGGAGTGATACACACAATAGATTTCATTTGACCCATCCTTTAGAGGAGGTGGGACAATTGCACACAAGACTCAAGTACAAAAACCTATGCACTTAATGCTACGTGGTATGTTGAGAGGGCTAGGAAAGTGCTTCCTATTGATGATCAAGAGGTGGGGTGTTTGAAGTTGCTATTGCGTAGATGTTGATATGTCATAGTGACAACAATGCAAAAACTTAGTAGATGAATGAAAAAAACCCCAAGAGATCAAGCATGCAAGTTGAAACAAGATTGGTGCAACTATACATATGTTGTACACTACTCTTTTATGCTTTTAAACAACTACAAAATTGGCGGATAGTGAACAGCTTAGAGGTTAGGGTACTCTGTCAATAGTTTCTGTCATTTATAGAACTTAATGGTTTCTTGAACAAATTGGACATGAGTGATGATTGACTTCTGATAAACAAAGAGAACTTGATTAGGTGGTGGAGAATGCACGAGGATGGATCTCTTAAGTTCCGTTAGCTTACTATTCATCTAATATCTCAGGTTTCTAGTTCCCCTATTGCTAGGAGGGATTGGTCTACTTATAGCTCCATCCAATTTATTTAGAGGAACAATCTTTTATCCATCAGAGCGAAGCAGCTAGTTGTAGTTCATAGTGTCTTATGTACTTAGTATCAAAGGTACTTTTGAGTATCTTAAGAGATCACTGACACAATGGCACACCATTCATGAGGAGGTCTCAATGGCACACAATAGACAAGGGGGGTAGAGAGTTACTACAAGGAATGGTTGGGTGCCATTGAGCTTCCTTGAGGAGCTAGAGGAGTTTGAGAGTGACATCGATGGTGGTGTGCTTATTGATGTTGAAGAAACATTGTAGTAGATGGAAGCAGAAGATTAAGAATTACTACTTAATCTTGGTTAGTAGATTGCTCCTTGTTTTTTTAATTTTTAGTTTTTCAATATATATATATATATATATTTTATTTTTATTTTTATTGTCTATATACAGAATTTTTTGTTATATATTCTTTTCATATTATTTCAAATTGTGGCATTGAAACATATCCATGTCTGATGTAACGATGTTCACATTGACCTGCTAAAGTTTGACATTGGGTAATTGGATGTAGCGCTATGTTTGTGGTTAATCATGATTTGTCGATAAAATAATTTCTATTTAATTGATATGTTCTATAATTTTTTTATTCTTTGTGGATGGTATTCCTCAACATGTATCTTGTTGTACCTTGAATTTTGGGGGATCTGTCCAGCTGTTTTGCAAATTGTCCCCCTATCTGCTGCCCTTGAACATTGTTGGTGCATAGCTATATATTGATTGAATGTTTGTAAGTTGGAAACGACAATCACTGAGATAACTCGCTGCTAGTTAACAATAAATTACACAATACATAAGGAAACAAAACATTACTTTAAAATTTATTAGTTGCAGAATATATGAAAACATACATATTTATGCTACTTGTAGATGAAGTAGACCCTCGCTAACCTTTCTAGGAGAGCACTAGGGCTCCTGGCCCCTTGGCAATGCTTCATGGATATATGGATGGCTCAATTTGGGTGGATGTTTGACCTTGGTTACAGTGCTAGCATAGCGCCCTTATCTAGGAGGTTGTTACCTTGATCAACATGATGAAACATAAATAGGCTAATCTAACCATCTACAAGTCGCACAAATACGAAGTAGACCATCTATCAGTTACTAACATACAATTATTTGTGCTGTTGGTTTCAAGCATCAACCATCTATCAATTACAAACATATGAATTCTTAAACCATATAATAGGAAGTAGACTCATGATTTATGGAATGAAATAGGCTATCCGCCAACTATCAACATGACCCTTATGTATACAAAATAGGCCATCTGCATAAGTTTTGAAATGGTAATTTGACTGAAGTATGAAGACTGAAAGGTCCAAAACACAAAGTGTAAAATAAGGGGCTTTTACTTCATTTTTTATCGGAGCGCAAGGGGAGTGTGGCAGGAGCATGGGAGGGAGTGTCAGGAGCTTGGGGTCAGCGTGGTGGGAGCAATGTTACAAAAACCGAACCGGTGGTCCAACCGGCCGACCCTGTGAACCTGAACCGGACCAAAACCGGATCATAAAACTGGTCCACCAAAAATACATAAAATATTCAAATTTTGAAAAATTATATATATATTCAAGTCCATCCATGTGCATTCAAACCATTATACACAAAATATGAAAAGTATCTCATTTATATCAATGTTGAAAAAGTCGGCAAGGGTTCCGAATACAACTTCTCGGCAACATCGGCGAAAAAATCGGGAAAAATCGGCAAAAGTCGGCAAACATTAAAAAATACAAAATACATTCATTTTTTTCAGAATTTTAAACGTATAATGCAACAATAACATCAGATAAACACATTGGAACATAAATATGAAGAAATCGCTAATATATAGATGTAGTGGATGCAAATAACTCAGAGTGGTTTGATTTCAATGACTCGGATTGTTAAAAAATACATAAAATTTTACAATTTTAATGAAAAAAGTATACATTAAAGATTCCAAGCTATGATTCCAAACCATTAGAGACAAAATATTATCAAAATGGCACCAAGCGCAATACATATTTAAATCAAAATTGAAAAAACATAATCAACAAAATCATTGTCTATGTTGAGATCATATTCATCAATAGCACCATGTTCCCCCACCTCTAGGCTCTAGACCTTGCCTCTGCCTCCAATCTCAAAGTTGTCCAAGGACATCAATTAACACCCTACAATTTTTTTCAAACTTCTTAATCCAAGCGTTAAAATAAGGTAGAAAGAGCTTCCCATGCTTAATAAGTGATTTTGCTTGACTGAAGGGTACATTTTTTATTAAGGTCATGACAGTGGAATTCAAACAACTTTAAGAATCAGGCATCGACACCACCAACATCAAGGTACATAGAGAGTTTGATGTGCTTCATTAAATTCCAATCCCTTACCCACATACATGATAGAATCCACTGGAAACGTTGGAATCCTGAAATCCTGAAAACCATTAAGTTTGTTGAATTCTAAATGGGATCTAAAATCCTACTTTTTGCATATGAAGTCTGATAAGGTTGGACTCACTCTCAAACATCCTGAAACAATTAATGGTAATGTTAAAAATTTAGTAAAAGTGACATTCTCTTTATCTTTCATTTTCCATCCTTTTACTTTAAGAATTTAACATTACCATTTAGTATTGTTGACATCAATGTCAAATGTACAAAACTCATCAAATTTATTAAAAAAAACCCGAGTTTTTAAAACTGTGAAAAAGCCTCGGCGATTTTTTCTATCGATCTGTGCTTTTTTCGAAAAACTCGCCGAGGTTTTAAAAAATCGCGATTTTTATAGGCCGATTTTTCGGCAGAGGGTAAAATGCGCGACTTTTTGAAAAAGTTGCGATTTTTTGGCGATTTTTGCAACTTTGATTTATATAGCAAATAAGAGTGCATAGAACCAAAATAACTCTTACTGTCCATTGTGATGCATTGCCCTGTGTTCTGATATTTGTAAAACAAGGCCACCCTACTCTCTTAGAAGGTGCATATAAAAAATGCCCTGATCAACAAAGACTAGCCCACTCTTCCCTAACTTTCCAGACATGAAAGTCTCCTCTAATTACCTGGAGCTTGAAGCAGCTGGGAAAATCAAGATGAATAGAGAACATGCTGTACTGCAAGTATTTTGTCCATTAGAGTGATTTCCCTTTTGGTACAATAATATCCTAGGTGAACCATTATTAAATTTTCCACTAAAAGGAGTTAAAACCCAATACCACATATATTTCTTAGATACTTAAATGCCAAAAGGGATTCCAAATATTTTATTATCTACCATGACACTATAAAGATTCATCTTTTATCAAGCCACTAGGTAGCATCTTCTTGCCCAATTAGAAGAAATTTTGGCCTTTATTCACTCACCATGGCTACCTCATCAAGGAATCCTAAAATCTCAATTCTCCTTCCAGTTTCCCACCTTCTGCAAGGATAATACCTTGGATTCATTCATGAAAACTTGCACCTCGTGTGTCTACTTGTATCACATATGCAACAAGGGGATAGAGGGAAGCCTTGATGAATAAATCTATAAAACAATATTGCTTCTGAAAGTGTGCAATTAACACACTCTCCGGTCAAGGCATAGAAAAAAGAGTTCTGATTGCATGTGTGAAAAAGCACCAAAGCCCAACCACTGAACACAGGGCAATGCATCAGAGATTTAGAACACAGGGCAATGCATCACAATGGACAGTAAGAGCTATGCCATAAACTGTTGAGAGATGTCCTTTTGAAATGATTCACTGTAGACTGGTGTTATAGAACTCGTGGGCTTCTACCTAGACTTACATGTCAAAGTTTAAGTCTAAAAAAAATAAAAATAAAACGTTTTTTGGCCGGCTGGTTTCCTCTGCAAAACCGGTTCCGACCTGAACCGACTAGTTTCGACCTGAACCGGCCGGTTTTGACCGGTTCGGTGACTGAACCGGCCGGTTTAGGACAAAACCAGCCAAAAATGGTTCAAGAGGTTGGTCCGGACTGGAAAGGTGTCGGAACTGGTCTAACCAGCCGGTTTTGCCTAAACCAGTTTGGTTTTTGTAACATTGGGTGGGAGTGTGGAGCTCCTGATAGAGGCAATAAGCATTCTAGGAGACTCGACAATGCACTCCCAAGGGCGCTCCCTAAGTAGTGCATGGTTAGGGACCATGAGCATCCCCTAGTAGGACACTCATGATATCAGTGTCTAAAACACATAAAATACATCAGAAATTAAGTTCCTTGATGATCAATGCCAAACACATCTATACATTTACATACATATGAGGCAATGCTTGTAATAGATTTGGAGGACTTATTCATTAGTTCATGAATATTAGAGTAAGTACAAGCAAGTGGTGATTCCTTGTTGGCCGCTGAAATCATTTATGTTGTGAACCTTGTTGGCAACAACCCCTTTTGGAAGGAGAATCTTGCCATCGTTGATGTCAACAAGTCCTTGGAAGATGTAGAAGTCACCATCGACATTGTATACGACAAGCCCTTGGAGCTCACCAAGCCGGTGGTCAGTACTATCCATATTCTACTCATTCAAGTCTTCAATGAAGTTGGATTAGATGAGACACAAGAGCAGATACTGAAGCTCAAACAACCCCCTGATTGTCTGCAAAGTAAGTTTGAAATCCTGACTCCTGATCCATTTGAGAGAAAATGATGCCAGAGCTGCAATAACAATAGGGTACCCTCCAAACCATCCCACATACCCTTCTTACATAGCGTCTTTGCCTTCATCATGTGAGTGAATCAAATCAATTTGAACTGAATAATTCAGCTGAATTGAATTATTTTCAAATTATTGGGTTTCTTAGCTCGATTCGCCCAAACTTGGTAATTTTGTTTTGCATAACCTAATTACTCCAACTGATATAGTCATCATGATGTACCGTACTGAATCATAAATGGATATATCTATCTTTGGCAACAGTGATTTGCATGTTGTCTACTGGCAGCCCTGCCACTATGAGTCTACTTAATATATGGTTGACAGCCTTCTAACCCTTACAAGGTCCAAATAAATGGACACCGATGTTGTTTATGAGGTTGCTCCCTTGACATTCCCTGGAAAAAGCAAGATATGGACTTTGAATTATTATTTTCTGCTTCTGGGTTGTACTACTCATATCTAGCATTGCTGCGGACTTTTGAAAACTTCCCAACTGTTTGATATTCACTCACTACAATTCCAACACAATAATTATAATGACCATGATATATCATTACATTTCCACAGTCTACAGAGAATGATTAGTAGTATGACACTGATTCAAATACAACCTCATTTAGCCTTAAACTAGTGGCATAATAATTAATGGGAACCAGAGTTGTCTTAGAAGAAAAATATAGCGATTTCGAAGTCCAAAGATTAAAGAGATTAAAAATCAAAATTGCAGTGAACAATAGTTGAAGTTGAGGATTGGGGAGCGAATTTTTGCTGTAGCTTGGGCGGCCAGGGCTTGGTCCAGCCGCCCCTCCTTTTCCTGTAGAGTTTCCTTGCAGGATTACTGAGACGGCGAGCGGTGGAGAGGGTTTCGGTAATGGTGGCCGGCGGGGGTTTTGCTCAGGTCGAGGAAAGATAAGCCGTCAGGATCTTTGGAGCCACGGTCTACGGCATCCCGGTGGGCCTCGTGAAGATATCTTGATGGATCCAGGATCCCAAGGGTTTCTTAACCACCTGGAACGCAACGCTGAGGTTTGGAGCTGCTATCCTCGACGGCGGCTGCGATCTTGCCCAGATCTAAACCGGTGGCCTTGTTTCAAGATCCTCGACGGCGGCGGCGATCTTCGGCTCGAGCGCGGAGAGCTATCCACTGTCCGTGGTAGGGCTTCTGGCCTCGAGCGGCGGCGCTGGTATGTTCTTCTCTGCGGGATGAAACCTTTTGATGTGGAGACTGACGAAAGAACCAGACTACTGGTGACTGGAGCTCCATATCCGAATCTGAAACTCGTTCTTGGATTGTGAAGGGCGTGAACGACTTTCTTGCGATCATATTCTGAGTCATCCGTGGACGCAGAGGTGGGCATTGCTTCTCTGTTTCAACCGTCAATGCAGAGATGGGCTACCAGCTCCGGGGATCGCGCCATACTACCAGTCTGGCCGCTAGCTCATCGACGGTGGTATGCTGGATGCTGGGCGCGCAGATTCCTCGACGGCCGTGGTGGCGGCTCCGGTGGCCCTATTCTCCTTCTTTATCTGATTTTTTGGCAACATTTTGGGTTCTCCTTTTGGTTTCCTGCAAGGCGGTGCTCCTTCATCCGGTGGAGGCTCGGTGGTCTGCTCTAGTTTTTCTTCATCTGGGGGCTGCATGCTGGCCGTTTTTCGCTGGTTTGGGAGGTCTATCGAGTCTGCTGCTTGTCCACAGACGTAGATCTCCTGCATACTTCGATGAGGATTTCGTTTCAGGGTTTGCTGCCTATTATGGGCTTTGTTCCCTTTCTCATCGCTACCTTCCTTACAAGCTGCAGGGAGCTCTGTCTTAAAGACTGCCTTTGCTGCTGGGGAGGTAGGCGGCTGCATGATGGAGCAATGTCAATAGTGGAGGTGGATCCTGGGATACGGATCGGCTGGTGGCTCTGGGACACCCTTTCACTAGAGATAGGGATCTGCCGTCTTGACGGAAATGTATTGTTTACAGTTTCATTGTACTATTTTCATATAGTAGACGATAGATATGATAATACTGGGAAAATAAATATGTGACAATGTAGGGATCTTTGTGATCCTATTACATGTGCAGAATGTAATTTTGTTCATCTTTTTGAAATAAAATTACGACTTTTTCTTTGGAAAAAGTTGAAGTTGAGGAACATGTGTACATATCTCGAGATTAAAAATCAAAATTGCAGTGAACAATAGTTGAAGTTGAGGAACAACATGGGTACATATCTTGAGATACCATTTGGGCAATGAGGATCAAAATAGACCAAATTAGACAACATGGAAGAGGTCTAAATTGACAGACTCAAAAATTGTTGATTTTTGTACTTAGGAAGTGTTCCCCTAGTGACTTTGTGCCTAAGTCACTTAAAAGGGGAAAAGTGACATGACCCTTGCATTAAATGAATTGAGATGAGCATTTAATTCCAGTGAAGCACCACTCGCCCAAGATTCGCGAGTACTCGCGAGTCTGGGCGAGTCAACCTCTGAAATGATTAATCGTTGAAAACTCGACCAGAGACTCGGCACAGTCGGCTTCGGATCTATTTATTTATCCAGTGACACAATTGCGGCCGCTTCAAACTAGGTTTTTCATTGTGAAATGAGTACCAAGTTTTGTCTGCGAAATGAGTATCGGCCGGCGGCAAGCGAAACAAGAAAATCGGGGATCCCTCCAATTCGAAAGTTGTAACGTGCCTTTTGTCTGTCTTTGGTTTGATTATAAAATACGACCACATGGTAGTCAGGACTCGGGGTCTAGCAAACAGAGGATTCGTGAAGCAAATATTTGAGCCGTGAAGCCGCCGTAATTTTTGTTTCATTTATCTTTTATTTTAATTATAATTATTGTTGAATATATGGTAGGGTTTCTTAATTTGTGTTTGATTTTTTTTAAAATTTTAATTATTAAATACAGGGTAGGTAAAATCACAAGTTATAAAAGATACATGTGTAAATATATAATATATTAAATCTATATATTATAATAATGATTGTTATATTACATTACTATGTTATAAAATATTTATATTTGGACGAAACCTATGCTAAATCAAGCAGCATAGAGGGACAAACAACAAACTTTATAATTATCATTTAAAAGTTTATTTATAAAAAATTCTATCATAAAAAAACCAATTTTTTATTTTTATTTTTATGATCATTATTTAAATTTTTGCATCCAAAATGGATTGTGTTATGGTGTATTATCAAAGTTTATGAGATAATGTTATGAATTATTGCATAGATTGTAGTTTTATAACTTATATGGATTGGAAATGTCATTAACCTCTTTTTTGTGCCCGAAATTTACCATATTTTAATTTTTTTTCTATTTGCCGAGTCTTCCCGAGTCTGTCCCGGGTCTGTGCTGAGTCTTTCCCGAGTCGACGAGTCATATGCCAGCCGAGTCTTTGCCAAGTCCGAGTCGTGCAACATTGTTTAATTCACTTTAGAGATTAAAGTGACTTTTTGATAAATTTAAGTGGTTTGTGAGTGAAATTAATTTTTATGGAGAGAAAAAGAGAATTATTCTCATCCATTGATCTTTTATTTCAAGATCCAATTAGGGCCCTTGGATCAAGAGACCATTCATCTACCCTCACTATCCAAACAAAAAGGCAAGGCAAACCTAGAGAGGCACTTCATTCTTGTTTCATGAGCATTTGGAGCAAGTCGAGTTCTGAAAGAGAGAGAAAACCCTGGCACGATTCCCAATTAATTTTGAGCAGCAGGCAGAATGAATCTGGCACACATCTCTAGACATTTACAGCAGCAGTTAAGTAGCATGAAAATCGAGGAAGAGGACAGCAACACGAGTTCCAAGACTGCTGGCCCGATTTTCAAGAGACAGGCAGCATTTATGAGCAGTCTGTACAGCATGTACCTGTAGCTGACTGGCACGATTTTCAAGGCTGAAGATGGAAGGAATTTATGAGTAATCAAATGCTAGAACAGTGACACGGAAACCGAGGAGATTAGACTGTACTGTGCACAAGTTTCGAGGAGAAAACCACAGGAGCAGGCGGTCTGTACAGTACCTACAGCATGCTTTTCAAGGCAGCTTCTGCACAGAATTTGAGGCTGTTTAAGGCACTGTTTTCAAGGCTGTAATTTGGTCTCTGTGGGTCGAGATAAGTAGTGACTACTGTGCCTTTAATTCTGCTGTACATTTCATTGAAGCAATAATAAAATTTCTCTCAAACAGGTTTTACCCTTAGGGGGTTTTTCCTGGGCAGTTAGCCAAAATATCCGAGTCTGAAATTTTTTTATGGTGTGAAATTGGTTTTATTTCTGCTCTTAGAATTTGTTAAATTCTCCTTGTGTTTCCAGTTCGTATTGTTTATGACAAAACAATTCATATGCAGCAGTTATGTTCATTGGGTTGGGCATTAAACAATGAGAAGCTAACTTGAAACCCGGTTGGGGAATATCGGTGGAAAATTTACAGAAATGTGCAAGATCCTAAGTTGCACAGATAAGGATAGGGAAACATATAGTATATAGAAAATCAGGACACAATACAGCTAGGATATGCCAAATACATACATGCATATATATATATATAGAAACCAGGAGACACAAAATTCAGATTACCATTCATGAATATCAAATTTGGAAATAAAGCCAAAAAAAGGAGTTATCATGAAGAGAGGTCCAGGTTCTCTATTTATAATTGGATTTGTAAGAAATTAGTGGTATCATTAAAAATAAAATTTAGTGTGTTTTTTCCCTATTTTAGTGACTGATATGCCAGCATTGGTTGAAACGGCTGATATGCTGTCTGAAATGGCTGATACATCATTCCAAAAATTGGAAATGTCACTGAAATGTTTCAGCCGTGTTTCAGAGGCGTCTCTTACTAGGAAATGTTTCTGAAATGCTCAAATGCGTTTCCAGCACCTCGGGGTGGAATTTCCGGTGATTCGGTTGCAGAGGAAACACTTTTTTATCTTAAAAATATATTGGAAGTCTAAATCAACTTTACAGATTGCAGAACAGGGTCTTCTCCAATGAAAATAAAATGCAATATGTATTTGTCTCAATGTTTTATTTCCAGATTCCTCATTGTCTCGGTGTGCATGCAATTTGAAATTTGAATCTTAAATGTTGAGTTGTTTTTGGTAAACTGGTTCATGAACTTATGAAATATGTTCAATGTTCAGCGTGCATAAATAGTTATTAAATGTAGGTTGATATGTGCTTCATTTGCAGAACAATGATTTATATCCCCTTTCGTACAGCTTGAAACAGGTCCACCTTTGGATGAAGGATCTATTGCATGCATCTTACGCGATCTGCTTCATGCTATAGAATACCTACACACCGAAGGAAAAATCCACAGAGACATCAAAGGTAAGGGGTACTTCCTTTCCTGCATGTTTGATTTGTCTGATTAGCTTTTTAGATGCAATTCAAATTTCATGTATAAGCTAATAATGATGTAGAAAACAGAGCTGGCATTCTTTAGTTTTTTAGCAATAGTTTTGTTTATCTGTAGTCTGAAATACCAGAAAATCCATATTTAATCTGTTTTGACAAGAATTTCCCTTGTTACAGCGGCTAACATTTTACTCACTGCAAATGGCGATGTTAAGGTATGTACTGAATTCTTTGCTAGAAAGATCTATGTTCCTTGTGCTATCACCTCTCCAAACATTCCTTTAATGGGCTTACGAGTTCTGGAAATATCTCCTGTTGTGCTATAGGTTGCAGATTTTGGCGTCTCTGCTCAGCTGACACGGACTGTTTCAAAGCGAAAGGTCACTTTTCTGATCCTTGCAATAATTAAAAGATACTTAACTGATAGTCAACTGTGACCAGAAAACATGGCATCTATATGAGCTGTAAAACATTGTGTCATGAGCTGCTCAAATTGGACTGATTGTGTCTTTGCTTCATTATCAAATTCCAATTATTCCAGAAAGAACACCAGCTTTGCAATTGGCTGTGCGCTTGAGTATGTGTTGGTTTTTAGTTAGTGGTCTTTGATATTTTCCCCATTCAACTGCTTATACATGTGTCATCTTGTTAGTACTTGAGATTTTTCCTTGTGTAATCTGAGTGCCAACTTCAAGATTCACTCTTACATTATCAGTTGATAGCAGTCAGAGTTTTATGGAGCGTACATAGGTCCATTCAGCAGTGGCACTTGGATATTCAATGTACTTGCATCCATGGTTCTATTTAGATTACTACCTTTTAGTTGCATGCATGTATATTTTGCATTTCACACTTGATGCTTCAGAGATGATTTAGGTTACATGCAAGATTCTCTAGGTGCTTTCCAGGTGCATGTGTAGTTTGTGGTCAGTTTGCATGTGTCATGCATGTTATTTTGAGAAACTGCTCTTCTTAGCAGTTGGCATTGTAGAGTCTGCATGTCGGATTTGATGACATGTCCAGGCTCCTTGTTGTCATGCAAATCTAATGAGGCCATTTTTAATGACATGCGAGGTGTTTTGTGAAACTGCTATTTTTAGCAATTGGGGTTAAAGGGTTTTCATGGTAAATTAGATGACATATTGATATATACCTAGGGGAGGATAATATGGGGTACCTAGGGAGGTACCCTAGGGGAATATATCATGTAATGTGTACCTAAGGGGGAATGATTAATGTAATGTGGCCATAAATAATGGAATAGGCCCACTTGGAATGATTAATGTTACCAGCTTACCCTACCTTAAGGGTTTTTCTCTATATCTTGGTGTTATTTTTATGGTGAATGTCTTTTGGTTATTTCTGAAGTATAAGGGTTCTATATCTTTGTTGTGATTCAATTTTTGGGTTAAGGATCATAACAAGTGGTATTTGAACAAGCATATTTTTTTTTTCTACATGCATGATGGTGCTATTTTTAGCAGTGTCTATATTTGGACATGCTATTTATAGTAATTGCTGCCATGAGTGTCATTTTGGCATTTTTTGGTTCCTATTTTTAAGAGGTTCTTATTTCAGGAGGCTCAACTTGATAGTCTGAGGTTCCTATTTTTTAGGAGGGGTCACTGCTATGTTTAGCACACCTATATTTAAGCATTGATGTGGCGCTACATAGTGATGATTGACTGGAGAGATGGTGCCATGTGTTAGATTGTGTGAAAAAACTGTACATCATTTGCATAATTACTATGTTATTAGATCTGTCTGGCCCCATGGTTGGATCTGCAGATCCCAGGATTGAATACGGATTCGGATCGAAATCCGCCTAGAATTTGCTCAAATGTAGTTGTACAAGTGAAAGGCCAACACTATCTAATCCGAAAGGTCAACATGTAGTTGTACGTATGAATGGCGAGTGCCGTCTAATCTGAAAGGTCAAGAAATGACAAACTCAACAAACACCATGTGGTCTCGAATGGGGAAGAGCAGTGATAAGTATCATGCTCATGGGAGTGCAAGATTGCTGGAACTTGTTGGAGGTATGTTCAGGATCAATACTCTGTGCTGCTTTAGAGACATCGACATAGGCATGCAACTCTTTTTTGGAACCCATGTTCCTTGATATTGTCTCACTTCATGGGATTCTGGGATTGTGTTTGGATTACAGCCTTATTTACAATCTGGAAACTAAGATGCAAATATGTTTTCTTTGATGAGGTCAGTTTAGTCCATTATTTTTGTCACTCTTGGTGGAAAGTATGTTTGCAATTGTTTGCCAAAGGCTATCTCCTGATTAAGGATGGCAAACTGCTCAATGCTTTAGCCTATTTTGAGTTTATTGCTGCTGTTGTGGCTTTTAGGAGGAGGATATAAGATATCATTGTAAGAACCCTTCCATTTTGGATTTCTCTTTTCAGCCCTCTCGTTTCTTCTGTTAGTATAAGACGTATTATTAAAAAAAAAGTTTCGGATTTGCTATTTTGCAAATTGCCACTTAACATGGTTTCTCCCCTAGTACTGTTGGAAATATTGTTAATATAGATTAGAATGTTGTCTTCTAAAAATATTTCTGTTTATATTGTTTATACACATTTTATATGCCTAGTAGATTTAGTTGCCCATTTACCTTTCCATAAAATTTCATTAATTAATCACCTCATAGCTTTCCACTCCTTTTTATTTTCTTATCTTCTGGATGTTTGAGATCGATACATAGAGAATGCATGATTTCAAAATATTATGTATACACTATATCACTCTTAACTCAAATTTGGGTTTTTCGTTGTCAACTACAAATGAAGATGAATCATTAGCTTCAAAGGAAGCTTTGCACCTTAGATTGTGTCAATGGTAACCTGAGTCAAAAGACCATTTTTTCATCTTTAGATGCCATATCTATTATGAAATTCATGTTCGTTATCCTTGTTTGTTCAGAAAGAAAGAAATAAAGAAAATCTAGTAATGTCCACTAATGACTAAAATTGGTCGATGAGACTTGAAAATACAACAAATAAAAATAGTGAAGAAAACATTGCCTAGGGTTTCTCCTCCATACAGTAGAAATTAAGTTATTAATAGTCAAACTATCATAACATAGTGGAAATAAATCCATAACAGACAAGCCCTCCGCGATAGATTATAATCCTAAAGATGAAGCTAATCAAAACAACTTACAAGCGACACCACATAAGAAAGCTAGCTAGGTGGATTAAGATTCTCATGGTCCCTTGAGAACTTTCTCACACTACTTGGACCAAGGATGTATTGCCTTGCTTTATGGGGTGTTCCACCTTTGGTAGAAAGCTCTTAGTGAAGATCCCCTTGCATTTCTAATTCCAGTATTAGAAGTTTTTAGTCACAAGTTGCACCGTGGCCAAAACTCCAATTCTAGGTTGGTCAAGGCATAAACAGTTCACAACGGAAATCTTGTCACCCTCTTCTTCTTGGCCATGGATGATAGGAGAGTGGATGGTTGTAAAGATTTTTGGGTTAAGACTTCTTTCTTGACACCCTTTGGGCCCTCACTTAGTTTGTTCTTTTGGACTTCTCAGTGTTTGATTGTATCCCTTTTGACACTCACTATTTACTCTTTTATTTATTCTGCAATTCTCTTAGATGAACTTTAGCACTCCCAATATTCACACATCTTTGTACTCTTTATAGTTCTGTTAGCAATTTTTGGCCAGTAGTGGACATTAATATTTAAATTAAATTAAAGAGTAAAGTTAAAAATCATCTATGATGCAAATTTGGTTTAAGTTCCTATCCTTTATATTGACACTCTTGTGCTTTTTATAGTGTTTGCTTTTAGCTTAAGCTTTGAATAATTCAAAAGGATTTAGTTTTGTTTTATTAATAAAAGTGAGATAACTAGTGCAATGGGATAGTCATATCAATAGGTGTTATCATTAGATATAAAGTTTCACATCAAATTAATGAAGGGCTATAGACATAATGTATACTAAGGAGGCATTAATTATGTCTTAAACCACTTTTAGTTGTCTCCCTTAGAGAGACTATGTGGGATATACATCTCTCTTTCAATATTGAATAATACAATTTATCTATTCTTTTTGAATTGTGTAGTATTCTGTGTGTGCCTAACTTAACATGGTATCAGAACCAGCCACCAGGTTCATTGGCATTTGGGAGATCGCACATAGAGTGAGATGTGTTCGAGTTATTTGCTGGCAGCTTAGTGTGCGCAAGTTTGTCAAGGATAACATGGGTCAATCAAATTATGAAAATTTAAGGTGACATTCAAAAAATCAGTCTTGGTGGTGAAATAAATGAGAGGCATAATGGATGAGGTGAAAAATCACATGGGCAACAAAACATTCATTGTAGACTCTTGTAGTGCCATTTTTCAAAGTGCTGGAGATGTTAGTGATCTCACAGTGGAAACCCACAATGTAGCACTAAAGGGTTTGAAACAATAGTGTCAAGGCAAGGAGGTCAATGTGAGTAGAATCAGAGTATTATGACCAGATGATTTGCTAGGAGAGACAATAGGGTGACCAAATTCACAGGGATAGACAACATGGACAATATAGAAGTTAGTGTTGGACATAAAATAAAATTTTAAATTTAGTGAGTGTTGGATGTGGTATAAAATGAGTGACATTTATCAGAGAATTTTTTGTCTAAGATAAAATGCTGGGATATAATGCTTGATCTACCATTATGTTAGATGGATCTAGTGGACCTTGATGTACCTACCTTACTACTTATGTATTCTCTAGTTCTTGGATCCATTCCTTTTGTACATGTCCCTTCTGGTGTGGCTAACTATGCTCAAAGTCTAGGCTTATTCATGCTTTAGTTTACATTATGCTTCTTGCTCTTTATAAAAGACATTTTGGTTCTCCTACTTTGTAATGACATCATTGTACTCAGCAATCCCATTGACATACTTTTGTGGTCATCTGTTGGACATTAAGAAAATTATCTTATCTTATAGCCTTCTACGTTGAGCACTTGTTGGAGATGAGATCCAGACTCATTATTGGACCTCGGTATACCCTCCGCCATTGGTTACATGCTTTTGGATTCCCCTCGGCCAGTTCATAGTGGGTTCTCATAGTCTTCGGGTAGACACGGACCACCATATTGACCATTTTGACAGGATCCGTGAGCTATGCCATCTTTAGGAGGTTGAGACAAAGGCGCACTTCATCATTTTCTGCCCCATCTACTACGATATCAGAGGGAGGTTCCATTACCTTTTCATGGGGATTAAGACCCTCACCAACTTCTTTAGATACCCTTACCAGAGATGATTGGTGTTATACATACATGGGTCCTTCAGGCTTTGAGCCCATATTCTTTAGCCTTCTACTCAACCAAATTCTACCTAGCGGATCACTTCCTTTTTTACGATGCTACTCTTATGAAGGGGCACTAAGAGACAGTCCAATAGCAGGACAACTATGGCCTCCAGATCCATGCGGGCCTTCCTAAGTCCCTCAGGATCTCAGTGGTATGACATGATCAGATCCCTCCCTATGAGGCAGAGACCCCTCGAGCCTCAATGACGGGATACCTCCTCTAGACAACAACACAGTTGGTGGTCCAAACCTTCCACAAGTTCTTCCTTTGGACAACATACTATTTTGAGTTTCCTTCATTTGGCCTAGGATGTTAGGAGAGATGGATCTATTCCATGATGGAAGGATCTCATCACTTTTAGATTTTCTTGCTCCTAGATCTTTCACTTTGATACATCTCCACCCCTGTGCGGCCTCCTACGCTTGGGGTCGAGGGTTTTCCATGTTTCTCATGCTTCAACATGGACTTCTCACAATGTTCTACTTCACTTTACTATACTGTTTGTTGCCTTTTATAGGAGACTGTTTGGTACTCCTGCTTTGTGATGACATCATTATACTCAACAGTCCCATTGACCTACATTTGTGGTCATTAGTTGGACATTAATAACATTCTCTTCTCTTCTCTTATCTACCAGCTTGTATTAAGTTGTGAGGATGTACCTGCAACTTCATTATATATATATATTGATTTGAGCTAAATTAGTTCACACGCCAACTATCCAAAGAATAGGTCAAATAAGTAAAATCCATAATGGAGTGAATATAAATGAGTAAAATGTGAATGATGATTTACAAATGTACAAGGCCCATATATATAATCGTTAAAAGGGCACATAGTGACTCTTCATAAGAGTTGCGACTTAATTTATTATTATTTTCATTTATTATTTATTCCAAAGTTACAAATATCGTGTCGGCGAATATATCGCCGAGGGTTTAAAAAGAAATTATCGGATTTATCGGCGAAAGTGTCGGCAAACATCGACAATATATCGGTAGACTTAAAAAAATACAAAAATATTCATTTTTTTTCAATTTTCTAAACATCTAAAGCAACAAGAACATCAAGTAAACACATTACCACATGAATATGGAAAGAAAACTGATATATAAGATGTATAAGACATCTAGTGATAGTTCACACAAAAAATGAATCGTGTCTTGGATCCCGAGTCCCCGACTATTGAATCACCAAAAAAATACAATCAATGTATCTTATATACAATGAAATCAAGTAAATAAACAATTGATTCCCTCTACCCCTTTTACAAGCAAAGGTAATTGCTTTAGTAATGGCTTTGCCTCTAGAGCTAGAAGGCCCTAGCGGTCATGGGGGTTGTAGTGGACTCTATGTATATTTTAAATCGCTATGTATGTATATGCATATTTTTGATTAATAAATGAGCAAGGACATTTAAAAAAATGAATGTGAAACATAAACCATAAATAATACATGTTGGCGATTCATTGCCTATATTGGGATCCTATTCATCAATAACACCCTATGCCTCCCTCCTCTAGGCTCTAGTCCTTGCCTCTACCTTAAATCTCAAAGTTGATCCTCCAAGGACATTAGTCAACAACTCAACACCTTACAATTTTGATGAAACTTCCTAATCCAATCGTTAAAATAAGGTAGAAAAACTTCCCATGCTTAATAAGTGATTTTGATTGAGTGAAGAGTAAATTTTTATTAAGGTCGTGACAAAGGAGTTCAACAATCAACACGACCAACATCAAGGTACATTGAGGGGTTGATGTGCTTGATGAAATGCCAATCCCATACCCTCATACATGATAAAATCCAGTGGAAACTTTGTAATCCTAAACTCCTAAAAAACTATTAAGTCTGTTGAATTCTGAATGGGATCTAAAACTCTACTTTTTGCATATGAAGTCCAATGAGGTTGGAACCACTCTCAAACATCCTGAAACAATTAATGGTAATGTTAAAAATTTAAGTAAAAGGATAGAAAATGAAAGATAAGGAGAATGTCACTTTTACTTTAAGAATTAATATTACCATTTAATATGACCAATTACTAATGAACAAGGCAACATTTTTTATGGGCACGATAATTTTTGTTTTCAAAACACGGCAAATGAGCAAAAAAAAGGCAAAAAATCGCGATATATTAAAAAAAATCGCCAAAAAATCGCGATAACATCGGGAAAAAATTGGCAAAAAATCGGGGAAAATATCGGCCGATATATTCCCAATATATCGCCGGAGGGTTGGCATCGCGATATATCGCGATGTTGCCGATATATCGGCGATGTTTGTAACTTTGATTTATTGTTTATATTATTTTATATATATTTATTATTATATATATTTTATATTCATGACATTGCCTTCCTCTTCAGAAATGCTTTGTCCTCAAAGCATAATGTTTTGAAAGAATTTGTTTCATGATCTTCTAAGCTCGTAAGTGTGATGCTCAATGAAACAAGGCGATATAATCTTTGAATACCTAAACTGATGTGTTGCATTTTCTGGGAATTGATCCACCCCAAATCTACTTTCATTGGAACCGTTTGATGATCGACTGTTGGGATAGAACTTCTCATTCTAGGCTTCCATAAAAGTTTTTGATTTTGTCTTTGCTCTTTTTCAATGTTGTAGCTGGTTTGTCTGTAAGAAGAATATTGTTTATTTTCTTATTGACTTTGTTGTTGGTTGTAACGATTCTATGATTTGGATGATGATAAGGCATCGTAATCTTTTGTAATTGTTCTTTAAAACCATATTGTCTTGATGTTTGTAGTGATTTGTCAGTATAAACATTCTTTTGGTTTTGAGCGCCATTTGACTCTATTGGTTCCCCTTTTTAGTGTTTGAATTTGAGTGTTTTATGACTTGTCTATTGGGTCTGTCATCGTTTCCTTGTCAGCTAATGATCTCCTGCGACCTAGTTCTTCTTGTAAATATTTCTTGTCATGTTTTAGATTTCTATTTTGTGTAAGTAAGTCCTGATTATGTCTCCTTAAACATAAGAGTTCTTCCTTGTACTTTGACTTGTCGACTTCATTTTGATTGTCTTGATTTTTGTGATCTCTTTATTTTAAGCTTTTTATTTGCTCTAACAATTCCTGATTAACCTTTTTTAAGGAAGAGCTTTCTTCACCCTTGCCTAATAATTCTTTTTGAAGATCTCGATTCTCCTCTTCTAACTTTTGATGGCGTTATGCTTTATCCTTCGCCTTCTTGATTTGAAGAAGTAAGTTTTGATTATGATCTCTTAGACGAGAGATCTCTTCTTCTTTATCTGTGATAACTTTGTCGAACTCTTTCTGTATCTTCTGTGTTGATTTATGTAGTCTTCTTGCGAAATCACCTTCGAGATATTTTTGAAGTCTCTTGAACTTGTTACAATAAAAGAATTTTCAACAAGAAATGTGAGATTAAAGAGGTAGGAAAAGTGGGGTTTCACCCCTTCTTGGCAATGGCTTTGAAGTCCTTCCTTTTGGGTAGCCTTTGCACTCTTTTGTGACCAAAATTTGGCAGAGTTTCGCCTTGTTCTGCCATAACCCTGCAAAAAACCAGAAACCAAAATAATGGTAAAAAATGCCCAAAATCACTTTGGGGCACTATGAGTGTTAGGGAACAAATATGTACAAAATTTCTACAAAATTTACCATGCAACTAGCTTCAAATATTTTGTGAATATAAGTAGTTAAACCAGATTTAAAATGCTAATGAGATAAAATAAATATGCAGAAATTTTAATTAGAAATAGAGAAAGATGCCATTTTCTCTTCAAAGTTTGAAGAAGTGGGGTATCCAACCGAAGAATCCCACTCTCCAATTTAATCAACCTGCAACTTGAGAGATCTTTGCTACACAACTAAAAAGAAGGTGAGATTCATATGACGAGCCAAGAAATCATAAACTTCAACCAAGAAAAATATGAAGTTCTCAACTACAAAAATGAAAACTCATAATATCTATGGCAAAAATACCATAAATCTTACCAAAGAAAAGAAGTTTGCTTCTTTGGCCTCCCCAAACTTGAGCAGCTATGAAGCATGGAAGCAAATCACCATAGAGCACCAAAGGACACAAGATTTCCTCCAAAGAATTTTATTAACAAAACCAAATGGTTGAAAATTACAATGGCCCAAAATGGGAGCAAATGGAAGCAAGAGCAAGAGCATGAGAGATTGTAAAGATTGTAACCAAAATGAGGAGGAGAGGGCTCCTTTTAAAGG
The DNA here is from genome assembly GCA_027924585.1 of Larix kaempferi. Taxonomy (NCBI): domain Eukaryota; kingdom Viridiplantae; phylum Streptophyta; class Pinopsida; order Pinales; family Pinaceae; genus Larix; species Larix kaempferi. Next base: position 8,777,624 of record BSBM01000072.1, on the reverse strand, counting down.
AAAAGAGGGAGGAGAGAGCCCCTTTGTATGAGAGACACTTGTCACTTGGAGAGAAAGGGGGCCCATGAAGGGGGGTGCACTTCCTTGGGTTAAAAATAACAAACAATTGGGGGGAAAAACCCCTTCACCCATGTTTTATATTTCATTGCTAGGCCAAGGGAAGGGAATCATGAAGGTGGGACCCCCCCTTTTGGCTTATTTCAATTTTTCTCATTTCCCATGGTGAGAGAGGGTTTCCCCCTTAGGGAGACAACTTCAAACTCTTGAAACTTTACATGGGGGGCCCCATTTTTGCCTTTGATTTCCCTCTTGGTATATAATATGACTTTAGGAAACTTAATTTCCCTCCTCCAAGTGACTTTAGGCACATTACCAAAATTTGTCATTCTAATTAATGGCAATTTTTCCTGATTTTTTAGACTGACTTAGGAAAATATGTCCAAAACCTTATAAAAAATTAACGGCTTGACTCAAAACTTGGTCCAAGGGTGTAGGGGGTCTCCTGCCATTGATTTTGAGTACCCATACCCCTATTTATGGGCACTAGGTGCCACTTATCCCTCTTTTCATTACAACTTTTTATGTCGAGGGACATTTTTTAATTACAAAAAATTAAAAAATCATAAGTAAAACTTAATGAAATTCCGCATGACTCTAGATAATGTCTAACATGGTAATATACAACACTCCTAGACCTTAATTACCCCATGGAATCGATCATTAGAATGCCTTTCACCACTTTGGAGGAATTTTTGAGTAAAAAACTCAGATAATTAAAATCACTAAAAATGAATTTTAATTATCCAAGGAAAAAACACTCGATGAAATGACTTCCCTATTGATAAAATCCTAGGCAACTGAGTTTTACAAAAAATGACCCTCATGTTGACATATCATTACAAAATCCCCTGCAGGGGTGCAGAAATTTCATGGAGAAGAGTTAAGAAGAGAAAGAGGGAAAACTGCCTCACTTGAAAAACTTTGCCAAGTACATCTTTCGCGTCTTCAAGGTACATGGTACATGGTTGCCCACCTAGTTAGCTTGGTAGTCAACAAGAGGTTTTGATACCAATGATGTGAGCTAAATTAGTTCACACACCAACTATCTAAAGAATAGGTCAAATAAGTAAAATCCATAATGGAGTAAATATAAATGAGTTTAATGTGAATGATGATTTACAAATATATAGGGCCCATATATCTATTCATTAAAAGGGCACATAGTGACTCTTCATAAGAGTCGCGACCTAATTTATTATTTATTCTTTATATTATTATATATATTTTATATTCGTAACATATACAGTGTTACATGGGGACATGTTCCCCATGATTGGGGATGTGCCCTCCTAGCTCCCCGCACCCCGGGCACTTGGGGGCTCTTGACGAGACGTTTCTCCTCGTCCCCAATTTGGTGAAACTTGAGGAAACTGTAATATTCCAACTAATATTCATTGGCCTTTTATAGCCTTTCTGATGTAGTTTCTTGTTGATCTGAAGTCTTGTAACTCAACACTATAGTAAAATGTGAATGCATGTGTTGTACTAAGGTTGCATGATCATGCATGCGGGTGCATGGGTTTGCCAAAACCCTAAATAACCCAAATATTCGGATATGCTATAAAATAGGGCTAGAAATGATGCATGTACGTACCAATAGCTCTAGTAGTGGATGTAGATCAATAAGAGATAAGCATGCAAGATATATGCTGAAGATCGATCAAGTTGTGAGATGATTCTCTCCAATAATGCGCCCTTGAATAAATGCGCCCTCTTCAATGTGTGAATGGATGCATGACCGCTCAAATGATGTCAGAATGCTCCCGGATGAAGGTACTAGGGTTATAATTCCCTCCTGCTCAGTATGGAAGCCACATGCAAGACATGCATGAACTCTAAGTCAGAGGACGAGTATCTCCCTCAAGGAAAGTCGCCCATGCAAGGAAAGATGCCTCTCTGAATGATGAAGTGGTGAGATCTTTCCTCTGAAGCCGAATAAGAAGCCTGTATTCAATAACTAGGTTAATAATGGTGCTCTCGGAAGGATGGAAGCAACATGCAGACCAAATAATGACTGTGTATCAAGTTATGAAGATATCCTTCTTGTCCAAGTTGCCCATGCAAGAAAGCGAGTTCTCTTTATCCAATCTATGGCTATGAATCCGGAAAGATGTTGAAGAATGTTGTATATGATGGAAGTAATGTTGAATCTGTATTATCCAACCCTGATAGTGACTATGACAAATAGATTTCACTGCCGAAATAACCTTGATGGTTGAGTAATGCACTATCAACCCTAAATTAGCTCTTTGAGCTCTCCAAGTCGAAATCATTGTTCATTTAAATATATTGCTCTTGTTTCATTTTGTTCATTGTATTATGTATTTCCTGTTCATGGTAATTGATTTATTTAAATCTTTAGTGTTGCATTGGATCATCATTGACTAGTTGATGTGAAACTTCAATCATCCTATTAGTCTAGAGCGTGTCTCGATCCCACTACCTATCTTAAGTTAGGCACCACCTTATAAAAATAATAGCTAGATCATTACCTTATGTTAAATAAAACCTTATAGTTGGCCTTGGTTAGTCTAGGCTTGATCATCTTTGAGCTTAGGATACCTAAAAGAGGAGTTCCTTCTGATAGTGACATGTTGGAAGGGAATTCCATAGTTGAGCTGGGTTAGTGGTTGATTTCTTGCCAATCAATTGGCTGCTAGGTTGTGCATAAACAAGACTTAAGAAGCAACCCAAGCTTTTGAAAAGCTCAAGGAGGCCATGTGTAGAATTCTTGTTTTGGTCATGATTGGCTTCACAAGACCTTGAATTGTGGAGTGTGATGCCTCACAACATGGCATGGGTGCGATTTTAATACAAGAAGGAATGGCCTTTGTCTTTTATAGTTTCCAACTTAAAAGAAATAACTTACTCAATTTTTTTTATAAGAAGGAAATGTTGGCCATGCTATCACAAAACGCACACCCTTCAAGATAAAGTACTAAATCTCTAGGTATGGGCTAAGTGAAACTAAGAGGGAGTGTTACCAGACAAACTAGCAGGGCTAGTGTCCAATAGACAAATGTAAGGAGAGTGTGACCACTGTCACCTCAGCCACACCTCCAACTGCTTAGGAGTGTCGTAAACTCCAAGGGGAGAGCCCTTATTGCTATTCTACAAGATAGTTAGTCCAACAAACTATATCTTCTACACAATTTGGGTTAGTGACTAGTGCCTTTATGGAGACAATTGAGGAATGAAGAAAACATACTAGATAAATACAAATGGTGTAGATGTCAAACAAGTGTATCAATGTCGATGTCAAGAGGTCATTCGCATAGTGTTTATTGTAGACAAGTAAACAATTAATAGACAAGGTAGATGCACTGTTGTATCAATGTAAACAAAGGTATTCAATAGTAATCCAAGAGTCTATTTATAACAATAGTAAATATCCAAGTAGCTATTCACTAAAGTAATCATTCACCAAAACATATGAGTGCTTAACCACCAGTTATGATGACAACCTACAACAATAAACAATCTACTTATGACAATGGTGTATAGCAGCAAATAGTAGAGCAATTATCAAGTGAAATTATGTATTTAGACAGTGATCCCCAATGTATGCCCAAAGCGTTCAACTTGAAGCACTAATTCCTAGCAATCTAAACCAATCATTGAAGTCTGATATATATCATTTATAGCATGGGAAACAGTGCTAAAATCAATCCTTTAGGCAAACATTAACCAAAGTATCCTTTATAAGCTCAAATCTCAGTTTATCTTGTATTATGCTTAACCCTTTTTATGTTTGGTCAGTCTCTTTGTTACAGGTTTCAAGGGCTGCAGAAAGGAATGATAGTCTGCAATAAATTGCAGATTTAGAGTGGGCTGCAAGGGCAGCTAGGGGGTTGCTATAGCTTGTAAAAGGATGCCCAAACGGCTGGCGAAGCCTAGGGCAGACCTATAGAAGGAGGGTCAAGCCCTTATGGGGAAGGCCGAGGCCTAAAAGAGGGAGGCCTAGGGTCCTTTAAGGGAGTCCAATGGGGTTGAGGGCTAGGTCGAGGGTAGGAAGATAAGGGAGGAGGGAGGCCGGGGTCAAAAATGAAGAGGGCAAAGGTAGGAGGAGAGGATAAGAGGGTAGCCGAGGGAGATAGGGACAAGGCTGAGGGAGTAAAGAGGAAAAGGGAAGGAGGGCGAGGCTATTAGGAAGAGGACAAGAGAGGCCGTGAGGCCTAGGAAGAAGAGGAAAGGTGGCAACTAGGGTTTTAGTTTTTTAGGATTGTTTTTAGTTTTTAGGGTTTTATATATTTTAGGGTTTTGTAATAATAAACAAAAATAAGGCCTAACATAAACCGTAAACAAATTTAGACCTAATTAAATGATCTAATTTACCATGAAATCTAATATTTACACATGTACATGCAAGAGTAATTAGGTAAAAGAATGATAACTAGGGTTTTTATGGATGAGACCCTTAACCCTAGCCCTAGAGGAAGGTGACCAACCTTCCTTTTGGAGTAATTTCTCCTTGTCTACTAAATTAGGGCTTCCTATAACAACCTCTAGGGTTCGTTATAGGGGCCTAATTGGGTTTGTTATATGGGCTTAATCTAGGGCAAAATTGAAGATCCAAGGCTAAACTTGGGAAAACCTCCTCTAGGGAGCATTTTTCTACATGCAAAGAGTATAGAAGGAAGACAAAAGGCTCTATTCAGAAAAAATGCAGCCCTAAGGCCACCATTCAATCATTCAAGAAGCAAGAATTCACCTACCTTTCACCAAGCAAGGCGAAAAAAACTAGACTTAACTTGAGCTTGTGTTCTTCCAACAATTCTAGCATCCACCAAGCATGAACAAAACCAAAGACAATCATCCAATTTCATCCACAAGAGCAAGAAGAGACTACTTCAAGAGGCGTGCATCACTTCCAAGAGAGCTATCTAGGGTAGAGAAACATTATGAATTTTGTCCCATGTGTTATGATTTACAAATGAGTTGTATTTATATGATTCTCCACTCACCTTTTCAAAATAACTAGGCCAACAGGCCAAATAAATGAAAATGTAAAAATATAACATGAAATAATATAAAATAGTCTAAAGATGGCCAAAAGATGGCTACCTGGGGTATTTTCCCCCTAGGTGCCTAAATATTGCTACAAATGACTAAAACTGAGCATAAAGCTTCACTCCGAAAGGTGGAGTGAGCTGGGGGGGATCGTCATATAACCCCAATAATGCTGAAAATCCTTCAATGCCCCCTCTGTAAGCTTGTGGGCCTGGTGACCAAAGGTAACGTCATCAAGGAAACTAGACCAAGGAAGGAGGGTGCTTTGTTGGAAAGGGACCAGGATGAGTGCATAAGGTGACCGAAAGGGGAGGCAAGAGCCTTAGAGCTGGAAAACTGTCACCGGTGTAGAAAACAAGCAAGGGGTCATGTGACTTAGTGACCCACCCCTAGGAGCCCCGAACACCAACCTTAGGGCTACAAGCCCTAGAATGAGGCAGTCAGCAATGCCAGTAAGCCATAGAACTCCTAAAGGAATGACCAGAGGGTCCAGCCATAACCACCTCTCAGAAAGTACTGATAACACCCCATCATGGTCCTGAAGAAAAATACGACCCCTCTCCTTGGGCAAACATCCGAAGGTGTGCTGGTATTGGTACCACGTAACAGGGAGGCCAATGTCACCGCACCAATTCCTCTTCTACTCTTTAGGTTGGTTCTTCTCCAACTCAAGGGGGGCTTCCCTAGGATAAGATTACTAAAGCTTGCAACTATATTCAAGGTGAAATGAAGAGATAGCTTTAGCAAAATGGTTTATGATAGTTAATTAAGAAAGAAGGATGAATGGATTGGAGATTAGTGTCTTATTCATTCATTAATGACCTCAACAAAGGTAAATATGAAGGTTTTTAAAAGGAATGATTAGAAGGATTAAGATAGTAGAGGACACATTCTAATCACTTATAATGGATTTACTTATTTTAGAAATCTTGCAAAGGGAAAATACTAGAGAAGATACTTTCAATAGTTTTTTAGGAGGATAATTATTAGGAAGGGCAAGAGAGTATATAACCAAGAGGTAAGAGACATACTGCACCATTCACATCCAATCAACAATTATCACGTAGAAGAAGAAAAAACTTGCTTACATCTTTTACCCCAAAACCACTATCAATTGAAGATGTCTTCCATAAATAAAACAGGAGGGGCACATTCCCCTTTAAGATAATGCTTTCAATTCACCCTCCAAAGAAACCAATAGATATTCATATAGGCTCAATGGGATTTCTCCCTCAATCCAACCATGAAAATAGATGATTAAGGGATACTCTTTATATAGAGAGTGTAGCTCAACTTTCTTTACAATAAATAATCATTCCCCTTTCTAGATCCACTATTTAGTAATTTACTCATATTTTTTCTAGAAATAGCAAACTAGTGGTTGGAGCCATTCTACAAGGGAAATAATACAACAATAGTTCTCATTTAACCAACCCTTTGGGAAGAGTTCAACAATTATAAGCAAATGGAGTTGGTTAGATCCACTTGCTACAAGTAATTAACTCCTTGAGAAAGTTTCAACTATGAATAAACAATTTAATTAGTTGCCAACCACCTCCAAAATGCTCAAGGAAAGAGGGCGCACCCCTCATTTGAGTGATTGACTGAGCATTCTTCACCATGAGCATTTATTAATGATGCTCTCTTGAAATCATCAAAATGCTAAAGCATCCAAGGTGGGGCACTCCTTAGATCGAGTGGTCAAAGAAAAACAATGAGTGCTTCAAGGTGATAGTTTCGAAATTGCCAACGTCCTCAATATTTATTGGATTTTCTATTATAATCACTTTTCAGAAAGCCGATGGCCACTCTAACACTACTGTCGTTGAGCTAGCAAAATTTTGGGCACCTTGTCAAAAGATAACTGCTACCAAAGTTAGGATGCCCCTCCAAAAGTGTAACAACTTTCCATGTGTCAAGTGCCTTCAAATCCCCTAGGATGTTCCATCTAGGAGGCCCCTTAACCTTAATAATCATCAATTTAGTTGAATGGAGAGACTATTGTGCCTAGCATCCCCCTCTTAAGTGATTTTTAAATTAATCCTAAGTGAAAACCTTAGGTACTTTGGTTAATTAGTGTGATTAGTTCTATTTCTTCATTGACTTTAATTAATCACACACTAAAACCTTAGAAAACCCAAAGCTAGACACTTTAATTAATTCATCACTCAAAAAGTACAATTATTTAATAACTTCAAAACTTAGGGAGACCCTAAGTTGATGGTTTCCTAGTTCATTAAATTCTTAAGTGTAAATTAATTGCCTTATTATCTTAGCTAATTATTCTTTTACTTATCAATAAGAGGGGTAAATGATCTTATGAGTATTTTTCACTTGTTAGGCACATGATTCATCATCAATAATCACCATGAAGACATGAGAACACATCACACCATACCTCTTAGCCAAACACCATGGCCACAACTTAACGATTTTCGAGTCAAGAACACAAGTGTACCTTTTGCCCATCAAAATGTCTATCCATGAAGCACTGCAAGTGCAATCCTTGTGAACAATTTTACAAGTGATCAGATGAAAATCATATTTGTGATCCTCATGCAATATGAGTGGTAACAGGCCATATTGATGCATTTAAGAAATGATGCCTTTACATAATAAGAAGACACTTCAAGGAAACACATATCATGGTAGTTTAAAGTACATCTTGGAACAACTACTATCTTTAGAAGAGCAACAAAAATGGGTCATAAAGATGCTAGGTTATGTCTTTGAATTATCTACAAAACAGGGAAAGAAAATGTGGTGGAAGATATATTTGAAAGGAAAGAAGATGACACCGATGCCTTCTTTGAGCTATATCCATTTTACTATCTGATTGGGTAGAAAAAGCAAGTATAGAATGGTGGCAAGACCTTAATGCAAGGCAACTCATTCAAAAACTGCAACAAGACCTTAGTGCATGAGATACATTCGTGTGCAAAGATGATTCACTTTGGCATAAGGATTGCCCATATTTATGTAAGAATTCCCAACCCAAATTGAAGGTCCTTTCAGAATTGCACACTTCTCCTATTAGGGGTGTTACAACAAAATCTAGCACCCACAAAATGTAAAGTCCCAAGCCTCAAGGTGTTAGTCTTGTGTAACTCAAGAAGGAAACCCACTGTCACCTTAGTAGCTCTTTCTCTCACTTTTGGTTTGCTCATCTCCAACAAAAGCGGGGTATCCCTGAATAGGATTGCAGAGCCTATGGTATGGAGGCTCTAGGTGATGTTTGAAGGCTAAGCCTTCAGAAAACAAGTGGTTGTAGTGAGTGAGAAAAATGATGAATAGATTAAGAAAACATAAGATGACGGAAACCCAAAGACCGGCGCCTACCAAATTGTGAGCAAAATGGAGTCAAAGAAGCATGGATCTAAGAGGGTGAGTGCATGAATATGTAAAGGCAAAAGAGAGCTGCTATAAATGGCACAAATATCAGCCTTAGTTTACTGAAAATTACTGCAGCAAATTACCCTTGGAGAGCTAAGGGTGCCACCTTAAAACACAGTTATGAAGGTGATGTTATGTTAATTCTAGCAGCAACTTAGTTTGTTAGATGCAATATTAGCATAACAACAAAAATACAAGAGGGATTATATCCTCACATTATATTATCCAAATAGCAGATATTCCATTAAAAGGTCTCCATAACAAGTTACAAGGATTTCCTACCATAATCAACAACATGCAGAAAAAATACAAACATAAAAGCCTCACACAAAATAGAAGCTATACCTCCAATCTTCCATTAAGCTTGCCAAAATGATGTACAATGCAGCCCAAAGGAAGAACTTCAATCCCCAATCTTTCGACCATCATCCAAAAATGGAGAGAAAGCTCCCTTATATAGAGGGATTCTCTTCTCTCACATTAAAATACCTTATTTGCCTAACTAACTCACTGGCAAGTCAAACAATTATAAAATATTGTAGTAATGCGACAACTTCCAAAAATAACATAAGTGGTCTCCATGGCTTAACCACCATCTCAAAATAGCAATACATAGGAACATGTGCATTATGTCCATATTGACCAAGTTAGATAACCATAAAATGTTCTCCATAAGAGATATGGCGCCCTTCAAGATGTCTAACAACTCCAAAAAGGTAGGGTGATATAGTTCTTAATCACTTAAACCAAATGGTAGCAAAGTGTAAACAAGACCAGTCAAAGATGCAAGTGGACCCTCTAGTAGAGCGCACCACCTAGAAAATTGTGCCAAGAAGATAAGGATGAAAAGGTAAGTGGACATGTTGATAAGATTAAGTGAATGAATGAGTGTGAATGCATGGAAGTGGTAAAAATGACTAGGGTGCATGCATAACTAACCTCTTAAAACAAGTACAAGCTCAAACACTTCCTCAACATTTGTCTCAAGAGAAAAGGAGGGCCAAAAACTATGCCCAAGGATGCCCAACATGTGTGCTGAGAGAAAAGGAGGGCTTGAAAAGATGCCCAAAAAGGGGGAAACCATAATTCTTTTTTGCTTGTTTTTGTTTTCGGGTTCCCTCAACATGTGGTGCCAAAGGGGCCGCACTACCCTCAAGATTGTACCACATAAGGCATAAGCTGTATTCCCTAGTGTATGTACTTGTTGTTGAAAGTGGTTGTCATTGATGTCAAAGGAGTTCAGTATTTTGATTCCTGAAACGTCGAGACCTTCTTCACCAACGCAGCCTCCTCTTAATATTGAGTTCAGTGTTGACAAAGGAACAACCAAGGACATGATGGCAGGGCAAACTCAGTAATGACAAAGGAATAACAAAGGTAGTGATGACATGGAATGTATGATGATGTGGCATGTGTGATGAGGCTGGAAAGACACATGATGATGTCCTAGTACCTTCATGATGTCATTATTACAATTTGACCTAATTATATAGAGATTTGTCAGTTTAGAGAAATTTTGGAAATTGACTAAGTGTTGGAAATTTGGTCCAAGTGGCCTTGGGAAAATGTCTGCCGTACCTCATAGGAGAATGATAAAAAGTATCTGAAAGCATCAGGTTGTAGCTTGTTGATCTATCTACCTGACCATGGTCTCAGTTTGTCTTGAGAGTGTCCGGGGAGGAAGTTATAGGTCTGGCAAACCAGGGTTTTAGGTAGTTTTGCACCAGTCCAGTAAAATGCCCACCAAGGTCAGAGGAAGATGAGTTTGAAGGTGAAATCAGTATGGTTGTGCTCAGTGAGATGTATTACATCATCTGGTATCATTGGTTTAAGATTTTGGTGGAATAAAAAATCCACCCTAGAGATTGCACAAATTGTCCAAGTATAAAAATACTGGTAAAAACTCCTAAGTGACCTTAGTAAAATGCCCGCCATTTCCTGTGGTTGATGTCTTAAAGTATTTTGAGGGTATGGGTCTCTAGATTGTTGATTGGTGCATCCAACCATATCATTTGTTTGTCCAAAAAAATCTTTGTAGGTGAAGATATTGATCTGCCAAAAGTGCCTCTTAGCTTGATTTGCACTGCTCCAGAAAAATGCCCGCCAAGGAGAGAGAAAGAGGTCTCAAAGGATGAAATTGGTCTGGATGGAATCACTTTGTTGGCCTCTATCCAGTGGATGTATCACACTTCCAATTTTACTGAAAATAAAAATCCCTTCATGTTGACTTAGGGTTTGATAATTTTGCCTAAGCACTAAATCAGTATTTTAAGAGACCAGTTTCAAATGCCCACCAATCTGAATATGCCTGAACTAAACATATGTTAAACATTTTTTAATGCTCTCACAAGACAGGGATTTAATAAGAAGATTGCTCAACCAGTTAAATAGAACACGGATTAAATAAAAGTAACACAGGGTTTTATTATTTAATTAATAAACAGGAAATTAATCCCTTTGAAGAGGTGCGAGTTTGAAAAGACACAAGTCCAGATTGAAGAGATACAACGTTTCAAAGATGAGATAGATAATATATAAACAAGTATTTGAGATGGAAGGAAGATGTCTCAATAGCCCAGAAAAGGAAGAAGAAAGATCAGACAGAGAGTCGAGACCAATGAAATGAAGAAACAAAATTGAAGAAAAGAAGTTCTGGAAATCCGAAAAGACAGAAAAGAGTGGCAGGGTGGTGCTAGGGGCAGATTGAAGTCTGCCAAGGAGGTTGTAGCCTCCTTCCAGTAGTAGCTGGAAAATAGGGGTGTTGTGGCATCCTTATTTGTTGATGCAAATAGAAAACTGGGATGTTGGTGCATTCCATCTGTTGTAGCATAAAACAATTTTTGTAGAAATCCTTTATTTAATGAGCTTGATTTTGTGGTTTGCTCTTTTGAGGTTTCCACGATAAAATTTTGTGTCCTTACTTGTTTGATCCATTGTTTATGTGTTTTTAATGCTAATAGTTTAAATAACAGAAAAAAAAGTAGGCAATACTGATTCACCTCCCCCCTCTCAGTATTGCTGGATAAACCAACAATTGGTATCAAAGCAGGATCCTTCACTACAACTTAATCACTGGAAGGAAGATCCTATTAAAAATAGTATGGATCAACAAGAAGGTTTAGCTACTAACAGGCCTCCATTATTCACAGGAGAGAATTATGCATATTGGAGTGTAAGAATGAGATGCCATCTAATGTCTCTTGTATGCAAAGTTTGGAATGTTGTTGAAAAAGGGTTATAAAATACTAGATGGTCCACCTACAGATAAAGATGAACAAGATAAATATGAAGCCAATGCAAAAGCATTGAATGCAATTTTGAATGGACTATCAAATTTAGTATTTGTCAAAGTCATGCAATGTAAGACATCCAGAGATGCTTGAGATAAATTAAAAAATGTTTATGAAGGAGATACCAAAGTCAAAAAATACAAACTCCAAACATTCAAAGGGCAGTTCGAAAGTCTAAAAATGAAAGAAGAAGAAATTATTGCAGAATATCTTCTAAGAGTAGATGAAATTGGAAATGCTATTAGAGGCCTGTGAGGAAAGATAAAGGAGAAAGAAGTTGTTGAAAAAGTACTAAGGACCCTACCAATGAAGTATGATTCAAAAGTGTCTATTGTAGAAGATCGAGATGATCTTGACTCTCTGACAGTGGATGATCTACATGGGATCTTCACTGCCTATGAGATGAGAACAGAACAAAACAAACCCTCAAGAAAAGAGGCAGCATTTAAAACCACAAAAGAGTCAAAGAAATCTGAAGCATTATCCAAAAATCACTCTGAGAACCCAGATGATGAAGAAGCTCTTTTTATCAAGAAACTTGAGAAAGGTATTTGCAAGTATGAAGGAAAGCTACCCCTGAAGTGCTTTAACTGTGGAAGAATAGGGCACTTTGCCTCAAAATGTCCCTATCCCAAATAAGATGATAGTGATGATAGAGAAACCACTAAAAAATTCGAAAAGAACAAAGCAGCATACAAGAAGAAGTTTAATGGGAAGGAGTTTTTTTACACTATGGAAGATAGTGAAGATGAGGAAACAAAAATTCTATTCATGGGAATAGAAACTCAAGCTTCAGAAGAGGAATCAAATGTGGAAGGAGAGGTGGACCTAGAGGCTGAACTCATATGTGCTCTTGAGGAAATTGAAAAATGTAGAAGAAGGAACAAATCTTTGAAAGGACAATTGTCTAAATACCAAGAAGAGCTAAAGTCAAAAGAAGAGGAAGTTAAGACCTTCCAAGAAGAGCTGCACAAATCAAGACAACAAGTGATGGCCAACATGAAAGAGGCCAAGAGCTTAAAACAATAAGTTTTCAAATTCGAGGAAGAAATAGAATGGCTGAAAGACCAACAGACCATTAATGAGAAGCTCAAGGAGAAAATACATGACTCTAAAAGACTTGAAGCATAAGTTATTTTGCTTAGAAAGAAGCTTGATAAAGAATCTATTAAATCAAAATTTGAGAACAACTCAAGGACTTTAGATGAAATTCTAAGTAGCCAAAGACCATCAAGTGATAAAACTGGATTAGGTTATGACAAAGAAAAGAAGCCAGAATGTTTGTCTTTTACATTCCAAGATAGAAATAAAGGAAGCTATGCTGCTACACTCAAAATCCCAATTAAGAAGGATAGTTAGAAATTTGTTCCCTCCTCTCATAATAAAGACATAACTGATATGATACCTACAAGACCAATGACAAGCAGGTATCAACAGATCTTTTTCGGTCATTGCTACTCTTGTAATAATTTTGGACATATGGCTAGAGAATGCAAGCTAAGAAAGAATGCTTTAGCAAAAGTTCAGAAACAAAGGAAGGGATGGAAGAAGATGGAAGTTGTGAAGCAGAAAGATCAAAGATTCCTCAAATATAAAGGAAAGTTCTATGGATATTGTCACTGCTATTACAAGTTTGGTTACAAAGCTGTTGATTGCAGATCCAAGGGAAAAGATCAGAGTACAGAATCCAAAAGACAAAGAAGATCAGTAAGCAGGGTACCTCATGGAAAGATGTGGAGAAGAAAGGAAGACTACAAAGATTCAGAAGAAAGACAAATTCCAAGCATCAATAAAGTTTCCAAAGATGATTTTCAACATATTAGTGCCGTAGGTAAGAATGACATCCATTATGATGGAAAGCAAGATGAAGATATAAAATATACCAATGGAGATAAAGATGATGAATGTCTCTTCTAAAGTCTCTCGTGACCTAAAAAGAGAACCCTGAAATTAGCATTAGAAGGGATCATATACTCAGGGGTAGTAAATATCAGAAAAAAAAGCAATTGGTATTTGAAAGTAATTAGTATCACTTGCTAAGAATAAAAGGCTATCTTCATCAAGGACAAGAAGTAGAGTAGAGGTGACAAAATTGAAGAAAAACATTTTGTCCAGAAAACATCTATGCTCTGTTTTCGGGAACCACTCTCGGAGTTCAGGGAACTTGTTCCAAAGTTCCCGCGTTCCACGGAGGTTAGGAACGGGAACGAAACGTTCCAAAATCCGCTGGAACGGTTGCAGGAGCTTTGGAACTTTCTGGGAACTTCTAGCATGAAAATTTGGGAACTTGGGAACTTGGTTTTTGGCGTTCCGTCGGTTGGGAGCTTGCAACCATTCTCGAAACTCCCACACGTTCCTCGTTGACCCAAGCACGTGGCCCCACGCTTAATCGTTGAAGCTCTATACATCCCAAGGCCTGCGAGCTCATATAACTGTGCAGAAACTGAGATTGTTATATCGAGCTGCGTAGAGGCTGAGCGGAGCTGTTGGTGGTTGAGCGGCTTCATTCATGGCCTTGGAAGAGACTGGGTAACGGCGACAACGTTGGTGGCTGCGCAGAGGTTGAGCGGAGGAGTTCGTGGTTGAGTGGCTTCGGGCGTGTAGTTCGTGCGGCTGGGCAGTTCGTGGGTAACCGCGTTGGTGCTGGTTCGTTGTTTACAGAGGTAGACCGGATTCCGTGGTTGATAGAGGCAGAGCGACTTCCGTGGTTGATCGAGGTGGAGGCGTGGTTGATAGAGGCAGAGGCGGAGGCTCGTCCGTGGTTGACAGAGGCGGAGGCAGCTTTAGGCGACTTCTTGCAGGTAAGGTAAACCGTAATGTTAATAAGTTATAAACTTATAAGTTTATATTTATAACTATAAGTTTAAAACTTTAAATGTTAATTAAACTTATTAAATATTAAATTTAAATTATAATTATAATTTATAAATTATAATATTTTTTATTACAATTTACTATTTAGTTTTAATTATTGTTTAAATGTTCATTGTTTATTAAAAAAATATGTTTATTTTTTATTTTTAAATTATGAATTGTTTTAAAATTTTAATTATTAAATGTTTTAATTTTTTAATTTATTATTAATAAATAATATTTATATTTATAATTTTATGATTTTAAATTTTATTGTTTTAAAAATTATATATTTTTAATTTTTAATATTTATTTTTTAATTTCAATTTATTATTTTTGAATTAGTATATAATGTATATAAAAAATTGGTACCAATGGTTTCATATGATAATTATTAATTAATGTATTATTCCAAAATAGAATATTTAGATCATACAATAGAAGTTTAATTTTTTTTTCAATTATGTTATTTTTTATATATTTTTTAATATATATTATTGCCGCTCCCAACCCGTCGTTTCCTGCAAATTTAGGGGAAACTTCTAGCCATATCGGACACCCGTACTTGAGTTGCCAATGTTCCCGCATTCCGGAAACTCGTGCAACATAGCATTTATGTGACAAGCACGCTTAATGGTTGAAGTATAACAAAATCAGAAGCAGAATTAGAGAAGATAAGAGATGATCATGGTTAAATGATAAGACCGGTGTATGGTTGACAAAGAGCAGAGTGTAAACCCCATCACAAAATGTAGAAAATGTTGACAAAGGAGAGGAACATTGAAAGGGGGAGTCTATGAACTAATCATCCATGTTCTCTTTCAAAGACTCGCTACAAGAAGGTAAATGAGGATGTTAACCAAGTGTATCATAACACAATGATTAGTACCAAGTCTAGTTAACAAGAGGAAGAGAAGCAAAGAGCTAAATTTCTTAAAAGAGGAGATATATTGGCAAGGGCAGTTGTCAAAAAGAAGAAAGATAGGAAATTCTCTATCAAGATGATTACAGCAAGGGCATAACAGGTTATCCTTGTTAGTTTTGTACCTAGGGAAGTGTTCCCTAAGTGACATTTGCCTAAGTCACTTAGAAAGGGGGAAAAAGTGACCCTCACATTAAATGACTTGAGAAAAGCATTTAATGAGACTTTATAAAATTAAAGTCACTTTTTGATAAATTTAAGTGGGTGAGGGAATTAATATTTATGAAAAGTAAATGGAGCATTTAATTTCCACCGTTGATTTAAATCTATCTCATCCATTGGATTAAAAGAACCCTAGGGTTTGATAAAAAAGAGAAGGGAGGCAAGTTTCCATTCATTCTTGAGATGAGAGTGAAGTGAAGAGAAAGAAGAGAGAGAGCAACAGGATTTCCAAGAAGAGTTTTTTTCAGCACAGAAATCGAGGAAGTTTCCAGCAATTAATACAGGCACATTTCCCAAGGCAGTCGTACAGTACGGATTTTGGGCACATTTCCCAAGACAGCTGCATGCATTTCGAGGTCCGTACAAGGAGCTTTTATTGCTGTCTTTACAACACTCATTTCGAGGTGTTTGGCTGAGTTTTTGGCACGGTTTCCAAGATAGAAATCTGTTGCACGCATATCGAGAAGATTAGCACAGCTTTCTACAGTCCGTACAGTCTGTATGGACTGTACCTTTTTGCACAGTTTTTGAGGCAGACTACTGCATGGTTTTTGAGAAGATTGGCACAGTTTTCGAGCTACATTTTTGGCATAGAAATCGAGACAGTATTGTGGCACAGAAATCGAGACAGTTGGTTCAGTTTTGAGTTGCAGTTTGGCACAGAAATCAAGACAGATTTCTGAGTGACTTTGGGTGGTTGAGATAAGTACATCTTTTGCTGTTAAAATTATTGTACTGATATATTGTTGAAGAAATAATAAACTCTCTCTCTCTCTTACTGGTTTTCCCCGTGGGGGTTTTTCCAGGGCACAGTTGCCAAAAATGTTTGAGTCTCATTTTTATGGTGTGCATGTTAAAATTTATTTTCTGTCTGTTAGAATGAATTTTCAGCGTGTTTAATTGTCTCAGAAAATTTCATAAGTAGTTTGCAGCCTATGCAAAACCGGCTGTAAATGAAAACCACTGAAATGTTGACATAAACCAACAAGCAGAAAACTCAAGAAAATTTACATGGTATCAGAGCGAGGGGGCAGAAAACAGTAGTATTTTGCAGACACACAGAAATTTCCAAAACTCAGTAATTTCAGATTTTTTCTTTTGTTATTGAGCAACACTTTGTTGGGTTGGCTGAAAGATGGCTACAGGACTTAGGTTGGAGGATAGGCTGAATGGGACAATGAACTTTGTGCCATGGAAGGCTAGAATTTTACTGATATTAGAGGAGAATGAACTATGGGAGGAAGTGGTTAGGAATACTACAACAAACCCTGTTCAGATTCTTGCTGCTGCAGATGTAGCAACACTATCAGCCTTCAACAAGAAGGACTGTAAGGCTAGGAGGATAATCCTTGATGCAGTTAAAGACCACATAATCCCTCACATTTCAAGCAAGACTAGGGCACACTTGATGTGGACAGCTTTGACCAGTTTGTATGAGAGTACCAATGAGAATCGGAAGATGGTTCTCAAGGAGAAACTCAAGAGTATAAAGATGAATGGAGGAGAGGGAGTGACAGCATAACTCACTAGGATATCTGCAGCTCAGGATGAACTGGCAGCGGTTGGGGAGGTGGTATCTGCTAGTGAGCTTGTACGTACAACAGTGAATGGGGCTTCAAAGCCCTGGGGTGCATTTGTGCAGGCCATAGTGGGTAGAGAGAACCTACCTTCTTGGGAGAGACTGTGGGATGACTTTGTGCAGGAGGAGACTAGGAGAGGTCTCGTACAGGGCAGTTCATCACAGAGTGGGGTAGATGAGGAGAACGTGGCATTGACAGCAAAGGGGAAGAAGAAGAAGGGTCCCAAGAAGGGTGGGGCCAAGCAGCAACGGGGTGGTCAGAAGAAGGACTTGAGTAAAATCAAGTGCTATGGTTGTCAGACGTTTGGGCACTATGCTTCACAGTGTCCAAAGAAGAAGAAGAAGAAGGGACAGCAGACAGCAGCCTCAGCAGAGGTTGATGACTTTGGACACAGGTTTCAGAGGGAGTTTTCCCTATATGCTGGACAGATTGAGAGAGAGAGTCTCTTTAGCCACCAGCACAGATATGGATATGGAGATTGAGCATTCATTGTTGGCAGGCCATTAGACGAGTCCATCCACCACTAGTACTTGGTACATTGACAGCGGTGCCTCGAGCCACATGACAGGTACTTGAGAGTTGTTCTACGAGCTATCACAGACAGGTAGAGATGTGGAGGTTTTACTTGGTGACAATACCATTGTTAGAGCGGTTGGTCAGGGGACCATTACATTTCAGAGGGAGTCTATGAGTCCCATGATTCTGAGGGATGTGTTGTATGTCCGTGGGCTGAAGAAGAACCTTGTTTTAGTTTCCACTATTGAGGACAAGGGTCTTGGGGTGTGTTTCTCAGATGGGAGAGTGCAGGTATTCCCTAGGACTACAGGTGTATCTACCCCCATGGACATTGGGGTTAGATGTGGAAGACTGTACAAGTTATTGTTTCAGCCGCAACACGCTCTAGCACACAGCAGCAGCAGTGAGCTATGTGAGCTATGGCATCGGAGGATGGCCCACCTACATCACCCAGCTCTGAGATTGTTGAGGAGCATGGTTACAGGTTTACTCGAGTTCAACACTGAGCAGAGTGATGTGTGCAGGGGGTGTGCTTTGGGAAAGTACACCAAGACTGCTTTTCCAAGCAGTGACACCAGAGCAGCAGGAGTGCTTGACTTGATGCATTTTGATATTTGCGGTCCTATGTCATCGGTCTCTTTGACTGGTTTTGAGTACTACATTGCACACAGCAGCAGCAGTGAGCTATGTGAGCTATGGCATCGGAGGATGGCCCACCTACATCTCCCAGCTCTGAGATTGTTGAGGAGCATGGTTATAGGTTTACCTGAGTTTAGCACTGAGCAGAGTGATGTGTGCAGGGGGTGTGCTTCGGGAAAGTACACCAAGACTGCTTTTCCAAGCAGTGACACCAGAGCAGCAGGAGTGCCTGACTTGATCCATTCTGATATTTGCAGTCCTATGTCATCTGTCTCTTTGATTGGTTTTGAGTACTACATCATCTTCATTGATGACTACTCTAGGAAGACCTGGATCTACTTCTTGAGGAGCAAGAAGTCACCCTTAGTTTTGAGTGTCATCCAAGGGTTCGAAGCCCTTGTGGAGAAGTAGGCAAGGAGGAAGATTCGGATGTTGAGATCGGACAATGGGGATGAGTATACCTCCAAGGAGTTTGATGCTTTTTGCAGACAGGAGGGTATACAAAGACAACTGACAGTTCCCTACACTCCTAAGCAGAATGGAGTAGCAGAGAGGAAGAACAGGTCGATTGTGGGAGCAGCGAGAGCGATGCTTCATGATCAGGGGTTACCATTCTTTCTATGGGTAGAGGCCTGCAACACTGCAGTGTATCTACAGAACAAGAGTCCTCACCGTGCTTTGGGGAGGAAGACTCTAGAGGAGATGTACACAGGCAAGAAGCCTGAGGTGAGCCACTTTCGTATATTTGGTTCTTTGACTTACTCACGTCCCTTTTGAGAAGAGGACGAAGTTTGAGCCCATTGCAGAGAGAGGCATATTTGTGGGATATGACAAGACTTCGAAGGCCTATCGGCTTTACCTACCTGGCCAGAAGAGAGTTGTTGTTAGGCGGGAGGTGAAGTTTGATGAGGAGAGAGCCTTCAGGAAGTCGAGAGAGATAGAGCAGTGGGAGCCACCAACCCCCACACCCCAGTTGACACAGGCTTCTTCGATACAGGTATCTGATCCACAGGTTTCCAGAGTGACTGGATCACAGAGTACAGGCACAACTTCTACAGGTTCAATGGTTCAGGTGACAGGTACTTCAGGGACAGGTTCAGGGACAAGTACAGGTTCAGGTTCACAGGTTACAGGTTCTTCAGGGACTGGTTCATCAGTCACTGGTCCTCGGGGTGTTGGACCTTCTGTTTCTGGGAGTTCCTCAGATGAGGATAGACGAGTTTGGGAGGAGCCTTCAAGGAAGAGGAAGCCTAAGTGGCTTCAAGACACCTCGAAGGAAGTAGAGGCATTTGGTAGACCCCAGGAGGAGATTAGGACAGTAGTGATGCCAGACAGATTGGGGATGGCTCTTGTTGCGAGTCTTCGTGACTCTGAGCCTTCCACATTTGAGGAGGCTTCTCAGCATTAGGTATGGAGAGATGCCATGATGGAAGAGTACCATTCCATCATGAAGAATGATGCTTGGGAGATAGTGCCGAGACCTGGAGGGAAGTCAGTGGTGACTTCCAAGTGGATTTACAAGATAAAGCATGCTGCAGATGGCAGTGTGGAGAAGTACAAGGCTTGGTTTGTGGCTTGGGGGTTCTCACAGGTTGAGGGAGTTGACTATGATGAGACTTTTGCGCTAGTTGCTCGGTATTCTTCCATCAGAGCAGTGATCTATAGCAGCAGAGATGGGTTGGAAGATCCACTAGATGGATGTGAAGACCGCATTTCTCAATGGTCTTTTGTAGGAGGAGGTGTACTTAAAGCAGTCACAGGGATTCGAGATTCATGGGAGAGATTCTCATGTGTGCAGGCTGAGGAAAGCCTTGTACGGATTGAAGCAAGCTGCTAGAGCTTGGTACTCCAGGATCGATGCATACTTGACTTTGATGGGCTTTCAGAAGTGTGAGGCTGATCCCAACCTTTACTACATTGTGGTTGGTGGAGATCCTCTCATTCTTCTGTTATATGTTGATGACTTGTTTATCACTGGAGAGGAGCGTCTTATTGCACATTGAAATAGAGACCTTGCAGTGGAGTATGAGATGACTGATATTGGGATGATGCATTACTATTTGGGGATGGAGGTTTGGCAGGAGCCTGGACATATTTTCTTGGGACAGGGGAAGTATGCAGTTGATATTCTGAAGAGATTTCGGATGGAGGACTGCAGGCCTATGTCTACACCTATGATCACCAACTGGAAGCAACTTCATGCTTCTGAGGGTAAGTTGGTGGATCCTACACTTTACTGTCAGCTCGTTGGATCATTGATGTATCTGGTCAACACCAGGCCAGACTTGTGTTTTGCGGTGAACACTCTTAGCCAGTTCATGGTGGAGCCTAGGAGTGTACATTGGACTGCCGCAAAACATGTGCTGAGATATCTAGGAGGTACAGTGGACTATGGTTTGGATTACAGGGGTTCGGGTGGAGTCAGCTTGGTTGGTTTCACAGATTCAGATTGGGCAGGTTGTGTGAGGGACCGGAAGAGCACTTCCGGTTGTTGTTTCAGTTTGGGCTCGGCAGCAGTGTCGTGGTTCAGTCGGAAACAAAAGTCCGTTGCATTGAGTTCTGCCGAGGCTGAGTATATGGCTGCCAGTCAGGCTACTTGCGAAGCACTGTGGCTTCGCAAGTTATTGGTAGATTTATTTGATCAGGAGCTTAGACCTACGGTGATCTATTGTGACAATCAGAGTTGCATTCAGCTCTCCGAGAATCCGGTGTTCCATGGCAGGTCAAAGCATATTGAGATCAGGTACCATTTCATCCGAGACTACGTCCAGAGAGGAGCAGTTGAGTTGCAGTATATATCCACTGATGAGCAGGTAGCAGATATCCTAATGAAGTCTTTGGGGAGGGGGAAGTTTGTCTTCTTCAGAGATAAGTTGGGAGTGGTGCAGAACACCTTCCTCGGTAAGAGGGAGTGTTAGTTTTGTACCTAGGGAAGTGTTCCCCAAGTGACATTTGCCTAAGTCACTTAGAAAGGGGGAAAAAGTGACCCTCACATTAAATGACTTTAGAAAAGCATTTAATGAGACTTTATGAAATTAAAGTCACTTTTTGATAAATTTAAGTGGGTGAGGGAAATTAATATTAATGAAGAGTAAATGGAGCATTTAATTTCCACCGTTGATCTAAATCTATCTCATCCATTGGATTAAAAGAACCCTAGGGTTTGATCAAAAAGAGAAGGGAGGCAAGTTTCCATTCATTCTTGAGATGAGAGTGAAGTGAAGAGAAAGAAGAGAGAGAGCGACATGATTTCCAAGGAGAGTGTTTTTCAGCACAGAAATCGAGGAAGTTTCCAGCAATTAATACAGGCACATTTCCCAAGGCAGCCGTACAGTATGGATTCTGGGCACATTTCCCAAGACAACTGCACGCATTTCGAGGTCCGTACAAGGAGCTTTTATTGATGTCCGTACAACACGCATTTCGAGGTGTTTTGGCTGAGTTTTTGGCACGGTTTCCAAGACAGAAATCTACTACACGCATATTGAGAAGATTAGCACAGATTTCTAGAGTCTATATAGTCCGTACGGACTGTACCTTTTTGCACAGTTTTCGAAGCAGACTGCTACACGGTTTTTGAGAAGATTGGCATAGTTTTCGAGCTGCAGTTTTGGCACAGAAATTGAGACAGTATTGTGACACAGAAATCGAGATAGTTGGTTGAGTTTTGAGCTGCAGTTTGGCACAGAAATCAAGGCAGATTTCTGAGTGACTTTGGGTGGTTGAGATAAGTACATCTTTGACTGTTAAAATTATTGTACTGATATATTGCTGAAGAAATAATAAACTCTCTCTCTCTCTTACTGGTTTTCCCCGTGGGGGTTTTTCCAGGGCACAGTTGCCAAAAATTTCTGAGTCTCATTTTTATGGTGTGCATGTTAAAATTTATTTTCTGTCTGTTAGAATGAATTTTCAGCGTGTTTAATTGTCTCAGAAAATTTCATAAGTAGTTTGCAGCCTATGCAAAACCGACTGTAAATGAAAACCACTGAAATGTTGACATAAACCAGCAAGCAGAAAACTCAGGAAAATTTACAATCCTCTGTCATTGTTGTCAAAGGGGGAGAATGTTTAGATGTTGCCATCAATGTCAAAGGGGGAGAATGTTGAATGTGGTTGTCATTGATGTCAAAGGAGTTCAGTAATGACAAAGGAACAACCAAGGACATGATGGCAGGGCAAACTCAGTAATGACAAAGGAATAACAAAGGTAGTGATGACATGGCATGTGTGATGAGGCTGGAAAGACACATGATGCTGTCCTAGTACCTTCATGATGTCATTATTACAATTTGACCTAATTATATAGAGATTTGTCAGTTTAGAGAAATTCTGGAAATTGACTAAGTGTTGGAAATTTGGTCCAAGTGGCCTTGGGAAAATGTCCGCCGTACCTCATCGGAGAATGATAAAAAGTATTTGAAAGCATCAGGCTGTAGCTTGTTGATCTGTCTACCTGACCATGGTCTCAGTTTGTCTTGAGAGTCTCTGAGGAGGAATTTATAGGTCTGGCAAAACAAGGTTTTAGGCAGTTTTGCACCAGTCCAGTAAAATACCCACCAAGGTAAGAGGAAGATGAGTTTGAAGGTGAAATCAGTATGGTTGTGCTTAGTTAGATGTATTACATCATCTGGTATCATTGGTTCAGGATTTTGGTGGAATAAAAAATCCGCGCTAGAGATTGCACAAATTGTCTGAGTATAAAAATATTGGTAAAAATGCCTAAGTGACCTCAGTAAAATGCCTGCCATTGCCTGTGGTTGATGTCTTAAAGTATTTTGAGGGTATGGGTCTCTAGAGTGTTGATTGGTGCATCCAACCATATCATTGGTTTGTGCAAAAACATCTCTGTAGGTGAAGATATTGATTTGCCAAAAGTGCCTCTTAGCTTGATTTGCACTGCTCCAGAAAAATGCCCGCCAAGGAGAGAGAAAGAGGCCTGAAAGGATGAAATTGGTCTGGATGGAATCACCTTGTTGGCCACTATCCAGTGGATGTCTCATACTTCCAATTTGATGAAAATAAAAATCCCTTCATGTTGACTTAGGGTTTGATAATTTTACCTAAGTACTAAATCAATATTTTAAGAGACCAATTTCAAATGCCCACCAATCTGAATATGCCTGAACTAAGCATATGTTAAACATTTTTTAATGCTCTCGCAAGACAGAGATTTAATAAGAAGATTGCTTAGCCAGTTAAATAAAACAATGATTAAATAAAAGTAACACACAGGATTTTATTATTTAATTAATAAACTGGAAATTAATCCTTTTGAAGAGGTGCGAGTTAGAAAAGACACAAGTCCAGATTGAAGAGATACAATGATTCAAAGATGAGATAGATAATCTATAAACAAGTATTTGAGATGGAAGGAAGATGTCTCGATGGCCCAGAAAAGGAAGAGAAAGATCAGACAAAGACCAATGAAATGAAGAAATAGAATTGAAGAAAAGAAGTTCTGGAAATCTGAAAAGATAGAAAAGGGTGGCAGGGTGGTGCTAGGGGCAGATTGAAGTCTGCCAAGGAGGTTGTAACCTCCTTCCAGTAGTAGCTGGAAAACAAGGGTGTTGTGGCATCCTTATTTGTTGATGCAAATAGAAAACTGGGATGTTGGTGCATTCCATCTATTGTAGCATAAAACAATTTTTGTAGAAATCATTTATTTAATGAGCTTGATTTTGTGGTTTGCTCTTTTGAGGTTTCCACAATAAAATTCTGTGTCCTTACTTGTTTGATCCATTGCTTATGTGTTTTCAATGCTAATTGTTTAAATAACAAAAAAAAGTAGGCAATACTGATTCACCCCCCCCCCTTCCAGTAGTAGCTGGAAAACAAGGGTGTTGTGGCATCCTTATTTGTTTATGCAAATAGAAAACTGGGATGTTGGTGCATTCCATCTGTTGTAGCATAAAACAATTTTTGTAGAAATCATTTATTTAATGAGCTTGATTTTGTGGTTTGCTCTTTTGAGGTTTCCACAATAAAATTCTGTGTCCTTACTTGTTTGATCCATTGCTTATGTGTTTTCAATGCTAATTGTTTAAATAACAAAAAAAAGTAGGCAATACTGATTCACCCCCCCCCCCCCCCCCCTCTCTTAGTATTGCTTGATAAACCAACACTTTTTTTTTTTTTTTTTGGGGGGGGGGGGTTTATGGTTGCCTCAACATGTGTGCTAAAAGGGAGAACTACCCTCATGTGTTGTACCACATGGGACATAAATTTGGATTTCCTAGTGATAGATCAAAATATTTTAAGATGAAACTTAGGGAGTGAGGCCTTAATGAAGGTTTATAACATATGGATATTAATACGCCAATATTGTATTACTCAACCTAAGTTTTGGGTTTAATTAATCAATAATAAAAATATCCGAAACCACTTTGGCATGTTCACACATGGAAAAGGTGAAATAATGAAATATGACATATGAAAGGTTAATTATGAAGGAAAACTTATATGAATATGTATGAAATGACTCATGCACCCTCTAGGAATGGGGATATGATGGAATATGAATATGCCTAGGCATAAGTGGAAATGTAATGAAATATGATTAGCTAGGTACAACGATGGAAAGGTGATGAAAGTGAGTGATATCAAGGAGAAACACTAGGAATGTACACCACCATCAGGACACAAACAACTAAGACCAAGACATGAACCCACCATGCAACAACCAAGTGAAAGTAGTGATTAGGACATCAAGAACACGCGGAATAATAGGATAATATCCCAATGATCTACCAAAGAAAAATGCCTCCAACAAGATGAAGATACATGATATGCAGTTGAAGCAACTCCCACGAAAAATCTCCATCAAGAATGCCAAGAAGAGAAGAGACTCCATGAAGATGTATATGTCCCCAAGTCCATCGAATGATCCAAAGGTACTAGCTACCAATCCCATCAATGTGATGAAATCACAATGTGAAACCACATACAATATGAGGTGTACCAGGGGGACGCTTGGGATTTTTGAAAATTTATCACAAGATCAACAAGGATTTTTTTTGGGAAGGTCTTAAGATTGATGTTCAAAAATTTATGGTGGAGTTTGTTGTTTACCAATAGAACAAAGGAGAGTTGATCAAGACCATGAGTCTTCTAGAGCCGATAGCCATACCTAGTCAATTTAGGGAAGAGGTCTCAATGGATTTTATCATAGGTCTACCAAAATTTGAAGCGAAAAATGCCATCATGGTGGTTGTGGATTGGCTTACAAAGTATGCCCATTATTTCTCATTTTCTCATCCTTTTAAAGAAAGTACATTGGCTGCAATATTCATGGAAACAATTCAAAAGCTACATGGAAACCCCAATATTGTTGTGAGTGATAGAGATCCAATTTTCACTAGTAATATTTGGAATGACTTGTATTCTTCGGCTCACAGCTCCTCTTACCATCACTAGTTTAATGGGAAAGCTGAAATTGTGAATAAATATTTGAAAGGTTATTTTTGTTGCTTTGCATTTGATAAATAGTCACAATAGGTCAATTGGTAACACTCGACGGATGGTGGTACAACACTTCCTTCCATACTTTATAAAAAATGTTCCTATTTGTGGCATTCTATGGGTATTATCATCCATCACACCAACCATGAGAAAATAATCCGAGGTTCAATTAGTGGAGGATCACACCAAGCACTGGTAAGAGGTTCTTCAACTATTGAAGAACAACTTGGCCATAGCACAAACCAAGATGAAACAAGTTGATCAACATTGCAATGAAAAGCACTTTGAAGTGGTGGATTGGTTATTTCTGAGGCTGCAACCATACAAACACGTCCCTCAAGCAACGAAAGAGGGATAATAGATTAGCGCTGAAGTACTATTACATATAAGGTATTGCAATGGCTTACAAATTGAAGTTGCCTATGTCTTCACATGTACATCTAGTCTTCCACGTGTTTTATTTAAAGAAGGTAATCAAATGACAAGATCCTAGTTTGGACTATTTTGCTGGAGCTTAATGAAGAGGGAAAAATCATACATAACCTGAAACAATCACTGAGACATAGATCAAGCAACTATGGAACCAAGCAATCATGGCGTACCTCATCAATTGGAACAACCTGGCAATAGAAGGTTCAACTTGGAAGATGAGTTCTTCATATAGAAGCATCCACTACTTATTAGAATTGAGGGCAACATTCATTTGAAGGGAAGGGTCATGTTAAATCCTTCCATAACCCTCATTTGTTATCATTACATTAATTATAGTCATAGTTATATGAACTGGACCGGATCTGACTGGTGCAGATCCTTCAACTTATAAAGTGGTGGCTGAACCGGATCAAAGCACTGAACTGACTGCTTCAGACTGGTTTGACTGGTTCACAAATGGTTTGACTGGTTGGTCCAGATTGGTTCGGTGGATTCACAGCTGGTTCATACTGGCAGGACCATTGGTGGTTTTGGGGTGGCAGAAAAACAGAAAGTAAGGGAAAAACAATAGAGAAGCCTCCCTCTGGTCCCAAACCCTAAAAGAAGCAAGCCTCACATATTTGTTGTCTAATAGTTTGGGCTTATATATATAGATATATAATTTTGCATGTTTTATGTATTTTTTAGTAGACGAGTTCATGAATAATTTCAGAAGGTTGTCTGGTCTGGTTCCGGTTCTATACCGGTCTAATACTCAGCTGGTTCTGGTTCTGTACTAGTCTGACCCACGTCTGATTCTGGTTCTGTACAAGTCTGACCTGCGTCTGGTTCTGGTTCTGTTTCGGATTCTGATAACTTTGATTGTAATTATGTTGGCTTATTATTTACTCTTTCCAGCTCTATTTGTCTTCTGTATATACCTCAAGGAGACTCATTTGAAGGATCATCTTATCTTGTGCATATGATATATTGTAAAAGGAGAATGCCCCTAGGAGAGGCTTCTTATTCATTCAGTGTTTCACTCAATTTAGGCATGGCAATACTGAATTGGTTCCTTTTTATGCTTATTTGGCTGTTTGGTCTATAACATAGCCCATCCAGCGAAAGCCCAATCGCTTAAGGTGTAATCACCCAAGAGGTCATGGGATTGAGATCTTCTGGGTTACTAGCTGCTAATGCAGCTGGCGGTTACTACCATCATCCATTTGGAAATGTGAGGAAGAGAATAGAATCCTGAGAAGTGATTCTTCAGAACATATATATATATATATATATATATATATAATTTTCTCTTCAAAGTTCAATGCTTATTTCCTGCCTCAATTTTGTTTGCAAAAGATTGAAAATTAAACTTCACTCATTAGATGGGCCTGTTAATAAATCTTCCAGGTGGACCTCATCTATCCAATTTTACAATTGCATTAATATTTCTTGTCAGAAGTATATTTAAAACCTATGACTACAGATGTTCCTTATCTTCTAAATGCAATATAGTTCTGATAAGAAATTAAATATTTCAGTTGGACTTTATTATAAAAGTTGTATCCAGCAGTAGTTTGTTGAATTTACAAGTAGTTTGTCGAATTTACAAACATCTTTATTTTCTGATGATAGTGTAAGCAAGACGTTTTTTAACACTGGAAATTTGGTGCCTGATCTGAGACAGTATTGTGGGCATACTTTTCTTCGTGTTGTGTGGAACAAGATTTGGAAGTGTTTGCACAAAGAAATGGGAATGAGTCTTAAATAGTGTTAGTTGTTAACTAGTTGTATTGCTGATTGCCTCAATACACAAATCCTCGTGGAGAGTCGATTTGCTTTCTGCTTTAACATGGCTTGTTGAAAGTAAGTTGAAACTCTATTCATTTTTTTTCACTTTCAAGTAAAGCCACAGGATTGATGTGTGCACTTGAGTTGTTGATGATGCATTCACAGTGATGCTTATCTTGGTATTAATTAGACACCAAGATAATCGTTGCATGCATTCCTGTGAAATGCTGATGTCAGCTTGTTGAATATCTTGCTTTCTCTCTAGCTAGGTTACTTTGTTTTGTTTTTGGTTGGGACTTTTGTATTGTTTGTCTGTTCACTGACATAATGGTAGTGAAAAATTATGTCGTACCGCTGGATGTTCCTTATAGAGTGATTCATTACAAGAACAGTTCTATGATCATGCAATTACTAGAATATTTCCTTGGTTGAAATTTTTCTTTCTTTCTCTTTCTGATTTATTGTTTTGGTTGGGTTGATGAGATTATTTGCTATGCACAGTACCAGCATTTATATAATCGCATCTCATATGATATGCTTTGTTCATGATTGTAAATTTCATGTATGTCTTTGCTTTTAAGTTGATTAAAGCTAGTTAAAACTTGACATCCTGAAATTCTTTACATCAAACGCGATAGCTCATGTCCTGACTTCAGTTTGTTATGGTGTCCATCCATCATTTGAATACGTGCGGTGTTTGCTGTAGACATTCGTTGGTACTCCATTCTGGATGGCTCCAGAGGTTATTCAGAACTCAGATGGATACAATGAAAAGGTGTGTGTGCAATGCTACCCAATGCTATATCATTTGTTGGTTAGGTTGCTTTCTCCTTATATTTTACTGTTTTTGACTGCTTAAATAATACAGGCAGATATTTGGTCATTGGGCATTACTGCTATTGAGATGGCTAAGGGAGAGCCTCCATTTGCAGATCTTCATCCAATGAGAGTTCTATTTCTGATTCCCAAAAATAACCCTCCTCAGGTTTTTCCTTGCTTGTTCTTCTTTTGTTTTCCTTTGTCATATGTAGGACATACTTGTGCATTTCTCCAAGTGGCAAGAACAGTTCTTTCACTGTTACCTTTTAAGCAAATTCAACAAGCATATTTTTAGGCATGCTGTTGTGGATTGACATACTAGATAATACATTTTATTCTTGTGATACAGCTTGATGACCACTTTTCTCGCCCTATGAAGGAGTTTGTTAACTTATGCTTGAAGAAGAATCCTGCTGAGGTATATGTTTGTAACTTTGTAATATCTTGATCCTTGTGGGTGTTTGTCACAAATATGACAGATTATGGTTGGGAGAAGCAAGATTATCGAAATGCTTTAAATACTGGTTCTGTTAGATGTGCAGGCAAATAGGATTGTTTTCAGTGTTTTCTATTTACTTACTAAGATCAATTTGGATACCCGAAATCTTCTAAATTAAAATGTTAAAACTCTAGTTTTATAGTATGCTAGAGATGATCGGCATAAACTTCTTCATGCTTGGTTGTGTTTCTTTATCAGAATTTTCAGTAACTATACTGCAGTCTGCTCATCCCTAGGAAGGTGGTTGTTGTAGATAATTTGGTATATTTTGATTATGAACTTAGAAAGGACGGTTAGAATAACTCTCTTAATGAGTTGGCAGTTCAGATCTGCAGACTCCAGGAATGTTGTTTGGATGGTATCCTAAATGTTTACCAATTACTTAACTGATAAGAACCTTGCATTGGAGACATGTTGGAGGCAAAGGAGATGGTCATTCTCTTCGACCTTTACTGTGTGTGTCAGTTTTTTTTGTAGGTATTCTGGAAATTATCGTTTGAATATTTGAGGTTTTATAGCAGTAAAGTATAAGTATATTTTATACCTAAGTTTGATTGTGTCTATATGGGTGCCTGATTAGATGTGTACATTCTTGTCCTGGTCTCTTCCCTGGTTCTCTTAACGTTTGTCTAAGTTCTGCAACCCAAGCGTTACTGCAATTAGAGAATTCACCATTTTATACTGTAACTTCTATCCCCATTGCCAGTTCAATTTAACATGGGAAATGCAATTCTGGTTGGTGGCAACAGTTGTGTCAGAAAGTTGGTAAGAACAGAGCCAGAGTAGGCTGTCCAAGTGCCTGAAGTGCAATTGTCCAGGTGTGGAATTGTATTTAAGTGTAAGCATTTGGGTAATCATTGTCAATTGTCTATCTGGCTAGAGAAAGCGATGCCTCTGGAAGTTTTTATTTTGATTGATTGATGAGGAAATCGGACCCAAGAACCAACATAGCAAAGAATTGCTTGCGGTAGCGATGTTACACATTTGTGCAATCGGCAATGAATTCATTGAAGACTAGATGGTACAACTAGTGGCAAAATAACATCAAATAGTGAAAGAATTCAAAGACCAATTATAATGGTGTGAAGATGTTAAAAAGTTTTATGGTACATGCCCTATGCATATTGGTTTAGCAATGTAGTTATTGGAGTAGCAATCAAGCAATGAGGAAGGAGAAATTTATTTCAAAGTTAGAGAGGAAACATGGAATGAAGAAGATGAGAGGAAGCTGGAAGTTGATGTCAATGATGTGGTTCTCTTGGAGTTTCGCTCCATTTCTAGCTAGATGTGCAAATTCCTCTCAGTTGAAGTTCTAGAATCCCTTTTTTGGGCACCAAAACTTTCATTACATATGGTTTTCTCCAGAAGTAGCCAAAATATATCAAAATTTAGCCATAAGGTCTATTGGTAAGAGAACCTTCTCTGTATACTTTTACAAAATTTGGTGGCTGTGTCAAGGAAAGTGAAGGGCTGAATTTATCAGTTCCCAAAGTTCAATCATCACTTTAGTTTCTAGAAGCAATCTTATCACTCGTAATTTTCAGGCATAAGATCTTCTAGTTGAGGCGACCTTCTCTGTTACATTTGCAAGTTTGGTGGTTGTTTTGATGACAACGGGCTAGTTGAATTTTTAGGTTCCAAAACTTCAAGGCATCATGAGCCTCTAGAAGAAACCAATTGCAGTGAAACTTTACCTGAGATCTTTTTCATTGAGGCCCCTCCTCTCAATTTTCATGAACTTTCGTTGCTTTTGCAAGTTAAAGTTGGAGAGCTGGTTGTCAATGATATGCTCATTCAAAGGTTGTCTTAATTAGTTATTCATCTCCATTTTATGTGAAATTTGCAGTGTTACAAACATCGCCGATATATCGGCAACATCGCGATGCTAACCCTCTGGCGATATATCGGGAATATATCGGTCGATATTTTCCCCGATTTTTTGCCTATTTTATCGCGATGTTTTGGCGATTTTTTTAAATATATCGCGATTTTTTACCTTTTTTTTGCCTTGTTTTGAATTTTTTTTTTTGTCATGCCCATAAAAAATGTTGCCTTCTTCATTAGTAATTGGTCATATTAAATGGTAATATTAAATTCCTAAAGTGACATTCTCCTTATCTTTCATTTTCTATCCTTTTACTTAAATTTTTAACATTACCATTAATTGTTTCAGGATGTTTGAGAGTGGTTCCAACCTCATCCGACTTCGTATGCAAAAAGTAGAGTTTTAGATCCCATTCAGAATTCAACAGACTTAATAGTTTTTCAGGAGTTTAGGAGTGCAAAGTTTCCACTGGATTTTATCATGTATGAGGGTATGGGATTGGCATTTAATCAAGCACATCAACCCCTCAATGTACCTTGATGTTGGTCGTGTTGATTGTTGAACTCCTTTGTCACGACCTTAATAAAAATTTACTCTTCACTCAAGCAAAATCACTTATTAAGCATGGGAAGTTTTTTCTACCTTATTTTAACGATTGGATTAGGAAGTTTCATCAAAATTGTAAGGTGTTGAGTTGTTGACTAATGTCCTTGGAGGATCAACTTTGATATTTAAGGTAGAGGCAAGGACTAGAGCCTAGAGGAGGGAGGCATAGGGTGTTATTGATGAATAGGATCCCAATATAGGCAATGATTTGCCGACATGTATTATTTATGGTTTATGTTTCACATTCATTTTTTAAAATGTCCTTGCTCATTTATTAATTAAAAATATGCATATACATACATAGCGATTTAAAATATACATAGAGTCCACTACAACCCCCATGACCACTAGGGCGTTCTAGCTCTAGAGGCAAAGCCATTACTAGAGCAATTACCTTTGCTTGTAAAAGGGGTAGAGGGAATCAATTGTTTATTTACTTGATTTCATTGTATATAAGATACATTGATTGTAATTTTTTGGTGATTCAATAGTCAGGGACTCAGGATCCAGGACACGATTCATTTTTTATGTGTGATCTATCACTAGATGTCTTATACATCTTATATATCGGTTTTCTTTCCATATTCATGTGGTAATGTGTTTATTTGATGTTCTTGTTGCTTTAGGTGTTTAGAAAATTGAAAAAAAATGAATATTTTTGTATTTTTTTAAGTGTGCCGATATATTGCCGATGTTTGCCAACACTTTCGCCAATAAATCCGATAATTTCTTTTTGGACCCTCGGCGATATATTCGCTGACACGATATTTGTAACACTGGAAATTTGCAGTCCAGTATCCTCATTCAATGCTTGATGCTGTTATATATATTATAGATCAGTCCTAGAATTCAATTTGGCCTAAAAATGTCATTTTTTTGTCATTACTCCTACATGCACAAAGACCACAACTCAAGTGAATGTAGTAAAAAATTTCAAACAAATAGTTTACAGTTCATTGCAAAGTTGACTTCTACCTTGTACAAGTTTCTCTTTGCGATTATTTACTTGCAAGGGGCACCTAATCAAAGAAGGAAAATACAAAAGTGAAATTCTGCAAGAATGACAGAATAATGTCTTGGATGTTCTTCATTGAGTTCTAAAAATTGAATGATAAGAGCTATGTTGTGTGGAAGTTTAGAATAAAAAACATTCTAACTATTCTTAATTTCTGGTATATAGTTAGAGGAGTAGAAGAGATGCCTAATGGAGAAGATGAGGAACATAAAAATACGCATATGTGAAATAGGATAGAGGCTCTTTTATCCATAATTGGTATGGTAGTAGTTGATGAAGTTATCCCTCATGTGTTTGATGCAAAGGCTTCTTGTAATTTATGGAAAACATTTAAAAATATGTATGAGACCATGAATGAAATGAGGATTTTGTACCTAATGAATCAACTCTACTCTATCATGGTGCTAGAATGTGGATTAGCCAATCAGCAAAAATAAAGTGTAAAAGAAGAGTTGATTGTTGTAGGAGAAATTGAAACTGAAATTTGAATTGATAATAATCTTTCCAAAAGACCAAAATATGTCGAAGGGACTCGAATGTATAGCAACCAGCTATAGCCAGAATAAAAGGGGTTAACAAAAGGGCCTCCCAAAAGGAAAATGAGTATGAAAACAAGCATGAATACAACAAAACATATAAGTGGGTTATACCATAAAGGTAGACCTATTTGCACTCAGGATTGCACCCTTTAGAATCCTGGTGCCAACTTTGATATCAACACTCACATCCATCAGTTGGTAGCAGTGAGTAGTACTTGGAGGTTTTTTGATACATCAGATTGGGGCTTATATATGTGGAGCAAGTCCATTTTTTAATGTTGCTATTTTTGGACAAATGCATGCATCTATGTTGCATTGGTTTTCAGGATGGGGGAACAAAGGGGACAAGGGGAAGCATCCCTGAGATGGCTAGAATGTACCCCCAAATTTTTTAGGGGACAGCAGGTTGGGGATGGCGATACTATATATAGAAAATAATATATATTAAAAAATATTAAAAATATTTAGAAATCAACGCAGGCATTTCAATTTGTAGTTTCCTGTAAGCATAATGGTTTATACAATATAATATTATGCACAGCACTTACATCTACCAGTTATGAAAAAGCTCGGGCAATTAAGAAAAGGATTGAGTGAGTAGTCCCTAATAATTTATGCCTCGTGAGAAAATACCCTTGAGTATGTTTTGTAATAACTTTTAAATCTAAAAGTATGACAGGAGTATCTACATTTGTGTTTGGAAAACATGGTATATTCACACAAGCTGAACATTAGAGACAATCGCTCACACACAAATCAAAGATTAAGACACCGATGTTTACGTGGTGAAAACCGTTAAAGACGGATATAGTCCACGACACTAAAGAAAATTTATTAATGTAAAGAAAAGAAGTTTACATGAACATCTATCACATTGATCACCAACATATGACCCTCCATGCTCTTTAAATAGTGATCATGGTCCAATCGGGTGTGTTACAGCTTGAACTAACATGTATAGTTAAAGTCCTAAAGAACAAGGCTAGCCTAACTATAAAATAGAGGTGTTACCCACTGTCACCTCAATAACCACCTCTCTGCACTTTCGGTTGGCTCTTCTCCAACTCAAGGTGGGTTTCCCTAGGGTAGGATTGCTAGGCTATGGCAATGAGGGCACAAGGTGATTTGAAGAATAAGCCTTAGCAAAAATTGAAGTGATTCTTTGTAGTATAGGTGATGAGAGGGTTATGCAGACTAGTGCCAATCTAAGGCATATGGAGTCTCAGGATGATCTCCCTCAGGCCTTGTTTGTATGTGTTTGACTGAAACCCCTGCAAAATGCATGCCAAATTCCTACCCCAAACAATTGAAGCTTCTTGCAAATTTCACCAAGGAAGAGTAGCTTTTAGCATACACCTTCAACCTATCTATCTAGGTCACCCTTAGCCTATTCAAAATTGATGAGAACCCCTCCTACGGATGCCAATTACTTCAATCAACCTACAAAGCTAAAGTTTGATAAACTGATGGAGTAACACTACCCTTCTTAATAGTTCTTATGGACTAGATAAAAAAATCTTACAATGCCAAAAGATACAAGTTATCTCAAAATTCAGCCATCAAGAAAACCCAAGAGAAAAATTCTTTACACTTCAAAATGCTCCATAAAAGATATGTCAATTAGGCTCTAAAAGAGAGAGAGAGCTCTCAAAATCCAACCATGAGTTCAAATGATGAAGAGGCTCTCTTTATATAGGAGAGTAGCTTAACTTCCTTTATAGTAAAATCTTCATTATTTTCCTAGATCTAGCCTAGGGTGGAGTAAAATAATACAAAAACCCCTCTAAATTCTAACAAACTTCTAAAAAATTACATTAAAATGGTGGTTAATGCCACTTGTACAAAGAAAGTGTTACCTAAGGCCTCAAAGAGAGGGGGCATCTCCATCAAACAAGGCAACAAAGCCAAGAGATAATGCCACAACCTCCAAAGGCTCCTCAAAGAGGGCCTCTTCAACATAGATGCATCCACATAGCAATCCACAAAGATTCTAGAGAAACCTCCCAAGATGCAAAAACGTCCTTCAAGGAGGTGGGCAAAACTTAAAGAAAAATCCCTAGAAAGGGGACATCTTCATCCAAATGACAAAGGGAAGTCTTCAAAGGTCCTCCATTTCTCTTCAAAAGTGGGACACATCTTCATGAGACCAACTGCTCTGCTCTTTGAAGGTCTATATATTAGGGCACAAAAGGCATTGGATAGGCTCTCTAAAGCTGGACTATCCTCTATATATGGCACAAAATAAAACAATGTCTCAAAACCCTCTAAGTGCAACAGGATGTCACCCTTTAGGCTTGTTTGTACAACTGCTTTGTATCTTTTAACTCTCAAGAAGGCCTTTTCAAGGCTGTATAATGCAACAAGGACCTTTTTGATGCACCAAAACATGCCCAGGTCTGAAATCTAGGCTGATTCAAGGACTTATTATTGTTGTTCTTTACCCATAGGTGCCTCAGATGTGGATGATTGATGCTGCAACTATTGATTTAGGTGGAAAATGTGCCAAGATTACTTATCTAAGTAGCATAGGTACCTGTACCTGGCGGTGGGGTACGCCTATCCATACTGGATATCGTTACCCACATACTGGATACCTTTTACCCACGTACCCTACCGTACCCGAAACATAGCTGAAGTACCTGAGATGTTTGTCATGGATTCAGGGACATTGATTACAGAGGGGATGAAATACCCCTGTTTTGGGGATGCCTAGGGATGCCCAAGGACCAGTTTTATAAGTGGTACCCCTGTTTTGGGGACGGAAGTGACATTAAAATCAATAATATTAAATTCTTAAAGTAAAAGTGACATTCTCCTTATCTTTCATTTTCTATCCTATTACTTAAATTTTTAACATTACCATTAATTGTTTTAGGATGTTTGAGTGGTTTCAACCTCATTGGGCTTCATATGCAAAAAGTAGAATTTTAGATCCCATTTAGGATTTAACAAACTTAACCGTTTTCAAGATTTCAGGATTGCAACGTTTCTACTGGATTCTATCATGTATGGGGGTATGGGATTGGCATTTAATCAAGCACAACAAACTCTCTATGTACCTTGATGTTGGTGGTGCTTATTGTTGAACTCTAAGTTGCAGGAAACTCGGGTCTAGCACCCGTTTCACCCTCGGAAATTTGCTGAAACTCGGAAACTCGTATGGTACTTGACGGAAACTCGTTTCCTAAATGGGAAACACATTCGTACGGACAGAAACACGTTTCCATCACGTTTCCTCTCTTGTATGCTGCGTTTCCTGCCAAATAAAAGCCAGTCACTTAAAAAACCAGCTCGTAAAGTCTCTTTCCGCCCCACGGATTTCAGTAATTAAGGGTTATTACATTAAATTTTAAAATAAAATTGAATTCTAGATGCTTCTAATTAGGTTGAAGAAAGTTATAAAGAGAACATCACTTCATTTTCTCCTCACACAAGCGACTTCAGCACTCAGGTCCCGGAATATAGCAATAGGCCTTGTGCAGATTGGGATGTCGAGTCAAAATTTGCTGACTTGGACATCTCTTGCTGCACTAAGTTGAGGAACCTAGAAGTGGAATTGGAAATACTTCTTCCACTCTCTACATTCTGTTGTTGTGCGTGCTTCTTGTTCTATTTTTTAGGAAGACTATGAAGATGAGGATGACTGTTAGTATGAGCTTATGTTTTACTTTTATTTCTATGTTAGTATGCTCATTGTTCACAGTTTGATACATTGTACTTGTAGCCTCATACATAAAGGCTAATTTTGGATATAAATTATATAGTCTCATTTATAAAGGTTGTTTTTGGATATTACTACTTGCATGAATGAAATGATATAGACTTGGGTTCATGAGTAAAATGTGATGTTACATGTATGATTTAAATTTTGTTTGTATCATTTAACATTTATCACTTAGCAATGTTGCTTGCAGCTAAATGTAATCAATAATTTATGGTTTATGTTTTATAATAATTTTTTCCTTGTTCATATATATATATATATATATCGCGTTTCCCCGTTTCCAAAATTTGGGGGGGTCATGTTTCCAACGTTTCCTCATTTCCTTGTTTCGTCCTCGTTTCCCCGTTTCATGCAACTTAGGTTGAACTCCTCTGTCACGACCTTAACAAAAATGTACCCTTCACTCAAGCAAAATCACTTATTAGGCATGGGAAGCCTTTTCTACCTTATTTTAACACTTGGATTAGGAAGTTTCATCAAAACAACAGGGTTTGACTAATGTCCTTGGAGGACCAACTTCAAGATTCAAGGTAGAGGTAAGGGCTAGACCCTAGAGGAGGGGGCACAGGTTGCTACGTAATTATTTGTAATTATTATTTGTTAAGGATCCCAATATAGGCAAGGATTTGATATGTAATTTTTTGTTGTAGCATGAAGTTTTTTGGACTCTAGGCCATTTAGCCTCTTTGTTTATGTATTTTGGGTCATATATGGATTGCACTAGATGCTTTTTTAGTTATATGCACCCTTGCTATATACATGAGAAACTTTGCATATGGGTGCACATGGATATATATGTACAGTGAAAATGATTCAAATTTCATATATATATATATATATATAGTATCCCCGACGTACCCAAGTCCCCTGTTTCAAAAAGTGGTGTCCCCGCCCCCGCACCCGTCCCCATACCCAAGTTTCCTGACAACTTAGTTACTTATTCATTGTTGTTTTAGTGCTTCTCTTTATGCTTAGGCCTGTCTAAAGTGCCCGGAACTGAATGAATTGTTGATCTACTGCTGTCTTTGTCCGTAAACTTGCCCAGAATGAATCTTTTGTGGTTGTTCTATATTAAGATCCAAGGATTTATCCCACAGATGTGGCAACAAATGCAACTTACTACCCCTTTACCGTTGGAGTATGCCCATAAATGCTGTTTAAGGCTGCCTCTATGCACACCACTGTTTGGAATTGGGATTCATTGTTGTTTGATGGTCTGAGACTCTGAACTTGACCCATAACTGCCCAGACATGAGGTACAGGGGCTGTTACTGCTGGTTAGGTCCTAGGAGGTGGGGCAGCCCCTACATTGTGCCCAGAAAACATATGTCAGGCGTCAGCCCATAACTCATCTTGAGAACCCTAAGTAAACACACTATGTGAATAGGGGGGTAACAGGGTGCTAAGCCAAGGATCAAGTGTCGTTAATATTGAGGTAATGTTGAACCGTCAGATCACTTATTTTTAAGACGTGATTGTGACCATTGGATTAATAAAGTACAAAAGCACACTAAAGAAATGCCCTAAAAACACACATTTTCGTCCCCTAACAACACATTAGAGTCTTAAACCAAGATGAACTTAAACTAACTCCTAGTCTCGAAATGTCCTAACAGTTTGAATCATTGATTTGAATTTTGAAAATTAAATCATGAATATTGTTACCAACTATTTTGTACAATAGTTGAACTTCTATCGAGCCGCCAGTTGTTGAACATGATTAATGTTCATTTCCAGAGTTCGGAGGTTCAGTGTGTTCAGACTTAGCCAATTCTGGCTAGACTTTTTATTTTTTATGTTGAAATGACCATGCCCTATGGGGTTTGTAATAAAGTGTGCTAGTATGGGGGTTTGAGTGGCTCGGTTCCCTAAGACTTGACAGTCAACTAAGGTATTCCAAGGAGTTTTTTCACTCACCGATTATGCTTTGCCTTTAGCCGAGTAATAATCGATGAGTTTTTCTCCTACAACCTCCAAAGCTGGAATGCCTGATTTTGGCGGTTAGGCCTTGGGGGGTTATTAGAGCCCAACTGTAAAATATGAACTTACTAGACACTATTTGTATGTTCTATGGTCATTTCTAGGTCCCTAGGTGTGTTAAAAAATTCGTCCGAATTTTTTTTACTGGACGCGTTGGATTTTTTATTTTTTATTATTTTAATAATTAAAATATTCAATTAATTAAACCATTTTTCCTATGGTTTAATTGAAAATTTTCAAACTGTAATAATTAAGTGGTTTGGGGGTGGATTTTGGCAAATAAATGATCATTTTCTAAGCCAAAGTGTCCAGTTAACCCCTAAACCCACTTATCCTAAGTTTCATATGATTATTTGGAGCTTAATTGAATATTTTCTCAAAATCAATAAATGAGGAATATTTAATTAAAATAATCAGATAATATTATTTTGGAGATAAATCCAATTCTCTCCAAAATATTCCAAATTGAATAAATAAAGAGGCCGAATGACATGGCAAGAGACATTTAAGAAGATTCCAATCATCACCAAACAGTTGCAGTTAAGCATTGAAGCACTGCAGACCACTTCTACTTGGGATTTGCGCCCTCCTTAGCTAGCTTGGGCGACTTTCCTATTTGGAGCCTCTGCATTGGTTGGGTGGTGATTCCAAGGAAGAGTGGTGGGCGCCTTGCCTAGGTGGAGGCCACCTCACCACTTTTGCCTACCAGATGGGTCAGTTAACTCCAGAATCAGAGCTTGACTCTCTCTATCTGCATGCCAATTCGAATTAGGTCATTGGTGCTCTCTTTTTGTATATAAGCAGGGTCTTGCTTCACCATTAGGGTGGATTATTTTGTGCAAGAAACCTCTGCTAAGATTATAGTGTAATATTTTTGCCTTTTGTGCAACATTGAATAAGATTGAGACTTTGGAGGTCCACTTGATGCATGCATGGTTCATGATGGCTTATTGAGGTAATATTTTTCAAAGTTTATGTATGCTTATCTATTTGATTTTGGATCTAGCTTAGAGGGCTTGTTATCAAGCACATAGGACAAATATTTGTCGGCTTCAAGTTATTTGTCTATGTTGGGTATTTAAAAGATTTTAAAGTAGCATGCTTTAATCGGAGTCTTGGACTCAAGACATGCTCTTTAGATTTTCTTTATACTAACATACTAGATTTAAGCTCTTTTGTTTAAGTGCGTGTGTATAAGTTTCAGGTTATTTCTTGGAGTAAGGGATGAGCTAGGTTGCATCTCCCCCTTCATCAAGCCTCAAAGGGATCATTGTCCTTGAATGCTCATTGGCATCTACATAACCTCTTCTTGATCCAAAGATCCAAAAGTGCTTGGTTTCTTCTCATCTCTAGCATCAAAGACAAATTCAAATCTCTCTTGGTTACCATAAGCGAATCTCGATCTTAAAGGTTCTTATCTCTCTTGTTTTCGCTTTTTCATAAAGAGTGCAATTTTTCCTAAATTCATCATTATTTAAGTTTGCACTTCTTTTGCTAAAGTAGATCAAAGTTTCATAGCTCTTGATCCACTTCAATTTTCTAGATCTATTTGTCACAAGCTTAAATTTTCAAGATCTAGTCTTTGTTTGATTTCTTTAAAAATTTGTAAATCCATTTTCATCTTTGATTGTTTGCCTTTTCACCTTAAGAAGAGTGCCAAAAACATCTAAAAAGTGCCCAAAACACCTTGAGAAAAGTGCCAAAAAATACCTTAAAAATTGCTAAAAGCTTGCCTTTGAAAGCGTGCCCAAATCTTCCCTCGTTTTGCGTGCTGTTGGCAGCCATCTTAACTCACTGTTTTCAACATTCTGATTTGTTCAAAACAGTCCCAAAAAATCGCCAAAAACAGTCCTATTTTTTGCCTTGGGAAACATGCACAATTTTTCTTGAAAAGCATGCCCATTTCCAGCCTTGAAAGCTCACTGTTTTTTGCTGATTTACAGATCTGGAATTTTTCCTAAAAACAGTCCAAAAAAGTCCAAAAACAGTCCCTAAAAATTTCCAAAGTTTGTCTCAAAAAACGTGCAGTTTCCAGCCGTTTTAGCTCACTGATTTTTTGGTCTTATATCGCTGTTTTTTTTCGCCACTTTTTGTCCCTTTGGCATCCCTTTCTTACCCATTCATTTTTCTCTTTTGACTTGTCTCTTTGGGTTGACTTTCTCTTCACCATTTTTGGTCCTTTTTCTTCATCTCTCTCTTTGATTTTTTCTCTTCTTTGTCTTCTTCAATCTCTCCTTTTTCTTTGCTAGCTTAGTTTTCATTTTCTCATCTAGATCTAATTTGTACTTTGATTAAATTTTCACTTTTTCTAAGCTTGCGTAAAATCAAATCATTTCCCATTTTCACACTTAGCTTGTATTCCAAGATCTCATCTTGTGTACTTGTGCATTTCTAGATCATAAGTCATTTTTTTGTTTTTCTAACACCATAATGAGTCTTTGTTGAGAGCTCTTATCCACAGGCTAAGTCACAGGGTTCGCCGAACCTGAACCTCCAAGTTCGGAATTCGGCGAACCTAATTTTTTTTTAAAAATTCGTTTAGGTTCGGCGAACCTGATAGCCGAACCTAATGCCGAACCTGAAGGTGGTTCGGTTCGGCTATTAGGTTCGCCGAACCTGAACGAATCGAACCTCAAGCAATTTTTTTGGCGGCTTTTTAACGTTTTCGTGGGCTTTTTTGGTGGTTTTTTTAAACTTTTTCGAGGGTTTTTCGTGGGCTTTTTCCTTTCGACGGACACTCCAACAACAGTCTCCATGGCGAAGCTCCACGGACCACACTCGCGATCTCCATCCAGTGCTGCCGGCCGACCGATCTGCTGCGACGCTGCCCCATCGAATTGCTGCGTGACTGCACGGAGCTCCAGCCTCCAGACTCCACCGGTCTACTGCAGTAGTCTGCCCCGCTGCTACTCGACTGGTCTATTGCAGTCTGCCGTGCGTTGCCTGCAAGCCAGGGTTCGGGGCTCGACTTCCACTCTCCATTGCTGACTGCACTGTGCACAAGCCGCCGGTTCCAACTTCCAAGCCGCACAACGTAGCTGCGTACAAACTCCAAGTCTCCAGAGGACCGGTTCGGCCGTTAGTCGTCACCAAGGTATGCAAGCAACAATACATATTATATTATAAATTTATACAGTAATAGTTAATTTTTTTAAATTTCATTTTTTTTTGTTTGTTTTCTGTTTGTTTTACTTTTAACTTTTAAATTTAATTTTTTTTTGGTTTTCTGTGTATTAAATTCGTTTTTTTTTTCGTCTTTTGTTTTTTTAAATTTCAGTTTTTTGGTTTTATGTTTGTTTTAAGTTTTTATTATATTACAAATTTACAAAACAATCAATTGGCTAGCAGAGACCAGGTTTTTTGTTTGCCCAGAAAATGATAATTTTTTATATTTGTTTTAGACAGTAGTGAAAAAATTTAAAATTTGCAGACAGTAGTGAAAAAGTATATTCTATGATTTATAGTGTGTAATTCTGAACTACATGATTGATGAAATAAATAGTGCAGAAGCCTTTGCCATGGCACCTCGAAGAGCAATAGCAGAAGGATGGAAATACGTGGATAAACTTGATGGGTCTGCGGGGAGACATTTGAAATGCAAATTATGCAATGTGGAATTTGCTGGATCTTTGACAAGAGTGATGGATCACTTGCTGTCAATTGGTGCTGGAAGAGGAGGTGGTGTTGAGGGATGTCCAGGAGTGTCTTTAGAATTGAAGGAAACACTCCAAAAAGACTATGACATGGTTAAAAAAACCCAACAGACAAATGAGAACAAAAGACAGCGCATTTAGGCAGAGTTGGGAATGAATTACAACAACTCATCACCATTTTCTTCAAGCAATGTTGGAGATGGAAGTTCATCTCATCTTCTACCAACACGAGCAAGAGACCGGGACATTAAACTCTCTTTGGAAACCTGTACAAAAGTAGGATGTTGATGATGCTTTGCCAGATATGTTTTATGAATCCGCTGTCCCTTTTAATTTGGCTAGAAGTCCTTATTTTATCAATGCATGTGCTAAGATTGCAGAATTTGGGAAAGGGTATGTACCTCCTAGTTCCGAGGCAATAAGGACCATTCTTCTCAAGAGGTCAAAGGAAAGGGTAACAAACAAATTGTTGAAGGTCAAGGAGTCATGGAAAGAAACAGGTTGCACAATTTTATCAGATGGTTGGTCAGATATGAATAATAGGCCACTTATTAATGTGTTGGTTTACAGCCCTAGAGGGGTATTATTTTTGAAGGTGATTGATGCTCCAGGACATAAGAAGACTTCAGAATATATTTTCAAGATTCTACATGAAGCCATTCTTGAAGTTGGGGAAAAAATGTGGTTCAAGTCGTCACAGATAGTGCCTCAAATTGTGTGGGAGCAGGTAAGATGATAATGGATAAGTGCAAAACAATTTTTTGGACCCCTTGTGCTGCTCATTGCCTAGACTTGCTATTGCATGATTTAGCAAAGTTTCCATGGATTAATGATGCAGTTCAAAAGGGAAAACACATTTCCAACTTCATTTGTAACCATCACCTCACATTGAGTTTGTATAGGAGGCAAGCATCGAAAGAGTTGCTAAGGCCTTGTGATACCAGATTTGCCACATATTATATTACTCCCAAAAGAGTGGTTGAGGAAAATATAAGTGTGAGAGGTGTTATTTGCAGCCATGAGTGGGAAAGCTCTCACATTTCAAAAGAACCCAAAGGAAAGGAGTTGGAACAATTCATCTTAGGCAACGCTTTTTGGGAAAGTGCTTTGAAGGTTTTAAAAGTATGTGAACCAATTGTTGACATGCTTCGGATGGTTGATAACGACACTCCTTCTATGGGTTTTGTTTATGAGGGCATGGACCGTTGTAAGGAATCCATTGCAAAATCCTTCAACGATGTGGAAAGTGAGTACTTGGAAATATGGGAAGTGATAGATAAAAGGTGGAAGATGTTGCATAGTCCTTTGCATGCGGCAGCTTGTAATTTGGACCCCAGGTTTTTTGGGATACAAAGAAATAATGATGCTG
This sequence comes from Larix kaempferi, assembly GCA_027924585.1. Lineage (NCBI taxonomy): Eukaryota > Viridiplantae > Streptophyta > Pinopsida > Pinales > Pinaceae > Larix > Larix kaempferi. Next base: position 8,733,447 of record BSBM01000072.1, on the reverse strand, counting down.
AAGTAATGAATGGCCTTTATGATGCAATTGAGCGGTTGGTTCCAAATTCAGAAGAAGCTAGCAGGCTTAGAGACCAACTTCAGGCATACATGATGGAAGAAGGAACATTTGGAAGGAAAGCTTCCATAGAGGATAGGATCAGAATTCCTCCAGGAAGATGGTGGCAGTTTTATGGAGCAGAGACACCTGAGTTGCAATGTTTTGCAATTCGCGTTTTGAGCCAAGGATCTAGTGCCTCTGCTTGTGAAAGGAATTGGAGTAGCTTTAATCACATCCAAACCAAGAAAAGAAACAGGTTATTAACTTCAAGGTTGGAAGACTTGGTTTATGTGCGTAGCAATTTGCAATTGGCCTTAAGCAGCTTGGCCAAAGATTCATCTAGATCCTATCGTCCATGGTTTGATCCTACTGCTAGTGTAGAACAAGACCTTGGCATGGATGGTGGCAATGATGATGAACCTCATGATGATGGAGTTCCAAATATTAATGACTATGAGGATGGCAATTCTGGCGCCTTTACTACCCCATGTGCTCTTGATGATTTAGAGCTTTATGATGTTACTAGTAGGCCACAAGAATAGAATTTTGTTCATATTCTAAATTTTGTGAAACAATTTCAGGGCTGATAACTATTTGACATTATGGATTTTCTTAAATTTTGAAACTTGAAGACTATTTATATTTCATTTTGCAATTTGCAATTTCATATTGCAAGTTATGTTTATAATTTGATCATGTGCAAGTGTTTATGGTATGGTATAAAATGTTTAGATCTAGATGTTTTAAATTTTCTGATTTTACAAGTATTTGAAAAATGACATAATAGACATCTTTTAAGTTTTGAATTTTGAAGAATATGTTATAGATGTTTTAAATTTTCTGATTTTACAAGTATTTGAAAGATGACATAATAGACATCTTTTAAGTTTTGAATTTTGAAGAATATGTTATGCTTCTGTTTGAAATTTGGATTCCATTGTATTTTTAATTTTAAGAGCATTGATGATTGGATCTTATCATGATTAAGCAACTTCTCATCTTTAAAGGTTCATTGTTATTTATTTTTAAATGTTTTATGTTATAATTCATAATATATATATATATATATATATATATATATATATATTATTTTTTTTAAAATGTATATAGACGAATCTATGCCGAACCCCATCCAAACCTCATCTGAAAATTCGAATCCGAATCGAACCTAAAGGTCGCCGAAACCGAACCGTGTGACATAGTCCACAGGTGAACAAGAAGATAAAAACAAGCAAAGAGCCCAAAGGCTAATAGCAAAACCAAGCAAGCAAGTGAGAAAGCAAGCCAACTCCTTGAAAAACACTTCCCAATTTCTTCATTCCCCCATCCTATTGTGCTTTCAAGTGAAGAATAAAAACCAAAAAATATTGTAAAACGTCAAATAAGAGCAAGTGGGATAACGACTCCCACACCCCCACATCCCCCATTTGGGGGAAGCATGTATCGCCCACTGTCTGATTTTCGCATCTTACTTTGCTTTATACCTGCACAATAAACTGTTAGAATAAGTTAGATTAGTTTCAATTTTGATATATTGCTAGATTAGTCATTTTTAACTAGTTTATTCATGTTTCAATACTTTTCATTTAAATATAAACTGTTAAAAACAAACTAAAATCTCTTGAATCTCACTGAAAAGTGGATCAAAAGTGCTCTCTGTCAGAGAGTTCATTTCCAGTTTTGATTTTATTGCTAACCTCCTTGCTCTCCCGAGTACAGTCTCAAGACCTGAAAGAGATCTTTGGGTTTATTTCAAGCATTTCATTTTCAGTATTTTTACATCTCATAAATCTCTTGAATCTCCCCATAAGGAGGATCAAGAGTGCTCTCTGTTGGAGAGTTTCTACAATGGTTCTTGTTTCAAACACATAATAAAATTGGAATTTACCACTTGCTATACTGCGTATGCTCTACCCATTCCTGGGATACTCAGAAATAGTATAGACTTCTTAATTTTTCACATTAAATCCAATTTCAACCATAATAAAACACTCTCCTGCAAAACCAACGAAAATCCGGCGTTGATCGTCAATACTCGAAAGTGGGCAAATTTTGCCTGGGGACGCTGGAACCACTGTACTTAGATCTTGGGGGCATCGTTAGACTACATCCTTGGTTGGTGTAGTGTTGAAGACGCTTTTGAGACTTTGGAAACCAACATGTCCTTGTACGGAGCCACTTAGAGTATTTTCCGGACACATTTCCAGTACCGAAAGGTATATCTTGGAGATATCCCTCACCCCTAATAATCAATTCATCCCCAAAATTTACAATAAAATATACAAAGAGCATTTGCAAAACATTCTCAAGCATACCAAGAACACTTGTATTCAACATCCCAAGCACTCAAAGACATTGACTCCATAAGGCACTGGTCCTTCAATTTCAATATTTATTCAATGTTCCCCCAAGTTTCCGGGATGCGGGAGCATGGAAACGCACGTTGGGGATGTGTGGAGACCACCCCCAAATTTTAGGGAAATTCGGGGGGGACGGGGGGGCGTCGAGGTCATAAAAATTATAAAAAATTAAAAAATATAAAAATTTAAATGATAAATGATAAATAAGTTAATAACAAATATCATAAATCCTAGTAAATTAAAATTTAACAAATTAATAATATGAATATCATAATACAATTCAACATTGTGCATTGTAAATAAAAAACTAGCAAATTATGAAATTAATAATACAAGCACGTTACACAAGGTGACAGTTCATCATGATCGTTTTCAATTTGTACAATTTGTCAATTTTTCATTTGAATCTTGATATTCATAATCATAGTTCAATAGAATTTATACAATTAAAAGCTAAAATTTGTAAGTAGAATTTAAAATTTTAATTTTTAATAAAAAATTTAACATTTAACTTTTTAAGCCCTAAGCAAAGTTGCAAACTGTTCCAGCATAAGCAAACTGTAATAAAAAAAATTTAAACACTAACAGTTAAAAATTAAAATAAAAAAAAAACCTACCTTTGCAGTCTTCAACGGGCCGTCTGCAAAATGGGCGTGGGCTCTCCTCGCTGGTGGGCTTCCTCTGCTCAACAAGTCAACACGGACTTCCTTTGCAAAACGAGGGCCACGCAAAACTGAAACACAATGACACACGCTCTCCTCGCGGGCTCTTCTCTGCAAAACATGGGTTCCTTGCTGGTGGGCTTCCTCTGCAAAACACAGCCTTCCTCGCAGACTCTCCTCGGCGCTGGCAGGCCCTTCCTCTGCTCAACAGTCAGCACAGCCTTCCTCGCGGCCTTCCTCTGCTCAACACAACCTTCACAATGGAAGTGCGGCGGGAAACTAAGCTCACGGCGGTAATGACAGCAGTAGCTCATGGCGACAACAACTCATAGCAGCAGTAGCTCACGGCGGCAGCAGCTCACGACAGCAGTCACGGGTCAAAGAAATGAAATGTAATGATAGGTAAGCGGGGTTTAGACTTTATTATTTAGGTATTAGTTTAATTTTATTTTACTTTTATTTTGTTTTTTTAAATTTTTTTTTTTTAAGCCATTTAGGAAAAATCGCGAGGGGGCGTCTAGAAGCCCCCCACATGAGGAAAGGAGCGCCCACGCGTCCCCCAGGCTCGGAGCGAGCTTCAGCAAGCAGGGGTGAGCTCCCCTATGCGTTTCGGTGAGTTTCGGTTTTTTGGGGGCGTAGAGAAACGTTTCGGAGGAAGTCCCCAAGCCCCCGGGGTGTGGGGAACGAGGGGGGCGAGCTCCCGACCTTGGGGGGCGAGTCCCCGTGGAACACTGTCTTTATTTGCTTATTATCTATCTGGAGCACTTATCTTTTCTGCTCTAATTCATATTATGCCGTGGATGCCTTATTGTTAATTTATCATTATCAAGTGGTTGTGCATCTTATAATTTTGCAAGTATATCTTTGGAATTCATAAACTGTTATAGTAAATCTTGAAAAAACTCCTAAACAACACCCATCCACATCACACATTCCTGAAAAACATTTAAAGCACAAGAGACTTAGAAACTCTTTGTAGGGTCTACCCCCGTTGGCTTCGTTAGGAGTTTTCCTAAACGGAGGAGTCGGGATCAGGTGGCAGCACCTGACTCTTTGCTTGCCCCCAAGGCCACACCTTTCCCACTTGGGAAACAACTTTCGAAAGATTTCTCCTGCTGGTGTGCACATACAGCGGGCAACAAATATCAAACTAAAATTTTGTATGTTTCATTGTTCGTATCATATTTTATATTCTTTAACCTTTTAATTTCAAATTATATGTTTCTATCATTGAATTTGAATTTTGAAAATTAAATCATGAATATCAAACTAAAATTTTGTATGCGTCATTGTTATTATGATGTTTTATATTCTTTAACCTTTTAATCTCAAATTATATGTTTCTGTATTCTACATCCTGTATTTTACTATTTCCAATTTTAACTTTCTAAACATATTTCAATATTTTATATATAAATATGCATATACGTTAAATATGCATATACGTATGAGTGACACACCCTCTTTGCTCACATCCCCTGCATCCAAATTTCAGAATAAGCACACCCACACCCATGCACCCTGGCTATTTTGGAATATTATTACAAAAGGGAAGTCTGAACATTTACTTAATGTCATCAAAAACATAAAAAGCTTCCTAATTTTCTACTTGTAGTTTGGTTTTGCCATCTTTCCCTGTGATATATGAATCGTCTTGAACTTTTGGATAAGTCTTAACAGATTTCATCTGAAAGTCCTCTGTTCAAAAATCCATGGTTGCATTTTTGAGGTAAGATTGTTCCTAATAGCAAGAGGTTGCTACTTCCTTCCCTGAATACTGTCATTCAGTCTTAGTGCTTATATTTGATATTGAAATTTTGTGGTAGAGTCCCATAAAAAATATTCTTTGATTGAGTTTATTGAAGTATATATAAAATTAAGAGCCATTTAATATTTATATTCATATTCTTCAAATTCTATTTGACTACCATAATTATAAATATGACAGGGTATTGGGTACTCGAACTATATCTACCTTTGCTGTGTTGTTGATTAATTCATAGGTCACATCTTCCCTTTGTCACAATAGGTAATATATTCATAGTACCACTATTTAATTAGGTGGTTTAACGACCTAACTCCTAACATTACATTAGTTAAATATTTAACATATAATGTGACATAAGTACTCATGTCTCCTAATAACACTTTATTGAGTGTTATCACTCTTAACATGTTGAAAGGACTAACAATTTCACTATAGATGGAAACATATTTTGAATGAATTTCTTTGTTTGGTATGGATGTTGAGTGCTCTGTAAAGAATATTTCAATAATTCATTTTCTTCCCACACAATGCTTATTTTATATTTTCTTCAAACAGAGGCCCAGTGCAAGAGATCTTCTGAAACTCCGATTCATCAAGAGTGCCAGAAAAAGCCCAAAGCTTCTTGAAAGAATAAGGTAAGTATGTTGGTTGCATAGAGATGTGGATTTTGAATTACAATTTGTTTCTGGAAGCTATGAGAGGGATTACACAGTGATGAATTATATGCTTGCATATTGTTAGTGTTATCTTATTTAGGCTAGTACACTCTTAAGGACGGTGAAATCAATTGCCGATTCTAATATGCTCAGTCTTCATAAAGTTAGTCCAGAACTGTAATCTGTTATGGTCTCATGTCCTAAGTATTTCAACTTGCAAATATTGAATCGCAAATACACTTAACTGAATTCACAGAGACCGGCCAAAGATTCAAGTTAGGCAAGATAAAGAGACACAGAGGCTGGATCACACGTTTTTGGAAGGTAGTAATGAAAAAACGAGAGTTCCTAAAGGACTAAAAGAAGATGAACCTTTGCTTTTCAGGTGTGTAAGCCAGTCTTGACTCTTGTCTAATAAGTAATTTCTTTGACTACCTGAGGTTCAGAATTTTATTAATCCCACATTTCATTATTTTCTAGCCGTGGAAAGAGTCAAAGAAATGCTAGCTGGGATTTTAGTACCGCAGGCAGTCTTGGTACGGGGACAGTTCGCAGTGCAGTAAAGCCTCCATTTCTTGCTGGCAATAGAGAAAGAAAGTTCGATGGAACCTCTAATCAAACTGTTGCAAGGGTTTTATCAGACCGAGTAAATGAATGGCATCCTCTCTCAAGCTCCTCCAATGTCTCTCAAGAAACATCTGTAAAAGTTGATCATGCAGAAGGTTCTTCTGGAATTCAAGACCGAAGGGAAGCTTTCTCTTTGGAAGATGTAAGGCTTCTTATAATTTTATTTGTTTAAGTGAAATCATCCATGTTTACAATTGGCCTACCAAATAGCATATTGGCGGATTGAATACTTTTATATGCAGGGGAAATTATCTGTTAGCAGTTCTGGCACTGTGGTGACTGTTCGCTCTCCTAGAGAAAGCCAGATAGCCTCAGTGTTGACTGATCGAAGTTCCCCTCTGGTATGCTCCTTTGTCGAACATGTTTCATATTGTAGTAAAGCAGAAGGGGCGCTCTTCTTGCTCTCAAGTTTGTTGCTTTATTTTCATTTGTACAGTTTAGCAGTGGTACATCTAGTGATGATGTGTCAACTAGTGGCACAATTATCATGAGGAACAAGTCTGATGACTCAGACAATACAGTCAGAATTCCGAGATCTAGACCGGGATATCAAGAAAATCCTTCAATCATTTTGCAGGAAGACAGTGCAACTAACCTTGCAGAGGTAAAGACTTGTTTCCTCATCTTACTATTTGTTCTATGTTTTAATAAGATATTAGTTTATGTTAAGATTTCTGTTTTCCAGGCAAAGGCTGCATTGTTGGCTGGATTCAAAAGGGGAAGTCCAAGAGATAGGCATGCTCCGCCTAAGGTTCACATGAATGGATTCGAGTCGAAAGTTACAGAAAGATCAGCTAGTACAGATCCAACAAGGTATCGCTGGACTTTTGCTAAAACCAGTCATGTAGAAATTTGCTTGCATGCATTGTCTCTTGCTTGACACGTAAATGCTTTATTGCAGTGCTTCCTTGTGAAACTGTGGTCTTTGCCTGAATGAAATTTTAGAGAATGCATTTCAGTTTGATGCATTAAGCTAATTACATTGTAAACAATTGTTTTGTCATTCAACAGGCAGACACGTGATCCTTTGGATGTTCCAAGGGTCTCATCCAAACCTACAGGAAAACGGGCGAGTGATGATGAAGATGGTGCTCGGTCTGCTGCTGCGGCATCATCCCCTGCATTGTCCTTGTTATTAATTCCTGCATTGAAAGAGGTGGATAAAGAGTCATTCGCACAAACATTCATGTTTATTGGTCTCAGGTGCTAATTTGAAATGAAAGCAAGTTTAGCCCATACTTTAGGTCTGATGTGGATATAAGGTAGTTTACATCCCTCTAGTTTTCACTCAGTTGTAAATGAATTTCTTCTTATGTTTATTTGCTGTAGTTGGTAAGTAGGGAAGGTGCCAATGTCATCTCGCACTATCCCTCTGCACTTCAGTCTAGTTCTAACCTCGTGCTAGTCTTTAGGGGGAAATCACTATGCAATCTGGCGATTAAATATAAACCTAGGAGATAATATAGTCTTCCAAACTGCAAGAATAATTTTCTGTAATATAAAATTCAGACTTGAAATCTGTGTGAATTAAATCTGGACAGCAAGCTATGATGCTACGACTAGAGAATCAACACTGCGTTGGTAACCATGCAAATCTGTTGTAAGAATTCTTCAAATCTGCTCTTTAAAAGTGTGGATTTGCATTAAAAGAACCAAAAACAGCAAGCTTAAAGTATGGAATTTAATATCTGTGACTGTAGTGCTTTGAATTCTGTTGCTGATGGAGTAGAAAATCAATGAAGTGGGAGTAATTCCCATGTCAGTCAATTCGAAAATATTCCCATGTCAGTCGATTCAAAAATATTCAAGTAAGCAAAAGCATTAAACAACTGAGATTTAACTGCCAAATAAGATCGTACCTTTATTACACAGCGGCAAGTACTACAAAGATTGGAGATATTGGCATCAACTTCAAATTACTTAGGGGATGTTAAGTCACTTCCAAAGCACCTTCTCTGACCAAGTCCATGGATGGAATCACATGGATAAGATGAAAGTGACCTCTAATTCACACTGAATAATGTGCTCTCTCACACTTACTCAAACTGATAAAATGGGATGAGAACTCAAGCCATAATTGCAAGAACCAAACAAGAAACTTTCTCCTCACTACCTCTCTAACCTTTATAGAACAATGTCACAAGATTTGGCAAATTTTATGACGAGGTTTGAAATTCATTAAATCTAAAAACAAATGGAAAAACAAATTGAAATTTGTTGGAGTTCGCCGAATTTCAAAGGTGAATTTTGAAGGCGAATCTTAAGCCGAATCTCAAGGCAAATCTCAAGATGAATTCGAATTTCAAGACAAATTCCAAGGCGAATTAAAAAAATCAACATTTTAATTCATTAATTACGTTTTTTAATGGAAAAAATGAAAAAAATCAATATTTTTTAATTTTTTTTATTAAAAATATTGAAATATTTATATGGAAGAATCTAATGGTGAATCTTATCTGAATCTCATCAGTAAATTCGAATTCGAATTGAATTTCATCATTGTCGAACTGAAACTCTAAACCAGACCATATGATTTAGTTATAGAATATGCTTGGTGTACATATATCATCATGAAGAATAGAAGAGCTGAAGATAAACATGAGTCAAAGAAAGCTACCCTCAACTTGGGTGCATGAACAATATAAGGAAAACCATCATAATGGAGAAAATCCTGCTAAGAATAGGCCTCAACAAGTGTGCCTTGCTCTAGGGATAGCTAAGGTGTGAGAGTAATACTGTAGTCTCCAAGAATAACCTCCAAGACTCCTTGAACAATTCGCATGCCTTAAAAGTTAAAGGGTATATGGATATGCTTTTCTTGAAAAATAGAAGCTGACAAAAGCTCCTTTAACTCCAAAAGTATCCACCTCAAGTCATGTGCACTCTCCAAGTTGGAAAAATAGCATGCATTACCATCAAGTCAACCCACCCATGTTCAAAAGTTGGGTGCTCCTCTCTTAGGACAAATATAGTATGACAACGCCTGAAAATAAAGCATAAGGAGTCCAGAGAAGTGTGCCCTAGGTAGCTATAATCAGCAATCTCCTCCCCTTTAAAAATAGCAATAAAGTGGAACCCAAGTCATGCTCCAAGAATTAAGAATAGATCTCTCAAAATAGCAAGATAATCTCAGATAGCTGCACCAAGTGTCTCCTAGAATGCTCCAAAGTGATTCAGACCCCAAAATTTGACCTAAAACCAAATTTCATGGAATGGCATGAATCTTGACTGAATTGCTATATGCAATGCTTGGTCTCTAAAAATAGCACCAAATCTCAGAAAATTTCATTGCTAAAAATAGAATAAAATTGGCATTCTCTGATTACTATCAAATTTCACCACGGAACTGTATTTGATACTGGGTCTCCAAAAATGTGCCCACCCTGAAAACTGCAAATTTCTATTTTTAGACCTCGTTTTTTATCAAGTTCGATTGGATTTGACTAAGGCCCAAAATAGCTTGAAACCTCACACAAACAGAACCTGTGTTCATCTCTTCAATGGGTATACAAATTTACTTTCAAAGTTCAAGAAAGATAAAAATTCTAAAATAGAAAAATTTCAAGATTGTAAATGTTAAAAGTCTGAAAGTGCCCATCTGACTGTACTCACCCGGCCATGTATCCTGCAAAGTCTAAATATAAAATCGGCATGGGGAAACACTGCTAAAAATAGATCTCTGGAAACCTGAACTGGAAGCCTGCTAAATATAGATCTCTGGAAGCATAAACTGGAAGCCTACTAAAAGTAGATCTATGGAAGATCTCCAAACTCATACATTGTAACTTTGGAATGAGGTTGGGCTGGAATAAAGCTCTGCAACAAGGTACTCTTATGGCCATGGTACTCATGAATTGTCGATGTTTAGTGCTGAATTAAATAATGCTGAGCTCACCCTGTATAATATGCATGAACATATGCTGGAACTTAACACCCAAACTTGTGTTAAACATGTCTATCGACTTTTATTATAGTTGAATAATAATTGCAAAGCATGTAACCTCCTTATTGGCAAAGCATTCATGTAGCATAAGGTGGGAAACATGCATCACTTCATTATTGTAGGTTTTGATGTAAGTAACCAAATATTATAATGCTTTGTTGAAAAGCTATGTCATTCCTTAGTTCCATTGATTTGTTTATTTGGAATAGGAAGGTTGTCTTTCATGGCATCCAAATTGAGATATACTTGGATTCTTAGGATTGATATTTCAATGGTAGAAGAGCATGTATACACTTTTTTATTTTTAGATTGATGTGACAAAGACATCATTAAGGTGTGGAATTACATTGTCTGATAGAACTCCAGTCAGACTCTGTGCATCAACGAGTTCCCTTTTTTTTGCAAAGCTAATTATGATTTCAGATATCTGGATATTGGCATGAGACGATTAATTTTGGTTTTGGTTTTGGAGTTGAGATTGTAGTTTTACATACTACATATTTTCCTTTGGAAATTCATCATTTATAGGGTTTCATTCTATTTACACATTTTATTTTGGCTGGGGAATGCCCTCGATTTTTCTCAAAATATCTACTATACAACTTGGTTTGTGAGCATGACATAATTTCTTGGACATCCAAAACCACAGTCAAACCTCACAACATTCTCACCATTTTTAAGAATATGCTCTGAATTTGTATTAATAATTATAAAACTATATATGTAAAAAAGCATATTATGAAAAAAGGGTGATAATTGGCCTGCCACTAGAAAGCAATAATGAAGCTATTTAAGCGTAGCCTCATAGGCTAGATTTTTTTTTCATTAGACGTTCTTCTAGAAACACACCTAGGGTCTGCTTACATAACATTGATTTCCTTTGACTTAGATGCAAGTCACGAGGGGTATCATTTTGGAAAATTTCCTTTGGACTTGCACCCAATATCACATCCTTTGGACTTGCATTCAATATCACATCGACTACTCTTGGTTCCATTGGTCACATGGCCCCATGAACTCAATGACTAGTTGAGGGTCTATGACTCTATCCCCACTAGCTACGGGTGGAGATCCACGACCACATCCCACAGGAAGATAGGCTTTGTTAGTTGTACCATCTATCGGAGACAAAGGTAGAGGGGAACTTCATCTTAAGGTACTCCATATTTTATGAGATTTGAGAGAGATTTACTGTCTATATTGAGATTTAGTAGGGTTCCTTGCTGCCTTCTTTCTTTATGTTGCTATATATTTTCGGGAAGTGTTAACTCATAGACAACAGGCCTTACAAACCATATTCAAGCTCAGTGCCACTAGGAAGCTCCACTTCATTTCTCCATCCTATGTTGGAGATTGGAGGTTTAAAGCATCATGTAGATACTGCAAGTCTACAACTAGAGATGTAGTGGACATTAGGTCAGTGAGTGAGTGCACGCCCGCCTACTCTTGAGTCTTTCAAGAGACATCTCAATTGTAGGTGGGCATAAAGACATAACCACACCACTTTATTCTAGCGCGAAAGGATGTCCTATTGTAGACCAAGCAGTGAAATGCCCATCACCAAAGTCTTCTCATTGACCTTAGATGTTAGGAGAGGTCTCGATGGTTGTTCTTGGCTTACTCCCAGGATCACCCAATTGGGTCTTATCATTAAAGTTCATTCTCCAAAGTACATTATTAGGGTTTGCATGGGTTAACTCACAATTATGCATGTGACAAGGATGTTCTTACTTCTTTCCTTCACCTTGACATCTACTTCTGGTTAGACTACAATATAATATCACTTAGGGTTTACCCCCTCTACCTACTATTATTTTCATTTCATTTGTATCTCCTTTTATTGGCACTTAGGAGTTGCTTTGGCAATCCCATTCTAATATTGTGGCTTGCTATACTCTCTATTCCCATTGACTTATTTTTGTAATATGTGGACATGAATAAATTTAATTTTGGAACACCTTTAAAGAGATGAAGGGAGCTTCTATAATCTGTTAAGAATTTGATAATGTCCATACCTTTCTTTTAACTTCTTTCCATCCAAGGCAATTCATGGACCAAGTCCTTCAACAAATTAGGTTTAATTTGTGAAAAATGCAAGGAGAGCAAATGATATGAGGCTCCATTGTTGCCATCTCATCCATCTCATCCCTGATTGTGTTGTTGTTGGTTGAATTATCTATCACCACCTTGTGTACGTTGGAAGATCTAGTGTTGTTGATGGCATGAAGTAAGAAGTCTGAAATATTGCACCCACATTTCTCTATCATTGAAAAGTCTTGTGTTGATTTTTGAGCAGCATTGAGAGCCATTCTTTGGGAGAATGGAGGCACATGGTTAGTTACCAGGAATTTGATTCCCTCTTGGGACTGAAGCTCAGCCTGGGGATGAGAGCCATTCTCTGGGAGAATGGAGGCACCTATTCAGTTACCAGGAATTTGATTACAGTCTGGGACTGAAGCTCAGCCTGGGGCTGAGAGCCATTCTCTGGGAGAATGGAGGCACTTGGTCAGTTACCAAGTAATTGACATTGGTCAACTTGATGCAGCTTGGGGCTGAAGCACCTGGTCAATTTCCAGGTCATCACTAGAAGCCCTAGACTGGGTCTAGGCAAGTGATGTACTCCTCTCCTTAGTTAGTGGGCCATGGGACCTTCTCAAGGGACTGGCCACCCCTTGTGGAAGTACCTAGCACATGACCTTGGTATTAGTGAGGAGAACAAGATAAACAACAAATAATCTTCCTTACTTATGATGATGTACTTTGAGTTAACACGTGTGGACCATGAAGACCAAGAAGAATGCTTAAGATGACTTATTATGGTTATGGAACCCTAGTGAAGGACCGAGAGCCCACTAATGAAGGACCAAAAGCAAATGATAAAAGTCAAGACCCTAATTAAAGTATTAAAGTAATTTTTAATTGTAAAATTAAAAATTACGAAAAGTGGTTTCCTTAACCCATGGATTTGTTAAACCCTTGATTCACTCAATGATGAATTATAAATAGAGAAGCATTCTCATTTGAGCAACATACACTCATGATATCTTCATTTCCGATTTGAAAGAGAAATTCGTGGGGCATCTTCTCTCTCCGTGTGAACCAATTCAACGTGTGAAGGCAGCCGCATGGGTTTCTTATTGTTTTGTCAAGAGGTCTGATTAGTTGTTTTTTTTCATCCGAATCTCTCTAGGGTCCTCTCTCAGCTAGTCGAACCCTGCTAGGGTTCTCTCTCAGCCATCTTAACCCTAACAAAATCTTGTTAGGGCATCTCCAGCTTCATGGTCAACTTAGGAAAGCTGGGATAGGGCTGTGGCCACCCTAAATAGGCCATATCAGCCAACGACAACCTCATATTAGTTCACAGTGTTGATGTTCTAGCAGCATAACTAGGATCACTAAAAGAATGGCAAAGCACATAAACAAAAATGTTTGGAGCTCGTTTAACCATGATGATAAGAACAATCATCTCCCAACCCTAGACAAATCTATTTGTCTCCCCCGAGCTCATACCTTCCAATAGAGAACGATGTACATCCAGATAGTAGTAGTGCAAACCCAAGAAAGCAAGAGAGAAACTTCTCCAATAGTGGAGAACCCCAAAAATCAGTCTCCTAGCCGCAGTAGCGAACCTCTCTTAGCTAGAGCGAACTTGCTTGAGTGAATGACCAAATGAGAGGTTGAACTTTCTATTTATACACATCAAAAGGTGACTTTTTCCCTTACTGGGCCGACCTAACTTTCCCTAACTGGGCCGACTTGATTGGGGCAGTTCTACCCATTGTTTGGGGCAAACTGGCCACTGTTTTGGGGCAGTTTACCCACTGGGTTGACTTGTCTTGGGGGAATACAAAAATCCACATTAATGAATCTTTTCTTTGTGATTTCATCCCAAGGTTTACATTGATTCTTTCAGGGGTTTTACATGATCAAATACATTGATATCTTGTCCCGTAGGAGGTACAAGAATAACTTCCGAAGTTGCACTATTTCCAACACTCCCTCTCAACAAGGAAGGTATTCTTCGAACACTGTATTCTAATATTATTCTTTCTTGGGTTGACCTATGAGGTGACGCCTCACGCAACTACTACTCCAACACTCCCTCTTAGCCAGGGAGGCATCATCAGTATTATTATACTGGAACACATTTGGATATCATGTGTACATCACGGTTATCTCTAACCTCTCTATATCGTAAGGAAGTTTTTCCAACACAATCTTAGTTCGTCGAGAAGTGTTAACAAATCAATCTTTGTGCATCAACTCAATCCAGTTAATCGGAGAACATGCACTAGCTCAAAGCAGTTGGGAATCGACCCCCCCCGCCTCGAATTGATCCCGAATCGCGCTCCGAACGGAATCGATGAGGGATCGATTTTGGAAGTGCGATTCAGGATCGATTCCGTCAGGAATCGATTTTTCAATTCGTGAATTGAAGAGAAAAAAAACGATCCCTGCCATCTTGTAATTCGTTGGGGAATCGTCGCTCCCAGGTCGATTCCGGGTCGATCCCGAATCGATTCCCAATCGAACCCGAAGTAAAAAATCGATTCCCAATCGAACTCGAAGTAAAAAATCGATTCCCAGACTAATTCCGCGGACGGGCCGATTTTTGAATTTTTTATTTTTTTTTTATTTTTGTAATTTTTTTTAGGGTTTTTTTGTTGGGATAGGTCATTTTGGGCCATTAAAAGGTAAATGAGTCCATTTGGACTCATTCCATTGCTCATTTGTTTGATTGGGAAGAGTTTGAGAGCTTTGAGCTTGAAGGGGAGATTGAAGGGGAGAGAGCATTGAGTGAGAGATTGAAGGGGAGAGAGCTTGCAAGGGAGATTGAAGCTTTCATAGAGACATTCAACCACCATTGAAGAGCTAAAAGGTAGGCTCTATAAATTTTTCTTTGTTTGTTTTTGCAATTTTTTTTTCACTATGTTAAAAAATGGAAAACTTGCAATGTTCACTTCTCCTACTCTTTCCAATATCTTCTTCTCCATCATTCTATTGCAGGGAACAAGTGACTCTCATCTTGAATCAAGAAACATGATGGGTATGTGGTTTTGGTTTTTCATTCCACTTCTTCTCATTATGATGGTGTTGGGAAGTAGATGTGGTGGTGGTAGTGATGAGGGGGAAGAGGTGGAGAGTGATGCATACCAAGGAGAAGAGGAGGAAGGGGAAGAGGATGATGATGATGAGGATGAGGGTGAGGGTGATGTGGGGCAAAAACAAAAAGACACAACACCTTTGTGGAAGTATGTGACAAGGCAAGGGGGAGGGAGAGGGGGTGGAACCACAAAGTTTGGATGCCCCCATTGTGGAAAAACATACACAGGTTCATATACCCGGGTGAGAAAGCATTTGTGTGGGGTTATGCCATGCGATGTAGGTAAGTCTCATGGAGTCAAAACTTGTGACAAAGTGGGAGCTAAAGAGAGAAGCAAATACAAGATGGAAGAAGAGGCCGCTCAAAACAAGTCCAAGAGATTGAGGGTTGATTCTGAATCCCCACAGAGAATGTTTGGTAGTGGAGCTGCTGCTGGATCATCATCGGCTCGATCGGGAGCCTCATCTCCCCATGGAGTCTCACCTATACGAAGAACATTATCCTATTTCCTTGACCAAGGTTGTAGAGATGATGTGGATTCAAAAGTTTATAGGTTTCTCTATGCATGTGGTGTGCCATTCAATGTTCTTCGCTCACCCTATTGGCATGAAATGGTACAAGCCATCAATGGTGGCCCTCAAGGATACAGAAGCCCTGGGTATGACAAAGCTAGAACCGTGGGACTTGACAAGGAAAAAGCCAAAATCAATAGTGCTCTTGGAAAGTTCACAAATGATTGGTTCAACTATGGGGTATCCATTGTATCTGATGGGTGGACAAATGTTAAAGGCAAGCCGTTGATAAATATTCTTGGCGTTGCTGCTAGCGGTGCGGTCTTCCTTTCAGCCCATGACTACTCAGATCGCTACAAGACCGCTATTAATATTGCACAACCTTTACTTAAAACCATTCAGGAGATTGGGCCATACAATGTCATTCAAGTCATCACTGATAATGCTGCTAATTGTAAGGCAGCAGGAGCAATCATTATGGATAAGTATCCCAACATATTTTGGTCAGGGTGTTTGGTTCACACATTGAACCTTTTGATGCGTGATATTGTTAAGATGAAGGACAATAATTACCGATGGATTGGTGCCTTGTACAAGAGAGGTAAGAAAATGAGCAAATTTATTACCAATCATAGCATGGCCCACCACATTTTTCGCAATCACTCTAAGTTGGATTTATTGAAGATTGCAAAGACTAGATTTGCTAGCTACTACCTCACCTTCAGGAGGCTTTTGAAGGTAAGAGAGGCATTGGCTAGTATGGTATCAAGTGATCCATGGCAAGAATTGAAAGACATAGTTGCAAGTGCATCGGATAGAAGTGACTTTCAGGAGGTGGAGGACACCGTTCTTGAAGGTCATTTTTGGTCACAGGTTAGGTATGTTCTGCAGTTCACCAAGCCAGTTTATAACATGATTCGTTTTGCAGATACAGATCAGCCGGTGATTGGGGAGGTATATGAGCAGATGGATAGCATGCTTGGTCAAATCAAAGACATTGTTGAGCAAAGAGATGCGGTCTTGTATGATCATATTCATAAACTTGTGGTCAAAAGGTGGGATAATCTAAATGTTCCACTCCATGCCCTTGCATATGTCCTCACCCCAAAATACTATTCTCCAATTTGGTTGGCCCAACCTGCACCTGGGGGTGGAGTCAGGAAAAAACCCCACACAGATCCAGAGGTTGTTGCTGGGTATATGCTTGCATTAGAAAAGTTGGTCCCTGATGAGGAAGAGTGTGCTCAAGTACGGAGTGAATTGAGCATATACATAAGTGAGCATGGACGCTTTGGTTCGCTGTTTGCAACCAAAGATCGAGACAGATTAGATCCTATCCATTGGTGGAGCATGCATGGCTCTGGAGCCACATATTTGCATAAATTGGCGCTGAGGGTGCTATCACAGGTTGTTAATAGCTCTTCTGTAGAGAGGTGTTGAAGCACCTACAACTTCATCCACAGTGTAAAGAGAAACAGTCTGAATGTAGATCGCGCAGAAAGCTTGGTTTATGTGCACTACAACTTGAGGTTGTTGTCCCATTATTGTGAGGCGGCCAAGAATGATAGAACATTTTTGACTTGGGACAACAATCCAGAGGAGGCTAATGTGGAGGATGGAGCCATAGCATTAGAGCGCTTGGAGGCTGAACTATTGGGTGATCATGATGATCCAATTCAGACTACCCATACAGAGATGCCACCCCCAAGCAGAAGCAGCTTTCCGGATGCAGGAGTTTTGCCTTTAGCTTCACAACGTCCATGATAGAAGTGACTTTCAGGAGGTGGAGGACACCGTTCTTGAAGGTCATTTTTGGTCACAGGTTAGGTATGTTCTGCAGTTCACCAAGCCAGTTTATAACATGATTCGTTTTGCAGATACAGATCAGCCGGTGATTGGGGAGGTATATGAGCAGATGGATAGCATGCTTGGTCAAATCAAAGACATTGTTGAGCAAAGAGATGCAGTCTTGTATGACCATATTCATAAACTTGTGGTCAAAAGGTGGGATAATCTAAATGTTCCACTCCATGCCCTTGCATATGTCCTCACCCCAAAATACTATTCTCCAATTTGGTTGGCCCAACCTGCACCTGGGGGTGGAGTCAGGAAAAAACCCCACACAGATCTAGAGGTTGCTGCTGGGTATATGCTTGCATTAGAAAAGTTGGTCCCTGATGAGGAAGAGTGTGCTCAAGTACGGAGTGAATTGAGCATATACATAAGTGAGCATGGACGCTTTGGTTCGCTGTTTGCAACCAAAGATCGAGACAGATTGGATCCTATCCATTGGTGGAACATGCATGGCTCTGGAGCCACATATTTGCATAAATTGGCGCTGAGGGTGCTATCACAGGTTGTTAATAGCTCTTCTGTAGAGGTGTTGGAGCACCTACAACTTCATCCACAGTGTAAAGAGAAACAGTCTGAATGTAGATCGCGCAGAAAGCTTGGTTTATGTGCACTACAACTTGAGGTTGTTGTCCCATTATTGTGAGGCGGCCAAGAATGATAGAACATTTTTGACTTGGGACAACAATCCAGAGGAGGCTAATGTGGAGGATGGAGCCATAGCATTAGAGCGCTTGGAGGCTGAACTATTGGGTGATCATGATGATCCAATTCAGACTACCCATACAGAGATGCCACCCCCAAGCAGAAGAAGCTTTCCAGATGCAGGAGTTTTGCCTTTAGCTTCACAACGTCCAATTTCAGCCCGCGGGGGCCATTCATCTTCTACTCATGTTCCACGATCACTTCCACCAGCACCTATTCCACCTAGAACACGGGAAAAGAAATTGGAAGTTACTCGTGGCAAGCGGAAAGCTTAGTAGATTCATAGTGCTTTGTAGTTTGTAGTTTGTATTTCATTTTCATGTTTATTTTGGCGGTTGGTGGCTTGGCCTATTTTGTAAACATTATGGCCTAGTTTGATGGCAAATATTATATGTTGAAATTTGAAGGTTGATGTTGTTGATGATTGATGATTTGATGATGCTCATTTAATGAAAATGTTATAAGTTATAGCTCCTAGAATCTAGAAGACGAGATGATTAATCATTAATGTTATATCAATGTGTACTAAATGGTTATATCAATATCTAGATTTTATGTTTTGATGTTTTCTATAGCTAATTTGGCATAATACATGTTTTTTTTTAATTTATATGCATCAAAATATATTAAAATATATATTATATAAAAAACGCTCCCGAAACGGAAGCTTTTGAAAATTTCGCTTTTCGCTCCCGCTCCCGCTCCCCGCTCCCGCTCCCCGCTCCCAACAGCATTGCACTAGCTCCACGACTCTGCCCTATCCATAGGGGAGTCACTCGTGCCTCAACTCAACAACTCTGCACTATCTATCGGAGAGTCCAGTACAATGTGCCTCAACTCAATCCAGTCCATCGGGGAACATGCACAAGAACAACGTGCCCATGTGCACTAACCTCTCCATCCTGTCCCAGGATGTCTGAGAGATCTCCTCACTCTTTTTAGAGTGATTTGGAGAATGCAATGGTCTCTCCATCCCATCTGGATGTCTGAGAGATCTCCTTATAAGATTCACACGACCTTCTACTACCTGTCTGTCTCTACTGTCGATGGGATCCTCCCTTACATGGTTGAGAACCTGGATGAGTAGAGGTACCAACTTCATCATAAGAAAGGGTCAACATCGTCTGTACAAGACGACATCCCACACAGGGATCCAAGTATACTCTATACAAGAGTCCTCTCCACACAGGAGAAAGTTCCTCACAGGAACAACAACCCTAACTATTCTAAGCTGATCATGGTCTACAAGGACCACCTGTCCTAACTAGACTGAACTACTTGTTTGTCTACGAGAACCGCCTGTTCTAACTGGACTGAACTCATTATCGGTCTACAAGGACCGCCTATCCTAACTGGACTGAGTTCATTTTCTGTTTGCAAAGGACTGCCTGTTGTGAACATAGTTCACCTATCCTACCTGGACTGAACTCCTTGTCGGTCTACGAGGACCGCCTGTTCTAACTGGATTGAACTCATTATCGGTCTACAAGGACCGCCTCTCCTAACTGGACTGAGTTCATTTTCGGTCTACAAAGGACCGTTTGTCTTGAACAAAGTTCGCATGTCCTACCTGGACTGAACTCCTTGTCGGTTTACGAGTACTGCCTGTTCTAACTGGACTTAACTCATTATCGGTCTACAAGGACCGCCTGTCCTAACTGGACTGAGTTCATTTTCAGTCTACAAAGGACTGCCTGTCCTGAACAAAGTTCATTGTCGGTCTACAAGTACCGCCTGTCCTAGACTATGAGCACTCCCTCTCACTGAGGGAAGCATTCTCCAATACTCCTAGTCTTTCACGGAAGTATGCAAACTTCACTCTAGAAAGACGCTTGGTGAGAATGTCTACAACTGTTCATCCGTCGAGATATACTGGCGCTGAACTGCTCCTCTCTGTACCATATCTCTGATATAGTGGTACCTGATATTCACATGCTTTGATCTGTAATAAGATACAGGATTCACTGAAAGCTTCACACAGCTTTGATTGTCACAGTGAATCACGGTAGGCTCAAGTGTCTACCCAGAAAATCCTGCAAAGAGCTTCCGAAGCCATACTGCTTTTCGTGCTACAAGACTTGCTTCAATATACTCTGCTTCTATAGTGCTCAATGCTACTGAGGACTACTTCCTGCTGCACCAGGAAATCACTGTAGAACCCAAACTGAAGCAACACTCGAAGGTTCTCTTCCTGTCCACAACACTTCCTGCCCAATCGGAAACTGTATATCCATACAATCTCATATCACTCCTAGAAGCATATCTCAGTTCATATCCCACAGTGCCATGTAAATATCTTAGCAGATGCTTCGCAGCATCTCAATGTACCTGTCTCGGTTCACACATAAACTGATTGAGAGCACACACTGCAAAGCAGATATCTGGTCTAGTGTTAACTAGATACATCAATGAATCGATCAACTGTCTATACATGGTGGGATCTATCAACTTTGACTCGTAAGCTGAGTCACTCAACTTCTTCAAGTTTATCTCTATGGGTGTATTCATGGAATTAAAGTCCATCATACCAAATCTACTGAAGATATCAATGGTATACTTTCCTTGGCTTAGGAAAATCTCATCTTGTCTCTGACACACCTCCAAACCTAAGAAGTAATGCATTGGACGAAGATCCTTCATCTTGAACTCAGAGGCTAGTATCTTCTTGCACCACTTGGTAAGTTTTTCATCTCCTGTGAGAAACAAATCAACAACGTACAGTACTAGTATCAATGGTTTGCCATCCTCAACCTTGTAGTAAAGGTTGGAGTCTGCCTCACTCTTGGTGAATCCCAAGCTCACCAAGTATCCATCAATCCTGTCATACCATGCTTGTGGTGCATGCTTGAGGCCATACAGGGCCTTCTTCAGTCTGCACGTAAGGGATTCCTTCCCATAAATCTCGAAACCCTTTGACTGCTCGATGTAGACTTCTTCCTCAATTACTCCGTTGAGGAAAGCAGTTTTAACATCCATCTGATGTAACTTCCATCCCATAGTTGAAGCAATAGCAATGATCGATCTGATGGAAGTATATCGAGCCACAAGAGCAAATGTCTCATCATAATCGACTCCCTCTTTTTGAGAGAACCCTCTGGCAACAAATCTAGCCTTGTGTTTTTCAACACTCCCATTTGCTCCACGCAAAGTCCGTTGCTAGGTTGCGGGGAAGTGCCCCCCTTCGCCCCCACTCCGGAAGCTAGCTTCGGGCCGAAGCTAAGCCAAAGCACGCTTCCATTTCGCTTCTCGATGAGAGCGTTTTTCGGAAGTTTGCTTTGGTGTAAAAAATTACACTCCCTGCCTCTGTATGGAAGCATTGAGGAAGCTATCAGGAGTGATCGCTTCTTGATAGCTTCCTCAACACTTCCGTACGCTTCGAACTTCGCTTCTCTCATAGGTTCACGTCAACCTGTGTAAAAGGAAAGGAGAAAGGGGGTGGGGTCCACGATTTTAGTATTGGAGGGAAGGAAAAGGGCTTTGGGGGATAAATCCCTCTTCTCCACTCATTCCCACAACAATCCGGAGGAGCATAACATGGAGGATGGAGCCTTAGCTTTAGAGCGCTTGGAGGAAGAGCTTTTGGGCGATGAGGATGACCTTGCAACAACAATGCCGCCGCCATCTTCTACCTTGTTTCTAGATGCACCATCTTTGCCTAGAGGTTCAACTTCACAACCTCCATCTGCATCAGTGAGGGGGGGTTGTGCAGGATCGAGTCTTGGACATGGCTTAGCATTGGTGGCTACTGGGGATGATAATCCCCCTCCCATTGTTCATAAAGCACGAGAAAAGAAAATTGAAATTTCCCATGGAAAGAGGAAACATCCATAAAATCTACTTTTCTTGTCTTTTCTTGTTTACAGTACTTTTAATTTTCTGCACTATTGACTCTTTTATATTTATTATGGTATATTTTGTAAACATTACATGGCATTTCAAGTTTGAAGTTTGAAGTTGAAACTTGAACCTACCTTTGAAGTTCACTATTTGAAACTTTGCATGATTGAGTCATTGACTGCATAAAAGCATATTAGAACTCTTTGGTACTGAGTATGATGCTTCATGAATTGTTTCAACTTTCAACTTTCATTTTATGGTTGATGTTCTCTGTTATAGATTATGTCACTATAGTTTGGTAACTTTGGTTACAACTTACAAGTACTAGTGATGACAAAATGTTTATATATTGAAAATTTGAAGCTTTAAGGTTGAATCTTGATGCTATAACTTATGGAATCATGGATACTCGACCTATGGTTGATGAATTCACTAGTAAATGATTAATGATTGATGATTGATGAATGATGTTATATGGTATTATTGTTTATTTCATGTTTTTATCCTTTCCATAACTAATTCAACATTCTACATGCATTTGTTGACATATATGCATCAAAATATATAAAAAATATATATTATATAAAAAACGCTTCCTAACCGGAAACTTTTGAAAATTTCGCTTCTCGCTCCCGCTCCCTCTCCCGCTTCTCACTCTCGCTCCCACTCCCAAGTAACGTTGGTCTGTTGTGCCCATCTAGGCCTCTTCCAGCCTACTGCAATATCTTTGGGAACATCAACTGGCTCAACTGGATCAATGGAATCGATGGGTTCATCTTCTTCTGCTAACTCCCTCTGAACTGCTGGAGGGGGAGATGATCTCATCTCCTTTGGTTCTAGCACTTTATCTCATCATTGATCTCCATGTCTGATCCTCTGCCTTTCTTGACAACCATCTCTTCTTCAAAGGACACATCCCCGCTGACTTTAATCTGTCTAGATCCTAGGATGTAGATTCTGTACGCCTTTGAAGACTCATTGTATCCCACGAAAGCCCCCTTCTTGCCTGAAGGTTCTAACTTCATTCTCTTCTCCTTGGGCACATGTATATAGACTGGACATCCAAAGATCCAGAGGTGGCCCAATTCTGGTTTCAATCTTGTGAAAGCTTCTTCCGAGGTCATCCTTCCAGGCTGAGAGTCATACTCCTAGAAGCTTCCTGCTGAACATCAACGGGATTCATGTGTCCACCACTTGTTCATCAGAACAAGTCTCATCATCCTTCTCTTGTAGGCCATATCAAATGGTCTTTTCCCTACAAGTCAAATCCTGTCTGATGATTTGTGACATTGCATAATCAAATTTAACCAATTTCTATTTCTATGCAATGATAATAGTTTACATAGGCATCTTGGCTAATACTTTAGCACAACAATTATAAACATGTCTTCCAAACACATCTGGGAACTATCTAGATGTTTGCTATCTCCACATGCCATCAAGAGTGTGCACTACTCTAAGCATGCAGGAAGGAGATATCGTCTAGACTAGCTCCATCATGTGCATAACAAATACAACAAAGGTAAATTATATCAACTGCTTAGAACACTTCTTGATAGATCTGCATATAATGGTTATGAAGACATATAAGACAAAACAAATCTATGTAAGCAAGAAAACCTAATACTTATCTCTTATTGTTTTGTGTGTGGGCTCCCACTACCTTCTTGTGGGAACCAAGAGATACCTCTGTTCTGACATCATTCTTCCTCCAGCGGGATCTGTCTTCTTCGGCTTCTAGTTCTGAGACCTCATTGACAAACTGCAAGAGATCATTTTCTTCTAGTAAGAGAAGAACCCTAGACTTCAAGGAGATGAAGTTGGAAGCCCCTTCCAAACGATCTTCAACCTTCATTCCAATCATCCTGACTGCAGATCTGAAGCAGAAACCCTAGCAGGAGCTAGGTCAAAAATGAAAGTTGGGTTCTTGCAAAACTGACTCCACAGATAGATGCGTCCTATCAATGCGAGTTGAGAGAAGGTAGGGTCGAGTCCAATAGAGAACGATGTACATCTAGATAGTAGTAGCGCAAACCCAAGAAAACAAGAGAGAAACTTCTCCAATAGTGGAGAACCCCAAAAATTAGTCTCCTAGCTGTAGTAGCGAACCTCTCTTAGCTAGAGCGAACTTGCTTGAGTGAATGACCAAATGAGAGGTTGAACTTTCTATTTATACACATCAAAAGGTGACTTTTTCCCTTACTGGGCCGACCTAACTTTCCCTAACTAGGCCGACCTGACTGGGGTAGTTCTGCCCATTGTTTGGGGCAGACTGCCCACTGTTTTGGGGCAGTTTACCCACTGGGCCGACTTGTCTTGTGGGAATACAAAAATCTACATTAATGAATCTTTTCTTTGGGATTTCATCCCAAGGTTTACATTGATTCTTTCAAGGGTTTTACATGATCAAATACATTGATATCTTGTCCCGTAGGAGGTACAAGAATAACTTCTGAAGTTACACTATTTCCAACACACAACAGCGTCAAATTTAGTCAACGACACTGTCAAAAGTCAACAACCGTCTCATATAGGTCAACGACAGCCTAAACATTACTTATTTTGGTCAACATGCACTACTGATCAGAGATGGTAGTGGTTAGGGTTTGATGACAGTGGTCATCTTGCTCAGTGGTTCATCTACAGGAAACCTTCTTCTCTTGGTATGTGTGCCCTAAGGGCAATTTATCTCTGATGTAAAAGTTTGCTCAATTTTAATCTGTTCATGTAAAAATTCAGTCATCTCATATTAAGGAAGATTATTCGTTGCTGGGGTTTTTATTCCTTGAAAGGTTTTCCCTAGGGTAACAATCTTTTGTTCTTGTGGATGGTTGACTCTTCTTTGCTGTTGGTTATCTACTGTTCATTTGCTACTATCATATTATCTCAGAATGATATGTTTAAGGTCTGCTAAAAATTAAAAAGACTGTTATTTTTCTCAAATCAGATCTATGTTAAAAATTTAACATGGTTTCAGAGTAGAGGACGTGAAGAGCACAATTTTGAGCAGGTTATTGTTGCCTACGTGATCTTGGTACAGATCTTAGAAGGTTAAGGTCATTATAGACTTGTTGTTAGCAGATGTTCTAGTGGTTTCAATTTCCTTCAAACCAGAAGACAAACTTGGAGGCTCCACCAACTTCAACTCTTGGAAAGCTAGGATCATGGCTACTCTAGAAGAAAATGATCTTGATGATTTAGTCATCAATGTTGTAGAGAAACCTACAACAAATGCAGGTAGATCAACATTCAAGAAGAAGCAAAGCCAAGGCAAGAAGAGTCATCTATGATTAAGTCAAAGAAAATTTGATGCCTTTCATAACTCCGTTGAAGACTACCAAAGAATGCTTTGATACCTTGACCAAACCATATGAAAAGAAAGTTCCCAGCCATAAAAGAGTTCTGAAGAACAAGCTCCGTACATTGAAGATGGAAAAGGATGAAAGTGTGGCTTCATTCTTTTTGAAGATTTCTTAGGGAAAGGATCAACTCCTAGCTATTGGTGTTACTGTAGATGATGACGATCTTGCTCAAACTGTTGTTGATGGTGTCCCTAGTTCTTGGGAAACTTTTCTATCTAATGTAAATGGTTGTGACGTCTAGCCAGATTTTGAAAGATTATGGCACGATTGTTTGCAAGAAGAAGGAAGAATTCAAAGCAAAAATGGTGGGGCTCTGAGGAAGGGAATCTTACCCTTGCCTCCAAGACAAAGAAAGACAAGAATTTCCTTCATCAAAAGAAAAAGGGTAAGAAGCCTCGAGGTAAGCACATTGATTTATCAAATATTGAATGTTTCATTTGTCACAAAATGGGACATTATGCCAGAAATTGTAGAAAGGAAAAGAGAAAGTTCAAGGGAAAATTTCAGGGATCTGCTGCAAAAGAAGAAGAACCTAAGAAGAAGAAAAACAACAGGTCTTTCGAAGAAAAAGAACCAAGAAGGGACTACTATTTGGTTTCAGCTCTCTCAGGATCCATTACCAATAGTACTAAGTCTTGGTTGGTGGACAGAGGGGCTTCCAGACATATGAGAGGATTTCGAGAAGCTCTTACCAACTTCAAAAAGAAGAAGCTTACTGCTTAGGTGGAACTTGGAGATGATACCCCCTATGACATTGAAGGAATCAGTTCAACAACCCTTTAGTTTGACTCAGGGACTATCTTGCATATCGAAGAGATATTATATGTTCCTGGCTTAAAGAGGCTCTCTTGTGGCCAAAGAATGAAGAGATGAGTTCAACCATGATGATTGCAGTTCGAGAGGGAGGCCTCCACAAGTCATCTGGGCATTCCATTCAAGCATTGGTCCACGACAAAATCAAACCCTGTGAGCTATGGCATCGAAGGTTTGGACACCTTCATTACAGAGCTCTTCCCGGTCTACAAAAGATGGTAAAAGGTATGCCTGAGTTTTCTTCTGAGCATGATGGTGTTTGTAAAGGTTCTGCTCTTGGCAGGAATGCCAAGAAATCCTTTCCTAATAGTAGTAGTAGATTAAAGGTATCTTGGACTTAATTCATTTAGATATATGTGAACCTATGACTACACCTTCTATGAGTGGTTGTTTATATTATGTGATTTTCATAGATGATTGCTCCCGCAAATCTTGGATCTATTTTCTAAAGAGTAAGAATAAAACTTTTGATAAGTTCAAAGAATTCAAGGCACTGGTTGAAAATCAGACAGGAAGGCACATCCGTATCTTGAGGTCAAATAATGGGGGTGAGTTTGAATCTCACCATTTTGATGATCTTTGCTGACAAGCAGGGATCAAGAGGGAGCTAACTGTGCCTTACAACCCTCAACAAAATGGGGTTGCAGAAAGAAAGAACAAGACAATATGTGAAGCTGCCAAAGCCATGTTATGTGATCTAGATCTTCCTCTATCTCTATGGGATGAGGCTGCCAATACTGCTGTATAGATTCAGAACATAAGCCCTCATGCTATTTTGGGGGAGAAGACTCTAGAGGAAGTATTTACAGGTAAGAAACCAGCAGTCGATCACATGAGGATTTTTGGCACTCCAGTCTATATTCATGTGCCAAAAGAAAAGAGAACAAAATTAGAGCCTTTCAGAAAGAAAGGTATGTTTGTTGGTTACAGTGAAAGCTCAAAAGCTTATCGTATCTATGTGCCTGGTCAAAGATACATTGAGGTTAGTAGAGATGTGATATTTCATGAAGAAGATGCTTTTCGCCGATCTGAAGAGCTTCCAAATAATTCAAAATCTCCTCCTTCAGAAGTTTTAGATTCCCCTCATTCAGATGATTATAGGGAGGAGGACGATGAGCTTTCAGTTTTAGATGCTACTATAGAACTAGAGAAGCCTACCGAAGAATTGCTTGAGGCTCCTCCTTCCAAAAGAAGACCTGCTTGGTTTCGTGAAACTCAGCAGGAAGCAGAAAAACATAAAGCTCTTTCAGGAACTTTCAGAGAAAGCAAGAAGCCTCATAAGTACTTTGGTCTTATTACTTAGCTGGGCCACCTCATTGATGCAGAACCTTCCACTTATGAGGAAGCAACCAAACAACAGGTATGGAAAGATGCAATGGCAGAAGAGTACAATTCTATCATGAAAATTGATGTATGGGAAATGGTCCCAAGGCCAAAAGGGAAGTCTGTAGTGACTTCTAAGTGGATTACAAGATCAAACATGCTGCTGATGGTAGTATTGAAAAATAAAGCAAGGTTTGTGGCTCGTGGTTTCTCTCAAAAGGAAGGTATAGATTATGATGAAACTTTTGCTCCATTTGCCAGATACACCACCATCAAAACGATTATCTCCCTCGCTGTAGTTTTTGGATGGAAACATCACCAGATGGATGTGAAGACAACCTTTCTTAATGGAAAAATTGAAGAAGAAGTCTACATTGAGCAACCTGAAGGTTTTGTGATCCATGGGAAGGAATCCCATGTCTGCAAGCTAAAGAAAGCCTTGTATGGGCTAAAACAGGCTCCAAGGGTCTGGTATGCAAGAATTGACAATTACCTTCATAGCTTGGGTTTCTCCAAGAGTGCTGCTAACTCCAACCTGTATTTCAAGGTTGTACAGAACCATCCCTTGATCTTGGTTTTATATGTTGATTATTTGTTACTTACTGGAGAGGAACAACTGATAGCTCAATGTAAGAGAGAGCTTACTTCAAAATTTGAGATGAAGGATCTGGGTCTTATGCATTATTTTCTTGGTCTAGAGGTTTGGCAAAAGCCAGATGAGATCTTCCTTTCACAAGGGAAGTATGCAGTTGATATATTGCGAAGATTTGGGATGCAAGACTACAAGCCCATGAGCACACCTATGGTGTCAAACTTGAAGAAGCTACATGAGTCAACTTCTTGTTCAAAGCAATGTTCCCCCAAGTTTCTGGGACGGGGGGACGCAGGAGTGGGGAAACGCACATTCGGGATGTGTAGAGACCACCCCCAAATTTTAGGGAAATTTGGGGGGACGTCCCTAAAATTATAAAAATAAAATAAAATACCAAAAATAGTATTTCATTTGACATATATTCATGATTGTGCACTGTAAATACTAAATATATTGATTTATTTTCTAAGTAGTACTTAGTAGGGATTGTAAAAAGTGAAAATAATGGAAAAAACATAAAAAAATTAAATTCGCAGGGGCATGGGTGGGGGGAAATGTTTCGTCAGGAGTCCCCGGGACGTCGGGACGCAGGAAACGCGTTCCCGACCCTGCGGGACGCGTCCTTGTGGAACATTGGTTCAAAGGTAGTGGATCCTACCTTGTATCGTCAGCATATTGGATCATTGATGTACCCAGTACACATTAGACCAAATATATGCTATGCAGTGAGTGCACTGAGTCAGTTTATGTTTGAGCCTAAGCACATACATTGGGTAGTTGCGAAGCATGTGCTTAGATACTTGCGGTGCACTATTGCTTATGGGATCAGATACACTCCCAGCTTTGGAGTGATGTTACTTGGTTATGCTGACTTTGATTGGGCAGGCAGTGCAGTGGACCGGAAAAGCACATCTGGGTATTGCTTCAGTATGGGATCAACCATGATCTCCTGGTCCAGTAGGAAATAGGGCTCCATAGCTTAGAGCACAACAAAAGCTGAATATATTGCTGCTAGTGATGCCTGCAGAGAAGCAGTGTGGCTTAGGAAGCTACTATCTGATTTGTTTGGTGGAAAGCTTGAGCCAACTGTTATCCATTGTGATAATTAGAGTTGCATGAAGCTTTCAGAGAATCCAGTGTTTCATGACAGATCGAAACGCATTGAGATGAAGTATCACTTCATCAGAAATATGGTCTAGAGAGGTGCCATGAGACTTCGGTACATTCGTACAGATGAGCAGATTGCAGATGTGCTGACCAAGCCTCTATCATTGACGAAGTTTGTGTACTTCTGAGACAAGCTTGGTATTGCAGAGAATGCCTCTCTCGCTGAGAAGGAGTGTTGATTTTTGAGTAGTATCGAGAGCCATTTTCTGGAAGAATGGAGTCCCCTGGTCAGTTACCAGGAATTTGATTCCAGTCTGGGACTAAAGCTCAGCCTGGGGCTGAGAGCCATTCTCTGGGAGAGTGGAGGCACCTGGTCAGTTACTGGGAATTTGAATTTGATTCCGATCTGGGACTGAAGATCATCCTGGGGCTGAGAGCCATTCTCTGGGAGAATGGAGGTACCTATTCAGTTACCAGGAATTTGATTATAGTCTGGGATTGAAGCTCAGCCTGGGGCTGAGAGCCATTCTCTGGGAGAATGGAGGCACTTGGTCAGTTACCAAGTAGTTGACATTGGTCAACTTGATGCAGCCTGGGGCTGAGGCACCTGGTCAATTACCAGGTCATCACTAGAAGCCCTAGACTGGGTCTAGGTAAGTGATGCACTCCTCTCCTTGGTTAGTGGGCTATGGGACCTTCTCAAGGGACTGACCACCCCTTGTGGAAGTACTTAGCACATGACCTTGGTATTAGTGGGAGCCCCATTTCAGAATGTTTGGTGGAAGATTCAGCTTCACTAGCCCTTATATGTAGAAAGCAGAATTTCGGGTGTTTTTCATCTTTCATATACTTAACAACTCTTTCAACATATCGGTATTTAGGATTTCTGCAAATGAAAACCTAGTAGGCCATATATCCTAGACCTCACGAGTCACATAGATGTGCAAACAAATACTAGTGATTTGATTATAGTATGACAATATTTGGACACTATAGGCCTTTTAGAGCCTCAATGTTTTTCTCATGGTATTTCCAGATTTGGAATCCATGGTAATGAACATTAAATATGGTGTAGAATGGTTGCACCGAGAGTAGCGAGGTGCTCTACAGCGAGGTGCTCTATAGCGTTATGTACCAAAAGTAAAAAGTAGTTAAAAAAATCATGTCTGCTCATTAAATAAAAAAGATCAAAACCAAATAAAAAGTACTTAAAAAAACCCATGTCTGCTCATAAAATAAAAATTTGAAACCAAATAAAGAAGTTATTAAAAAATAAAATAAAAAATAGCATAGATCCATCTTAAACCCAGATCTATCAAGCACCCATAGGGATCAAATTTCTTGAGGTGTAATTTTTTTTGGATTTGTAAAAAATTTAAGATTAAAAAAAATACACCTAAAGAAATTGGATCCCTATTGGTGCTTGATAGATCCGTGTTTAAGATGGATCTATGCTGGGATTATAACATTGAACATTAAATATGATGTGTAGAATGGTATTTCCAAAGTTGAAATTCTTGAATGGTACACTGAATTTGTTGTCTCATATATATATGTTTGTATACTGTTTCCCTGCCTTATCGTATCCACCTTTTCTAAAACAATTCTGTATCTGCATCCCCCAGTGCGCATACTAGGAGCGGGAAGCGGGAGCGCATTTTTCAAAAAATGGTCGGAAACGAAGTGTCTCAGAAGCGTTTATATATATATATATTAAAAAGAGGGGGATATTTTGTCTTATCTCCCCTCTCTAACCCTAAAATCACCCTAGGGCCCACCCACAAAGCCAAAAAACAAAAAAAAAAACCAAAAAAAAAACTCACTTTTCGGCCATTTCCGCAGGTTCAACGGACTGCCCTAGGAAGTGTGCGGGGTTCGATGGCAGAGCGCTGCTGAAGCGCTGCCGGTTCGACCTCGAAGCATTTTGGTCAGAGCTCCGAGCGTGCCGAAGCGTGAAAGCTTCCGACAGTGGCAGGAAGCACTTTTATTTTGCCCGAAGCGAGCTTCGGAATTTTGGAAGCGCGGTTCGAAGGACGCTTTGGGCACGAACTCGCTTGGAGCGCGAATTTGCTCATGGAACCGGGGGGGGGGGACGCTTCGGCAACTAGGGTTTTGTATCTGTGTTGATATCCATCTCATTGCGACTTAGCCTATTGGAGCAGATAGGTTGTGTGGAGCCATACTAGTTTAGCTCGGTTGTTTTGAATCTTGATGGTCGCCACTGTGCACAAATTAATTTGGCAGTTGAGTGGAGATGTTAGCTGTGTACATTTTCATTTGTAATGCATTTATTGAATAATGTTTCACCTATATTTTATGGGGCATTGAATGTTGGTTAGTAGGGGGTCTATAACTAGAGCGTGCAAGATTATATGGATTTACAATTTTACGCATCTTATAACTATATATTTTTCTTGCTATTCCCAGACTGCTGCTGAACATTCTGAAGGACCAGCCCTTCGTGCAGCTGCAGATGCAGCAGATTCATTGATGGATTTAGAGCGTCTAGCTCCTGGTGCATGTGAAGTTTTAGTAAGCAGATTACTTCAACGACTGGGAAGGTCTGCCATTTGTCTTAATACATCTAAAGCTTTTGTTTATATATAATATATTATCAAAATCCTTTTATATTCATAATTTATTCAGAGTTTCAAGCTTTGTTGTTTCATGCAGTACCAAAGATTCTTCTGTTAAAGGACTTCAAGAGTTAGCGGAGCGTGCTCTTACAAAGGGCACTTCTCAATCAACTACACAAACGTCTGGGTCAGGAAAGCCATCAGATGCAAAGAATCAGACAAATATTGACCATTCTGAGAATTCAGGATCGAGCCCACTTGCCAGTTTTCTGCTATCAAGGTTTGCATGATTAACTGGGCCTAGTAATTATTGCCCTTTACATTTGCTTAGCAGCTGTTCACAGTTTAAAGTAAATATTATGATAAACAAGGTTCTGTGATAGGTGTATTGTTTCACCATGATAACTAGCCATTTCTTTTCCTGTAGGTGGCAGAGTCAAGTTGTTAACTCGAAGTAATAAGATTCAGAGACTTATCTCGTTTGGTTGGGCTTTGGAAGGATAATGCAAGTTAGTGACACATCAAAAACTGTCGTTCCTGTAAGTTAAATATTACATTGTTTACCAAGAATTTAGTCTGTCATAGAAGACAAGCAGATCAAGCAACTCTGCCCTTTACAGATTAGTGTTCCTTCCACTGCTAATGCATTGAAGGCATTGTGTCGTACTTTTCCTTTTCTCTGAACAAGACTTTGGCGATAAGCAAAATGCATTCATTTTGCTATATAATGAAAGAAACAATTACAAGGACTATAGATAACTATGAGGTTGTGTATAGGAAGTTATATGATCTTTGTATGGGTTTAAATGGTATGCTTGTTCATAATGTTTTAAATACTTGTGGGATCGTCGGAGGGGGTCTTTTGCTCAATTTATCCAGTGCTTTTCATAAATATTTGCCTATAAAAATAGGCAGAGACTGATATTGAAGTATGGTTTCTACAGCGGCACAAATGTGTTGTAAATCACTGGTGATTTTACCAGCTTTTTGTACTCTAGCTCTGAACATGCATAAATCTCACTCAACCTTTGCATAATAGCAATGGGATGGGGCTTTTATGTAATTTGATTGTTGTATTATTTAATATATATTTTTCTCATAATTACATTTAGCTTCAACCTGTTGACCTTGCCATATTTTTCTCAGAGAATTGCCATATTTAAGGTTGAGATTCAAGAATGCCAACTCTTGGTGAACTATGAGCCTGTCCACATTTTGATAGTTTTTCTTATGAATGTTTTTATCATAAGCAATAAACTTGAAAGAACAATTGGTTCATTTTTCGTTAGCTTCTATGCTGCTCAAATATTTTCCTTTCTTTAAATAGCTGAAATCCAGGTAATTTTGCCAGTTTTTGCAAAGCATGGAAAAAAACTCTCAAAATCATCTTGGGCCTTGGCGCAGTCTTTTCATGCATTGAGACTTACAATAAGAATCAAATCACTCCAACAACACAATTCTTTGAGATTGAAAACACCCTCGTAATTTTCATAAAGATTGAACATTGGCATAACCTCAAAATTGTAAAAAAATGGTAGGCTGAATGCATTTCATAGTAAAGGTTATTGGTACGAGTAAAATGGATCTCTATCGAAAAAAATTATTTTCTTATTGCAGTGAATTTCAATTAATCCTTTCGAAAATATATATTTTCTGAAGGCTCCATAAAATTTACATTCTTATTTGCAAGATTCATCTATCCTGTTTATGGTCCTGGACTTGTATAGGTCACCATAAAGGTTTCTAGATGTTGGAGACATTTTCCACATGAATAGATGTTGGAGATTGTTACGTCGTTCTAGTAACAACGCACCTACAGATGTGCCCCAGGGAGAGAGGGTCATTTTTTCCTAACCAGGAGGGGTGTTATCCAGTTTTTTTTGAGTGGGGGTTATGGCCAAACCCTTTGGTTTCTCCCCTGGGAGTACTATGGCTTAGTGGCATTGCTGACTACTTCATGAAAGGGCTTGAAGCCTTGAGGTTGGTGTCTGGGGCTTCCAGAGGTGGGTCACTGGGTCACATGACCCCCACCTTGTTTTATCATTCCAGTGGCACTTCTTTCAGCATTGAGGCTTATGCCTCTCCTCCAGGTCACCTTCCACACCCTCCTGGTCCTCCAGTTCAAAAACGCCCTCTCTCCTTGGGCTCCTTTTGATGATGACGTCATCCTCCATGCCAAGCTGCATTGCTTGATTAGGGGGGGTGTTGAGGGATTTTCACTACTGTTGGGGGTTAGATGGGGTATGACGACCCCCCCTCCGCACTCCAGCCTTCATATCGGAGTGATATGCTCATTTTTAGCTATTTAGTCATGTGTGGGTAAATTCTGGGAAAAATGTCCCAAATTACCCACAGATTTGATTATTTTATATTATTTTTGTTTTAATTTTAAGTTGACATTTTTTAATTTCAAATTGACATTTTAAAGGCATGTTGACCTGGATATTTTTATATTTTTATAAAGTAAGTGTGAGAAGGTATAAATCAGTGAAGCACGACTCGGCTAGGACTCGCGAGTCTCCACAAGTCGACTCCCAAACCGTGCAATCGGCACATACTCGCCAGCATACTTGTGGACTCTCCGAACTCGCCGGAACCAACATTCACTCGTTGAACTCGGTCGTTGACTCGTTGAACTCGACCGTTGACTGACAGACTCGAATCGCGGGTTGATGGTTCCAGCTCGCCAGTTTTCGGGGTTTTGGAGGGAAATGGAGAGGGAAGACAACTGACTCTGTGTGCTATATTTTTTATCAGTCCGCGACTCTGTGTGCTATATTTTTTAACAGTCCGCGACTGGACTTACCTTAGCTCATAATCGAATGGGATAAAGGGTTCAGGCCCCGTAGGGGAAGCTGCATCTCGGGGGTTGCCCCTGAACCCGGATCCATCTTATCCCATAAGGGACTCAACTTGAAGCACATCATTCGGGTAATCACTCGGCTACAGATGGATCTCTCTGTGTGCTGTATTTATTTTGTATTTTTTTTTTAATTGTTACGTTATATTTTTTAATAATGGTTATATATATATATTTTTAAATGTTTGGTTATATATTTTTTTTATAACTATATAGTATAACCTATAGTTATGGTTTATAACTTTATTGTATAGTTTTTTTTATAATTTATTTTTATAGTTTTTGTTATATATATATATATATTGTTATTTTTTATATATTTATATTTTTTTGTTATATATAAACCTTTTGTAATTTATAATATTTATTGTTAGATATATATATATATATAATCTGTTATATATTTGTTATTTTGTTATAAATTTTTGTATTATATATTTATTTATTTTGATTTTATTTGTTAATTTGTAGTTTATAATATTTATTGTTAGATATTTTTTTATTTATAATTTTTCATTATATATATATATATATATATATATATATATATATTTTTTTTTTTTTTCTTTTAATTTGTTATTTTGTTATAAATTTTTATATCATATATTATTTTTATTTTTATTTTATTTGTTATTTTTTTATTTATCATATTTGTTATTTTATATTTTGTTATATTTTATATTTTATTTTAATTATGTTATATATAATAATAATATATATATTTTACTTTATTTTCTTCATATTTTAAAATCTAAACTAATGTCCTATTTTTCTGTATCGGTATTTTTTTTTTTTGGTCATATTTTGTTTTTTTTAATATTCTCAATTATTTTTGTTATTTTAAATTTTATTATTTCTGTTATTTTAATTTTTTTTATATATTATATTTTTTTTATTTCTATTATGGGTTTATGGTTTATGTTTATGGTTATGATTTACGATTTATGAACACCATGGTTTATGGTTTATGATCACTATTTAAATTTCTACATACAAGATTGATTGTGTTATGTCATATAATCATAGTTTGAGACAATGTTATGAATTATTGCATAAATTGTAGTTTTATAGTTGATATGGATTGGAAACGCTTTTAAACTCTTTATTGTGCAAAAAATGTACAATATTTTTATTTTTTTTCCTATTTGCTGAGTCTGTCCCGAGTGTTTCCCAAGTCCACGAGTCATATGCCAGCCGAGTCTTTGCAGAGTCCGAGTCGTGCAACATTGGTATAAATAAACCTCTCTTCACTTCATTTTAACATAACAACTTATGGGATAAAACATTATGTTACTTTTTTACCCTTCTTAGGGCTCTTGGATTGATGCGCACTTCTTGAGAAGGATATATTTTTTGGTTTGAAGGAAATCTCTTCAAGTTTCTTTGGTTCTTACTCTTTGCTAAGGTGATGCTAGAGTTGTTTGCTTAACACATGCACAATAAGGTATCTAAGTTCTTCTCTTGATTTCTCTTTGTTAAATGTTGAATGATGATGCTTGTCGTTGGTTGAATGGTAGCCATTAATGCTGCATTTTGTCTAAGTTAGGTCATTTTCAGCCTTTTTTACTATAGCATTGTAAGGGACATCCTCTAGAAGGAGTCCTTTTGAAGCTTGAGCTTTAGGTCTCAAAGTTTTGCCCTAACTAGGCCTCCTTTAACCAACTCTTTTGGTTGTTGGAGAAGGCCCTAGTTTGCCAAAATTTGCAAGTACCATCTCAAGAGGAAGGCCATTTTCCTTGATGCCCTAGGTTTAGGGTAAAACCTTAAAACCCTAAGTTTGATACTCCTTTCTATATACATCAAACCTTAGTTTGTACAATTGTAATTATTATTTAGGGTTAAATTTTGCATTTTCATGTGTAAATCTACACTTTCATGTGTAAACCTATTTAAGGTCACAATGGCCTAAGACCCTTGGCCATACTCATGATAGTTTGTCAAATTGATGCTAAGGGTTAAATAATTGCTAAAAATGATGTCCAAGTTAGTAATAATGTGAAATTAGATCCAAATGGACAAGGTGGGTCACATTAAGAGAAATTCCCAATTCAAAGTTGTAATATATCCATCCAAATGAACTGTCATGGAGGAAAATTACTAGTTCCCTAGGTTGGGGGTGGAAGCTGTTGAAATACTGAGAGGGGAGTGAATCAGTATTTGCCAATCATCAATAATTTTAATCAAGAGCAAGTTGCTAATCACCAATCATAGCAAGCATATCATTAACATTCATGAAAAATAACAAGATGCACAGTACACAATATTTTTACGTGGAAACCCAAGTCTTGGGGGTAAAACCACAGAAGCCTTTTATGATAAAATTTGACCCAACAACAACTGGGGTTACAAATTTAATACAACTTCTCCAGCTACAACTGGAAGGGGCTACAACCCCTAGGCTTCGTCAGCTGCAACTGACGAGCTGCTACAACAGCTCAGCTCACAAAATTGTGAGCCCTAGCACCACCCTACTGCCCTTGAGAAGAAGAAGACTGGACCTGTGGACCTGTTAAAACCAATCACTGAACTTGCTGCTGATAACCTCTGCTCTCTTATCACTGCCAAGTCATCACTGTGTACTGATAAGTCATTTCACTGCCATACATTCACACATTACTGTTTCACAACCACTGTATACTTCACTGTTCATACACTGCTGTATGTATCACTGTACATATACTTG
The DNA here is from genome assembly GCA_027924585.1 of Larix kaempferi. Lineage (NCBI taxonomy): Eukaryota > Viridiplantae > Streptophyta > Pinopsida > Pinales > Pinaceae > Larix > Larix kaempferi. The sequence goes on along the minus strand of BSBM01000072.1, from coordinate 8,696,067 downwards.
TACACTTATTGTACATACATCACTTGTACACTTACTGTACATACATCCCTGTTCATAACTTGTACTCTCACTGTGCATACATCACTTGTATAAACCATCATAGTCATCAATATCATATCATCATTATCATGGGGTATACTTCACATATCACTATACATGTTCTGCTGTACATCCAATCAATACTGTATATGCATACCTTGATGACTTCAAACAAGAATTGTGTATAACCTTAGAAAATTCAAGATTGTACTGTAGATGACCCTAAACAAGACAAACCTTTCACTGCTTCAAAATCGGGATTGAGGATGCTTGTAGATGACTATAATTACTGCATGTACCACTGTGTACATTACTGCATATACTTCTTACACATCACAGTCATCTTATATTTACTACTGTACTCTTTTCAAGAGAGACAATCATCATACCTTTCATAAGCAGTGCATATAAAGGACTTACATCAATACTGTATTCACTGTACATTCATCACAGTATACTGTACATACACTCGTGCATTATCATCATACATACCTTGTTTATTCAATGTCTGAGTATGTCAGTGTAGAAGATCTTAAACAAACCTCATCCATCCAAATGAACTGTCATGGAGGAAAATTACTAGTTCCCTAGGTTGGGGGTGGAAGCTTTGGGATTTGAAATAAGGGGGATAATAAATGATGTTTGGACATTAGAATGGCATCCTCCTCTTGTCATTTCGAATCCATAAGAAGCCCAACGTTCTTGGGATGACTTGGAAGTTCAATATACTTGGCATGACTCAATTAAAGTCGAATTGGAGTGGAAGAGTAACTCCCATGGAAGAGGAAGAGGCATTTTGGAGCTAGTGGGACACTTGAACTAGATTCCCTAGTTCTATGACAACAATGATGAAGATGCTATGACACCTATGACACAAATCAGACCTGAATGCTGACATCTGACATATATGACATGTCAGGGCTAAAAATAGCCTCCAAGAGGGCGCTCAAGGGAGTTAGGGAAGCCAAAGAGACACCTATTCGAATTTGGTGGAGGAGGAGGCTAGAATTGGAGGGACAAGTGGGACACATTGGAATCTCTTCCCAACTTGAGTTGGCATTAATCTCTTGGAAGGAATTCGACCCATGGAGGACCTTAGAAGTTTATAAAAGAAAATAACAAAGAAGGATAGTGGCTTTTGATCATTTTAGAATTTTCATTTTGCATTTGGAGAGGAGAGCTAGTGGAGTGCTACTCTACTTGCCTGGTAGAATTAGGGTTAGAATTAGGTCTGCAATTTTATGTTAAAAACCCTAGAAAATCAAAAAAATATTTTTTTTCGATTTTTTGGCCTTCCTAAAATTTCATCCCTCTCTCATACAATTTCGCCTTGCCTTACTTAGCTCTAAAAACCCTAGGGCGAAATTTTAGGAAGCCCTAAAATCTTTTAAAAAATAAAAAATTCATAAAAAAACCCTAAAAAAAAAAAAAATCATAAAAAACCCTAAAAAAATCAAAAAATAAATTTTCTCCAATTTTTGGACTCCCTAAAATTTCGGCCCTCCTCCCTATAATTTTGGCCTACCATTTTAAGCCATAAAAAACCTGGAGCGAAATCTAAAAATTTTAAAATATCAAAAATCCCTAAAAACCCTAATTTTGCATGTGTATATATTAATTTTAGGTTTGATTTTGTATTTTTCTTTTGTAATTAGTTTTTTATTTTTGTTTTGTACATAAATTTCAAAAGGAAAAACCTAAACCTAAAACCCTAAATCTCTTTCCCCTTTGACTGCCCTATACCTAAAGCCTTGTACAGCACCCCACGGCCTCCATTTTGGAGCCTTCACAAGGCCCTAAGATGCCCTTATCAGACCTCTCCTATCTGCTGTTGTTGGTCTGCTCCTGCTAAATATTGTCACCATAGGACAACCTTACCTTCAAGCATACTTACCTGTGAATACAAGCAAGGAAGAGGGTTAATTGTCAATGTTGGTAAATGCAACTAAGGTCTGAAAATCTACCAAAAAGAGGTCTGAAATCTGCTCTATATTAGGTCTGAGAATTGTTATTACAGTCTGAAATATATTGGTTTATTCAATGACAAGACCACTCAGAATTTAAATTACCATTTGCATGTATCTTCTATGTTTTTTCATTGCCACAATATCTGACCTCAAAAGAAAGTTTTCTTACTGCTGTTAGAGACACATTTTTCACAGAGTTGAGTGCATGGAAGTTAGAAAAGTGAACTATAGTTGAAAGTATAGTTGATATTACTTTTCTATTGCCCTTTTGCTATTGTGACTAATTAGTATTGACTATACTGCTATACTGTATCGAAACATTGGATACTTACATTCACTAGAGTTGAATCACATACTCTTCTCATTGACATCTACATTTACTTGAAAATCTATGTTGATAAAGGTGTTATATTCCGTAGGTATTAAGTAATCACACATTCTTATCATTGATGCTTACACTCATTTGATGATCCGTGGTATTTGGTTGATGCTATTCCTTATTAAATGATCTATTACCTGTTTGAAAGTTATTGGATACCTTATACCATTTATGTTGCATAAACTTATACATTAACCCATCATCTACAAGCACTTCCTACTATTTGTATGTCTTTTCCATTCATAAGGTTGCTTTGATTCAAGGCACTGGTCTCTAATTTGGTCTCCTAGAAGACATAGTTTCCTCATCCTAAGGTGTTTGCAGGTCATTGAAGGTCTCTCCCCTTGGAGGTTTCGACTCTCCGAAGCAGTTGGAGAAGTGGCTAAGGTGACAGTGGTCACTTTCTCCTACATTTGTTCATCGGATACTAGCCCTGCTAGTCCGTCTGGTAACAAAGACATTTCCACACTAGAGATAGAATTACTAGATGGAAAATAGTGGCCAAGTACATATAAGTACAAAATTAGCCAAGTTGTAAAACTGTGATTTTTCATCTAAAATGTAAATAACTATTTTTGGATAATGCTCATACTATTAGACTATATCGCTACAATGCATGGAATTGCCTTACAATTCTACTTGCATTTGTTGATCTGGATTCTGGACTAAGGTCAGGTTCAAGGGACAGTTAAGATTCTTGATAGGAACAGGATTACATAAGTTAGCATATTTGCCTAATGTCTGCCCCATAAGGTGTTGGTCGCAATGCAAACAGAACAATGAAGAAAGGCATCAAAGAATCAAGATCTGGAATACGTTTTATTACAAGAAAATCTCTACATACATGATATGATAGCTTGGAGTTGCAAATGATACCACTCAAGCTATGTGGAAGATTTTCAAAGATGCATGATACAATGGCTCTAAGGTCTTTCTTTACATACGTGGATTATGTAGCAATTGCAATAAGGCTTGTATGGTTCGTTTTCGCTTTTCCTTTCCATTGTTTCTTCTAGCTTGTATGATTCATTTTTGTGTGAGAGAAGTACTGCTTATAGTACTTATAGCAGTCCCTTTGGTTTAGCTGCTGCATTATGAGGGGCATATCTATGCTGTCAAAATCATCTAGGACACACCTGTCCCCATTCACATCCACTCGGGGGTATTGAACCCAGGTTTCCATGTTAATACAAGTCCAATCATCTTGCTTCTTTCCGCCAGACACATTTATGTGGGCAATTGTGATTCGTTTTTACTTATCCTTGTCAATGTTTCATCCATCAATAGATCAACTTCCACAATGTAGCTTCAGGGTTGATCTATTTTTGCATTGATGTTGTGGGATTTTGGTTCTCGCAGTGTGTTTCTGGTTTCTTTTAGTGATGTTGCATACCTTACATTTTATAGAGGAACGTGTTAGCAGTAGCACGCAAATCTACACTGTAGATAACCAAAGGCAACTTACGAAATCTGTTTTGAAAAGAGTGCAACTTGTAGGAATTTTATCCCTCGTGTCACTGATAAGTTCTTCTCCATTTGGGCTGGTTTGAATCCAACCTTATACACTTGCAAATCTGCATTGAAAACATGGATAAAGGGCAGCGAAATATGACCATTATAAGTGCTAAAACACCAAATCTCTGAGTCTAAATGAATATATCAGCGTGTTGATCAATCCAAGCTTGCGAAACTGAGTTAAAATGATGTAACAGCATGTAAATCAACCACAGATCTGCAAATAAAATATTTATAACAGCGGATAAACTTGATCTTGGGCTTCTGTCCTTCTCGAAATCTGCAATAAAAGACTTAAAACAGCAGTTTAAGATGCCTTTGGTCAGCAAGTTAATGCTGCCAGAGAGTTGTATGAAAGGTTTTGTTTTAAAATGGAGGAATTTCCCGCATTACAACAGCATTCAAATGAGGAAAAATACTATAAATGAAGAATAAACTCAAAGTACAGGCCTAGAATGATACCAAAATTACTGTGCAAATAAATTACAGATCAATAAGAAAGAAGAGCTGGAAAACCGAGCATAATCTAACTTCACTTTGCATTAAATCAAGAGGTTGGTCCACCATAGAGACGAATACAGCCTGATCCAATAATGTCCCTGCACAAAAATCAAGGAGCATAGAAGAAGAGAGAATGAGGCAACTTGTTTGCTGTTGCTAATGAGAAAATCCAACCTTTAAACAATGCACCTTCTCTCCTTTTATTGATTTCAAACCCTAAATGCTCATGCAAATGAATGTCATGCACCTTCTCCAAAAGTGTCCAAGCTTCCTCATGCACCCTCCTTCTTGGTCTGAGTTAAGTGGAGAGAAGTCAACTGCATGCATGGAGTTTCGGTTGAGTTAGAATGTTAGTTTTTCAAATTTTAATCAATATTATCTAGGATCTTATCTGAAAGAATAACAAGCACAGCATAACACAATAGACACAAAGATTTTCCTCGGAGAAACCATAAAGGAGAAAACCCCGCAACTTCCTCAGAGATAGAACCGTCACCAATACAATATCACAAAAAGTAAAACCCCAAAACAAGATGGTCTTCTGCAGCTCTCTCTCTTTCCTCTTATGTGAACTTATCTTCTGTCTCTCACTAATGCAAACTTGAGTGAGTGAGTGTGTGTGTGTACAAATGAGAGAGCCTAGCTCTCTATTTATACTTTACTTTTGGGGTGACCTTTTAACTGACTAGGTTGGCCTCAATAAACTGTCTGGGCCGACTTCTCTAGGAGACTCAATAATACATCTACATTTGATTCTTTTGGGGGACTTTTCCCCGACTTACAATGGAGGCTTTTACCTCAATGACCTAGTATGACTAAGCATCATAATGACATCCCCGTATGGAGGAAAAACATCTCCGCCGAAGGTACAAATAAAATACAATATAAAGTACAATGGAATATCTTTCGAAGTTACAATAACAACAACACTCCCTCTTAACTAGGAAGGTATTCTCCCGTCACAGTCATCAACCCCATTGGACACAAGTCTGGATAACGTCATCATCGCTGGATCATCATCAACGCTGGAACATCGTCATCGACATTGGTTCATCTTCGTCGCTGCTGCTGCAATCCTCATCATGTCAATCATCGATTGGTGACATCTCTTGAATCTACTCGTCATAGGAAGTTTTACAGAGCCAACCCTTTTCATGTTGGATGTAGGCCTAGCCCTCATGTAGGTCTTCATCATCTATGCGAGCAAGCCATCAAGTAGGTACAACCCAGGACCAGTCATTACATTGCCACAACAATCACCTACATCTCCTATTATTGTCTCATCGTATCCAGATCATCTCATCATCACACGGAGCACGGCCCAGATGCACATCACACATCCCACAATGGTCAGCCCGCGTCTGCGAGCATGGGAGAACAAACCTGCCACCATGCGAGATCCTTCCTAGGCGCATATCAATAAAAAAGAATTAAAAAAAAAAAGAATTGTAATTTAAAATTTGAAAATATCAATATTAACAAATTTTAATGGGAAAGAATAAAAATTTAATGGTAAAAATAATGCATAGATATTGTTGAAAGAACCAAATTTTAAACCAAAATTTAAATTACCATCTCATTTAACCATATGAATGAATGATTACGAAGCATTATTTTAGTTTTTAATGATGTTTTTATTATTATTATTTCATTTAACTATATGAATGAATGACGAGCATAATTTTTTGGGGGGCTGTGATAATTCCCAACCATTTAAACTGACATGAACTCACAAATTTGACAAGTACAATATCCAACTAAGTAAATTTCGAAGAGTCGTCACACTATCTTTGTAAATTGCAAGCTATTACCAAGAGTTATGACCCTAACACAAATTGCTAACATTCATTACATTTTTGCATCGCATTAAAGTTCATTTTTTTGGTCCACAATTTCTATTTGCAATGTACAATGCAATTATCATGCACCCTAATCATGACTTCTACAATGCGTCGAGAGCTTTGTTTCAATTCAAAGTTATATAAAATCATTATGGATATCACATGAACTAGTATATTAAAACGTCGAGAGCTTTGTTTCAATTCAAAGTTATATAAAATCATTATGGATATCACATGAACTAGTATATTAAAACTTAAAATGTAGAAATTACTAAAACAATGTTCAAAATCATGGCATTGTAGGTGGTTGAGAAAAATATTCACATGGTAACATTTTTTTTTTAATTAGATTCCTTTTATCATGAGTTGAGTGTCTATCATGTGTCTCTCAACAAGTAGCCATTAGTGGCAGGTATCTATTTTCTATTTTGTGAAAGGAAACTAGGGCTTGCTCTTGTACCCAACCATTCTTTTGCATGAACCAGCACACATCCACATGCATGAGCATAAGTACAAGCATGTCACTAACAAGACTTGAACCTTGGTGACATGTGTCTCTCAACAAGTAGCCATTTGTGGGAGGTATCTATTTTGTGAAAGGAAACTAGGGCTTGCTCTTGTCCCCAACCATTCTTTTGCATGAACCAGCACACATCCACATGCATGAGCATAAGTACAAGCATGTCAATAACAAGACTTGAACCTTGGTGAGGTCTATAGTATCTACCTACTTTCAGTGATTAGGTCAAGATGTTCTTGATGGGAATGCCATTTTTAGAAAACAAAAGCTAGTAAAACTGAACCTCTATTTTATTTAGACATAACATTGGACCAACCATCACTCTATAAAACAAAAATTCATCATTCCTTGTATGCAGCAAAGGGTGATGCTTCTCACTCACCACTTGAAAGGCAAAGGCAAGGGGATTCAAAAATTTTAATGAAAGGGAAGCCCCATTACTAAAAGATTAAAAGATTCATACATTTCAAAGGATGCGTTTCACTCACCACTTGAAAGGCAAAGGTAAGGGGATTCAAAAATTTTAAGGAGAGGGAAGCCCCTTACTAAAAGATTAAAAGATTCATAAATTTCAAAGGATAGGGGAAGACACTTTTAAGAACTAAACAATTTTTAGGGGACATGAAACCAATTAAAAAATTTAGGGAAGGATTCATTCACAACCTAGGGAGTTTCATTGTGTCCTAAAACTTAGTCACTTTTAAGAAATACACAATTTTTAGGAGACATAAAAAACAATTAATTTTTTATGAAATGGTTCATTCACAACCTAGGGAGCTTCACTGCATCCTAAAACTAATTTCAAATTTTATAAAACGCTATTAGTTGCTAGAGAGATGTGGTGTTGTTGTGACATAGGGGTTGTAGGTTGTGTTGCCCCTTGGGGATATTTCTTTCTATGAGAGGTCAATGGGCACTTGCTTTAGATGGAGTAAGCACCACTTGTTTAATTGGAGTAGTTTTGTTCAAATGAGCTTGAAATAAATTTTCAAAATGTATTAAGAAGAGCTTGTATATTTTATTTTAAAATTAATTTATTTTTTAAAATATGAAAATTATTATTTTTTTACATTTTGATCAAAATGTTTTTTTTTTGTTTTTATTTTAGTTTATAAGTTCTTACTTTCACACATATATGGCTTGGTAATATCTGGCCCTAAATTATATAAAAACTGTTTTCATACTTGACGGTTGGAGAAATTTAAATAAAAAAAATAAATTGGTATGAGCATTGATCTCTTATTAAAAACTTAAAAATATATATATAAGTAACATGTTGACAATATTATGGGGGATTATGTTGAGCACTACTCTTCACGAGAGATAATTTCATAAGGTGATGGATGTTGCAACTTTTTATGTAAACACATTATACAACTTGACGAGAACTCTAGTCCTAAAAGTCAATTTTTTGTATGAAAAACACCAAAATCAACTGTTAGCACATTAGTTTTTTCAAAGACTAAAATAGAGCCTCTCCTCTTCATGGCCATCACTTCTCCCTCTCCTCTTTTCTAAAAGTTTTTAAAATTTTTTTAATAAAAAATGAAAATTAAAAAAAATTGTAAAAACAAATTAAAAGATTACAAATTTAAACTATGTAATTAAATTTTAAAAAAGTTTAAAATATATATATGTTAAAATATATCATAATTTTTTTAAAACATAATAATAATTAAAAAAGAATTTAAAAAAAAATTATTATTATTTTTAATTAAAAAATTAAAATTTTTATTAAAAATGAATTTTTACTAAAATTAAAAAAAAAAAAATTAATGTTTTTTTTTTAAATTTGTTTATATATATAATATATATATTCTTTATTTTTTAATAAAAATTTCAAATTAAAAAAAATAAATTATTTTTTTCAGTAAAATTTTTAATATTTTTTAAATATCATTTTTAATAAAAAAAATAAATTAAATTATTCTTTATTTGATATAAATTTATTTTTTTTAATATTTTCAATTATTTGTATTAATGTCATTTTAAAGTTTTTTAATTTATTAATTTTGTATTTGAAATTTTTTAACATTATTATTTTTTTCAAATTTTAATAAATAATTTTTAAAAAAATGGTTAAGTTCGTTTATTTAAAAACCAATAAATTAATTGTATGTATGTTTTTCAATTTTTAAAGTTTCATTGAAAAACATTATACATTTTTAATAAATATTGTTTTTTTGTGTGATTAAAATTTTTGTAATTTTATTTTTTAAAAAAAATGGTGTATTGCTGGTATCACCATTTTTTGATTCAGGGGAAAAACTAATTACTAAATGCAACTTATAAAAAAACAAAAAATAATTTAGAGTTCTCGTTAAGTTGTATAATGTGATTGTAACATGGGGGAATACCGTATCTTCACTTTTTATATCTGAGATTTCAACTTAAAAAGAAAATATTTTTTGAAATTTAGGTTGAAGTGGTTTTTTTTTTATCCTAAAATAAATAATCATATTATTCTCTAGATATCAACTCTTTTTAAATATTTTGATTTTTTTGTCAAAAGAAGAGAGGGATTTCCCATCTCAATCAAATATCATTTTTTTAAATGAGCCGAACAAAAATATTCGCTCACACAAAAATTACCAAAATATTTGGAATATGGAATAAGCCATGAGTGAAATATATAAATAAGAAATAAGATATGATATTGATGATGTTTTACAATTACAATGATAGGATTTATATAAGCCTTATCGTGCATTTTCAAGTATAAGGGCACGTCTGTTGACTTTTCTTAATTAATTAATTATATTTATTAATTATTAATATTGATATTTAATGTTTATATATATTTATATATCTTATTAGGTTATATAATTTTTTATATAACATTGCCTTCTACTTAGAGATGCTTTGTCCTCAAAGCATAATTATGGAAGATTCCTATCCTTTGTTCTTATTCGTAACGTGTTCTCGTGATCTTCTAAACTTGTAACTTTGATACTTGACGAAACAAGGCGATATGAGTTACGAATTCCAAAGAAAAAATGCCGCATCGTTTGTGAAGTGGTCCATCTGAGATCTATCTTCATCGGAGCTGTTTGTTGATCGCTTTGTTGGATGGAACTTCTCGTATTTCGCTTAGTTTGTTGATTTTGAGTTCTTTCTTTTCCGAATTCATAATTCTTCTGTTTATGTTCATTTTGACCATGTTGCTGGTCAAAATGATTTGTATAATTTGGGTGTCGATAGGGCGTTCTTGTTGTTTATTCTTTTACTAAATTGACTTATTTTTCCTCAACTTGAATTTGTTTTTCAGAGAGTCTGGATGCTTCCTTCTGGATTTGTTCTAATTTGTTCTCTAATAGATTGTTATTATGCTGAATCTTCTCGAACTTTTCATCTTGCAACTTTTTGTCCTATGTTAACTTCTTGATTTGTTCTTCTAGTTCTTGATTAAGATTTCTTCGGCGTTGATTTTCTTCTTGCTTTTCTAGTATTGTTTGATTAAGATTTCTTCGGCGTTGATTTTCTTCTTGCTTTTCTAGTATCGATTCTTTAGTTATGTTTCTTTAGTCAAAATATTTCTTCCGTATTGTTTGATAAGTTGTTATTGATTTTTGAGATTTCCAACTTGTGTGTCTTCTTATTATCATATTTTTGCTGGATTTCTTTCTTCTGTTGTTGATGTCGACATGTCTCTGATTCTTGACTTTCTAACTTTCTCTGGGCTTGCGCCAATTTATTATCTTTGTCCATGACAAGCTACTTTAAATGTTTTATTTTTAATTCGAGATTGTCATCGTTTCTATAAAGTGATTCTTAGTTATTTTCAGACTTTTTGATTTTGTCTTCAAGATCTTGATTGTGATTTTTTAATTGAGATATTTCTTCATTCTTAGCTGATAACATTTTCTCGATATCTTCATTAGCTTTTTCCAGCTTTTGATTTTGATCTTTTAAGCGATGATTCTCTTGTTCTGTCAATTGATCAAGAATGCTCCGCTTACTTATCTCAAATTGTAGGTTTGTATTGCTTTCCTTGTAGTATCCTAATTCGCCTTCCAATTTCTGTATTTGCGATTGCAATTGTGATTGACCTTGATTGTCTTTCATAAAAAAATATTTACCACATATTGGACATGAGCGATTGCAATTTTTAAAAACTGTCACATGTTGGAATTCCATTTCGCAATAAGAACCCTTAGTCTAAATTTTGGACTTATATATGGAATCCTTAATTCACCACTCACTTCTTCAATAATCGCTTCAATGACTTCCTTCAATATATCTATTTTTAATAATAATTGTAAGATACAATTATTAAATAATAATAATAATTATTACTATTATTAAAAGCTAATAATAATAATTATTACTATTATTAAAAGCTAATAATAATAATATTATTAATAAATATAATATAATAATTATTATTAATGATAATAATTATTATTAATAATTATAATAATTGTTTTTGGAGTGGAAGGATAATAAAAATGGTGTGGATTGGGTGGTTGGGAGGATTGATTGTTACTTTCCCCACCCAAGTTCAATTAAATCTTTTTGGTAGCCTTAAGATTTCTTATGCACTTCTAGTTTTTATGTTCTAACTTTAACTTTATTATTAGCTTTCACAAAACCACCCTTAAGAATTCTTATGCACTTCTAGATTTTGAATATATTATTTTCACAAATGCTTCCAATATGGTTGGAAAATAAACCATCTACTATTTCTAAAAAACCAGGTGTGGTTTCTATATTTTCTTTTCTTTTTACTTCTTCTTTTTTTTTTTTTAACTTCTTTGATTTTACTTTTCTTTTTATTTCTATATTCTCTTTTCTTTTTACATTTCTTTTTTTCTTCTTTTCTTTTGTTTTTTTTTTACGTTTTTTTTTTCCTTCTTGGTCAAAGACCACAATTTTAGGGAAACCCTAGGATAATAGTTAAAAACCACAATATGGCCAAAGGCCTGGATCACCAAATGAGCCGAACACAAAGTTAGCTCACACAAAAATTACCAAAATATTTAGAATATGGAATAAACCACAAGTAAAATATATAAATAAAAAATAAGATATGATATTGATGATGTTTTACAATTACAATAATAAGGTTTTATATAATCCGTATCGTATCTTTTCAAATATAAGGACACATCTCTTATTTTTCTTAATTAATTAATTAATTATTAATATTAATATATTAATATTAATAATTAATATATATTAATACTAATAATTAATATTAATATTTAATGTTTATATATATTTTTGTATATAATATTAAATGTGAGAATATAGTCTTTTAATTCAATTTTCTCAATATGTTTTTAAAACACAGGACCTCTCATTTCCTTATATACCTTCATACTCTTAATTTATTTTCCCATTTTAAAAAGAAAGCCCTTCCCTTTTTTAATGTAAGAATATAGTCCTTTAACTCAAGTTTTTCGAAATGTTTTTAAAACACATAACCTCTCATTCCCTTGTATACCTTCAAACTCTTAATTTGTTTTCCTCTTTAAAGAGAGCCCTCCCATTTTTTAAAATATTGATCAAAGTTGATTTATTTTCCACTCCAAAGAGAGCCATCCCATTTTTTAAAATATTGATCACACGAGTTTTGAGCATACAATCAATTTATTTTAATATAAAATGTGATTTGAAATAGTACAAAATAATAAACTAATAAAAAATTCAAAGTGTTTTTATAGCCTTTTGAGGTTCTAATAAAATCACACTTGAGAAATGTATATATAATTTAGAAATTTTGTATTTTTAATCAAATGAAAATAAAATAGAAAACATTTAAAAAAGGTGTTTTTTTAAAATATATAGATTAATAAATTAATGATAATGTTTTTTGAAATTTTATAGTTTTTCTTTAAAATATTATAATTAAGTGTGAAAAAAACATAACGTAGAAACATTGAGAATGGTTATCTTGAGTTGTATTAGTATTAATGTTATAAAAGTAATGAAATTTATACGTATTTTTAGTAATCTTGAAATTGAATTGGTGAATTGATAAAAAATTATTATTATTTGTATAGCTATTAAAATATTATTACATTAAATTTCTTTTTATTATTTATAAAAAATTTCCAAAGTGTTCATAATGATGTGATAAGTTAATATGTCCATATCTTGGAGTGTTAAGATATTAAGACAATGTTGATTCTCTGACATAAGTTTTTTCACATTTTTCTTAGGATAGTTGCTATTATTTTATTAGCAAGGGGTTAGCTCAACCATTGGCATTGACGTCGTTAGGCATTTGATTAGTTTTATGCTAAGATGTAGGTGAGGTGCATAGTTCTACTCTGTTGAGTTTACTAGGAATGTCATTCACGAATGTGGGGAAACAATTTAATATTGATTCAAAGTCTTACTCTTTCGTAATATTTTAAAAACTGTAAATGTCTTAATAGTTCATTCTTAACAATTTAAATCAACTAAAACATTTTAAATATCTTTATTTTCCCCTTTTGACTAGGGGAATTGACAACTGGAGTTGGGATGGTACTTGTGTGACACGGGTCTAAGGATCCAATCTCGCTACCACTATACCCCTAGGTGCATCCACAGGGCCTGAACCATGGCGCACTGGTAAATTTGGGGGGATTTGAACACGTGACCTTCCATTTACAAGAGATTACAACTTCTCATCTTTACCACTTGAGCTATCCCCATAGGCTATATGAAAAATACTCTTTAGATTTAATAAAAAAAATATCAATTCAAAAGCACTGTATAATTGTTTTTTTATTTTTGTTTTTTTTAATTTTACAAAGAGAATCTAAAACAACAAATCTATGAACTTGCACATCTTCTCCTTTAGTTCCATCTAATAATATACATTTTTCAACAAATTATATGTACGGCGTTCACATTCACAATGCTCCTTAAGACTTAGCTCATAAAACATCCATGTTGTTACACTTTTTGAACTATCTAATATATTTTGTATAGATAACTACTCTAACAAATATATGTAATATAAGATTAAAAAATAGTTAGAGTTAATTTAATTGGTTGAACCACATGCTTCAAAGTTATTGATTAATATTATGATTAGTAGTTGAGTTATCTTCAATCTAAATATTTTGAATAAAAAAGATAATTTCACTAAATTTAATTTAAAAATAATTTTTAAAATTCAATATATAAATTTATTTATTATCATTATTATTATTATTTATTATTGTATTAATTTAACAATGATTAGCATTCCAACACCATACTTAATTTTTGCACTTGATATCCTTGCTACTGGAATTCCTAAATTCCTCAGCTTTTCTATGATCTTATTCCCTATATCATCTCTTAATGATTGTTTTGATTCGTTTGACATATATTAAGAATATAGTTAAGTCCCCAAACTCCATAAGATTACCTTTACACATTGCATCCATCTATTGCTAACGTTAATCTTCGTAACAAATCAATTTAAAAGATATCTAAAGAACTTTAGAATTGACTTGATATGACCTATCCTTGAGTTCATAAACCCAAAAATGACTTAAACATTTCAATGTTTACAAACCTTTTTAGGTCTAAATTTCCCATGGATATACCTATATATAAAGGCAACATGATGTAGCACTTGAAGATTGATTGCAATACTGGTAGACAAATACCAACTTAATAACAAAGATGTAGAATGTGAATGAATTCCATATTTTTCATGATGTTACAGACAAATACCAACTTAATAGCAAAGATGACAAGGAATTCAAGGATAAGCATGACATGGAATGTGAATGAATTCCATATTTTTCACGATGTTATAAATAAATACCAACTTAATAACAAAGATGAAAATGAATTCAAGGATAAGCATGACATATGACATTAGAGTTCGTCAACATAACTTTTTTGACACATGCGTATTGACCATTGACAACGACAATATCTTAATAAATGATATGAAAGCTCAATAACTTCTTTAGGTAAAACATTATGGATTTCAAGGTTTGAATTCACCTTAGTAATGATGGTGTTATTGTTCTAATTAAATGGACAACCAAAATCCACTAACAATTAAAAACCCATATTTAGAGGCACAACAAATTTCTAACTAGTGTTTATACCTTCAATCAACAACACTCCAATGAGGGTAGATTTCACAAAACTTTGATTTCTCAGCACGACTCAAGATGATGTTAAGAAGGCACGATGCAAAAACACAACATCCTTTAATGCCATAAAAAAACTCAAGATATCGATGAACACAATCTAATTAAACTAAATTCTCCCCACTAGAATTGGGATTTGTAACCAATCCTTACATCTCATTACTAAAAAAGATAGGAAAAATAATATGATTATATCCAACATAATGAAGCATCTTCACTTATCAACAATATTGTATCGTCAATCATGCTCCCTTGGTTGGGTTTAACAACAAAAAGAAATTTGGGTTGCATAACATAAATTTTAGTTTAGAATTAAATGTTTGAAGGATTAAGTCACTTATTATGTGTGCCTTCATTGACATTTGTGATATTTTCCCCCCTTGGTTGGGTTTAACAACAAAATGACATTTAGGTTGCATAGCATAAATTTTAGTCTAGAATTAAATGTTTGAAGGATTAAGTCACTTATGATGTGTGCCCTCATTGACATTTGTGATATTTTACTTGCACAACTATGCTAATATGATTGGTATAGCATTGACGAAGCCCAACCATTGTATTGGATTTTCAAAGTTGGTAACATTAGACTAGACACGATATTAAGAGACGACTTTTAAAAATTAGCCCTTTGCTTTTGGAGAAAACTATATATAATGGTAATATCCACTATGGATTACTTTAGTCATTTAAGTTAATAAAAATATATATTGGTACACACTACATAGTGATTATGCCATAAGTTAGAATTGACATAAATAATTTATGATAAAGCTTAAATTAAGCAGAATGTGAAGAGTCATTTTAGAATATGAAAAAGTCACCTTAGATTATTCTATAAAATAATGTACTTTTTGAAATGGTAAGGCAAGTCATTTTTATGCTTTAGTGAACTATGTTTTATATGATTGTTATATGCATCTACAAGATGGCAAGATGGCATTAGAGCTTAAAGTAGAGTTTGGCATCTAAAATGCATGATGAAGAATGAAATTAGCATGAGCATATTGATAAGGTAGCAAGGAAAAGGGGTTGGTTGTTACATGTCAGTAATAAGGAAAGAAACAACAAAGAAAGAGACATCACAACACAAATAAATCAACTTGTAGTTAATTTTAAATTTATGATAATCAATTTAGGATATCAATTGTTTTTTCATATAAGGTTTCAAAAATTAATTTTTAGAGGTAGATGTTAGGATTTATAAATCTCTACATAATATTTTTAAGTTGTGCATAGTTCCCAAAGTGTTGGTATAGTTGAGCATAATTATTCAAGGGCAAGTACAAGACTACAATAAGCTTCATGCATCTCGTGGTAGTTGTAGAGGAATCTAGTAGTGTTGGCGTGTGTTATATTTTTTGCATGACTATCCCCCTTTTTGGAGAGGGTTCAGGGGTTGGCCCCCAAATTAAGGTCCAATGGTTTTCAACCCATTTTTGGCTATTTTCGGCCAATGGTTTTGGGCCCATTATATTTTGATTCCGATTTAGTAATTAGGGTTTTGGAGGTTGGTAAAGACCTATATATTGTATTGTAAATGGTTGAGTTAACAGACAATGAAAGAAACAAAGAGAGCGATGAAGCTCTAGTTAAGCTGGTTTTCTCAGTTAAGGGTTTCCAAGGTAAAATCTATGTGTAATGTATGTGTGCGCTATTGTTTTATTTTCTGTTTATGCTTACGAATTGTATGCATTGTTACACTTAATCAAATTTAGAACTAACAAGTAGGGTACACACTTACTAAGGAAGCCACAAATAACCATAATAATTAGCATGCATCCCAAGGCAGGGTGAATAGGACATACATAATGTTGTACAAATTGTAGGAAACCACACAAGGTCATGGGAAGACCATATAGGGACATTAAAGGGTACAATAGGGCCACCTACTTAGAGGTAGGTTTTAAAAGACTATAGTTTTACAAAATTTTGGGCAACGACTAACATATCTGAGGAGACTTTAAATAGAATTTTGTGCAACCATAATATGTTTAAGCAATATGTAAGGATTGACATACATAAAATAGGTTTGGGATACCTATAATAGGACCAAGAAACACTAAACTAAGGTTGGGTAGGTTGTAATAGACCTTGAGAAGGCTAAAGCAAGATTTCAAGAAGGTTGGAAAAGGTGTAAGGTAGGCTAAAATAAATCACATTAACTATTGTTAGTACAACCCCACTCACAAATTTTACAATTACAAACTTGTAAAAAATTGAAAGGGCATGATTTTAGCACACAAAAAATCAAATGATCACATTCTTAGAGTATATGTGCCTATTAGTAGTGACTTGGTGTAGACAACCGTATGTGGATGAGTTGGAAGTATAAAAAATTAAATACCCATGGACCATAATGACTATGAATATAAAAAGTGAGAAACGATCATGCTCATAAAGATGTTGGTGAGTCATGAGATGCTTCCAAAGGTGGATGATGCACATGACACATCCTTAATGTGGACATGAATTTGGGAGATGCATGAAACCTTAGACAAAGGAAATACCTTTTAACTTGAAGAACTTGTTGTTCCTAATGCCCAGAGTGTTTGTTGAAGTATACCGATATTAGGGATTACTTATTAGCCATTGAATGAAAATTAATTGAAGAAACATGGTGGTGATTACCCTCAAAATGTTACCCCTTTTTGAAAATTTTGTGGAATCTGTTAATATCGTGTATGAAACTACTAACACAACATTTGAGAAGTCACCATGTAAAGTGTCACGAAAGGAAGGGTGGAATGCATAATTTTGGAGCAGCAATAACACCTTTGAAAGAAATTTTGTTTCAAAGCATGAAGGCAAGAAAAAGTGAGGAGAATGCGAAAACAACAACTAAAGGGCACATATAAATTTATATTCGAGTAAGGGTAAGAGAAAAACTAAATACGTAAAGAGTTAGTACTATAGAAAAGTAGGTCACTTGAAGTATAAATGTATGAAAAGACAATATGATTTGGAGCATGGTAAGATTACTAATAATCAATTGAATGTTGTTGAAAAGGAGGAACATTATGGAAAATATTTTAATTCCTTTGTTTCTTATCAAAGTCAAGGAAGGTCTTTATCTTGGTATTTTGATTATGATGCATCAAAGAACATGACTACTATATTCAATTAGTTTGTGGAGTTCATGGAAGACAATTCTAGATTAGATTTGGCATTTCTTTTGACAATGTAACTCGTTGTATGGAAGTGTAATGAAAGAAAGGTTAAATACAATATTTTCTATATGTTAAAATATGTAACATAGGAATGAAAGAAAGGTTAAATCCATAAAGGATAATAATTATATATTATTGAATTTTGTTCATCAAATAATATCCTTTGACATTTTTTTTTCTATTTTTTCTTATTAATGTATTTTTTTTGTTTTTTAGATTTTTTTATTTATGTAATCAAGTTTTCATTATGGCTCTTGATATGATGAATTTCTTCATATTTATCAGCGACAACTATGTTGATTTTTTTTTTGGAAATCTCACATATTTTGTAATGGATTTAGTTATCTTAAGGGATCACATCAATTACATCCTCCAAGTCTTCGAACGAGGGAGCTTTTGAGCATGACTTCATTATAAGGTCTTGTAGGGTTTTTTTCTTCTTCTTATAGGAGAACGCCCAAAAATTATTCTTCATGTTTAAGATGAAACACCCCAATGTTTCCATCTAGGATGAATTTTTAATTACGTCAACATCATTTTAAGACATAGATGTAATGCTGAGTTGGGGTATAAAACTATAATCACCTGTTCTTAAGGGTAGATTGTTTATTATAATGTTTTTCATTGAAATATATTATATTTTTTATTACACTCAAGGATTAATAATTGATTGGTGATTTCCACATTATTGTAATTGTCCTTATCATTAGGACAAATAGCAACGCTATTAACTTTTCCTTGAATATTCCCATTAAATCGTAATAGAGAAATAATGCATTTTAATATATAAGTGTTAGGCTGTCTTCATTTTTTTCACTGCTAAGCATTTTGTTTTCGTTGACATTTTTTTCAAAAGATATCATCACTACAAAAAATTATATATTATATAATAAAATGAACAAACAAAGTGTAAGAGACCCATTTAAAAATTTTCCTTTTGGTTTTAATAGTCACTATATAAACTTGAAAATATATTCTTCAACTCAACTTAAAACTTCACACCTATTTACTTAATAATGGTGGCTTTAGAAATATGCATATTATATCCTTCTTTTACTTAAATATGCCTTTCTGATGTCCACCCTTCTTTCACTTAAATATGCTTTTTTGATGTCTACCTGATGGCCTTACTATTAAATAATTCTATTCACCTTTTTAACAAAATTGTAACATTCAAATTTCAAAGATTAAGCCCTTATGTCAAGTGTTGTGTATCTTATAAACCCTTTATTTCATATGCACCTATACATTATTATTACTCTTTTTTGGGTAAGTCAATGTTGTATTATATTAATTATATTAATGTACAAAAAATATTACATCATTATAGAGGTGTTCTTACTCCTACGAAGGGATGTCTAAGCTTTACCTTTTGAAAGCAAGAAATTTGATTATAGATTATTGTCATACTATTAGTCTAAAGGTTGATTTTCCAAAAAATAAAAAAGAATTTGAAAGAAAATGTCCCTAACTCGCAAAAAGTATAAACTAGATGTATACATAACATGATAATGAAAGAGAGGTGACCTAGAGTGACATCAACCCTTTTTTTAATCCTTATAAACATGGAGGGTCTGCGAAGACCCTCATAATTGACAAACATGTAAACTGAAAAACAATAGAATTACTTAATAGCTTGAGGATCAATATTAATAGTCATTGTCTGAGCTTGAGTCTAGAATGATGAAGTTAGGTCGAGAGAGCTCTTGAGGATCCTCAGTTTTCATCTTGGTCTCTTTCTCCTAAAATTTTAGCCTTTCCTGGACTACGGTATCCTTGAGGCGCCATTGAACTCTAATCAATGCATCATACTCTACCTCCATGAAATCTAATTTCCTTAGAATTCCTGAGCATAGCTAAGATTCATTTTCTTCCGTTGTTTGGGACTTGAGCGTTTTGGCCAACCATTAAATCTCTATAATCTTGGAAATTTTGTATCTTTGCTTCTAGAAAACTTGATGTATGACATCCATTGGAGAGCTTCCTTGTCGACCTGACCTGATGTGGTCATTCCTCTTCTCGCAATCACCTTCTTCTCGAACTTGTTTATCTTTGCCTTAAAAAATTCAAAGTGATACTTGCTAGCCACGACCATCACCTTTAATTGATCCCTAATAATCTTCTTCAGTTGTCGTTTGAAGGGAATGGAAATATTCTAAGGCCAACCCATTCTGGTGCGTTTAAGACATTCCTCACTCTCCTCTTTAATCTCTGCCTTGCCCTTAAAATATATCAAAGAATATATGAACTTTCTTATCATTATTTCCTCATGTCCCTTGATCTACCTAAATATAGGCTCCCCCAACCAATAGACCAAGTTGGCCACTTCCATAGAGTTAAACCTATCACAATGTCCCTTTTGTCTACAACCTTGAAGAGCACTGGTTTGTAGGGGTAGAACTCAAGTGCCCCATAAAATTGGGATCCCATAAATCTAAACTAGGAGCAAGTAATCTTTTAAGGATCCATAATTTTCTTAAAGTGTAGTAACCTTGGAAAATCTTACTAGTTCTAAAATTTCCAACCATAAAATGTTTGACAATATTTTTGTAAAATATATTTACATTTATAAGGCTTTTATATAGTTTTTGGACAATTTTGGTGATGTTTAGAGTAAAATATTTTTATCCCATGGAATTTGGGTGAATCATTTTAGAAAAAAAATGGAAATTAGCAAATAATATTTTGGAAGAAAAACATCGAAAATTAGCCCATGGGATAAATTTCCGTCCAATTTTTTTCCCTGACTAGGAGTCAAAGCACTCACACTAAGAGCCACAAACTCTAACTCTAGTTGATGAGTGACCCCTTTCCCATGATCACATACGAGGTTTAAAACATAAAACTAAAAAAACAGAGCAAAAGAAGGGAATGGATGCTGACATTGGGAGCTCATATATTCCCTCTTCTTAGGCTATATGAACTAACCAAACCCATAATTATCCTATCCATATGGTTGCTTGAATCCTTTCCTAGAGCAACCCCCATAGATTAACATGAAACACTATGATGGAGCACCAACCCAATGTTTCCTCCTCTTGCGATGTCATGAAGTAAACGATTCCTTTCATGTCTACATTGCCATCCTTTTCACCCCATCCTACTGACTAAGATCTTGATTGTGGATCTTGAGGCATTCTATTTCGAGATTAGAGTGCTTGGGTATCTCCCAATGAGTATCTAGATCACTTGTTTTTCTAATATCTCCATTTTCTAGTATATCAACTAATCTATTAGCTTTCCTTGTAACATGTGAGGTTGTAACATCCCTACCATGAAAGTTTGTTCGATTTTGGCCAATTTCGAACTTTGGACTAGTGAAACTAAAGCTATCCCAAATGCCCCAAAAGGCTTTCAAATTAATTCTAGAAGGGATTGAGGGGTCTTATGACATCCCAATTCATCTAATGGACACTCAGAAACTTGATAAATACATTTATGACTTGCATTAATCAAGGAGGAATGAAAGGGAAAAATACTAACAATTTCGATGTTGAAACCCCCCCACTAGTCACTGAATTTTTGGCTTCCCAAATGTTGTATGAACCTTCCTAATTTATGAAAAGAGACTTGTATTGGATAAAGGACTTAAATGGTAACCAAAATTCAGCATTTATCATGATCTATAACCTTCTATTGCCCCCATAAGACAGAAAGTTGTAACACACAAACATTGCTTGGAAAATGTAAAAAATAGACATGGAAATTGTTGCATAAAATTTGATCAAATTCCCAAGGGGCCTGCATAAAATAAATTGGTAATATACAATACATAAGAGGCTTCTCAAGAAGCTGCAAAATCACATAGAAATTATGATGCAAAACTGATGTGTAATTACTCCAAAAGTTCACAAGAAAATATAGAGGAAAACTAGCTCAAATGAGAGGTTTGTTTGGAATTTATACCTGATACACATGAGGTTTCGAGCTATGGATCATATATGCAGCTTAATACAGGACCATAAATCAGATATTACACTAATGGAGTCATAAAGACACCCTCATCATTTTTTATCCAGCCATTAGCGTGCCATCAACACTAGAACATAAGCATTGAGAAGAGAATGAAATAAGAGATCGTAGAAGAAAGACTATGAGATGAAATCAAAATGTAGAGGGACTTGAAATTGAAACAAACAATTTATTTAAGCTCTAATAATAGGTTTGAATGGAATGTCCTCCAACCAACTTGGACATGGATCTTTCACCTTCGAAATTGGTTCAATGGCAGGGAAGGTAAACACCCACCATGCATGGACAAGCTAAGCTCTCCAAGAGTGCAAAACAAAAATGATCCAAAAAATCTACTCTCCTTCCTCATCCTCTCCTTTTATTAACTTCATGTGGACTCCTTCCCTCCATGAGCTCGAATTTCCATCCAAGATACTCACCCAACTCAACTTAGTGGTTGCTTCCTCCATAAGACACTTGTTCTCCTCATTCTTGCACTCCTCTTTCCCCATTTCGAATTGGGAATCTTGGCTGACCATAAATCACTCTATGCGCCCTCTTTATGGATATTTTAAGCCCTAATATGTCATATTTGTCATAGGTCTTCCATCATGCCTTAATTTGTCATATTTTTCATAGATTCCTTCATTATTGGTGTCATAGATGCCATGGAATCTTGTTACAAGTGTCACAATTTGTCTATTATGCCTCTTCCTCTTCATTGGGAGTTACTCTTCCAATCCAAGTCGAGTCTCCTTAATTTTTTCCATGTATATTTCCTCTTCATATACCCCAAGTACGTTACCCCCCACCTTGAACTCATATTTGTGTGAGAATGATGCCAAGTGTAGTGGGGAATCTTGCCACATGTGGGTCCCACAACCTCTTATGCGCCCTCATGATCCAATGCCACCTTATTTTCCTTTTTATTTATTTTTATTTGGTCCATTTAATGTGAATTTGTAAGTCTAAGGTAATTTTGGGTCTTGTAGCTCCCTTATTTCAATTTTTAATGCTTCCACCCCAACCTAGGGAACTAGTAGGTTAGTGGAATTTTTCCTCCTTGATAATTTATTTGGATGGGGACATTATAAAGGTGGAAAGAAATGGAATTCAAAGAGAGATGCTTGAGATGGTTTCCCAAGAATACAAGTGTAGTGGGGAAACTTGCCACATGTGAGTCCCACAACCTCTTATGCACCCTCATGATCCAATGCCACCTTATTTTCCTTTTTATTTTTTTTATTTGGTCCATTTAATGTGAATTTGTAAGTCTAAGGTAATTTTGGGTCTTGTATCTCCCTTATTTAAATTTTTAATGCTTCCACCCCAACCTAGGGAACTAGTAGGTTAGTGGAATTTTTCCTCCTTAATAATTTATTTGGATGGGGACATTATAAAGGTGGAAAGAAATGGAATTCAAAGAGAGATGCTTGAGATGGTTTCTCGGGAATACATAATTCTCCAACATTGAGATATTTTTATCTATCCTTGTGACATTAAACAACCTCCTCATAGCATGGATTAAAATTGACGAACATCCTTCCACAATTTCTCTGGAACATCCTTTAACCATATCTATTTGTAATCCTTTTCCATAACTACGATTTTCATAGAAGTGTGGTATCAATGATTAGGAAGATTTTGAAAACTCAGAGGATCCTCCATGTATGATCTCTAAAGACACTCCCTACACTTGCCAAACTAGGATTACCCTTGGAGGATCAGTTGAAGTTCATTTTGATGTAGTCAGTCATGGGATAAAACTATATGTCTGGGAAGAGACATATTGAAGTTGAGAGATTTGTTGAGATTGAGATTGTTTAAGTAAAATCCCAAAGTGAGGATCATCTTGAGTTCCTGGGGAGAAGGATTTTTAGCATTGTCTTGCTAGAGAAAATAGTTTATGGTTTTTGTAGTATGATTTTTTATGATTTTCCATAAGGCTTGAAGAGGGGATGATTTAAAAATCATTCAATTTACTTCTTTTTGTAGCAACTAGAGAATGAAGCTCAAGAAGAGACTCCAACTTCTTGGGAACCGATGATTGAAAGGGGTGTCTCTTTATCCCTGAGTGTCTAAGGCATATTTTGACTGGCTTTGTCGGATTTCATGAACAAATCTGCTCCTGCTATCCAAATATGGGATGCAAGAGGATGTTGGTAAAAAAGATGATTAGATGTACCCATTGCATGGTAATATAGCATGAAAATGGAGGGTCCCTTGAATCCGCGATGCTTGATTCTATCCTAAGTTAATACCTTTATATACAATAACAACCATAGAAAAGTGGAGACCTTTGGCCAATGATCCAAATTCCAAACTTTGGACTATATCTTTTCCTTTGCTACATTTTGCTACATGACTTTAATCTTGTAAGATTCCTTGGTATGGTAGGTACCTCCTCCATTATGACCCCATCTTAGAATGTCAGGGCCTTGTTGAAGTCCAATCCTTCTGCTTTGGAGCTCTGTGGATAGGAGCTTCAATTGCTCAATATTAATTGTCATAGGTATATATTTCCAATATCTCCAAGAGGGAGGATTGGGGTCGGTTTCCTCTTGTCATAAATGGGATATAATTTTCTAGTTAATATTTTGGCATTGAGATTGAATGCGGGAGAGAGGTGATCTCCTAGATTTTAGGGAGTTGTTGTTAAGAGTCGCACCAGAAAAGAGTTGAGAGATAATATCTGACCTCCCATAAATAGTTAGATTGTAAAAGGCCTCTATTTATCCAAGCATTTTTCCATATCTTTGATCCCATGATAATGTTATCCATTCAAATTAGTTCCTAAGTAGGATATGTTTTGCATACTTAATTTTTTTATATTTGAATCTAGATTTCTATGAGGTTGGCTGTAACAACCCCAAATATTGTAAATTTGGAGATTTTTAAACACTTTTACTATACTAATGAAAACTAACATTTAGTATCACTCTTTTGATTTTAATAAGATTTTCAAACTTTTCTAAATTTAAATTTTGTATCTTTTATGTCTTAATCTCAAGATGTATATAGATCTCCTCTGTAAAATGCTTAAGTTCATTCACATATTCATAACACCTATATCTTTATATCTTTTCATTTTATGAACTATTTAATCTTGAAAGTTTTAAACCCATACATATATACATGACCCTAATTTCCAATATAAAAGAAAATTATTGATACACAAAGATAACATAAAAAGCCTTAGTCAAAGATGCAATAACAACACTAACATAAAAAGCCTTTTTTTCATCATAATATTATATCTACAAAATACATATAAGCATGAATGGACTATAGCACATAAATCGTATGTTAAAAGAGTTGACATGACTTACCATGCCATGATCCATTATAAATATACCACATAATTGTAATTCCATGCATATATTTTAAATCGAAAATAACTTCAACTTATTACATACTCCAAATCCACTAAATGGTAAACATATGCAATATTAAATTTCAAATAACCAGAAGAACAATACGTTTGATGCCACCGAGGATCTCGCCTCCTATGAACCTGTAATAGTTTATAAAAATGATATCATCAACAAGGATTTCATTTATTCCTAAGAGACCAACTTTTTTTCCATAGAAAAATTTAACTTACTATTAATAATGCGAAATAGTAAAATAGAACCAATTGTCATTAGGTGGCAGTCCAATAGATCTCTACGTCATTCCCCACGTGGTCATATACAAGACCAAAACCGTGGCTGTAATAACAAAAGTCCAATATTAGCCAATAATTAAGTCGTCTCATAGACCACATATAATACCAATGTTTAAACAGGTCTCCCTGTAATACCAACATATTCCCCATATAAATCAAATATCCAAAAAGATGAGACAATCATGAGGCCTCGCGGCCAGAGAGCCCAGCTAGCATCCATCCAGAACCGGCTATCACAAACCAAGGTCAAATATAGATCCTGATCCATATATGGATCGCAAGTTACCCAAAAAAATATATGCCGCAAAAATAGGATCATATACCAACAAGGAGTTGGTGGCTGTACCTCTCAAGTACCTGCACATAATAATATGATGATAGGAAAATGTTATATCCGCAAATAATAAGGAAAATAGATACAATCAAAACAGAATGTAAATCAAAACCATGACAAGTGGTAGGATCCCTGTGTAAAAAGTAGGTCATCCTGCCATTCCTCCCATATGACGAGTCCCGTTGGAGATGTTAATGCCAATTTTGAAAGAGTATCTGCCTCAGTATTCACCTCTCTGTATACATGGGAGAAATGAACATGATCAAATTCATGGATTAAATTCCGAACCGCTGTCATCCAATGTGAGAAAAGTAGGACATTGAGTGTCGAGGATTCATTTTCCCATGCAATGATAGACTGAGAATCACCCATCACCACGAGTATAGTGATCAGCTTGGAGCGAGCAAAATGTAGTAAAAGCCAAAGGGCACATAATTCACTACGAGTATTGGAACCATTTCCACAATTGAGTCTGATGCGGAAATAACAAGAGTTGCTTATGTGTAAAATAACACCAGCCCCACAAATGCCAGGGACCCCAGCCGCAGCTCCATCAAAGAAACCGCATGGGAAATATAAGACCGGAGGTGTAAGATGATAGTTCTTATTCGCAACATTCCAGGCAACTCTTTTCCCATGGATAGCAATGTATTCATTGTAGGCAGCCACTGTTTGACAACTTATCCAGTCTCGGTTGGGCACCCTATCCTCAAAAATTCAAGAATTTCGTGCCTTCCACACCTCCCATATCATGTAGCATGGGAGTTCTAGATAAGTATTGGAAATAGAAAACCATGATTCGAGACAGTCACATAGAGTAGAAGATCTCCAATTAGACAGTCTACTAGTTATTAAATTGATCTGATTCCACAGGCCCTGTATGAATATGCAGGAGGAGAAGAGATGATCTACTGATTCCTCATATAAGCAGCATAATGGACACCATCCCAGACCATTGAACCCCCGATGGCATAAATTGTCCCAAGTAAGAATCTTATTACAAAGAGCCAGCCAGATAAAACATTTTATTTTAAGGGAAAGTGCCAGTTTCCAAATCGTGTTATGCCACCAAACCGTCTTAAGATGTTTATGAGCAAAAAGTGATGCATAAGCCAGCTTCGCAGATACTGAGCCATGGGCCACATCCCACGACCATGCTATTCGGTCTGGAGACTCTGAGAGTTGTATGTTTGTCAGACACAGAGGTCTGATATATTCGGCGCATTCGACAGCCAATATTCCATTTAGGCCCAGCTGAGACGCCGAGATCCACTTTGAACGACCCATCCCATGTGAACCAGAAGCATGTGCGAGAGTGATAAATCCGTTTTCCCTGAGATGAGTCCTCAGTTCTGTGGATAAGATATATTCCGATGGACCACCAACAATTGGATCAACACCCAGTTTTATTTCATGACCATTCCCCGGGATCCATGAAATCCATTGTGTAATTACCTTGAAGGAACCCATTAAGCCATTCCATATATTAGAAACGCCATTAGTAGATGGGTGACCCTTTCTGAGCCAGTAACAACTGAGGAATTTTTCAAATATTTGGCTCTAATAATCTTCCCCCAATCTGAAGTGACAAATAATGCTCGCCATAAACTTTTTGCATGAAGAGCCGTGACAAACAGTTCCAAATCCTTAATGTTCCAGCCCCCAAAAAACCAAGGTCGGGCCATCATAGACCATTTAATAAGATGGAATTTTTCAATTTCCCCACCGCCAAACCAAAGGAAACCGAAGATCTTCTTTCGGATTAGACACAAAATGGCTCTGGGAATTTTACAGAGTGTAAACCAGTAGACCCCCAGGTTTTGTAGAACCGCTTTAACTAGCGTCAGTCTACCCCCCAAGGATAAGTGACGAAAGCTCCAATGTCCAATGCGGCCTTCAAAACGTTTGACAATCCAGGACCAGACAATGATATGGTAATTTGATGGCTTGATCTAAAATCCCAGGTACTTCGTACCATCATCCAGTTCATTGAATTTTAATGGAAGAATAAAACTGATCGATTGTTCAATGTCCACCTGCAGAGAATGCTTAATAAAATGTGACTTGATCTAGATGATAATCATACCAGTGACCGAGCAGAAGAAATCAAGAATCATCTTATACTGAAACCATTCTGCCAGAATGCCCAAGCCGAATAGCAAAACATCATCCACAAATAGTGAATGTGTTACAGATATGTCATTATTAATCTTGATTCCAGCGATACGACCCTCCCTTTTAGCTTTATGTATACAAAGGCTCAATCCCTCAATGACCAACAGGAATAGAAGAGGCAAAAGATGGCATCCCTGTCTGAGACCCCTAGAGGCTTTGAAGAAGTCTGATGGGTGCCCATTTATGAGAACAACAAAATTAACCGAAGTTATACATGCCATAATCCATTTCATCACCGTCCATGGCAGTCCAATCTGAATCAGTATCAACCTTAGTAAATTCCAATCAATCCGGTCATATGCCTTCACAAGGTCTAATTGTAGGATGAGTGCATCAAGTCTCCTTTGCTTTATACTATGGAAAACTTCCTGAGTTACCCCCACAACATCATGAATCTGACGGCCCTCCAGAAAGCCATATTGCTCCATAGAAATGTGTCTTGAAAGAATGGGTTTAATCCGCACAGCTATAACCTTGGAGATAATCTTATATACTAAGTTACACAGAGCTATAGGCCTAAACTCATTGAAATTTTTCGGGTGTGATGATTTCGGAATGAATGCCAGATATGTAGTATTTAGGGCCCCAGAGACCAGACCCAATTTCCGGGATTCATCCACCGCCTCCTAGAGTTCTTCCCCCATAATATCAAAAAAGTGTAAGAAAATTTCCACCGTCCACCCATCTGGACCAAGCGATTTATCCTTAGCAAAACCCCGCAAGGTGTTTTCCACATCTAGTAAAGTCACTTCCTCAAAAATATAATCACCTTCCAATTCATTGAACATCCTGGGATATTCCTTGATAATCTTGAATTGTGCAGCCAAAGTTGTAATCTTTGGGTCACAATAATACTCCTGAAAGTGACGAGTAGCTTCATCCATCAATTCCCCATCCCCCCTGATCCGCCGACCCTCATTATCATTTAGATCCTAAATAGTATTCTGGATTCTCCGAGAATCGGCAAACCTATGAAAAAAATTTGTGTTCAAATCCCCAGCTTGGAGCCAGATGGCACGACTCTTTAAGCGCCATGTATCCTCTTGTATGAGCAGAATCTTCAATTTCCGACTCTCCATTGTAGAGAGTTGTTGGCGGTCCATAGGAGAAAGACAAGTCAGCGCAGATCTCTTCAACAATATACCTATATCCTTTTCAATCTCAGAGAGTTTTGCACCAAGCATAGATTTTTTATTTTTTTCCCACACAATAGTGAAATCTTTTAAATGTTTAAGTTTCATCACTAGCTTATCCATCGCAGATCGTTCCCTAGATACATCAGTGTGCAACCAGGTTGCATTCACACCAATAGTGTATTCATCATCCGATAGCCAAGTGGAATTGAATTTGAAAGGGAAATTTTTATGGGAACCCACATCATCAAACTGTAAAATGATTGGTAGATGGTCACTGATATGTATCCGATGTATCCATGACCTGTAATTCTGAAAACTGTGGAGAAGTGGAACCGAAATCAAGAAACGATCAATGCGTTTTTTTATCAGAGCTTCATCCATCCGGCCATTTGACCAAGTAGGGGCCAATGGCCGTGGAGCCACGTCCACCAGGGAGAATTTGGAGAAATTTTTTTGAAATATAATCCCAATGGATCCCTCCGAGCAGTATGTCCCCAAAATTCCTCACCACCCCAAGTGAAATTTAAATCACCCGCAAGGATCAGATTCTCCAGTTCCAACAAATGTTCTGAAACAACAAGATCCCAAAAATTCACTCTATCACTATAAGGACCATAGCAGTTGATGATATTTATGTTTTTTTCCAATCCTCTGAGATTACCAGATAGCAATATTCCCAAAGAGATAATTAATGGATTTAACCTCAGAACTTTTGGGTTCCAAGTAGCTAAAGGACCCCCAGAAAGACCAACCGCATCCACAGAACACATCATCCATCCAGGTTTTATTTTATTGAAAAAAATACGGGCCTTCTCCCCACATACCATAGTTTCCTGGAGTAGGACCAAGTCAACGTTGATAATATGTAGTACACGTTTGACGGCCAATTGTTTGGGCAGACCCCCCACACCCCGAATATTTAGAGAGAAAAATATCATTTGCGAACCTTGGCAAGGGCTTTGATTCCTCTAAGAGCCCGGGTATCAGGAGAGTTGGGAGTATTCAGATTGTCATGGTCTCCCCCCCCCATAGGAGGGACCATTTTATTCTTCCTAGCACTTCTAGTCTTCAAAGGAGAGAAGTCAAGAGCCAAACCACCCATAATCGCCCCCTTAGCAACACAAAGATCCCCCAATGTCTGAGTTGTATTCTCAAGTGTGTTTCTGTCATTGTCCACCCCTGGGATCAAGGACAACTGATTCGGTGGTTTCATCAAGTCTACATTAGGCGGATCATCCCCCACAATAACCCGGTTCCTGCAATAAATAGGGATGCTCGTCTTTTTCACCATCTCGGAGTATGAAGGAATATGAATGATGCATTCCGGACCATCCTCAACCCCATCGGGCTTCTTGGACGGACACATAGAACCCGACAGATCCCTTGGTCTGTGCGTAGTTTCCCGCAGCATCAAGGTCTCAAGACCGGAAGGTACCAGCATCGATTCAGGTATCTCAGAGTCTGTGGATATGAGGATGGTAGGAGAGGGGGATAGGGGCAATTCAGGGGAAACCGACAGATTAGGTGATGGGGCCGATGGAAATATGTGAGAAGACCTCACATTAGTAGGCAAGGACGTATGAGCAAGGTTATCATGGTCAGACGAGTCACTGGATATCTTCTCAGATCCTAAAGAGGTAGATAGCAATGGAGTGGCTCGACCCATATAATTACCGTTATTCCCATTATTTAAATCAAGTGAATTAATAAAGGAGATATCCAAATCATTTAAGGAATTGTAGAAGGATGGGTCATGTGTTTCCAACTTACGGAATAATGTCGAATCTGGAGCAGCTAGAGAAGGTACCCGGTTGGAGAAGCCATCCAGCACCCCCCCCCCCCCCCCCCCGCGATGCATCCAACTCCATATCACTACCATCGTCCGAAGACCAACAGGAACCCGCCCCCAGAGGACGACCGGAATATGAGGCCTCCTTGCATTGATGCCACAAGTGTCCCACCTGCTTGCATTTAGAACATCTGAAAGGAATACCCTAGTAGTCTATGACCTGTGCAAGTTTTCAGCCCCGCCAATTTATGTGAAGTACATCAATAAACCCCAATGATACATCAACCTCCACAAGTAGCCGGCCAATGCGACGGTCAAAACCTGTAAGATGTTCCTCTTCCACATGAATAAAACGACCAATGTTGTTTCCAATGGCTTCAAAAGCCCCACGATTCCATAGCGCCAGTGGAAGACTCGGGAGAAGAACCCATAAATGACGTAGACGAACAGAAGCTGTATCAGGGTCGAAATCAGTATGCCATTTTTGCAGCATTAAGCTGCCCGCGCCATAAAGCCACAAGCTATTCAAAATGGTGTTGCAATGATCCTCCTGTTCAAACTTAAACCCATACCAACCATGGGACATGGCAAAGACTTGGGGAGTATAACTTAAAATGGGATTCCATTTGTCTATAACCCATTTTACAATGTTTGAGCGATTCATTGCATGGTATGAGAACTTACCAACCAGCACCGTCATGTTGAACTTTACAAGTTCTTCAAGACCAATATCTCGCCCCACAGTAAGCCAAACTTCGTCAGGCCTGCAGTTATATTTTTCCTGTAGGCGGCAAGCAGAACAGGATGGTGGCCCAAACTTGGCTCTATTTTGTGGAAATGGCATACCCTATGCACTACCCACCGATGGATCCGAGCCCGAAGTGTCCACAGGTGTCTTTCCCAATGACAACTTCCACTTAGCATTCAAAACCCTGGCATGTGGTGCCACATGTCTCACACCGGAACCGTGAGACCGCTTGCCCTTCAGTTGATTCTTGAAAAAATCGTCCAGTTTGAATAAACCGACCTCCTCTATCATGTTATCAGAGATATTCAGGTTGTTATCCACCGGAAAGTTTGTTTGGGGCATGTTTTCTCCCATTCTAGCAGCTTAGATACCCCCCAGAACTATATCTGTGTCTGCGGAGATCTTGGTCGCTAAGTGTCAGCAGGGAAACATGTGGATATTATAATCCCAAATAGTAATGACCCAGAAAGTAGTATGACATGAAACACGGGTAAACCAGCAGGAGGAGAAAACAATAATGTCCAAATTCAGACCTCGAAGACTGATATCCGGTCGGTGATGCCGGCAAATGCAAGCAGGCCGATGGGTATAAACCCTGTGTGTGATGACCCCAAAAATAGACAGCAAATATAGGTAAAACGGATTCAAGTGGAAATATAGGTAAAACGGTAAAACGGCTTCAAGTGGAAATATAGGTAAATACAGGTTCACTGCTGGAGATACCCAAAAAAACGCACTGTTTTAGCCCCGAAATACGGTATTGGTATCCCACCTATTGAGGTCGACAATGATATTCACAACGGATGTAAAGCCCTGAAAAGTAATAACCCAATACAAGACCCAACAGTTCCGGTTGGATTCACCCAACGGCCAGTGCAGCATTCCCCAGAGAAATATGCACCGTGAATATAGTATACCGGTTCCAGGAGATAATGGAGTATACCGGTTCCAGGAGATAATGGAAAAACCTAATTTTTTTTTAAATGGAAACCCTAAAGACTGATAGAGATGTGGACCTGTCAAAACAATAAAATCTTAAAATCGTCACCATATTTTATAAATAGCACCTTTTGGCAGATCCCAGCATCCCTAGGAGTCGAAACCCTAAAACGATAGCATCCGCTATGTTCTCCACCGCAGCTTCTCCTCCTAAGAGACCAACTTATTCTTACATAGTCATCTTTCTTTTTGGCAATTTTTATAGAATAACTTATAGAATAAAAATTTCGAACTATATGTTATAATATTTAGAGGTAAGCTCATTAATCGATTCGTACTTTGCATGTCTTAAATATGTTAAATATATGATCCATGTATATCTACAAAGGTAAATGGATTCAAAAAGGTTCGATCCGGATCAAATTTTATGATTAACCATTCACTATATATATATAATATCTATGTAAGTCCCACAGAGATTTATTCGACAAAGTCGTTTCATAACAAAAAGGTACCCATACCAATTAATTTTTCAAAGATTTGAACAATATATGAAAATAACTACAACATTCATAATTAATATAAAATTAATGTATATATATATTAAAATATAGAAGGCAACAATGATCATATTCTTTACAGTGATATAAAACTTGAATGTATTGCCATCATTGCTAGCTCAACTCCACCCTCGAGATGGATCACCACCATGCACACTAGAATAATAAGCAAAGTTTCCATCAGAGTCTATAAAAATCTCAGTGGTGGACTTATGAAAGAGAGAATCACTCAACACATGCACACAACACAATTTCTCCATGCACAACACAATGTCATGTGTTATCTTAGTGCACCAATATATAGCTTTTGCCTAGGTCTTGTGCCATCCCAATCAAATCTCAATCAATCCTCCAATCCCTACGATTTAGGATATTGTATGTTAGTTGAGTTTTTGGATTGGATTTGGTTGGTAAAAGTATCCCTTGCTTGCTTTACACATGTTCTCTGTCTCATGGTGGCGTCCCATGTCTTTTTCTTTTATTAACAATAAAATAATACTTGTTGTGCAAAGTGTCACTCACACCTATTGTGAGTATTTTTGAGTTTTTAAATAATTCTTACAAAAGCAATTGTTTTGTAATATTTTAAGAAATATTGTAAATAAAAAATAAAAGTAATAATGTCTTGGGGGTATCACATTGGTTACCCAACGCCACCATATTTTATCCACTAAGACCTTGTTGAATATTAGCATGTCTTTGACACCTATTCGTTCTACATATTTGGAAATACATATCTTATACCAATAGATTAAGGCCCATTTTATTTTCTTGATGGCTCCTCCTAGAGAAAGATTCTTTGAATTCTTATAATGGATTTAAGAATCTTGGAAGTCAACACTAAAAGAGAAAAGATACAAAGAGGCTTGGCTTGAAGAACACATTTCAAAAGGGTTAAATGACCTGGAAGGTTGAGGGATTTCAAGGGAGTTTGAGATCAAACATGACAAGTAGGTAATCCAAAGAGAGGTTTCTGGCCACATTAAGAAAGAGAGGGGCTGTAATATGCCTAAATGCATATTACAACTAATATACATATTAGTTTACTTATTATTAGTTAATAGGATTAATTAGTAATTAATTGTTAAGTATTAATTATTATACGACATGTCTATTAATAAATAGAAATGTCGCTCCCCTATTAGACCATATAGAACATTGGTCCATTATCATTATAATCGTGATCAATTTATAAAAATATTATTAAATAAATATATTTGAAAGAATCTTTCTTTCAAGTGGTATTAGACCTCTCCTCTCCTCCCTCATTCACTTTCTCCTGCTTTCTCTTTTCTCCCACGATCACTTCTCCTCCACTGCCCCCATCAATGTTCCCTCATTCACTCATTCTTCCATTCTCCCATCATTTATATGCTCCATATCGCAACCCATTTAAACCAAATCCACCAACATGCCACCTTCTACAGCTTCCCACTTGCTGCATAGCCTTTCTTCCCCATCCTACATGCTCCTCCCTCAATTCCTATGCACTCACCTCCTATGTTTCTCACTGCTCCCATACACCTCACTAGACATAGACACCCCCTGTCATTACACGCACCACCCCCTCTCGCTAGACACTCTTCCATTTATCCCCTCCACTGCTCCACCTCCACGCCCTTCCCAAATCCCTCACACAACTTATCACATGCTCACCTATCCTCACTCCCCTCTATCAGTATCCCCCTCACGCCCATCCCTCCATACTTCCATGCAGACCCACACCCACATGCTATAATACACTTCCCATGGCTTCCCCCTTAGCGACTGCACTCCTCACACGCCTCTATTGTGCTTCCCATCGCTGCAACCAATGCCCTCCCACTCCTATCTCCTTCAGGCCCTCCCTTTGCAACTCCATCACTTGCTCCCACCTACGATTTATAGCAGCCCCCATTACCACACTCCCACGCCCTTTCTCCTTCCACTTCCACCTTTTCTCTAGTGATTTCCACGCCCTTTCTCCTTCCACTTCCACCTTTTCTCTATTGATTTCCACGCCCATTCCACCTCCACAACCAACCCTGCATCCATCAACCCATCCCATGCACTCCTTCCATTCCTACTCTTCAACAAAACCCTAATTCTCATCCAATTCATTTTTTTACAATAATAATATTATTAGAAATAACATTTATTATTGTAATATTTTAAAACCCTATTTCATCCACCCAAATTTACTATTGAAGATATATGAATATAATAATAATAATATATATTCCGCTATTTTGAATTAGTTTTAAAACATTACACGTTATAAAACATCATATTTTATAAAGTCAATAGAAATAATACTATTTTTTATTATAATTTTTGGCAATGTTTAGTGGAGAATGGCTGAAGATTTGACTTTTTTTTATCATTGTCCGCATTAACAAAAATTAAAAAAACAAAACACATACCTTGCCACTTTGCAAAGAATCTGACAGCACAGATCTACATGTGTGAGGTGTGAGCTTTGACAGCACAGGTCTACATGTGTGAGGTGTGAGATTCTCACGGCACAGGTCTACAGAGCTCATAGCAGGTGATGCTCCCGAGTTGCGATGCACATCATGTCTCCCTTATCTGGAAAAACACGTCGTCCTTATGTCTTGAAGCCCGGTGATGATTCTACAAGAACCGCCATTAGAGGGCCCAAATTAGCTTTCAATAAGTATCTCAGCTCGATACACAGTCTGTTCATGGATCATGGATCAGGTAAGTCACGCCCCTTTGGATTTTTGTATTGTTGCTTTAAACTCGGTAGATTCTCTAAGGTGCTTTTGAACCGGAAGAGGAAATCGTCCTTCACAATAAATGACCTCCCTTGCATTAGGAAATTTTTGCTTTAACATGAAAGTAAAAGTGTTTACTATGTCATGCCCTGATCTGGTAGGATGAGACTTACTGTAAGAAACTAAGCATTTAGACATGAAAGCTAATCCAAGGTTTTGCGTTACTATATTTCTTTGATTGGTTTTGCGTTACTATATTTCTTTGATTGGTTTTGCCACAGTTGCAATGTTATGCCCGCAGTAACATTATATTACTTTGGAAGGCTCGGTGCACTCTTCGGTGGTGGCCGTGCATTGTAATTATTGGTGCAATGGCATGGAAATTTTTATTTTATCTTACTCCTATGTACATGTGAACTTCACTACAACAGTGAGAGGCCGCATAAATGGAAGTGGTCTTCCCTCGAAACCCTAGTTCGATGTGTTTGCGGCCAAGACTGCGCATTGTTGCATAATATTGCACTCTGATTCTATGTTTTTCCCTGCATGTGTGGACTATGTTTTCTTTTTCCCTGCGAGGTGTCTTCTCATGGCTATGCCGATGGTCCAGATGTGCCTGCGGCTTTCCTGGATAAAGATATTTTTTCCTTTGGTGTTAGTTTTTCTTCCTTCCACTGCGTGCTGGATCTTGATCGACTTGCTACATTGTTTCCAAAGGCATCATAACTTTGCTTTTGACAAGCCCAAAATCAACGTATCTTCCAACCTATGTATTCAATATAACTCTTGGCCATGATGATCTATCATGAGGATTCCCAATTACAAATTGAACTGCTAACATTACCATCGGATAACCCCACCACTCGTGTATGCGGGTCGTGCATCACATTTCATATGTTGGTGACCCACGATGCCACCGTCTAAGTTTTTTGGTTTGTATATTATCAATCTGAGGGAAGATATTGTGGTTTTTTGTCACCAGTTTGCATGCTTAGAACCAAACCAAGTTGCATTGATGATGCTCCCGCCAATGGCTCTATGGACAGATCCATCACACCCGTCGTCTGTTTGGTAATAATTGAAATAATCTGCAATAACTGAAAATCTAGGCACCTTTCATTCGTCTAGTGTAAGGTAGAGATATTGAATTCCAAATCCAATCCCACATGGGACCAGTATTGGCATAATTAATAATATATAAAACAGACAATAAGAATTTATTTTGACATAGTATGATGGAAAATCTCAGGGACTATCCTTTTGTTGACCATATTTTGTTTCTGTTAAAATTTCAAGATCTTCAGATCCGGTAATGAGCAACATTGAAGCTTTTGTTCCTGCCAAAATTTCAAGTTAATCGGATATCATTATGAGCAACATTCAGCTGAATGCCAACATTATGAATAGTTAAGTTAAAGTTAAACATTTTATGTTTCAGAAATGTGCTTTAGCCAGTGCATTTCAAGATAAACATTGTACATTTCAAGTTGAAACTTGAAAATTGTATGCTTTTGTGGAAAAACTTCTGTTTCTGTCAAAATTTCAAGATAACCAAATTTGGTGATGAGCAACATTGAAGCTTTTGTTTTGGTCAAAATTTCAAGATGACTAGGTAATGAGCACCATTCAGTTGAATGTTGGAATTATGAAGAGTTGAATTTAAATTAAACATTGTATGTTTCATATATGTGCTTTAGCAAGTAATTTTCAAGATAGACATTGTACATTTCAGTTGAAACTTCAAAATTGTTTCTATTAAAATTTCAAGATAGCCAGATTTGTAATGAGAAACATTAAGCCACATATCAGAATTAGGAAGACTTCAAATTAAATATTGTATGCTTTAGAAATGCACTATAGCCAAATTTAGAAATGATTAGCAAACAATGTTAACATTTGATGTTGATTCGTTGACATTTAGCTTTGCATATTACAATTTGTTCTAAAGTTGTCTGACTACTGAGGGAAATGTGTTTTCAGGTTGCAAAGCTAGTGAGGAATGTAGTTCCTCTGCCATTGACAACAAAATATGATCCCAGAAAGCAAGAGCTAGAAATGCCATAGAAAGAAAAAGAGGAGATTGATAGAATTGTGCATAGGCATGTTCGTCGTGTTTTATGCTCAGGTTTAGGTTACCTATCTGTGTTGAACGATGTGTTTTTTTGTTTGACATTTTGGGAGTTTTCCTGGGATGCCATGGAACCCATAGCATTTTTTAGCACAACTGGACTTCTTATTGGATATATGTATTTTCTTGTTAGATTAGGAGATCCTACTTATCAAGATTTCATGGAGAGAATTTTCCTTCGGAGGTAGAGGAAGTTGTGCAAGAAGAGAAATTTTGATGTGGACAGGATTTTGGAAAACAATGTCAATCATCTCTGGCTTCCAAACAAGGTATGGAAGCACTGGTCAAGGACTGATTTTAACTTTCTCCTTACTCAGCGAGTCAATGTGTGAATTATTCTCGAGTAGATGTAAAAGCTTTAGTTAGAAGGTTTTAATTATGCGGTTTCTCAGATGTTGAGCAAGATCGTTTTTGGCAAAGTTGTAGAAAGAGTAAACTGTAAATTTCCATGGACATAAATTAATCTAATTAGATATTCTTGCATCTCTTCTAGAAGGGACCTTGTCATCTGGAATTTTAAGTTGGAAGCTTCTGGTACTTGCCGAGAGTTGAGGGTCTTCAATTTTTCCAGATGTAAAAATGGAAATGGATAGTCACGATTGGTAATTCCTACAGGGAAATTCAAGTTGTAGATTATATAATAAATTCCTTAGTTTGAAACAGTAAGCATCTTGATCTTGGAGTCGATGTTAATAGTGTGGACTTGTTAAGTGTAACATTTTATCTGGACATTAAATTTTCACTAGCTATGGAATGAATAACTTTATGTTGCGCTTGTTTTTTTTGCATATGCATTTAAAATACATAATTCCCTATATCAGTTACTTAACATGGGGCACTTGCAAGTTCCTATAATTCTTTCTTCTGCAGTTCAAATATGCGAATTATTCAATGCTCAACTACTCAAAGACATGAAAAGGATCTTTGAAGTTTCGATTGATCAACCAGCGAGCCGACTTTGCCTTTGCATTGTTTGCAGGTGGACTGTCTAATGAATGATATTTATGCTTTATCATATTGGCGGTTAGAATAATAAGAATAGTAGGTTCTATTTTAGCAATGTAGAATAGTAAAATCTTTATGAAGATGAAAATTGATAGAGATTTCTTAGAAGATGCCCTGCATATATGACACTTGTGAGCTTACTTCCTGAGTAGAATTATGATCAATACTGATTTTATGGTCAGTTACCCCCTTATTATTTGTGGCGCTTCTCTTGGTAGAGGTTTCTTTACAATTTTCGTGGGTTACCAAATGCATTGAGTTAAATTGTAATCGTGAGTGATGATGATGTTAAACCTTGAGAGGTGCCAATAATAAGGAAGGTTGTCATTGAATTTCTGGGCACTAGAACGGGATGAGAGGAAGAAACCAAAAACACATTGGTCACCATGCATGGCTACGTCGTTCAAATGTGCAGCCCGTGTTATAATTTATATTTTTTTGGACCTGCGGGAGTATCTTACAAAATCGGTTAGATCCAAATCAGAGCTCGTCGTTTGTGAAAATTTCCTATAGAGATTTTCCGCATTTGGCATGCCCTTACATAACCTTACCTCTACATATTTTGTATTATTTGAAATGGAAGTAATCTACCTGTCATCATGTCCTTTGTTGCTTGTTCCTTGAACAATAAGTTTACCTCCAAATGAGTTTACATCTGCCCAAAGCCAAGCTGCATGCACCATGCTCCTTCCAAGGGTGGGTGCACACGTAGTAGGATATGGATGAGTTCACACATGCCCGAAGCCAAGCTGCATGCACCATGCTCCTTCCAAGGGTGAACATGTAGTAGGATATGGAGGTTTACACCTATTTAGAATAAAAAAACTAGGCTCACTCTTTAGCAAGTGCATGTAATTAGGCTAGTCATACGCCACGATAGGTGTGTTAAATGCAAAACTATGCCTATGAGAAATAAATACCAAAACTATTAAATATTAGGTCAAAGGTGGGGCATACAATGCTCGGTTCACAAGAAAGGGGCAAGCCTTTAGAACTGTGGTAAGGGGATGTACAAATACTAACTTGGATACCCATCCTTCTCGCTCGTAAGAGATATACCTATTACTAATGGGGTGTGTTGGTATCCTCATCTCTTACCAAACCCAAAACAAAATATTCTTAATCAAGTCTTCTCATTGAGACCTTCAAGCAGGATGACTATAATAATTTTCTTTTCTTTTCAAGAGGCTCGAGAGGTACATGGCAGACGACTTGGTTAGTTACTCGTCAAGATGGTGTTATCTACTTCTTAGTGGGGCACGATAAGGAAGGATGCAAGGAACATCATTACCTAACTTGCATGTTGGATCCAAGTCTCCTTTCATCCATCTAACCTTGTCTTCCTAACCTAACTCAACTATAGGATTGACTTTGAAAAAATATTACTCTTACCAACTAGTTAAAAAATAGGGAGATGGCATGTAGGGGTGTAGATCAACTGGAAAATAAAGGGTCAGTGCAAGCTAATGAGGGTCACTTTTGGCACGTTAGATGCAATAGAAAACTGAAAAAGCAGGCATCCCTCAACTTACTTGGATTTTTTGATTTACTTACGGAAAATATCTTGCATTGAGTAAAAAAGATGAAATGTAGGAAATTGAATCACGTTTCTGAATATATAACTTTTATGTATTGAAAATTTGCATAGCTATGTCAAGTTTCAGTTTTCCTAACAGACACTTTTTATTTTTCAGGCAAATGATAAGGTATATGTTTTTGTGGGTAGAGCCTTTGAGGGCCTAAATGATGGAATCAAGCTACAAAAATCGGCATGCATGTAGAGAACACATAGCACTTGTGCGCCATTATTTTTCGAAAATTAAATTAGTAATTTTATAATTTTTTTATAATTGTCTAAGTGATCAAACCTCAAAAATAGTACATCTTTTGTGGGTAGAGCCTTTGAAGGTCTTAATGCAAAAATATTGAAATGGGTTTTTCATAGAACGTGGAGGTTAGTGTCCTCTTGTGCACCATACAATTTTTTTTTGAAATGATTGAGAATTGAAAAAGTTATGGAAGAAACACTAACAATGTGTTTCACGAGTTAAGGAGGTAGGACAGAAAAGAAATTGAAAGAAAATAGGAAAAATTAATATTTCAAAATAAAAGTTACATATTTGAAATCTGCAGAAAAAATGCTATTTGTGTCTAAGATTTCGTCAAAAATAACTCTGTGTAGCATATTGTAACGAGTGGCTAAGCACAGGCTTCTCCAGAAACTGGAAGAAATACCCAATTAGCTTTGGTTTTTCATTAACATAGCACAGGTTTGGAATTACCGAAGCAAACTCCAAAGCATACACATAGGATTATTGTTGACATGTGAGCATGTGACTCGGCCTGTTTAAATTCAAAAATATTGCCGCGCTTTTAGATTTAAATAACGCGTACGCGTTATATAACTAAATAACGCGTGCGCGTTATATCAATAATTAACGCGTACGCGTTATATAACTACATAACACGTACGCGTTATATAGTTACAAAACGCGCTCGCGTTATTCAAATCATAAAATATATGTTTAATACTTGAGAAAGAGGGGGTGTAGAAGTCAAGGGAAATTTTGTTTAATATTTGAGAAGGGGTGGGGAAGGGTCAAGGGAATCTATGGTTAATATTTAATAGGGGTGGGAAAGGGTCAAGGGCTTAGAAGGATGTTGGAAGCTTGAGTGGGGAGAGATGAAGGGAATGAGAACATGATGGGCTACAGGGGGTGAAGGGAAGTGGAGCTTGAGAGCACTATTAGGAGTAGAATAGGTTCTGAAGAGGTATAGGGTTAGAAGTTGAAAGTGAGACTTGAGTGACAAGGGGGATGTGAGAGAGAAATAAAGAATACAAGGGGGGGAGAGACATAGAGCGAGGGAGGGAGAGGGACAATGGGGAGGAATGGATTTGGAGGGAGTGAGAGATAGATGGGGATAGAACGAAATAAGAGATAGGAAGGGAGGGACAGAAAGTGTTGGTGGGAGACATGCAGAGAGTGGTGGCGATGGAGAGAGAGGGAGTGATGGAGAGATTGGGATAGGTTGAGGGAAAGATGAGGGAGGGATAGAAGGTGAGAGACAGGCGATGAGAGAGGGAGGGAGAGAAGGTAGGGTGAGGGATGGAGGGAGAAAGTTGGAGATAGATATGGATGGAGGGGGTATGGGTTTGAGAATGGAAAGTGACATAATGTGTGTGTATGTGTGTGTGTTTGAGAGAGAGAGAGAGACAGAGAGAGAGACAGAGAGAGAGAGAGAGAGAGAGAGAGATTGAT
This sequence comes from Larix kaempferi, assembly GCA_027924585.1. Lineage (NCBI taxonomy): Eukaryota > Viridiplantae > Streptophyta > Pinopsida > Pinales > Pinaceae > Larix > Larix kaempferi. Next base: position 8,653,639 of record BSBM01000072.1, on the reverse strand, counting down.
GGTTGGGGAGAGAGAGAGTAGAGGGAGTTGTGAGCATCATATTCTCCATCAGCATCATATTCTTCATCATCATCATCTTCATGACCATCATCGTCATCATCAACATCTTCATCATCATCACCATCATCATCATCATCATCATATTCCTCATCAAATCAAAATCTCCATCATCATTATCATCATCATGATCATCATCTAAACATCACCATCACCATCATCATCAACATCTTCATCATCATCACCATCACCATCATCATCAAAATCTTCATCGTCATCACCATCACCATCACCATCACCATATTCATCATCATTGTCATCTCTAGGTTCCCCATCAACATCAACATCTCCATCATCATCATCTTCTTCATCATCATCATCTTCATCACCATCATCATCATCATCAACATCTTCATCATCATCACCATCATCATCATCATCATTATCTTCCTTGAATCAGATCAACATATCCATCATGTCACCATCATCTTCTGAACATCATCATCTAAACATCACCATCACCATCACCATCATCATCATCATCTTCATCATCATTACCATCACCATCATCATCAACATCTTCATTGTCATCACCATCATCATCATCATCATCATTGGCATTTGTAGGTTCCTCATCAACATCTCCATCATTATCATCTTCTCCATCATCATCATCTTCATCACCATCATCATCAGCATCAACATCTTCATCATCATCACCATAATCATCATCTTCATCGTCATCAGGTCAACATCTCCATCATCATCATCTTCTTCATCATCTTCACCATCATCATCATCATCATCATCTTCATCGCCATCTCCATCATCTCCATCATCTCCATCATCATCACCATCACCATCATCATCATCTTCATGACCATAAACATCTTCATCATCATTGTCATCTCCCCCTTCCTCATCAACATCTCCATCATCATCATCATCATCATCATCATCATCATCACCATCTGAACATCACCATCATCGTCAACATCTTCATCATCATCATCATCATCATCAGCATCATCATCAGCATCAGCATCATCATCAAAATCTTCATCGTCATCACCATCACCATCTTCATCATCATTGTCATCTCTAGGTTCCCCATCAACACATCTCCATCATCGTCATCTTCTTCATCATCATCATCTTCATCACCATCATCATCGTCATCTTCTTCATCATCATCATCTTCATCACCATCATCATCGTCATCAACATCTTCATCATCATCACCACCATCATCATCATCATCTTCCTCATCAGATCAACATCTCCATCATGTCACCATCATCTTCATCTTCATCATCATCATCATCATCATCATCATCATTACCAACACCATCATCATCAACATCTTCATCGTCATCACCATCATCATTGGCATCTGTAGGTTCCTCATCAACATCTCCATCATCGTCATCATTGGCATCTGCAGGTTCCTCATCAACATATCCATCATCGTCATTTTCTCCATCATCATCACCATCATCACCATCATGATCTTCTGAACATCATCATGATCATCATCTAAACATCACCATCACCATCATCGTCAACATCTTCATCATCATCGCCATCAGCATCATCATCAAAATCTTCATCGTCATCACCGTCACCATCTTCATCATCATTGTCATCTCTAGGTTCCCCATCAACACATCTCCATCATCATCATCTTCTTCATCATCATCATCTTCATCACCATCATCATCGTCATCAACATCTTCATCATCATCACCATCATCATCATCATCATCTTCCTCATCAGATCAACATCTCCATCATGTCACCATCATCTTCGTCATCATCATCATCATCATCATCATTACCAGCACCATCATCATCAACATCTTCATCGTCATCACCATCATCATTGGCATCTGTAGGTTCCTCATCAACATCTCCATCATCATCATCATTGGCATCTGCAGGTTCCTCATCAACATATCCATCATTGTCATTTTCTCCATCATCATCACCATCATCACCATCATGATCTTCTGAACATCATCATGATCATCATCTCAACATCACCATCACCATCATCGTCAACATCTTCATCATCATCGCCATCAGCATCATCATCAAAATCTTCATCGTCATCACCATCACCATCACCATCACCATCACCATCTTCATCATCATTGTCATCTCTAGGTTCCCCATCAACACAACATCTCCATCATCATCATCTTCTTCATCATCATCATCTTCATCTCCATCATCGTCCTCATCAACATGATCTTCATCATCATCACCATCATCACCATCATCATCATCATCTTCCTCATCAGATCAACATCTCCATCATGTCACCATCATCTTCATCACCATCATCATCACCATCATCATCAACATCAACATCTTCATCATCATCACCATCATCTTCATCAACATTATCATCTTTATCATCTTCATCTGCATCATGATCATCTTCATTGTCATCACCCTCCTCCTCCTCATCATCTTTATCATCTTCATCTACATCATGATCATCTTCATTGTCATCACCCTCCTCCTCCTCATCATCTTGTGCACTTATGCACTTAGGGATTAATATTTAGAAGAGGGTCTAAAGGCCTTTATGGGGGAGGGGCTCTAGGAACAAGGTAAGACAGAGAGGGCAGGGGGGAGGGATAAAGGCGTAGAGGGTTAGTGATTAAGGGAGAAGAAGGGAGAGAGTGCTATAGGGAGGGATAATGACGAAGATAAAGAGAAGGTGGAGAGATGGAGAGTGGGGTGGTAGAGACATGGCTGAAGGGAGAGAAAGAAACATGAAAGAAACATGTAGGGAGAATGAGGGACACATATTTAGAAAGAGATAGGGGGTATCTAGGGATTATTGGGAGAGAGCTAGGGGGTATTAAACCATACAAAACATTTGTTTTGTATGCAATCATATAAATTATTAGTTTTCTTTGATTTTGATCGTTGCCCTAGCCGTGCACCTAACCTATTTATTGTGCTTGACTATATCGCGTTCGCGTTTTTTAACTACATATCGCGCACGCGTTTTATATTTATAAAACGCGTACGCGTTTTGTAACTCCAGAAATAATGGACTGTTGCTGTCCGAGAGCAACTTCACTCTGTCCGAACGAAAGCAACAATCCCGCGATTTTTCAAACAGCACGAGCCCGCGTCTGAAAATTTTCACATTCTACACCAACTCCATCATTTTTTTTTATGCAGGTGCAGCATTGAGGACATCTTTCATGGTTGCTCACTGTGGTGTTGGGTTATATGGCCATATTTGAAGAAAATAATTAGCAAGCTTGAAGAATCTCCAATTGAAGAACACCAAAGATAAGGCCTTTGAAAGATTCATTTTGCCTATATTTGAGGAGCACACAAGGTAAGATATCAAGCTTCAAGACCAACAAGGAAGAACTTCCATTTGCTTATTATTGAAGAGCTTGTAATTGAGGAGCAACAAAAACAAACTATATTGAATTGATCATTGTGGTGATGGGGAATGCACGTAACCGAGTAAACAAATCCACAAGGAAGAAGAGACCTCAAGAAGTCATTGAAGAAGAGAAAGAAAAGAAAAGAATATACATGATGAATCGGAGGCTTTCTTTGGAAACTAATCCAAATCCAATTGTAGAGGATACCATGGTTCATCCTATTAATCCACGACAAGAGGGACCTTCAATTTCCACAATAGTTGTTGAACAAGCACCCCATGGAAGTAATCAAGAAGCAAAACGTAGGTGCTCATTAGGGGATGTTTCAATTCCCACTTCAAGTCAAAGTGATAAGTTACCATCTCAAGATGAAGCTCACGAAGAAACACACAATTTGCTATCCGGATGTGGTTATACAAGCGATGAAGTCAGAGAGGCGTTGGACATTTTGCCTACTGTTGAAGAAGAGAATGTTATCCACACCATCGATGAGGATGTTGGACTTCCACAAGGGGATGTTGGACTTCCACAGACCATGGATGAGGATGTTGGACTTCCACCATCCAACTACCAGGAAGAGAATGAAGGACACCAAGCTACTACTGAAACGCCAGAGCGTCTTGGTGATGCGCTACATGGTACAATTCCAACCCCCTTACCTCCATTAGCAAGCACACGTCGAAGAACTCCGAAGCGTATACAAGTTGATGAAAGACTTATGAATTCCATTGAAGGTACGCTATCTAAACGTAGTATTGCTTATCAAACTCAACAGATACTTGATAAATATTTTGTTTCTAAATGTGATGGAGATAAATGTAGATTATTTTTATCATTGTTAAAATCTAGGAGCATGAATGTTGTTAGGAAAAAGTTAGGGATAAAGATGATAAAGAATTCTGAACCAAGTTCTCATATAGTTAAAAGCCTAGTAGATGTATATCCAAAAGTGCATGTCTCCAAAAGTACATGTATATCCAAAAGTCTCCAAAAGTGCATGTCTCCAAAAGTACATGTATATCCAAAAGTATCGAAAAGTACATGTATCCAATGAAGTCAATGTACATGTCTCCAAAAGTACATGCACAATAAAGTCAATGTACATGTCTCCAAAACTGAATGTATCGAAAAGTACATATATATACAAAAGTATCCAAAAGCACATGTGTCCAAAACTATCCAAAAGTATCAAAACTCAAGCTTTCTCTTGTTCTTTCCCGACGTTGATCCTCTAGGCACATCCCTAGGATCAATGTGCATCCCTGGATCCTGCAAATTAAATATCAATTGTTAAATTCAACTAACTATGTACACTAATACATTATCTCAACAATTATCAACTGGTGCATGGAAAGTGCATGAAACACTTGGTCACTGAAGGACATCTCACCTCAACTGACAAAGGAGATTGTGTTGCTTGTGTAGCAGATGGAGCCGTCGGTTGAACATCCAGGATGGTTGAACCAGGGGGGCCAGGCACTGCTCCTGCTGGTGGTGGCTACAATGAAAAAATGTTGAAATAGTTAGAAATGCATGAATAAACAATAGGTCCAACAATAATAAACTATGTAAAGATAATGTTGAAATAGTTACATACCTGTGTGTGATCAGTCGCCACTGCAGATGCGGCACTAACTGCTGCATCAACCATCGATGCAAGGTTCTCAGCAGACAACTCGGGTTCCTGTTGCAGTAAACATGCAATTCAAACATTAACAAAAACGATTTATGCACTGGATTTCAAGTTAAACAACAAATATCATCGAAGGATATACATTACCGTGGTGTGAGTAAGCCCATGGTCGTGGGCAGCTGGAGTCTTTCTCGGAGTAGAACGCCTCACATACACACGACCCTTGTTCACGAATGGCCTGGAGGGAGATGCAAATACAGGCAATGGGCCAGATGTGTCGGATGGTGCCTACAGTCAGCAAGTGTTCATGTAGTTAGACATGCATGATTCAACAAACAAACATGTATTTAAAAAATGTCATTTTTAATTGTTTACCTGGAGCCCAGACGTTTCAGGGGACGGTATGACCATGGGCACTACCTCCACATTACCTTGCCCCTGTGAAGGATCTGCCATCTGCAAGTTTAATAATTGTAAATATTAGACCGTATATAGCATTAATGAACTAAAATGTAAAGTATGTGGAAATTAACAAATTAACAAGTATTAAAAAACTGAAATTTTAAAATGTTTACCTCGGTGTGAGATACGGCAATAGGTGGTATATAAGATGGGCCTGCCGAATGGGTAGCATCATGCCCCCCTGTCGAGTCTGGAACATCCGGCTCTGGGGCGTCACTGCCGGTAATCATCATCAACTGCAAGTTCACAAAATTAATATATTAGCTCAAACTATATATATGTGTACAAAGACGAAAATAAATGAAGAATTTATTACAATTAACCATCAAGATACCTCTCTCAAAAAGCCAGTGAAGACAACATCTGATGCAATACCATAGCAGGGACGACCACATGACGTGCACTCGTGAGGATCAGTAGTAGGATGGGGAATAGCTGATGGTCCTCCACTAGTGGATGGTCCTGATGGTCCTGCAGAAGTGGATGGTCCTGATGGTCCTGCAGTAGCTGATGGTCCTGCATGGTGACGAGCTGGTGTATGTACCACACCAGGGACAGATGTCCCTTCCTCACCCATATGTTGAACCATCCTGCCATGGCGAAGAACCGTCCGTGCCAAACTCAAAAAAGCATCCCGTGTCTGCGGAATAATGCGATGTGCTGGTGGGACATCTGGCCCAGGCAACTGCCTGCGAGGTGCAGGGATAGGGCGATCCTGGTCTCGAAGCCTGGCATTGGGTCGGTTTTGGGGCATCCCCCCACCGATCCCCTGGAACTGTAAGATGTCAAAATAGTTAACGTGTTTATGCAACACGAACTCTGCATACATCTTTCGAAGGAAATATAAGGGAATTTCCCTGTTGTTGTGTGGTGGCATATCAAAAACCATGTACCATCTGTCCATCCAGTTATCAACAAATGGTTGAAACGTGCACCACTCAATGGAGATATGCGGCTTGCTTGCATTAGGGATTTCCCCCGTCCGAGGGTCCCTAAACAATGCAAATACAACCTCTTTGGATATTTTTAGCTTTTTTACTGCATTGTAATCTAGTCCATCAGCATATTGTTGTCTTTTTCTTTCTCTGTAAGATGCAATATCATACAGGACATTCGTAGATTGTGTAATTGTGTCCACAATTGCATCCAAGGTTGATGCAAGTGAACGGCGAATCCTGTCGCCACCACTAAAAGCTTCACTTATGCCCCTCAATTGGGCAAGCTCAATCAATATTTCGGCATTGGCATCCATAGCCGCAACTGCAATAAAGACATTAATACGAAAATCATTAGAAACATATACATGGTATATAATGACGTCTCTTCAAAATTGAACATGTATTAAATCAAACTCACATAAGCAATTTAATGGCATTTACTTACATACATTTAAAACTTAAAATTAAACATTTGACAATTAAAAAGTAAGTTAGTCAGATTGGCAGAGACGAGGAGGAGGAGGATCAAGGCAGTGATGAGTTTGTTGATTCAGGCATGGAGGAGGAGGATCAAGGCAGTGATGAGTTTGCATCTATGTGTCTCAATGTCTCATTGTGTTTTGTGATTGTGAATGACAAATGTGTTGTGATTTGTGAATGATCTAATTTCTATTGAATATTTCATATTTGTAATTGTAAATGTAATTTCTATTGAATATTTGTAATTGTAAATGTTAAATTTTATTGGATGATCTATATGTCTATATTTTTAAATTTTAATATATTTTAAAAATATATTAATTCCGGGGGTCACCGTGTCCTACGTGTCATAATTCCGGGGGTCACCGTGTCTAGTGGGGACCAGGGATCAAATTTGAAGGGTGGGGTCCCATTTCACTATGAAGGGCTATGAGATATTGAACACTATTGAAGGGCTATGAGAAATTTATTAATATTTATTCTATGTGTATATATGGATGTGTTCATGTTGTATGGATTGGATTCTAGGTTAACCGAGGCCTTTTTAGAGCAAAGAATGGGGTAATTACTATTTGGGAACAAGTTTTTTATCAAATGTAAATTGCGGTGATGGAAGATATTGAGGGTGCCACATGTTGTGGAGAAAGTAGTATTGATTCCTATGACGTAATAGGGAGTTCAAAAAGTCTGGTTTCAAGTATTGTCATGCGTAGCTCGATTGATTTTTCTCGCGCTAGGGTTGTAGCAACTGTTATGGCCATTACTGTTAAAAGGATTGATGGGGTGGAATCCCGTGAAACGATGAGTTCTTTTGTTAAGACGTAGATTCAGTGAAATTTGGTGGGAGTCTTATGTTCATTTTATGCACAAAATTCGATTACTTGATTTTGTTGCATTGTTAACTCTCCTCCTAGTCATAGCTACAATCTCTTATATAATTGTGAAGGTTATCAATCCACTCAATATATTAAAGTTGTAGTAGGCCAAAATCATCCACATATTTATTGTACTCACAAATGTTGACATTCCAATTTCTATGTAGAGTGCCCATTAACATTAGATTTTAATAATTTTGTTGATGCCATTAAATGTGTTAAACACGTAAGCGCTCGCTACAAACACGAGAACTTCGAAGCGTTCAAGCCATGGGCTACTCAGTGTAAGCCCGTCCACGTAAGTTCCTCAATGATATTATTAGAGGCCCAATGGTCCATGATCCATGGATGATCGAACACGTGGATATTGGAGAGTAAGCGAGTCCCACTCCCAAGTCACCTAGCTAGTAGCCGCATTCCCAATTTCCCACTAAAAATTGTTGATGGGTGAAATTTGAAGCTACCCTTCTGTTGCAATTTTAAACAGTAGTGGTTAATTTAATTATTGAAGGGCTTACCATGAAATTAAATTTTTTTTGCATGGTAAAATTTGAAGTGGCCTTCTATGACGTGTGGGTAAAATTTGAAGTGGCCTGAAGGCTTCAAATTTGAAGCCTGGTGGGGACACTCGTGTCCCGTGTCCTCGTGTCGGGTGACTTAGAAAGGGGGGAGTTTTAATTTTTTCAATTTTTGGTTTGATTATGAAGTTTTGAGTTTTGTGAAAAGGGTTTCATTTTGAGGTGTGAATTTAATTACAAATTGGGTTATTCCCAATTTGATCAATATTACAAAACTAGGTTAAACAATCAAAAAAATAGTAATTTGGATTAAAAAATCACAAAAAAATGATTTGGGTGAATAAATTACCTGACTAGATGAGAATGCACCGGTGAATTTGTCTCCTCTCCAGCTGAATCGAGCAACACGGATGGTTGAGTGGGCCACAAAGCGTCCTCGTCTAGGGTCAATTTCGCCTCTATTCGCGTTTCTGATGCGTGAGTGTCGCGGGTGGTCGGCAATCGGCCGACTGTGTTTTTAAATTCATTTTTAGTTTTACATATCGCGTACGCGATTTGTAAATACATAACGCGTACGCGTTTTTGAACTACATAACGCGTACGCGATATTGTTACCTAGCCTACATGTCCAATGACATGTTAGGCTCGGGTCTTACCATGGCAGGGGGTAAATATCATAAACGCGTTATGTTTTAGGTATCAGGAACGAGATTTGAAAAAAGTAGCATTGCATCTAAAGTGACCCTCATCTTCTTGCACACACCCTAAAGTGAAATGAGATTGGTCTGATATAAATGACTAAGTAACTGTAATAAACACATGATACGTGAGAAGAAATGAATAATGGTGTGGAGATCAATGACCTACAAGCAAATGGATTTCTAACCATGGTCATTATAACCATCCTATTCATTTATTGTTTGTGCCTTGAGCAACAGGGCATCCCAATAATCACCTTTCTTCTCATTCTAATGACCACTCTCCAATACTTGTTCGTTCTTGGTGGCGGTTGGTTCCATGTTGTGGTTGAATTATTTCAGCCTCTATAGGGTGGTAATCATTGTTGTACAGTTTATAGTCATTCCATGCCTTGAAATATAAACAATCTTCAAAATACCCTAGGGATGGTATCATTGAGGGGTTAGCTTTAGCACTTCTACTCTGGCTTACAATGTGGCAAAAATTCTAGGATGTTGCACATAATAAGCACCTTCCAAGCTTTTTCACCCTTGATATATTTCATAGTATATTTGGCACATAATCCTACTCCTTGTAACTTAACATCGATCAAACCTAGGCCTCCTAACTCCCGGGTGTATTATAGGTGTCTCCTTTGACTTGATGGAAACCTTTTTCCCCTTCGAAATTGGTCCATATGAAGGAATTGAGTAACTAACTTTGTGTAAGCTTGATTTCATAGAATCCACATTAAGAATATTGGACATGTGCTACTATTAAAAACACAAGACCTTAGTAAATTTGAATCTTAATCAGTGATGATGACTTTATGAGCTGGTATGCTATAATCTTGTATATTTTTTTAACATGTATTGCCATAAATCAACTTTTTTGACAATACAATAAATCATATTACAACATCATAAAGCCAAATGAGATGTCAAGGAATTTAAGGAATTGTCCTCATTTGTTTGTGGTCCACTCAAAATCTATTCGCCAACAAGGGCATGTAAATTTTCTTTGTCTAAGACATTTAGTCTTCCTCTAATTGGTATTCAAACTAGAGGCCTTGTTATAAATTTCAAGCAGAGTTTACCCATGCTTTCTGCCAACTTTGTAGTTGTATCCAAGGTTGGATCATTAGAATTCATGACCCTCAACTTTGCTTCATCTTTAGATCTTGATTCCCTTGATGAACCAAACAGATCAACCTTTCCTGAAGTTGAAAGGTTCCTCTCTATATTCGCTGCCATGTCCTAAGCTCTTTTTAAATCCTTTGGATTTTTGTCTCTTATTAATAAACCAAGATGTCCATCAAAATCAACTATGTAATGGATAAGGATGGTCATACCAAGAGTAATTTTTAGGGGCAAAATTTCGCCAATTGGCTATTTTTAGGGCTTTTTTTTCAAAAAATAAATTCGCTATTTGGTCATTTTTAGTCTCTAATATCGCCTATATATACATAATATATGTTTTTTTATCATAATTTTCGCCAAAATTTACAATTTTCAGTAGTAAATTGTATGTTTCATATTTGATATTTGTCTACCTATCTATATATATGTTTTTTTCAATCGCCTAGAATACTATACTTAAGTATAATATTAGAATCCTTACAAAATATCTTGGTCATACTTGGGGGTTTGAATTCTTTGTGAAGCTTTTGAACAATCTTACAGAACCTTAGATTGAATTCTTCAATTGTCTAGTTTTCCTTTCTTTTGACCTCATTCGAAGCAGCCAATAAGAATCGGGTATCCTTCTCTTCCAATCATTCAAGGAAAACTTCTTGACATTCATCCCATAGTGCTAATATTTTGAAAATGTCTTATTTTCTAAGAATTCATCTTGCAAAGGTAGATATGGTTAGCCAATGTATGCTTTTTTATGTGTATGCACAAGCACACAAGTAATCTTTGGATGCCATTGTCAACCTTAAATATTGTATTCACACATTTTGAAGTAATTTTCCTTAAATTAATGTTTAGATGTGATATTGTTCAGAACCTATTGTGATTGCGTCGAGAGACACATTTCTACAGCTCGGGTGGGGGGATGTGTCCATCTGTACCAAATATTATAGCCGACATAAAATAAAGAAGTTAAAAAAAATATTATAGCTGATATGAAAAGTAGAAACATAATATTATAACGACATAAAAACTAGAAACATAAGAAGTAAAAAAAATGTGATAGCCGACATAAAAAGTAGAAACATAAGAATTAAAAAAAAATATTATAGCGGATATGAAAAGTAGAAACATAATATTATAGCTTACATAAAATAAAGGAGTTAAAAAAATGTAAAAAAAAAATATTATAACCGACATAAAAACTAGAAAAATAAGAAGTATAAAAAGTAGAAACATAAGTAAAAAAAATAATATAGCTGACATAAGAAGTAGAAACAAAAGAAGTAAGAAAATATAAAAATTATAGCGACATAAGAAGTAGAAAAAAATAAAATTAATAGCTTTAATTGTTATTTCAACAACAAAAATGCAGTTGTAATTTGTTAAAATGCAACTATAATAATAGTTAGATTTGATAACTAACTAAAATCCAAGCAAAAAGGGAGTTGAACCTTGGTCTCTACGTTAACACAAACCCATTCACCTCACTACTTACCAATAGACCACACACAAATGTTGCTAAAATACACAAGATGCATATTGACTTGATTCGTTGCATTGATTTCAACAATGCATTGTTTTTTTTTGTTTTTTACATGTATGCATTGAATTTATCAATTTAATAAAAAAACATTCTTACATTGATTTCAACAATGCATTGTTTTTTGTTATTTACATCTATACATTGTAAATAACAAAAAACAATGCATATTGATTTGATGCATTGTTTTTTGAAATCAATGGAATTAAATCAATATGCATTGTTTTTGTAAATAACCAAAAACAATGCATTGATTTACAATTTAATAAAAAAGCATTCTTACATTGAATTCAACAATCCATTGTATTTTGTTATTTACATCTATACATTGTAAATAACAAAAAAACAATGCATATTGATTTGATGCACTATTTTTCGAAATCAATGGAATCAAATCAATATGCATTGTTTTTTGTAAATAACAAAAAACAATGCATTGATTTCAACAAGATACAACCATAATAATAGTTAGATTTGATAACTAACTATAACTCTAAGCCAAAAGGGATTTGAACCTTGGTCTCTAAGTTAACACAAGTCCAATCACCTCACTACTGACCAATAGACCACAAACAATTTTTGTTAAAAAACACAATATGTATATTGATTTGATTCGTTGCATTAATTTAAACAATGCATTGTTTTTTGTTTTTTACATATATGCATTGAATTTATCATTTAATAAAAAAACATTCTTGCGTTGATTTCAATAATGCATTGTTTTTTGTTATTTACATCTATACATTGAATTTATCAATTTAATTAAAAAAACTACTTTGTAATAATTTATACATATTAAAGTTTTGTGTTCTATGTTTCAGGGTATATCATGGATCATCATGATAATAGTGTGAATAACGAATATATTGATGATCAAAGAAGCAAAGTACAACAAAGGGATAGAAGATAAAGAGAAAAAGAAAAATTAGAACGTAAAAAAGAACAGAGAAAGTAAGATCGTGAATGAAAGAGATTGTGAAAAAGATTTATTTGTGCAAAGGGATTCTCGGAAGCATGAATGGGAGATCATTTCAGGGATATATAGGAATCAGTATATAACTACAAATGAATGACATTATTGGATACATGGAATGTGATAACATGGAAAATTGGAACTCTAATTTTGTTGATATGGACACTTCCAATCGTGCACTGCAATTTATATCTGAAAAATGATAGTTGAATGCCATTGTTCATAATAATCGTACTGAAAATTATTCCATTGAAAGCTTAGCAGAGAAGCAAAGAAAAACATTTGACATTATTCTTAAGCATTACAGAGGTGGGAACAATGAACCACTACGAATGATTATCCAAGGAACTATAGGTACAGGAAAATCTTACTTAATTGGAACTATTAGACAAACACTAGAAATTGATTATTTTCCAAATAATTCTTCATTACTTCTTTTGGCCCCAACCAGTGTCGCAATGTTTAATATATCTGCATCAACATTGTACTCTGCCCTTCATATACCAGTCAAGGAAAAAACGATTTAGATGGGTCATGTTTGATTAAGTTTCAGGAAGATATACTTCCCGCAATGATGGATAAACCGATATATGCATCTGAAGGTCAAGTGAAAGAAGTATGGAACTCATTCACGACTGTTGTAACTCTTGATACAGTGTTCATAAAAAATGGACAAAACCAAGAACAAAAACGTTTTTGGCATCTTCTAACGAATGTTAGAGATGCAATTCCAATAGTAGATGATTGGAAATTACTAATGAGTCGTACAGATTCTTCATTGGATTGTTCCACAAAAGAATCATTTAACATGGCAATACATTTATTTGCAATTAATGAATATGTAGATAATCATAATAGATGTTCTTTGGCATCTCTAAATCGCCTGATTGCACAGAGTGTTGTTGTAGCACTATCAAGGAAATCTTACTGTTATGAAGATGAGGAAAAAATGGAAATGGAATTACTTCTATCTATTAGGTCGAGGGTTATGCTCACATCAAATCTATGGAATAATGCAAGATTGTTCAATGGAGCTCTTGGGTTTGTTGAAAAAATTGTGTATAATCTTGGATGTTCCCCCCCAGAGCCTCCTCCATATGTTTTAGTTAGATTTGATAACTATATAGGGATTCCATGGGATGACATATCACGTCAATTTTTTCCTATTATACCAATTGAAAGAGGTATAACAAAATAACTTTCATTGAAACTCGCTTGGGGTTTGACAATCCATAAGTCACAAGGATTAACATTGGAGAAGAAAACTATAAATATTGGAAACAAAGAACGACAGGGACTCACATTTACAACAATATCATGAGTAAAAGGTTTGGCTGGTCTTTAAATTCAACCTCCTTTTACATATGATCGATACGAGAATATGACAAAGGGAGCGGGATTTGAATCAAGAGAAAAGGAAAAAGAAAGATTAAAGTTGATCACATTGTAATATATTTGTATTCAAACATTATATAGGATTATATTCTTTGATAACATCAACCAACAGGTTGAAATATATCATATTTAAACATTATCTTATTTGATTTGTATTCATATGTATTGTTAAATTTTTTGATGAAATACTTTAACTATGATTACCAGGAATACGTTAAAACATCACATCATTTTGACGCGCACACCGTGATTGGAACCAGTATAGCCCCATATAACTTTGGTTCTATGAAGCGCCGAGAGGGATCAAATCCCTTGAGGTGCAAATGTTTCCTTTCCTTCACTAAAAAAATGGGTTTACACCTCAAGGGATTTGATCCCTCTCGGCACTTCATAGAACCAGAGTTATATGGGGCTATACTGGTAGTGAAAATTTGAAGAGAGCTATTTGGAAATGTTAACAATGATTTTTTATTTGTAATATTTTATATATTGTGATTAATATAATAAATTTTTTAATTTCATAATAATTTATTAAATTTATGTTTTTCTTAAATAAATACATTATAATTATAACTTATTTTTAAAAGGAAAAGACTATGTTGCATGCAGCTCTTGTTAATAATTATTATTATTATCATTATAATTTTTAATAGTTAATTTTTCTATAAAATTCCAATAATTTTTTGAAGTTGTTTTTGGCATTTGATGAAAGTATTGATGGGTTTTATCAAAATATTATACATTGGAGAAACACTGGAAGAGACAGTAAAAGGGGAACAAATGCAATTACGAGAAGAAACTTTTGAAGAATCTAATGAGAATATTGATAACCCAAACACATATGTATATACAACAGATGATAATAATATCGATCAAGAGGGTGGAAAAGAAAGCAAAAAGGACAACCAAGAAGCTATCCAAGAACCAAATCAAGGAAAAATGATTGATAATGAGGAAGATGGTAAAAAAATCATGGTAAAAATAAGTGATGACAAGGATAAAAAATATTTTGTGGTAGAGCATATGAACCCTCGTTATGAGATAAGGCAGTTCAAAATTGATACTACACCTAAAACATAAGGAAAACAATATCATCCGCCTCCTTATATTCCCCCTCGCCAAAGAATCACTACTACATCTAGGACAAAAGAAAAACAAAAATCTTATCGACCGACTCAAGGAAGGATCGCGCCATCAAATACAAGGAATAATAAGAATCGATGTTTCAAATACAATACTCAAAATATGATGTCGGGTCATAAATATGCATATGTACCAGAAATTAATAAAGATTTTGTCACTTTTGTGTGCAACTTCTTACAAGGAACATCAATGAGTTACATAAATGGTCCAGGAACTTCTAATGTTATAGATATAAATGCTTCTCAGCTCCTAATGTGGAAATCAAACATAAATACTAACTTTGCCATAGTCAATTTGGACATCACAGTCTACACGACTGTAAAATCTATAAAAATGTCTAGTGAAACTCTAGAGAAAAGACGAATCAAAAGCCATGTCGGGATCCCTAACCAAAGCAAAGGATATTGTAAGGAAGGTGATAGCGATGATGAAGAAAATAAAGACGTAGAGGACGAGAATGAAGTCTAGAGTATAGAATATCAAGGTGAATCAAAAGAATATTTTGATGAGAATTTCAATAACGAAAACAAAGATACAGATGCTCCGGACATTGATGAACATGATGATTGTAAAGAATTTGAAGATATAAAACATTATAATGATGAATCAAAAGACATTGATGAATATGAAGATGATACCAATAACGGCTATCAAGGTAATAAAGATGTAGAAGAGCATGATGATGAAAATAAAGACAATTAAAATGATCCTAATCATGATGTTGTAAAAGGTGGAAATCTAGAAGAATATAATGATGAAAATAAAGGCAATATAAATAACTTTGATGATGACGAAGTCAAAGGTGTAAAACTGGAAGAGAGGATTAAGAAACAAAAAGACATGTTACAAACCAATATTTTTATTCCTCGAGCAATGCCGAATTGTCCTCCTTGCCATGTATCTATGCTCAAAATTATTCCTAGATGTGGTCACCAATGCAAGTTTAATTGCTCTAATATGTGTCCTCCCTGCAAGCATCCATGTGATATTTGTTGGCTGCATAGTCGTTGTGTTTTTATCCACAATATCTTATTCACACCATGCATGGAGAAATATGAATGGAAATGTGAACATTTGTTTCAAGAATTATTGAATTGTGGTACTGTTATTTGAGATAAACTATTGAACAAGGTTTGCTTGTCAAATAGTATCTCATCAAGTTCAATGACCTTCCTGAAGTCACAATCAATTAAGCAAAGACAAAGCTTAAATGAAGCACTCTTATTTTACCCAAGCTTCGAGGACAAATATTTTCAAGGCGAGATGACTTGTAATATACCTAAATGTATATTACAACTATTATACATATTGGTTTCCTTATTATTAGTTGATAGTATTAATCACTAATTAA
Organism: Larix kaempferi; assembly: GCA_027924585.1. Taxonomy (NCBI): domain Eukaryota; kingdom Viridiplantae; phylum Streptophyta; class Pinopsida; order Pinales; family Pinaceae; genus Larix; species Larix kaempferi. The sequence continues at coordinate 8,637,101 of BSBM01000072.1, read as the reverse complement.
TTCTTAAGTATTTATTATTATACGACATGTATATTAATAAATATAAATGTCTCTTCCCTATTAGACCATATATAACATTGGGTCATTATCATTGTAATCATCATCAAATTATAAAAATACTATTAAATAAATATATTGAAAGAAGCATCCTTCATGGCAACTGAGTGAAACAAACCTATTTGAAATCCTAGAATCCAAACACTATTATGTTGCGTAATGGGAGGGGTGTTAAGGAAAAATATATGGGATTTAAGGTGATTTTCAATGGTATAATAAGCAAGGAAAAATAAATCCATTACTAATTTGAAGGTAGAGGCTTCAAAAGTGGAAGAATGATCAATTAGAAGAGTGTCATCCAAAATTCGGATGTGAATAAAGGGGATCCAGGATGTTATTGAAGTGAAGGGATTGGAGAATGCCTTTAGACGATTCCTATTTTGGACTTCTTATCAAGCCCTCTGCCATAATAACCAAGATCAATGAAGAAAGGGGATCTCCCTGCATAATCCCACAAGAAGGATTAAAGGGATGAGAGGGAGAACCATTAATGAGGATGGAAAATAAAGTAGAGGATATGAGATTGAGAACCCAATGAATTCATGTAGGACAAAATACAAAGGATGAAAGAATTTGTGCAACAAAATTCTAGTTGATTCTGTCAAATTATTTCGAGAGATCAAGCTTAATAAACATACATGGTTTCTACGAGGCATTTAAGGAATTAATGGATTCATGCATTGTGATTATCCCATCAAGAATTTATTTTCACTCAATGTAGCATCCTTTCTCCTTGGAGATAATTAGGTTCATTATAGGTTTGATATGATTGGGTACGATCTTGGTTATGATCTTGTAAATGATGTTGCAAAGAAAAATGAGCCTGAATTTATTCTAGGAATTGACTGTCTCCACTTTGGGAATGAGAGTTGGGAAAGTGGATTTGAGGGCTTGCAGGATTCCTCCTAATATTCTTGTCCTCGACCACTTTCTAAACATTTTTACCAACCATGGACCAAAAATATTGAAAGAATTCCATACTGAAACCGTCTAGGCCTGGCGATTTCCCTGGGGCAATATCTTTCGTTGTAGATTGAACCTTTTCCTTAAGTATTAATAGCTACTTTTTTGTCATTGCCTTGATCTATTAGGATCGTTTGATAGTACTCTTTGAGTTCCACCTCAATATTCTCTTATTTTTCTAGAGTAATGTGTTATGAGGATTACAGAGTAGAGTTTCTATTTTGGTTCCTCTCATTGATCTTTGATTTGTGGAAGAACTTGGAGTTGTGGTCTCCTTCCTTGATCCAATTGATTCTTGAATTTTGGCACCATTATATCTCTTATTGTTTGTCTCTTGATTCTAGTTGTTGCTTAAGAGATACTTTATTTTTTAATAGGAGTGGATCTCTTCCTTGATTGATGATAGTAATTTGCAATCTTCCATTGGATTTTCAATCCCTCTTTTAGCTTGGAAATATTACCAAAAATCTATCTTCTCCTTTTTGTATTTTGAATTTGAGGTTTCAGAGCCTTTACTAGAATTTGTACATCAAAGTGATTGAGGGGGGTTGACTTTAATTCCAACATTGGTCAATATTATCTAAGTTAGGGTGTTCTAGCAAGGATTTTTCAAAATAGAAAGGCTTTGGATTGGAGGGGACAAGGGTTCTCTAGGTAAGGAAAATGGACCAATGGTCAAAATTGGACAATGGCGGAATTTAAACCCTTAGAGGAGTGCAAGAATGGAAAAATGTCTCTAAGACCTTAAAGTGGTCTAATATTTCTGCAATTTGATTGGTGCCTCTCCTTTTATTGTTCCAGGTATGACACTTATTAATAGTGGGAAAATCCACCATTTCCATCTCGGAGATAGTTAGTTTGTGGTTTTCACTTACAAGGTCTAGGCGATTGAGAACACCTCTTTTTAGAAAAATAGCTCAACAAGTTGTAGTCTCCTCCTATTATCCAGTGCTGATCCCTTAGGGTTTCCCATGAGTCTCAAATATGGTTTAGGAAAAGATACTTGTCCTATGGTAGATTGGGTCCATAAACATTTGTTATTAAACATTTTTTTTGGTATCTAGTGGAATAAGTAACTGGACCGGGATCATACTCATGTAACACAAAGTATATGTTGATATCTACAACTATAACCTCTGGGAATTCCCATGGTGTCCCAAGTGCAACACACAAGGCTAATTGAGGTTTGAACCAATGACATTGCAAGGAGTGTCTTAACAATGCACCCTATTTCCAAAATATCTACACCTCAAGGGATAAAATCTTCTTGTCTTGAGATAAAATACTGATAGTGGGATGAAATAATATTTCTTGATCCCAATAAGGTGTCTATGGAAATTAGGAGGGGATCGCATAGGATTTCCAATCCCCTAGAGAATTTCACCCCTGTAATGGATGGGGAATCATATCCTAGGAAACACTTGTTGGAAATTCTCAACATATGTTATTTGTTGAATTTTGTTTCTTAACGAAATACAATGGTTGATTTATCCTTTATGATTCTATTTCTCATATTTATTTGTTTTCTTTTAATGATTAAACCCTGGTGTTCTAAGATACTATTTTCAACTACATCATTGAACAATGGAGGGGTTGAGTAAATACTTATTTCGTAAGTAGATCAACTGACTTGAGTTTCTTAATCGAGTTCCCTCTTCCTGAATCTTTTTCAGGTTTTATACGCCTCCTTTTTTGTTCATGACCTACTTTCTTGGATGATTTTAAAGGGATCATTCTCATGCCTAGGCCTAGGGATTTCCCTGAATAATTTTGGAGAGAGATGGATTTGTTCTTAGCTCTAATTAGTTCATTTTGAAGCTTTTTTAGTTCGTCTTCAGAGATTCCAATGAGGCATTTATCTCCATATGCTTTGATGACAGTGGGGATGTCTACTTCAATCATAAGTAAGCCATCGTTGGGTCCAGTGGTTTCTTCATCAGAACCTGAGGGTTTCCGACCTTTTGAAACCATGACCAGGTCTTCCTCATCAATGATAATATCCTTTTCTGTAGAGATCTCTTCTCGCCTTTCCCTTGATTGAGATCATTGTGCTTCCTTATTTTTTGGATCTCCTAAGGAATATCTATTGGGGTTACCATTTTTTCCTGTTCATTTTGGATCTAGTTTCATTTCGTGGAGTTGATTTCCTGAAAATTACTATTGATTAGAGGATATTAGGTCTTAACCTATGGAATATGCTTTCTATTATTTTTCCTTTTGGATTGAACCTTTATGAAACTCTCCTTGTCAATAATGTCTTATTTATTTTTGTTAAAATGAGTTGTATTTAACGGATAGTCTATGAACAAATGTTTGTGCTCATGACATTTTCTACAATGAAAGGTATGCACTTATATTATAATATGTGTGTCCAAATATTATCTTCAAATCAAATGCTGATGGAATCAAACAAATATCTTGATACATTCACATAAATACAAATGAAAGTGTAGAAAACATACTTACCCATTTAGGTGATTTCTGAATTTTTTACGAAGATCCCCAACATATTTCTTATGCCAGATAGGGTTTCTTTGTAATACCCCAATTTTAACCCTTGGGATGTATTAAATCATATTATCTAAATGACATAGATATGCTAGTAAATACTCCTAATGTGAAGCTCAAGGCTGAGGCCTAACTAGTGAATGCCAAGGCATGTACTATGTAAATATCCATATAAGGGCCATGTAGTTCGCTAATCACAATCATGTAAATCTATGTAAATATTTATGTTGGAAATAATAAAATGGTCCAAAATCATTGTGTGGAGCTCCAGAGATAAAAGGGGGGCTATGGGAGATAAAATCCTATTTTTCCAAGTGTTATCCTTAGAACTCATCAATTTTATACCATGTGCCTTAAATAATCCATTTACTTGCATTGAATTATCAAATTCGATCATTGAATGCATGTGTGATGTTGGTGGGAAAGTCTTCACATGAAGTTATGGAAGCATGGAATGAATATAATTTTATGACAATTGTAAGAGTCCTTCCTTCTATGGTCAAAAGTAAAGTCAATTTTCATTTCACCAATCCTCTCATCTCCATTGGAGTCTTTCACTAATTTTCCGTGCATAATTCATACACCATGTAACATTAATCATGCTCTTTTTCTCCATTTCCAATTATTAGACTGTAAAATTAACTAGAAATTAGCACTCTAAAGATGAAATTGCAAACATTACACTAAAGAGGATGGTTGTAGGTGAGAATAGAGGCTAGGAAATATAGGAAACCTTTACCCCCTACATATTTGTGTTTCATTGGATGCTTGAGAAGCCATGGATTTATGTTACAAGAGGATCTCGAAAAGCACATAACTGGTTGGACTCTTTTTGCACACATTGAGGAGCATTCTAAGGGTTGAGTACTCTAAGGGACTTTTGAGTAGAGAAATAATAGGCCCTCCCTATGTTATGTGTGGAAATACTACATTTGGGCTCCCAATTTGATGTTTGCACTGATGTTTAGTGAAAAAATAAATTGCCAACGTCGAACTGAAGTCGACTAGGAAGAAAATTGAAGAGAAATTCATCTATGTTTCATGAAGCGTTGCTTAAGCGATGTTAGGTTGCTAACGTGGATTAAGTGATGTCAACAAACATCGTTTAATCCATGTTACCTAATGTGTCTTAAGCCACATTACCCTTGTCGCATAAGCCATGTTCTGTGCGCACCTCTCCAAATTGACGTTCTAATTATTTTTAGGTATTTTTACTTATTTCGTGACATTGAAAAGATAAACAAACCAAAGAAAAGAATACAGTTTTTAAAGAAATTGAGAAAAGGAGAAATTTGGTTAGAGCTAAATTTTCTTGTGGTTTTAGATTATCCTTTCAACTAAAATTTATGCTTGGATTAACTATAGGATTATTATTTGGCATTTCATCACCATGCACCTAGTCTATATTGGTTTTTTCTTGCAAGTATGATTGTATTCTTTGAATTTTTTTCTATTGTGTTGAGTTGATTAGAGCCATTTGTTAATGATGTTTGTGCATCATACATTACCAGATTTATCTTAAGGTGAGGATTTTAATCCATACAGAGAGAGTTACATCTCAAAAACCAATAATTATTTGGACATTTCCAATATAGGAAATCATTATTATATTTAGTTTTAAACAATAAATGCTTTAACACGCGTCAATATCCTAATAAACTCACTAAATTCCCAATAGGGGTCACATAAGAATTTAGGATCTATGTAGGACATTGGGGCTCGACATCCAAATAATGCACCATGGTTGTTTCTAATTTGAAACATAGTAAGTTATCTAAATAGGGAACTTAAAAAATCCTCCAGCATCAAGTGTTCAAGAATACCCAGGGAATGAATCCTTGTGCAAGAGAAGGTCAAACCCAAGGTGAGGTTATTTATGTTCTCCCAGGGGGGATCCCACAACCTTGATTTGGAGACGACATCTCACAATTCGAGGGAAAACCTCTTCCCTGCACTTGAAGGAGGGACACCTTGATCATATTTTCTTGGCCAGTGGTACCCACAATGGTACCACTCCTAGTTCCCCTTATTATAACTTATAATTTTGCACCTTCACTAGCTCTCCCTAGTGGATTGATGACCATATGGATCGATAGATATTGGAATGCCCATTTCTATTTGAGTGGAAGGTAACAACTAGGTCATTAGGGATTTTCACACACACATATATGTAAGACACATATTTAGCATACCATTTTTAGTGAAATCATCCGACACATGCACCCACAATTGCATTTGTTTCATTTCACACTTAATTTGGTTGTATGATTTTATCTTCTTAAATAAATGTACTTGCATCTTGGATTGGCATGAAGCACACCCCCTCCCCCTAGTCACTCACCTTAACTAGTTTGGGGAACGTCATGTTCCTCCCCTCTTACTCACCCAAGACTTCCAAATGCTTAAGGGATACTCTTTATCCTTACTTTTTCATTAGTGGCTTGAGATAAATTTTCTAACTCAATAATATTTTTGTATTTTAAAACGGATTCACCTAGTTGAAGCCAGCCCCATCCTTGATGGGCCTTCATAGGGATAGATTAGGCCCCATGTATTGGTTAACATTAGTTATCTCATACTTGGTTTGTGCTCGTTTCTCTCATCCTTCCTTATTTGTTCTCATTTATCCTTTTACATCTTCTTACTTCTTGGTCACTCCCCTCTCTTTCTTTACCTCCCAACTGGTTAATATCTCCATGCGTCATCATTTCAAGTAGGGTTTGACTCGAGATAGTTTCATATTGGTGTGATTAACCAGTATTCTATCCCTATGAGACATGGAATGTGGTTGTGGCGTCCTATAGACTACATATATGATATCAATTTACTGACCATACCTCTCACATTTCTAAATTTCCTCTCTTTCCTTCATTAGTCCTACCTTGATATCACCACCTTCTTTATCGTCCCTTTATTGGAATCCCCCTAGCATCATCACCTTGTACATTTTCCTTTTCGTATGTCCTTTATCCTTTACCCAATTGTTGGTATCACTATTCTATCTAACATCGCTTAATAGATGTGTCAAACATCCATGGAACAACGCTTAAGAGACATATATATGCGCACACCTAATAAGCGTCATGCAAATGATTAATTCATTTTACCACGTTTATGTACGTAATCCATTCAAAACACCACCCCATGAAGATACATTTTGCATAGAGTGGAATTTTGTTATATTTTTTTAATTTTCTATTTGTGAATTTCTTTGTCTTTATTCTTACTATACTAATGATTGGTTTACTTTTGTATTTTGTTGAGATAGAGAAAAATGTCAAGTAACCCTATTTATCGGTTCACTAGTAGATCCAAATGAAATGTTGCTATGCAAGCGGTTCTCAATTCTGTATTTGGTGCCATTAGAAATCATGTTAAAATATATGATAAGAATCAACCCAATATTCATCATGATATAATTGGTGATGGGAAATTTTATTGCCCTTGTATGAAATGCAAAGGGATAAAGAAAATATAAGTTGTTAAGTCAAAAACTAGGAAACTTTGCTTAGAGAATGGGAACTTGGAAGGTGGAAAGATTATCACCCCTTGGTAAGATATCAAAAACATGCTTTTTGTTTTCATTTTTCAATATTAATATTTGTCTATTTCGATACTAATTGTATTTATTTTTTCATAATTATTACACAGGCAAGACCACCCATGCTTGGAAATCCACATGCTACAATTCATAGTAGAGATGGTGAGGGTGATGAAATTGAAGTTTATACAATGGAATAAAATGACCCCAATATTATTGAGAATCAAGGGATAAATAGGTTGATCCATGACATATTTGTTGCCATGGATGAGAATGCACCTATGGATGAGATCTACAAAAGTATTCATGATGTACCTCTTATTTACGAGGCACAAAAATCCTTATACAAAGACTCAAAGACAAGTATTCTCTTTGCTCTTTTGTTTCCGGTCAACTTGAAGGTAATGAATGATATATCAAACACATAAATGACACATTTGTTAAGCTATGCAATATTTATCTGTATATAATTATAATTCTTTGTGATTTATTTTTAATTGTACTATACAAGCCCTTAGTTTCAATTTTCCATTATATTATTTTTTTTCATGTAGATTGTTAGGTGATATTCTTCTACCACTGTCGAATACTTTACCTCGCACATAGAGAGAAATGTGCATCACTTCAAAAGATATATGAATGGAATATAACACAATTGATGCATGTCCTAATGATCATATTATATATTATGGACAGCATGCATAAAAAATGTAATGCCTTGAATGTGGATGATCCACGTGGATGCTGGTGGCCACCCATCTGTTACACAGAGTTACAACGGTTCTCCATCTTCTTGGCATTTTTCTATGGTTTTTTAGGTCCCAAACTTCCAGGGTCATTTTAAGTCCCTAAACAATGCTTTTTTTTCCAATCGATAGGCAATCTGTTTCCATGGAATCCCCTACCTCTAGTCAAAAATTATAATCCTTAGTTAGTTCTTTCCAACGAGCTATCATGTTCCCTAAGTGGATATCGTATGCAAAATTTGCACCCATGGGAAGTTGGCACATCAACTAGCCACTTCGAGGCCCAAAAATCCTTTTGGCACTTCATCTCCTAGGGTTATATTTTTGGATGTATAGGGTTATTGCCTCTTTATGTGTATGATAAAAGGATATTTTTTGTTCTCTTTGTAATCACCTCCTACGAATGTGTAGCCAAGATATCTCTCTTCAGAGATATGATACCACCATACAAGCTAGTTTGTATTGCTTTGCAGTTTACAATGTTTTTCCGTTCCATTCATTAATATAATTTGGGATTTACTATACTACTATTCTCTTTGTAAAATATTTGCGTGTGTTTTTCCATTTTATATTGTTTCCTTCATTTTGTTCTCTAAATAATCTAGATCAATGAAATTATTAGATATCATAGTGACCAGGTAACAAATAAGGTGCCCTGCAAAGTTATTTGCCATATTCTAATAATTCAATGTTTCCAATGATTATTAGAGTCCAAAACATTGCACAATTTATGGAATATAATCATGCATGATAGAGAAGTGAATATGGTGTCATGAAAATCCTTGGATATGGTTTTGGATTTAGATACATCGAGGAAACATGACCCATTTTTAAAGAAGAACCACGTAATGTTAGACTTTCAATGGCAGTTGATGATCTCCATACATTTGGAGAGATTATAACCAATTACTCTGTTTGGTCATTTTTTGTTATAAAAAATAATCTTCCTCCCTGGATTACAATAAAAAGGGAGCACATCATGTTGGCATTAATTGTTCTAGGTACTTATTTTTAAGACTATTAACAACATATAAGCAATCCATTTTTTAATATTTTATTTTATTTTTGCATTGTACAATAACTTAATTATGTATATTACTTTTCAAATAACTAGGTAAGCACCAAGATAAAGATATGGATGCATATATTGAGCCTCTTATAGATGAATTTTAAAATTATGGGCCGACATCAATATGTATGACATATCCAAACCTATAGGCCAAAAACAATTTCAATTCCATGGAATACTGACATAAACAATTCATGATGCATTAAGGATTACACATTTTTGTGGTATGTAAATTTGTAATGTAACTCTATGTATCATTTATTATTCAAGTTTTTTTTAATATTTTTGGAATTCTATTAACATTATTCTATAACTTGTAGGGATTCAAACAAAGGGGAAATATGCATGTCCAATATGTGGTCCAAGAATAATATCTAGACATTCAAGAAGTTTAAAGAAGGAGGCATACAACGAGTTTAGGCATTTCCTCTGTAAGGACCATAAGTATCAAATTACCAAAAAACATATATTTAATGGGAAGGAAGAGAGTTGGAAAAAACCATGAATAATGATGCCTAAACTACGGAAAAAGGCATTTGAAAAGATTCATGGTAAGCAATTGATTTTAGTTACATTCATATTTGTTACTTGTATTATTTTATATATTTTCATACTTACCTTGATTAAAAAATCATCTTCCATTGATACTTCTCAAACGTCGTTAGGGTAAAATTCCATGAGGTTTGAAATGATACTTTATCAATTCAATTAGTTTCCATACTATGGGCACCTACAAGTAGTTCATTTGTTTGACACAATGCATATTGGAAAGAATGTCACAAAATGCTTATGGAAACTTATAGATGAGAGGAATAACAAGGAATTTTTTTCTAAATTTATTAGTGACATTGAGGAATCCAACTCAATGCAACATTTGACTCATTGCTATGGTAATGGAAATCCAACCAATCTTCCATGGTTATTAATAGAACAAGAGAGGGAAATTGTAAAAGAGGTTGTGCAGAAGATCAAATTTTCCACTGGTTTTGCTTCAAGCATAAATAATATATTAACAGACTACAATAAAAGGAAACTAGTTCAAAGTATCATTTACAAAAAAGTACACTGATCCAAAACTTAGTGACATTGAATATAAAATTCCTTTGTAAAGAAAATAAGTCAATTTTTTTTGCAATCCTTTTTGCTCATAGTCAATTTACTCAGGGCTTTCCCATAATTATCATTGTATTGTAATTTATCCTAAATAGCTTAGTGTGACCTTGTGTGTCTTCATATAAAGTTGACCAATACCAAGGTTCCATGGGGGGTTCACTAGTGAGGCAATATCATATCACGTCCATTCATATTGGGGGGTTGAATACTCTTAAAAACCTCAAAAATATATTGCCCCATATTAAGGGGTCAAGGGGTTTTTTTAATTTGACATAGTCATATAAATATTGGGGTTTATTTTATTTGGGAGTGCTGAGGAATAACCTCCAAATAGCGGGATGGATTCATAAGTCCAAATCATAGGCTCAATTCATACCCATCTAAAAAATAAGGACCTTCCATTTTTATTTGATATTGCTTATGATCCTAAGTTTTGCATAAATTTGATAATGGTGTACCAATGATAATAAAAAAGGAAGTCTCTTTGGATTATTGGCCTTGAGCAATCCTCATTTAATAGCTTATTTAGGCTTTGTTTGAATTGATTTTATATTGTTTTTCATCTTTAAGTTAAGAGATGTAGTTAAATGGGAGTTCCGAATTTGAACAATTGTATCGTATTTTTTGTAGGCATTCAAGTAAAATATTTTAACTCTTGATTTTTAAGGTTGGGGTTTAGGTGGGCATTGAGATTAAATTAAACCTTGCTCCATGAAAACCAAGAAAAAGGAGATCAATCTTTCTTGGCTCACTGGAACCAATAAAAGTTATATCAGTGTTTCTTGACTAATTATTTCTTTCAACTTTTTGTATTCTTCTTTAATATTTTCACATTTCCAGTTAGGAATAGTTGTTAGATTGATTTATATTTGGCACATTCATAATTGTAATTTCAATTCTTATATGCAAGGCATCTATCTTAATATTGTATTGGAATTAACATGAACATAGGTGAAAATCTAAATCCTTATTTACATACCATATGTGTTATCGTTACCATGAAATGGTATCATATAAGTTTCACCATATGTGTATCTTTATAACTATTGCATGCTTGAAACCTAATAATGGATATTTTCCCTTATCCTTTAAAGATAAAAAAAACTAGATATAACCCAAGAAAATGTAACTAAATGTTTTTAATTCCCGTGATTGCAAGAATAAATGTAAAGGAAGTGGAGGCAATTCATTGGATCTTATGAATGACCCAAATCCAAGCTATGCACATGATCATATGGTGTTATTGAAAAGTAAAAGGAATTTTTCTATGTTCATTTGGGTTAAAACATCAATGATGTTTGTTTTGATAGGAAGGTAGGGGCATCCTTCCATGAAAGTGTTTTGATTTTGCATTTTTATGGAGTTTAATTTATTAAGCTTATAGCAAACATGAGTTCTCTATGGCTATATTTGTATTTACATGATATAAAATTGGTAGATTGGCAGGTTGTGGTGTGAGACATTTGCAATTCTCATATTTTCTAAGCATTGCACTAACAATTGGACTATAGGTCTTTTACATTCTTTGTTATGTTGATCTCTTGACTAGGTTGCGTTTTATGCATTTTTCCTTCCACGGTACTATTTCTTTGGGTGTTCCACTATCCAATGCTACAAATTGATTAGTCGCCCCTGCAATCCTAGTGGGATAATTATTAACATTATACTATCATTTTATTTAGCATCTTGTTTGCTTATACTAAGATGTGTCAGAGATCTTGTTTGTTACAAATTTATAATATGATATAAAGGGGGTGTTAAAAATGGGTTGATACAAATGGATACCTACAATATCTGGCGAAACTAAGGGTTTTCTTAATTGTAAAGGAATATTGGGAGGGGGGTTCAACAATACAATTTTAGGATGCATTTTCCAATATTTAGTTAAATTAGGGGTATTCTTTAATATCATGTGAACGATCGTGCTATGTAACAAGTTCACTCAGTGAACCCCCCGTGCAAGGTTCTATGGGACCATGGCTATTACCAAAACACTAATAAACTTTTTTTCTAGGTTACCTTCCATGGTCTGTTGGTATATTCATTAGTTATACCTTGGCCATTCTATTTACACCAATCGCTTTCCATTGGTGTATAATCTCTTATGTTGTTTTTAAATTTCCACTCCTTTTCAAAATTTTGCTTAGATGTCATTTTAAGATTGACTTTTGTTTTTCCTTCCAACACCTACTGACTATTATACTGGCTAGACTAGTTTCTAGTTTCCATATGCCTCAAACACGTGTCCATTAGGAGTTCATTTATAAGATAAAATCCTATGTCATTGCAAAATAACAAGTGAGAGCATTATTTTCAAGTCCAGCCTATGTTAATCTTATGGCTTATTCTAAGTTTTCTAGAAGTGGGCCTATGTGGTAGAACCCCTATCATCTTTATCATGGGTGCTTTCCCGGCCTAAAATTGTGAAATCTATTGATGGTTAGGATTGTTGCTAGTCCAGAATTCCCCTCTTATTGAGAGTGAAATTTTCAATCCCACACTAATTTAGATGTGCCAAGTGTTCTCCCCATTCAAGGTTCAATGTGTCAAATTTTAGATAGTTTTATAGTAGGTTCTATTCTAGCGATCAATCACATGATAAAGGAATGGTGAGGAACACTATGGATTATAAATATCTCTACTCCTTGGCATGAAATTTTCAAACCTATATTAATGGAGAGCTTTCAAGTGTATAGGACACATGGTCCTCATTGTTAAGAATTGGTATTCTAGTCCACCGTAGGTTGAACTCCATCCCTTGATCAAGATTTCATCCAAAAGTCAAGATAGCTATGGGTCTAAGAGATCCCTTGCCTCCAATGTGCAAGTTTAGACACTCCATGAATCAAATCATAACAAGGGATAGACATACAACCTTTCCACTAGAGTTCATTAGCGCATGTTTCTACTACAATAAAAATTCATACCGTTAATATAAGGACTAGATGGTTGCAGGTTTGGAAGGCCCCTCTCTTCGAGGACACGAGTCAAAGACCCACAATAATATTGAACTGCCACATGGATTGAGATGATGAGATATTCTTCCTATTGATTATGTGGTGATTCTAAATGAATATTCACTTCCAAATGGAAGCTTTACATGTGTCATGCTCGAAGTGGTTAGTCAATCAAGATCGATATTTTCATATTTCCATTAATAGAGAGGACTAGTTATTCATCACCAAATATGTGCATTTTTGGTAGGCACGAACACATGTTTTCCAACTATATCTCTGACAAAGGTCTACATTTTTCCATTGTTCCATGAATACATGAGCGAAAGGAAAATTTTCCTCTACCTCCTACAATAAATTTATGGACCTTCATATACTGCCAACTATCTACCTGCACACTTCATTCAAATGAGTATTAGAATATCTCATCGGGTAAGTCCTAATTCTCACTAGTTCTGTTTCTGCAACTCTATATCTCATCATCATGTTGTAATACCCCCAGTTTTGACTTGGAATGTATTTAACCAAAATTATGTAAATGATGTAAATATGCTAGTGCAGATTCATAATGTGGAGCTCAAGGCCAAGGCCCAACCAGTGAATGACTAGGAATGTATGATGTATATATTTTTATTTGCACTATGTGGCTGGATTGTCATGCTGATTTAAATACATGTAAATATTGTGTGCATAAATAATAAAATGGTCCAAGAATGGATCATTGTAAAAGGAACCAAAGGGGCTATGATTCCACCAGATGGGAAAACGAAATGGGGTCTATGGGAGACTAAATCCTTGTTTCCAAGTGTTAACCTTACAACGCACCCAAATTCTGTCATGTTCCTTGAATAAGAAAATTATCTCCTTTTTTACTATTCTCCAATCATTGAATGCATGTGTGATGTTGGTCAGAAAAGTCACCTCATGTATTTATTGAAGCATGGGGTTGACTACACTTTTGTGATAGTTCTATCATGACAGAATTCAATCTGCAATTGCCAGGAGTCCAAGTCTTCTACTGTTAGAAGCTATGCCAGTTGTATTTTCACCATTTTCTCATATCCCTTGGAATCAACCCTCATTTCTCTCATTATCTCATGCAGATATACACTAGGCAGAGCTCTCCATTGTTGTCCATGAACTTGCTAGAATATGTTTAACTCAGAACTTCAAATTTGGAGACCATGCTGCAAATTTGGAAGGGAAAAATCAATGGATGTAGGTGAGCAAAGAGGTTGGGAAAGATAGGAACCCTTACCCATTAAGTTATGTTACTCATAGGTGATTGAGAAGCCATGAATTGAAGCTATAGGTTGTTATACAATAGCACATGATATCAGATTGAAATTATTCTATGCACACACCAGAAGCACCAGGAAAGATGGATCGCCCAAGAGAATCGTGCATCAGTGAAGGGTGTTGTGTGGGGTAGGTATTGTGGAAGACAAGACTGTGAGAGTTTAATGAGATCCATGTAGATCTATGTATAAGCATTTGGATAAAAACATAGATAAGAATAGGTTGTGGGATGAGAGAGATAATCATGTAGGCGTTCCTTCACCCTGGTGGCCTCATAGCTAGCTTGGGGGTGGCCTCTCAGAAGAAAGAGTATATGTTGGACAGAGTACCCATGGTTGGGTGGAAAATCTCTCTTACACAACCAGTTGCTTGGATATTCTTTGGATAAAGATAAGTATTCTCATGCATTTGAATCTAAATTGTTTTTATTTGATGCATGTGATAATTGTGTTGATAAATGCATGTTGTGTGTGTGGGTCAAGTTTAATTCTGTTGTGTATGTTATTTACGTTTCTACACACATTTTATATGTTGAAATTCGTATTATGGATTTGGGGTGAAATTTGTGAGCCTGAATTTAGTTAATGTCCCCTCCCGATGGCCGGATTGGGTGAAGGGGATTCCATAGAGTGGCATCAGATATTTTGGTTGCAATACCAAAGTTGTATGGGCTAGAAAACAGGTTTACTGGAAAAAGAATAAAAAATGGTTTTGTAGGAATCAATTTCTTTTAAATGGCGGTTAAGGGGCTTGGATTAAGCTTGAATTAATTTTGAATTAATCCTCTTATTTACAAATTAAAATTCCGCATAGTTATAAAATTTTAAAATTTGGAAAAATTTAGTTGGGCCCCACCCATGCCAAGTGGATGGGTGACATGGAGGATCCACATAGGTAGGAGGTCCTACATGGAGGGTCCATGTGGGATATTGTGTGATGCGGACCAACTATATCATATCCATGTCCACAAGTGACCGCAGGTGACGGCGTGTGAAGGCAAGTAGAGATTTGATCATTGGATGGTGGAGATCAAGATCAGCGGATGACAGTGCTTTAGGCCCTTGAAGATGCATGAAGGATAACTAATTAGCATGAACCTAAAGTGGTAAACCAACCTATGACGTGTCACCCTCTCATGCAGTCAGGATCGCAAAAGCGGGTTTAGGAAACCACTTTCCCCGGAGCCTGAAACCACTTCAGTCTGAAAGCGAGTGATGTGCATGAAGAGGTTTCAAAAGGTATGGGGACACCACCAGTCATGATATTCTTGGTAGATGTGATGGGACCCCCCCACCCCCTGTCATTAGTCATGTCAGTGTTGGAAGATCATGAATATTTGATCAACGACCAGGATTGTTTCAGGACCGCAAACCTACACGATGGATAACTAATTGGCATGAACTTGAAATGGGAAACCACCTTGCGACATGTCACCCTCTCAAGCATTCAGGCTCATAAAATCAATTTCAAGAAACCACTCTTCTTGGAGCCTAAAACCTCTTATGAATAACAATTGGTAAGGCGATCAAGGTGGCATATGAAGGGCGCAGATCATAGAAAGGGCATGGTTTTCACAGCCAATTTTTGGGCGCCGCAAGGGGGAAAGCTCCCTTGACCCTCATTTTTTTTAATCTACAAAGTTGGTTCTCGAATTCAACTGCGACTATGAACAATTAAGGTTTGAAGGGTGATTCAAATGTCTATGTGATTTGACAGAAATTGTAAATATGGGTTGTTCCCAAGTTGCATGAAAATTGATTTTATAATTTTCTAAGACTGTAATAAATATAACAAATGTGTTTATAAACACTTTTGCATATTCAAAATCATATCAGTAATTGTTAAGGGCCAACATTCAATCTAGTGCAGTTGGGAAATATTTGGTCTTGGTTGGGCCAAGAAGATCATCATCATGGATGATGTACATGATCCTTATGAAGTTCAAGAAGATGCAATGGGAGAGAATATACAGGTTGAGAATGCGGAGATAGAATCTGATGGTAGAATAAACCAATAAACTCCCCTAGACATTGCAGAAACCATGAGGAGCCTAAGGGTGGAACTGCAGAGTTGCAAAGCAGACAATGAAAGGCTAATTAGATCCCAAAAATAATAGAATCAGTTGAATGCAGCTATGCTTCAAATTTTGATGGACATTCAGAGGAATATTAACCATGGGAAGAATTCAGAAAATAAGAAAAAGAGTGGGAGTATCTCAAGTAGGCATTCCCACAAGAGGTCCCATAGTTCAAGAAGTATTTCTAGAGACATGACATATATTCCAAAAATATATTCTGGTGATTCATCTGACTCTAAAGAATCCATTGAAGGTTCAAGCTCTTCATCTCACAAAAACAAGAGAAAGAGGTCTTCCAAGAACAATTCACATGGAGAATTTAAGAAGGCCAAACCTCCTACATTTGATGGTGAGGTAAACTGTGGTCAAGAAGTTGAGGCTTGGCTTCTTGGGATGAGGAAGTATTTACAATTGCAAGACTACTCAGGAAATATGAAGGCAAGAGTGGTCATATTCAATATGAATGGGAAAGCATCTATATGGTGGCATCACCTTAGGCAAGTAAAGAGGATCCATGAAAGGAATATTGTGTCGAAGTAGTTCAAGAAATACTTCAAGGAAAAGTACCTTTCTAATAGGTACTATGATGGAAAAATTAAAGAGTTCCATGAGCTTAAATTGGGACAAATGACTATGGAAGAATATGCAAACAAATTCTTGGAGATGTTGAGGTATGTCTAGTATATCAGAGATGATAAGGTGAAAATTCAACGTTTTCTAAGTGGATTTCTCGAATCATATAAAAACAGAATTGAGTTTGATGTTCCTCGAACTCTAGATGAGACCATAAGAAAGGCCGAGTATTTTTATGATCAAAACAAAATCAAATAAAATTCCATAAGGCATGGAAGGATAAGAAAAATGAGAAGTTTGACCAAAGAAGGGGTTCAAGCCTCCTTAATTCAGAAATCATCCAAGGAAGCCACCACAGGGTGTGACTAATCCACCTAGGATCATGGGAGACAATCCAAGAGAGCCAAGAGATCCAAGAGATCCACTTCAATGTTGGGTATGTAGAGAGGACCACATGCTTAGGAACAGGATTGAAAGGAAAGTTCACAACATACAAGGAGATAAAACTGTGGTTCAAGTAGCAATGAGCGTCCCTAGAATCTATGCAGCACTAGAGGACTGTCAAGCAAACCATTAGTCAAATGTGGTTGAAGTTGAAGGTAAGATTGCTAAGCAATCTATTTCTATTTTGATTGAACCTGTATCTACTCACAGTTATATCACTCTTAAAATTGTTGATATTTTTTCTTTTAAGACATCAAAACATAGTAAATCATGGTTAGTCCAACTAGCCACTAGAACCAAGAAAAACTTAGTGAAATGGTGGAAAAATGTCCATTGGAAATGGATGGATTGCTCACTTTTGAAAATCTGAATATTTTTCCACTTGGTTCCTATGATATTCTCATTGGAATGGATTGGTTGGAATCCCATAGAGTTAAACTTGATTGATACAACAAGAATTTTGAATGCATTGATGAATAAGGAAACCCGAGGGTTGTAAAGGGAATTCCAAACGTAGTTTATGTTAGGAAAATTCCATCCATGTAGATGGAGAAATTTTGTAGGAAAGGTTTCCAATTGTACGAAACCCATGTTTTGGAGAAAACAGAAAATGAAACTCCCAAGTTGGAAGACTATTATGTTTTGCAAAAATTCAAGGATGTGTTTCCTAGTGAAGTGTTGTTGATGTATTTGTAACTTCGGAAGATATTCACTTGTATATTACATTTGTACTTTATTGTATAGCCAACAGAGATGTATTATTCCTCTGATTGGAAGTGTCGTCATTTGTATTTGCAAGTGTCGCAAGTTATATTGTAAGTGTCATAACTTATACTTGATGGGTTATTAGACCACCTTGATGGGGTCGGCCTTGTATGAGTCATGTGGGTCAAATGGTTATTAGACCACCCTAGAGGGGTCAGCCCAGTCAACATTATGTTAAGTGGTTAAGTTGGGGGCCGACCTAGTTGAGTAAAGGTCAAGTGAAAGTAAAAGTATAAATAGAGAGTGTGACTCTCTCATTTGACACATTGTCTCATTCACTCACTTCGCATTAGTGAGAGAGAGGAGGAGTGCACACAAGTGGAGGAGGAGTAGTTGCTGCAGTCATCTATCTCTTGGGTTTGATCTTTGTGATCTTTGTATTGGTGTTTATTCTATCTCTGAGGAAGTTGCGGGGTTTTTCACCTTCTTGGTTTTCCCCGGTGAAATGTTTTGTGTCTCTTGTCTCTTGTCTATTATGCTTGATATGTTGTACATGTTGTTCTTTCAGTTAAGATCCTAGATCTATTGAATTAAATGATGAAAAAATAACAAGTGCCAGGACTTCCTCCAAAGACGAGCATTGATTTTACAATTGATATTGTGCTAGGAGGTGCACCAGTGTCCAAGGCACCTTACAGGATGAGTACACCATAATTGTTAGAGCTGAAAATGCAATTGCAAGAATTGTTGGAAAAGAAGTATATTCATCCAAGTGTGTCTCCATGGGGAGCACCCGTACTTTTTGTAAAAATGAAATATGGAACGCTCAAGTTATGTATTGATTACAAGAAATTGAATAAGGTTACAATAAAGAACAAATACCCCTTGCCTCGAATTGATGATACTTTTTATCAAATGAGAGGGGAAAAGGTATTTTTAAAGATTGACTTGAGGTTTGGTTAACATCAAGTGAGAATTAAGGAAGAGGACATTCACAAGACATCCTTTGGAACAAGGTATGGGCACTATGAGTTTGTGGTGGTGCTGTTTGGTATCACCTATGCACCAACTACATTCACCTGTCTCATGAATAGTGTTTTCAACAAGTATTTGGACAAGCTTGTTCTTGTATTTCTAGATGACATTCTTATTTACTCTAAGAATGAATAAGAACATGAATATCATTTGAGAATGGATTTGCAATTGCTAAGGGAGAATAAGTTGTATGCAAAGCTAAGCAAATGTGACTTTTATAAAAATAAAATTCATTATTTGGGTTACATTATTTCAGAGGAAGGAATATCAGCTGATCCAGAGAAGATTGAAGCCATCATGAATTGGCCAAATCCAAGAAATGCGATAGATGTAAGATCTTTTATGAGTCTTGCTGGTTACTATAGGACATTCATTGAAGGATTCTCCAAGGTTGCACACCCAATCACTTATTTGCAAAAGAAGGGGATATTATTTGAGTGGACACCAAAATATGAAGAAAGCTTCCATCTTTTGAAGAAGCTTCTCACAGGTGCTCCAATTCTAAAAATTGCAGAACCAGAAAAATATTTTGTGGTGTGTACAAATGTGTGTAAACGGGGACTTGGAGGAGTTCTTATGCAAGATAACAATGCGGTATGCTATTGGTCAAGGAAGTTGAAAGAGCACGAGAAAAACTATGCTACCCATGATTTAGAACTTGTAATCATAGTGCATGCTTTGAAAATCTAAAGGAACTATTTAATGGAATGAAATTTTGGGCCAAGGACAGACCATTGTGGTTTGAAATATTTGTTTGAGCAGCCAACACTAAATGTTAGGCAAGGTAGATGGTTGGAATTTTTATGTGAATTTGACTTTCAGATAAAGACATAAAAGGTAAAGAAAATAAGTGGTCGATGCACTTAGCAGAAAATTACATGAAATGCATGTGGCGGCCATTAGTACTTGCCAATCAGATTTAAGGAAACAAATTATTAAATGTATTGTTGAAGATGAACTGTATGTGCGAATGAAGGACACATTACAACAACATAATTTAGAAAAGAGGTATGAAGGTTACCATTTGGAAGGTGACAGACTTATTGTTTATAAAAACATAATTTATATTCCAAATGTGGAATATTTGAGAAGAATTTTTATGGATGAAATTCATAAGATGCCATATTCCAGTCACCCAGGATACTAAAAACAGATGCTATAGCGAGAAATCAATATTTTTGGTCGGGAATGAAAAAGGACATTGTTGAATATATTTAAGTGTATGAAATGTCAGCAAGTGAAGTTTGAACATCAACACCCAGCATGTTTATTGCAACCTTTTCCAATTCCGGAATGGAAACGGGAAGTGATTTACATGGATGTTATTACAGGTTTGCTGATGACAGTGAGATAACATGATTCCATCATGGTTGTGGTGTATAAACTATCAAATGTGGCACATTTTATTTCGGTTAAATCCACATACAAAATGAATGCCATTGCAAAGATTTTTATGAAGGAAATTTTTAGGTTACATGGATTTCCTAAGGCAATAATTTCATATAGGGATACCAAGTTCACCTCTAACTTTTAGAAAAGTATTTTTATAGACTTGGGTACACAACTGAACTTTAGTACGACCTACCATCCACAAATATATGGGAAAACAAAAAGAGTAAATCAGGTGCTTGAAAACATGCTACACATGTATGTGATGGACAAACCATCCAAGTGGGAAGATTATCTACACCTAGTAGAATTTGAATATAACAATGGGAAGAAACAATCATTGGGCATGAGTTCATTTGAAGATTTGTATGGAAAAATTTGCAGAACACCAGTTGCTTGGGATAATACAGTGAACAAAATTGTTCTTGGGCCAGAATTTCTTAAGGAAATAGAACAAGAGGCTGCAAAGATTAGGCAAAATTTAAAGGCAGCCCAAGATAGGCATAAAAGTTATGTAGATAAGAATATAGTGCATAGGGATTTTAATGTTGGGGATAATGTTTATGTCAAAATGAGGCCAAGGAAGATTTCCTTGAATCTTGGAATTTGTGTCAAGCTATCACCAAGATATTATGGACCATTTGAAGTGCTTGAGATAATAGGGCCAGTTGCATATAAGATTGCATTGACTTCTAACACTAGAGATCATAATGTTTTTCATGTTTCTTTGCTTAATAAATATGTACATGATCCTAAACATGTGATTGATTGGGATGTGATCCAGGTGGAACTTGAGGGAGAGTTCCAAACCGAGACACTATGCATCCTAGACAGGAAGGTGACATTGCTCCAAACCAATCCATCGTACATGTAAAGGTGCAATGGAAGCACTTCAATCCCGATGAGGCTACGTGGGAGCTGGAGGATGCCATGAAAGAGGCATATCCATTTTTGTTTTGATTTTAAGCAAACACCGGGGATGGTGTTATTCCAAGGGGGAGGGGATTGTAATACCCCCAGTTTTGACTTGAAATGTATTTAACCAAAATTATGTAAATGGTGTAAATATGCTATTGTGAATTCGTAGTGTGGAGCTCAAGGCCAAGGCCCGACTAGTGAATGAATAGGCATGTATGATGTATATATTTTTATTTGCACTATGTGGTTGGCTTGTCATGCCGATTTAGAATATATGTAAATATTATGTGCATAAATAATAAAATGGTCCAAGAATGGTTGTGTAAAGAGCACCAAAGGGAATATGATTCCACTAGAGGAGAAGAGGAAAGGGGGTCTATGGGAGATTAAATCCTTGTTTCCAAGTGTCAACCTTAGAACCCACTCAAATTTTGTCATGTTCCTTGAATAGACCAATTATCTCATTTTTTACTATTCTTGAATCATTGAATGCATGTGTCAGGTTGGTGGGAAAAGTCACCTCATGCAGTTATTGAAGCATGGGGCTGGCTACACTTTTGTGATAGTTTTTTCATGATAGAATTCAGTCTGCAGCTTCTAGGAGTCCATTATTCTATTGTCAAAATCTATGTCAGTTGTCTTTTCACCATTTTCTCATATCCCTTAGAGTCAACGCTCATTTCTCTCACTCTCTCATGCAGATATACACTAGGCAGAGCTCTCCACTATTGTCCATGAACTTACCAGACTGTGTTTAACCCAGAAATTCAAATTTGGATACCATGCTGCAAATTTGGAAGGGAAACGTTGATGGTTGTAGGTAAGAAAAGAGGTTGGGAAATCTAGGAACCCTTGCCCATTGAGTTATGTTGCTCATAGGTGCTTGAGAAGCCATGAATTGAAGCTACAGGTGGTTCTACAACGACACATATCAGATTGGACTTCTTCTATGCACACACTAGAAGCACCAGTCAGGATGGATCTCCCAAGAGAATCGTGGATCAATGAAGGGGATTCTTGAGCCAAGAAGGGTGTTGTGTGGGGCAGGTATTGTGGAAGCCAAAGATGTCAGAGATAAGTGAGATCCCTATAGAGCTCTGTATGAGAATTTGGTTAATCACAGAGAGAAAAACAGGTTGTGGGATGAGAGAGAGAATCCTGTAGGTGTTCCTTCGCCCTGTTGGCCTCATATCCATCTTGGGGGTGGCCTCTCAACATAAAGAGTATATGTTGGATAAAGTGCCTATGGTTGGGTGGAAAATCTCTCTTACACAGCCATTTGATTGGATCTGCATTGGATAAAGATAAGTATTCTCATGCATTTGAATCTGAAATGTTTTTTATTTGATGCCTGTGATAATTGTGTTGATAAATGTATGATGTGTGTGTGTTGATCGAGTTTAATTTTGATGTGCATGTTATTTACATTTATGCACACATTTTATATGTTTAAATTCATATTATGGATTTGGGGAGAAATTTGTGATCCTGAATTTGGTTAATGTCCTTTCCTGATGGTCGGATTGGGTGAAGGGGACATCACACATGCCAAGAAACAAGTCTTAGCCTACCTAGTCCAGCTAGTCCTCTTAATCCGAAGGTTCAACTACTTCCCATAGGTGAGTCTCTAACATTTATGAAGTATCATTTGGACATACTAATCTCCATGACATATTGGCCTATGTGTTTGACACAGACATATTCCATTATAAACGCAATGCTTGAAAGTATTCCTATGAAGGGGCGTTTCAATTCAGGAAATAGATATAAAAAAAACTTGAGTGTATTGTTTGGAAAATGTCATGGTGCACCAACTGTTCCCATTCATATAAATTTTTAAAGTGATGTTCCTTGAATTATCATATAGAGTCTATGTATGTTATCTACACAGCTATGTCTTGGTTCATCTTATCTCTTTCTATTATGACTATACAAAGGTTTTTTTTCCTTGTTGCTTAACTAAATTTTTGGGGTCTTCTCTACAATACAATAAGTGGGCTCACATGAGCCCAAAGTGAAAGAAGGATTTTTAACACATTTTTCCCAAACCAAAGGAATATGCCCACAGCTAAACCCTCTATCCTTCTCAAATATTCCCCAAGATGGGTAATGGCCTTATATATGATTTCACTTATCTTGGGAAAGAATAGTAATATTCAAGTTTTTAACTGCTTTATTTCTATCATGGATGTGATCTACTATGCTCATGTTCCACCTATAATTATCAATTATGTTTCTTTTCCATCTCAAGCAATTAATGAGCAATTGATTATTTTCTCATTCCTCGAGACCTTTAGGTACATGGTGTTTCTTCTGTATTTTCTCATTTCAACCCTCATGAAATTAGGGATCATTTTAGAATTTAAAATTAGAAAAATGGGATAGTGAGGGAAAGGATATTCTAGTCAAGTAATGGGTTCCCTTACTCAGGTTGAGCTTATATATGAAGGAATATATGGATTTCATAGATAAGGGGGTGTTTTTTTCCTTCTCCATTATTTTGGGAAAGGATCCCCCAAGAATTTAGCTTGTGCCTCTTCCTTTTTCTTGTTCCATTTTCTTGATTGGGACCAGGACGCAATGGATGGGTGAATTCCCCCTTCTGGCCATGCGAATGACATACATCTCTAGGGAATCCAAGTGATCAGTTGGGAAGGAGTTAACCTAAAGATTAGTCACAAAGAATATGAGAGCTACTTAGTTGTTCGTTTCATTATTACTCTCCCCCACTTTGTTCAGATAGAGGTATAAGTTGAGATGGATAGTATCTTAGCTGGGGTATGGTTATGGTGATCGGGATAGAGCAGGTGATCAAATTTTAAGATAATGTGACCTCGGCATTATCTCTAAGTGAATTAATTCGTCAATCCATAAGTTATAGTAATTCAATTCGATATATACAATAGTTCCATGCCCTTCCCTTACAGGCTGATGAATACATAATCCAATCAATGGGGGGTGAGACTTGCCTCTCCTAGGAAATAAAATTCATTAAGCTAGTCCAAATTCATTAAGCCACCCCCCTTCCACACTATGGGAAAGCAATAAATTCATGTAGATTATGTTTTTTTCCATAGCCAATTGACTAAGAACTAATTGTAGTTGTTGTTGTACCAGTTTCATATCCAAATAGTAAGTTTCCCACATGCCACCACCCACCCACACATCATGTATGCAGAAATTTCCACTGATAGAACTGAAAGATCAACAAGCAAATACTAAAATCAAAGCATCAATTATTAGTAGTTTAAGCCCCCACTCCTATGGCATCTAAATTCCTTGCCTAAGATATCATCACCAATCGAAACAGATTCATCTAAATTCTCCACCAATATAGTAGGAAGAGGTCCTAGTGAAAGCATTTATCAACCAAATTAGAAAATTGATGATCCCCCTAGCTTTATTTTCCCATGTTTCTTGAGCTGAGGTGGCTAAGAAACTATGTCCCTCCTTCCCATGGAATAGAAGTACCTTCCTAGACGGGATTGACGTGTGTGTTCCTGGTTGGATAATATACATATTATAGGTCCTATCAAGCCATGAGGGAATTTTTCACTTCCCCGTGACAAGCCAAATACCGAAAAGCGCAATCAGTTACCCATGAAGGCAATTTCTTTAAGAAATACAAGTAGTGAAAGATGGAACTGGTTACCGCATGACAATTTTTTGCACTAAAAAAAGTGTCAATAGGATAAAAGAGAAAGATTCATGAATAATGCTTGGAATAAGGGAATCTAGATGTCTGATACAATGTATCATCCATCAAGTAGATGGACTGAACAAGAAAATCCTTAAAATACATAGGAAACTATGAAAAAAGGCCATTGCTTCTTAACATTAACACAATCTTGAGCAAAGCGTCCCATAGGAAATCACTGAATCATCCCTGCTGGATAATGGACAAGCCATGAGTCAACCAAGGATACCTTCATGTAGAGGTGGGTAACTTGGAGGAGAACGGAAGTGAGCTCAAATTCCCAGCGAAGATGTAATAACATTAAACTTAGTATGGGAGACTATAAAAATTTTCACATGGAAAATATAGAATCTTGCTATTCACGAAGAATAAAGGAATCCTCAGTTACATATCAATTCCATAACATGTCACATAGTGATATTTGAACCCAGGTGGGGAGTATAACAACATTCCTCCCAACTTATGAAGTATAGGAGACTATAACTTATGAACTCCAATGCATGCCATTCTCATTGGAGGATTAGATTTTTTTATAGGGATTCAATGGTTGAGAATATTGGGTATGGTTTCTACAAACTGTAATGAATTAGTAATAATATTTTAATTGGAAGGAATTCAATATGAACTCAAAGAGTGAAAATTTCCACATCTCATAAGTGACACAACCTTATTATTACTTAAAAGGGAGACCAATCATTCATCTCATCCAATTAATAGAACCTAATAAATATCCTTTCCATTTTTACTATTTTTATATGCTCAAGGAATCATGATGCTTGTTCGAGCAAGCGATATACCTTTCCTTGAGCCCCAAGAGTTAGCTCAATCGGTCGAGCATCCGTAGTTAGGCCTCCCATCAAGTGAGGTCGCAAGATCCATTCTCCTCAACACTCTTGGGGTTAGGTACACAAAATGTGTCGAGGGTGTGAAGGCCCCTTCGGGTGGGCCCGCCAGCTATTATTCCGTGGATGTAGCGATGCCAGCGGGTGGGACCGGTACGTGAACCACATTGAAAAAAAAAAAAAAGCGATATACCTTTCCTTAAGTGACAAGCAATAAATTAATTATTTATATCTAATGAAAGGAAGGTAAACTCGTATATAAATAAGAAGGAATGTGACCTCCACTAAGTAAATAAATAAGGAATGGGACCTATAGTCACCATTTAGGGTACCAACCGTAAATGGTCATTCCATTTAGGGTCATTTAGTAACAAACCATTTCTCCCATAACGAAAAGGTTCGTTCCGGTTAGGTCCATTTGGGAACCCAGCCTGCCAAAGTACAGAAATAGAGAGGCTTGTTCATGTTGGTTTGGTCACCTGCCAATCAGTCCAGTTTGGTTTTTTAAGTGTCTCTCTAAGGGAAGGGGATAATTACTCAAGTATTTTTAGAGGGGGAATCCCTGAGCATATATAACCCCCCCCCCAAAAAAAAAGATAGAATACTTAATAAATCAATTTATTTTTCAAGATGGGAAAGAAATTGATTTCTTTGTAAGAAAGGAGCATATGCAAACATGCCCATAGTCTAGTAAGGAGTAGATTCCCACATGCTTAAGAAGAAGTAAGATGCAAAAATGCGATTTTATATATTTTGGTCACATGCCAGTAAGTCATGTAAATGGTCACGCTCCAGTTATAATTCTATTGGTGTTATAGGCCAATCTCAATCTAGTCAAACTCGTCCATCCATCCCAGCCAGCAAGACTGTACCTTCCCAACCAATCCTTTTCTTTGGTCATGAATAAATCACTCTTCTAGTAAGGAAAAGAGTGTGGAAGCAAGTTACTCTTGGTCAATTAAGTAAATTACTACTCCTCTAGGGTTCACATTGGGTTTGATTCCTATCCTCTCTTTGGCCATTCCAACAAATCACAAGAAAAGATCGTTTGTAGGAAGGGCACTTTAGGATGAATCACTCCAACTAGATGGGGGATTCAAGATGAGTCACCCTAGCAATACTAGTTAGGATCAGTAAACCCCAAATAGTTATTCATTGAACCTCGATCTTAAGGGTGGATCTAAGTCCGTGACACTTAAAGGTTTATTTAGTCACCATTGGCTTAAGAATGGGCATCGTTACTAGGGATTCTATCCTGATACATGACATATAATGTGCTTCCTAGTCAAAGAAAGTAGACCAATAGACACATTGTGAGAAGTGCACATGGGAGTTTACTCTTTGGTAGGGTGAGGTATTGCATTTGCATATAAGAAGGTCTATATATTTCTTGCAAATTTCTAACAAGAATTTACCTACAAAAAACGAGGTGCTCCATGAAGGTGACTGCACTAAGCACAACTCCATTAGGGAAGAGGTGTCATGAAAAGATGGATTCAAGGTCCATTGTCACAAGGTCCAACTTGAAGGCATGGATGGGCGCTCCATTACTAGACCCAGACCTTGTCTAGAGAAGAAGACAAAATTCCAAGGCCCATCTCGCAACCCTAAGCATATATAAACCCTCAGTAGACTAATTTTGTTTTTATACTCTCTACATATGTTTCTAGTTTTGATAATATTCATAGTACAATTTTTGGTACCCTGCATCATCACCAAAGTAGTACTAAGAGGTTGTTTCCTACCCTTGTCCACTATTGGTAGACCTCTCCAAGAGCCCATCTCTTTTGACTACTTAGGAAGGTTGGACACTCCTTTCTCCAATAAATCCACATTCATGAGAAGGAATATTTTATGTCCTATACCATCACATTTTATCCTTGTGTAATCAACTCGAGTCATGGTCATTCCTACTCTATAAGTCTTTGTCCAATCTAGGACCCCACCTACCATTGGAAATCCCACCCTTCTTTAGATCTAGAATCCTAACATCCCTATGGCTGGCCAAAAACCCTAGAATGTTTGGTCAATAACAAGATTATAGCCATTAATACTACCTCCTGCTAACCAGTTAGGGGACCTATGCGATGGTTATATAAAAACCATGCCTATATTTAATGGAGATAATGGTCTTTCTACTGAAGACCATCTCACTACCTTTTGGGATTGAACTTATAATTTTTTAGTGGTACATTATGATTTTTTTCTAGAATGTTTGTCCATTCCCTAGAAAGAGAGCCTCGAATTTGGTTTAGGAATATGACAAAAATTCTATCGGGTATTGGGGGAAATTCCATGAAAAACAAAATTAGAGATAGGGTGATAAGAAAGACAATAGATACCACCTTACATAATTTCATACCCTAAGGAGGAGTAGTTAAATAGTCCCTAAGTTCACCAACATATTTTTCATCTATATCACCATATCCTAGATAATGCCATTTGAACATGTTTCCATGCTAGCATTTGTTGCTACCTTTGAATCTTAGTTTTCCCTCCATTTAAAGAAAAGAAATAAGGATATCTGGATACCACGTTAATGATGAAGAATATATAGAAAGTAACATGAGGGATTTATGGATATAAATCAAGACCAATTATGATCCTCCTAAGAGAAGATAATTCCCTTATAGAAGGAGGGGCAAGGACTCCAAAGTTTCATCTACTAGTCACAAGCTCTTAGAAGTAACTAGTCTATTTTATTTTATGGATAATTAGATTACCAAGTTATGTAAGGACAATATAACATTATTTTTTGGGTCCTGCTCCTTAGGATTGGAATCAACCCCTTATAACTCAACCTCGGTATAGAAGGTTCCCTAATGTATTACAAAGGGAAAATAAGACAAGATCCTAAAGCCCAAAAGACTTCTAGGGAATAGGCCAACACAATAGTACCACCCCCCCCCTATTATGAGGAATATGATGAACAAGGTTTCAAGGAGCTCATGGATCAACCTATGGATATGAAAATGCTATTTTACCTTGATGATAATACAAGTATGGTAGACCATAGATCAAATCCTGACTTTCCCACTTTTTATTCCACTAGTCTAGTCGTTATGGGAGATGAAGAGGAAATATAAAATGAGGTTTTTTATAAAATGAAGATCAACCCTTTGACCTATCTCCTACCTAGTTTAGGATGTTATCTTAAAACATAATGGAAAAGGTCATAAGTAAATATGAGTTGAGCTTATGATTGCATGCACCAAATTTTAAAAATGAAGTGATAGTAAGGAGATTTAAAATATAAGGAGAGACCGGGAAAAGGTCATTGAAGCTCAAAAGAAAGAGGAAACATTTAAGGCCTCCAACTTCCAAAATCCCATGGTTTGAATGTGAGACAAACCCAAATAAACTGAATAGCAAAAATATGCTCAGGCTGCTGGAGATAATGGAAAACTGCCCACATCCTAGTAGTTGAGTGCTAACCTAGCAAATCCCAATGCAACCAACAAATCCTTGGAAATAGTCCCTATGGTCCCCCTTCCTTTGATATTATGCATGAATTAAGAAAAATCAAAATTTGAATGCCTTTGTTGTAGTTAAAAACCCTACACACAAAAAAAAAATGTATAAATATTTCTAAGAGTTAGAGAACAGTCTCGAACCCAGCATGCCGAAGTCAAAATATCTCAAAATTAGAGTGCAAACCCATCCACAAGTGTAATGTTCCTCCAATATGACCCAATTAACCTCCAAGAAGATGCTTCCAAAATTTTCTTGGGAAATTTTCCTGATGGGATAGATGAGCTTCCCTCCTTTCTATTATATCATAAAACTAAAAACCCTGCATCTCCATAACTGCCTATATGACTCTAGGGATTCACACTCCGTGAAGCTATTATGGATAAATTGGGGTTGGAAATCACCGGGACTTACAAGTAATTGTGATATTTTGACTCTGAGAGGGTGCTTGGAAATGATTAAATATTTGGTGGTGATAATGGTCCAAATCCAAGTGAATTAGTGATGATGAATATGGTAATCATAGATGTTCCTCTTCCTTATGGTGTCCTATTATCTATACATTGGGGTATTTTTGTTGGGAGTAGTATCCAAAATTACCTATATTTTGATGATGTCTATGCTAAATAGTTTCTTAGGCTACAACCAACTCAAGGTGGATCCCAAAAACGTAATAAAGATAATTTTCACAACCCTATGTTTCATATTTGCATGTGTAAGATTGCCTTTTGCGTTAATGAATGTTGGAGCCACTTTTTAAAAAGTCATGCAATATACCTTTGTTGAGATCAATGACATTTTATTGTAATATACCTAGATTACCTTGGAAGGCTTGTGTTCATCTCTTCATTGATTGGAATCAGGCCCTCACTGGCCTACTCTAATTTTTTGTACAGTGAGTTTGCTTGGATGCATCGTAGAGAATCTTTTAAAAGAGTTGTTGATTTTAATTTTCCAACTCCACATAAGGACTTAGAGTTTTTCTTCTTTTTGAATCAGATTTTATGGCTAAATTTTCCAGGATACCAACCAAGAGACCCATTTGTAAGGGGATCCTTTTTCTTTTCCTTTATTTGGAAATGTTGGTTCCCCTTTATGGCCACCATGACTCTTTCTAGAATCACTTTGGGATTCTAGTTTGGTTGTTTTCCACTTTAAATGTCCTTAATTCTCTTGATACTTCTCAAGTAAGCACCTTATGTCAAAAGCATCCAATTAATGTTGACCTCTATTTTCTTCTCTGGTGAAATTTGTTCCTTCCCCTTTTGCCTCCTCTAATGAAAGTGTAGCTCCTTGTAACAAGAAGTAGAAAAGGAATAAGAAGAAAAGTGAAGACACGGGAAAAAGTCACCAACCTCTGTAAGTTATGTTGGCGACAAGTCACCAGCCACTGCAAATCATGTAAGGGACATGAAACTAACCACTACAATTCATGCCAAGGGAAAGCAACAATCCAATGCAATTCATGATGGGAGTATCTATACTATTGATAGAATTAGACAAATAAGATGCAAGCTTCCTAAGCTCCCTTTTCAACTTTGCAAGGGAGATCAAATTACTCATTGATGCCTTATTATTCAAGAATCCAGAGGTAAAAATAGTGTGGTCTTTGTCTCAGGGATATTCTTCTCTTTAGCCACCTATGGTTTCCAAACATCCCATTCAACCATTGGTTAATGAGGTGGTCAAGTCAATGCAATTTTCAATCGATCCCTCTCTTCCCTTGGAGAGTTATGTATTTGAAGTGGTCAAGCTTGTATAATATTCAATTGATCTCACTCTTCCTTTGGAGAGTGATTTTTCTATATACCATGTGTTCTTTAATCCAAGATCACAACCTTCTGTATATGGGGGAATTCTATTCAGTTCAAGCGTGCTTCCTCAAATCCCTAGGATTATTTTCTTTGAATGGACTATTACAGCCTCACCTCGCCTTCCTTCTTTTACACCCTTCCAAATAAGGGTTGAATTTAATTAACACATATTTTATCAATGCATTATGGATGAGGGATCCTCTATTAGTATTTTATCCTCTCATTCTTGGAAATATTTGGGCTCTCCCAACCTTGTGTCAGCTGCTAGTTCACTTTTGGATTTTGATAGGAAACTTATCTCTTTAGGTGGGAAGACTATCTCAACCGATGTCATGGTTATGGAGGGCCCATTCGACTTCAATATTCTCCTTGGTAATGATTACATATATGCCATGAATGATGTGGTGTCTTTGCTCTTTTGTCTGATCCATTTGTCTCACAATGGAAGCACTATAAGTATTGATCATCTTAAATATGTCCCTTTAATATTCATGGTGTTTCAGTGGACACTCCCCCACCACAAGTAAATTATGTGTTCTCATATCCCTTGTGCTAAATTTATACTAAGATTGATCTTCTTCACGAATGCTTTCCTTATTTATACTTTATTCTTGTAGTTTACCTATATATTTCATCAATGGGGGCATTAGAGATTGTTCCCCCCTTATTGAGTCAAGTGATTATTCTAACATATCCTCTCTTCAAGATGTTTTTCTTCCTTCTAATGAACCTCTCTTGGATTCTATAATCAGTTTTCACATTCCTTCGGATGATTTTTCTTTCTTCATTTTCAAAGACAATCTCCCTAGACTTAACCCATTCACAATCAAATCCAACCCTGTTTTTCCTTGAGTCTAATCTCTTTGATGGTAGATCCTCAAATGTTGAAATTTATGAGTATTTATACTTTTTCATTGAGCTACAGATCGGTGTTCCTTTTGAATCTATTTTATTTTACCATGGATCCTTATATGTGTCCTCTAAGTTTGATCTCTATGGTTGTAGAGATTCATTGGATTTATCTTGTGAGTTTAATTTCTTTAGTAGATCTTTAGACACTTGTTATGTTGAGTTTGTTTCTGCAATTTTCATCATTGATTTCAACTTTGATCTTCCTCTTGAGTCTCATCTCATTGTTTGTAGATTCTTGGGCCTTGGAATTCTTGAGTCTTCATTAGTAGACTCTGCTATTGGGATGAATATTGTTAAATATATCAAGTTTAAAGATACCCCTATTCAGGTAACTCTCAATAGATCTTTCTTTCTATATTTTTTAGATTTAATCTTTTTACCATTGTTTCTTGATTACAATACTTTGGTTTGGATTCCTGGTTGCTTAGTGGTCATTCTTTATGCATTTTTTACCTAGACAAGTATATTTTGAATCTTGCATATAGGTTTATCTTTATTCTATTCTACGATGCATTATAACCTTTTCCACCTAAATTTTATAGGGTCAAACTTGTTGGATGTTAGTGCATTAGACTTTCCCATCTGCATTTTGCATCGGTTCAATAGAAGAGACTACCTAACATGGGACACCATAGTCAACACCCTTTTCCATTATAGTTCCCATGTTGAGTTTTCCTGATAGGCTCAGGAGCTTTGTTAGTTGTACCATGACTTTGAGAAGTTGCATGCCTCTTTTTCTCATATATTTTATCCATTCCCTCAAGGGATCCCAATTTTTTTTTTTTTTTGCGTTTGCATTGCTTACCTTTGCTTGTGCTTTTGCGCCTAATGGTTTGTTGCAATTTGCTTCCTTATATCCTTTAGTACTATCATCTTTGAAAATAGAAAAAAAAAACTTTCATTATGCTTAGTTTTCTTTATGATTTCATGTTTTGAAAGACAAACAAAGTAGGTTAATTTTGAAGATTTTACATTTTTACATACACATTTCTCTTCAGTTGTAACCATCACCATTGCACTAACCTTTGAGTAAGTAACAACCTTAAAAAGAAGAATTAATAAAATTTATTAGTAACATTTTCTTTTTAGGTTACACAACATCAACTAGCTTAGGCTGGGGTTTTAAAATAGAACATCTTTAACTCTCCAAGACCATTCAAATCTCAAATCATAGTACAAAATATCGTTTAGGTAAATCCATTATTGTGGAGGTGTCCGGGAATTTCTACTCAAACCAGAGTTAAGCACGAGGTCGTGTGAGATTGGACTGTTGGGGATACCCCCCCACTTTTCTTTCGAGCATACCCTAGATCCTTTTCGCGTACGGGGATCCATTAGTGCCTTGTGTACTCTTGTATTTCAGGCTTAGTTACCCTGCCCATGCGTCTTGGTTTGACCTGCAATTGTCCCCCCAGGTTCTTTCTGGAATTTTGGTAGCCTTTAGTATCTTTTGACCTTTAGGGATCTACACAGGTGACGGTGGAAGGATATTTCCACTGTACCTAGGATAGATGTGGGAGCAAATCCCTTACAGGTTTTTGGGAAGGCGGTTGGTGATTCAAACAGTTGCACCCAAGAATATTGTATTGTAGACCCCAGGTAACTGTTCTTCACTACTCTATTGATTAGTTATGGACCCTAATCATCCCAGACTCTCCTTTGAGATTATCATCTTTGTTTTCCTGGTCTTGACTACTTTAAGAAAAAAAATCATTGGTTTGTTGTTTGCTCCTAGTTTTTCTAGTGTCCCCTAGGGTAATTACATAGTATATTTTTCACACAATTGTGGAGGACCAACCTCTTCGAAGGTCACGAAGGTTGCAGAACCTTCCTCCACTCACAGTGGAGCCTCCACCACCAGCACAGCGACAGAGAACAGACTCTCGTGGTTCTTACAAACTTACGGGAACAACTGAACAACCCAAAGAACCTCATCTGATCTTCCAAGATCAACCGGTTCAGGAAACTATAGAGGTTGAAGACTTCATTACTGAAGAATTTTCTACACCCTTCAACCCTCCATTAACTGGACCCAACGATCCCTTGTTAGAAAGGGTAGTTTCTCTAGGTCTTCCAAAGTTAAGTATATATCGGTTTACACCAGGTTATTTTATGGATAACATAGGGGATGTGTCAGGAGTTCCTCATACTCCTACAGCAACTATCATATCAGGATTTGTTTCCCCTCCATATGCACACACATCGATACCAAGCTCGTTGCAAGCTACTTCTGCTCCGAGCACTTCATTTAGTTTCAATGCTAGATCCGTAGGTTTGTTTGGCTCTCAAGCTACGACTGCATCTAGTCCTTTTGGTTCTACCATTTTTCCATCCAGTCTCCCCTTTTCAGGGATACCTTCGGTATATTTCACATCTTCCCCTTTTGTACATCAATCCCAGGTTAACCCTCATTCTGCTCCTTTTAGTCACGGATTTCCTTGGTTCGGAGGACACATCGCTCCTTCGGCACCTTTTGTATGATTAATGCCTACTTCTTCCATTGCATATACGTCAAGGTTCAACCCCTTCACAGGATTTAATGTACACTCATCCAATGTGCAGAATTCTAATGTGCCAGTAGGGAGTACTCCCTTTTCACTATTTGGTGGAGGGGGAAGTAACAGTTATGTCAACCCATATTTCGGGGGTGCCAACACCCAACCGCAATGGGCAAGTCCATAAGGAATCAATCCCTTAGCTTACGGTTGGAGCAATTTCCATAATGCATTTTCTTCACAACCGGTGGCTGGGGACAACTCCAACCAACACTATAGGAGCGTGGTTTCGAGTGGTTCCCCATACCAAACTCCTCTTACTCTAGTTCCATCGGAGAGACCCCGTTTTCCTTTTTTGTCAACCTTAAACTTTCCATATATTTCGAAACTAACTAACGATCTGGTGCGACACAACCCTGCATGGCCACTGGTCCCAAACAAGCTTCCCTCAGACATTCCAAAGTTCGAACGTAAGACTGGGGAAGACCCTGGAGACCATGTTACAACCCTTCACCTATGGTGCTCTTCCAACTCGCTAAATGACAATTCCATTCAGTTGAGGCTCTTACAAAGGACCTTAACTAATGTTGCAGCCAAGTGGTACATTGAATTGCCTGCTGCAGCATACGATAACTTTTGGGACCTAGCAACAGTCTTCCTGAATCACTTCCAGCTTCCAGTCCGGTATGATGTCGGTACAGATCTTTTGTCTACTTTTAGGAAGAACAAAGCCACTCACCTTTCTGATCACATTCAGTAATGGCGAATACGGAAGCGACTCATCAAGGCTGAGATCCCCCCAGAGTTCCTTTTAGAGTGGTATTTGAAGTCACTCCTTCCTTATATTTCTAAGGATGTTGCAACTTTTGGGGTAACTTCTGAGGAAGAAGCAATCCTGAGGCCCAACAACTTGAATTAGTTTGCGCCCAATCTGGGATCCTCTATGATATCATTCTGGATGCACCTAGGTCTAATTATATAGATCTTGAAAAACCTAAGCTTGGACCGCATGTCGATGGGATTGTTGGTGCAGCAGATTCAGTAGCACTTGAAGCTTTAACAAAACAAGTTCATGCACTCTCTGTGAAGCAGTCTGCTGCTAAAGAAACTACGGTTGCAGCCTCCCCTTCAACGATTGAATCTATGCAACAGGTGCAGACAAATCAAAAGGTTCCTCGGCAACCAAACAAAAACAAAAAGAAGGGTAAGAAAGGGGAGGGGAACCATTAGAAACCCAAAAATACTAAAAATGTCGAGAGGTAAATAAAGAGAAAAAGAAGGTAAAGTTTCCTTGCAAAGTTTGTAAAGACGACCACCTTACTCATCAATGCCAGCCCAAAAGCTACTTTGAGAAAATAAACCGGTTGTCTTTAAGGATTTGCTTCCTCATGGACAGGGCCCAGCTTCTGGAAACTCTAGTGTTGTGGGAACTTCTCGTGGTTCATCAGTTGATCAATCATTCATTAACATGGTTAACTCGCACACGCTACTGCAGACTAGAGCCCAGAATTATACCTCGTACATGCAGCAGAAAGATAAAGAGGTTCCCAAGTCATCTACTCCTCTTCAAATTGAGAGATCAGCAGATTGTAGACACCTAAGGGCGTCTACAAACGGGCTATGCACAACCCTAATGCGCGGGTCGCTCCAAACTACTCTATTGTAGAATACTTGGCCCAAAGGCCATGTGTAATGTCCACATTACAAGTCTTGCAAAGCTTCCCTTTGCAGCGTAATTCACTTTTATCGGCCATCAGGAGCATGGACTCATCAAGTATGCTTGCTAGTTTTGACTTGTCTAACATCAAACCCCGGTTACCGTATCACATATATTTCCATATTGAAGTAGTTCATGGCCCCAAAACCATTGGATGAATTGTCGTAGATGAAGGCGCATCGACGTGTGTAATGTCAATATCCTGTTGGAAATCCCTTGGATCTCCTGAGTTAGCCCCTTCCAACACACTGATTACTTCTTTTGATGGAATATCATTCTGCATGCGTTCGAGATTCAACTTGCCAGTAAGTTAGTGTCTGTGGAGGTTGAAGTTTTGGAATCTCCTCTTGACTACAATGTGTTGTTAGGAAGGAGTTGGACATATGTTATGCAAGCTATCCCATCGTTCGTTTTCTGAGTACTCATGTTCCCACACGAAGGAAAGATCATCACAATTGATCAACTTTCCTTCACTCGGAAAAACAACACTACTTCATCGGATTCAGCTATCCCCTTGATTGATCAGACTCATCCACCCAGCGAGAGTCTGGGAGTAGGAATGTATTCATCGTTGATGGGAACATTCGACCTACCTACTCTGATAAACTACATTAGTTCTAAGAGTAATACTGGCATTTTGTCTCTGGAAATCTTCGTGATCAGTCGAACAACTGATCCGTGGATTCTTCCCACTCGGCAAGAACTAATTGTTCCCTTATCTATTGCAAAAGTGGAATATAGAGCATCATAAAATGTTGCAATAGATTATATCTCGACTCTGTTCGTCTCCACAGAGTCAGATATTGACTATGCACCTGCATGGTCAGTGAACTCCATCCATTCTTTTGATTGTCTGGATACTGTTTTACCTTCTGATGAGGCTATTCTGGAAGCCATGATAGGTCTGGATCATCCGTGGGAACACATGCATCACAGATCCTATTTCCTCCCAGATCTAGACAAGATAGAGAATGGTGAGTTTTCAAAGAGATCTGGTGGTGATATCGATTTTTCCATCACTCCTACTACGCAAACAATTTATGCTAAAGGTAACATGGAAAACATATCAACGACTATACCAATCGATATCTCCACTAAACCTGGTGTTGTGGAAAACATTTTTACTGGAGCAAGTTGTTCTCCACAGGAGATCACTTTGTATACCAATTCATTTAAGGAATTCAGCGACACTTACACCTGGTCTTACGAGCAGAAGCTAGGCTTTGACCCTTCAGTCACCTAAGACTAGAAATGGGCTCTACCTGAAAAAGGTATTACGCTTAGGCTCATATGCTTTTTCTTGTATTATAATTGTACATGTTTGAAGAGTTAGTCTTTTATTTTGATTTTTCGTGTCTTATGTGTCTTCTGGATTGTGGTTTCAGATGACAATTAAGTGCTTTATAGGATTCGTTGATGGCGTTATTCACCACACCTATCAGTTGGCTTCAGAAGCTTGGGTTATTTACTCACCGTCTAGCCAACTTGTGTCTTCGGGAGGTGCTTGGGCCCTACGACGAACAATGTAGTTGAGTACAGTGCAGTCATTGAGTTACTCCGAGATGTTATTCATCACGGCATTTCACGTTTGGAGGAAAGACTCGACTCGCAATTAGTATTACTTCAGTTGATGGGTGCGTATAGGGTTAGGGATCCTGCTTTGCTTCGTCAGTTTTTGTGTGTTAGGTTACTTGAAAGACATTTTTATTTTATTACATTTCATCATATTTCAAGGAATTTAAATTCATTAACTGAGTCATATGCAAACTATATACTAGATTGGCATATGTACCATACATAGTCACACACATAAAGACAACACACATGTATATATATAAATCGATACTATATATATCAAGATCACAAAATATGAGTACAAGTCATAGTATGTCACAGTGTCATAATATACAAAAATGGGATCAAAGGCCTCAAAAATATAATATGTATTTCTCCCTATGGAGAGGGAGGTGCCTCTGCTAACTCTGCTACAACCTCTCTAGAGCATATGACTAGCCTAGCTACTTTTCTAAGTAGTCGGATCCATGCTAGGGGCACGCCTACTACATGCTCCTGCATTTCGAGCGGCTCCCTCTCCCTCCATGTGAGGACAATCTTGCATCATTTACCCGTTTCATCAATTAGTTTTTTATTTTTTTCATTTTAATTTGCGAGACCCAAGGATTCACATCTACAACAGAGGCGGGTACCCGCGGGTTTTCCTATGCTAAACCCGCACACTTTTCACATAACCACGAGTTTAACATATCCAGACTCACCGATACAAAGGCCTAGATTTTAAACCCTTGTAAAAAGTCAAAAACACCACTAAAAAATAAAAATTATGGATTGAAATGATGGACAAGGAAGAGATTACTTACTTGCAACTGACGGAAGTTGATTTGGTGACCTGGTTTGAGCGCTACAAGTGGTTGAAGTAAGGGGGTTCTTTTGCTCTTTTGCTCCAACAAAATTACTTTGTGAGTTATATGGACATTTTGGCACTATTTATAAAAATTACTTTAAATTTTTACCCACTTTCACAAATATTAATATAGTTCCAAAATTATTTTTTAACTTTATTTAATACTAATGACTTTTTCAAAGATGTTTTGATTAGGTGAATTTCTAAAAGTCATTTCTCGCTATTTTCACAACGGTGATCATATAAAGGTTTGATTTCCTTTATGGCATGACAGTTTAGTAACTTAGTTATGTACTCCATGTCGTTTTATGTCATATTGAAATCTCTTTTGATCATGTTTATATGTCATTTTCTACTAATACGGTGATCTTCATGATATTTAAAACCCTTTCGTCATTTGACATATCAAGGGACTTATACATTATATCTCATTTTTACCTCATATTAACTTCTCTGGTATCTTTAGTCTTTTTTAATCCCTTGTTAGACTCCTTAAAAATAAACAAGATCACCGAGTATACTTGTTCACTTCAAACTCGCTAAAGGAATTGAAGGGACATCCACTTAGGTATAAGTTTACCCCTTTTCCGGACCCTTGTGGATTAATTACGAAAAAGGCATACTCTAGTCATACGTGGATAGAATAGTTCTTCTCTCATTGTTTTACACTTTTTTGGGTGAGGAAACTAACTCTACGAAAAAAGGACCATTAGGAGCCTTCTTTAGGGTTTTCAAACTCTCGAAATTTGAAAACACCAATGAGCATTCACCAACTCGGGCTCAATGTGAAATCCACAAGAGGGTATATAGAGTTCTTCTTTAATTTTTTCAGACTCTTTAAATATGAAAACACCAGCGAGCACATACCAACTCGGGATCGATATTAAAATCCACGAGTGCGTGTATAGAGTTATTGTTTAAGTTTTCAGACTCCTTAAAATTGAAAACACCGGCGAGCATGAACAGATCCAGGCTCGATATTAAAATCCATGGATCAGTGTTATCGAGTACTAATCTATCTCTTCTTCAAACTCGTTAAAACATGAAGAAGGTCTTGAGTTTCCCTTCCATGGACTCGTTAAATTACACATGGTTGGACTTATACCAAGCATTCTTATATCCCCTCTTCGAGCTTGTTTTGAAAAATGAAGAAGGACTATTGAGTTTTCTTTCTTGGACTCATTAAAACTAACAAGAAGGATAGTATCGAGCTTTCTTTTCCACCTTTTCATGCTCGGTAAAATCAAGAAAAGTCATTCTTTAATAAAAAGAGAAAAGGGAAGGGAAGAATGTCAAGTATCTTTTAGTATAAAGGAAGCAATTTAATTATGTCCTTGAACACAACATCTTTTTTAGTATCTTTCAAAAAAGTTGGGTTTTAGTTTTGACCTTAGGATGAACCTAATCTCAGAGTTTTTTACTCCTTCGATTGGTTACTCTTCCAATCATATGGAGAATCTGTTAATGTCTCATACATTAAATATTTATATCATGGTCCCTTTGTCTTCAACGCTTCCTAAGTCACTCTTGTGTCGTGCGCATTGTTCAAGGACACCCCTTGTGTCGTCCATTCTATAGTTTCCTTACCCTCATGTGTCGACCATTCCTTGGTGTCAGTATTTTTCATCATGTACTCAGTCCTACTCCATATCAGATCAACCTTTTGATTATATCTCGTGTTGGATGATGGAGGATGCCTTAAGGCCTCCCTTCCAACGGACTTCTTCCTATCGACTTTAGCTCATCTTGCTCTGGGAATGAAGTTTAGATTTTTTTTGGTAGTACCTTTGGGATTGCAGTCACCAATGGAAATTTCCCTCACCACTGAGTAGTGGGAATACATCAATGTATCCTACTCGACGGATTCTTCAAGTGTTCGACTTCAATACCCTTTATTCTCACTTGTTAGAATGTACTAGGTTCCTTGGGCCCCATTTTCATTATTCGTGGGTGCCCTCACATTTGTTAACGGTCTACATAATTGTCTGGTAATCAAACGGTATCCTCCATGTTCGACCTCATATCATTTATTCGCATGGTTAGGATTCGTACCTTGACGGTTTGGATGAATACCTTGGGCCTATAATAGCATCATCACATTTTGTTATTTCCCAAGTTGCACAAGACTGAGCCACACCCATTTTTTGCTCTTGATGAGACATAGATCCAGTTTGTTGTTATGGCTATGATCTCCTGTTCGACATGGATCCAAACTTGTATTTCAATGGCCATGTTATATACATATTTCAGTTATGTATTGGAGATTATGTTCTACCATTCTGAACATCTCCTGATGTCAAGATTGTAAACTACTCGCTAACTTTGTTTATGTTTCAGGTACTGTTTGTGACCTCATCCTGCGGCCTCTTTTCTCCTCCTCTGCTTGGATTGTAATATATTTCGGCCATCGCTTCCCTCTGAACTCACACATTAGGGGGGCATCTTTTATCGATCAAATTAGCACTTCTTTGTTTGTGACCACATTGCCTTGTATGTCACACAAAAGGACACTATGGATGGAAGATCTTACCTTGACCCTAGATGACCTAGAGATGAACCTTGCAATCCTTTCCTAAGAAGTATATTTCTTTGCCTATTTTTATACATAACCACGACCCTCATACTTTCCAACCAGCGGTTCAGCCGCAAGTATCTCTACTGACAACCCGCGGGTGTCAATTAAAAGCTACACCCGCTAGATGCAATTGAGGACACTCGTGAGTCCCTCGCTATTTGTCCTATATCATACTCGCGGGTATCTTAATAAAAATTGAAAAAATAATTAAAAACACGAATTGGGATTAGTTGAGGCAGGTACCCAAACTACCCCAACTTCCCAACTCAACCACCTTTCAAACCTGCCCTCCTTGTCTTGCCATAAATACAAGGGGAGGGGCTTGAGAAAAGGACCTTATGATCATTGGAGAAAGTTATTCTGGAGAAATTCATAGCTAAGAGAGAGGAGCAGGATCCCAGGGTCTGGTTACGAAGGTTTCGGTGCAGGACAGGTATAGCATTATTGTACTTTATGCATTTGTCAATAAAGATTGAGACATTCTTCCCTTTCAAATATATTTGTTTATGTCTATTGCAATTTGATTACAAGTTGATGTTATGTTGTCTTATTAATATCAATATGTTATTTGTGTTCAAACTGGTTTGAGGAAGGTTTTATGTTTGTTTTGTGGGTTGTTACAAAGGAGAACAAAGGGAGAAAATCTTGGATCGACCTTCATAAATAAGTTATACATTCTCCTAACCTTAATCCTATTTGATTAATTTCCAAAGCCTTATATGTCTATCTGATAACCCTAGTACATTGGTAGCCTTCCCCTACTATAAGGACAATTTCCCTAACAACACCCACTATATGGATTCATACAACTGTATGGACTTGTTGTGCGGATTCGTACGATTGTGCAGATCTATGATCCATTCTACTTCCTACTTACTCAAATTTGCCTGGTTGTTGCTAATTCTGCTCTTTGGATGAGTTTATTCACCTTTCGATCAAAATGTCTTTAAGTGAAAATAAATGTGCATTTTCCCTCTACCTTGACTTGCCTTTATATTTTAGTTGAAACCCTAATCTACCAAAAGCCTAATCTCATAGTGAGATCAATAGTTGAGATTAGTCTAAATCACTATTGTATTAAAAATACACTTTATTGGGATCAACAACTAATTTAACTTGAATTTAACTTTTTAAATAAAATTAATTACAAAATAGATTTGACTTTGATGACTTCATGCATATTTGACACAAAAAATATGTGGAAGTTCCTATCCAAGATACAAACATCAATACTCCCTCCTAGAGAGGAAGGAATTATGTGCCGATAAAATTTTATTTGTAAATGATTCAAAGTTCCCTTTTGAAAAGGGCTTGGTCATAATATCTATAACTTGTTTATTGATATGCGGGTACATACTGGAGCTTCATTGTTCCATTCTAAATATTGTCTCGAATGTAGTGATACATGATCTCAATGTGCTTGGATCTGTCATGAAAAACTAGATTCTCATAGTGTTTGATACAACTCTTATTATCATTGTACATTATCGTGGGATCCAACTCCTAATCAAATAAACATGTAAGCAACTTGTGAATCCAATTGGATTCACTATCTATACTCATTTCCATATACGTTTCCTCTATTGAATTGAGTTACACCAAAATATGCTTCTGATTGAACCAGGATATCATCGTCGATCCCAAGCTGAAGTAGCACCTTGAGGTACTTTTCATGTTTGATGCACTACATACCCAATATGAGTCTGTATACCCCTATAGCTTCATTTCACCATCTCCGAGATACCTCAGTACATTCTCCATTATTCCCCTCAAGTATCTGAGAAAAAAAAATTCTCCTACCCGATGCTTATGCCTTGGATCCACTATGAACGCCAGTGTTCACTACAAAACATATATATATCCTAGTGTTGACCAAATACATTAAAGAAATTAGCAGCTTCCTATACAACATGGGATCCACCATATCTAAATCTGAAATAGTGACCTTCTTCGTATTAGTGATCATAGGCATGGCCAAGGGTATTCAAACCTTTATCAAAAATATATTCAATATATAAACTACATAATTACCCTACCCAAGGAAAATTTCCCATGGTCTCTATCGAAAACCTCCAACCCTAAGAGGTAATGAATCAATCCAATTTTATTCATCTCAAACTCAACTACCATATCTTCCTTGCACCTTACAATGAGCTTCTCTGAACATATAAGAAATAGATCATCTACAATCACCACCAAAATGAGTTGATCAACCTCAACAAATATGAAATATAATTTGGGATATGCTTCACTTTTGGTGAATCCCATTCTCTGCAAGTATCCATCGATCCTGGAATACCATGCTCGTGGTGCCTACTTGAGTCTACACAAATCCTTTTTCAACCTGCAAACATGGGACTCATTCCCATTGACCACAAATACTTGAGGTTTCTCAATGTACACTTCTTCCTCAATTATCCCATTTAGGAACATTGTCTTCACATCTATCTGATGTATCCTCCAACTCATAATGGAGACTAAATGCTATGAATATTAAATATTGTATTAAATTAATCATTAAATTATTAATTAGTTTAATTGAAGGGATGTAACCCTTCTTAAGAAATGCTCAAACCTTATAAAAGGCGAGCTCTTGTAAAGCGTTAAGCAGCTTATCAATTCAATAATATATATCTTATTCAATATGGATCTCGCGTCCTAGTTTTTCTGCCGCATTTGGTATCAGAGCCAAATTCGTGGTGTTGCACTCTATAGTTGCTCGTGGTCAAGTTCTGCTCATAGTTCGAAGCAATGTCGGCTGCTCCAACACCCATTAATTCTCCCATTCCTCCGTACATCACGCGTTCAGGCTACTCCCTTCCGCACCTCTCCTTCATCACCTGCCTCTCGCGTCTTCACCTGCCTCGCTGTCCTGCGTTGCCTCTCCCCATATCAACCCTCCACTGCCTCCATCCCCACGTTTCTCCCCGTCCACCACCACTTCCATCCCCCGGACGTGCTTCCCACCTCCGCGTCCTCCTGCCAGCTCCTGCACACACTCCTCCCGCCCACGCTCTCTGCACAACTCACCACACACCCTACACCACCCGCAGCTACCACATCTACTGCTCATCCACGCCCACCTGCTCCTCCTCTCGCCCACGCTCTGCGCACAACTCACCACAGCTTACACAACACCTCTAGCCCCTGCGCATTCTCCACCATTCCTCGCAACCTGCAAAAAAAAAAAAAAAAAAACCCAAATTAATAAAATAAATATTATTATAATAATATAATATTATTAAATAATATTTTTATTTTATTAAAATTTTCCACTTTATAATAAATATTTAAATATAATATTTATTATTTTTATTATAGTAATTATTATTGCTATAATAATTATTATTGATCACCATTTTTCCGAAGACCTTTTAAATTGTTCTCAATATCCCATAAGCCAAAATTGCGTCCAATTATTCACCACCACACCTAAGAAGCATGACGACAGAGTTAAAAGCCCAAATGGAGAAAATAGAGAAGGATTTCTGAACC
Source organism: Larix kaempferi (assembly GCA_027924585.1). Classification (NCBI taxonomy): domain Eukaryota; kingdom Viridiplantae; phylum Streptophyta; class Pinopsida; order Pinales; family Pinaceae; genus Larix; species Larix kaempferi. Next base: position 8,592,270 of record BSBM01000072.1, on the reverse strand, counting down.
TTCAAGGAAATGATCACCAAGAGCTAGGAAGCACTTAAGAAAGAAATTAAGGATGAAGTCATTCAGGTAATGGAGCAGAAAATAGACGACAAGTTCGACATTATAAGCAAGGAACAAAAAATGTTAGGTCAAAAAGTGACTGAGAGCCAGAAAGGTATCGAGGAGATATTACAAAAAATGAATGATGAGGAAAAAAATCATAAACAACATGGCTCGGATATGTCGGTTACCCCATCTTCCAATTCTGAGTCACCAGAACACAATAGGATGAAAGGTACTCAATACCAACCATTCGTAATGTACCCGCCGAGAGCAAAAATAGAGATGACGAAATATAATGGAGGAGAAGACCAATGCGTCGCTTGGTTGAATAAAGCAGAAGAGTATTTCGACATATATAACATTACAATGGACGAAGAGAAGGTCAAGTATGCTTCAATGCACCTTGAAGGATATGCCTACAACTGGTATATGTGGTGGAAGGGAGACAACTTCGCATACACTTGGAACTTATTCAAGAATGATTTCTTAAAAAGGTTTCAAGGAATCACAGAAGATGAATTCTTCTCAAAACTTACCAGATTACAACAAAAGGGAAGCGTCGAAGAATTCACGCATCAATGGGAATCCCTCGCTACCAGAGTATTTGGGCTATCTGACAAACAACGGTTGGAAACCTACTTAGGAGGACTAAAACCATACATACAAAAAGAGTTAAAAATGCATGACATAACAAATGTCGAGGCAGCAAGACGAAAAGCAAAAGCAGCTGAGGCCAAATTTGATAGTTTTCAATCAAATAAAGGGAAGTCATACTCACAAAGAAACATCCAGTCGACTCCAGAGGATGATACAAACAAATACATCCCTCCTCCTAGAAGAGACGATAGGAAGAGCCTCGAGAATCAACGTACGAGGGAAGGAAAATGTCGATGATGTGGAGACAAATGGAACCCTAAACATAGGTGTCGCCCCGAGGACAACTCAAAGAAATTATATACTTGTGAAGCAGAAGAGAATAGTGAATCAGAAGAAGAAGAAGAAGAAGAGCCAGAAGATGAAGAGGAGGAAACCGCAAATATGGCAGCCGAGAACGATGAGAACCCCAAAATCTCCCTAGCAGCCATGACAGGCATTATTCAACCACAGACTCTCAAGTTAAAAGGGCATATAAAAAATGAGAATGTTACAGTGCTAGTAGACACTGGAAGCACTCACAACTTTCTTGATATAAGAGTGGCACGAAAACTCAAGTTGTTCGTACATCCAGTTCCAGACATGAAAGTGATGGTTGCAGATGGCAAAAAGATCGAAAAAGTTGGAAAGTGCCACAAGGTGAGACTTCAAATACAAGACTTCGAACTGGAATCAGAACTCTACACCTTACCGTTGGGAGGAGTAGACATCGTTTTGGGAGTCAAATGGTTACAAACATTGGGAACATATTCTGCCAATCATCAAAAGCATTTCATCAAGTTTAAGTGGCAAGGGCAAAATTTTAAGCTATATGGTTTTCATCCACCAAACACACAAGTAGTTTCATCTCAGCAAATGGAAAAACTCATTCGAAAAGGGGCATCTGCATACGTAATACAATGTCATCAACTGGAAGGAAAAGAGGAGGAACCAAATGAGTTCAAAAAGGAAATCCAAAAATTACTCCAGAAACATGAAGACATATTTCAAGACTTACCCATGCAGCTACCACCAGAAAGGAGTATAAAACACATAATCGAGATTAAACCGGGGTCAAATCCTATCAAGGTTAAACCATATAGGTATCCCCACCACCACAAAACAGAAATAGAAAGGTTGGTTCAAGATCTATTGAATTGTGGTGTCATCACCAAGAGTAGAAGCCCTTATGCAGCTCCAGTCGTACTAGTACGGAAGAAGGATGGATCGTTTAGATTATGTATAGATTATAGAGGATTAAACAAAATAACAATTAAGAACAAGTTTCCAATCCCCTTCATCGATGACATGCTGGATGAACTTCATGACGCAAAATATTTTTCGAAACTCGATTTAAGGTCAGGATACTATCAAATCAGGGTCAGATTAGAGGATATCGCAAAGACTGCTTTCCAAACTCATGAAGGACATTATGAATTCAAAGTAATGCCTTTTGGGTTAACTAATGCCCATGCCACATTCCAGGCAACTATGAATGAACTATTTCAGCCATACCTAAGGAAATTTGTGTTAGTATTCTTCGATGACATCCTTATATATAGCAAGACATGGAAAGAACATTTGACGCATGTAGAAGAGGTTCTATCTCTTCTGAAGGAAAACCAGTTCTATGCAAAAAAGTCAAAATGCACCTTTGGGAAGCAAGAAGTGGAGTATCTCGGTCATATAATCTCAAAGGAAGGAGTTAAGGTGGACCCAAAGAAGATCCAGGCAATGAAGGAGTGGCCCGAACCAAAGAATATTTCAAAATTGCGAGGATTTTTGGGATTAACATGTTACTATCGAAGGTTCTTCAGGAACTATGCACATGTCACTGCCCCACTAACAAATCTCCTAAAAATAAATTCTTTTCAATGGGATGATGAAGCAAGAAGATGCTTTGAAACGTTGAAACAAATTATGTCTTCAACTCCCGTTTTGGCAACACCTAATTTTGCAAAACCATTCGTAATCGAATGTGATGCTTCAGGGTTTGGGATAGGAGTTGTGCTAATGCAAGAAGGTCATCCAATCGCTTTTGAAAGCAGGAAGTTGAACAAAAGAGAATACCTACTGTCTACATACAACAAGGAAATGCTTGCCATCATGCATGCATTAACTAAATGGCGACAATACCTTTTGGGAAGTAAATTCCTAATCCGAACAGATCATAATAGTCTACAACACTTGTTACAACAGAAGACATTAACAACCGAGCAACAAAAGTGGATAGAGAAAATCTCTACCTTCGATATGGAGATCCTACATAAAAGAGGGAAGGACAATGTAGTAGCTGATGCTTTATCAAGGAAAGATGAAGAGATACAAGTCTACGTCGTATCCATGGTGATCCCAGAATTTTTGGATGAAATTCGTAAGGAATATGCCAAGAATTCAGAGGTTTGCTCCATAATTAACAACATAAATCAGTATCCGAAGTTTGAATGGAAGAATGAACTGTTATGGTACAAAGGACGTATTTACTTAAGTTCCAATTCCAGTTTTAAGACCAAGGTGCTTAAAGAATCACATGATTGCCCAGCCGCTGGTCATGTAGGAATTTTTAAAACCTACTATAATGCAAGGCAATCATTCTTTTGGAAGGGTATGTATGCTGACATTCACAAGTATGTTGCAGATTGTGACATTTTTCAGCGGAATAAAACTGAGAATATCTCAAGTCCGGGGTTACTCCATCTGTTACATATTCCGAATAAGAAATGAGAGGAAATTTCAATGGATTTCATTGAAGGTCTACCCATATCAGATGGAAAAGACAAAATACTAGTTGTGGTAGACAGGCTAACCAAATATGCACATTTTGTTGGAGTGAAGAAAACTGATTCGGCAAAAGAAACAGCTGAAGTTTTTTGTAAAAATGTCTACAAATCACATGGTTTTCCGAAGATTATAGTAAGTGATAGGGATGCCAAGTTTAAAGGGAACTTTTGGAGAGATTTTTGCAAGCAAATTGGAACGTCTCTTAACATGAGCTCAGCTTATCATCCCCAAACAGATGGACAGACAGAAGTTGTCAATAAATGCTTAGAAACCTACCTCTGTTGTTTTGTAACTGATAAGCAAAATAAATGGTTCCAATGGCTACATCTTGCGGAATGGTGGTATAATTCTACTTATCATACATCTGCAAGAATGACACCATTTCAAGCCCTATATGGATATGAACCCCCAAAATGGAAGGATTTCATCACCAACCAAGCAAGGGTCGCATCAGTAAATGACCATTTAGAAGAAAACCAAAAGGTTGTCCAAGTACTTAAAGAGAATTTGAATACTGCCAGGAATAGAATGAGACAACAAGAAGATCGACATCGAACAGAACGAGAATTTGAAATTGGAGATTGGGTATATGTAAGACTACAACCCTATAAACAATTATCACTTAAACAAGGTGGAAAAAATAAATTGGCTCCACGTTTTTATGGCCCATATCAAATCAATAAGAAGATTAGTCAGGTGGCATATGCATTGGAATTGCCAACTACAAGTCACATCCACAATGTCTTTCATGTTTCATGTTTGAAAAAGATGATAAGTCTACACCAGAAGGCACAAACAATACTTCCCTTATTAGATGAAGAGGGAAGAATCATATTCGAGCCAGAATCTATCATTGCTACTAGAGAGAAGAGATTAAGAACGCGAGTCATTAAAGAATACCTCATAAAATGGAAAAATCTTCCCGAAGAAGATGCAACATGGGAATCAGAACAATTTCGACAGTTACATCCCTCATTACCATTGCTTTGAGGACAAAGCTCTAAAAGGGAGTGGCAATGCTATGAATATTAAATATTGTATTAAATTAATCATTAAATTATTAATTAGTTTAATTGAAGGGACGTAACCCTTCTTAAGAAATGCTCAAACTTTATAAAAGGCGAGCTCTTGTAAAGCGTTAAGCAGCTTATCAATTCAATAATATATATCTTATTCAATATGGATCTCGCGTCCTAGTTTTTCTGCCGCACTAAAGACATCACTGCTCTAATGGAAGTTTACCTAAAGATGGGAGAAAATGTCTCCTCATAATCCACTCCCTCTTTCTAGGAGAAACCTCTTGCCATGAACCTCGCTTTGTACTTATATATGCTACCATTTGTCGCATGCTTGATATTGTAGATCCATACAAAAGTCACCACTTACTTCCCCTCCGGTTTAGGCATAATTTTCTAAACATCATTCTTCATGATGGAGGTGTACTCCTCCACCATGGAATCCCTCTAAACCTACTAGTCAACTTCCTATTGAAAACTACAAGGCTTGGAATCTATGTTGTTGCTCATCAGCTCCATGTAGTCTGAAAAATTATTTAGAGGTATTCTCTCCCTAAATGATATCCTGGGAGCCTCATCATGCTCCTGATCATCCCTCAATGTCTAAGTGAACTATTGAGGTCTCCTGACAGAACTAGTAGTATTTGGTGGCTCCTCATCTACATCCAAAGCTTGTTTCCCCGAACTGGAATTTTTCGGTGACCCTGAATCAACCTTCGGAGATTATTTCTCCTAATCCTTTTCCACTGGTAATGGCTCATGAGACTTCTTGGATGCAAAGTATTCCTTGAAATTTACATCCCTTCTTACACTTTTCTTTGTCTCCCCTGGAATATAGATCTTGTAAGCCTTTGAATTCTTACTGTAGCCAATAAACAAACCCTTCTTCTTGGAGGGATCCAACTTGGTCCTCTTCTACAATAGTATATGGATGTAAACTAGACATACAAATAAGTGGAAATGACTCACCTCCATATTCAAATCAAGGAATTCCTCCTCCCATTTTGTGTCCCCCAAAACCCTATGAGGACACCTATTTGGGATGTAGATTGTTGCATTTCATGCTTCCACCCATAGAAACATTGGAAAATCCTATTCATGTATCATGGCATTATAATTCCCTATGATGGGTCGATTATTCCACTCTACAACCCCATTCTATTGTGGGTTGTACCGAATAGTGAACTCCTCTTGATTCATGTATCCTTGCAAAAATCATCAAAGTTATTGGATGTATACTTTCCACCATTGTCCAATCTCAAAACCTTGATATTCTTCCTTGCCAGGTTCTCCACAAGAGATATGAACTCCTGAAACCTTTTGAATACTTCATACTTTGTATTCAAGAAGTAAATCCATGTTTCATGTGAGAAGTCATCAATGAAGGAAACATAATACATGATTCCTATGATTGATTCTACTGACATTGATTCACACGTCCAAATGCACTAGTTATAGGATCCCCTCATATCTGTGCTCACTGCTTGGGAAAGCATATGTTTCATGATTTCCAAGCACACATCCTCTGCACACACCCTAATGCTCAGTGTTGAACTCTAGAATACCTATGACAATATACCTCGGAATAGGCAATGCCTAGTGACGTAGATGCTCCATCCTCTTGTGCCATAACTCGCACATTTTTTCTATGTTATGTAGCAGGTCCCAAATGATCTCACCTTATAACATGTGTAAATTTTATTCTCTAACCCCATTCACCTAAGTGGATCCTAGGGTAGACTCTTTCGATCTTATGAGGACTTGTTGGTTCTTGAAATCTACTACATAGACCTTGTCTCCCATGACTGAAACTAAAACAAGATTCCTCATAAGACCTGGAACAAACAATACATCATCAAAATCTAACAAGTTACCTGAGTGGAGTTAGAAAGGAATGGTACCGACTACTGCTACTAGATACTTGGAATCATCACCATGCTCGACCTGAACTCCTAATACATTCTCTATTACATTTGAGAATAGTTCTCAAGTTGATGCCATATTCCTCGATTCTCCATTGTCCACATACCATGTGGTCTTTGAAACTGTGTTGGAAGAGAGGCAAGATACCATCAAGAAATCCTTCCTAAACTTGGAAGAAAACTTGTTCATCTGAATTTTAGCTAGGGATGTTAGATGATGCTATTACTTCCCTTTTACCCTTCTTATATGGTCATTGTGATTCATAATGGTCATTATTATGACATATGAAGCATTTGATTTTACTCAGGTCCTTCTTCCCTAACTATGAGGATGACTCCTCAATCTTTACCTTACCCTTGTTGGGTCCTTTACCTTTTCCCTTCTCTGCTTGACCAAATAGGGCATGATCACTATCACTTTCCTATCTACTTCCATTTAACCCCATCTGAGCTTCCTCCTTGATATAGTAATCCCACAATCTTTCCCAAGAGGGAAGGTTTTCTCGAGCACAAAATCCCTAGACAAATGTTTCCCATTGAGATGGGAACCCATTCAGTGCCATGTTTACTAGCTCTTTGTCTTCAACCTTCTCCCCAACTATGGCAAGCTGGTCACAAATCCATGTGACCTCCATCAAATAACTAGTGATAGTGTTTGATCTCGTCATCTCCACAAGTATGAGCATGTTGGGTAATATCATCTTCATATTAATGTTCTCACTCTGATAAAGGCTAACCAAAGCATCAAACATCTCCTTTATCATTTTCTTCCAAATATATTAGTGATCAAATTATCCTTTATGACATCCATGATCATTCGCTTGGCTCTCACTTATTTCTTCTTGTGAACTACCAAAATTGGTGGATATGTTAACAAGGTTACCACATCCTTGACGATGTCCCTTAGGTTATTGTCTTATAATAGAAGAGCTACTCTGACTTTTCATGAGCGTAAATTCAAAGCACCATCCAATTTGTTCTCAAACCTGAGGGTATTTGATGCCATCTTTGATCTGCAAACAAACTCCTACTCTTCTAATCTTTTGAATCAGGGTATCTCTAAAACCATGCAAATTTGTAGACCGTAGGTGATTGTTGTCATGTGTTTCTCTTTCATTAAATAAATCAAATTGGAACTTATTTAATCATAGAAATGAATATTTTTGAATATGCAACAACCACACATATAGTCGAAAATGAACAGCGAAAGAAAAACACAATACACAGGATATTTACACCTTCAAATCATCCTTTCATTAATAGATCTAATCTTACAAAGAAACCTCCACGACTACAAAAGTTTACAATTTCGTTGTATACTCAAAATGGAGAAAAAAAAAACTTACTTAGGAAAACTACCTTCAATCAACCAAGAAACCAAATTCAAGCTAATTGGTTGTGATATGAACTGCCTACACATATGTATGGACCTATCCATACGTATTTGTACAACTATATATACTTGGTGTACTAATCTTACGACTGTATTGGTTTGATGTATGGATCTGTACAATTGTACGAATATGTCCTTAGTGTTGCCTGGTCGTTGATTGGGATCCCCTTTGCTGCTCTAATTTCACTCTTTGGATGAGTTTCTTCACCTTCTGACCAAATTGTCTTCAAGTGAAAATGAATTTGTTTTTTCCTTCTACCCTGACTTGCCTTTATACTTCAGTTGAAACCCTAATCTTACAACGAGATCAATGGTTGAGATTAGTATAAATCACTAGAGTATTAAAAATACACCGTTTAGACTCAACACCTAATTAATATACTTTCACTATATAAATAAAGTGGATTACAAAATAAATTTAACTCAGATGCATTCACACATGTTTGACAAAAAAAACCTATGCAAAAGTTCGTGTCCAAGCTACCAACATCAACATAAAGAGTCAATACTGGATTAAAAATGCACAAAGGAGACTGTTATGACATACAAACACAACGTGGTAGAATTCCAAGGTATGTTATGACATACAAACACAACGTGGTAGAATTCCAAGGTATGTGCTGAAGCAAGAAAACGAAATGCATGAAACAGCACACATAGGGAAGCATGAAGAGAAGTACAAGTCTACAAGCAGGACGTTAATGGAAGCATGAAGAGAAGTACCAGTCTACAAGCAGGACTTTAATGGAAGGAAATTTAATACGAAATGTTGGATCAAGAAATGCATGAGCTAAGGATGAGTAATGAGTCAAATCATTGTTAAGCACGTGATGCATTCACTAGCTCAAATAGAATGGCATATGCACGTAGGTTATCGAATCATAAGCACAAAAAGTGTGGCCAATGATAGACCAGGTTGCAGGCATGGACTCTCATGCAATACACAAAGACAAGTGTACAAAGGTCGATATTTGAATGTATAAAGCTGCAAAATCATATCAACAGAACCTTAATCTACATAAAATTACCATATTGATTATAAGATGCCTTACTGTAGAACTGCTTTAAAATTCTATAACATATAAATAAATTCCTTTATAATTAGTATTTTCATTATTTGGGGCAATATAACAAAGATGAACCTTCAAATTCTTACGCAAGGATCACCCACTTTGATACCATATTCCATAAATTAACCATTCAATTTATCCATTAAATAAAAAGTTACATAAGTTACATACATAGTGTTTGATCTACCACTGTGAAGGCAAACCTCATCTTTTACCAACACTCTATTTTAGATGAGTCGTTATAACAACTTCTACACTCACTCACATTTAATTTTCCTAATAATATGTCTAACACTAAATTAAACTAATACAACATTTGAAATGTGTTACTACTTACCTAAGTATTTCCAAGAAATCTTAATATAGAAGAGTCCTAAACCCTTAACAATTTAGGTGATGGGTGTTGGGATGCTCCGACACTCACAAAGATTATTTGAATTTGGAGAACAATTAGGTCTTTAAAGAGTTAAGAAATAAATCAAATTATCTATTTAATTTTTGGAAATTCACTATATCAAACCGTTACTTTGTTCTCATGTTTCTAGTGACACCTTTCAATCTAACATCTTGACACAATTAATTCCCCCAATCCAAATGGATAAATCGATGAAGTGCAAAATCCTACATCATTCAATCTTAAAAATGCTTTGGGGGAGGGAAGGTATAATATTCCATTGGATTTGTTTCCATGCTTATTATCCTTCCTCTAGTCTAATTTTGACCATAATTAGGATTTGGCATTTTTCTTCTGGTAAGAACGTGACTTGGGAGAGTTGCTAATGTTTCCTTGTTTTCCGTATTTAAGGGGAAATCATGTTTTCCATGTTCCCTAGTTTAAAAGAGGGGATGAATGACAAGAGACTATCCTAAAAATCCATAAGGAACTCATTTCCCTAGATCTTGAGTGAAGGAAAGGGGTTTGATGTGGAAAATTGCTTCATCCCCAACCCAAAGTCAAAGGAAAAATCATGATCATAATTTTGAACATTTTCAATCACAATATCCTCAGAAGCGAACATCGACAATTTGGAGTTCATGGTGAGTTATGTTGGAATGTGTAATGTTAATATTGGAAGTGTAATGATGTCTAGTGTGACGTTGTAAGATGTTATGATGTCTTATCTAGCAAAAGAAGGCATAATTATCTCTATCTTATGTAAAAGGAGTTATCCCACATGCATCATGGAGTAATATTCTCCTATTACCATCCATTATTTAAGGAGGTGGAAAATCATTTATCCCACATGCATTATGGGATATTATTCTTCCATACCTCTAGCTATATAGTAGAGGTGAAGGAGACCCTTTGGATAATTATGTTGAATGTTATTGTGAACAATATTGTCAATTTTTTATAAGCATATGTGAGTGAAACTCAAGTGTAATATTGGAGATTTTCTAAAAAATAAAGAAGATTTTCCTATGGATGTTTCCCCATTTGGAGTTTTACCACATATATCCGGTGTACTAAATATTTTTCTCTTTTCTCTTACTTACTATGTGATTATTTATGGATCGAAGGATAGACTAGTAGATTATTTGTATTGATAACATGGTATCAGAGTTACTATGCCCTTGGTAAGTTTTTTTAAAAGAAAATTTCAAGCACCAAGTTCTTCTTGTTTTTTGAGAAGAATTTTTTCTCAAAACCCTAACCCTCACCATTTATTTTTAAAATTTCCAAGTTTTCCTTGGTGTTTTCTGTAGATCTAAGTTGAAATCCATTGTATACTAAATTTCTATTAAGGATATATCTTTCTTGCAGTAGATATGATTATTTGTATGTTTTTGGTTGTGTTTTGTCACGAGTTTTCGTCAAACGACGATTACATTCGCAAAATTACAATTTCTGGTAGTGTCTAACACCCACACACCTTTTCTTTTTGGGGGGTGCGTACACACAAAAAAAATTGTTCATGGGATGTGCATACACATGCTCCCTAGCCACTTGGGAAGTGCATGAGGCTTGTATTTGGTGAAAATTTTATTGAAACCTGATTTTTCTCTATTGTTTATGTTGAGGGTTCACGGATTCATTGGTAAGGTGTTGCAGAGTTTCGACATTTGTGATAAACTTCAGTTTTATTCATTATTATATTCTAGTCATTATCTTCTTGTATTTTGTTTTCATTAGGGTTTAGTTTCTTGTTTATCACATGTTGGCCCCCCAACAACTCCCCGTTGATTTTGGAAAAAATAAAGGGGCCCCGTGTCAATCGTGTAAATACTTTGCCTTCGGTTGCTTCCATTTTTTTTATTTCAGAGTGTGATTTAATGTTTTACTTTTGGATCCTTGACTTTTCGTGTTGCCTTTTCTTTCATTTTGTTTTCATGGAAAATGATTTGGTGATCATTTGCTTTCTCAATTTTTGGATTTGATTTCTTCATAGTCGATGCTTCTTCTGGTTTTTCATGCGATAATGACTTTGCGACATCATTGAAGTAATTAAGCGAAGATTCATAATCATTTCATTCATTGATGCTAATTGTTTTGCCGACAATTCATTGAATTCTATCGTTTGTGTCTGTTTTCCTTCTGTAGGTTGAACAACATTTCCATTCCCTTAGTTAAGATTATATAAGTTGAGTCCAACCTTTGGTTTGCTTAAATTTGATTGATATCATGTTTTGACAATGCTCTCAAATTTTTCGTCTTCAATTCATCAATTGGTTAAATAGACATTTTGGCGGATTAAAATATTTTTTGTTGAGAACTCAACTTTGTGATTTTGGTGTACGTCTTGATAGAGTTTATATTAAGGAATAGAAACATGCCTTGGTTTTGATGTTGAATGATTCATCTATTTTCACAAGCCTCTAACTTTTAATAATAATAATAATAAAAAATTACGTAATCTTGTATTTTGGGCCAATTATAATAATTGGATTGGGATTTTTTCATATCCAATTTGATTCTATGTGGGAGAACATGTATGGTGTACTATGATATGATAAGAAATCAATTCTTGTTTTAAACAAAGTATCAATTTTATAAGTTTTAAGATTTGTTTTTGACTATCTTTTTTTTTATGAATTATGATAATTCAATTTCAGATTATCAATTCACTATTAAGTTCACAGTTTAAAATAGTATACTTTCAAAGTTGAGGATGAGCAAATAGTTTATTACCTTGATATTGGTATTTTTTTTTTGCATTAAAATTATACCATTTTTCATAATTTAACATTTACTGATAAAAATTGCTTACATGTAATTTCGTTTCTACAATATTTTATAAATTTTAAATGCATTAAACAAATTACTTTTAAGTCCAAAGTTTGAGGGAAGTAACCCAATAAAAAGCATATTTTAAAGATTATAAAGATAAGGAACTATAATTTCTCCCCAATCTCCCTTTTTCATATTCAAAGGAATTTAAAAAAAAAAAAAAAAAAACAGTTTTTCAATTAATACTTTTTAATAAAGTTCTTAAACAGATATTTTAATCACTAATTTTTGCCTATGTTAGATTTTTATAATTTCAACAGAGTTTAAATTAGTTAATTAAAGCTTATTTTGTGCATCTTCTTTCTATCAAAGCTTGGACAGAAAGACTTTTTATATCATTATTTTTTAATTATATGTTGAACCAAATCATTATATTTTAATATCTATTTAGAAAAATATTATTATTATAAAATCCTCGAAGTTATTATACATATGTACAAAAATTTGTAATCAAGTGGGAATTTTAAAAAGAGCAGTATAAGGAACAATCAAAACTCTTTAGTAGGCTGGAATTTGGTAGATAAAGAATTACTAAAATCGTGATTTCAATAATTTGGATAGTTTTAAAATCACATATTTAGTTTAAGATTGATTATTATAAATGTTTAAATAGCAGAAATTGCAATTTTCAGATCAAATTTATACCAAAATTGATTAAAAAATCGAAAAAAAAAAAACGGGGTGTTTTAATTTGTTTTATCCTTAGCGTTTCTGTAATTGGTTTGAGAATGAATAAAGTCATAATAATGATGGATGCTTGACTCTTCTTTTTGCTGGAATTTTGGCACATTTAAAGGAGGTTACGTGCATGGAGATCATTTCATTACATGAGATATTAATTTAACTCCAATACCTAAAATATTAGATCTCACCGGATTGATAGAACGTTTCAATGAGAAGATCACATGAGTTTTTAAGAGGAGCTCTCTAGCATCAAAACTGCCAGGTCTCGAAGATGGAGCTTTTATCGACACAAAAGTAAGAGAAGAAGGATCGCATTCCACCGAATTAAAAGAGATCATGTCAGATTGCATTCAGTTAGATGAATTTTTGGTAAAGATTATTTATGCCATCAAACCCCAGTTTTTCATAAAGAACAGAGGTTGGAATGTGAAGGGGGATGCTCCATGTGCTTATGGAAAAAAATCCCCAAGCAATGTTTTTGTTTGTCTGCGGAGTTCAAAGAAGAGTATGGAGAAATGCTACTAGGATTTGCTTGTGATCACTGTCATATCTTGGTTGTTGAGACTTTGCTTAAAGGCAGTTTCATTGTATCACAATGGTGTTACATTTGCTAATTTTCAAATACATGTTGTTTAAAATATGTTTTAATAAAATCGGTTTCAATAAGTATATACTTCATATATGGTGATAATTTTCATTGTCAATACTATGAGCTGTGTAATTAACTTTTAATTTGTTGTGATTGAATCTTAGCTTTGGTCTAGGTTTATCATACCAAACTTTATCTTTTTATGAAGAATTTAAATAATATTAATAGTTTTAAAATCTGCTATTGGCCAAGATAGAATAGATTAGATAAATAAAATTAGTTTAAAATTATTTACAAGTTTTTCAGTACTTAAAGCTATAGGTTTTAGTTGCTCCTAAAACTGGTTTTTCATTTTTTGTAGTTACTAAATTGTCTCATGCAGCGATTGAAAATTGCATCATAGATTAAGTTTGATTGCATTTTTAGGATCTTTAATTACTTTTAGGAACTTAGATAAATTTCAATGCAAGTCTCTTTTCGAGGAGCAAGTTTTTATTAGTGGCAGCGGGGCCCTTGTTCCCACTAGAAGCAGTTATCCCAAACGGATCAGGAACTACCTTAAGGACCCTTTTTGGGTTGATTCTCCTTCGTTGATGAGTGGGTCATATCTTCCCGTCAACATCACCATGAGTTCAGAGGTAGCTTATATTCTTGAATTAGTTGGTACTAACTATCTTGCTTCGAAGAGAAAGATGATTGATGTTCTCGAGAGTAAGAATCTATGGAACTTAGTTGAAGGTGAACAAATGAAACCAATTGATGCTAAAGACTTAGCTATATGGGAAGACCAATGTGTAATGTCCCTTGTTAGGAATTTTATTAAAATTGCAATTTTCCACTTTTTTCCTTGGTTCGACCTTTGACTAGTTTCGATCTCTAGGTCCCAAATTTGCCCCAAATGATCCCAAATCTTCTGAGAAGGTATATGAATGATATTAGAACATAAATATGTGTTTCAGGGATGCCTTTGTACCTTTAAAACACTTCTGCAAATACTCTTTCAATTCTGGTCAATGTAGGTAACTTTACTAGTGATTTCCCTTTGACTAGTATTGGTCTCTAGGTCTCAAATTGACTCCAAATGCCTTCAAATCTTCAAGGAAGGTGTATGAATGATATTAGGGATTGAATATGATGTTTAGGGATAACATATGGCCACCAAAAGACCTCTGCAAACTCTCTTAAGATTCTGGACCAAGTATGCAATTTTACTAGTAATTTGGGGTTCAAATCCCCCTAAGGTAAGTACTGAAAATGGCTTCCCAAATGCCTCCAAACCCACTCAAATTTATGAACAGAGGTATGTAATGTGTTAATTATGTTATTAAGGTCTCATATGCACCATTAATGGTTTATTAAAACTGTTCTCACCCTCTCCCATTCAACTGCAAAAATCACCAATTCGACCCTTGGGGAAATGGCACTATTTCTTCTCCCAATGCAATTAAACTGAGTAAAAATACTTCAAATGCTCAAGTACAGTACATGAAACTTGTAAAATACATCCATGGCAGTCCATTAATCACAAATGCATCATAGAATCATCCATTCATTCGAAATCATCATCAATACATTGGTTCACAACAAGGTAGTGGGGAAATGGCATTGTTCTTCCATTAAAAATGAGATTTATACATTTCTACTTGGAATTTCGACCTGAAAATTTCTGGAGATGAAGAACAGAGTATTTACTTCATATTACAAAAGAAATGGGGTATTAGAAGCTCCCCCAAAGAGTACAATAGCTCACCAAAAATGCCCTCCCTCAAGGATCAAGAATATGCCATCAAAACTGGAAATGGTTGAAGGAGCGAGCTGCAATAGAAGAAACCATGAGCTGCCCTGTAGCTTACACCTGCAAATAAAGACTCCATTAAAGCTCCAAATGAAAGGTCTGAATGGCCTTTCCAATTGCCAACTTGGATGGGAATCTTTCACCCTCGAAATTGGCTAAGGCAAGAAACTAGTCATCCACTAGCTCTCCCTCTTCACAAATGCAATTGCAAATTCTACAAATGATCAAAATCCATTCTCATACTTCATTTCTACATTTTATAACCAACATTAGCCTTCTAAGGGTCGAAATCCTCTCAATAGATTCAATAGATTTTCATTTAGGAAATATTCCACATTTGCCACTTGTCTCCTAGTTCCAACCTTCCATCTTCTCCCAAATTCGATTTTGAGTCTCTTTGGCTTCTCCCACTCCCAAATTCGCCTTCTTTGAGCCTATTTTTGGGGCTAACATGTCATAGTGGTCAGATGTCAGAGGTCAGGTCTGCAATTTGTCATAGTTGTCATAGATGCTCCATCATTGGTGTCATAGGGGCTAGGGAATCTAGCCCAAGTGTCCACAAACTTCCACTTTGACTCTTTATCTTCCATGGAGGTTACCAATCCTTCCAAATTCGACCTAAGATGCTCAATGAAATGTGTTATGACTTACCAACTCACCCAAGAGTGTTCACATTCCCATTAATTCGAATTTGCAAAAGAGAGATACCATGTATTATGAAAAATCAAGCTAGTGTGGGTCCCACATCCTCCATATGTCTCCAAAACCATTTGTCACTTAGGATTTCTCTTGAATTTCTTTATTCAATCTATTTATTAAATACTTGAACCCTTCTAATGTCTAAACATCATTTATTATCCCCCTTATTCCAAATCCCAAATCTTCCACCCCAAACCTAGAAAACTAGTAATTTTCCTCCTTGGCAATTATTTGACCCTTAACATCAATTTTACAAATTCTAATGAATATGGCTAATGTGATTAGGCCATTGTGACCCAATTCCAAATTTGGGACATGACAAATCCTCCCTTCCCAATATTGTTTGTCCTCAAGCAATTTCAAACATGGGTGTTGAAGAACCTGCTTTCTGTATAATTCTTTGAAGTTGCCATTGAATTGCCAAACCTTGAGTCTTTGAGTTTCCATGAATATTTTAGAGAGGAACCACCATGCTTGCTGCTGCACTACTCTTATTAAAATCACTTTATTAAGTGGGGAATCCATCTCCCATGCTGCTTGCTTCCCCCAAAAAAATGAAACCAATGAGACAAAAATTATTCCAGGGTCCCATTGCTTGTATTGCACCCCAACAATTAAGAGCGCTCTCCAACCTACACCATTAGATAAGAGGATTCCTGGATCCCATTTTATTGTATGCATTCTTCCAAACATAATTAGTACCAAATATATATCATCAAAGTACATAACAACATAATGAAAATGTACATCAAGGATATGCTTCATCAAAGAGTCATGAAAGTGCTTATACCTCCAAGCAAGTAGACCACCATTTTCCAAGTGCATACAAGCTTCAAGTGACCAATCAAATCTGCTCCAATGACATAGGTGAGGATCCCATGTCCTATAATGCTGCTCCAAAAGGATGTGATATGCATCAAAATATTCAGCCATGTATTCTTTCATCCAAGAAGTGAATGAAGAATCTCCA
The DNA here is from genome assembly GCA_027924585.1 of Larix kaempferi. Lineage (NCBI taxonomy): Eukaryota > Viridiplantae > Streptophyta > Pinopsida > Pinales > Pinaceae > Larix > Larix kaempferi. Next base: position 8,575,447 of record BSBM01000072.1, on the reverse strand, counting down.
CTAGAATCTGAACCAAATAATGAGTAGAAAAAACAAGGAGACTTCAAATGACTCAAAGAAGTCTCACCCATACATCCATGAATGTGAGAATCATAAAGATGTAACAAAGTATGTGGCTGCCAACAAAAATTTTCTCCCATCATAAATCTATTCATCCAAGTGTTGGATGAAGTTCCTCTAACATCAAATGAACCCAGTGTTGAGCAAGAAAAACCATGAGTATTCAAGTGACTCAAATCCATATCATAGGTGCATCCATGTAGATGTGAATCATCATAAAGTGACAAATTATGCTGCTGCAAATGTGAATAAGAATGTGCTCCAACCATGTCATCATAAAAGTTAAATCTAGGAGTTCCATACTCCTCATGTGACACCATCAAAAAGAACCCTTTCACCCATACTTCATTGAGACTAATACTGCAAAACATGGAATTGTAGGATGTAGGAGAATGTACTAACTCACCCAAATGATCAAAAGGTTCAGGAGTTTCATCATGGGAAGGATCCATGTGGGTAGTATCATGCAACTCTTTCAAAAGTGTGAACTCTTTGTCATAGTTTGGTTCCAATGTAGAGGAATCATGCTCTTCTTTAAAAATTGCATAACCTTCATCAAGAGGCAATTCAAATTCCTCTTCCACCACATCAAGTGTTTGGATCTCTTCAAGTTCATCTTCAAACACATCAAGAACATTCAAATTTTCACATTTCTCATGATCCACCATGTCATGAGAATCCTCCAAACAATCTACCATTTGACAATCTGAAACATAGGAGGAAAAACAAGTATCTTGCAACTTTTCAAGAAGTTGCTCATTTTGAATTGTGAGCTTATGAATATCCTCATTATTCTTCAAGTATGCATCATGTAACAATTCATTAAGCTCAAACAAATGGTTTCTATCAAAAAGCAAAGACATGAAATTACCTTTGATGTGGCACATTGCTCTTTGAATCTTCTCCATGTCTTCAAGGAAGGATGTTTCCTCCAATGAAGTAGCTCTCCAACAAGAATTTGACACCAATGCTTGAGTGTCATGGAGAATGCTGAGGGACTCTTGGATCTTATTTTTATTCATCTTTAAGGACCCTTCAAGAAAATGAGGCTCTTGCAAATGAACCTCCTCATCTTCTTCAATTTTGCTTGGACCAACTTCATGAAGCTCAAGTGGTGATGGGGAAGTTGATCTTGGTTCTTCTTCAACTGCTACAAGGTCTTCATTATCATGCTTAATGAAACTTGTACTTGTAGAAACACTTTCAAAAGTGATCTCTATGTCACCAACATAGAGGTGTGAGCACCCATCAGTAAGTACTCCTTCATAGTTTAAGCATCCATCAGTAGATGCTCTTTGGTTCATGTCTAAGCTAGAAGGTGTCTCGAAATGATCTTCCATATTCTCAATAGAATCTTCTTCATGCTCTTGTGATGTCTCTTCCTTTTGCTCCTTAAAGCAAGCTGATGCATTTTGCCCCTTGTTTTCCTTAGGATCAATATATTTGGAATCTCTTCTTGAATAAATCTCAAAAGCTCTCATCAAGGAGGACATCATTTCATGCACACATATGATACTCGCTCCAAGGGTTTTTACAAGAAGGTCATAAACCTTTCTTCACTAACTCCACATCTTCATTTTTGGGCCTATTTTCAAAAACATGTTCAGCATAGTACTCAAAAGACATGGCATTTTGTGTATTTTTGCTAAAAGCAAGATATTCTTGATATTTTTGATATTGTTGGGGCAAGGTTTTATATTTTGCTCTCCATCTTTGGAACTCACTCATAGAATTATCCTTGGTTGGTGTGACACACTCATATTCATCAGATTTAAAGTCATAAGAATAATCTTCATTTCTCTTGAAATTGTAAGAAGTGTTGCATGATGGCACCTCTTCCTGATACCATTCACATTCTGCTTCATATTGCTCATATTCATCTGCATATTCCTCATAAGAATTGTACTTATAGGATTCATCATAATAGTAAGACATGGCTGCCAATTATTCTTGAATGTATGTACCTAATACACAGGTGCAAGGACCATGCTCTGATACCACTGTAATGTCCCTTGTTAGGAATTTTATTAAAATTGCAATTTTCCACTTTTTTCCTTGGTTCGACCTTTGACTAGTTTCGATCTGTAGGTCCCAAATTTGCCCCAAATGATCCCAAATCTTCTGAGAAGGTATATGAATGATATTAGAACATAAATATGTGTTTCAGGGATGCCTTTGTACCTTTAAAACACTTCTGCAAATACTCTTTCAATTCTGGTCAATGTAGGTAACTTTACTAGTGATTTCCCTTTGACTAGTATTGGTCTCTAGGTCTCAAATTGACTCCAAATGCCTTCAAATCTTCAAGGAAGGTGTATGAATGATATTAGGGATTGAATATGATGTTTAGGGATAACATATGGCCACCAAAAGACATCTGCAAACTCTCTTAATATTCTGGACCAAGTATGCAATTTTACTAGTAATTTGGGGTTCAAATCCCCCTAAGGTAAGTACTGAAAATGGCTTCCCAAATGCCTCCAAACCCACTCAAATTTATGAACAGAGGTATGTAATGTGTTAATTATGTTATTAAGGTCTCATATGCACCATTAATGGTTTATTACAACTTTTCTCACCCTCTCCCATTCAACTGCAAAAATCACCAATTCGACCCTTGGGGAAATGGCACTATTTCTTCTCCCAATGCAATTAAACTGAGTAAAAATACTTCAAATGCTCAAGTACAGTACATGAAACTTGTAAAATACATCCATGGCAGTCCATTAATCACAAATGCATCATAGAATCATCCATTCATTCGAAATCATCATCAATACATTGGTTCACAACAAGGTAGTGGGGAAATGGCATTGTTCTTCCAGTAAAAATGAGATTTATACATTTCTACTTGGAATTTCGACCTGAAACTTTCTGGAGATGAAGAACAGAGTATTTAGTTCATATTACAAAATAAATGGGGTATTAGAAGCTCCCCCAAAGAGTACAATAGCTCACCAAAAATTCCCTCCCTCAAGGATCAAGAATATGCCATCAAAACTGGAAATGGTTGAAGGAGCGAGCTGCAATAGAAGAAACCATGAGATGCCCTGTAGCTTACACCTGCAAATAAAGACTCCATTAAAGCTCCAAATGAAAGGTCTGAATGGCCTTTCCAATTGCCAACTTGGATGGGAATCTTTCACCCTCGAAATTGGCTAAGGCAAGAAACTAGTCATCCACTAGCTCTCCCTCTTCACAAATGCAATTGCAAATTCTACAAATGATCAAAATCCATTCTCATACTTCATTTATACATTTTATAACCAACATTAGCCTTCTAAGGGTCGAAATCCTCTCAATAGATTCAATAGATTTTCATTTAGGAAATATTCCACATTTGCCACTTGTCTCCTAGTTCCAACCTTCCATCTTCTCCCAAATTCGATTTTGAGTCTCTTTGGCTTCTCCCACTCCCAAATTCGCCTTATTTGAGCCTATTTTTGGGGCTCACATGTCATAGTGGTCAGATGTCAGAGGTCAGGTCTGCAATTTGTCATAGTTGTCATAGATGCTCCATCATTGGTGTCATAGGGGCTAGGGAATCTAGCCCAAGTGTCCACAAACTTCCACTTTGACTCTTTATCTTCCATGGAGGTTACCAATCCTTCCAAATTCGAACTAAGATGCTCAATGACATGTGTTATGACTTACCAACTCACCCAAGAGTGTTCACATTTCCATTAATTCGAATTTGCAAAAGAGAGATACCATGTATTATGAAAAATCAAGCTAGTGTGGGTCCCACATCCTCCATATGTCTCCAAAACCATTTGTCACTTAGGATTTCTCTTGAATTTCTTTATTCAATCTATTTATTAAATACTTGAACCCTTCTAATGTCTAAACATCATTTATTATCCCCCTTATTCCAAATCCCAAAGCTTCCACCCCAAACCTAGAAAACTAGTAATTTTCCTCCTTGGCAATTATTTGACCCTTAACATCAATTTTACAAATTCTAATGAATATGGCTAATGTGATTAGGCCATTGTGACCCAATTCCAAATTTGGGACATGACACAATGTGATCAAGCAATAGGACTCATTGGTCAAATTAGTTCAGATATTTTACCAGTACATATTGAGACTGAAGATAGCTCGATTGAGGTATGGAAAACTTTAGCTTCTTTATTTTATAAATCTGATGAGTTTCTACTCATTATCTTGAAAAGAATATTCATGAGCTAGATCCTAAATAGTTTAATAGAATAGAGCCGTTTCTTGCTTAAATAAAAACCTATGATGAAAAACTCAATAATTGTGATAAAGATTACAAGAAAAATGATGATAACCTTGTTATTCTTGTAGAGCAAAAGGTACCTACTGCCTTTGATTTGCTCATCCAAACTAGGAATAGGATCATTGAAATGTCTAAAGGTTCTATGTCAACCTCGTTTGAAGATTTTTATAAAGGCTTGATATGTGAGCAAGATAGATTAATTGCTTCCACTAAATTAACTGATACTAAAGTTCTAATGGCACATAGTGAAAAGAATCATAATAAAGGTTTTAATAAAAAACCTAAACCACATACTAAAGGACAAATCCATCACTCTTCTATTGATGCCTCTGATGATGCTCCTAAAAGGAAAGTGTTTAGTCCTGGTAAGTATTATGGCAAAACTAACCACCTTGAGAAGATTTGCTTTAAAAAGAAATGTGAACTTGCTAAAGCCAAGAAAAAATCCTCCAAAGAATGGCAGGTAGCTCTTTGTGCCTAATTTGTTCACCTAGGTAAATCCTCTTCTTCTGTAGAATGGATAATGGATTATGGTGCTTTTATTCATATGGCTAGTACAATTTCTTTGTTTTCATCTTATGAAATAAGCACACAATACATAAAGTTTCAATTAGTGATGGTTAAACAACTTTCAATAGTAGGTGTAGCTGGAGTTTTCATACCAGCTCGTGCTAAAGAGCACATACTAAGGATTCAAGAACCCTTAGTAGCAGTTCATAAACATGGATAAAAACTAAACAATAAGAAAATGATGTATGCAAATAACAAACATGAAATAGATCTAACTACTGCAGTAAAATGGCAAATCAACAGGAACCCATAAATGAAATTTGCATTTTTATATTATATGGCAAACAAGGGTTTGCAGTAATGGTTACCTCAAAAGAAGAGGTGATGAGGGCCCTTGCAGTAGTACAAATAGTAGTGTATCGGGTCTCCAGAGTTCCTTTCTCTTCTCCAAATGCTCAATAGGTTGGCCAAGATTCAACTAACTGGGCACAAAAGCTTGAAATGGGAGGCTAAAGTGTAGTAGAGAATTTGGCAGCATGAGGGTGTGAAGAGTGATTAATCTGAAATGGGGGGCCTCCATCACCTTTTTATAGTGATTTTGAGTGGTGGAATATTGGCCCATAGTTTTTGGCAATTAATGGTATTGGGAAATGATATTAGGTATTTTCCCTCTTTTTTTAATTTATTTTTATTTTTTCCCATTTTTCTTTTATTTTGGGGATTTTTGGACCCTTTTTGTGGGTTTTTAACCTTTTTTGAAGGAATTTAATTATTTTTTAGGGAAATAATCCTTTTTTGCCTATTTGGTTACCAATTTAGGGTTTTTTGGGGTTTTGGAGGCCAAACATGTGGGAAAAGTGGACAAATGGGTTATGTGACTAGGGAGATGAGCTAGTGAACAATTTTTGGGTGTTAACAGTAGGATCTCGTGATGTTAAAGTTCCTAATAGTGCATTGGAAGATGTTTTTCGTGTTCAAGGGATGCCCATCAATTTGTTTTTTTATTTATTATGCTTGTCAAAAAGATTATAAGTTTGAAGTATGACCAAATAAATATGTTCTAAAAGATATCAAACATAACTTCAAAGTTGTTTCTTCTAGTCTCATTGATCATGATGCTAGTTTATATAAGTTTATTATTTTGAATTCAATTAAAAATCAACATTTGTATTCCTATGTTTCTCATGTTGATGAACAAAGTAAATTATGGCATGAAAGATTAGGTCACTTGAATTATGGTAAAATGCAAATGTTATCTAAAATGGTAGTTGGCTTACCTTCACTTTCTTCCACTAAAGGTGTTTGCGACCGTTGTGTGCTTGGTAAACATCATAAGGAAATGTTTGATAAAGGTTAATCTCATGGTGCTAAAGAACAATTGCGATTAATTCATATTGATATATGTGGCCCTCTTGAAACTCCTTCTTTGTCTCTTGTTGTCTATTTTCTTACTTCTATTGATGATTATAGTAGAAAAAATTGGGTTTATTTTTTGAAACATAAAAGTGAAACTTTAGTTATATTTCAATAATTTAAACCCTTGGTTGAAAATGAATCTGGTAAATAAATTTGGGGGGGAGTTCACTAAAAATGAATTTATTGCATATTTATCTAAGCATGGAATTCAACATCAAAAGATTGTTCCTTATACACCTCAGCAAAACGAGGTAGTTGAAATCAAAAATAGAACTTTGGTTGAAATAGCTAGATGTATGTTTTATTCTAAACGGTTATAATAAAGGTTTTTGAATGAAGCTATTTCGGGTGCTAACCATATCTACAAAACAAAGTTTACTAGAGAAGGACAGATTGAAAAATATAAAGCCCGATTAGTAGTAAAAGGTTTTTCTCAACAAGAAGGTATAGATTATACTAAAACTTTTGCTCAAGTTGCTAAAATGAACACAATAAGAACCATACTTTCTCTTATTTCATCTTATCAATGGGAAATACACCAAATGAATGTCAAGAGTGGTTTTCTGAATGGTGATTTTCATGAAGACATTTATATGCAATAACCACCTAGTTTTATCACTGCTAAAACGTCAAGTTTGGTATGCAAACTAAACAAGTCTTTGTATGGTCTTAAACAAGCACCTAGAGCTTGGTATGAAAAAATTGATACTTATTTCTTGAAAAATGGTTTCAAACGGTGTAAATATGATCCAAATTTGTATGTTAAGAACTTTGATGATGATGTCCTCATTGTGGTACTTCATGTGGATGATCTAATCCTTACTGGTATCCACCTTACATATATAGAGGAATTGAAGAATAATCTTAAGCACTAATTTGAAATGATAGATTTAGTCTTATTGCATTAATTTTTGGATCTTCATATTTGGCATATGGCTAGTGGTATATTTCTTTCTCAACCTAAGTATGCTACAGATTTACTTGCTTGGTTTCATATGAGTGATTAAGCCTTCACCAATTCCATTTCAATCCGGTGTAAAGTTAATTATTGATTGTGATACTCCTATTGTTGATGCCACTTTGTATCGTCAAATTGTGGAGAGTTTGATATATTTCACACATAGCAAGACTTATCTCTCTTTTGCAGTCAACATGGTCTCAAGGTTTACGCAAAAGTCTCATGAAATCCATTGGAAAGCAACAAAGAGAATTCTCATATATTTACAGGGGACATTGCATTATGGTGTTTTCTATTCTAGTAGGGATAGAGTTTCACTTCTTGGTTGTACATATTTTGATTGGACAAGGAAGAACTCATATATAAGGTCTATTGCGGGGTACATATTTCAACTTGGTCCAGGTCCAATTTCATGGTCCAGTAAGAAGTTGAGAATGCTATCTTTCTTCTTGTGAAGTAGAGTACAGGGCAGCTAAAGAATCAGTGTGGATTCATCATGTTCTTACAGAGCTTGGACTAGTTCAGAATTCTACTACTGAGTTAAGATGTGACAATCAAATTGCAATTCATCTTGCATACAATCCAATGTATCACTCCAAGAATAAACACATTGACCTCGATACTCATTACAGTCGATATCTTGTTGTGAATGATGTTATTTGTTTGGATTATTGTCCCACGGAACAAAAAGAAACATATATCTTCAACAAATCCATGACATACATGAAGTTTGTACATCTTCGAAGTTTGTTGGAAATGCGGAAAGTTGTCATCAAGGGGGAATAATAATGTAATGTCATCTTCCTCCATGTGTGTTCCTTCTTCCTAGTCATCATTAAGGGGAAGTGTTGGAATGTGAAATGTTAATATTGAAAGTGTAATGATATCTAGTGTGATGTCATAAGATTTATGATGTCTTATCTAGCAAAAGAAAGCATAATTACCTCTATCTTATGTGAACGGAGTTATCCCACATGTATCATGGAATAATATTCTCCTATTAATATTCATTATATAAGGAAGTGGAAAATCATTTATCCCACATGTATTATGGAATGTTATTCTTCCATACCTCTAGTTATAATATAGGTGAAGGAGACCCTTTGGGTAATTATGTTGAATCTTATTGTGAACAATTTTGTAAATTTGTGATAAGCATATATGGGTGGAGCTCAAGTGTAAGACTGGATATTTTTGAATAATAAAGATCATACCTTCTAGTGGATGTTTTGCATTTGGGGTTTTACCACATATATCCAATGTAGTATTTATTTTTCTCTTGTCTCTTACTTACTATTTGATTATATGGTGATTGTATGGTTAGAAGGCTAGACTAATATAATCTTACTATTGATTTATATGTTAGTAAATTTATTGTTGTATGTTTATGCATATTTCTTAATAATCGAGCAAGTTCATACCTTGAGAATCAAGAGGGATCCACTCAATTTAGTATTAGCTTGGTTAGGATTGACAATTTCCTCTTGACAAAGAACTATAAAATTATTTCCTAATTTGGATCCATGCATTTTTATTTTCGATGATCTAGATGGATCCACGAGGGCATCACTCAATAAACCACTATCATAGCACGTTCGTTCGTGGCATATGAAACAATACCCCTAATTTCACTCAATATTGGAAAATACCTTCCAAAATCATTTTTTTAACCCCCCTCCCAATATGCCTTCCCAATTTTAAAAAACCCCTAGTTTCACTAGATATTGTATGTATCAATTTTTTCATTAACATTTTTTATACCCCTTTATATTTATACCTAGTATATTGATATGATACCCCTCTTATGACCCTACATGCATTCTACAATGCACCTTGCTTCTTTCGATGTATATTGTGGATGCACATTACTTCACCCACAATGCAATTACTCAACCACGTATCATTATGATTTGCAACATCTAATGGTCTAATGAAGAGATAGGAGATCACTTCTTGTATGTCACTAGAGCCAATGCACATAGTACAACATTTAGATTGCATGTTGCAGTTCCCCAATTGTTGACTAAGCTAGGTATCCAAGCCCCCAGGGCCTGTAACAAGCTCTAGGAGGTTGAATAAACCTCCCAAGGCTTGTAATAGGCACGAGTGGTTGGGTATTGAATCCCCCAAGGCTTATTGAGGGCCTATAATAGGCCCTGGAGGCTTAGAGCCTCCCAAGGCTATTGGTAACAACTGGCTGAGTGCTATTGGTAACATTTGGCTGTCAATGACCACTGTCTCTCGACTATGATCGACTGGAAACCCACTTCACCATGAAACCCCTGGCCTCAAGCATGCCTCAAGGCGGGATTTCCCTACGTACTAGTAAGCCCGACCCTTGCCTCAACCCGATTTCTCATCCCGTCATGATCCCGCCATCTCCATTTGGCGGATATTTGTCAGCCAACCCATATAAAAAAGACCCCATGCCCCTTAATATATAAGCAATATAATTTTTAGGTTTTCATGAATATTTAATACCGCAATGTGAATGAACGTGATATTATATTTCCTTCTAGTGAATCCCCCGTGGATGGATCCTTACCAAAAATAGGTTATTTTTCTAGTTGCATATGTTGGCTCAAGATTTCTAGTGGAATATTTGGATTTGTGCATTGAACATTGAGGCGTTCATATACATGATAGTAAAAACATCTAAATGGGATGATTTATTAATCCATGTCGTGCTCTATAGTTCATGTCCTAGTTTTCAAAGTGTATTTGTTAGGAAAGGGTTTGTTTAAAACTGTATTAACACAGATCCTAGTATTAATAGTTTACTAATTTTCTTTCATTCATCAATCTTGTAGTGCTAACGTAAGATTTGATTCAATGGCCAATTGCCTTCATTTCAAAATCACTCAAAAATTCCAAATGGAGGGAACAAGATTGTATCCAAACTAGAGCATCAAAAGCAAGAGATGTATTTCTTATGATTAGTTAAACTTCTTATCAAATAATGTCATTTACAAGTTTCTTGAAAATGATTAATTATGGTAGTAGTGATTATTAAATATATTATCTTGCCTACATGATAGATAAATGATAAAAGAGCACCATCCATGTCAAAACACCAAATTAGTATTAGATTCACTTTATAACAATAACAAGAGCCATGTGGTGGCAATGTCCCCGACATTGCCATCAAATTTGTGGCTAGCTAAAAGGAGAAGTTTTTTTGCAAGAGGGGATGCACGTCGATCAACACAATAGCAAACGGCTAGGCTACGACTAAGCCGAGAGGCATAACTATAATTATTCCAAAGGGACACTTCACTATAATGGAAACACGATCCCCAACCAAAGATGTTATCACTTATTTTTAAACTCAACGAATTTATCATTGTCAAGTAGTTTTGTCATTATGTCAGTAGTTTGGTATGTTGTGAGACACATTATCAACCAATTGTCTAATGCAATGGTGATGAAATTAAATATGCTTAATTCTAGCATGATAAAAATGCCCGTCATGATCCATTTTTCAAAAAAAAAAATCATATTCCTAACTCTACCTATGAACGCAGAAAAGATCGCACACTAACAATGTTTGGGAACTCGAAATGGAACTTTCATACTTTAAGGAAAGGAAAAGATAAATGGTTTTCACAAGAATAGATACAAAACTTTGAGTGAAAATCAAAGTAGAACTATCAATTAAACAAAATCATGTGCGTATGTGTTCTTTGGAAATTCCAAAACACAAATTGTCATTGGAAATTTGGGAATTATAATGTTTTGTATGGAAATAAATATAAAAATTGTTTAATTTATTGACGATTAATTTTATTGATTACTGTGATGATTTGGAATTGCAGTTTTTGTAAAATGCATTTGAAATCAAGTAGTTTTTGTAACAATATCATTTCCATGTATTGTTCCCATGTAATATAATTGTGGCCATTTAGAACCATAGATTCCTAGTTATAACTCAGATATAAATATAAACCATGATTTAGTCTTCAAGTCAAAACATGAAGCCAAACTACTAAATACCTCTCATGAGTAGGATTGTGTGCAAGCTAAATCCAGTAGTTCATAGAGAACATTTGAGAGCTAGGATATTTTTAAAAGTGGAGTTATGAATTCCAAGAAGTGGTCATGTATAAAGACAATGTTGGAGTAGTGAAGCACAAGTGAGCATCACTAAAGATACAATATACAACAACAACAAAACTTCAAAACATCATATATATAGGATGGTCCATAATGTCATCTATATATATCCCAATGTACAACTAGATTCCTTAGAATGAGGAAGACAGTCAGCATTGATTTCTTAGGGTGCACACACATATCTCCCTTCTCTACCTCAATCTACAATAGTTGACTCTCCTACTCGACCTTCTATTATTAGCTATCATTATTTAAAAAATATTGAGGTGTGATAAACTTGATGTTTTAATAGTATAAAGGATAGCAACATCTCCTCCCAACTACCCAAGCTAGACCTAATAGATAGATAATCTATTAAATATGCCACTATTTTTAGTTTTCTCAATTATGATAATGCTACGATCCATTTATGATATGACTTAATTGACATGTTATGTGTATCTTATGTTGTCTTGTTATTTTTAATTTTGATGTAAATAATTAAAAGTATTATGATTCATTTATAATATTATTTATTTGGCATGTTAAGTTTGGCTTGTATGGCATTATGATATGACTTAATTGACATGTTATGTGTATCTTATGGTGTCTTGTTATTTTTAATTTTGATGTAAATAATTAAAAGTATTATGATTAATTTATAATATTATTTATTTGACATGTTACGTATGGCATTTAATTGATGTTTGCATTGTAATAGGAGCTAACGTTTGCATTGTAATAGGAGCTAACATTCGGTGAGCATTGCCACTAAAATCACAAAGCTAATAGTTGCAAAAAAAAATCATATCACTATGTTTTGAGCTGGTACTACATTTTAATGTCATAGATCACTATTGTAAGCCAATAACATTTTTCTGATTTTATAGAATGATCTATACTTTTAAGTTAATTTTATGAACATATTAACATATTTTCATCGGGAGAATTTTCATACAATAAGGTGATACCAAAGATATTTTAAAGTGTTACAGAGACCAGTATACAAGACCATAGGTATTTTGACACCCTAAATATCATTTGATTGTTATGTAGAAGAAGGATGCTATCAATGTTAAAGAAACGTAACTTTGTGGATTATTTGGCATCCTTTATTTTATTATGAGTAGAAAATGTTAAATTTTTATCATTTTTATCATATTTTTTACTAAACTTTTATGAATAATTCATAAAAATGATTGGAGATATATATATTAGTTGTTGAGATTGTAAGATCAAAACACTATAAGAATTGAAAAACTTGAAATAGTTTATAAATTAAGAATACAATTTAAATAAAAAAATTATAATTAAATAAAAGATTATATAATAACCTAAATATTTATTTATCCTATAAGATTTAAATTGCTTCCACTTTTCTTTATTGAACTGTTTTCACCATAGTAGATTGTTTGGATGAGCAAACCTTGAGACTTGATAAAGATGAGGATATTAATAAGAAGATTCTTGATGAAACAAAGTTCAGCCAAAACCGATAATAGCATGAAATCTCTATATCGATTGGTTGTGTTGAAGCCTATGAAAGTATTAGTTAAATGTAGAAGGTACCAATAAAAAACTAGTGGTATAATTTTTAGGCGTTCTCCAACATACAAGTCATACTCAATGATGGTGATAAATTCCATATGACTTCAGCGATAGTGATATATTTCATAGCTAAGGAAATCAAGTATATTGTTTATATTTCGTTGATGATTAAACTCTTGGTGGGACTCTTGATATCAAATATTGTATATTATTTTTTCCATCACAATTTAGAGTCCATACAAATCGATTAGTGGTCAACTTAGTTTAGTATTTTGTATCTTGCCTTAGCCCCTGTGTAGGGAAACATCATGATGAAACTATAATTTAATTTTGTCACTACTTTGGTGTTTGATAGGTACATGTGAATTTTGACCAGTAACTTGCTACTACTCGCATCAAATAAGGAAAATATTGCATTCAAGGGCTTCAACAACTACTATATATTTAATGACATATGCCAAAAATCCTATAGATACTGACTTTGGTTGTGAGCAAACACAAGTAGGATGTGAGCAAACACAAGTGGAACACCGTAAAGCCGCTTTTTCCATTTCAAACTTACGTGCAATGTCCTTCGACCTCCTCTGCATTGCATTACTGCAGATAATGCTCAAGTTAAAAAGTGTTTCTAACATCAAAATAAATAAAATCCCTCCATAATCATGCAAAAACTACTATATGTTTCTCTAACTTCCTTTGTAAAGCAATCTCTCTCTCACCCTTTCGATTCAGGGAGGCAATTAACGCATCAAGCTAGTCAAATAGAATAATAACAATCCACGCAAAGGTTTTTACCTTCTTGAAAAAAACGACCACCCTCTTTAAGACCTTCTGCAGATCCAACCCAAAGAAAAACAAAGGTGTGACTAGCTGCGATATCCTAGAAGCAAAAAGAAATCATGAAATAGGTTCCCAAGTTAGTAAAAGAGAAAATTCCAAATTCTAATGAAAAAATGTAAAAAACAATCAATTCCTCAACCGTTTCAATCTAAGATTCTAAACCAAACGATACCTATAGGTGGGTGCCCTAAATTTGTAGGGAAACATACCAACATATATAAAATACATTAAAGACAATGCAAAGGACAACGATAACAACAAATAATGCCATAAACAAATCATTCTATGTAAAATTATATCAATGTTGAGAGACCGGGCTTTAGCTTGTTGGTATAATAAACATGTCTCTACAAGAATTATTGAAAACTACGAATAACTGTGGCAATAAGATCCTTTCCTCACGGCGGCTTGGTTCTAAACTAGCTTGGTCAGCTGCAAAGTAATCAAGGCCATTCAGAACGATTTTCGAATAAATATGCAAATAACCCCGCTTTGTGGTGTACAAAAATGATTTCTAACAAAAATATTGCCAGGCACGAGGATCTGTAAGCCTTATTCACTTTCTTTCCACATAAAGATGGATTGAATCAGTTCAAATCTGCCATGGACTGGATTAACAAACATTCAAATGCAACGAATTTGCTATGGATCTGGAAAGTCAGAATCTCTATAAGGAACATCATATATTGCAGGGAGATAGTGGTAGGGTTGAGATAGTATTTACACATTCATTAAACTACAAGAATATCACCCTACATTTCCCTAAATTTGTGCATTCCATTAGAGAAACGGGAATAGAAAAATTTAAATGATTAATGATTATGGGGGATTTTCATTCAACATTTCGAAGCAAGAAGATAAGTCTACCAATGTAGACATCATAACAAAAACATCGAATAAGGTCACAACGTTCCATTCAAAGTTATAAATCCACAATATATGAGTTGTAGGTTACAAACGTCAGCAAGGTAATGATGGTATTGCCATTCCAACCTGAAAAACAAAGTATTTGCATACTCGAATATAAACCTTAGTCCTAAATTACTCATTCTCAAGTAGAAGAGGACGAGGCCTGTGATACAAATGTTTACTTACACATGTCCTGTGAGGACTTCAAATATTTACCTAAGAAGTAAGTTAAATACCTCACAACAACCACTAAATTTCCACTTCATTGTTGAGATCAACTGCCTAGCTAGGGAGAGTCCCATACAAACAAGATAACTTTGCTTACCAGAAGAAACCCCAATTTGGAATTCAAAGTCCATAAACCAAATATTTTTACAGTGACTTGCGATTCCAGCAAGAGAAAGAGAATATCAGTCACTCACGACAGAGTTCACCATGGTCTAAACTCAAACAATAGATATATATATATATATATATATAGCCTGCATTGCAATGAAGACCTCTAGCAATTCCTTGTGAAACTCATGAGAGTATGGAATATGAAGACATGTGGCGTAGTAGAAGCTGTAGCTACCAGGATGACTTGCCAACTCAATTAGGGTTAAACGAGCAGAGCTCTCAACGCCAAACAAAATGGAAAGAAAAACAAATGAAATAACCTGACACGGAGCCAGATCTGGAAATTCAGAATCATCAAACTCATAATCTCTATAACAAACATCTGAATCTGGCTCTACGACGGCTTCTACTCCTGGAAGTTCAAGAACCGGATCAACTCGGAAAAATGTTTATTTCTTAGCCCTCGTCTCTGGCACTTTAATATCGAACCAGTGCATATACTGGTGGTGCTTCTGGAACTATTTAACCAGCTACTGACCCATCCCAATAAACCTCCGCCCCCTCTAATGCCTTTGCTACTGTCTCTATAGGTTCTAGATTTAAATCTGTCGGAATCTACTGATTAAAGAGAAACTGGCTCTGGTACTGGGTCAATTGGTTCAACTGAATCAGTAACTAGGGGATTTGTCGGTGAACTAACCACTCCGGAAACGGATTTCAAGTCGGAATAATGCAAAAGCTAAGAAAATACAAAATCCACTAGCAAGTCGACTGAGATCAATAGAATGATGGATCCTAACCTGAGGAGAAAAACATCGAAAACATGAACATCTTTGGTGTGATGCCAGCCACTAGCCACGCTCTCTACATGCATTACATGGACTGCAACCAAGGAAGTCAGAGCATTATTATCTTTACAACGATCAAGAAAGTAGCCCTCTCCTTACCCTGACTTACGTGACCTGACTTGCTCGGCACCAAATTAAATTAAGAAGTTGTCGCTTCTGCCAGCCACAGACCTCGAGTGTCGGTGACGGACCTATTGATAGAGGGCCACTAAAACATCTCGTCAATAGCTTACTCCATTAAACTTGACAAAATCCTGCAACAAAATTAAAAATTAGAAGCGTCATCATGTCGCCCCCTCCTGGGAAGGGAAAAACGAGGATGACATCACAATTTGCAACCAATAAAAATTCAGAAAATTTTACTTTTAAAAATTTTGTTTAATAAAATATGTTTCCAACTATAAGATAACTATACTAGGAAGAAAATTTATAGACTATATTTATAGGCCATATGAGAAAATAATAGGTTCTTGGTGATACATAGATTATCCCCTTCTAGAACATAACAATGAAACAAGTAAATTGGATATACATAAATAATATCTTATATTTTTTCCCAAAAACATATCTTATGCAATACCCACTCTTCTCTAAAGTCTTTGAATGTAGGATTTGGCTCAACCACCAACCTTGTGCACAACTCACAAATGGTGACTCAATGGACAATCGAATTTATGTTTATGCCTCGACAATCAAGGTGCCAACAATGAGCTAACCCACTTGGACGACATAAAATCATATATGTTATGTTCTTTTATTTTTTTAAATAGAATGATCTTGATACCTAAATCATATGATCTTGAGCCCTAACTTATATATAAATGTTTTAAATTTAAATTTTGGAGATATGATGAAGTGATCGATGTTATTTGAAAACCTAATACTAAAATATATAGCATATGATCTTGAAACCTAACTTATATACAAATGTTTTTAAATTTTGGAGATATAGATGAAATTATCAAAAATATATAAACTCTTATAAATTTGAAAAAAACAAAATATATAACATATTACCTTAAGACCTAAGATATGTACAAATGTTTTTAAATTCTGGAATATAGATGAAGTGACCAAAATATATATTATATTATATGAGGAAAAACAAATATATAACATATGATCTTGAGACCCAATTTATATACAAATGATTTTAAATTTTGGAAATATAGATGAAGTGACCAAAATATATATTATATTGTAGATTTGGAAAAGCAAAATATATAACGTATGATGTAAACTAAAATATGTAACATATTGTTAGTTTTGATAGCTCGAAGGTACTTATGTACAATGTGCTTAGGTGTAGGGGTTTGAGCACATGTATCTCACTTAAGTAACATAAAGTGACTTTATATTATGTTTTTATGTCTTTGACATATATTTTTCGGTTTGAGGTATTAGTTTGGAGTTAGTTTTGATAGCTCGAAGGTACTTATGTACAATGTGCTTATGTACAATGTGCTTAGGTGTAGGGGTTTGAGCACATGTATCTCACTTAAGCAACATAAAGTGACTTTATATTATGTTTTTATGTCCTTGACATATATTTTTCGGTTTGAGGTATTAGTTTGGAGTTGGGTTTCAAATATTTACAAATATGCAAAGGTCTCTATATAGTTTTTATTTTAATTTTTTAATTTTTTTTAAATATTGCATTTATCCAACATTCTATTGGATCAATGCAAGTGACGTTTTCCTGGGGTCTTGTGCCCCAGGCCTCAGCGGCGCATTTGCATCATCCGGGTCCAGGCATTTGCATCATCCAGGTCCAGGCGAACGTACCCTGTCACGTCCTCCCTCAAATATGCTACATGCCCTGTCTCCCTCATCTTGTTCTGAATCCAATCCTGTCCATCGATCGATTGTACTCCCTCAGAGCTGCTCCATGCCATGTCTCCCTCATCATTAATCCAATCCCTTGAATCGATCAATTGTACTCACTTTGTATTGTTACAGTTGGTTACGCAGTTGAGAACAGAACAACAGGTGATCCAGGAGATCCTTCTTCTCAAGGCATTGTTTCCAGTCAAAAGAAAGAGGAGTTTTTGATATCCTTTTCCGGAAACAAAGTCCTAATATTTCAAATGAGAACGAGATTTCGGGTCGTAGTGGTTCAAAGGCTCCCTCTTCTTATGGGGGTGAAGAGTGTTAAAATTGTCTCAAAGTCACCTTCAAGGAAGAGATCTATCTTTAGCCTTGTTTTCAGAGGCATGTCGCAGGAATTTCTGGGATCACAAGTTGTCTGTCCTGGGAGAGACGGAGATGATGGACAAAGGGAGGGCGAGGGTGATAGTATTCATAGAACAAATTCATTACAGAGGGGAGAGATAGTTGTTGATCTTTTTAATACTAAATGGGCCACTGGTGATTCCATCAAGAAGGGGCAGACTACAGATAATAAGAAATCAGTTGAAATGAGTTGCTTTTCCATCTCGTCTGGTTATGATGCAAAGTCTGTCGCTTATCGGAAGTTCCACTTTCTATGCTAGGAGCCCTCGTTTATCGTGGTACATGGATCATACTATTTTTCATCTCATGCTTCTTTCTGGGATGTGCTTTCCCTTCCAATATAATAATGGTTGGTTTGCTTAGTTCAAAATAGTTGCTTTCATAAAATATTTTTCGCATTTTTAACACAGACATTGGCTTTTCATATCCGACTTCCCTAACTCCATATTCCCGCTATCTGGTTCACTCTCAATAGGGGAGAGGCTGAATCATTTCGCGATAAATTTACACACAGAGTGTATAAAGATTTATCTTATAAATATCTAACAATAGCAGTCTCACACATTTTGTCTATCGAAACTGGTTTTTTTCCTTTTATATATAAGTTGTCATTTAAATTTAGTTCAAGCTCATTATAACAAAAATTCATTATTTTTTTCATAAAATATTTCATTTTTGGTAACAGAAACTACATTATAAAATTTCAAGCAAGAGATAGCGGTTACCGCGTGCATCCCATCAATCAACATTTCCATCATAAATTGCAAAATACCAGACCAGCAAACAAGAAAACCTAAATTTGGACGAAATTTCCCTGTACCTTTGAGGTCATCTGCATGAGCCAGCAGATAATTGTGGAGCTTGGGAAGCACGGTTTCTCTGTTAAGTTGCGAGTCAATGTCCGAAAACTGCAGACTCTCCAACACAATAGCCCTGACATTGGCATCCCCAAGTGAATAAGAAAAAATAAATATTGTCAAATTATGATAAAAAAATATTATCTCTGATCAATATCCTCGAACTTGTCATGGTTACAGGGTGTTACGGTACAAGATAGCAGTAGAAACAACTTGGATTTGAAAAAACTAGAAATCGGAGCTTGCAGATGCGACAATTCATTCACAAATGCCTTCCCAGGTTATCCCTATTCTTCATTTTCCTACTCAAAACCCCAACTTTGAGACTATTCTCAAATGTTTGGATCGGAAATGTGCATCTCAAGTCTCCCAGATTACTACTTATGAATTTTCTGTGAAGTTTTCCTTGTCGTCACACTTCTCAATTTTGATTATTATATCTTCCAAGTGTACAAATGCAAGGATTTTGGTGTTTAGAGAATTCAATGTCATTATTTTTTCATAGACAAATGGCCGCTATACTACCCGTAGACCCGAGAATTTCCCACCGTCATCATTCTGCAATTTTTCCATTTCAAAATGGGGAGCAATCCGCTCCAAACTGAGAGTTTCCTTTTGCAGAATCGGAATCTTGGCATGAGCAGAATCCTTGGCGGTTCTAACAAAATGTGGCCCGTAAGACGCTCTGTTGCAGAGGAGCACCAGAGAATCTAGGTTTACAGGGGCGTTTTCAGGTTCCGGCAGCTAAGAAGTTTTCCTAGTCATTATCTACACATCGAGTAGCAGGCATGAGTGCCAACCTGCCTCATCATCTATGCATCATGCATGTTCCAACTCCTGTGCATGCTCCATCCATCTGTCTGGTTGGTGAAGGGCAAGCAATATGCACCCCGCAGCAGAGGCTTTAATGCCGCTGCGGGGTACCTTGCCGTATAACAGTATCTGTCAGGAGGACCATCTAGGAACCCGAGGCCGGGCAGGGCAGCTCCGTGATTGTTTGATGGTTTGCATGGAGATGGATCATATCACAACACTCAACTCCAAACTCCATGCATGGCTTTACATACATGCCATGCATATTGTCGACGAGAACCGGTGACTGTATTTTCCGGCCAAGCTGATATCCGCCGGCTGCTCGCTGCTCCACGCAAGATCACTCCCGCGTCAGGTGCATTGATGTGCAGCCTACATTGGAACTCGTCCACGATCCAATCCGAACAATCAACCGATATGCGTGCAGGATTTGGGTGGATCTTGCGTGGTGGATCTTGCGTGGGTGGATTAAGTCGGAGAATGCAGCCAGGAATGAGAAGACGGATGATTAAAGATTTGATGATCCAATCAAGAATGATTAAAGGAATCAGAGATCTGAGGGACAGGTGCCCGGCTACTCTTCCCTCATCAACCCGCGTTTAAACCTCAGCAACTGAGTAAAGACTCTCGATACATAGTCGTGGACGTGCTCTTTACCCATTCATTCAGCAAAGACTCATGAGACATGGACATTGAACCTCACAGACTCCTCAGGAGATCATTAGGTATCTTTTTACATTAACCCCTGGCTTTAACAATTAATCACCCAAACCTCGACACTAGTATTTCACTTACTTTGGTTTATTCCAGCAGTGAGTCAGTATCTCCTGTGATAAATCAGAGAACAAGGAGCTTAAGGAAAATATATTAGCAGAATGATAAAGTAAATCATCAAGCTCGTTTACCTTTTCCATTAAAGTTTTTATAGAATACCTGGGCCCAGGCAAGAAGTTGAGTTGGTTCAGAATTTACAAAATATTCTCATTGGCTTTTTGTGTATAAGAAAATTGCATATTTAGGGGTTATGATGGTTCCATCTCTCACTTTAATGCCCAACGCATCCAGGATTTGGTTTTCCGCCGTCAACCTGGCCATCACGTAGTGAATTGATGGGATCTGTCCGGACTAAGATCCGCCAGCAACTCAAATGGATTTGCCTTGGATTTGGGCGTATTCAATCACTTAATCCTTCACCAGCTCGAGTTAATGCACCATCCACCTTTTCTGCCTTCTTCTCATCTCCCGCCCATTCCATGCTATGTCATTCTCACAGCTCACGGCGATGTCATTCTCATTCTCACGGCTCACAGGAAAGCAATAGGACCAGTTTGCAATCAGCACAGCCAGCGCAACAAGTAGATATCACTCCTACCAGGTACCGCATATCTCTCCATTTTTGTAATCTGCCAATTCCAATCGACGTGTTGCCAATTTCTGGTATTTCTGCTGGCTTGTTTAAAATGGATATGGACGTAGGGGTTTTATTTATTGACGGCTCTGCATTTGTGTTTTGGCTATCGCAGTTTTGTGATAATTTGGTTCATTGTCTGGTAATTAATTTGTGGATGGCAAATATATATTTTTTTAGTTATGTTCAAGCATCCGCTTTCGGTTTAATGCAGCTACGGGGTGCCTTACTGTTTCATTCTCACGGCTCACAGGCAAGCAATAGGACCAGTTTGCAATCAGCACAGCAAGTAGATATCACTCGTACCAGGTACCTCATATCTCTCCATTTTTGTAATCTGCCAATTCCAATCGACGTGTTGCCAATTTCTGGTATTTCTGCTGGCTTGTTTAACATGGATATCGACGTAGGGGTTTTATTTATTTACGGCTCTGCATTTGTGTTTGGTTCATTGTCTGGTAATTAATTTGTGGATGGAAAATAAATATTTTTTTAGTTATGTTCAAGCATCATTTCTTCTTGAAAAATCTGGGTCTCTTCTTCATTCATAATGGACTTCATAACCTCTATATTCTCATGACCCACAGCCATGCTGCCTCTAGGTCTCTTGTTTGGCCAGCCATGACTCTCATGATCATGGTCGGCGTCCAACATAATGCAAAACAATATACTTACAAAAACTATACTGACTGACCTAAAATTCGATAACACAGAGACCTCTGAGTGAAAACGAAAATACCGAATCCCTGAACCTCACCTCTGTGTATATATATATATATATATATAGATACCTCCTTTCCTAGTGTTTTACACTGTTATACATTATCAATCTGTATAAAACTTTGACTGTACAGAGAAAGGGAGCTGTGACCAGGCCATTTTGCCCGTTAAATACTGGTAAAATATTTTATAAACCGTTTCATCAACTGGGCAAACAGATAGCCTACACGTATTTTTAATGTTCGATCATTTTTTAAAACCGTCGTATTTTTTGTATAAACATATAAGTCTACTCTACTCTTTATTGTTATTTCTTGTTGGGAATTTTACATTAGATTATTGAATTTATCCTATTGATATAATTCTGTAAGAAATATATGTTGTGGTATGCATGTGAAATGGAAAATATAGAAATAAATTATTGGTTAAATTATGTAAACAAATTCATATGTATGTAGGTGTGTACTATTGCATAGAAATCAAATACAAAATTCTTCAAAACTATTAATCCAAAATCTTAGTAAAAATACTATCACGTATATATATTTGCTATTACACTTATTACAAAGAAATTAAGTATATCTTGAATGCATTGGCATTCGTGTCATGTGAGTGGACCATGTCCCTGTCATGTAATAGTTCCACCCACAGTTTGGAGAAATGATTTCTCCTCACTCCACTTGTATCTTTCGTTTTGGTTATCGACCTTTTCGAGAGCGCAAGGGGTCTACAGCAGTACTGTAGCAGACAAGAATATGAATTTTTATGTAACCATACAAAACTTCCTTTTATAATATTTATTTATTTATGAAGATATTTCAATTTCATACATTTAATATTCTTACATAGAATTCATATTCATTATGCAAATATATTGAATCATCTCTCCAAGTCAAGAAACTAATTAGATCAATTAGGAATTTTTAAAACCGTCGTAATTTTTTGTTTATATTTAGTTGTAATATAGGAATTGGCCTCACAAGATACTCTGTTACCACAGAAACATCTCTTTCTGTTTCGAAAAATATGACATTACAGGAAATAGCTTTTTATACAACCGTTTTCATTTCCCGGTTTTGGAAACTGTTTCTCGTTAAATGTTGCATGCAGGTTGTTTCTCCCTTCTCCCTCCGTTTCATTAATGGTTAAGTTCATTTCTCCTTCCCTTTTTTAGTTGGAAATTAATGGTTAAGTTCGTTTCTCCTACCCTTTTTTAGTTGGAAATTATTTTTTCTTCCCGGCTTTGAATTGAATAGTCATTACTCTTTTATTTTTTATGGGCTTTGAATTGAAGAGACATTTCGACTCTCTTACTCTTTATGGGCTAGGTATTCCATACACCTCTTTGGATATTTAATCAATTAAACTCAAGTATTTTCTGAATGGTAGTTTAGTTTTATTTATTTGTCTTTTTTTTTATAATTAAGTTAACTTCAATTGAATTGAAGTACTTTTGAATGGCAATTTCATTTTATTTATGAGTCTACTTGTTTAATGGATTTTCTTAAATCAAGCAAATATTCAATATTTACTCGTCTTCCTATTTGAATGTTTACTTGGAACTTTTGAATCACTAAATTAGAATATTTTTTTGGATATGACTTATGTATAAATATATGAATAAATATAAACCACTATGATTTGTAGTAATTAGATTAGGTGACTTCTCAAATGTTATATTAATTTTTATGATTTAAAAATTATATATATATATATATATATATATATTGAAATATTTTAATATATATATATGGAGTTTGTTTCATTAATTAATTTATTTCTCTCAATTCTAATATTGACATGTGTCTTATATTTTGAAGGTATAATTTTTTTCTTAACGTATAAAAATTTAAGATAAAAAAAATTATACTTTGAAAAATTGGATCTACCTAACCTAAACCTTTATTTAAAAAATAGTTTTACTATAAGATGAAGAATTTTTATATATTTAAATTACCATGTTAAATTATATAAATTTACAACATTCCATTTTTTTAAAATAAATTATATATATTAGAAATCTAAATAAAAATTTATTTTAAACTTAAAAAACTATATATCAAAATTTATAAACAATTCTACTTCTTTAAATGATTTCTTACAACTCATTTCCATATACACAAATTCATACTCAATAATAATTGATAAATTCAAAATAGTACATATCTACGAAAAAACAACTTCTTAAATTTCTTTCGGGATGGCTTGGTAATATTTAGCAAACATAAAAAATATTAAAATACTCCCCGCTGCTCCTCTAGATATAATTGAAATGTGTTTTTTTATAAACCGCCTTCACCTATGGCACATTGTAAAATTTGGTATATTCTATGTAAAATTTGGTGTTTGGTATGTTGCATAGTGTAAAATTTGGTGTTTGGTATATGCACCCTTAAAATGTGATATATTGCATAATGTTTGTGGATGTCACTTTTAGTACTTTGTATTATAGTTTGTGTCACTCTTAGATTTTCATTTTTCAAATTATATGATAAAAAATACAATAAATGTTTTCATGATATTTTTTTATTAGTAGTTAAATTTTTTAATATTTTTTAATTAATGAAAAATTTTCCAACTTCATGGTTGAAGGGTAACTTTTTTAACTAAACGTTATGTGACGAGGAAGATAAAAGTTCAAAACGTCAAAAAAAATTAATTTGAAGGGCAAAGATGAAATGAAATTCCAACCCTGGGTGTGACTGATTATACAAATGAGAACAACTTTGACTGTGATTATACAAATGACAGACTGTGATTATACAAATGACTAATGCTGTCTTCTCATTAGACCCTTTCGTTAATTTCTAAATCGCATTTTCTAATAGGCGAATCCCTTCCACGCGATAGCCTTCCTTATGCCCTAGATGCGTTTTTTCCTCTATACAACCCGTGTTTGCCGGGGATCCAAAGGATTCGTAATGTTCCATCAAGCTTGGTCCTGGTCGCCTAAGAAAGGGTTGAAACGGGTTCTCGCTTGGGTTAAAATAATTTTCAAACTAAGAAACATAAGCTTGTTTCTTATGCTTCCAATGGAACTTGCCTTTACCCTTATATTTGAATACAATAAGCTTGGCATCTAGTATTTTATTTCAAATTAATCTTTTCGCTTGTAGGGTTGCATATCTTCTCAACCATTAAGGCTCTTCAACTAGCCACAAAAGCCAAATTGTCATCGCACAATACAATTCCATTGTAAACTGCTTCAACTTGGGATTTGATAGTCTGACTCGATTCCAGTGGATGATGCAGACACATAAATTAGGTTAACAATGGGGTTAACTATGTTTCAAATTGTTGTTGGTTTAGAATTTGTAGTCATTTGGTGTTATGGAATGTTTTTGTGCATAACTTGTTAAAATATGTTGTGGGTAAATAAGATGACCATGATCTATTGAAGGTGTTGGGTTTACGATATGATACTTTCTAAGTTCTATTATAATACTTTATAAAGATTTTATCTTTGTATGTGATTGTGTAAAGGTCTTATAATGGGCAAGTGGGAGGAGATTAATCAATTGGAAGTTGAAGATCCAGAAGACATGGTAGAGTTTTCCGCTGAGGATTTGACATGGACAGAAATTTGGGGGGACCAAGTTGCAATTATTCCATATTGTAGACTTCAGGATTTTATCATAGGAGAGCAAGCGAGAGAAAATGCCCCTACCCAATTTGTTGTGCATACTTGACGGACCAGAAAAGTTGAGGAGATAAAAAATATTCATTTTGACACATATTTTGAGTATGCTATGTAAGTCTTTACAATTCCTCATCATTGATCATGTGAAACATGATTAGATATTTTTTTAATTTATCATTAGAGTTAATTGATAAAAACATGCATGTATATTTATAATTCATTGTAAATATATATGGTAGGTATTGTTGTGCATATGGTCCGGAGTCCACTCGTAAAGTCCGAGTTGATAGGCTTACAACGACTACACTTGCAACTACAAAGAAGAAACGTAGTTTGCGTCAAAGTATTAAAGTTGGTTGTCAATGCCACTTCATTGTGCGTCGACTTTGCCTTAGACCAAATGATGTTGTTATTACATATACGGCATGTAGGCATATTGATAAATCCGGTGTTGTGTGTCATGGGAGGGATGCAGTTGGTAGGCCTCAGACTTTCAATTATGCACCACATCTAACACATAATATGCGAGGTAGAGTAAAGCAGATGGTTGAAGATGGCTTTAATGTCACAATGATATGGGATAAATTAATCTATGATGTGGAGCATGAATCTGGGAAACTATACACAGGAATAGCTCGAGATGCTTTGGTGACAAGACAAGATATTTTAAACATGTATAATGATATAAAAAGACAAGAATATGTGAAGGACCAAAGTGATCCAACTAGTGTGGATTGTTGGTACAATCAATTTTCAGATAAGTTTTTTTTCTACCAAAAACAAGATGTTGTGCAAAACATTCCATTTATCATTGGTATACAAACAAGTTGGATGCGATCGATGATGGTGGAATACTCTCACAACAATGTTATATCCATGGACTCTACATTCAGCACAAACAAGTATGGGGTGAGTACACATTTCTCATGGATCTCATTTAATTATAATCATTAAAATGATTTCCTATGTGTGGACTTTAAATATATCTATGTGTTATTGTAATGTAGTATCAACTTTATACATTGATGGTTTTTGACAAACACCACAATGGTGTCCCAATAGCTTGGGTCATTTCATCGCGCAATACTACCGAGGATATTAAAAAATGGTTATCAACATTATTTAACATCGGAATGAAAGAACGACCAGATTGGCATGTTCGTGCTTTCATGACAGATGATGCTGCAGCTGAGATTGAGGCATTAAGGTGAATTGTTTATTTATTTTTAGAGAAGAATAATGTTCCATTACATATGTACATATATTTATCTCCTTTGGTATAATGTTATTTCAGGTGTTTAACCAATTCATCAATATTATTATGCGTATGGCATGTTCGTCGTGCATGGATGAAGAATGTTTTAAGCAAAGTCCACGGAAAGGAAAATAGAATCTCAATTTTCCGTGCTTTAGGAGAAATCATGCATTCATGTATGGATGATAACTCGGTACAAAAAGCAGTTACAAGGATCTTTGATGAATTCAATGATCAAAAAACATTCTTGGAGTATTTCAAAGCCACTTGGCTAGACAACAACAAAATTTGTAAGAGATTTTTTTGTAACTTTGTGTCATGATTATATTCTATTTCTCTATTGCGATATTGTAGTTACTACTTTGTTTCTAACCTCCTTCATTTTCCAGATATGTGGGAACGAGCTTATAGAAAGTTTCCCCATTCAAATCAAGATACTAATAATGCAATTGAGTCCTACCATAGGTACTTAAAGCAAAGTTACCTTGATGAGAAGAACAATGCATGCCACAGGAGGATTGACTGGTTAATTCATGTGGTGTTGGGAAAGGTTGAGCCTTATTACATTCATATTCAACGTTTAAAGGATGTTGGTATTATACAACCTAGAAAATGCAATGAACAATTAGCTAGATGCCAGAGCAAAGCAAAAGAAATCCCAGATGAAGAATGCGTATGTGATGAAAAAAATAACAACGAATATTTTGTACATAGCCAAAATAAGAACACTCGGGGTACCTAGTACAAGGTCATATATAGAGGGATTGATTTTTTCTTCTGTAGTTGTGATTGGGCACTAAATGGAAATGTTTGTAAACATGTAATAAAGGTTGAAACAGTGGTAGGAAAAAGTGTCTTTGGTGAGCATGTATCATCAATTGTTTCTAGTGATATTATCGAGAGGCCTAGATTTCTAGTTGATTTAAATGAACCAGTTGTTTTAAGCCCAGAAATCCAAGCAGAGCTTCATCCAAGAATTGAATCTCCCAATGGTAATTTCTCAAATCCTGTTGATTTCACAACTACAAGACTAGATAATTCCATGTCTGAGGCCGAAGAAATGAAATTTCTTATGTCATCAACTCATCAAACACTTAAGGGTTTATTAAACATAACACCTGCAAGTGTGGACCAGGCACGTACACTTAACAAGCTCGTCTCAAGTGTAGGTGAAGAGTGCAATAAAATGTTTAATTGTACTATAACTCTATCTAAGATCAGTAAACAAAGACATCATAGTTTTTTGAGCCCGCTCAATAAAAAAAGACAGAATGGTCAAGCATTGCATCCAAAAAAAGATGCAATAGAATTTCAAAGGGTCGGACGAATTCGCGCAAAAAAGAAAAGCTTGGATGAGCAAATGGAGATTTCTTCTCGAAAACAAAGAAATGTCGAGCATAGATCAAATATAGTGCAATGTTCTGTTCCATACAATAGAGGTATTTCAATATGATATTAAATTTTAATTCATTTGACATAAGGTATATGATTGAACCCAATGTCAAAATCTAATAATTTTTGTGATCATTGTTATAGTTGAGGGATCTACATCTCAACCTATTCAAAGTTGTCGGCTCCGATTATTTCACGATAGTGCTGTCGAGGCTAGCCCATTGTTGGTTGACAATTCAACAACAGAATTAGTAGTGAACGATACATTCAACCCACTCCCACAGAGTAACGAGACTTATATAGGTATTGTAGTTAATTTCAAGCACCATCTATTTCTAAACTGGACTTATGGTTATAGTGAGAATACTTTCTTGGTTGTTTTTACAGCAAAGGAATCTATTTTTCAAGAAATTTCACAACATCGTGGACAATCAAATTATCATGAAACACACTTCGAAGGTGCCAGACCGATTCATACAAAAAGTAAAACCATAAACGAGCAAATGGAGATTTCGTCTAGAAAACAAAGAAATTTGGAACATAGGTTAGATATAGTGCAACTTTGTAATCCACACAATAGAGGTATATCAATTTGATAATATTTGTTTATTTACATGAATTGATGCAGATTAGATTGCTTCGATGGCCCTAATGCCATAGTCTAATTATTGGTAATTGTTGTTGCAGTTGAGGGATCCACATCTCAATCAACTCAAAGTGGCCGACTTCAATTATTCCACGATAACATTGTCTCGGGAAGCTCAACGTTGGTTGATAAAGAAATAGTAAATGTAGAAGTGAATGAAACATTCAATCTATGGCAACACAGACCCTCGTCAAATATAGCTATTGCAGATAGTTTTTTGGTACCAAATGTATCAAAGACAGGTCCAACATCGCCATTGATTCCAGACCTGAACATATGACATGATTTGTTCAAAGGTGAAAATCTTTGACAAATTATGAATACTTTTAAAATATTTTATAGGCTCGACACAATTTTCCAATCAATTATGTCGAAGTCTTAGAAGACTATGTCATCGGAAATCCTACACCTCTTGATTGACATCTTGAAATTTGGCAAAGCTTCATTGAGTTCTAAACATAATTTATTTTAGAAATATATTGATGGTTCCTAAATGTATCACGTAGTGTACTAGTGCATGTTCTTCCATATAGTGATATCAACTATTATTTTGATTAACTAATAATTTACGACATTGGAATTTTAAATTTGATGTTTTTGTATTGTCTCCCCTATATGAAGTGGGGCCAAATATATAATACATGTGTGGATCTCATGAGAGAAACATCTATAATAATGAAACACAATATGTTCAATAAAATGGGTTGGTGATTCATGTTTATCATATATGTGTGGTATATTTTGTGGAGCCATTTGTTTGTCATTTTTTCTTATTTCAGTGAATAGGTTAAACCAAATGTGTTAGATTCACATCTTGAACATTATCAAGTTTAAAAGTGGTGGATGTTGTATTTTATAATTTTTTTAACATTTGTTCCAAATTATTCAAATCCAACTCTTTGATTATATGTGGTTATGTCTATTTATGTATCCATGAAAGTAGTAAGAATTACAAATATGTGTCAATTTTGATAGGTTAGGAAGCTAGGATGATTTATTGAAACATTACTTGTATTAAAAAATCTCACTACTTATATATGGTAATGACAAAATTTCTAATACAAACTCAAAGAAAAAATAATTGTTTTTTCCTTACAGGAATGGATAATGCGGATGTATCAAAATTTATCTTTGCGCAGCGCATATACGGAAGCTTCCATATATGCAAGCTTTCGTATATGTAATATGTGCATATATAGAAGCTGCGCATATACGGAAGAAGTCCCTATATGCGCTGCGCATATACAGAAGAAGCCCCTATCTTCAACTGATCCATCTTGGATGAGACCTAAGTTATTAAGACACTGATTTGCCAGTATTTTTTAAAAGCAAGGATCTGAATATGTCAAAGAATATGTTTTTAGAGAAGTGGTGGTTAGGAAGCAAGCCAGTTTTAGTTCCTTTGGAATTAACATGGCATCCAGTTCCAAGATATGCCAAATATTATAATATACTCAGTATTATAAATTTAAGACTATATAAGATAAAGATATGTTAAATTATACTATGATATAGTGTATATAGTTTTATGTTTATCTACAAAATATATATTGTAATTTTAATTGATATATATTTTTTGATATTTTGAATTTAAAAGTAATTATCTATTTGAATTTAATGGAAGATTATGATAAATAAAATATAATGAAGATAATAGAATATTAATAATTATATAGCTCCTTTTCAATCTGTTAGAGCTCCTTTTTGGCTACAACAAGCTGGGAAGAAGAAATCAATGGGGATGCTTTCTGTTTTTACAGTCATAAGTTTTCAAGTTTACATCTTAATTATAATTATAATTCAACTATAGTGAGGTCATAAGCTCGACCTCCTCTTGTTAAATTATATTTCTGCACCAGCCGTGCAGCCAATTTTCTGTCCTTCTCCTTTCCGACAAAATGAATATTAGGGTCCTTACCAACCTTAGACAAGCCGGTAATACGATGGATAAAATCGACATTTAAATCGATTGGCCTCCCCAGCCAAAGGTAACCACCATGAACGCAAGATAGCAGTGTCTTAACAACTGCGTTCACTTCATTGCTACGCCCGAAGTGCAGTAGCTTTAACAGGTTCAGGAGTCCAGGTCGCTCAAGATTTGCTGCGAAATCTTTTGGGACGAATTCATCAACCTTTCTATCAGTATTATAGACCACCGTCAGATAACGATCTGGCGCAAACTGAGGATATGTTCTGTAGTCACCCAAGTTGAAATCAGAGAACTTGACCAGTGGAAGGTGTCCAAGCAGGGACCCTTATTGTCGCACGCCCACGGGCAGTGGAGGTAACGGAATCGGATACTTTGCATTCTTCGGGATATGCACTTCTGGTGCATCATCTGGACGCGGCGGAATATAATTCACCATAGTAGCTAACGGCTCTGGAACGGGCTCGTCCTGCTGCTGCTGCTGAGATGCCCTCGTTCCAGGAGATTGTCTTGGATCAGTCCAACCAGGGTGTACATAAGTTGAAGCCGTCACCGGAGTAGTCATGCCGAAATCTAAGCCTCGGCGCAGGAATTGACGAACAAATTCTTCAGTTGACAGGTTCTCCATCGTGAACCGGTATAGACAACAGAACTTGAACAGACGAATGACGAAGCAGCGTGAGATACGAACACTGAAAACAAAGGAAGCAGTCTGGACACTCGGCTCTGAAACAATAACTTAGATTCTCAAACAAGACTATGCAACTCATGAAAAGTAACTCGAAAATAGATAAGTGCAGAGTATTTATAGCCAAAGGTGATAGTAAATGCGGGCAAGTGGGGCTACTAGCTGTAGGTGCCTATGCATGAGTTGACAACCCCTCTATCCCCCTCGCCTCTGCGGTGCATTAATTGTGATGGACGGGCTCTGACAGGCTTCCGGGAGAAGCTAAAGCTTTCGGCGCATGAGTTAAATGCAAATCTTACGGAGATCAAGCTGAATCTGTCAGAGCGGCTACAATTAAATGGCGGGCTTATCCTGCATTAATACTCAGACGCGGCTACATAACTGCTGTAATTCAAATTTTTCGGCGGGTCATTTCAGCTTAGGGAACTGTGCATATAGAGGGGTCCACAACGAGAAGTCCTCAAGCGGCCAATTGTCACAGGGAACTTCGCAAGAGCGACAGTCCGATGACCCGGGGAAAAAAACTTCGCAAGAGCACAAAATAGGGTCGCTCAGAACAAATTTTATAGACATGCGCGGATATTTCAAGGAACTGCGCGGGAAGCCGGAGACTGAAAGTGTCTCGCAACTTCCGTGTAGACTGTGAACATGCGATGCCTCTTTCAACTACACTGAACATATGCACTTCTCTTAGCAATGTATTAAGTCGACCAGGCGGAGTGGCCTTCGCAATAAAGCTTGAGCCGACTCCCGTTGATCATTGTGGGCAGCTATTCTCCATTGAGCTTCGCAAGCTGAACTACTCCTCCTTCTGTTATCTTGATGACCCGAAAAGGGCCTAACCAGTGTGCACGAAACTTGCCTGGGAACTTGATGAATTTACTATCATAGAGGAGTACCAAGTCGCCTTCTTGAAAGACTTTATTCTTAATATGCCTGTCATGCCAAGCTTTTTGTCTTGCCTTCCGAACTTGTTGATGGAATCCTGCTAAAAGTCTGTCTTCTTCTAAGGCAAGCAATTGCGAAAGTCTTTCACTCATAGTATCAGTATCTAACATTTCTGTAATTTGCGCAATTCTGAGACTGGGAACAATGTATTCCATGGGCATAACTGCTTCTTTTCCATACACCAAACTGAAAGGTGTGTGACCTGTTGGTTTCTTGCATGTGGTTCTGTAAGCCCATAATACAGCTGTGACTCTAAGGTCCCAATCATCTCTTTGTTGATTACAGATCTTCGTTAGGGCATTCTCGAGAATCTTATTGAATGCCTCCACCGTACCATTAGCTTGGGGGTGGTAGGGTGTACTCTTATGGTGATTGATGTGGAATTCCTCAGTAAGGGCCTCTATAGTGTTGTTCAGAAAATGCGTACCCTGATCACTCATTAGAATTAGTGGACATCCAAACCTAGTGATAATGTTCTCAAAAATGAACTGCGCGGCAGTATCAGCGTCGCAGTTCTTAACTGGCTTCGCCTCAGCCCATCTGGTGAGGTATTCAGTAGCTGTGATGATGTATCTTGCGCCGGTTCTCTTTCCTGGTGGGTTGATAGGTCCTACAAAATCAATGGCCCATTTGTCAAAAGCACGTAGTGTTATCTGGGGTCTTAGCGGCATTTCATATCTCCTTGAGGGTCTTCCTGTCCGCTGGCATACATCACAACATTTACAGAATTCCTTAGTATCCTTGTGCAATGTCGGCCACCAAAGACCTGCGGCTAAAATCTTCTGCGCAGTCGGCTTTCCTGCGAAATGGCCTCCTGCGGTTCCTGAGTACGCTTCTGCGATGATGGAGTTCTTCTCGTGTGGTAAGATAGATCTGCGCAGGACTTCGTCAGGGCCCAACTTATAGAGCTGGCCGGCTATCAAAGTGAAGTCTGCGGCTTTGACCACAAGTTGCTTCTTCTGCTGGATTGTAAACTCGACTGGCGCTTGCCCAGTAGTGAGAAACTCAAGAATATCGGAATAATATTCATCGGCTGCTTGAATAGAAAACAACTGCGCATCAGGCAAATTGTCCTCCAGATTTGTAGGTTCCTCTCCTGACTCTATCCTAGATAAATGGTCAGGTCCTGCATTCAATCTACCTGGCTTCACAATAACCTCAAAATCATACTCCTGGAAGAGAAGTAGCCATCTGCAAATTCTTCCCCCTAACACTGGCTTATTGACCAAGTATTTCAAAGCAGAATGGTCAGTATACATTTTAAAATGTGCGCCCAACAGATAGTGTCTGAACTTCTGTAGGGCATACACCATAGCTAGTCCTTCTCTTTCTGTAGTGGTGTAGTTCTTTTCAGCTGTAGAGAGTTTTCTGCTGGAGTAAGCAATGGGGTGGTCTATACCTCCTTCTCCCGATTGTGTCAGCACAACCCCCAATGCTATGGAAGAAGCATCTACATGAACATGAAAGGGTTTTCTCCAGTCCGGGAAAACTAGAATAGGCGCAGTGATCATCTTTTCTTTAAGTGTATCCAAGCTCTGTTGGCATTCTTCTGTCCATTGGAACTTCGAATCCTTTTTCAGCAATCTTTCCATAGGCGCAGTTATCTTTGCATAACCTTTGATAAATTTCCTGTAGTACCCTGTATGTCCCAATGTAGTGCGCAATTGCTTAACTGAGTTGGGCGCAGGTAAATTAGCAATGATGGAAACCTTCGCAGGATCCATCAGAAGTCCTTATCTGCATACAATATGGCCCAACAAAATACCAAAAGGAGCACAGAAGATACATTTTTTCAAGTTAAGGGAAATCTGATACTGTCTACATTTTTCTAACATCATGCGCAGGTTTCCTATATGGTTTTTTAGTAAACCAAACACAGTCCAATCATCGAAATATACTTCGAGAAATTTATGAATGAATTCCTTAAAAACAGCAACAACAACTCTAGAGAAGATAGCAGGTGCGTTTTTAAGACCAAAGGGCATTACCGTATACTAGAATGATCCCCATTCAGTCGCAAAAGTGGTCTTGTGACGATCTTCTGGATGGATTCTGATCTGATGGTATCCCGAAAAGCCATCAGTGAAGGAGTAAGCCTCTTGTCCTCCCACATTATCAAGCACTTCGTCGGTAAAGGGAGTAGGAAATGGATCATGCGCTGATGCGTCATTCAGCTTGTGCAAGTCCACACAGATTCTTATTTCGCCTTTTGTCTTCTTCTCTTGTACCACCATAGGACTAATCCAGTCACTTTCCTCTACTGGCTCAATAATACCTGCTGCGAGCATTTTATCAATTTCTTCTCTAACCTTTTCTTTATAGCGCGGGTTCAACCTGTACGGGCGTTGTTTTATTGGCTTGGCGTCTGCTTTCAGAGGTATGCGCATCACTCCTAAATCTCCTAGGATGCCTTTCATTTCTGTGAACTTGGTAGGAAAGATATCCTGGTAGTCACGTAATAAATCTGAAATATGGCCAACAGTTTCGTCATCCCAATAATCTCCTATAGAAGCAAACTTGGGTTCGGCTTCTGTACCAATGTTAATCTTTTTGAGCTTGATGTGTTCTGTAATGGTAGGGATATCAAGCTGAGGACCTTCAACATTGCGCGTCCCTTCTGATTCTGGAATATTGATGTTGCGAGGATCATCCTCCTCTTCTCCAGCGGTAAAATTATAGCATTGGGCATGTTCTATCTGGACAGCCCAATCTGGTTGGGGATATTCTGGTAATGGACATTGTTCAAATACCTTCTTTTTAATGCACTGTAAAGCATGGTCGATGCTCGGGTATTCTGACTCAAAACTAAAGGTAAGCTGAAAACTTTCTATCATAAGAGGCCAAGTGACAGTGCCTCTGCGCAATTCTGTTTCAGTGTACCAGTTCCTTGGAACTGTATCCAATGTGTGGATGAATAGGTGAACCCACTTATCTTCTGGAATATCTGACCAGTGCTGAATACATGATTCAACATGTGACCTGGGGTCACTCTGTCCCTCATATTTGCACAACACTTCTGCTGTAGTGTCCTGAAATCTGCGCAGTATCAATCTGCGACAGTCTTGCCATGTGTGAATATTCTCTTTATGTGCATCCCACCATCTTGCGGGTGTAGCGCGCAGTGCTACATCCAATGCTTGTATGCGCTGCTCTTCTGGGATCTGTTGTTCATATGTATGTATGAATTCACTTATTTCAGTTAAACCATCAAAAATTGGAGTGTCATTCAATTCTGTACCAATCCATCGAATGGATTTAGTCATCATGGCGCAACGCCTTGCAGAAACCTCATGTAAACGATTCTGCCAGTTTTCCAATCCTGCTTCTGAATCTGATGTGCACGAACTATCACATCACCAGCTGATATGGCCGTCTACTGTGGGATTGACATAGTCACTATGACTAGCAGTCATCTGATACAAACTTTCCATGTGGCGCACTTCTTCTTCTGCCCGAATGGGTTCAATATATCTTGGTCCTTGAATGGGATCGAGTGGTGCAATGACCCTAATCTGGTCATCCTCAAAGGTCATCTGTCTTTTCTTCAAATTAATGAAAGCTAAATTATCAAATGCCCAGTCTATGCCTAAAAGTGTTGGGTATGGTCTACTATCATCCAGAATTTTGATTACTTCAAAATCTGCAGAACTTCTTACTCCTTCGATATCAATAGGTACATTGGGTAGTCTTCCCAATGGAGAGACTCGTTGCTGATTCGCGAGTCGTAGCTGGATAGGAGATCTTGTAAGCTGAGGGCTACCCATCTGTTCCCATGTCTGCATGGTGAGAACATTGACTTCTGAGCCCAAGTCTAAAATGACTTCGTTCATTTCAAATGCTCCAATCTGCGCTGTGAGTCTCATTTCTTTCCCAGTTCTAGTATGACTTCCAATCTGGTGAACAGCACGCTGGGGTGTGTTCATCGAAGCAGATTGTTGACATTTATCCAATAGGTGTTGAAGTTCCATAGCTGCTTTTTCATTGCGCAACAATTTCAAGCAGTTTCTGAGGAAAGCATGGACACTGCCTAGTGCATCCTCTTCATCATCAAGCCTTCCAGATGTAGTGGCTTGTTCTTGTACTAGGTTCTCTTGTCTTAGCACTTGCGGTCTGATGTCACTATGCCGAATTGCG
This sequence comes from Larix kaempferi, assembly GCA_027924585.1. NCBI lineage: Eukaryota > Viridiplantae > Streptophyta > Pinopsida > Pinales > Pinaceae > Larix > Larix kaempferi. Next base: position 8,539,024 of record BSBM01000072.1, on the reverse strand, counting down.
ACCGAAGTTGAAGGTCTCGGGTCTGAGAAATACTCTTGAGCTTGCTTGAATGCTTCTTTCTGCTTCTGCAGGTCAATCGGGGATGGTTTAATATTAGCGCGACGCACCCATTGCGTCGCTTGCTTTCCAGTTCCCATCTCTGGCGCACCAGTGGTTGCTCCACTGCGCGTCACTATATTAATTGTAGGCTCTGGTTCTCTTGTTTCTGCTCCTATCAACTGAATGTTCTGATTGACCTGTGGCGTCTTTGCTTGCATCTTAGCCATCAACTGAGGGCATTCTTCAATAACATGATCATAAGATTTACAATATCTGCAAATGGTTGTAGGATTATGGCAATCCCTTGCAAAATGGCCTTGAGCTCCACAATTGTAGCAAGTAATCTGTCCTCTTCCTCGACCAAAACCTGCTGTTCGTCCGCGGCCCCTATAATTCCTGTTCTGCCTGCGCGATCTGGTTCATACGGTGGACCTGCTGTGGGTCCTTGTGCCTCTAATTGTACTCTGTAAACATCATGTTTTCTTTCTATCATAAGATCATATGCTCTACAGTTGTTCTCATCATGGCCTACGGATTTGCAGAAATTGCAATATAGATTCTTTGGAGTTTGTACATATTTCTGTAACAGGTGACATTCTTTTGCTCTGTGACCTCTAGTTCTACAGATTTCACACCAAGGCGCCTGGGCCTGTGGTAAAGGGTTAGGCGCTCCAGTTGCAATATACTCTATGAAAACAGGACAATGGTCCTTTGAATGACCTTGCGCTTTACACTTTGTACACCAAATTTCTTCTTTAACTTCCTTGCCTTTCTTAATATCATGGACTTGCAAGGTTAAGTTTGCTAATTGGTTCTGCAACTGCGCAACATCGTTGCTTGTTCCAGCAATTGGCGAAGCTTCTAGTTTCATGGCCATTTCTAGAGCTTGTTCCTGAGTAGTGAGATTCTGTTGCATAAGAGGAAGTCTAATGTGTGGAAGTAGCGCAGCAATGAACCATTCCTTATGCTGCTGTGGTGCAAACTCAAAGCTTACTTGATCTATCAGGGCTTTAAACTTCTGGTCAAAGTCCCATACTGACTCTGTAGGTAACTGTTTTATGTCTTTGAGCTCTGTTATACACTGTGATTCTGATTTAGGTTTCTTGAATTCCTTAATCATAGCGCTTCTTACATCAGCAAGCGTCCTATTCTGTGCTGCTGAGTATTTCATGAACCAAGTTAAGGCTCTTTCTCTTAGTGTGGTTTCTAACTGAACGAGCTTAACAGCATCGTCATTAATTTGCTTAATTGTCCAAATGGCTTCACATAGGAACCAGTGCTGCTCAGGGTCTTCTAACCCTGTTCCTCTAAAAGTTGGTAGCTTCATGTCATCACCCATCCTTCGTGCTTCTAGGATGGTCAAATAAAGGTGGTGCTGAGGTACTAGAAGTACCGTGCGGGCTACTAGAAGGTGTTACTACAGGATTATACTGAGCTCCGTCTAGTTTTTGCGGTGTAAAGGGGTGATAAGGGATATGAGAACTCCCTTGTCTCTCTAGATGACTTGCTCTGAGGACTTGGCTATCTTCTGGGCTAGACTCAAAAGAATGTTGGTCAAGGCCTACTTTATACCGCTTTCCACTACGAGTGCAACCAATAGCTTCAAGATCACTATCAGAATCTACGGACATTACTTGTCTATGCTATACATCAGAAGTTATGCATAGTTTTCCTTTTTCATACAGAAGCATTTTAATCCACAAGTTCAGAGAATTTAGGAACTTACCCCTGTATGCTTTGAAGAAGCTCCTCTCAGCTTCGCTAAAGCTCTTTCTCGTATCTACTGCAAACTCGGTGATGAAGCCTTCCAGCAAACTGTTCAACCAAAAGTCTACTGCGCAGGAGACAGAATTATCTACCCGTTTCAAAATACTGATTAGCTCAGGCGTCCAAGCGATGGGTCGCTCAACATGCACAGTGGGTCTAGTATCTGCTAACTTGGCTACCCACGCATGCAATTCTAGTGCAAACGTGACAAAGAAAATTTCGTAAAGGTCAGTATAAATATACTTCTGCAACCAGTCTTCTGTCTGAAGCCTAGAGCTTCTCTTTTCTCGTTCAGTGAACTCTCTAGCTTTTAAATCAAACCAGTCTTGAATTTCTTTAGCTGTAGGATTCCAGTAGCACATTGCCTTCAAGGTAATAGGGTCAAAGTCGACGACAGAAGCATTTGTTGGGTTAACCAACCATAAGGCAACAATCTCGCGTCGCCGGAGTAACAAGTCTCAAGGCAACGGAACCATTTGTTGGCTTCGGCAACAATCTCACATGTCGCTGAAATAATAAGTCTCGCAGTAACCAGTCATGAGGCAACGGAGCCATTTGTTGGCTCCTTCTTTCTCTAGGTTTCGCATGAATCTCGCGCGTCACCGAAATAACAAATCTCACAGTAACAAGTCATGCGGCAACGGAACCATTTGTTGGCTGCTTTTTGGACAGACCCGGGTTTTAATGAAGCGCAGCAACAAAACCCCTTGGCGCACTGGCCCTCTCGGCAACGAGCTGCGCAGCAGCTCGAGGTCTCACCCGAAGTGGCTATGGGGGGCTAAGGAATCAAGTTTCCTTAACCTGGCGACGCGGAGACTGCGATCTTCTCCCCTCTCGCGAGAGTTCTCGGGCGGAATGTCTTACTCCTCTGTAGCTCTCAGCGCGACAGTGCTGCAACTCGTACCATCTTAACCGCAGGATCCCTCGTTTCTAGCGCACGAGGCGATTACCCTCCGCGGTGATACCCTAGGTATCGTTCTTGCTCATGCGCCCAGCGCAGTGATGCATGCCTCAATCGCCGCAACGACAGCGTTCTACAGGATTCTTCGACACTTAACAATTATAGCTATCAAGAAAGCTTGCGAACTTTACTTAGCATATTCATAAAGATAACGCAATGTTCATATACACACAGATAGTGAACTAAAACATGTGATCACACAACACAGCATCGCAACAAGGAAAATTATGGAATTCACCTCCACGAGGAAACCACGTCCGCGGGGAGAGTATCTTATATTAATCACAGAATAGGAATTACAATCCTGCTGCGCACACAGCTGCAGCCTTAGATCTTTCCAGGAAACTCCACGCACACAGCTGGGAGCCCTTCTCTCGATCTAGTCTCTTCCTCTATAGAGATTACAATAGTTCAGATGTCGACTCAGACTGTCTGCAACTCAGGGATTAACTCCACGGCTATCTCGGCTCTAACTCTTATCTTCTAACAACACAATAGAAGACTGAATGGCTAGCTTACTAGCTGACTGACTAACCAACTAACATCTATCCTTACAATTACACTTATATATAGGTGGCCATGGCGGTCACACCTTTACAAAACTGTGGGCCTTTCCCAGCAGTATTCCCCAAAAACCCTAACCACGGACATGGCTAGGTGTACTGTAGGCACCGCTTGCAGTCATGTCGCCGTTTCTTGCAGGTTCCGTAACTTTCGGCGTAGATTGCGGGTATGGGCGCCGCTTCATCGTTTACCGCTCCTTGTCCTTCGCCTTCAATGCTTTGGTCCGTTGCTCTTCCTTGGTTAGAGCAACCATAACTTCTGTACTTAACCTTAATGAGGGTAGCTGAGCCCTCTACTCCATCGCTTCATTTATTATGGTAGCTGAGCTCTCTACTCGGCCACATTTATTTTCCTTTGACGTGTGCGCGCGAGCTCCACGATTTCCGATCCGTAATCTGCGCTAAGCTCGTCCATCTGGCACCGTACTGCGCACCGTCTGCTTCTACCCAAAAATTGGTGCTTGTTCAAAATTAGCACTTTCCTTCAATACTTGTGCTTTTTCCTCAAAATTCGCAGCTTACCATAGCTACGACCTCGGCTCCAACAATAAGGAAAGTGTCAAAGAAAATATATAATTTACTTTTCAATGTAAAGTGTATTGCAATCCTTTTATGTCCACCCAGAAATTGAACAAGATAATTAATGTCACGAGTGAAATATCATATATAATATTCAATATAAGTTAGATATATCTTTATGTTGTAAAATTATTTTTAATTAGAGAGAACGTTTTAGAAATCTTAGAATTCTGTTAATAAAGTATCTTATAAGCCTTCTAACCCAGGCACAAATAACAACCAGATGGAAACACACATGACCCCAAATGCGAACCCACAACCACATTATTATATGTTTCATTGTCATATAATGAAAGTTTTCACCATATTGTGCATGCTTGATACTCAAAACATGTGCATTCATGTGCATATTTAAATGGTGCAATGGCATATTTTTAACATTTTCAAACAATGTAGGTAAAAATTGGTTTTTCATTGTAAGTTGGCCATTCATCCAGTTTACAACCACCATTGGGTAAAAATTGGTTTTTCATTGTAAGTTGGTCATTCATCCAGTTTACAACCACCATTGAATACTTGAATTATCCACGAAGCACTACTAGAAGCAACTCTTTTAAAATATATTTTTCAAGAGATATAATATTCACTCAAAATATAATATTGATTACATCCAAGAAGGACTACTAAAGCAACTCTTTTAAAATATATTTTTCAAGAGACATAATATTCATTCAAAAATATAATATTCATTACAAAAGGGAACCCCTATTTAATCAAAACACTAACAAAATTCGTAAACTTGTGGAACAAGTTACTTAACCATGACGCATTGTTTTCGAATTCAAGGTGACAAACCTAGTGGGTTTGGTGACAGCAATACTAGTAGAACATACATGTTCTATGTATTGTTTTTGTGACTTGAACCCACGTGCTTTCAAGTCTTTGGGCGTGATTTTTGTTCTTTTCGCATCATTCACCTTTTTTGTTTTCTGTTACATCATAAACAACAAATATGAATATTTTCATCATATTATGAAAATATGGGGAGAACACAATGCATTCAAGAGCTATGTGATTATAAAGTTTAATAAGTTATATGTCAATGCTATTATGAGCTGTAGTATATGATATAAACTTACCGATCCCAAATTTCTTTGAAACCGAGGAGAACGCCGTAATGGCTGAAGAGAAGGCGATTTTTGGTGGATTTCTAAAAGAGGGGTCACATGCTCACCATCATTTGTATGTAGAAGGCTTTGGGGCAACTTACATTCTTTATCCTAGACATATGATTATAAATTGGTATAAGTATACAACTCAAACTAAATTAATTGTAAATTTTAATTACTAATTTAAAAAAAAAATACATACTTGATCCATTTCATTTACATTTGTCTCAAGATTTTGACCATGTTCAGGGGTTCGACATGATTCTAACGGTTTCAAAAGCAAAACCTGCAATACAAATAATTAAAAGGAATAAGTTAAAATAAAATTTATATAATGAAAAATAATAAAGAAAATTTGAACAATTTAATATCATTTTTTCTTCCTCTCATCCTATTAGAGTATAATAATATATATATGTTAATGTTGTGAAGGAGGTAGTAAGGAAACAAAACATACTTCACCCAAAACCCCTTGAAACCTAGGTGAGCGTCGCAATGGTTCAAAACTTGATGTTGGTTGGATTTGCGAGCCACTAGAACTAGCAACCAAACTTTGTGGAGATCTCTCTACGAAATCTTGTTGATTAGGCTAGGCACACAAATAAAAATCAGAAATCAATATGCAATTGATAATAAAAAATATAATCTTATGTTAAAATGTATTCAAAATAAACGCACATAAAACAGGACTCAACTGTGTACTCATTGTTACTAGTAGTTTCCCCAATCCCTCCTCCTTTGCGTTGCAAAGCAATCTGTATTCGGTTAGTTGTGTCCATCCGTCTACGAGGTAGACTTTGATCCCATCGTTGCATTTTCTCATGAATTCTCTGTTTTGAGGCATCGTTGAGATCATCTTCCGTAGCAAGTGACTGCAAAAAAATTGCAATTAATTTAATATGTGGTAATATATTCAAATTATTAAAACACACATAAACAAAATGCTAACAAATACTCACTGCAGAAATAATTTCTTCATTAACAAATCTTTTATATGCTTGCCTACGTGCGCGACACAACCTTACATCCACATCATATTTGATCTTTTGGTTCTGTCTTAAAATCTTATTTGGTGATTTTACATTGTGTTTTGCATTGATATCCCTTTCTCTCCCTCTTGGACGTTGGGGAATTGGCGGGAGATTATGTATTTTAGCACGATGGTGATTTAGGCCACATAATTTGGATCTCGTTAAGGTACCGCTGCAATCACCAACTAAGCAATAAAAAATCTGTTTTGTACCGTTAACTACAACATCCCATTCATGTCCACTTTCCTCCATTTTTCTCAATTTCCTGTAAATGAATATGTAAACAACAAAAATGTTAGAACTCAATTGAAATTATCTTAGTAAATAAACAAAGCTTTACATGAAAAGAATCTTTCAGCAGTTAAACAATTCATTATGCCACACATTGTATGTAATGCTGAGAAAAAGAAATAAGTCAACTGATATATTGCATTCATAGAAACTTGTAAATATCACGATTGCAAACCTAAGAAATCACACACAAGAATGGTTTTTAAGAATCCATCTTGCAGATATGGCATTCCATTACATTAATAATCCATTTGAAAAGAAGATGGTTGAAATGGAACAAATTCATTCTGGAAAATTCGAACATTCAGTTTCAGGAAATCATTCATTGAAGAGGAATCGAGTTGGCCTTAACGAATAACCAATCATGAAATTGTATTTCAATCTGTTAGAGCTCCTTTTTGGCTACAACAAGATGGGAAGAAGATATAAGTGGGGATGCTTTCTGTTTTTACAGTCATAATTTTTCAAGTTTACATCTTAATTATAATTATAATTATAATTATAGTTGAAAGTTAATTCAATACAAAATTTCCATCAAAGGATTATGGCATGAATTCAATCAATAAATTATAGCAAAGTCCCAAACCGTGTTTCCTAGCCCAAACTCTGAAAAAGGAGGCAAAGCATCATGGACATTGTCATGTAAAATAATGCATAGAAGGCTAAAAACAAAAGATATCTAGAATTCCGAAAACATAAATTGGCCTAATTTTACTTGAGGATAAGTGAATTTATGAGTTCAAAAGAAAAGGGCCACAAAGCAATTTTCTTTTCCCAGAAGATTTTAAAATGATTTAATTTGACCATAATTAACATATTCAGGACTTTAACACGAGTTAATTAATATTATTTTCAAAACAGTTAATTAAATTGTATATACGCAATCATAAACTTTACCAGAATAATAAATATAACCTTATTTTCAAAACTGTTAATTAAATTGTATATACACAATCATTAACTTTACTAAAATAATAAAATTTAACCTTATTTTCAAAACAGTTAATTAAATTTATTTACAAAATCTTAAAACTTCAAAAAATGTAATAATGTAAAAGACTCCATACAAAAATAAAGATAATAATAATAATCTTGTTATTCAAGAGAACGTTTGAATTATTGTCATTTAAATGAAAAGATATTTGGCTACATGAAATGTAACTCCTTGTCTCGATCATATGATGCGTTCTTATTTAAATTAAGATATTTTGTGATGTGTTCTTATAAATTAAAATAATTGGTTACATAAAATTCCTGCTCTGGCAAAAGAATATCAGCTGTGAGAGTTCTTGAAAAATTCTTAAATTTCTTGTCATATTAGAAACAATTTCAGATGAACTTCATATATCACATTTTTTTTCAAAATTGGTACAATATACAAATCTCCCGCAATGGAGGAAACTATGCAGAAACATTAAAAGAAAAAAGACTAAATATATATCTTTATAAGCCAAAATGAACTTAAACTAAGCTACTTTTTAGAGGCTGGAAACAACGACCACACTGCATATAAAAAATCCTCATAGTTTTCCAAAATTTGAAACAGATAAACCTGTATTGAAATTAAAACTAGGTGATTTTCATAGGCATTAGTTCATTGGCAAGGTCAATGGCGGGTTAAGTGATCCACCAGGGCTCCAATATCACTGTGGTTTGCACCACCATGTGCCAGTCCGGGACGAATTTGGCAAGATAACTACCCCTCAGACCTGACACCCAAGATGAACGAAGTCCGCTCTGTGTTGCAAGTGCTTGGGGCATGCTTTACTTATCTTTGGCTTTTATGGGCGCCGAATAGTTGCTAGTGTGCCTTACAATATTGCCTAGGAGCATCAATCTTAGGTAATGGTGAAAGTTATGACCTTCAGATTGGAGTTATTACCTTATATTGTTAATGGAAAGCTGCAAAATGGATAGGGAAGGAAAGAACGGCTAAGGAAAGATGCGTCTGCCTGCCTTTCATGCCAGAAACAATGTCTTTTCAAGTTTCAAATCCATATCCAGATACGGACGCATAACCCTAATAAGCAGCGGGCGGGAAACCAGGAAGGACCGGGACGGGGTGGACAGAATGACACAGTGAAGCCTATCTGCTGATCGAGACATATTGCTCCTTGCCTGATAAATAGATCTATCGACCTCCTGATCTTATATCGAGTCGACCTTGGCACCTCACGAAACAGCAAGCACCCATTGCACCCAGAGTGAATCAGTTCTCACCCGTCACTAACACACAAAGCGAGCACATCGATGATTGATTCATTGATTGATTAAAACACCTGCCAACCAATGTATTTGAGCCTTAGGTTCGCAGTTTTGTTCACAGATAGAGTAGTTTGGGTCTTTGGCTTGGCAGAGGTGTGCAGTGAGGGTTCTTGGAGTGTGCAGTTAAGGCAGGGGATATCGGGGGGAATGGGAAGTTCGGATCAATCAGGCGAGTGGGTTTTCCGCCTCCTTCTGCTAGCGTGGTTCCACCTAACTATGATAGGGCACCATCTGATTAAGAGTGGCCCCCATATATAGTATCGCGGGGTTTTACCTGCAGCAGTTCGAAAGCGAGATCGAGCAGATTGAGTTCCATCAATTTGAAATTAAGTTACTTTTGGGGCATGTTTTTGAAGCACTTCTCATTTAAAAAGAAAAAACAAACACAAGATCTCCACAACTAAAGATCAGAGACCTTCATATACCAACAGAAAAAGGTTTTAGATAGTGAAAAAAGGAAGATTCAGACGTAGCAGATAAAAAATAATCCAAGCTTCCTTCTCCCATATGCACCCTTATAAATATAACTTCAGTTATTTGCTTTACACCACAGGACCTGGGTCACTTACGCACGCACCTAGGGTTTGTGGTTCGTTCAATTATAGTAAAGAAGAAGACGTGTAATATAGGGTGCTTTAACCTTAAAACGATAAGTGCTCGGCCCAGGAGCAAAGAATGCGAAGCGTCATCGAATAGATATCAATGGGTTGTTTATTTGCGGATTCACAAAATACACCAGCAAAATTATATAATATATTAAGTGAATATGGGACTCTGTTTTAACGTAGAAGATTGCATGGAAGAAACCAAGCAGAGAATCAAGGAAGCACTGAATCCGTGGGTGAGAATGAACGTGGAGTCTTGTGGGTGATAATGAACCTGGAATCTTCTGGGCTGCGCTCTGTAGAGAAACAAGTCCGATCTGCGGTGCAATGGCTGGAGAAACCGGTGCGAGTGCAGGCAAACAGGTTCTTGCAGTTCAAATCCGGCATAAACAGGTTCAAATCCGGAATTAATTATGACTCGATGGTCTTGCAGTTCAAATCCGGCATAAACAGGTTCAAATCCGGCATTAATTATGACTCGATGGTCTTGCAGTTCAAATCCTACAGCGAATCCACCACGCAAGATCCACCCAAATCCTGCACCCATATCGGTTGATTGTCCGGATTGGATCGTGGACGAGTTCCAATGTAGGCTGCACATCAATGCACCTGACGCGGGAGTGATCTTGCGTGGAGCAACGAGCCGCCAGCGGATATCAGCTTGGCCGGAAAATACAGTCACAGGTTCTCGTCGACAATATGCATGGCATGTATTTAAATCCATGCATGGAGTTTGGAGTTGACTGTTATGGAGTTTGGAGTTGACTGTTGTGATATGATCCATCTCCATGCAAACCATCAAACAATCACGGAGCTGCCCTGCCCGGCCTCGGGTTCCTAGATGGTCCTCCTGACATATACCGTTATACGGCAAGGTACCCCACAGCGGCATTAAAGCCTCTGCTGCGGGGTGCATATTGCTTGCCGTTGGTGAAGGGGCAGTTGTGTCTCTCTTTTAATTTGAAATATGCATGTTAAAGACAATGACATAAATTGATCGCAAGCGTGTTAAACACAGTTAAACAAATATTAAAAATTACCTGCCTCATCATCTATGCATCATGCATGTTCCAGCTGTCGTGCATGCTCCATCCATCTTTCCAGTTAGTGAAAGGGCATTTGTGTCTCTCTTTTAATTTGAAATATGCATGTTAAAGAAAATGACATAAATTGATCCTACGTGTGTTAAACACAGTTAAACAAATATAAAAAATTATATACCATATTCGAAATTTTAAATTTTGATTTCGATGAAACGAAGTTGAAATTCGGCATCACTTCTTTCAACAGTTTAGTCGATGCACCACTAAAAAAACGATAACAACCATTGTCGCTCCCAGTGCTTACATCTGCATCCAAAAATAAAGGATGATCTTTCCTCGATTGCTATGGTTTTATGCCAATAACACTCACGTCACATTATAGATTACGGATTTTGTTGTGGTGCTTAACCAAGTCAAGTACATGAAACTCTATTTGTCTGAAATTCCAGCTTGGTTAACGTCGGTGAGTTAAGGTAGATATGCCTCCTTTAGTTGGACAGGTGAAGTAACCATCATCATTTATTAGCCAACACTAGTCATCATGGATATTTTTTTTACCATATCCAAAGATATGAGATTCATGGTCAATATCTAATTGAAACAATATTCGTCGATGATTTTCCGATGCCCTACCAACCAGTGTGGCCATACCTACTTTGGACACATGGGTAAACTTCCATATCAACAGTTCCTTGTCGCTTAGTCTGACATGTCACTGCTCATTCCATGTCACCTTTCAATGAAACCCATTTCTAACTTCAAGTTTAATCAAAGTTATTCTCGATCTGAGATTTGTCTCATTTTAATTTACAGAAAGAAACTTAGCATTGATGAAATCCATGAACTCTGTGGGCTTTAGTTAATTATATTTAATGAGAATTATTTCTATGTTGCTTTGCGAATTGTTCACGAGTTGTGGCCCATTATACCTTAGAAGTTAAAAGATTACATAAATAAACTAAAATCCAATGGCTATGATTGTCTTTTAAAGGCTGAACTAGAATGTCACAGTTTGTCATCTTACCACTTTCTAGTTTTTTATTATTAATTTTAATGCCTTGTGAAATGCACCATTCTGCAGAGTTTGGACGGGTTGCATACTTGAAATACAAAGAAGTTGATTCCAAACACTCTTCCTTCATTCCTCCTCTAGGTCTCAACCCAAGGACCACTTCCTTGATTCTAGGGATAGCCTCCTAGAAGAGATCACTAGAGCCTTTCAACAACTCAAATATATAAGGAGTCCTTCTTCATTGTTATGTCCAGTTTTATCTTATTGTTGCAATAATGTAGTTGTGTGTGCATTTAAAAATCACATGTAATAGTTGATCTATGCATTACACTCTATTTATTTATGGCATAATTGCGTTTACAACAATCCCCATAAACAACAATTTATATATAGCATTGGCCAGAGTTGAGTGTTTCGCATCTTGTCCACTACTTGAAAGAAAAAATAAATGGACAGAGGTAAGGTTGATAGAGAGATAGGTTGCATATTTAATTACATAGCATGTTATTTTGTTGGTATAACATAGTGTTTTTCTATTTTGTCTTCAATGCTTCTCCCTATTGATTTTTGCTTCACTTTCAACCCTATATATATTCTCTTACTTGTTTTTTGGATGGCTTTGGCCCCTTATTACCATTGTTTTTTAAAGGTCGCATACTTTTATTTTAGTGATAATTCTAAGGAGGGGTCGACCTATCCCATATTTGTACTCATGGCTTGACCTGGCACCTATAGGAACTTGACCCATATTTAACAGTCATCGACCTGGGACATCCCCCCATGTAAGAGATTTATATATGTGACTCTTCTTCAAAGAATGTTTCATGTGCATAAGGCCAAGGGGACTGACATGATGTGCAATGTGAGGCCACTATCTTTAACAAATCACAAAGAGGATGGAACATCCCACTACTACAGTAATTCTATCTCCATTCAACTACTTTGAATAGAAATCCAAGATCATACTTCTTTTGAGGAGTAAGGGACTTTATAGATGGTGGAGTGGGCTAGATGACTGGTGACATGGCATAATGAGAATATAAACATTAAGTTTTGACTTGCATGAAAGGATGGAAATTTGAGACCTTCTTTCCCTTTTCCTTCTCATAAAGATGACTGCCCACATGTTGACAAGGTTTGTCGACTACTATGCAGTATGGATGATTCAATTTCCTAATAATGGTGGAAGATGATAAAGTTACTACAAATTGTATTTAGCACATACATTTTAGTTAATCATGTAACTGTTACCCAAAACATAGACGCAGTTGTGAAATATTTGATTATTTTGGGGCCATTTTGCATTCATAGTTAATTAAAATAAAAGTTGCAATTGATTTGGAGCAGTTTTGCACAGTATTTTGTTAAGGTTAAAGTGGGTAATTTTCACTAAACATTTTTAGAAATTTCTTAAAGTTCCTTCTGATCTATTTAAAAAAATTTCACATTCCCAAACTATCTGTAGCTTTTAATCTAATCTTAATTTCTACAATTTCTTAGACAATACAAAATGGTGAAGTAATTATAGTTAATGATTACCGACTTGTAGAAGTTCTTAGATGTTGTTTTGCAAATAATGGTGCAAGATTTACCCCCAATTCAACTGTGAAGGATTTGCTTGAGAAAATGAGTAATTGAATTTCACCTTTTATATCTTATGGTGTCCCAATCAAAGAAGAGCTTTTGCCAAGATTGAACCATGAAATTGTCATAAGTGGAAGTTAAAAAATGGGTGATTTGGTGGAATTGTCTGCATCAATATTAGATGAGTCTTTGACTGAATACAAGAAAGAAATAAGGCACACATGTTTGGTAAAGTGATGGCTGCAAGAACGAACGATGGTTGTAAGAACAAACAAAGTGAAATTTTAAGAAGAAAGATACAAATCGAAACTTGACATCATTTGCACAGTTATTTACATATACTTTTGTATTTCTAGATAGAAATGTGCTTGGAAGAATATCCTATATAAGTGTACGAATCTTGTACATAGTTGAAATTCCAAAAATGCCTCGTAGAATTCGAAGCTTTGACATAATTGTATACATATGCTAGAGTTGTGGCACCATAAAGCTCTAAATTATGAATGCAATATGAAAGAGAAAACTCATCAGACTTGTGTTTAAAAAAGAGAATATGTATTCACTATCGATCTGTACTTTAACTTTTATATAAGGGATTTTGTATGCACCTGCATCTTTGTATTATATTTCTTATTTTGTATGCACCTACGTCTTCGTATTATGTTGCTTATTGCATACAGATCTTAGGCTTCTAATGTAAGAATCTTTCCTTGGCATTTCTATTTATTCTCTCTTATCAAATTACCAATAGGTCAACTACTTCTCTGAATTAAACCATTAATCTTTCCCTCCATGGATTGTCCACGGCTCTATGCAAATAGCTTCTCCCTACAACTTTCTGAGCAGGTCGCAATGTCAAGGACATTGCCACCACATGGCTTTTGTTATAAAGTGATTTTATAAAAGGTGATTTTATAAAGTTAAAGTGAATTGTACTTTATAAAGTTAAGTTGTACTTTTTATTATTTTTGGGGAAAATGACTTTTCGAGAAAAAAGTGATTTTAATATAATTCATGACTTAAGTGATTTAAGTGAACTTGAGATTAAATCACGGCCATCAGTCTTATCAGTCAAAATTTGATCTTGACCATAGAAGACGAAGAGTCAAAGTAGTTACCCTAAATGTGAAAATAAAAAGAAGCTTGTGGAGAGCATTGGCACATATTCCAAGAGAGAATTTTGGAGAAGTGTGAGAGGCACATTTGCCAAGAGAGGAAGAGGACTTGTGTTGAGAAAAGGAAGAGGGAGAGTGAGCTAGGAAGGAGGGTGCAATTTCCAAGAGAAAATAATGGCATGCATCCCAAGAAACTCGACATTGATTACAACAGTGAGGGCGCGAAATCCAAGGAGAAGCAGAGACACGCATCCCAAGGCAACCCCAATGGTGATTGTTGGTATGTACTGCAACAGAGGAGGTCATATTGTTGTTCATGCACAAAAATCGAGGCAGTTGTTCATGCACAAATTTCGAGGTGCTAGAGTTTGCTTGGTAAGAGTTTTTTTGCTACTTGTACATGAGAATATTATTGCTATGAGTATTTTGCTATCAAGAGGAAGACTGTATAGTTGTCCAGCTATACCTGTGCATGGAATTTGAGGAAGGTTATGTAGCTGATTTTGGGTATTTCTTGGCTTGCATTTCAAGGAAGAATTGTTGGTACATATTTTAAGTTTGTACAGAGTTTTATGTTGCAATTTTCTACTGCTGTAAATCTCTAATATTTTCCTAAGAAGCTCAATAAAATTACTCTCTTGGTTGGTTTTCCCCTTGAGGGGTTTTTCCAAGGTCTTAGACCAAATATTCTTGTGTCAAACTTTCTATTAGACTGTTGTTTTATGCTTATTTCCGCTGCAAAATATACTTATTTATAGTAAATCAACTTACAGAGAGATGAAAAATGTATGCATGTGATGTGTGATGAATTTCATTATTGTTGAAGACTATTATCAAAGTGTGCTAAGTGTTTGACAAAATTTGTCATTGTGCATAGCTTTTGAGATTGTAACATATATGTTGTTGAAACCTAACTTACATAGAAATGTTTTTAAATTTTGGAGATATAGATGAAGTGAGCAAAATATATATTTTATTATAGATGTGAAAAAACAGATGTTCTTTTATTTGTTAAAGAATATATGTATCTATAATATGAATTATATACAAATATTTTAAATATTGTTTAAAAAATATGTCTCCATATTTTAAATTATATACAAATATTCTAAATATTAAAGATATAGGTGAGATGATTAATATTATTTGAAAATTCTATACCAAAATCTATCTTTTTATTATGGATTTGGAAAAACAATTATTAAAATTAAATAGTTGGGATGGTTGTTCACCATCTTAAACAAATCATCTCCATAGGGATCCAATTTCTTGAGGTATAATTTTTTTATCTTAATTTTATACACATTAGAAAAAATTACACCTCAAGAAATTTGATCCCTCTACCTACTCTTTATGCAATAAATCGAGATCTATCAAACACATAAAGGGATCCAATGTGTTCAGTAAATATTTTTATCTTAATCTTTTACATGTCAAAAAAATAAATTACACCAAGAAATTTAATCCCTCTCGGTACTTGATAGATCCAGGTTTAAGATGAATCTATGCTAGGTTTAATTTTATTTTATTTTATGACCCAGCATGAATATTTAAAAAATATGGTTACATTATATTACGTAACAAATGTTACATCTCCCTCATATTGGATTGTAATGTCTCTATGTTTAAAAATGGATCTATGTTGGTTTTAATTATTTCTATTTAATGAGCCAAAATGAATTTTTTGTTTTTAATTTATTGCTTACATCTCCTCCATATTGCACTATATGCACCAAGACTAAAGGTACAATAAACCCAAATCTATTTAACACACAAAGAAATCCAATTTCTTGAAGTGTAATTTTTTTCACTTAATTTTTTAATTATTAAGAAAATAATAAACACATCAAGAAATTTAAACACTCGTAAATTCAAGTTTAAAATGAATCTATAATAAATTTAATTTTTTTGTTTTTTAAATCAACCTAATTTTTTAATTTTTTAATTTGATTACATTATATTATTCATTATTATAAATAAACAAATTATTATAAATACAAACTAGAACCTACATGATTTTTTTTAATTTGATTACGTTATATTATTCATTATTGTAAATACGAACTAATATAAAATCATATAAACAAATTATTATAAATACAAACTAGAACCTACATGATTTTTTTTTAATTTGATTACGTTATATTATTCATTATTGTAAATACGAACTAATATAAAATCATATAGATACAAACTTATCAATTATCAAAACATCATCAATCATTCATTATTAAGGATGAAATATAATTTATCAACTATCCAAACAACATCTCTCATTCGTTATTAAAGATGGAATTTAACTTATCAACTATCCAATGGAACTATCTAAACAACATCTGTCATTCATTATTATAGACGCAATATAGCATAAAATAATTTTAACCATTTTTTTCTAGGCGCCTTACATTTGTGGCCTAGTTCATTATTATAGATGCAAACAGCATAAAAAAATTGAACTTTTTCCAGGAGGCCTACATTCGTGGCCTAGTTTCACAGTTATGTGGATAGCCGTAAGAAGGGAGTAATAATCAATTTGCGCAAATTCTCCAGTTTCTTCTGATCCAAGCCAAAGGCATTCCAGACATTGCTGGATTAAAGTCCCCACCAATAAATTCAGCATAGAATAGTCTTCCTACCAAGACAATCAGCTCAAAATTTGATGTGAACTGAAAAAATCCTAAGACAGTGATAATCGTGGGTCTGTACTTTAGCTTTTTTAGTGCAGAATGTGCTCAAAAATGCATGGATTATTCTCAACACTCGTACTGCTTCAGTCACAGGCCAAATATTTCCACTAAAATAAAACCATGCATCATTATTTCCTCCTCAGCTCCAATTTATGGCGCTTTACTTCGTGTAGAGGTTTCCTTGGGTTGGTTATCTTTCTCAATGAGCTGTGGACAATCAAAACTGAAGAAGAAAAACTGTGAGGCGTTGCATTTATTTACAACACAAAAGCCCTCTTGAAATCCTCTCAAATTCACAACAACAATGCCATTAATTCGATAATCAACTTCAACAAAATGAAGAGTCCTTACCTATGAAACTAAATATTCCCGCCCAGCAAAGAGCCAGCGCTACTTTACAATAGAACATTATACCTGCCGTGACTGTATAAACAAAATTCAGTGAAATCTGTAAGCATGCTGACAGAATACATGCACCAGTACATCTACAATTTATTTACCAATAGTAGTTCAAACTTGACCAAGAAAATCCATTATCTTTAAGAAATATTTGTTTTCCTGTAAATCGTGTATTATATTAGGTCATCGAATTATAGCGTCTTGAAACCCAATACATAGGATAGTTTTGCATGTTGGAATATCGTTTAAGACTGACAATCATGGATTTGGTATGCAAAATACCGTCTTCAAAATTCCAAGATAGGTGTAATTGGCACAAATTGCAAGGATCTTATTAAAGAAATCTACAGACATGCCGTTGTGTAAAAAAATTAGGGCACTACCTCGGAATGCAGAATCAGAAGCAACACATTTCCTTCTTGCCATATGTCTCATATAGTGAAATATGGTCCCTTTGTAAGCTCTTGGCTAAATTACTCATCAACTATCATAGAGGAACAGATTATAAGTAGCCACAAGTTTGAGAATCCATTTTAATATAAATGCCTGTTAGAGGAAGAATTATATGGGAAAAAAAAGATACGATGTCTACTCTGCCTCTTGAATACTGATAAATATTAAAAATATGTACTTCAGACTGAGATTCTTAAATTTACTAAATTGTGAAAAGCAGGAAGAAAAAACTACATTGGTTTGACTTCAAGAATAAAGCTAGTTTATCAGTGGATGTGGGGGTTTAGTTTACTATCCCTATCTTATTCTTACTCCTGGCTTATCGTGCTTGTCTGCAGGAACGCTGGTTATCAATGTATGCATGAACAGTAGATTCCATATTTCATTGAAAATATAAGATATTATTGTTTGCAAATAGCATGTTCATTAATATTGGAAAGCTAATCTCAGAGAATTGCAAAAAAGCATAAGGCAAGTAGCAACCAATAGGACAGACGTACAGCACAATCAGTTACACTGCCAGTTGCACCTTAAAACAGACTGAACCAAACAAAGTATCTTACAGCAAAAACAACTTGTATGTTAGTATGTGGAAAATAGCTAACTTTGATCAATAACAGGATTGCACATAAGCATTATGATCATGTGAGCTAAAGTTTTGAAAACCAACACTTACATGCAGAAAAATATAATTCACTGTCAAGCATCAAACTAGTTGAAACTAGTTCAATGCATCTAGACCGAGAGTATTGGGAGCATCCTAGTAGGCCATTCTCCTGGTCTGAAAGCACACTCTGAGCAGGATCATTTAGGGAGTGCCTTCAGGAGTGCATTCGCTGAAACACTTCCGAACAGGAGCATTTAGGAAGCGCGCTCCCTAAACACTCCCACTAAATGTCGACGAGAGCATGAAGCTCCCAAGGAAGCTTGGCTCACTTCCTGCCCGTCCAGAGAGATGAGCTCCCACACACACTCCTGTACAAGGGCCAGGCTCTCCCACACACTCCCCATCCCACCCTAGCACTCCCATGGAAAAGAGACAACTTTTTCTTTTGTTTTTTTTAAATGTGGAGCCTAGGATAGGTTTAGGTTTTAGGGTAAACTCAAGATGGAAACAAAAGCACTTCTCCCTCACTATTTTTCTCATTACATTCATCTTTATGTGTTTGAGCTTGGAGTTGGTAGCTTGGTCTTCTTGCTGGTTTTTGAGAAAGGCAAAGTTGTGAGCACTTGGAAGAGAGAATGAAGGGCCGCCACAGTCACATTCTACTGCTGCAAACAGTTGATGGCTAAAAAGGCAATCCCAATACCAATTCTTTGTAGTTTTTTTATTTTTCCTTGTGTTTTTTTGTTTGTGGATTTTTCCTCTTCTACTCTTTCCAATTCATTCTCTCTCATTCCATTGCAGGTTGTTCATCTAAGACTTGAGGAAAATGTTTTTCCTGTGGTTTATGCTTCTGGTTTTCATTCTCATGGTGTCGGTACCACATGGGAAATAGGCATGAGAGAGAAGAAGAGGACAGTGGTCATAGTCAGTAACCCATCATATGAACACAAGGAAAGTTTGGAAGGGGATGAAGATGGTGGCGATGAAGGTAGAAGCAAAACTTCAATAACAACCTTGTGGAAGTATGTGGCAAAACTTGAGGGGAAAGGGGGTGGAACCACTAAATTTTTATGTAGACATGATTGTCATCAAGGAAGACCTTACACAGGGTTCATATACCCATGTGAGGAGGGCATCTTTGTCAGGTATCGGAAAGTGATGATAATAAGGGGGGCATTGGGTCCTTAATTTGCCCTAAGGTGTCAATGGAAGAGATAAAAATACATTAAGATAGAGAAAGTTGCACAAAAAATGCATGGTAAACAACAAAAGGTTCAATCTGATGCATCATCTAGATTTGGCAGCACCACATCTACATCAACTTGTGCTAGTGGAACCTCAAGGCATGCAAGACGTGGATCTAGAAGAACAATAGCATATTTCCTTGATGTTGGTGGTAAGGATGAGGTGGAAGCAAATGTGGTGTGGTTTCTCTGTGCATGCGGTATACCATAAAATGTTCTTTACCCCCCCACTATTGGCATGATATGATTCAAGCCATCAACAAAGGCCCCCAAGAATACAAAAGCCCCAGGTACCAGAAAGCTCGAACTGTCTTACTAGAAAGGGAAAGAGCAAAAATCCAACGAGCTTTGTCACCATTTACAAATGAGTGGGTGGACAGTGGGGTATCCATTGTCTCTGACAATTGGACAAATGTTAGAAACCAACATTTGATAAATGTCCTTGGTGTTTCAGCTAGTGGTTTAGTGTTTCTTGCAATGCATGATCCTCCTCACTTTAAAGTTTATCTGCTCAAAACATTGCAGTACTCCTATTGAAAACCATCAAGGATGTTGGTCTTAATGTGATTCAAGTAATCATTGATAATGTGACAAATTGTAAGGGAGTGGGTAAAATAATTGAGCAGGCACATCTTCACATCTTTTGGTCTAGGAGTTTGGGATACACATTGAACCTTTTGATGCATGATAATGTCAACCATAGAGACTACATATGGATTAATGGGTTGTACAAGAGAGGAAAAAAACTCATCCACTTGTCACCAGACATACAAGGGTCCATTACTTTTATGGCACTAGCTCTAGGTTGCAACTACTCAAGATTGTAAAGACTAGATTTGGTAGTTATTTCCCCACTTACAAGCACCTATTGAAAGTGAGACAGGGTTTGGATGCAATGGTGATGGGTGATGGGTGATGGGTAATGAGTGGTATGACTTGAGCACTGATAGAAATGGTGCTAATGCAATGAAGGACACTGTTCTTGATGGTCATTTTTGGTCATTGGTTAGGTATGTTCTGTAGTTCTCCAAACCAATTTATAACATCAATCAATTTGCAGATTCAGATCAGCTAGTCATTAAGGAGGTGTATGAGCAGATGGACACCATCCTAGGCGATATTAAGGACATTGCTCGGCCTAGAGATGTGAACTTGTATAATCATATTTGTATAGAGGTGGGAAAACGGTGGGAAAAGTTAAAAATTCCACCAAATCCCTTGGCATTTATGCTTACACCAAAATACTATCATACATCATGGCTACAAGCACCAACGCCTAGTGGTGGGCTGAAAAGAAAACCACACTAGGATCCAGAGGTGAGGCTGGTTACATATTACTTATTAGCATTAGACAAACTGGTTCCTGATGAAGAGTGTGATACCATACAGAAACAATTGAGCCATTACATCAGTGGCAACGATGCCTTCGGGACCGACCATCCAATTACAGATTGAGGGAATTTGTCTTCTCCCGAGTGGTGGAAGTTGGAACATGCACGGTGGATCTACCCCATAGCTGCAATGTTTAGCAACAGGAGTACTTTAACAGGTGCTGAACACTCCTTCCACAAAGAGGTGTTGGAGCACTTACAATTCATGTTCAACTTCAGCTTCAACTTTGGCCCCAGCTCCACCACCACGTGGAGGCTCACAGGGAAATCGTGGTGGTGCAAAGAGGAAGGAAAAGTAAATAGAACTTAGAATAATAGTTCTCCTTTTTCACTACTTTATATTTCATAGGATTTAGCTCAGTTTAGTGTCTTGGACCTTTCAATCTCCATACTTCAATTAAATTATCATTTTAGAACTTACGATCTGTGGCCTATTTTTTAAACATAAATATTAAGTGTTGTTGATGGTTGGCAAATAGCCCATTTTATTCCATAAGTTAATGGTCTACTTCCTATTATATGGTTTAAAATTTTGTATTTTTTTAATTGCTAGATGGTTGATGCTCAAATGATTAAACAGTAATGTACTACAGATGTCATTTCTAACTTCATAATAATCTAGTATCCATCTACAAGTACCACAAATATGCATGTTTTCATGCATTATGTAACTAATTTGGCATTCTGCCTGTTTTTTGAATATAATATTATAAAGGTATTATATACATAAATATATTTTATTCTATAAAAAAATGCTGCACTCCAGAGGTTTTTTGGGAAATGGTGCTGCCACTCCACTCCCATGCTCTGGCAAACTTGATCTAGACCAATCATCACTATCATGGTTGTCTTTACAAATACATACCAGCACAGAATAGTAGTATTTGTTCTGCTTGTGAACAGATGGGACCAGCCATGGCTTAAAACAGGCAGTACTGATATAAGCCTTCACAAAATCCTACTCACAAGTTACAAACTTACAACCAAGAAGACTACAAACATTACTGCAAAGGAACATTATTTCTCGAAGACATAACAGTAAAATATTTGCTGCATCATCCACTTTTGAAAGGTAGAGGATGAATGACCAATTTAGAAAGGCACTCGCTTTATACAAGATCCCAGCAGGGTGGTTTAATTTGAACTTTGAAGGGGCAAGAGAAACCCAGTGTAGGTTGCTGAAGGTGGTTTGATAAGGGAACATTCTTTTAACATGTTCTACAAGAGTTGAACATGCAACAAATAAAGAAGCAGAGCTTATTGCATTTATTAAAACATTGGCAATTAGTATGAATCTGAAAGTTGGCAGACTTCGTAAATGGTGACTCCATATTGATAATTTGGTAGTAAATTTCATGTCTAACATTTGGATCAAAAAGGATTGAAGGATCAGAGATCTTCAGGAAGATAGGAAGCTGGAATTCACAACCCAGGAGACACTTTGTTCATATAAAAAAAGGAAATGTGAATGGATGGCTAATGAGCTATCAGACATGGTGTTCATGTTAGGGCCTATGTAGTTGAGAATTTATACTTATCAGTTTATCACGATAAAATCATGAAACAAAAGAACAAGACTCACTAGATAATTAAAAGGGAAGAGGCTTGACATGCATTGGGCAAAGTAGGGTGCCCAATTATAAAAGCAAAGCAGTACTGTAGTTACCAGGAAATAGTTATCATGTTTGCAATCTTGACATGATTGAAAGGCAGGTTCCATAAGACGTAAGTACTGTTTGTAATTTGTTAACCATATGTTTACAAAGAATCTGCTCTTCTCAAGCAGAGATTTCAATTTTGGTTACTGGTAAGCAGGAAGGGGAAATGGATGCACCTGCAGGTTTATTTGCAGTGTTGAAGGTGCTAAGGTCTGAATTCAAAGTGCAGGAAAGGAGTCAGAAACAGGTGGAAGTAGGAAGTGAAGGTAAAATTTGAAGATCCAGGGTAATCTAGACGGAGAAACTGAAAATTTTCTGTGTTATTTCAGCTTGCTGGTTTATGTCACGTTTTTCAGTGTTCTCATCCCCAACCGGTTTTGCATTGGCTGGAAACTACTTATAAAAATATTACAAACAATTAAACACACTGTAAATACACTTTAACAGGCAGAAAATTAATTTAACCATGCACACCATAAAAAAATCATACTCAGAAATTTTTGGCCAATAGCCCTGGAAAAACCCCCATGAGGAAAACCAGTCAGAGAGAGAGATTTATTATTTCTTCTGAGAAAAATTCAGAGCAGTAATTTTCAGTAAAAAATACAACTTATCTCAACCAGAAAATACACCCAGCTGACTGCCTCGATTTCTTTGCAACTACTGCCTCGATTTCAGTGCAAACCCTTCTAGAAATTTGTGCCAAAATGACACAGCCCAGTTCTGCCCTCGAAAACTGTGCCCAAACTGCTGTATGGTACAGCAATTAATGCTGAAGTACAGTCCTCGAAATGTGTGCCCAGAAACTCGGGAAATGTGCCCAGAACTGCCTCAAACCGCGTGCTGTGCGGACTGTGTAATAAATGCAGTGGTACGGCCTCGAAATTAGTGCCAGAAATTAATGCTTATGTCTCAAGAAATGTGCCAGGAACTTTTCTCAAAATATGTGCCAAGAAACAACCTTGAAACTCGTGCCCAAAATCACGCTGTACGGATTGCTGAGCTCTCGAAATCTGTGCCTCTCATCAATGCTGAACTTGTGCCTCGATTTCAGTGCCCACTGTAACTCTTCAGTAATGGCTGCCTCAAAATGCGTGCCCACTCCAGCTCTCTCTCTTCTCTTCACTTCAGTCTTTTCTCCTCACTCTCATCTCAAGAATGGAATGTTTTCTTGCCTCCCTTGCCTTTTTGTTCAAACCCTGGGATTCTCTCAAATCAACGGATGAGATTAGATTAGATCAAAGGTTGAGATTAAATGCTGCTATTTAATTCTCATGAATATTAAATTCACTCACCCACTTAAATTTATCAAAAAGTGACTTTATGTTCTAAAGTCAAATTAAATGCTTTTCACAAGTCATTTAATGCAAGGGTCACTTTTTCCCCCACTTAAGTGACTTAGGCAAAAAGTCACCTAGGGTACACTTCCTAGGTACAAATACTAACACTCCCTCTTACCGAGGAAGGTGTTCTGCACCACTCCCAACTTGTCTCTGAAGAAAACAAACTTGCCCCTCCCCAAAGATTTTGTCATGATATCTGCTATCTGCTCATCAGTGGATATGTACTACAACTCTACAGCTCCTCTCTGAATGTAGTCATGGATGAAATGGTACCTAATCTCAATATGCTTTGACTTGTCATGGAACACTGGATTCTCAGAGAGCTGAATGCAACTCTGATTGTCACAGTAGATCACCACAGCCCTAAGCTCCTGAACAAACAAATCTACCAACAACTTACGAAGCCACAGTGCCTCGCAAGTAGCCTAATTGGCTGCCATATACTCAGCCTCGACGAAACTCAATGCAACGGACTTATGTTTTCGACTGAACCACGACACTGCTGCCGAGCCCAAACTGAAACAACAACCGGAAGTGCTCTTCTGATCCCTCACACTGCCTGCCCAGTCTGAATCTGTGAAACCAACCAAACTGACTCCACCCGAACCCCTGCAATCCAAACCATAGTCCACTGTACCTGCAAGATATCTCAGCACATGTTTTGCGGCAGTCCAATGTACACTCCTAGGCTCCACCGTGAGCTGGCTAAGAGTGTTCACCGCAAAACACAAGTCTGGCCTGGTGTTGACCAGATACATCAACGACCCAATGAGCTGACGGTAAAGTGTAGTATCCACCAACTTACCCTCAAAAACATGAAGTTGCTTCCAGTTGGTGATCATAGGTGTAGACATCGGCTTGCAATCCTCCGTCCGAAATCTCCTCAGAATATCAACTGCATACTTCCCTATCCCAAGAAAATATGTCCAGGCTCCTACCAAACCTCCATCCCCAGATAGTAATGAATCAACCCAATGTCAGTCATCTCATACTCAGTAGCAAGGTCTCTCTTGCAATGTGCAATGAGACGCTCCTCTCTAGTAATAAACAAGTCATCAACATATAACAAAAGAATGAGAGGATCTCCACCAACCACAATGTAGTAAAGGTTGGGATCAGCCTCACTCTTATGAAAACCCATCGATGTCAAATACGCATCAATCCTGGAGTACCAAGCTCTAGGAGCTTGCTTCAGTCCATACAAGGCTTTCCTCAACCTGCACACATGAGAATCTCTCCCATGAATCTCAAATCCTTGTGGCTTCTCTAAGTAAACCTTCTCCTACACAAGACCATTGAGAAATGCGGTCTTCACATCCATCTGGTGGATCTTCCAACCCATCTCTACTGCTATAGAAATCACTGCTCTAATGGAAGAATACCAAGCAACTGGCGCAAAGGTCTCATCATAATAAACTCCCTCAACCTGTGAAAACCCCCGTGCCACAAACCGAGCCTAGTACTTCTCCACACTGCCATCCGCAGCATGCTTCACCTTGTAGATCCACTTGGAAGTCACAACAGACTTCCCCTCTGGTCTTGGCACTATCTCCCAAGCATCATTCTTCATGATGGAATGGTACTCTTCCATCATGGCATCTCTTCAAACTTGATGCTGAGAAACCTCCTCAATTGTGGAAGACTCTAAATCACGAAGACTCGCAACAAGAGCCATACCCAATCTATCCGGCATCACTATTGTCCTGATCTCCTCCTGGGGTCTACCAAAGGCCTCTGCTTCCTTCAAGGTCTCCTGAAGCCATTTAGGCTTCCTCTTCCTTGAAGGCTCCTCCCATACTGGTCTATCCTCATCTGAAGAACTCCTAGAAGCAGAAGGTCCAACACCCCGAGGACCAGTGACTGATGACCAATCCCTGGAGAACCTGTAACCTGAGAACCAAATCCTGAACCTGTCCCTGAAGTACCTGTCACCTGAACCACTGAACTTGTAGAAGTTGTGCCTGTACACTGTGATCCAGTCACTCCGGAAATCTGTGGACCTGAGATCTGTATCGAAGAAGCCTGAGTCACTTGAGGTGTGGGAGTCGGTGGCTCCCTCTGCTCTATCTCTCTGGACTTCCTGAAGGCTCTCTCCTCATCAAAGTTTCAAACTTCACCTCCCGCCTAACAACAACTTTCTTCTGGCCAGGAAGGTAAATCCGGTAAGCCTTCGAAGTCTCATCATATCCCACAAAGATGCCTCTCTCTGCAGTGGGATCAAGCTTCGTCCTCTTCTCAGAAGGGACATGAGAGTAAGTCAAGCTGCCAAATATGCGGAAATGGCCAACCTCGGGCTTCTTGCCTGTAAACATCTCCTCAAGAGTCTTCCTCCCCAAGACACGATGGGGACTCCTGTTCTATAGATAAACTGCAGTACTGCATACCTCTGCCCATAGAAAGAACGGTAAACTCTGATCATGAAGCATTGCTTTCGCTGCTCCCACAATCGACCTGTTCTTCCTCTCTGCTACTCCATTCTGCTCAGGAGTGTAGGGAACTGTCAACTGTCTTTGTATACCGTCCTGTGTGCAAAACCCATCGAACTCCTTGGAGGTATACTCACCCCCATTGTCCAATCTCAACATCTGAATCTTCCTCCCTGTCTGCTTCTCCACAAGGGCTTTGAACCCTTCAAAGACACTCAATACTAAGGGTGACTTCTTGCTCCTCAAGAAGTAGATCCAGGTCTTCCTAGAGTAGTTATCAATGAAAGAGATATAGTACTCAAATCCAGTCAAAGAGACTGATGACATAGGGCCACAAATATCAGAATGGATCAAGTCAAGTACTCTTGCTGCTCTGGTGTCACTGCTTGGAAAAGCAGTCTTGGTGTACTTTCTCAAAGCACACCCCCTGCACACATCACTTTGCTCAGTGCTGAACTCGGGTAAACCTGTAACCATGCTCCTCAACAATCTCAAAGTTGGGTGATGTAAGTGGGCCATCCTCCGATGCCATAGCTCACAAAGCTCACTGCTACTGTTGTGTGCTAGAGCGTGCTGCGGCTGAAACAAGAGCTTATATAGCTTTCCACATCTAACCCCAATGTCCATGGAGGTAGATAATCCTCTAGTCTTGGGGAATACCTAGACTCGCCCATCCAAGAAACAAACCGCAAGACCCCTGTCCTCAATGGTGGAAACTGATACAAGGTTCTTTTTCAGCCCAGGGACAAATAACACATCCCTCAGTATCATAGGACTCATAGACTCCCTCTGAAAGGTAATGGTCCCACGACCAACTGCTTTGACAATGGTGTCATCACCTAGTACAACCTCCACATCTGTACCTGTCTGTGAAAGCTCGGAGAACATCTCTCGAGCACCTATCATGTGGCTCGAAGCTCCGTTGTCAATATACCAAGTGCCAGTGGTGGATGCACTCATCTGATGGCCTGCCAACAAGGAATACTCCATTTCCATATCCACATCAGTGTTGGTAACTAAAGAAGCTCTCTCTCTCTCTCTCTCAATCTGTCCAACACACACAGAAAACTCTCTCTGAAATCTGTCTCCAAAGTCATCAACCTCCACTGAAGCTGCAGTCTGTTGTCTCTTCTTCTTCCTGCTTGTACACTGTGAAACATAGTGTCCAAATGTCTGACAACCATAACACTTGATTTTACTCAAGTCCTTCTGCCCACCCTGCTACTTCTGCTTGGCCCCACTCTACTTGGGACACTTCTTCTTCTTCTTCCCCTTTGCTATCAAAGCCACATTCTCATTGTCTTCCCTACCCTGTGAAGAACTGCCCTGTACGAGACCTCTCTTGGTCTCCTCCTACACAAAGTCATCCCATAGTCTCTCCCATGAAGGTAAGTTCTCTCTGCCCATTATAGCCTGCACAAATGCACCCCAGGGCTTTGAAGCCCCATTCACTGCTGTACGCACAAGCTCAATAGCAGTGACCACCTCTCCAACAGCTGCTAGCTCATCTCTAACTTCAGATATCCTGGTAAGGTAAGCTGTCACTCGCTCTCCGCCATTCATCTTTATACTCTTCAGTTTCTCCTTGAGAACCATCTTCCGATTCTCATTGGTACTCTCGTATAAGCTAGTTAAAGCACTCCACATCAAATGTGCCCTAGCTTTACCAGAAATGTGAAGGATGATATGGTCTTTAACTGCATCAAGGATTATTCTTCTAGCTTTACAGTCCTTCTTGTTGAAGGCTGATAATGCTGCTGCATCTGTACCATCGGGAATCTGAACAGGGTTTGCTGTAGTGTTTCTAACCACCTCCTCCCATAGTTCATTCTCCTCTAATATCAGCAAAATCCTAACCTTCTATGGCACAAAGTTTCCTGTCCCATCCAACCTATCCTCCGACCTAAGTCCTGTAGCCATGTCTACTGTCAACCCAACAAGGTGTTGTTCAACAACAGAAGAAAATACCCAAATCTGGAAATTTTTGTGTCTGTAAAGTTTACTGTTTTCTGCCCCCAAGCTCTGATACCATGTAAATTTTCTGTGTTATTTCAGCTTGTTGGTTTATGTCACGTTTTTCATGATTTTAATCCCCAGCGGGTTTTGCATTGGCTGGAAACTACTTATAAAAAATTACAAACAATTAAACACGCTGTAAATACACTTTAATGGGCAGAAAATTAATTTAACCATGCACACCATAAAAAAATCAGACTCATAAATTTTTGGCCAATAGCCCTGGAAAAACCCCCGCGAGGAAAACCAGTTAGAGAGAGGGAGATTTATTATTTATTTTGAGAAAAATTCAGAGCAGTAATTTTCAGTCAAAAATACAACTTTTCTCAACCAGAAAATACACCCAGCGGACTGCCTCGATTTCTGTGCAACTACTGCCTCGATTTCAGTGCAAACCCTTCTCGAAATTTGTGCCAAAATGACAGCCCAGTTCTGCCCTCGAAAACTGTGCCCAAACTGCTGTACGGTACAGCAATTAATGCTGAAGTACAGTCCTCGAAATGTGTGCCCAGAACTGCCTCGAACCGCATGCTGTACAGTTTGTGTAATAATGCAGTGGTACGGCCTCGAAATTCGTGCCAGAAATTAATGCTGCTGTCTCGGGCAATGTGCCAGGAACTTTTCTAGAAATATGTGCCAAGAAACAACCTCGAAACTCGTGCCCAAAATCACACTGTACGGATTGCTGAGCTCTCCTCGAAATCTGTGCCTCATCAATGCTGAACTTGTGCCTTGATTTCAGTGCTCACTGTAACTCTTCAGTAATGGCTGCCTCGAAATGCATGCCCACTCCAGCTCTCTCTCTTCTCTTCACTTCAGTCTTTTCTCCTCACTCTCATCTCAAGAATGGAATGTTTTCTTGCCTCCTTTGCCTTTTTGTTCAAACCCTAGGGTTCTCTCAAATCAACGGATGAGATTAAATTAGATCAAAGGTTGAGATTAAATGTTCCTATTTAATTCTCATGAATATTAAATTCACTCACCCACTTAAATTTATCAAAAAGTGACTTTATGTTCTAAAGTCAAATTAAATGTTTTTCACAAGTCATTTAATGCAAGGGTCACTTTTTCCCCCACTTAAGTGACTTAAGCAAAAAGTCACCTAGGGGACACTTCCTAGGTACAAAAACTAACAGAAACTTGTCCATTCTCGCCCATAAATGAAAGAAGCAACAGTGATCCTCTTAGGTGTAAGGAATAACTATAAGATTCAGGTGCAGTGGTGGCTTTGCAAAGAAAATGGATGCACCTAAGGCTTATTTGCTGTGACAGAGGAAGATGCCAAGGTTTGAATTCGAAGTGCAGGAAAGGAGTCAACAATAGGTGGAAGTGGAAGGGTGAAGGTGGAACGAATTTGAAAATCCAGGGTATACAAGGCCAAGGAAGAGCATGTCCATTCTAGCCCATGAACTGAAAGAAGATAGAACCTCTTAGGTGTAGGGAAGGAATTTTATAATATTCAGGGTGCAGTAGTGGAATTGCTCAGAAAATAGAGTGAACCAGAACAGAACCCTTCATGATTTATCAATGGAACAGCAGGTCATGACTCATAAAAGAAGGTATCACAGCAGCAGAAAGCAACAGGAGCAACTGGAAAGTTAAGGAATCCAATTGGATCAGTAATAGCAAAATTGTAGATAGAGACAAGGTCAATTGCCTCACTCGGCATTAAAGTAGATTCAAGATGAACAGCAAATGATGAGATGGGACTTTGGGAGACCAGTAGAACAAAATTCCTCACCCAAACAAGAAGGCTGTGTAGTTGCTCTAGGTTGTCTCCCTCAAATCAAATTTGTGATCTATGGAATGTGGGACAGATGGGAACTTCTCCACTTATCTAGTTTTAATATTAGAGTTGTGACCATTTGTCTAGGCTAACTAGATAGTAGAAATCAAATCAGAAATCAAGTCACCATATATAACAACATATTGGCTACATCTACCGAGTAGCCAATCAATCTGAACCTATCCATATATACCCCGTCCCCAACAGAAAACATGTAGAAGAAACATACGTACAACCAATCACATATACAAGTTCCAAGCTACACCCCATTTGCCTATTATGATATTGTTGCAGATAAGCAACAACATCTACTTACAATGTCTATGTTGCAATGTGTCTTGGACAAAGAAATCAATTACTAGAAGCCCCTTTGATCCAGCAAACATTCCAAACCACCATAAGACCAGCATAAAGCCCTACAAATCTCAGAAAAAATAGATGGTCCAAATTCTGCATTGTACTATTGACAACAGCACCTCAGTAAATATTTTACTGAAACCAATCTATGATGAACTCTCTCTAAGCAGATTAATCCCAAATCTCAAATATAGGACCTTTAATGGCATTCTATCAATCTAGGATGAACTCTCTCTAAATGCACAAATCCCAAATCTCAATAACATAGGACCTTTAATGATATGGTATTGGCATACATCAAAACAGTCATGGACATGTCAATCACCTTTGATTGGAAAACCATCAACTTAGGTTAAAACTTGACATTAAATCTGCTGCAATAGATGAGTTGTTGGGGAGGGTTTGAATCCAAGCTATAAAAGTAACAACTTCCACACACTTCCGAAACATCTAATGTCCACTAGCTTACAACATCAAATCCAATGTCCAGTTTCTGATATGGTGAGAGGCGTGAAATCCTATGTACTTTCCTTGTACTAACTCCTGTCTTTTCGCATTGATTGCTGGCCCTGGCAAATGTTGCCTTCATCATAAAATTATAATTAGGGGACGATTATGGCCAACCCAATGCCTGAAAATAATCTTGTCATTGCAGGTAACACCAAGAGCTCTGACAGTGGCAGCAACAGCACCAGGAAGCCACCCTGGAAAATTGTACCCAAGGTCTACCACAAGGTAATTCCTGCTTTGAACCTAGAATTACTGTTAATATTCATGTTACTGAAAATAATTGTGTTAACTCTTTTAGGGAGAAAACCCAACCAGGTTCCCTTGTAGGGTGTGCCCCCCGGAACTGTTATTTGTAACTGGGTTAAGGACGTTTATGAGCTCAATGGATGGTGGTGTCTAAAAACCCATAATCTAACAAAGGGTTTCCTTTTATTCCATTTTGTTGAAAAGACTCATGTCCTGGATATTCTCAGCATGGGGCCATGGATTTGTAAAAATACCATGGTTCTGTTTTCACATTGGTAGGAAGGGTTCTTGGCCAGGGCACAATCCCAATTGAGTTTCTAGGTCTCCCAAAGCACACTTGGTTGTTCTTGGAAAGGACTTCGACCCTACTAGGAGAGTTTATCTTTCATAAACCCAGGCAGTTTTTTAACCGTAGGCCCCAGCACAAACTCTATCTAAAGATTAACTTCTCCAAAGCCCTGAAGGACTTTGTTCTCATTAGGGTAGGTGATGAAATGGTTTGCCAAGTTGTGCATTATATTAAATTCCTGAATATGTATTTTGCTAGCAAAGCCCAGATCACCATATCTATGTCAATTGTTGATGCAACCAACCGACCCATAAGGGACCCTGCCCACGCAGACCCCACAAGCCCCAATTGGTACCCAAGACAACAATATTTAAAAGGGTGGATGGACTCAAGAGGTGCATAAGAACATTGATAATGGACCCCTGACTCCCAAAGTTAATAATGGACCTCCTAAGGCCCCGACTCCCGAAGTTATCACACCAACTAATCCCTCTAGGCCTCAAGCTCCTGTGGCAAATAAACATCTCCTCATCCTAGCCCCAATCCATCATAGGTGGGAGAGATTCTCATAGCTTGTTCTCACCCACAGGTGTTGAATTTGCACATAGAGAAGTTGGTTGACAACTTGCTCAAAAAGCCTTGGCCCATCACTTTACATTTTTGGCCTTAGCCAAAAATCTTGTTGCTAGTCCAAACACCTTTGATGCACTCCTTGACATTAGAGAGAATGAGGAGGAGATGCAGGATGTTATGGTTCTTAAAGAAAGTTGCCTCTTGGACTGTTCAGGGTTTAAGTGATCCTCATAGAAAACACAATGTGCTAAATCATGTCCTTGATTAGACAGGTGGATATTTTTATATTCTGTTTACAGGAAGTTAAAATTTCATTTTTTTGTTGTGGGCAGCCTTATGTATTACCTGGTCAAGTTCTAAGCTTGTTTCGCCAAATCATCATGAAGTGAAGGGAGGGCTTGTCGAGTTGATTTCCCCTCAACTTGTTAGTGCAGTTATTGATTGGAGCACTAACCCTACTTAGAGAATTTTGTGGGTTCTTTTAAATCTTAAAGGTCAAATTCTAAGAGTGGCCAATATATATGCCTACAGTAAATTGAGTGAAAAAGCAACCTATTGGTGTTGGATGGCTAATGAGCTTCCAAACAGCCCTTGACTGGTGAGTGGTAGCCTTAATAGGATTGAAAATCAAGAGGATAAATAACGGGTGCTAGCTGTTAAAATCCCATGTAGTGAGAAGGATGCCTGGATAACTCTCAAAGCCCAACTCAGGCTATACAACCCAAACAAGTATCAATGCCATGACTCCTCTAAGTTGTGGTTCACTCGGAATAGCTTTCTTAAGGGGCAAGAAAGAATTCTTTGAGGCTATATGGGGCCATGTTGATTGAACGTGAGGTCTTTTACTTTGACTATTCTAGCAATAGCCCTATGAGGGTTGAAGGCACGACCACACTCTCTGACCACCAGTCGATTTGGTTTTTCCTATGGGGGTGCAGAAGATGTGTACGTGCACAACCCGATATATTATGAATGTATCCCATTTGTAGAGCCCTGGTTTCTTTGCATGTATAAACACTGTTTGGAACCCTTCATGCAGCCCTGTGGAGAACATGAGTGGAGGATGCGGTGGGTTGATACCATCTCTCGCACTCCGGTCAATTTGAGGGGCTATAGTCGTCAATTTGCATCCATTTGACACAATCGTAATAGGTATGTCTGAGAATAATTTGAATAAGTGTCTAAGACATTGTAATTCATCCCCTTCGATGAAGAAAAGCAAGTGTGTACTACTAAGTTGTAATGGGAAACAAACACATGCCCTAGCATTTATTAGTCATTGATGCAATCGTTTGTAGTTTTAAGAGTAAACAATTGCTCCCTTACCTCCTTGATTGCTAGGGATTTGAGGAAAGCCTTAGTATGTTACAAGCCAAGGAACCAATGGAGGAAAGACAGGTGGCCATGCAACGTTACATTGATGTGGTGTCAATTAAGGTGATAGAAGAAAAAAAGAGCGCATGTGATGAAGCCTTATCCTTGGATGAGCTAACAGCTGCACTACAAGAAATCTTGGAAGACAAAGCACCTAGGATCGATATCTCCCATGTGAATTCTACAAGGTCGTGTGGGCATTCATTGGTTCAAACCTGCTGCAAGTTTACAAGGACACCATGAGGAAAAAATCAAGAAAGTCTCATATAGTGAGCACTTGGGCCTCCGCAAGAGACCAATTAATCAACAAAGGATGATCATAATATGATAATTGTATAAAGCCTTGAAAGGTGTCATGCCAATGGACATGTGGTAAGTTGTATTTTACCAATCTTCTGCTAGCCAAAACCATTTTAGTCATGAGGATTAATGTCCTGCAACATAGTGTTGATTTTTCCTGAGCAGCATTGAGTGCCATTCTCTAGGAGAATGGAGGCACCTGGTCAGTTACCAGGATATTGACCCGGTCTGGGACTGGGAACTCAGCCCGGGGCTGAGAGCCATTCTCTGGGAGAATGGAGGCACCTAGTCAGTTACCAGGATATTGACCCAGTCTGGGACTGGGAACTTAGCCTGGGGTTGAGAGCCATTCTCTGGGAGAATGGAGGCACTTGGTCAGTTACCAGGATATTGATCCAGTCTGGGACTGGAAGCTCAGCCTGGGGCTGAGAGCCATTCTCTGGGAGAATGGAGGTACCTGGTCAGTTACCAGGATTTCACTATAAGCCCTAGACCGGGTCTGGGCAAGTGGTGTACTCCTCCACTTGGTCTTGGTGGCAACAGGAGGGTGAAGTAAAGCAATTAATTTATCTCCTTATGATGATGTGCTTGGAGTGGACATTAAGGCCTTGAAGAACACCAGGATAACTTGTTGAAGATAAATGAAACCCAAGCATAGCTTGGCTTGGTCCATGAACCCACCATTTAGAAGAAAAAAATAAATATATATTTATTTATTTATTTATTATGGGTCGGCTCATTATTGGAAAAAATAAAAATGATGAAAATGTGTGAAGGACAGGTCGGCCTCATATTTTTTTTTGGGAGGACAAAAATAAATAAATAAAATTTAATTTATGTGAGGCACTGAGGACAGGTCGGCCTCAATTAAGTGGAATTATTCCACTATAAATAACAAAGGAAACTCAACATTTCAATACACAATTCGTGGCATCATCAAATCAGCTCATGGGTGTTATTGACTGATCTAAGAGACAGTTCATGGGTAAAGTTCTCTGTTGGGTTCTCTCTTCACACTGCTGGTCATTACTTCTTGAAAGGGTCACAGTTTCATGTTTTGCTCTCACTCTTTTTACTGCTGGTTTAAAGCTGCCTCAGTTAGGGTCTGCTGCTGTCCAAATTCCATTTAATTTTCTGCTGTGTGCACCCGAGCCCTGATAGGGCATTCTTCAGTGCAACCGAGTTTTATTCAGGGTCTGTCCCTAAGTTTTGGCAGCCATTACAAGACACCTACAGGTTACAACAGCCCCTGAAAAAGGCCTCAACAGGTCACAGCACCCTCAGCAGGGTATACACCAGTGAACAATGGCATGTACAGGTTGGTTGTACAAGTTTGAAACTGCTTCAGGTATCTAGCATCAGCTAAAGCAAAACAGGGTTCTTCTTGGTCAGTGAAACAATTCTAATTGTTGGAGAGGCTTGTTATTAGCCTGATGTTGTAAAAACTCAGTCATCTCATTTTGGAGATAAATTATTATTAATATTGCTTTGGGGTTTTTGTCCTTGAAAGGTTTCCCCGTGAAAAATACTGTGTTCAATTTTTATGTGTATTTACAGTTAGCTATCTCTGCACTATTTATATTTACAATCTGTTACTGCTATCAATTTTTCCATTTTTAACACATAGTTCCAGAGATATCCTTCTAAACATGTGTTAACAACCTTAGTTTAATCATCTGTTTGGGGATGATAACTAGTGCTTGGAGTAAGTTGATGCCTACCAACTTGAACAATTTTTACCAAAAGTGACTCATAAACTTGGAATCTTGATCGTTAACAATGTCTTGCCCATGACCATATAGGCATATAAATATGCTTCGTGAATAAATCTGCAACTTGGGAAGCAATAAAAGAAACAATGGGATGAAATGGGCATGCTTGGTCAATCAGTCAACCACCACAAAGATGAAATTATTTCCCCCCACCTTAGGTAGTCCTGTCACAAAGTCCATGCTAATAGATTACCATTTCCAGCTTGGGATGAATAAGGATAGTAACAGGCTTGGCACGTTATGTTTTCGGTTTTGTTCCTTTGATAAGTTTCACATGAGGCCACAAAATCTTTTACATCTATTTTCACTGTCCCACATACCCTTTTTTCAGAAACTCAAGGAAACGCACAAGGAACATCCCGGAGAGGTGGGGGGAGTCTGGGAGCCCCCTCACGAAAAGGGGGACTTCCAAATGCCCCCATGCGATTTTCAAAAATAAATTCCATAACTTAACAAAAAATCATTAAACTAATAAACCTAAAAGCTACCCTACCCAACCCCTCTCTTAAAATCCCAACCAATCCTTTATTTTCACATTTGAAACATTTATCTTATGCAAACGGATTTCCTTGGAGAGAAGCGACTGAGAACGAAGAAGAGAGGACCAATTTTCCAAATTTAAAGAGCAATTTGCCAAGGGAAGAGCGATTTCATTGCTTGAAGGCTGGAGCAGGGGGTTTGAAGGCTAGAGCAAGGGGTTTGAACTTTCAAGGTTGGAGCATGGTTTGGTTGGTGTGCCATTCGTCACTCATGAGAGTGACTCTGACTCAGATACTGACACTCCCATTAATGGTCCCAA
Source organism: Larix kaempferi (assembly GCA_027924585.1). NCBI lineage: Eukaryota > Viridiplantae > Streptophyta > Pinopsida > Pinales > Pinaceae > Larix > Larix kaempferi. The sequence continues at coordinate 8,502,830 of BSBM01000072.1, read as the reverse complement.
TGGCTTCGCATAGCGGATGCACGAGGAGGACCAATCCATGGAACTATCTCCTTGATGCTTTCAACTTTATTTTTGCTACTTTTATTTTCAGTGTTCATTGTCCATTGTTAGTTTTCAGTATAACTTTTTACTCTAGAAGTAGATATTGTCATTGATGACCTCAAACTGAGTCTTTGACTCATCACTCTTTTGACTCTTTAAATTTGAAGGTGTTTAAGACAAGTTTATGTGACATGTTTATGATTCAGTTTTATGATTTTAATATTTTAAATTTCCATCTATTGTTTATGTCTATGATTCAAAGTTATAATGTAAGATGTGCATGTATTATAAATTTAGAATTTATCAATGTGAAATTCAAATACTCAAATGATAAATGATCCATGGATCAATGATGAATTGACAACCATGTTTACAATGATGAATTTACTATCTGTATTTACTATTTACTTTTAAGCTAAGTTGCATGGGTACACGTACCCAGGGGTAGGGTACACGTCCCCGCCCCGGGTTCACGAACCGATGTACTTGATACGGGTTTGGGTTCACCATCGACGAACCCAAACGAACCGGGTTCTTTCCGTACGAACCCAAGACGTCAGCATAAAAAACAGGTGCGGGAGTGCAAAAGGGTACAGCGAACCCCGATTTTGGGTTCACCGCGGGTTCGCCAACCTCGGTTTAGGGTCAATGGGTCACGTTTTTTTTTTAAATTACATAAAAAATAAAAAATTAAAATTAAAACCTAATAGTAATCTACCTACCTTGCTCCCCGTCCTTTCCATCTTACCTTCCCGGCAAACACGTTCTCACGCGGTGGTAGTGCGACCCAACAACATAGATAGCTCAGGCTCTCCATCTCAGAGTTTTGCTAGGGCTCTCCATCTCCCTCTCAGGCCTCTCCATCTCGACGACTCTCCATTTACTCAGCTCAGGCAAGAGCAATGGGAAGAGCAGCAGGCTACGGCAGGCTTGGAGTACTTATTCCTTCATCCATTCAGTGAAAAGAAACAGGTTGGGATCGAAGAAGGCAAAGAATTTAGTTTACATTCAGAGCACACTTCATCTCATATCTCGAAAAGACCCAGGGTACAAGGAGGGTCCTTTCAAGAGATGGGACCAATGCATAGATGATGCTATGTGTGTGGACAAGGATGTACAGCCAGATGGCCTTGTTGAGCTTCCTCCAATTACTATGGATGAGTAGGAGCCTGCACTTGAGAGTGACACCTACCTAGAGAACCTGTTGATAGAGGACCTTAGTGATGTTGATGACATTGATCCTGAGGATGTTGATGACATGGCTTGATGAAGCCAAATCATTTATCTTTTGACTTTTCCATTGTTCACTAGCACAGTGTTAGTTCTACTTTCCAAAATTTTGTATTTTCATTTTCATTTTCCTATTTCATGTCTAGAAATGTCAAAGACTCAAATGCCATTTGGCAAATTTTGAATATAATATATGTATGACAATGAAATCATAATATAAATAGAACTTCCACTTGATATCAAATTTTAGTTATGTAACTTATGTTCCAATTTGAATGTTGAATGGATCATTGATATTGATGAATCGTTGAATTATGAACTTGAAGAAATCTGAAATATCAAATATGTTTTTTTTGTTAAAAGTTACAACTACTTATAAAATTTATAATTTTATAATATATATACAGTACCCCGACGAACCCAAGTACCCTGTTTCAAAAAGTGGCATCCCCGCCCCCGCACCCGTCTCCAAGTACCCGCACCCCTCCCCGTCCCCTGGCAACTTAGCTTTTAAGTTTTAGTATGTAAATGGTGATGGGACGAGGAATTTATATGTTAATATGTTGGGATTTATATCAATTATATATTTTTAATAATTTTAAAGACCTCGACATCCCCCCATCCCCTAAATTTTCCTAAAATTTGGGGGTGGTCTCCACACATCCCCAATGTGCATTTCCCCGCCTCCACGCTCCCACATCCTGGAAACTTGGTGGAACACTGTCTATTTTTAAGCCCTTGCAGAAGAATCTATTCTTGATGCATAAATAAGTTTTGAAGATTCCAACATGTCCACTAGAAGGAGAAGAGTGGCATTCAATGAGAAATTTTACCTTAACCTTGGAGCTTGGATTAAAGCAGATTCGATTTTTAAACAAAATGATATCACCCAAAATTGAGTATTTTACCCTTGCTTCATGTGTCTTCTCAAGTTCCTGCAACACGGATGAAGCCATTTCATCCTTGGCATATTCAAGAAGTACCTCATCTTTCCATCCTGATTTTGCTATGCATATGTTGTGAAGCTCATGTACTTAGGATAACGAGTCTGCTACAACATTGTCGATGCCTTTCTTACACTAAATCTCAAAGTCATACCCTTGTAGCTTGCTGCTCACTTCAATTTTGTTGGACCAAGAGGTATTTATAACTTTGATGATCTATTTTAATGATAAAGTGTTGCCCCAACAAAAATGTTTTAAACTTTCCAATGGCATGTATTAGGGCTACCATTTCAGTTAATTTTTCTTATTCCAGTGCTAGATAAATATTTCCTAGTGATTTTCCTTGCTGAAAATTAACTTGCAGCTCACTGAATATTTGATGTTGCTGAAATAATTTACAGAAATTTAAATAGCGGAAGCAAAATAATGGAAACAGATCAATAACACATGCACAATATTTTTGCCCTTCAAATAAACTTTTCATTCAAATAATTTCCAAGCTTACAAGGGCTCCCTTATTGGGAAAATGGCCCAAGAAAAATACAATCAGCAAACCTGGCAAAACTGCTTGATTGAGAAAAATCCCCCTTCTGCAAAACTGCCTCAGCAAAACCCCTGCCCAATCTGTTTTACTGTACGGCCTGTACGGTCTGTCAGAAGACAATTGTACGCTATTGTATGGCCGCTGATGTACGGCCTGCTGGGCTATACGGATCTACTGTTGCTAGGCTATATGGCCCCTCCTGCAAATCTGTCAGTTCGTTCTCTCTCACTGTTGCCTTCTCTCTTTGCCAAACTAGAAAGTGAAAGTCCTCCACTCTCTCAATTGAGTTTATCTTGTGTATTCTCCTCTCACCTTCACCTTGGCTGCCTTTTATAATCTTGAGATGAACCAAAACCTTAACTTAAATGGTTGAGATTAGATCTCACTCACTTGAGATCAAGAGCTAAGATTCAATTAATTAACTTAAATCACTAATGCCAAAAACTTAGGCATTTTATTAAATTGACCTCAATTAAACTAAAAAGGCATTCGCTTTAGCAATTAACTTTAATAAAGTGAATTTCCAAAGTTCTGAGAGGTATTAATGACAATTTCCGCAAGTTAGACACAAACCCATGTGAAAATGCATGTCTAAGCTACAAACATCAACACTCCTTCTTAGCGAGGAAGGTATTCTCCACCACTCCTAGTTTATCTCTAAAGAAGACAAACTTCCCTTTCACCAAGGGTTTGGTCAAAATGTCTGCAACTTGCTCATTTGTGGAAATATACTGGAGCTTGACTGCTCCCTTCTAGATCCTGTCTCGGATGAAATGATATATGATCTCAATATGTTTGGACCTGTCATGGAATACTAGATTCTTAAAGTTTGATATAACTCAAATTATCGTAGTGAATCACTATAGGATGATGGGATCCAACTATTGAAGTTTGCAGCATCGTGAGTCATTCTCCAAGTAGGCTCCGTGTGTCGAAGCAAAGCCTCGTGTGTCGAGGTTGTCCTGAGTTAGTCTCAGGAAACTTGGAGAAGAGTCTCACGTATCGAGATTGAGCTTCATGTCGAAGCATGCCTTGTGTGTCAAGGCAGATGTTGCTATACAGTCTCGTGTGTCGAGACTAGGCCTCGTGTGTCGAAGCAAGCTTCATGTGTCGAAGCAGTGCCTTGTGTGTCGAGGCAGAGATGTTGTGTGATGTTCTCTTAGGTGGTTTTGTTAGAAGGACTCCTCTAGGGCCTCGCCACCCCTAGTAGGAATATCTCTAGCTTATGACCATGAGGACAAGATGATCACATCATCGCAAGATCTTCCTTATATATTTGATGAGCATTGAGTTGGCACAAGTGAACCTAATAGACCAGGAGGGGCTAACCTTAGCCTAAGAAGACTTGCCTATGTCTTATGAGAAATTAGAAACGGAGCTTATAATTTAAGTTTTTTTTAAGTGGTATTCGAATAATGGTATTTTGTGACTCATGATATTTGCCCATTGTATTTACACAATGAAGAATTATAAAGAGGAACGTTATGCCATTTCCAAAAACACAATTTTGTGTGGATCTCTCTCTCTTCTCAAAATCTTGTATCAGGGTTTATATTGGCAGATTGACATCCATGTGACTGGTCAAGAGTATTGGGCCTCAGCAACCCCTCCACAGCAGATCGTGGCCTCTACTTAGCAAATCGGGGCTTCCTTTCAATAGATCTTCCCTCCAAGTGGCAGATCAGTCCTTCTATCAGCAGATCAGAAGCTTATATCATCAGATCAGAAGTTATATCAACAAATTAGAAGCTTATATCAGCAGATCAGAAATTATATCAGCAGATCAGAAGCTTATATTAGCAGATCAGAAGTTTTTTCTTGGTATGTGGTTGCCCTAGGGGCATTAATATCTGATACAAATGAATTTGTAATATGCTCATTGTATTCTCATGCCATCAATATATATTAAGGAAGATTTTGTTTGCTGGGGTTTTCTCCTGTAAAAGGTTCCCCAAGGTAAATTTCCTGTGTTCATGGTGGTTGCTTGATTTGTGATCTACTTCTGTCATTTACTGGTTATTATCAGATTTATGGTTTATATTCACAGTTGGTACCTTCAGTATTCTAGATTTGCAATATTAATCTAAACATCAGTGATAAGAATTTCCAGATCTGATATATTTATAAAAAAATTATCACCAACTCCTAATTATAATCCTATAAGCAGTTTGCAAAGCCAAATGGCTTCACAACTAACCATACTCGCTGCCATGTACTCGGCCTCTGCTGAATTGAGTGCCATGGAAGTCTACTTGCCCAATCTAGGTCTGAATATCTCTGCCGCCTCACTCCATCACCTCCAAGATACCTCAATCCATACTCCATTGTGCCCCTCAAATACCCAAGCACATGCTTCGCTGCTACCCAATGCACCTGCCTCGGCTCCACCATGAACTAACTCAAGGTGTTCATAGCAAAAACTATATCTGGCCTGGTGTTGACCAAATACATCAAGGAACCAATCAATTGTTTGTATCAAGGTTACTTGGGAGCAGGAGCGAGAAGCGAAATTTTCAAAAGCTTCCGGTTAGGAAGCATTCCGGAAGCGTTTTTTATATAATATATATTTTTTATATATTTTGATGTATATATGTCAACAAATGCATGTAGAATGTTGAATTAGTTATGGAAAGGATAAAAACATGAAATAAACAATAATACCATATAACATCATTCATCAATCATCAATCATTAATCATTTGCTAGTGAATTCATCAACCATAGGTCCAATATCCATGATTCCATAAGTTATAACATCAAGATTCAACCTTAAAGCTTCAAATTTTCAATATATAAACATTTTGTCATCACTAATACTTGTAAGTTGTAACCAAAGTTACCAGGTAACCAAACTATAGTGACAGTCTATAACAGAGAACATCAACCATAAAATGAAAGTTGAAAGTTGAAACAATTCACGAAGCATCATATTCATCATTTCATTACCAAAGAGTTATAATATGCTTTTATGCAATCAATGACTCAATCATGCAAAGTTGCAAATAGTGAACTTCAAATTCAAAGGTAGGTTCAACTTCAAACTTCAAACTTGAAATGCCATGTAATGTTTACAAAATATACGATAATAAATATAAAAGAGTCAATAGTGCAGACACTTGAAAGTCCTGTAAACCAAAAAATACAAGAAAAGTAGATTTTATGGATGTTTCCTCTTGCCACGTGAAATTTCCATTTTCTTTTCTCGTGCTCTATGAACAATGGGAGTGGGGTTATCATCCCCAGTAGCCACCAATGCTGAGCCACGTCCAAGACTCTATCATGCACGACCCCCCCTCACTGATGCAGATGGAGGTCGTGAAGTTGAACCTCTAGGCAAAGATGGTGCATCTGTAAACAAGGTAGAAGATGGCGGCGGCATTGCTACTGCATGGCCATCCTCATCGCCCAAAAGCTCTTCCTCCAAGCGCTCTAAAGCTAAGGCTCCATCCTCCAAGTTATGCTCCTTTGGATTGCTGTCCCAAGTGACATATGATCTATCAGTTTTGGCACGCTCACAATAATGAGTCAACAACCTCAAGTTGTAATGTACATAAACCAAGCTTTCTGCTCGGTTTTCATTTAATCGGTTTCTTTTCACTGAGTAGATGAAGCTATAGGTGCTCCAACACCTTTCTGCAGAGGAACTATTAACCACCTGTGAAAGCACTCTGACGGCCAATTTATTCAATCGTTGGCATGTTGAGCCATACACATTCCACCATTCGATAGGAGGCGCCCTATCTCGATCTCTGATTGCATGCAAAGTACCAAATGGACCAACTTCACTGAGGTATTTGCTTAATTCACTGCGCAATATGTCACATTCCTCTGCATCAGGGACCAACTTGTCTATAGCAGCCATGTACCCAACTTGTACCTCTGGATCTGTGTGAGGCTTTCTCCTAACCCCACCCCCAGGTGCTGGTTTGGCCAACCAAGATGGAGAATAATATTTTGGTGTTAACACATACGCTAAGGCATGCAGTGGAACGTTGAGATGTTCCCACCTTTTGACCACATGTGTGTGAATATGGTCATACAAGATGGGATCTTTCTATTCAACAATATCTTTAATTTGGCCCAGCATGCTATCCATCTTCTCATACACCTCCCCAATCACCGGCTTATCTGTATCTGCAAACCGGATCATGTAATAAATGGGCTTTGTGAACTACAAAACATACTTGACACTTACCCAAAATTGACCATCAAGAGCTATGTCCTCCACCTCCTAAAAATCAAGCCTATCAGATGCGAATGTAGCCCTATCTTTCAAGACCTGCCATGACTCACTTGATACCATGCTAGCCAATGCCTCTCTTACCTTCAAAAGGCACCTGAAAGTGAGGTAGTAGCTAGCAAATCTAGTCTTTGCTATCTTCAATAGCTCCAACTTTGAGTGACTGCGGAAAATGCCATGGGCATTGCTATGGTTGGTTATAAATCTTATCATCTTCTTGCCCTTTTTGTACAATTCACCAATCCATTTGTATTGATTTTCCTTCAACTTAATGATGTCGTGCATCAAAAGGTTCATTGAGTGAACCAAACACCCAGACCAAAATATGTTGGGGTATTTATCTTCAATGATTGCTCTTGCTACCTTACAATTAGCAGCATTATCGGTTATGACTTGGATGACATTGTATGGACCAATAGCTTCAATGGTTTTGAGTAGGAGTTCTGCAATGTTCATGCCGGTCTTGAATTTATCTGAGTAGTCATGGGCTGAAAGGAAGACTGCACCAATAGCAGACACACCAAGAACATTTATCAATGGCTTGCCTTTTACATTTGTCCATCCATCTGATACAATTGATACCCAATAATCATTCCAAGCATTTGTGAATTGCCCCAAAGCATTTTGGATCTTGCCTCTTTCCTTGTCAAGCCCCACAGTTCTAGCTTTGTCATACCCTGGGCTCTTGTATCCTGTTGGAGCAGTGCAAATGGCCTCTACCATTTCATGCCAATAGGGTGAGCGAAGGACATTGAATGGTATGCCACATGCATAGAGAAACCGGAACACTTTTGCATCCATGTCATCCCTACCACCTTGGTCAAGGAAATCCGATATTGTCCTACGTGACCCAGGGGGTGAGAATCCACTACCTTGGGTGGATGGGCCTCCAGTTCTTAGTGAGTTTGAGGGGTCATGTCAACCCTTGATGCTTTTGATTTGTTTTGTGCTTCAAATTCTTCCTTCTTATACATGGCTCTTTGTGTTGATGGCACATTTGGGCAAACACAAACTCCTACAGTTTTGTTTTCATCACATGGCATGTTCCCACATAGATGTCTTCTCAAACGGGTATATGAACCCGTGTAAGTCTCTTTACAATGGGGAAACCAAATTTGGCAGTTCCACCCCCCTTGCTTCCTCCCTGCTTAGTGACATATTTCCACAAGGGTGTTGAGTCCTCCTTGGTTTTCATTCGGTTTCCCTCCTCCTCCTCCTCTTCCCCTCCCTCCTCCTCTCCACGGTATGTGCCACTACCCACTTCTTCATCCTCTCCCTCTCCCTCATTCCTCCTCCGGTTTTCAATGAACATCATCAAAATAACAAATGGAACCAACAAAAGAAACCATAAACCCATCATCATGTTTGTTGGACTTGGAAGTTGGACGTGGAACTAGAGATTTAACCTGTTGCTCTACAATAGAATGAGGGAGAAAGCATGGGAAAGAGTAGGAGAGGAACATTTACAATGGCATTCTAGATTCTAGTCAAATTTCAAACTTCAAAAGTTAAAGTCTCAAGCATCAAAACTTCAAGTTCGAACACAAAGCAAATCAACAAGAAAGGGTTTAGAGCCAACCTATTCGGATGTCCAATGGTAGTGAGTGAGCCAACTTGCCAAGCAGCCAACCTTCTTCAATCTCCAAGAAAAAACCAAGCTTGATGGCACCTTCTCCTCTTCTCCTCTCCTCTTCTCCTCTCCTCTTCTCCTCTTATCTTCTCCTCTCCTCTCCTCTCCTCTCTTCTCTTCTCTTCTCTTCTGAAGCAAAGAAAAGTGAGAAATGGAGTGTGGAGGAGAGCTTTATCCCTCAAAGCCTTATTCCTCCCCTCCAAAACCCCAAACGTGGACCCCACTAGCTCGAAATCATATTCAATTCCATCGATTGATGCGAAGCGTCCAAGGAAGCGTCGGGAAGCGATGAAGGGAGCTAAGCGAAGCATTTTTTAACGCGCCAGGAAGCGAAGGGAAGCGAATTCAGAATCGATGGGGAAGCGAAGGGAAGCGATCGCTTCCTAAACGCTTTTAGACAGTGGCAGGGAGCGCTGCAAATTGAGCGGAAGCGAGTTTCCGAAATTTGATTCCGCCTGGAAGCAAAACAGAAGCGCAACTCCAATTAGCTTCCGAGTAGCTTCAGCCGGAAGCTAGCTTCCGGAGCAAGGGCGAGGGGGAGGCAATGCTTCCCCGCAACCTAGGTTTGTATAATCTGGGATCCACCCACTTTGAATCTGAAGAATCAATTGTTTTCAGGTTGGTAACCATAGGTGTAGCCATCGATCTACGGTCCTCCATCCTGAATCTCTTCAAGATCTCTACTGTGTACTTCCCCTGACCAAGGAAGATCTCACCCGATCTCTGCCATACCTCTAACCCCAAGAAATAATGCATCAAGCAAATATCCTTCATCTCAAACTTTGTAGCCAAATCTAACTTAAACACTGCTATAAGCCACTCTGCACCTGTGAGAAACAAATCATCTACGTACAGCACCAAGATGAGTTGCTCAACCCCAACAAGTATGAAGTACAAAGTCAGTATCTGCCTCACTCTCGATAAATCCCATGCTCCACAAGTATCCATCCATCCTGGAATACCACGCCCTGGGTGCCTATTTGAGTTTGTACAATGCTTTCTTCATCCTACACACATGAGACTCCCTCCCATGAACCTTGAAGCCCAAACGTTGTTCTATATATATTTTCGCCTCAATAATCCCATTGAGGAAGGTTGTCTTCACGTCCATCTAGTGAATCCTCCATCCCTATTAGAAAGTGACAACAAGGAAGGTCTTCTATCATTGCATGTGTCCTTGCATGCTAGAAGACATAAAACAGGAAGCCAAATGTATTAATGTATTTTCCAAAGTTTAGACTTAGGAAAAGTGCATTAAGTGATCTCTTTATTAATCGACTTAATGGAGTCACTTTTATAAAGTTCAAGTGAAAATAATTTAAGTGATGGCTAATCTAATCTTGGCCATTGATCTCACCGGAGGACCTCATCCATTGATCCATAGTGAGAAGTTAGGGTTTTCGCTTGGCCATTGAGTTAAAAGGAAGATTGATTTGGTGGAGAGGACACACAAACATACAGAGAGATTTCTTACTCATAGCTTTCAACCGGAGAGTGAGAAAGACAAGTTTGCAGAAGAATTTTACAGAGAAGAAGACAGAGGAACTTTCATCTGGAGGATTGATAGGGCGACTTGAGCAAGAGAGAGAGAGGCCGTACGGATTCGTAGAGGGGTCATACAGACATGCAGAGGCCGTACAGCAATTGCAGAGGGTCGTACAAGTGATGCAGGGCCGTGCGGATTTGTTCGTACGTTGACGTAGAGGTCGTACGGATTCCGTACAGTGACGCAAGAGGGCCATACAGTTTGTGGGGTTGTCTCAGTGAAGTTCGGTGGCTCGATTTTGCCAGGTTGGGTAAAAATCGATTTTCTAGATTGTATTGTTCTATATCTTCATAATAAAATATCTTCTCAGACTGCTGCACCGATTTTCCCATCTTGGGTTTTTCTAGGGGTTTATACCCAAAAATATTGGTGTCTCTATTGATGTGATTGATGTTATATTTCTCTCAGTATTTATTTTTCGCTGCATTGTGAAGAAATCCATTTGTGGTTAAAAGTAATAATTGGGGTTTAATTAAAAAATAAACTGGCATACTTTAACTCAAGATTGGATTTTAAGGAAATTTACAATCCCGTCACTGAGGCAATAGATATTACAGCTCAAATGGAAGCATATCTAGCGACGGGAGCAAATGTCTCCTCATAGTCCACTCCCTCTCTCTAAGAGAACGCTCTCACCACAAACCTCACCTTGAATTTCTTGATGCTACCATCTGCAGCATGCTTGATCTTGAAGAGCCACCTAGAAGTCACCACAACCTTCCCCTCTGGTCTAGGCACAATGTCCCAAACATCATTCTTTATGATGGAAGTGTACTCCACCATGGCATCCCTCCAAACCTGTTGGTCGGTTGCTTTCTCAAAAATGGAAGGCTCAGAATCAATGATGCTACTTGTTACGCCTCAGAGCTACTGCAACGTTCCAATAGGGACAAACCTAGAGCAAGGAGTCTAAATTTTTTTGTAAAAAGACCAAAGTGGGTTATATTGTATGGATATTTGGATTAGGGGTTGTTGTCCCCCTGGATTGGTCATGGAAGGCTCTCTTGGTTTCACTTCTAGAAGTACTTGGCTTTGTGGCACATCTAACTGCCCCTTCGATGTGTGGATATCCCCACCATGCAGGGCTTTAAGCCCATGGGTTGGTCTCCAAGGCTTCTAGGGGTGACCCACTGGGGCACATGGTCACCTTGGCTTTTATTATGCAGAGGTGATTGCATTTTGTAAAGGGTTGGTATCCCCTATCTAGCACACCTCCTTGACCCACTTGGACCTCATTACAGCACAGAGAAACCCCTCCTCTAGCTCTTTGGCCTATGACGTCATCCTTCCACAATTGAGCCTACAAACTTGGAAAGGGGGGTGTTGAGGGATAAACCGCATCTTGGGGTTAGTTGGAGCATGACATCCCCCTTTGGCTCACTATTTCAACAAGTGAAGCCTTATTTTAGTTTTATTTGCTATTTTATGTCTATTTTAGGGCTTATTCCCTAACTTGTGGGAGATTTACCATAAAAATATTCTAATTTAATATCTACTTGTAAGCTCAAAAATTAAAAAGGTTGAGAATGAAATCAAATAAATAGATCACCTCAACTCATTGTAAAATCATAAGACAAGGGTTTAAATATGGTTTCTATTCTCTTTCTCCTACTCTATGAGTCATTAATGTGATGTGCAATTCACTTGGGATGAATTCTTTGGCTTGAAGGTGGATGAATGATGTTTTAGGGCTTCTTGTACACATGCAAATGGTTGATGCTAGACTAGTTGGAAGAACTCATGCACAAATGTGACCTAAGGTCTTTCTCTTTGTTCACTCTTTGTTAAATGTTGGTAAGTTATGCTCCTAGCTTAGTTGAATGGTGCTTTTATGGTGCATTTTGTTGATTTGTTAGGGCTTTTTGTTAACATTTTGTCAAATTTTGTATGAAGGGAACATCCTTCATAGGAGTTCTCTATTGTTATTTAGGGCCTTGGACTTCTTCATTTTCCCTAGTTAGGCTCTCCTACCGAACCCTAGAGGTTGCTAAGTGATGCCCTAGCTTGCAAGTGTTAAAGGACATTTCAAGAGAGGCACGTTGACCATTGATCTCTCAATGCCCTAGGGATTGAGACGAAAATCATCTCATTTTCTTGTCATTTAATTATCTTTTTTATCAATTTACTTGTCTTTATGTTTGCTGCAATTTTATCCATAAAAACCCTTAAAATCTAAAAATTCCTAAGAACCCTAAAACTCTAAATAAATTCATAACTCCAAAAAATAGTCGTGAGTTTGTAATTCTAGTCCACCCTACAAATTCGCCCTAGTGGATTTATCCACAGATCTCAGAGGGCATCCTCTTTTACCTTGATGAAAAACCTAAAAATCATATATTGTCCAAAAAACCCTAAAAATTCAAATAAATTCAAAAACCTAAAAATATTTGCAACTTTGAAATTATGGTCCAGCCATTTTGCCCCAGTGGATTTATCCACAGATCTTGAAGAGCATCCCATTTTGCCCTAGTGCATTGGGAAGCGTGAATTTGTAGAATTAGGGTTTCTGTTGGGGATTTTGCAGCTTTGATTGGACCAAAAGGTGTGCCCTAGGCCACTTAGCCCTCTCCCATTCAAGGCGCACCTTTTTGAGGTATTACCATGGGAGGTGTCAAGCCCTTGCATGGGGATTCATGAAGTATATTGAAAGTTGTGATATTGATTGATAAACTGAATTAACTCCTTTTTTCTAATTTATGTGTCTATATTATTCATTGTTGACTCCATATAAGGCATTGATCTAGTTACAAGGTTGTAGAAAGGTATTTTGCATGTATCTTGTTGTTTGCGGGTATCTTTAAGGGCTCTCCCATAGGTTTAGGAGTTACCCAAAGAAGTTGAGAGGCTAGGCTGTGGTGACATTTGGGCCTAGACTTCTCCCATATGCTTACCTATCACTAGCACATGGCCACACATAGTTTGTTTTAAAATGACTGCTAGCTTGAGTGGTAACACTACTCATCAATGCCATATAGTTCGAAAACATCCTCAAAGGCCTACTCTCCCTGAATGATCTCCTGGGAACCTCAACATGCTCTCGAGCATCCCTCAATGTCTGCTCAAACCATCTAGGTCTTCTGACAACCCTGAAAGGAGTTAATTCCTCCTCTGCACCTAAAGGCTGACTTCCTGAACTAGAAGTCTATGAACTCGGTTCTCCCTTCGGAGCCACCTGCTCCTCATCCTCTTCCATTAGTGGTAACTCATGAGACTTCCTAGATGCCAAGTTCTTCTCGAACTTAATATCTCGACTCCCCATTGTCTTCCATCGTGTTGGCATGAAGATCCTGTAAGCCTTTGAGGTCTCGTTGTACCCCACAAATACGCCCTTCTCTCCTAAAGGTTCAAGCTTTGTCCTCTTCTCCTCAGGCACATGAATGTAAACTGGACAACCAAAGGTTCTCATATGTCCAATCTCTCGGTTCAATCTTGTGAATGCCTCCCCAGGAGTCTTGTCCTTCAATATCCTATGAGGACTCCTGTTTTGCAAATACACCGTTGTGTTACATGCCTCTAAACAAATAAACATAGGCAGTCCCTAATAATGAATCATAGCCTTTACAATACTAATGATAGACCAATTCTCTCTCCACAACCCCATTCTATTGTGGGTTGTACAAGATTGTCTTCTCCCTCTTGATCCCTGCCTCATAGAAATCCTTGAAGTCATTTGAGGTGTATTCTCCCCCATTGTCTAACCTCAAGACCTTGATTTCCTCACCTGTCAAGTTCTCCACCTAGGCCTTGAACTCCCGGAACCAACTAAAGACCTCATCCTTGGTCTTCCTAAAGAAGATCCAAGTTTTCCTAAAAAAATCATCAATGAATATCACATAGTATGATGCTCCCTACACATATACTGCAGACATCGATCCACATACATCTGAATGAATGATATCCAAAATCCCCTTGGACCTACTCTCGCTGCTTGGAAAAGCAGACTTGACATACTTTCAAGTGCACACCCTCTACATATGCCCTACTACTCAAAACTGAAATCTGGAAGACCAGTGACAACCTCCCTCAAAATCAGCAAAAGAACACACTCTCAACCATGAAATCCTAATGTTTGTTACTCATTCTCTCCCCTCCTTCATACATAAAATTTGAGTATTCCAAAATCCACATACTATAGTTATTTTGCAAATGAAAGAAAAGAATAGAAAAAAAATATGTATAAATGGTCCACTCTAAGTCTATACTTACAATGCAACTTAAATAGAATGAGGAAACAATATGTAAGGAATGGATATCATTTATCAATTGAACGGAACAAACTTTCGTTATGGTTTTCAAGAATTTGTAACTGGAGACTTTTGACCCTTAGCGCTTTCTGTATCTAACCAGTTTTTTCTAGCAGCACTTTCTTTCCTAGTTTATGGAGTTCAGATCTTTTAGATTAGATCTGCTTTTGGATTTTATACGAATGGCCCATGCACTTCCAAATTATATTGATATTTTTGTCTTGAGCAGTCCCATTGACCTATTTGTGGTCATTTGTTAGACATTAATAAAATTATCTTATCATTAACTTTAGGTTTAGTCTCACTAGATGTGTCTTTTAATCCAACTACACAACTTCAAGATCAACTACTATTTATGTGTCCATATAACAATTGTACATCCAATAGCTATTTAAATACATTAAAAGATCTGCTAATGACGTAGATGGCTATCAAAGATTCATATTGAGATGCGCTTTAAAATGTAAACTTGAATTCAGGAAATTCTCCAAATTTTCTATCACTTGAAATTCCAGGATTTTGTTGTAATTTTCCATTGCTAACTTACCAAATTTTGCAATGAGAACTAACATCTGATGAAGCGTGGGATAGTTCTCAAGTCCCCACCTATTGCTACATATCCTTAGCATGTCCCAAAATGCTAATATTGAAATCAGACTCAGCAATGCCACAGGCATTTTGTACCTGTTCAAAAAGGAATAACATTTCCCAGAATTAAATCTTGCAAAAAGTATTTAAATACTGATTAAAATTCAAAATCAGACCACATGAAGACAAAGGAAAGCTTCTGCTACCAATATGGACATGTTCATACTCAATGGTTTTTTGCTTTTGTTTTTATCTGTTTTCTTGACAGAGGAATGCTACGGCAGTATTAGAAACTGATGTGCTAATTTTATCCTTGGCTAAGAATGTAAGGAAGCATTTGCCCCAACTTTTGAATGGTTAGAAACATGATTTTTACATCGTACATTGAACATTCAAAATATTAAGGACCACAAAAAAAACAAGAAACATAAATATAAGAAGGCCAGTGAAAGCTGGGTAGTGCTATAGCCCCCACAAGGATTTGATACCTCAAAGAAGTGGTTAGCGCACTCCCACAAGTGAGCTGTTGATCAGTGGAAACCATCATGGCCGGTAAGTCAAGACAGGTAGCACACACTGATGGGGGTGGGTGAAGGTGTGCATCTGTGTACACAAATGCACACCTCAATGAAGTATATGGAATAGCTAACCTCTTGAAAGGCGGTCAATGCCCAACACTTGATCCTAGGAAGCTTTCTCACGTTTCCATAAAAATAGGCATAAAACTTGAAATATTGACATGAAATTACACCTTCAAGTTGTTGGAAATAATGTAACTTCGGAAGTTATTCTTAATGTACTTTATTATATTATTGTTGTACCTCCTTCGGGAGAAGATATTGATGTAATTGATCATGTAAAGACCTTGAAAGGATCAATGTAAACCTTGGGTTGGAATCACCCAAAGAAAACATTTATTAAATGTAATTTTTGTATTCCCCAAGACAAGTCGGCCCAGTGGATAAACTGCCCCAAACAGTGGGCAGTCTGCCCCATACAATGGGCAGGACTGCCCTAGTCAAGTCGGCCCAGTTAAAAAAAGACAGGTAGGCCCAGTAAGGGAAAAAGTCACTGTTTTGATGTGTATAAATAGAGAGGTCGCACCTCTCATTTGGTCATTCACTCAAGACAAGCTAGTTCGCTAAAGATGAGGAGAAGTTCGCTGCTGCAGTCAGAGAAGGCTTATTTGGGGTTGCTACTACTGGAGAAGTTTATCTTTCTCTCTCTTATTTGTGATATCTGGATCTACTCTGATCTCTGAACTATTTATCTCTATACGAAGGTTGCTGGGTTTTCTCCATGTTGGGTTTCCCAGAATAAAATTCTTGTGTCTTTTGTTTTTGTGGTTGGTTATTCTTTTAGTGATCCTGTTGTTTTATCTGCAATTAAATTATACTGCTATAATTGTATAAAATCTAACACAAGTGTCTTTGATTATTGTATGAAGACATGCAATCTCCATAAGAAGGCTCTGGATTCGTCAACCAGAGTTTGCAAGCGAACTTACACCCAAAATCAGCCAAGTCTCTTTAAGTCTTTCACGTATGCCTTTGTACTTACAAAGAGTTGATGTCTAATTCCTATACAGCAAGACATATAAAGCTACAACAAATGGTCCATGTGATTGATTTTTATTCATAAGATTACAATCATAAGAGTCAGCGAATAGACTCAGGTTCCAGTAAGTCTACCCAATCCACCACCCTAGAGAGGCAATTTCACGGATAGATAAAAAATTGTTGGGTTTATCATTGTTGCTAGTTGATTCCTACTCTAGTCCTTCTGATATAGGTTTTGTTTCTCTGCAGATACTAAATCATTTGAATGCAATAATTGGTGTGCTTTATTTATAAACATAATGGCTGAAATTTCCCAACGAATTATATATTACTATCTGGTACACTTTCTAAGGCATTTGCAGCTGTATTGCACTCTGTGTTTTGTCCATCATCACGTAGTCTAGAGATTCCTTGTGCACTCCCTGTAATATGCTTTTCATGATGTATTTATCCAGTCTTATTGGCCAGTTCACTCGTTCATTGACATTGATATACTTTTTCATATTCCTTTTCTTTTAAAGATTTTTTCTTAAAACAGACAATCCAACTTATGTAGTTGGTTATCCTCAACTGTTTCCAAGTGGCAAATTAGACACAAGTACTTCAAGCTTTGCCCACCATCCTGTTCCGCTTACTAAGATATCCAGAATTTGTTTATATTGTAAGGATTCTCCACGGACTCTATATTGTAAAGATATTCTACTCTTGGCCAATATAACAGGTGGGTTGTCAATATAACAGGGAGCATTGATGTATCGTTATATGATGTGTTGTCAATATAGCAGGTAGCATTGATGTGGAGTGAAATCGCTAGCGTATATGGCCCTGTGATAACTTGTAAGATAGTGTGCAACATCACATAGATAGTAACAAGAAGTCAAAGACGATCCACTAGACAAGACATAAAACTGAAACCGCGAGTGATGCTAATACCAGGGAAGATGCTATCACATTAAACCAGGGACTAGAACACCAAAGCCAACTTCCATATTCGCAAAGCTTTTGGTGCTTAATTCAAAGCAAATGACGAACTGTAAGCAAATTTTCAAAAACAGAACCTTCAAAAATTAACCCAACAAAAGATCATAACGACCTCTAAAACCTAAAAATTTATGAAAATGATAATATATCGTTGGCGATTAAAGAAGGGAAGCAATAAAACTTACAAAAAACAGGCCAGAATTAAGAGTGAAAGATAAATATAATTCCGTGTATATCTCTTCAAGTTCTCCTCCATTCGCAGCTTCATCTGTGTAATGGAAGAGGGCCATGAATAAGTGTGTGCAGGGCCGAGTCCAGAGTCGAAGAACTCCCCAGTCCAAGGGACTGCATCTCTGGAGAGATCCTCCGCTGTCAATTTGGCGAAGGGATTTATCGTAAGCAATGAAGACAATTTATTACTTCCTGCTGCTGCTTCCACAGAATCATCGATCGCACATTCGTCTATAATTTCGAGGTACCCGCTGTCTCTGAGCCATGTTTCGAAAGCGCGCTGTGGAAGGCTTAGCGATAGAGGGTTCGCAGAGAACGCCATAATTCCTTTCACATTGTGCGGGAAAATTTACAGTTCTTCTGCCATTCCTCCGCTCGGGCTTAATAGAGCGCAAAGGGATCGAGAAGAGCCTCCGCTTATGAGTTTTCTATTGAATTAGACTTCCAGCTTGGAGTTTCAAAAATATGGCGAAAATAATCCAGAAAACATACAAACTGAAACGAAGAGAACCGAATTTTTGGCTGGTTTCAGGGTTTCGGATGTGTTCTACCGTGCAGTGATTTTACCGTCGGTTTGAGACCTAATCTGGAGCGTTCAAAGTTTAGCGGTCGGGATTTACACACGTCATCAAACTTGAGACGACGGAAAATCGATGTGAACCAATAAAATTCCAATGAGGTGGTGATCCTTTATTTTTAATGATTTATTTTAATGTTATTCCTGGAGTGTGTTTTGCCATGTGTTGTGATGGGATACCTTGTCCTTCTAGATAGGAAATTTATTATTATTATTATTATTTTAATATAATAGCCCTTATTCATAATACAGAAATTAAATAGATTGCTATGGGTTGATGGAGAACTTTTACTTTTAGATAGAAAATTTATTATATTTTTTTTCCAACTAGAAAAATGCAACCTTGCTTGATATTCATTAAGATATGAATCAAAGACAATATATAAATATTTGGATATTTATTTTAACATAGTGGTTGCTTGATATTTATTATTTCTTTTTCATAATATAACAAGAGCCACCAGGTGGCAATGTCCCTGACATTGCCAATAGGTGGAAATGTTCCTAGCATTGCCAATAACTATTGCTTTAAGATGATAGCTATAGAAAGACCATATAAAGAAGAATATCTTACTCTAAATCTAGATGAAATCCTTCTATTTGACTTAGTTCTGTGAAACCCAAACTTTCAAAGAGACATTGTACAGAATTGCTAATTGTAAAACCATCAATTATTAAATTATGTCTGCAAATTCATTCATTACTAATCCACAACCTAGAAAATTTATTTTGTGAAACCAAGCTAACTAATTTCTTTTAATTTCTTCAAATAAAATAATATAAAATTTAATCAAGAATTTATAAATCCTCTCAATTCTTTAACTATATCAAATAAAATGATATGAGATCCAATCACGACTAAATGATATAAGATTCAATCAAGAATTTGTTTGTGGACCACCCCTAGTATTATAACTAAAACAAAATATATCAAATGTTATGACCTTTTTCCCTTCCCAAGGATTTATTTTTTCATTAGGCATTCATTAGTAAATTGTTTTGATCGCATGTTACACATTAAATTTGAGATTCGAATGTCTTTCAGCGGCATCAACTCGAGAATCATCACATTAACCTTTAAACCAAGGTAGAACTTTGCTTTCAATAACTCAAATTATTTCATTCAGATTGAAAAAAAATTGTGCAGGCAACATGTTACACATTAAATTTGAGATTCGAATGTCTTTCATCAGCCAGCATCAACTCGAGAATCAGTGCATTTAACCTTTAAACCAAGGTAGAAATTTTCTTTCAAGAACTCAAATTTTTTCATTGAGATTGCAAAAAAACTGTGCAGGCAACATCAACTCAAGAATGCAGCTCATTTAACCTTTTAATCAACATTGAACTTTGCTTTGAAGAAATCAATTTATTTTAGTTAGACTGGAAAAATTGGGTGTAGTTTGAAGGTGTTATGTTTTCGATTATATTTGTAGTGATTTTAAAAAATTTACAATTTGAACAATAAAAAATGCCTATTTCCACATAGATTTCATCACGAGGCAATCAATGACCTGAAAATCCAAAATGTAAAACGATTAACCTTCAATAAACTTGTGGACACGATCCATTCAAGTTGGACAATCAAATTTTTTACTTACTAATTATATCGTGGAATTGCATTATTCGATTTCATGTTAATTGTCTGTAATTTTGAATATGTGGATTGAGAAATCTATACAAACTAGTTTTCAACAAGGAAAGACCCTGGAAGTAAAAGGTTTGAAAGATTTTTTCCAATTATTACCAATTTAGTTGTGGATTCTCAACATAAAAACAAATTCAAGTAGCTTCTCATCAAAATTAGTTACTTTTCCTGTCATCCAAGTCACTTCACATGGCTAAAAATGTTGCTTTCCATTTCGTAATCTGTGAGAGAATTACCCACTGCGGAGCTGCCGTCTCCTCAAGACATTGGCTTCTCTGAGAAACTTTCTGCTTCCCCACTGCTACAGAGGCAATAATGATGTTTTACATGATGTCCTGTGGAGTCTAGATGTTTTAGTATCTAAACTTTTTTTGATAGAAGAACACATATATTATATTAACACTGAATGAATTGAATGAGGGCAAAAGAATCATATCACATTAGGTACGGAAATTATGATAAGAAAAGAAATATAAAAAAAAAGTGTGCACTCTGTTTATTAAATATTTCAATTATAACACAAATTATCTGATTACTAATTGGATTGCACGAGGGAAAAATAATCATATAACTTTAGCTATGAAAATTAGAGAAAGAAAAGAAACAAAACAACAAAGAGTGTGCACTTTGTTATATCTTTTTCCGGGAAATGTATTTAGGAAACATGTCGAGACATCTGTAAGTATTCTCATTGGAAGAGGGGTCCCATTGAAATCATAGAAAAATAAATAAATGACAATGAAGAAGAACCCCCCTTTTTTGAAGAAACTTTGTAATGGTTGTAACTTTTTGCAACTCTTTTGTATCAGTAATTCTATCGCTAGTGTAGTTAAATGGGGAAAAGACCTTGAAATTTAAATTGTCTAACCTCCAATATAAAATCATTTATGAGTCAAAATGAATGTGACTGTAACTAAATAAATACACTAACATATGTGTTTGAACTCTTATAACAATCCATAATTGGAACTTTGTATTATACATCGTATTGTCTGTAAATAAATATGGTGTCTTTATATCTGGAATAGGACTAGCTTCAGACTAACTTCGTCTCTGTTATTTTCCAGTGCAAGAAAGATATACAAATTAATTATATTTTAGTTTGGAACCAAAGCACATTGGATGTAAAACAATTATTCCTATATTGAACACAAAAAGAAAAAAAAGTTACTGTAATAGTGCCAGAGCATAAGCCCTGATTATACTTTACTGAGGTAAAATAACAAAATTTTGTATTCATACCAAATTTTGTCATTTTCCTTCTCGTTGCTAGAGTTGTAAGGAAAAATGGACCAACTTAGACACCAGTTTTAGAGATTTTCATTTTTTATCTATTCACTAGATATGGAGTGGAGGTTGAAAAGAGCAATTTCAGGCAAGTTTAAGGCCAGTTTCAGGACAACTTAGCAACAAAACACAAGAGCTAATTAAATGACAAAAGATAACCTTACCAAGTTTTTAATATAAAATCCAGGCAACCTTCAATGGCAGACTATTATCTAGGGAAATAGAAGGAAAAGAAGAAAAGGCATTCATTCCAATGTAAATTTAAATGGACTTTTAACATTAAATCCTATTAGAATGGGATGCCAAATGGAAAATATCGGTAAGCTTTTTCTTAAAGTTGACTAATCTTCCTTTCAAAGTGGCCCTCGGACAAATTACGACATTTCCTTTCCAATTACAACTATAAGAAGATTGATGACAATGCATTGGAACAATAATATTTAGTAGATGGTGTTTCAATCTAAGAAAACTTATTTGCACATATGAATGCACCTTGCGTAAAATAGACATGTGAATTAAGAGATATATTCTCTGGAAACAATTCCAGAGTAACATTGGTTTTGTAAATATATGTTGGATCATCCTTCTAAAATGTTGCCCCACAAAACCTCAAATCTCTATGATCCTTGAATAGTAATACTATAAGTTGCAGGAGTTGTGGTGATGAGATTCTTCGATCTGCAATACTCCAGGGCACCCAATTTATCACTTCAGCGGGTAGCTTGATCATCAAGATGTAGCACTTACCCTGCTTGTGCATCATCGGGAACTCTCAGAGCCAATTAACTCCTCTCGTTTGTCACATGTCCAAATAGTTTTCCTTCCTTCATCATCTACAAGATGACACTAGCCAAGACTGTAATTAAATGCCAGACTTCATGTGGGTTGTAGGCATCGGACCTGCTAATACAAATTGAATCTGTAAGGATGGATCAAGAAACTGCAAGTGTACAGCAAAGCTTAGAAATCATAGATTGGATTTTTAGCTTATCATTATTTCCTTGGGATGTCAAAGGTGTATGATTTTTTTTGCATGAATCCCATGTGGACGACACTTCAGAGCTCATTATCCCATACATATGTTAACTGCAAATGTTTTAAAATTTATATTCAATACCTTTAAAAAGGGAAGAATGTCAACTTCTGGTTCCTAATAATACTAGACCAATATTCAGACCAAGGGAAAAGGAAGCACATAAATATATTAGAACATACTTCAGTGGTAAGCTCACTAAGTCCCTAGTATATGCAGTGTTTGAAAGTACCTATGCATTGACATCTTCGTAACCATCAACACATTCTATTTGAGCATTAATATCCTTCTAAGTGCTTCAGCTTGATTTACTAGACCATGCCCCTCTGTTCCAATTTGGACAAGTCCCTGTCGGAGTTGATGAAGCTGGGGATATGATGTACTAGTGTCAGAAGCAAACACCATATTTGGTGAAGAGACTTGTGACTGAAGCATCTATAAACAAAGAACTCAACAATAAGGCTTTGTTAATAAGTATTTAATGTGCAATTTCCACAAAATGAATGAAGAAGCAAATTTTGTTGGTTGTTATTGTTTTTTACTAAAAGAAACAACTAGCACACATAACTAAGAACTGAAGAATGCCAGCTAAAATATTTAGAATTCACAAATAAGGATTCGAGCAAATCTCTAACATAAAGTCAATGTTTTCCAAACACCGCTCCATTCCATATTAAGACATGTAGAACATGTTTTTCTTTAATATTTAGATAAGGCTTGTAAACTGACAGGACTTACATCTTTAGCAAGAATTCCTTCGACATTGAATTCCATCCAGGGGTTAACAGCTGCAAGTTTCATTGATAAAAACTGCAAGAAACAAAATCCACACCAAATAAGAATAATGTATAGTATAACAACAAGAGGTTAAACAAGTATCAGGAACTGGGTGAAATATCTTTGGTATGTTACCTCAACCTGTTGTTGCAATGACTGTACATAGTTTATTATTTCATCAAGCATCATGACTTTCCCAGTGAGACCTCCAAACATAATCTTCAATTCAAATGTGCTGCATGAAAAATCCATTTTGCAAAGCAGTCAATATGACCTGAGAAAAATAAAACCCAGATGCTAGCAAGTGTGCACTACCTTACTACATCCAGGAACAAGGTCTTGCAGAAACATCATTCGTTCACTAATTTTTTCTCTCCTCACCTGTCACACCGATAAGATTAATTTTATACATCCAAGCAACTTGATGCATTGACACAAACATAATGTATCATCCTTCATAATTTAAAACCAACTATAACACTTACCTTCTCTGCAAGACTGTGACTATTTGTGGCTTGGCCTCACCTTGCTCTGACATAGATATAGTCTTCCTTAGGTGGTTCGGAAGTTTGGATATAGAGCGCTTCGAAAATATATATATATTTTGCCAGAACCCGCAATGAATATATATATATGCAGAAAAAAATAAAAGTATACCGTTATTGTTGGCATTAAGAGCATAAGCATAGCAATGTTACCTAAACCCTTACTCCAACTATTACACGCAGAATTTTTTATGGGACGAAAACCCCATCACTACATAAAAATACTCTTAAATGAAGCCAGAGTAGATATATTTGGGACATAATCTGATTGACAAACATCTATTTTTTTATGAAAGTGATGATGTTAAACAACTTTTCATAATGTGTATACGATGTTCAACCTAAAATAAGTGTCTGCTTTTGGATCAGATCTGGTAATATTCAGTTCTCAGGAATATGATTTTTAGGAGAGATACAAATACTCTTGAAGCTGACGCAAAGGAGATGGATTTGAGATATAATCTGACGAATATGTTCAACCTAAAAGAAGTGTCTTCTTTTAGATCAGATCATATTATTCAGTTTTCAGGAAAAAAAAATTCAGAAAGATACAAATATTCTTGAATATGAAACCAAAGGAAATATGTTAGCTTTCCTTACCTATGTACAAAGGGGGATCTCATGCATCCTTTGGTTTCTTGATGTAAAATTCCACCTATAATTGATTTTTAATGAAATATTAATGTATTTCGAAAAAACGAGCTTAACTGCAACTCAAGTAATTTCAAGTAATTTCAAAACCCTACTGTGCAAAAATGGAGTATGCATTCAAAACAAATGTCCGAGTCACTATATATATAATGATCAAGACAGAGGTTAACCATAGTATCCACCTTTCACCCAGTCATAAGCATTTTAATTTTGAATTGTCCAATTATTAGTTCCAAATCATTTTTAAAAGCATAAAGTTGTCATAATTACCTGTCCACAATTCTAATACCAGATTAAACCTAAGAGTAAGCAATCATAAATTCCACACTTAGATAAAACAAAAAAGGAACACAATAGCTAATTCCTGAACATGAAACAATTTCTTGTGCAATATGCATATATGTAAATATAGGAACTGACACGCATTTCATACCTTCTTTGGAAATGCTGCATGCTCCAAAAAATATAGAAAACAGGAAAACTATGAATGCTTACTTATGCCTCTTGCAGATTTAGCATTAGATTCTATGATAAATGAATCTCAGATTTGAATTTTTGAAGCATCAACTTGGGAGTTGAAGATGAAAATCGATGAGGATGTTATGGAGCCACTTAGTTTCTGCAAACTTCCAAAATACTTATATGCATACATTTTAACTGCAATTTCTTGCAGTTATTACTAATCATTTCAAATTGTTTTTCTATTCAACTTTAGTTTTGGGCCTATATCACAAACTAAACATATAAATCGCCTGATGTTGCTCTCTTTTCAAACTGATTTTTATAAGCAAGCATTGTTGATTGTTATCAATGCTTTGTTGTGAGGTTTAAAATTTCAATCTATGCTAAATAAGAACCCCACCAATGCAATAACCTCATTTCCAAACTTTGTGAAATATTCAAAATCTGATAGCTATGCCAGGAAGTTAGGAATATGCCAGAAGGTTTTTCTAAGCCGCCCTCTTTCAATCCACTTGGTAGGAAACATTCCCAATCCATTTCAAGAAATCAAAGTGACAATCATTTACAAATAAACAGTCATTTTTCATTGCTTCTGGTTATTCTCCTTGATCACTTCTCCAATGGAAAGGCTTACATAGATACCCCAATAACACGAGCATTAAATATTAATAATGTAATCATACTTAAAACACGACAAGATTAGATTAGACTGGGGAGTATTCAACGGCTTTTTTCCTCTCCACACTATACATGCTAATAAATATGTTTAATGTATTTAAGAGCCATCCCATATTTTGCCATCTTAGAGCTTTTGGGCCTTCCCAAAAGCTTTTTTCCAATAACATGCCAAGAAGCCCAAGTTCCTAGTTCAAGGCTCATGAAGCCCTCCCGCATGCTAAAATGGGTTATTGTATAGATGAGCTTCATATCCACCCACAGGGCCACAGATCAATCAAAAGCATTCACATTTTAAAACAAATATCAATTCTACGCATGGCCAAAGGTTCAAATCATAGGAGGTTTTCCATATTGGACCACCAAAATTTTCGAAGAACGAAAAACAAAAGAAGCATGAAGATTCGCTTACCTTTAGGAACCATTTGAATGGGAGATTCGTACTTCACAGGGCTCCAGTACGACAACTTCTTCGCCCTCTCGACCATGACATCTTTGATCTCCTTATAATATCCAAGCTTGGGCGTGCCAGGTTTCTGTTGGTGCTTGATCTTCCTGTAATCCTTGAGGAGATTCCGCCATTTGTCCTTGCACATGCTGGGGGGCCTGTCGTAACCCCTCTCCTTCATTCTCTGCGATATCTTCTCCACAAGTGCTTGTTGGACTTGGAAGTATTGAAAAGGATTTCTAACTCTTTTCTGTAGGAAAGCATGGTTTGAATCTCATCTTGAACCCATGTCTCTCACCTCTTCTTGAGGGCTGTAAGTTCGTGATCGTCCCCACTGATCTTAGTGAAAACTATGGGCGACTATTGTTTCTGTTGGAAGGGTATGGCCAGCAGAAGCGGGGGTACGCCATTGCAGACCGCTTCCATGCCCTTGTCCAGAAGTAGGTCGCAGGTTCGAATTCTTAGCTCGAATTGGGTGTGAAGTGGGGACTTCCACACTTGTTTTTTTTAGAATTTGGAGGGCCTGGAATGGTGACCTCGGACAAAATACGAAGTAATGGCAATAGGTTCTTTCCAGAGAAGAGTTTTTTAGAATTTGGAGGGCCTGGAATGGTGACCTCGGACAAAATACGAAGTAATGGCAATAGGTTCTTTCCAGAGAAGAGTAGGGAAAACCCTAGTTAAGGAACCTGAATTGAGAGTTCGAACGAAAGGGAATCAACAGTGCTCACTGAATTCAGCATGCACGGTTCGCCTCCATTAATACCATATGCAGACACTCTACAGAAAAAACGTCCTGCAGATCGGTCTTTTCTGCTTGCCGTACTGAAACATCAAGCCCCAGGGCCGGACTGAACCAGCTGACGCAAGCGCGCCGCCGGGGCCTGGGGCACGCGAACCCAGGCCTACGTCATGGCGCACGGAGCCAATAGAA
Source organism: Larix kaempferi (assembly GCA_027924585.1). NCBI lineage: Eukaryota > Viridiplantae > Streptophyta > Pinopsida > Pinales > Pinaceae > Larix > Larix kaempferi. The sequence continues at coordinate 8,476,014 of BSBM01000072.1, read as the reverse complement.
ACTGCGAAAAACTATTATTTAAATAAATCAAAAAAATCTAAATTTCTTCAAACTATGTGAAAGATTAGCCGAAACTAAAATTTGGAATGTACCTCTTGGATTAATATCCTTGGATGAAAAACTAAATGTCAGGGACATAACAAGAGCCATGATGTGGCAATGTCCTCGACATTGCACTTACATGCGCTGATGTAGTAAAGGTATGAAGGGAAAATACATGTGCATGTATAAATAATAAACAATGACGAAAGGTATGGAATTAAAAAGCGAACAACATTGGTGTGTGGCATGTTTAAGATCATAGTAACAACCATGGAGAAAAAAGAAGACAATAATAGAAAGGAATATGCTTATTGATTGTTTGTGCTCTTTGGAAATGTTTTTTTTTTAAACAATAGCAACAGTAAAATTCAGTGATTTGTATGCACATAATGCCTCTTTATTAATAAAAAGGAGTAAGAGATTAAAAAAAGGACAATGGTTGTGAATAAATGGAGGATCATAAGTTGTTGCAGAGTTGAATATGATGGTAAGAACTATGGAAAGAAAACAGACAACAATAAAAAGAAGTATCCTTGTTGGTTGTTTCTGTTCTTTGCCAATGTGTCCTTTTTGTTTTCATAGCAAAGAGTTTTATATTGATAATGTAGAATAAATATGTAAAGAATTAGATGAAAAATAGTAGCAGCAGAAAAATCCAGTTATTTGTATGCACACAATGCCTTGAGACATGTAGTGACTTGCCACACTAATTATAATTGCATGTATGCCTATCCTTCAAAAGATGTAACACACTAATAACCCAACAACCTAAAACCTTGCCATTACTTCGGACATGAATATGTAATATCAAATCTGCTTAACATGCTTTCTAAACAGAGCCATGGTTCTGTGTTGTTATTTAAATATCTATCATTATAATATCCATCATTATCGAGAATATGTTGTAATTAAAAAAAAAACAACAAAAAAAAAATTGATACTTTAAATACTTAAATCCAAATTCAAAGAAGAATATATGATTATATTAATTAAAAAATTACTATAAAACTATTGAAAGATGACACTCATAATAAAATCAGAAAACCAGTTTTTGTTACAAATAATATTTTTAGATTCGTTTGAGTTCCATACATCACAGCAAACAAAATTTTAAATGAATTCACCCATAAGGTTAACCTAAATGGACATTAAACCTTTGGTTAGATACCAGATTGCAACAATGGCAAAAATTATGTGGGGAGGTGATTTTTGTTAGGATGTATGTAAATATTTTTTTTTTTTTAAATGAATTCACCCATGAGGTTAACCTAAATGGACATTAAACCTTTGGTTAGATACCAGATTGCAACAATGGCAAAAATTATGTGGGGAGGTAATTTTTGTTAGGATTTATGTAAATATTTTTTAATTAAATACCTCCTTATTGCAAGGTTTTATTTTTATTTTTTTAAATACAAACAATAAAAAAACTAACACTAACCATGTTTGTGAAACCATTTTTAATGATTTCATACCATCAATGCTATTTATTTTTCAAATACACACCTCATTCTAAGCATTTCTTTATTGAGGTTTTGTATAGATGTTTTCTTTATTTTTATTTAAAAGCAAAGAAGAAAAATTACTACCACAATAAAAAAATTAAAATTAACAACAATGTTTGTGAAACCATTTTTGATATTAAAAAAAAAAGATAAAGATTTTTAAAAAGTATACTAGATGCAATTCATAAAACAATGGATGGGATGCCAATGCTAAAACGGATATGCCCTAAATCCCAAAACGAATTTCCACTAGAAGTGTTTCAAATGCAACGCTAATGTAGGACCCCGGTCCTAGATTTTCTGAGTTTATCAATAAACTACTCATTAATCTTTGTTTACATACTGAGTCAAATTTCAGTTTATGTTTTGTGGTTTATGTTTAAGTTTCATGTCTTAAAAACAAAACATTAACTATAGGTGCTATTTTATGGTTTCTAACAGTTACTATCTTGCAGGTGTAATAGCATATAATATATGACAGAACTACTTCACATAAATTTCATTTTTCATAACTTTGAAATAATGATTTACAAGGTTAGAAATTAATTGTATACCTGAATGAGAAATACCTCTTAATAACTGGTAGATCCCCCTTTGTTGCTGCTGCCTTTTGTTTCCATGCTTGTTGTTTCCCTGCTTCCTGCCCTGCAACTAAAATCTTCCCAAACCCTTGAAACTCAACCAGCCCAAAAAAATTATGCCACCCTGCCAACTGGCGAGGTCTCGCCGACCACCCAGCTCCAAAGGTACCCCTTTGGACCCCCGAGCCCAAACCGAGTACAAGTCAACCAGTATTTCCCTTCTGCAAACTCTCCAACAAGAGCCCCCTTCTTTTTTGCTCTCTCCTCCTATCTTTGCTCCCTTTCCTATGTAAAATATCCAAGGTGAAGAAGCCCCTTCTCCTCCCCCTCCTCTCGACCTTATTCCCCCTCCTTGTCCTTCCACCGACTCCTCTTATCATAACTACCCTTATCCTCCTCATTAATTTTATCCAACCCCCCCATTCCTCCTCGAGCCCCCAACTTTTGACACATAAACCAAGACTGTATTATTTTATTATTTAATTTAAGTTTGGTTTGGTTCATCTTCCAACTTTAAGTGCTTCACACTCAACCGACAACCTATCGACAATATTTTAGCATTCTTTCCTTCTTCCAAAATTTTAATTAATAATTAATAAAATGTTATATTATAAAATTAAAATTTTTACATCAACCATAAGTGTTTCAGACTTACACGTTTTACCCCATTAATTGCTAGTCATCTCTCGGTGACCTCATAATTAAATGTTTCATAATCAATTTATAATTAATTCATAATAATTTATAATTAAATCATAATTAATTTATAATTAATTTATCATTTTCATGAATAATTCCAAAGTGTGTACCCGACACTTGTTTATAAATTTCATATCACATCAATTCATAAATTATCCTATGTTCTAATTATCTTAGACATGAGCATAATTAAATTAATAGTTATAAATTAATTCTTATCCATATGTTTTAATTAATTAACCAACCTTGTAATTAATACTAACCTATGAGATTAATATTACTTTAATTAATATTACAATAACCATTTAACATTTTAACCCTTACCTTTGACTAATTAAATTCATTAATAATCAATCAAGCATTACTAATCAATTACATTAGTTACTACTTAGGTTAACCATAGTTCGTTTATTAATCAACACTATTAATCATTAACTAATAATAATTAACATTAATCAACATTACTAACATTAATCGACAATATTTAACATTATTATTCAGTTTTATTAACATTAATCAACAATAATTACATTAATCAATATTCTTAACATTAATCGACAATATTTAACATTAATAAACATTATTAATCATTAATCAACAATGACTAACATTAATCAATGTTATTAACATTAATTGACAATAATTAACACTATTACTAAATCGTCTTTCATTACCACCTAATTTACTTTATTATCTTATTCAATTATTAAACCAAAATTTACTAACTCGACGTATTAACTTAATCTCCTAGTTAGATAAGTAGTAACAATGTAATTAATGCCTAAACATTATAGTTCAGTTTTATTTCACGCAATTTTTAAATATGTAGGCGAGTTATGTAAGCGTAGCTACTGCTTACATACCTCACGTAAGTTCACTAACAATAATAAATCGCACACATCAATCAAAATCACAAAATTTATTGTTTACTGACATAGGTTTAAACATAGTTTGCGAGGTACATTCTTTTACCGGAAGACATCTTATTAAGTTACGACAATTCATACATTATCGAATTACGACACATAATCAATCAAAGGTTTTCCAACAAACACAGTTAGATCGCATTTTCTTTTCAGCTTCAAGTTACACCTATCTACCTACATCATCTACCTAATCACAACTAACTTCCACACCCTATCCTTTCCTCTGTTGGACTACCCTGAAGTGTCAAGCCATGACCGAATCCAGCTAGAACCCGTAAGCGGAAGTGTCGACTACATCGACCAAGCTTCCCCAGTAGGCAACCACCAGTCATCATCACAAACCTTGGGGAGCGCGCCGTAGCACAGCCCTCCCATGACTTTGGGTTTCGGGGATAAACGGTGGGTAAATCCTCCACCCCCCTAATGGAACAAGGGATTATGTCTACCTGGCATAATAACTGCGTTGCACCTGTACTCGGTTTGTCATCGTATAACCAATCTGGGCGGTTGAGTTTCCTGAAACCCTACCCCACCCATACATCATAATAACAGCATAATAATCATGCGAAAGTAAATAATGCATCACCTGCATACCGTTTATCTTTCGGAGTCCATGTCCCCGAGGCTCTCCCACCTCGTAGGATACAGCTACCACTTAGCCATTTTAACCTGTAAGTCAGTCCTCGACATACAATCTCGAATATCGTGCACAAATCCTCAACATGTACACATACATTTCGTCATAGCATAACCACAATAATCAATTCATTATTTTCACCATGCACCTGGTATAACATTCTTTCGTTCAACAATAACTTTAACGGTATCCACGTACCCATCATTCCTTAACTTGCATATATGAGACATAACTAACACATGATACATATCTAACATGACTATGTATCCTAATACTAACATCACACACACACACATATATATCGGCCAAACAATAGAACCACACGTCCACAGTGTCATCAAACCAATGAAGTCTCATAATCAAGCAAATACAACATATAATAATAGTCTAGGTAGTAATGTCAAAATGGGGCGTTACAGCTAAGAGGTTGATTCTTGCAATGGTAGCATTGATGACATAGGGGGATCAAAGGACTGGATAATGCAATTTAATTATATCATTTTCAATTCAAATGAAATGTCCAATGATTTCGTCAGATAATGAGCTAATAACTTAAATTCATTAAATTAAAAAAACAACAAATAGCAATCGGGTCAGGGAACGCAATTATGGCAACAACTCTTTTACCATAGTCATCGATATCACTTAAGAACTTGGATGGATCGTCTATAGTCCAACAAATATTGGCATAAAGAGATGCCACTGCATTTATAGTCCAACAAATATTGGCATAAACAACAACTCAAGCCATTAGCCATTAGAAAAAGGTGCAATAGATTTATTAAAAAATACATCAAGTTAGGGTAAATTGGGGCCATCAATTTTTTAATTTGCAATATGCATTAAATGATGCAAATATATTTTAGGTATTAAATGTTAAAAATCTTCGGATAGTCCACATTTCAGAAATGGGTTCAAGCGCAGGATGAGTGGATATTTGTGGTTATTGACTTTGACACAGGAGGCTTACCGCATTACCATGCAATATGCATGCATGACATTTGATAAAATTCCAATTTGTATAGAAACTCTAGAACCGTCGACATCGCAGGCAACTAAGCGGTGTTGCTTTTGTTTTATGCTTTGGATGGCATTCAAGTCATTTCCAATGTTGTTGATGCTGGTTCCGCGGTTTTTATAGTTGTTAATGCTGGTGATTTTTCCCATCCGCAGTGGTTCTAAACTCTTCCAATTCCCATTTTTTCCCACCCTAAGCGAGAAAATAAATGCCATTGCGTTTATAGTCCAACAAATATTGGCACAAACGACAAATCAAGCCAAATGACAACTCAAGCCATTAGGAAAAGACGTTGTAGGTTTATTAAAATATACATCAACTTACGGTCAATTGGATCCATCTAATTTTTTAATTTGCAACATGCATTAAATAATGTAAATATATTTTTGGTATCAAATGTTAAAAATCTTCTCGCAGTCCATGTTGCAAAACGGTTTCAAGCGCAAGACGAGTGGCTATTCCTGGTTGTTGACTTTGAAACAAAGGGCTTACGGCAATACCATGCAATGTGCATGCATGCCATTTGGTAAAATTCTAATTTGTATGGAAACTCTAGCATTGTTGAGGTGGCAGGTAACTAAGCGGGGTTGCTTCTGTTTTATGCTTTGGGCGCCATTGAAGTCATTTCCGATGTTGTTGATACTGGTTCCATGATTCCTCTAGGTGTCAATGTTGGTGATTTTTCCCATCTGCAGTGGTTCTAAACTCTTCCAATTCCCATATGTTCCCACCCTACCCGGTAACTTAGGGCCTTGGATTCATATGGTTAAGAATCAATATGTGATGGATGTCCGTATTGTCTTCCACAGCTAGAGAGATCTCACAAATATATCTGGTTTATTCCATCACGACAGCATTCGAAAACACAGAACGACATTAATAGCTTGTTACTTCCCGTATCTTTTTGAACTCGGGATACTTCCGTCGCATCAGTTGAAGGAGGGTGAAAATAGAGATGCAAAATGAACAAATTTATAATTTTGTGATTTCAACTCGCTCCTGAAGTTGTTTTTGCTATTTTTTCTTGTGCCTACTGCATTCTCCTTATATCAGGTATCAGATATTTATTTCTTCTTTTCTTTCTGAGCAATATATGACAATGAAAGAGAATTTATTTCTTTCAATATAGTTATCAAGGGTGGGGCAGATCAATTTGGACTCAAATTTTGTACCCTTTGCTGGGTCTGGAAAGGAAGATTCATTTCTAGGTTTCCTGCAAACAATTTTTGTTACATATCCTATGTCAGACTCTGACGCTTATCTATTCTATCTCAATCCATGGATGTTGTTGATGGGTTGTTCAAGCTCTCTTCTGAAGACTAAATTTACATATTCTTAGAACCTTAATTGAACCATGTTTTGTAAACTTTAAAAAAATTCAGTGTTTCTGAAATGTTTTAGATTTAAAAGCACAATTTAAATCATATTTTTATACAGAGCTGATTTCAAGTTTCTTCATGTTACTCTGTTCTTAAGCCATTGAAAACAAATACACCACTAACAAATACAGGAAAAAAACGCTGTGTTTTCTTTTTACTTATAAATTGCAGGAAAAACTGCAAAGGCATACCTGGTCCAGCAATGACACTTGAAACCGACGGAAAGCAACAACTACAGATATCGTCGGAACTGAGTAGACAACAAGAGAACTGAAAATGATAGAGAAGGTTGAAGCAATAATGCCGATAAAACCACCAAAAATCCACCATGAATGATAGGCGGCCATGCCCAAATAAATCATGAACATAACTTGTCCGTAGAGAGAGACGGACGTTGGGAAAACAACCGCATTTAAAAAGCAGAGACGGGCACGAAACCTCCACCTCGAACTAAACATAGAAGCCAACCGACATAGTCGAAATACAGAGGAATAGCAACACCGCGGCCCTGTCAACAATGGAGCCATGGACGGTCGACCCGTGCCAGCTCACCAACTCCATGATACGTCCAGGTTCAAAACCCTCTCCCATAATGACTGAAAGGCGGCCGTAGATGCAATAAAAACCATCCCGTGAATCAACACTTCACGAAACCTGCGCACTGAAACACCGCAGACGAAGGACACGAAACCTGCGCACTGGAACACCACAGACGAAGCACAACCCAGACCATGCCAAAATTTAAGACGTCGTGATGCCATCGTGTCGCCGGCTCCTGGGGCACAGGAACCGAGGCACGTGTCACCGCGCACGGTGCCAATCAGAACCAAGAAAAATAGCACATTAACAATTTCAAAAAAATTAATTTCTTGAAAACAAAGGTTCAACATTGCCCAGAGCCTACATTGATCAACAGGCACCCCAACTAATGGCCCCGACCAAAAAATACATGTCGGGGACATAATAAGTGGCGTTTGTTATTGATTTTTTAATGGTTTTTATTATTTAAAAAAAAGTATATTATATATTAATTATGTTAAAGGTGTTTTTATTGTAAAATCGATTTGCAAAGCACTATGTTAGATTCCTGGTCTTTTAGGTGAATAGATCAACGCCACATGCAACGCCACATGCATCAAGAATAATCATCCAATATTGAAACACAATGTGCATTAGTTTCTTGTGTGTTGTAAAGTTTTGTGGTTTGCAAATGTCGTTATACATTGCACCTAGCGCTAGCCATCGTATTTGCTTACTTGTATCTACATGTGACTTCATCCCTTTATTAAATGTATGCCTGCTCCTCATGCTTGTCCCATAATTGGGAACCTAAACCTCATGGGGAAACTACCCCACAGATCCTTGGAACGACTCTCCAAAACATACAACTCCTCATGTATAGCAGACTCGTATCTGTGCCCTACGTGGTTGGCACCTCGGCTAAGATCGGATGGAAATTGCCCTAATATTGATCGGTGGAGAGACAATGAAGTTGATTTTCCATGTTGTTTGTGGCTCAACTTGTGGATCCAATCCACTTTCTATTTGGAATGGTATTTGGGTTTTGTATCCCTTTGCATTATTCTATCGTAGTTGCCTAATCTTAACTCCATAGCAAGTCTCTCTCTCATATGCTATAATTGCAATCACCTACTGCACTATGGTCTGGGGTTTGTCTATAAGCAAGCCTAGACCCTTGGGCATATCTTATGAAAACCTACAGTCCAAGATGAGCACTGCAATAGCATTCTTAGTGTTGAATTCATTGGGAATTATTGCTTTTGCCTTTAGGTCTCACAATCTTTCTCTGGAAATATAGGTACTTTACTCTTGTAGTACGGTAGCGTAGACTTGTATTTAATTTTGATTACTTATGTTTTCCTATTATATATAGAAGATTACAAGTTAATAACTTACCATATTGATGATCATTCTTTTCTATGAGGCTTACAAGGAAATTCTATCTGAGAATACAGGCCACTCTATCATCCAGTCTCAAGCATCTTGCCTTTGTACGAATGTGGAGAGGAGCAAAGGTTGCTTATTTACTCATGGTCATGTGCTTGTTCCCCATTGCAATTGGACGTTACTAAGCTTATGGAGATTTTGTAAGTACCAATCACTTGCCTTCTCAAACTCATATGTGAGTAAAATTATAAACTCTCTATGTTTCTATATTTTATTGATCTATTTTATGGCAATAAATCTCATGATGTTGATATATTTCTTCTTAGTTTGTCATGCTAAGTTGCTCCTTCGATGTCCTCTAAACCTACATCATTCAAAATTTTGTTGTTAATTGGTTGGTATCATCTATATTGGTGTGTATGTCAATTGTCTATAAATAGCATTGTATTTTACCATTATGGAGTATCATAAACTTACTTTAACTAGTGTTGTTTTGGAATTTTCTATTTGTTACTTAATTGATCCTCTTTTGTAGCCATATTTAACTTTGTATATAATTTGTTCTTTGTGACACCGGCAACAAAAAGACAAACACGTTCAAGAAAACCATGGTTGAAGTTGTTGCTTTATAATTGAGGAATTTGATTCCATTGTCCCAGGTGCATTTTAGGTTGAGGCTTATTGAATTGATACTATGGTCAGCTGTTGATAAATGCACTTGCTTTATCACGCTAGACATATAAGATTCCTCTCATCTTAGTTCATTATATGACCTCTATTTAACATTTTCATTTTCTACTTTCATTGGGCATGTCACTGTCAGGATTTCTCTATCACGCCAAAAAAGTATTTTTTTAACTATTAAAGTGTGTCCTAAAGAATTGTATCCCAGTGACCCCTTATTTTGGTTGTGATATTAATAAGTCTTCTTCGCTTTTGCCACTAGTTAGGTTAGTCTAATATTGTGAGTTTTTCATCCAAACCTAGTGTTCTAATAGCTCTTGTTGGACTTCCAATGTTTCCATAATTCTTGTTGGAACCAAACATCCTTTTTATTTATTACACATTTGTAGTTCAAAACATTCCAAGCTAAAAAGAGGTTTCCAAAAGTATTTTTATGCTTAAGTATTATGAATCCAAAATTTCCACTCTTATAAAATGTTGTGACCTTTACACCAAATGAAAGGCAGACGCACATAAATTGATACCCTGTAATTTAGAGTAGTAATATAACAAGAGGCACATGGTGGCAATGTCCCCAACATTGCGACAAGTTGACTTGATAGTAAACTTAAGGAAAACAATTTTGTAGTAGTGAATTGAGCATGTTATGTCTTGTTTGATGTGAATTGCAAGTAATGCATAGAAAGCCAATAACCATAAAGCATGTAATCCAAGCAAGATGATAATAAAGATAAATCAACTTCAACAAATATAATGCAATCTTTGAAAACTATAAGAAAGGAGAAAGAATGTATGTGCTGCTATTTTTTTTATTGGAATAGAACTATAAACTAATTGTCAAAAGACAAATTCGCCAACTAGCCAATGCATGGTTCTCACAAACCCCAATGATGTGACCTCACTTGAAGGCTATTTCTTTTTTATAAGTTTAAGTTTGTCATGGCTTGACTTGAAGGCTATTTCTTTTTTATACTTTAAAGAGTTCTTTTGCAATTAAATTTGAGTACATGATGACGTATATAATTATATTTTTAAGTGGAGATTAATGTTCAAGTTTAATGTTTTGGTTTTTTTTCTTCTTTTTTGAAATAATAAGCTTTGGGAATTAAAAGTTATTAATAGATTAAATTTTTACTCTTGATGAGAAGTGAATGTTACATATGCAAAACCATCTTTAGCATGTTGTCGGGAAAAATAAACAAGAGACAAATGTTGTTGGGAAAAATAAACAAAAGACAATGATATGTCATTATCCAAGGAATTTCAATCTCTACACATAAAAATACAATGCACTTGTATCTAAAGTTTAAACCATTAAAACTTAATAAAACCTACTCATGGTAATGGTGAAGGGAAATTACACGTAAAATTATTGGTTACTTAAAACTGAAAAGCAATTAAAAATATTATGACCAGTGTTCTCGTAAATAAGAAATGATACCACGGGTTGGTGTAAGGCCATCCATGCTTGTCTTTTCTACAAAAATGCATGTTACTAGGCGATGCCATGTTAAGGAGCCAAGGAAAAACTTAATTTTGATATATTCAATCTCGTTATGTTATTAGCTTTTAAATAAGTCCATTTTGAGATTTTGGTTCAGGATCTGTATTATGCTTTTCAAAGGTTTTGTACTCATATTGAGATTGGCATTTTGAAGAATTTGATACCTCTAAGCTTAAATCATATATAGGAATTCAATCAATTTCAAGTACAGCGGAAGAGTGAGGATGGATTTCCTTTACCTGAGCTATAAAATATGCCATGAATATGCTTTTAGTTCAAATTAAATGAATGGAAAAGATGGTAAGAAGAATTACAGGTGACATTTTCTATGAAAAAAGTTAAGATTCCAATGTTTTCCGGTTTTTTTAAGAGAGCTCAATTTCAAATTAAATGAATTGAATGAAAAAACCCATGTCTTAATTCTAGAAGAAGAATGAATTAGAGGTAGTATTTTGTGAACAGAAATAGAGGAACGACTTCAGGGTTTGGTAGCTCTCAAGTTGAATTTTTTCAATAGATATGATTTTCAAAAGAAATGAATGAAAAGGCTTAGATTGATGGCTTAGTCCTGGAAGAAGAGTGAACTAGAGGCAATGTTATGTGTCCAAAAAGAGCAAAGAATCCAAGGTTAGATATCTCTCAAGTGGATTTTTTTCAAAAGCATAGGTAGTATTTTGTATGAAAGGAATAAGATTCCAAGGCAGAGCTTAGTCATAGAAGAAGATTATAGGTTGTATTTTGCATGAAAGGAATCAAACTCCAAGGCCATATGGTTTTATGGTCTAGTTCTTTTGAAAGATTTAATATTATGAAATCAGACATGCCACAAGAAATAGAGAATTTTGGAAGAGTCCTTAAGTCACTGAACTATAATTTCTAACAAATGAAGAGGTGAGTGACTTTAAATTTGGCCCATTTCTTTGTGCAAAGCAATATACAAAGTCAAAGTTGAGACCATTGCTAATTGACTTTAAATTTGGCCCATTTCTTTGTGCAAAGCAATATACAAAGTCAAAGTTGAGACCACTGCTAAGTGTTAATCTAGGAGGAGCAAAACCATGTTAATCATGGGTAAAGGTTGTATTGTTCAATTTAAGACTGTGTAGTCTGCTTGCAAGTTGTGAAGTGAGGATGAGGACAGAGTAAACTCTAAGTAACTTTGATGGTACAAAAATACCCCTCATTAAAAACTTTGAGATGGGCTTGGAGAAATATGTAAAACACAACAATCATGAATTTTCCACTGACAAAGCTCTAGGGATCTTCGTCTAGCTAGACCGCCTTACGTCTCTGGGCACAACAAAGGAAAAATGCATATTCCTTAAAGTTAATTGGAGCCTCACAACCCAAGAGCGGAAATTATACAATGTATACCTGTTGTCATGGCATCTCTGGCTACCAAGCAAAATTGATTGACAATCCCAAGGATTCCTATGGTATCAAGAGCCCAAGGATTTGAGTAATCTCCCCGGTTACCATCCGGCATCAGAATGGTCCAACCATTTGTGATGGATTTGTCTATAGAAGCTATTAGGGCTCCTCCGTCAGGCTGATAAACTACAAAAACATTCACATTACATTATGCCATTAACGCTCTGAATTGTTCTGAAAAACTCAGACAAATTAGAAAAAAGAAGAAAAGAGAATATATTTTACCATAATGGGACGCTCAACCAATGTGCTGGAGATGATAGAAAATGATCCTGCCCTTCTCGTGCATTGCATCCACCACTTTTCTCCAGCCTTCCACCTACTCCTCCAAGAATATCTCGAGCGAGTTTGGAAATCTATGCATACACATAAACTCTCAGCAATCAGTATATTCATTCTTCTTGATCATGATTCGTCTGCAATGAACAGTACATAACTAAAACACCATTACTCGATTCCTTCTTTGCACACAGTCACGGCTTCAGAAATCAAGAATCTGCCTTGGTTGTTCTTTGAGAATAAAATGTGACATGGGCCGGTTGGGGAACGTTGTTGAGCGCTTTGCATCTAGTCATAGGCGCCAGAATGACCCTATATTTTGTCCATTGGTTAGTATACTAGTCATCTATGGTAGACAAAACAAAAGATTTTTTTTGTGAAGTGGTTACCGGGAGAAATTGGGTACCTGTGAGCAAGCTCAAAAATGGAAATCTTTAAGGGCAACAAGATATCAAGTCTTGAATACTCCGTTGATAGGGTCATATCATTTGATTCCTTTATTGTTTTCTCTATATTTGGAGTCGGTTCAATAGCCCTTTGTGTTTTTTGCAAATCTTCACCCATATTTGCATTACTCATTGCCATTGTTGGTAGAAATTTGGTAGCAAGGTCTATAGATCGAGAGATATACTTGAGCAAACAAATATGTGTGATTGCAAGATGTGAGGGCATCACTTCTCGTTGAAGAGCAAATGGGGAGGAATAAAATGAGCAAAGGACTCAAAAACTGGGTTTTTGTGAAGGCTATGGAATGGCATAGAGAGAGACACATGGACGTCATGCAAGCTCGACCCTCATACAAACCCATCGGAACATCTTTTCAATAAAAATTAAAAGCTATTTTTTTACTAAAGGGTTGTTAGAGTTGCGCGACAACTGTAGTCTTACGGGTTTGATGTTCTTATGAATCGACTATGCATACAACATTGCCACGCTCTTGCATGCATGAATTGTATCGACTGCAACCAAGGAGGGCCTTCAGAGTTGTTAGAGCATACATTAAAACATGCTTGGCGTGCACCTACTTCCACATGGTGGGAAACACATAACGAGGAAAACGTCATCCTCAAACAACCAATAACAGTTTCAATAATTGTTATTTTAAAAATAAAATTCATATTCCTAAGTTTAGGCTATAGTCCAGCTTGAAAATTTGACAATCAGAGCTGAACTAATGTCCTTGGCCAAAAAGTATATGTGGGGGACATAATAATGTCCAACATATAGCAAAGTTGGACAATATTTTTCAATACAATATATTTCCAAATTCCATCTATGTGGTAGATTAGTTCAATTGGGAACAATGGACGAGTCAATGATTTTCAACATTATGTTCTTTTAGTGTGAATCTCGTAGAGTTTTTAGTTTTCTTATGTTTTCCCCATAGAATAGATGAATGACATTATGCCATATATAAGATATGAAATCATGAGTAAAAAGTAGAAGGCTACACTGGAAAATGATGCATTCTGTCAAGCTAGAAAGCATCATTTTCTAGCAATAATTCTTGTAATCAATTATTACAAAGGACTATTTGTAATCATTGCATGCACATCCAATGAACAAAATATAGAAGCGTGGTAGATTTTTCCATAGGGATGAATGAAGCATTGATGCGAGCAATGTGAAAAGGCTAGGGATATTATTAACCATCCTGATCCATTTCTCAACCTTTTGTTTTTACTTGTAAACCCAAAGCCTTAGCCAAGCTTAGAAATAGTTAGGATTAAACTTATCCTCGATCTCACATATCAATAGAAATATAAGTAGTTGTGTAATCAATAAGAAATAGGGATAGTGATTACAACCATGGCAAATTTTAAGATGGCTTAGCTAGCACACACTAGCTCATTTCTATCACGCAACTCCATGTGCCTTATTTTTTGTAGATGCCAAGTATTCTTATGAATAGATATATGTGTCAATGTTTCAAAATGAAGTTGCCACATACCTAAACACCTCCATTTCCTAGGCAGTTCTCACTGCCATTAGATGTTGAATATATAAATTGTTGTTTAGTTAACAACTATCTCAAGGGATTTCCTTTATTATTATTGTATGTATGTAGTGTCCAATACATTAAACAAAAAAATGATGTTCATAGACAAACATTTCAAAACATACAACTTGCAAGAACATTGAATTATATTGATCATCATTCTTCACTCGAGTTGGTGTAATTTCTTGAGTTGTTTGCATGCCTCATTTCTTCATCACTTGGGTTATTTTACCCAATATTTTATTTATTGGATTGATTTTGTTCCTCTTCATTTTCCATTGACAAACATAAAAATAAAATGTAATGAGTATTTTTTTTCCACTGAAAAGAAACGACATTTTCATATCTAAGAAGCATAAAAATGCTATCTTGAAATCCATATGCACAATTGCACGTGTCTTCATTTTCCATCAAAACTTCCTTAAAACTTGATAAACCCTAGAATTTTACAACTTAGTTTCATCACTAACTGAAATTTTCCACCTTGCTAGTATTCTATTGGACAGGATCTCATCCTTCTCTATCTTTTAGGTTTCAAAGATTATTCTTCAATGCCCTCTTTTGATTTGGGGCCTTCTTCTCATACATGTTTGTCAATGTATCAAAACACTCCTTTGCGGTCTTCAATGGAGTGATCACATACATCAAATTGTCCTTTAACGAATCATAGATGATCCGTTTGGATTTAGATTGGTTCTTCTTGAAGTTGATGTGCCCTGCATTAGATGTAGGCTCCTCCACCACAGTGGAAACCTAGTCATCCAAGTCATGTTCCTCCAAGATGTTCAACATGCTCACCTCCCAAGTGTTGAAATTCGAAGTTCCCTCAATACGGTCTTCCGGTCAAATAGAGATCTATGCCATGGCTCTCATGTATTGTGCTCAACTCCTCGGGATCTACATAGGCTCAAGTTTGCTTGACAAATCTTAGCTCCTTCACGCCCTGAGCTCTGATACCATGTGAATTTTTGAGCAAATATGATGAGCTTTGAACTTTAAAACCTTAAGTGCGGAAATATTGAATACTTGAATTAATAAACCATTCAATCACATGAAACATCCAACCATAACCCAAGATGTACCACGGGGAAAACCCTCAAAACAATGAGGATGAAAAAACCCAACAAATCTTCAGAGTATAATTATGATAGATAGCAGAGAATGTCTTTTACAGCAAGCAACCCCGGTGCAAGTACAAAGCAAGAGAAAGATAAATAAGAGAGACTCAGAATAATATCCCGCAGAAAGAAAAGTGCCTTGCTTTCAAGAGAGAAGAGAATTCACTTCACATTGAATTCATCAATCCTGTATAACATATTTATATATTCTTCTCATGCATCGACTTCTATTTTTATCTTCTGACTTTAGGATGAACTCGCCCTCCATCTGGATGCATCAATCTTGCATGAAGGAGTGCGCTCCACTTCTCATGCAATGCATTCATTCATTGAACTATCTCTTAGGATGAACTCGCCCCTTAACTAAAAGCTTAACCAATTAATTAGGTGGCTAACTTAAGTGTCGTTATGCAAGTGTTGCAACTCAAGTGTCGTCTTTTAGTTTAACATAAGTGTCGTCGTGCAATAACACTTAGTTAACTAGATATTCTTTGTTATCACTTAGTTAAATCTCTTAACTGATTCTTTCTTGTTAACATCACTGTAGTGATTAATTTGAGTTCTCCTTTAATTAACTCAGGCGTACATTGTGGCTTTAACTGAAGCTTAACAATTTGAGTTCACTTCGTCCTCTCATGAGCAATTCGAATTCTCTTGTTCTCTATGCATTTATATTTATCTCTTATCTTTACTGCATGGTCAATATGTGTTAACTTTAATTATCTATCATATCATATTATACTCGTAATATTTTTCAAATGTTGTGATCACATTATATTACTCTCGAACCAAATGATCATATGCTAAAGTAATTCACTCTAGAGGTGACCAATCTCTAAAGGATACTTAATAGCAATCAATGACCATGGTTAGTAATACATCACACAACCCTAATGCTTCTACGTTCAAAGCATCTACCTCTATAACTAGAGGTCCACCCCATGGGTACCTACTATAACTGGAGGTCCACATGGGAATCTGACTTGACACACAAGTCCTGAGCCTTGACCAACAAGACTTTACAACATCATCACTTTGATACGTCAAAGCATTCACCTCAACACATGAGGAATAACCTTTTACAACTGAAGGCTTAGTCAATCTTGAGTCCAACTCAAGAATCTACTCCAAGTTCCTAAGTCTAAATCAAGCTCCCTACCTCAACACGTGAGGCCCAATCCTGACTACACAAGATTGGCTTGGAGAATGACTCGTGATGTTGTACATTTAACAAAACAATCTACTCATATGATTTAAGCCATTGGAGGACACCATTCATCATGACAGACATGCACTCCTTTTTGTTTCTGCAGTTACTATTAAGCAGTTTAAATACTATGTGGAAGTTTCTCATGGTTAAACAAGCTACCCGAATGATTGAAGCCATAGATTTTTTTACTTCCAAGGTTGTCATAGTGCTTGTAAGTGATAGCACATGAAAAATTATTGGCATAGATTTCAACATTTGAAATGAAATGAAGAGACCAAAACTACCTGACACTACCAAATCAAACAACAACACAAATAATCCCAAAATTGCCATGTGGAATTATTGCCAATCACAATTAGCAGAAACTATACATGGATCAATTACCAACTACACAAGATCTTGCAACAGAAACGTCAAAAATGCAACAAGATATTCCAATTATAGACCCGTTGTCCAACATTTGAAATGATCGAATTACATTGCAAATAAATAAATCAAATAAAGAAGAGGCCACGAAGTCTTACTACATTTCCAAGGGGCACACCATTGAGAAAAGTGGAATTCCTTCTCGATGAATCCCTTACATCTCCGTCCGCTAGTAGGGCGGCAACCTGCTGCATAGATTCTGAAAGTTGAACCAAATTTTCCATTGCTTTCAATGAATTTTCTACTTTTACGAATCTATCATTGATCGAACCCTAGCCTTATCAAGTTTTCCCTAACAACTCCAGCTCTAACAAGATCCCAACTCTTGTTTTCGCAAAAATATTAGAAGTATCGCAAACAATATCGACTGATTCGTTGTCAGATTTTGATCCATATCCCTTCCCTCTCAATCCTATTGTTTGGCATACTGCGAAACCTCCACAACAACTGCTTCCAAGAACCAGATTTTAAAAATACAGCTTAATCCTGCGTGGAAAAACAATAAACCCTACCTGAGACTGAACGATTTCCACCAATATTGACAGCCTAACCACGAATCTGTAGCTCATTCCATAGTTTATTCATTGCTACTCGTTTGTGGAGATGAACGTAGCAATTGGATAAAGGGGGTGGATGAGAATCAAATCCTCTTAGCAGGCCTGGAGCGCCAGCTAAACCCTCACAAGATTGTTCCCTTTGAAGGTAATGTTGTTAGTATTCTTAGTCATTTGAATACATACAAAAAGATTGAAATGAAATTATGGAGAAAACATATTGAAATGAAATCATGGAGCAAACATATTGAAATGAAATTATGTAGAAAAAAGTGAGTGGAGTTTGGAGGGAAATTAAAAAAATATAGGAAAATTAAATCAATTAAAAAATAGGAGGATTTTCTTCTTCTTTTTTTTCAAATAAGTGCCCATATTTGTTAACCTTTTAGTGTGTAGAAATCAAGTGGAATGGCACCACATTACTACTTTTATGGATTGAAGAACCCAATTTATCAAGTAAAGACACTGGATGTTATAAAACTCCAATAGCTACTTCGGTTGACCTCTTTTAAATGATAATGAGAAATTAACTATAGCTCGGAAAGGATTAATCCCAAATTTTAGTGGTTTAGTGGATAATTATTTCCTAGATTAGATTGTGGTTTAGTGGTAAATCGGCGGGATTATTATAGTTAATTCATGTGTGATTTTCAATGTATATGTACGTGAGAATTTTCAAAGTGACATTTTAAAAAAAAGTTGTTGCATAGAGAGTAACGAGGTGCTTTAGAAATCAATATGGGGGACATGTTTCAACAGGAAAAAAAAACATTTTTCTTGCCATTCATATAGAATCAACAATATGGAGGGCATGTTGTCACGAACATAACATATGTGACAATAACAAAAATTAAATAAATTTATTTGGGAGTATATGTCTACTCAATTTTAAAATTTACACAAAAAGTAAAAAAGTAAAACCAACATAGATGCATCTTAAACTTGGATCTATCAAGCACCTAGAGGGATCAAATAGCTTGCGGTGTAAATTTTTTGTCTTAAAATTTTCACACATCAACAAAAATTTTACACCTTGAGAAATTTGATCCCTCTTAGTGTTTTATAGATCCAAATTTAAGATGGATCTACTCAATGATGGAGAGCATAGTACTTACTTTAGTCTTCATTTACCCTTTCCAATCCAGTGATTGAGAAAAATAAGTGTATGATGCTCCCTTTAATGCTCTAATGATCCAGATTTAATATGGATCTATTTGACAATGGAGAGCAGAGTGCTTAATTTAGTCTTCATTTACCCTTTCCAACCCAGTGATTGAGACAAATCGGTGTCTATTGCTCCCTTTAATGCTCTAATAATGCAAGTTACTGTTCCTCATCTAGAGGAACGGTAACTCACCCAACTCAATAATGAAACCAAATAGAGTCCAGGTTTCCTCTTTTTGACAAACCAACGATCTCACTCAAGCACTTACACTTTTTATGTGTTTTCTAATGCCTAAATTGTTGTCTCTCACATTGATTTTTTCATAGTTTTCATGAATACATAGGTTAGAATGTTGATAAGTACTTTTTGGACTTGCAAGGAAATTGTTCTATGCAATACCTGAGGCGTATTGTCACATACAATGCTTCCTTTCCCATTGGTTCATTCACAAGCCAATAAATATCCCAAATTTATGGACAACAATAAAGATTACTCTTCACTCTTGTAACTATGCACTCAACCTCTTGAGGCAAAACATTGAGCATTCAACCAAATAGAGCTTCCATACCTCCTTGCATTTATATTCTTGGTCTCTAATTAATTCATTATTTGAATAACATCCCTTCTCACTAGTGAATGAGTTTAGGGCATGAGATTGACTAAGTTATTTATTATGATGAATGAGGGCATTATTGGTATTATGTGATTTATTCCAGGGTTTTGATTAAGGCCGAGGGTGGTTAACAAATTAAGATTACAGAGCCATTGAAGTTTTTGTAAGCTGTAAGGTGAATCGATCAAAGAACAAGCGAATGCATCCTTTTCAACTGCAGAGCTATGAGCAAAAAAATGGGTGGTAAATGAAAAATATTTGTAGATAAATATTTATGTAATTTATCTACAGATGATTTGTGGCTTTCTAGCATTTTCTATAACAAAAAAAATCAATAAAAAACAATGGAATAATACATAGCTTTTGGATAGAGTTGAGATTTTTCTTGTGGGGGTTTTATCATACCAGATAAAGATAGAATGCCAGGGGAATAAGATCTAAAGCACTGCAGCCTTGAGCTGAAACTCCACGAAAACTATAGAGACAAACGAAGGGAGTAGTTCCGGTGATGGATAGATGTTGAAGTGATGGATAGATGCAAAGGTGCAGACGTGATAGATGGTAAAAACAACAATTGTTGCGAATTGTTTAAGTGAAACCATACCATACCCATATGGTATGCCCAACCTGATGATTCACCTATCTTCTTTCATGGCCAATCCGTTATGGCTCTGTATGTCTCCTTCCTTTACTAGGTCCTTGCATATGGATTATTTGGGTATAAAATTGTAACTCTCGAGTCACAAAACAAGAAGCAAATAGTGGGGGAGATAAAATTTGCAAAAGGTTTAATGGGTTCTCAGAAGGGAAGAGATCAAGGATAATTCTTTTTATTATTGATTCTCTAACTTTGAAGGGATACATTATGGCCATTGAAGCCATTCAACTAATGGTGAATGGTAAAATCCCATCATTACGTTACGATAGAAAATACAAACTTGGAATAAAAACAAACAACAACAATCCCAAACCCTTATGGCAAAATCCTAAATAAGCAAAAAAAAGAATGAAAAAATTATTAACTAATTAGACTATCTAGTCGTATTTTCTATCCCATGACTAAATTAATCATATTTATTTATCCCATGACTAAATTAATCATTTATTTTAGTCATTTTTAGTTGTGGTCACTTAAAATTGCCCAAATTTGGTCATATTTCACTTAAAAACACTGTGGTGACCAACATTTTTTGTTGTTTAGTCATTTATTTCGCATGGTGACCAACGTTTTTGGTCGCTTGGTCATTTATCACCCATTTTTCTATTAGTGATAGTAAGCCATGAAGAAACATGCTCAATCATGGTTAACTATAGTCGACCATGGATGACCAACATTGGCCATAGTTAACCACGAACAACCATAGACAACAATGCTCAACCATGAATAACCATGGTTAACCATAGTCAACCATGGTCAACTATGAATAACCATGGCCAACCATGGACAAGCATAATCAACCATGAACAACCATGGTTAACCAACTAGAGGCAACCATAATAAACAATATTCAATTAGGGTTAACCATCGCCAACCATGGTGAACAATCTAGGGTCAACCATATTTAACCATATTCAACTAGGATCAACCATTGTCAAACATGGACGACCATACTAACCCATATTCAACCACACTCAACCATACTAAACCATTGTCAACCATGTTTAACCAGGTAGGATCGATCATAGTCAACCATGGCCAACCATAACCAACCATGAACAACCATGGTAAACCGTAAACAACCATAGTCAACCATGCTTATCCATGAACAACCATAATCAACCATAATCCACCATGAACAACCATTATCAACCATGAATAAGCATGGTCAACCATAATCAAGCATGAACAACCATCGTTAACCAAATTCTACCATAGTCAAGCATGGTCAACTATAGTCAACCATGGGAAACCAAAGTCAATTATAATCAACCATGGTTAACCATAGTCAACCATGGTCAACTATGAACATCCAGACTCAACCGTTGTCAACCATAGGAAACCAAGGTCAACCATGTCAACCTTAGTCAGGCATGTTAACCATAATCAAATATTGGCAACCATGGTCAAGTAAAGTTAGCCACGGTCAAATAAGTCGACCCAATTCAACCATTATACAGAAGTCAACCATGGTCAACCAAAGTCAACCTTTGTCAACCATAATCAACCATAGATAACCATGGTTGATCATAGTGAGTGAACCATGCTCAACCACCATCAACCATGAACATCCAAACTCAACCATGGTTAAGCATAGTCAACCATGGTCAACGAAAGTCAACCATGTTCAACCATAGTCAAGCATGGTCAACCATACTCTACCATGGTCGACCAACCTTAATAAACCCACCATAATTAGCCACCGTCAACCATAATCAACCATAATCAACCTTAGTGAACTATAGTTAACCATAATCAACCATGGTCAATCGTAATCAACCATGGTTAGACTTAGTCAACCATGGTTAACCATAATCAAGCATAATCAACTCTAATCAACCATGCTCAACCATATTCAGCCACAATTAACCATAGTTAACCACAGTCAACTAATTAGGGTCAACCATGCTCTACCATGAACAACCATCGTCAACCATGAAAATCTAATGTCAGCCAACCTTAATCAACCCACCATAATCAACCATGGTCAACCATAATGAACCATAATGAACCATAATCAATCTTAGTCAACCATTGTAAACCATAATCATCCATGGTTAGCCTCAATCAACCATGATAACCATAATCAACCATAATCAACTATGTTCAACCATAGTCAACCACAATTAACCATAGTTAAGCATGGTTAACCAATTAGGGTCAACCATGGTTAACCATGAACAACCATTGTCAACTATGAAAATCCAAAGTCAACCATGGTCAACCATAGCTAAGCATGGTCAACGATGGTTGACCATAGTTAGCCATGGTCAACCATTATCAACAATGAACATCCACACTCAACCTGCTCAACCATAGTCTACCAAAGATAACCATGGTCAACCATAATCAAGCACAATCAACCAAAGTCAACCAAGGTCAACTATAGGCAACATTGTCAACCATGGTAGGTTGTAGTCAACCATATTACACCATGGTTAACCATTGTTAAATGCGAACATCAAAAGTCAACCATGGTCAACCATAGCCAAACATGGTCAACAAAAGTTAACCATTCTATACCAAAATCAGCCAAAGCCAACAAAAGTCAAGCATGGTCAACAATAGTAAACCATTGTCAACAATGAACATCCAAAGTCAATCTTAGTCAACAATGGTCAACCATAGTCAAGCATGGTTAACCATAGTAAACTATGTTCAACTAAAGTCAATCATGGACGACCAAAGTCAACCACAGTCAACCATGGTCAACCATCATCAACCATGAACATTGAAATTCAACCATGGTCAAGCATAGTCAACCAACTAAACGTAAAATTATTTTTTCATGCTTATTGTTATGGTTAAACAAAATAATCGCACCAATTGTTTCTTTTTAGGTCATTATAAGCATTGTAAAATTTTCATGTTATCAAAATCTCGATAACATAGTCAACTAAGGTAAACCAAAGTCAACCATAGTTAAGCATGATCAAGCATGGTCATCCAAATTCAACCATGGTAAACCAAAGTCAACCATAGTTAAGCATAGTCAACCAAAGTCAACAATAATCAAGCATGGTCAATCTTAGTCAACCATGGCCAACCATAGTCAACCATGGTCAACCATCATCAATCATGAGCAACCAAAGTCAACCACATTTAAATGTGGTTGAATTTGGTTAACCATAGCCAACCATGGTCAACCATGGTCGACCATAGTCAACCATAGACAACCATAGTCAAATAAAGTCAACCTAGTCAACCATGATCTACTATGGTCAATGATAGTGAACCAATGTCAGTTATGCCCAACCAAAGTCAACCATAATCGCCGATGGTCAACCATAACCAACCATAGCCAACCATAGTCAATCTTGGTTTAGTCGACCATAGTGAGTTATTCAACCAAAGTCAACCATACAAAGTCAATCATTGTCAACCATGGGCAACCATAGTCAAGCAAAGCAAACCATAGCCAACCATGGTCGACCATACTAAACCATGGTCAACCATAGTCAACCATGGTCAACCAATAGTCAATTATGGCCAGACAAAGTCAACCATAGTCTAACAAATTCAACTATGGTTAACCACGTTCAAACAATTTTTAAGCATGGCCATATAGCAACCATAGTAAACCATATAAAACATTGCCAAACATGGTCAGTTATGCCAAATAAATATATTTTTATAATATTAACATATATCTTATTTATAAATTTATTTATTTATTATTGTAATTTATTTATGTTTTTATTTATTTATTTATTTTATTAAATAATATTTATTAATAAAATAAATAATAATAATAAATATTGATATTAAATAAGCTCATTCGGCTCTGTGGGTGTTTACCTTACCACCCAAAAGTAATAATAATAATGTTACATATTAATAATTAATATTATTAAAGTTTATTCTCGCTAGCTCATTCGGTTAAGATGTGGGTCTCGTCAGTAGGGCGACCCAAGTTCAATTCCCCTTAAGGGTGAGCTAGTTGAGAGGAGACACCCAAAAATCCGGCCATCATAAGGGTTGGTGTGGCCTAGGCCGGGTGCAATCCCTTGGTGACTTTGATGGCTTAGATGTCCCTGGGTTGCGATTCTTAACCAATGGTTCATTGCTACTAGCCCAGAGTGATGGGCAATCGAACAAACAAACCAATTTTTTTTATTATTAAATAAGTATTTATATATGATATATAAATTTTAATATTTGTAATAAAAATGATTGTCATTTAAATGACAATTATTTTTATTAATATTAATATTAAATATTTTTTAACAATATTAACATATCTTATTTACTAATATTAATAAATATTATTATTTTATAATGATAATAATTATTTTATAATAATAATTAGTATAAAAATAAGAAGTAATATTAAATAATATTAATTCACCATTCCTTCATTTGCGTCAGCCGTCAACTAGCAACCACCACATTTTTAAAAGTGGTTGATATTCATCGGTTGGCGTATATTAACCACTTTCAAATGTGTGGCCATGGTTGATATACGTCGATCAACGAATATCTCTATAATTGAAAGAACCAAATGGACCACCAATCATTATGGGTTTTTGATAACAATTCAGTGCACAATAAAGGAGTTTCTCCACTTTTTTTTTTGTAAACTAGATGTAGATCCTTATATTACCTTCACAAAAATATACAGTGACAGAGATGTACCAGGCCCTCTCATAATCGAGAAAACAGACCCCAAAATAGAGTTGCAAACTGAGTTTAGAGCAGTCATCCTAGGAGGAAATCAGAATTTACAGAGAAAGAGTTTAACATACATACTATGATGCAGAAGTGCACTAAAGCAGAGTTGTAGAAATCTAAACAAAAAGAAAAACATACAGAGTTAAATACTGGTATAACCCGTCTGTCCAACTTGGGTAGGCTGGGTAGTAGGTTCCTTGGCGAGAGTGATCCCGAAATGGCGAGCCAGGTGCTGTTGATTGTAGAGAATCTGCTTAAGGAAGTCGACCATTTCGTCTTGCTGTATAAGAATTTCCGCTATGGCTTCATCTCTGTCTGCAAGTGTTGTGCCAAGCACCAATTTCTGGTACCAGTGGTAATCAAGAGTCTTTTGATATAGGGTAACCCTGCCCCTGCTAGACGCTGGGTCTGGAACCAGGGTCTCAAATTCACTGCGAATTTCCTCATCAATGAGGCAGCCACAGGAAACCATAACATCATGCTCAGTTCCTGAATTTCAGCCTGCGCTTTCTGCGGGATAACTTTTTTGTATATGCGAGCCTTCTCCACAACTCCGCGCATGAGGCGCATGGGTGGACCAGAGGAGGGGCTAGCTTGCTGCGCAGAGCATCGGGTGTTAGTGTTTTTGGTGGGAGACATGTTTGCTTCCACAACAAACTGACCAGAGAGCAGAGGTAGTAGTGCATCGAGGAGCGAAGAGAGCCGAGTGGGCCGAGAGAGCCGAGCGGGCCTAGAGATCTAAGAGAACCGGGAGAGCCGAGAGCATCTGGCACCGAAGAGCCTAGCGAGCATAGCACCAGACCGTTGAAGACCAGAAATCCAAGAGGGTTGTGAACTAGGGAGCCGAGTGCTTGTGAGTTGAACACCAGAGAACCAAACACCGTAGTGAACACTAGAGAAACGAACCCCGTAGAGCCAAATGCTCGTGGACCCTTTGCGCAAAACAACCGGGAGCCGAGCGTCAACAGAGCGATTGCGACGCAATGCAATGTGTTGATGGTCCAGAGCTTCATTCCTTATGTTGCTTGCAGGACAACCCCATTCATCAATTTGTATTGGAGTAATCTTGTCCAGAACCCTGAGGCGGACAGGAGCATCCCGACGGAACGGAGCGCACGTAGGAGAGGTCTAGAAGCAGGCGAGGTAATGAGCCATGGACTAGGCGACTACCGAAGACAATTAAGAGTTGGCATGGGACGCGTGGGTGGGTTGAGCCATCACGTGCTTAGCTTCGTTGCCGGATAAGGCGGGCAAGTGGACGGGCATGCAGGCAGGCATGTGGTTGGCCGTATTGGCAGGCACATGGCTAGGCCTGGGGCTGGTCACGTCCTTTTTCACCCGCCGTGGG
Source organism: Larix kaempferi (assembly GCA_027924585.1). Taxonomy (NCBI): domain Eukaryota; kingdom Viridiplantae; phylum Streptophyta; class Pinopsida; order Pinales; family Pinaceae; genus Larix; species Larix kaempferi. Next base: position 8,449,659 of record BSBM01000072.1, on the reverse strand, counting down.
GGGACATAATCGTTACTGGCAATTTCAATGAGCTGAGTTTTGAGAGGTAGCTCTCTGAAATTGAGCCAGGAGGAGTCAATCTTGTCATTGGAGGAATCGGTTCCATGATTAGCTAAATGATCAACAAGCTTGTTGGTCGTGCGACGAACATGGCTCATGCTGAAGACTTGAAAGTGATTGATATGTTCATGCAGTTGTTCTTTGAGCCACTTGAGCCTCTAGTGCTTAGATAGCTTGGTGAGGGAAGTGCCGTAGTGAATTCTGTGAGTAGTGTTGATGATGATTTGAGAGTCGCCTTCGATGGTTATCATAGGCCAGCCTTCCATGTGAGCAATTTTCAGGCCTGTCATGAGAGCGAGCAGCTCGACTACATTATTGGTGTTGGTGCCAATGCTTTCTGAAAATATGTGAATGGGATTCCCTGTAATATCTCTGAAGACCCCTTCGATTCTTGCAGGGCCAGGGTTGCCTTTAGAGGCTCCATCGAAGTTGAGCTTAATGGGTGGATGAAGCGGCGGGGACCAGTTGGTAGGAATGTGGATGGAAGGGGATGGGGATGAGTTTAAGGGATTAGAAGAGTTGAGGTTGAAACTCCAAGCTGCCAAAATACAACTTTCCTGCTGTTGACAAACAAGATTGGAGTTAGACCAAGCGCTCAGCCGCACAATCTCCTGAAGATTGGAGTGAATGCGAGAGAGAAGGCAAGTAACAGGGAGAGGGTTGTTCTAGAAGACTCTTTTGTCGCGCTCTTTCCAAATGTTCCAAGCGACGAAGTCGGGGAAAATAAGCCAAATGCAGTTTAGAATGGGATTAGCAAAAGGCCCAGAGTGCCAGTTCCGAATAGTGGCTCTGATGTCATTCGTACAATGGTCTAAACGACGAAAGATGGAGGCACCCTATTCCCATATGGTGGAGGCATAGATGCAGGTATTGATTAAATGCTCCCAGGTTTCCTCCTGCTGGTTGCATAAGACACACATTGAAGGTCCCACAAAACCCCTTTTGAGAAGCTGGTCCCAAGTAAGGATTTTTTTTCTTGCCACAAGCCAAAGAAAGGTTTTGATTTTTGACCAGAGATGAGGGTCCCAAATCTTCTTCCAAATAAGGTCCTTGAGAGTGGGAGCAGTGGGGTGGGTGAGGTTGTAGGCTTCCTTGATCGTGAAGTAGCCATTCTGTTGATGCTCCCATCTGAGTTTGTCATGCCTATCGGATATAAGAATTCTTCTGGAGTTGAGAGTGGTCCAGAAGGCTTTTTCCTCTTCACTATTGAAGTGTCGATTCTAGTTTTCTTTCGTTGTCTAGTATCTCCAGGTGTCGTTATTGGTTTGAGGTTCCCAATAATTAACAATAAGATGCTTTCTTGTTGTTGGGATTGATTCTGGATCTCTTTTATACCATTGAGTTGAAGAAGGGGAGGCATCTGATTCCAAGCATCCTCCCATAATAGAGTCATGTTACCATTCCTGACCTCCCAAATATTGTGCTTGCAAATGAGCTCTCTTTGAGCCCAGGCTGAGTTCCAGATGAGGGAACCCTTCAGGAGTGTGTCATGCCGAATGAGTTCGTGATGTTACATGTTGTCAGCATATTTGTGTAGCCAAATGTGCGTCCATGGCATGGAGGTTTCAGTGTAGCATCTCCAGAGCAATTTAGCGCAAAGAACTTCATTCAGAGTGCAAGGGTCTCTCAGACCAAGGCCACCATCAAGCTTCGGGGTACGGAGCTTTTCCCAGGCTACTAAAGCCCATTTTCTATGTTGAGTGGTGCCCCCCCAAAGGAAATTTCTCTGTAGATTGCGAATAGCTTTGAGAATATACTTGGGGGCTGCCATGACTAAGAAGAGATAGAGAGGCAAGGCTTGAAGTAAGAACTTAAGGAGGATGAGTTGGCTGGGGAAGTTAAGGGCCGTGAAGGTCCAGGAGGAAAGTTCAAGCTCGAGGGCAGTGAGAAGATATTTCCAAGAGGAGTTTTTGATGGCAGAGGAGACTAGGGGACTCCAAGGAATTTGGATGGAAGGGAACTCTTTGGAAAGCCCAGCAGTCTGGTGATGCGGTTTTGAGTTTGAAGGTGATTGTTGAAAAAGAAGATTTGGGATTTTAGATTATTAATGGTCATACCAGAGGTTGCATTGAAGGAATGAAGAATGTCCGTGAAGGATTTAGCTTCCATGACCGTGAATTTCCCCATAAGCATAGTATTTTCCACGAACTATAGATGCGAATGGGTGCTTCCATGTATGTTGATTTTAATGCCCTGTAGCTGATTGGCCGAGACCGCTGCTTTGATGCTTCTGCCCAGGCTCTCTGCTAGCAAAATGAAGAGGTAGGGGGATAGAGGGTCCCGTTGTTTGATGCCTCTGGAAGGGGAGAAGGTGGGAGAGGGATCCCCATTAACCAAGATGGAGAAGAAGTCTAAGGACACAAGAGAAATGATCCAGCTTACCCAGGGACGGGAGAAGCCAAAGGCTAAAAGGGTGTCTTTGAGGAAATTCCAGTTAGTCTTGTCAAAGGCCTTAGAGAGGTCCAGTTTAATAAGCATTCCAGGCAGGGAGGTGGATTTGAGGGTGTGAATGATCTCATGAACAATGATGATTCCATCCATAATTTGTCTACGTTTGACGTAGCCTGATTGCTTAGGGGAGATGAGGAGGGGCAACATAGGTTTGAGCTGATTGGCAATGACTTTGGTGATGATTTTGTAGATGACATTACAAAGGGAAATGGGGCAGAAATTAGCAAGGTCGACGGGCTTGTTAGTTTTGGGGATGAGAGTGAGGAAGGTGGCATTGAAGGCGGGGTATAGAGTCGGAGGTTCTGGAGGATTCAACCACTTGTCAGACATCCTCTTCGATGATGTACCAGTAATTTTGGAAGAAGTCAATAGTGAAACCACTCGGTCCCGAGGCTTTGCACGAATTCATCTCCATGACAACTGCTTCCACTTCAGCTTAAGAGATTGGACTCTCCAGGTTGATATTTTGCTCCTCCTTGATAAGATGGTGAATGTGATGCAGGATGCGTTGAGAGGCATGCGATCTGTCAGGAGTGGTTTCATTCAGGATATTTTTGTAGAAGAGAACCAATTCCTGCTCAATGTCTTCCTTATTGAGAACCATTTCTTCGGTGCTGGTGTTCAGCCTGGTAATCTTGTTGCTTTGCCTGCGTTGAATCATTGCATTTTGGATGGCTTGAGATTGGATTCCTTCAAGTTCTCCTTCTAGCCTTCTTTTCTCCTCCAGTATGTTGCCGAACTCAGTTTTGTTCTAGTGCTTAAGTTGTTTTTTTATGAATTTTAGCTTTTGTTGAAAGCGAAACATAGTGGTTCCTTCGGTCCCATTAGAGGTGTTCCACCATTCCTTGATCTTATCCTTCAAGTTAGGGTGGGTGAGCCCGAATTGTTCGAATATGAATGGTCTGCGAGCATCAGGAGCATCCCATTCCAGGTGGAGGTAGACCGGCCAGTGATCTGAACCGGCTATGGGTAGGATGGATCTAGAGAGGTTGAGATGATTCTGCAGAAGGGAATTAGATATGAGAAAGCGATCTAACCGAGACGGCACTTGGTTGTCTCCCTCTCTCCTGTTGTTCCAGGTATAGATACCATTATTTAGCTCTAGATTTGTCAGAGAGTGGTCACGAATGAAGGCTTGAAAAGCCAGGTTGTCTCTGTCCAGTCTACGAATCCCACCTTTTTTTTCATTAAGGGAAGTGATGATGTTGAAATCTCCTCCAATAATCCAGTGATTATTCAAAAGCATCTTGTTGAGCCAGGAAAGATGGTTGAGAAAATGTTTTTTTTTTCAATGAGTGGGGGCCATAGATATTCGTGATCACTCCCCTGTGAGTGGTTCCCAATAAATGGAACTAAACAGAGAGAGTATGCTAGCTGGAAAAGAAGCCTTCCATACTAATGACATTGGGATCCCAAGCAATGGTGATGCCTCCCACCACACCTTTGGCATCCATAACTGCAATATCAACGTTCTTCCAACATTTTTTGATGAATCAGTGGAGTTTGAGCTCCGTAGATTTTATTTCTTGTAGCATTAGGAGTGTAGGTTTTTCTTTGAGGATTTTGTTCTTTCAGCATTCTTCTTTTGGAATGACTTCCGATTCCCATGATGTTCCAGCTGATGAATTTCAGCTCCATTAATTCACAGGTTGGAAGATAGTGTCGATCTTGGCACTCTAGACATAATCAATTAAGTGCTCGCCCAGTTCTTGAATTAGCTGCTTATTGGGTTTTCTTCCTTTCTTCGGGATGGAATTTTTCCCTTTGGAGATTTCCTTGCGCTTTAGAATGTTCAGTCCTACTTGGTTGAGAGCAGAGGGAGATACCATTGCATCCGTTAGGGTTGGAAAGTGATGTTGCATAACTAGGGAATGATAAGATTCTTTAAACAGATCCATTTGGTGTTGAGGGATACTATGCATGTCATTCTTCCACCAAGATTCTTGTATGGCCTCCAGATCCAGTTCTCCTATCTCCATGCCATTCGGTTCAACAGGGCCACCTTCTGGGGGATCTTGGATTTGCGAAAGCAGAACATCTTTGAATATGGGGTACCAAAAAGTGCAGGGGGGCAGGTTGGCAGTGGGAACAGGGGGTTCAGAGAGGTCAAGAATTTGTTGGGCGAGGATATAAAATCTATCGTGACATTCTAGGTTGTTGGAAGTACTAGGAAATGCGGGTTTCTTCTCGGTCCTTCTGCGGTTGGTGGTTTTGGTGAAACCTTCCTCATCCTTTCTACTTTGGACCAGAGGAGGGGGGTTTGGCATTAAGAGGACATTTGTGAAAAAGATGACCATGCTCATGGAATTTTTGACATCTAAAGGGAATATGCTCATAGTCTATCAACTGGATCCATTCAGAGTCCTGGTAGGTAAGGCAGATCGCTTCAGGGAGGGCAGCAGATATGTCCATGTAGATGTAGATACGAGCATAGGAGGTGTAGCGGGTGGCTAAAGTGGCATCAGAAGCTTGAACAAAGGTTCCCAGGGTATTACCTATACCAGCAAGGGTTTCCAGGTTCCAATATTCTTGCGGTAGAGAATAAAGCCTTAGCCAAACTAGCACCACCTTATAGTCTTCTTTTTTCTGGATTGAAGTGCTCTTTCCAGTTTCTCATGTATAAGTCTGCGGAGTGCAGGAAGTATGGTCCTCCTTGGAATATTCTGTGCTTGTCTTCTAGGTTCTGGAAGATGACATTGAAGAAGCCTTTGGATCCCAGTTTCAGCTCACACTGGCCTTTTGGCTTCCATGTGCTGGTGAGCCACCATGTGAGATTTTTTTCCATTGGCCATAAGCCCATAAATTTGCAGATTATTGCATGGTCCTGCATGTATTGAATTTGTTGGCTAACAAGGTTTGAGGTGACTTCATACCTAGGAATCAGTAGCGATTTGGGCTTGCATTTGTTGGTGTTTTTTTTGTGCACCGTATGCGTAGCTGGCTCCTCATGAGTTATATTTGCAGGATTCAAAGTAGTCGCAGCAGGTGTTGAACTTCCCTCTCCTCCTTTTCCTGAGTGAGATCCCGGATTCGTAGAAGTCTGAGAGTTTATCCACTTCTAAAACCACAACACTTGTCATATTAATTAATTTTAACCACCAATCGCAGGGGAAGAGTTACCTTAACACAATTGGTATTCAAGAACAACTGTTCCAACATAAATTGAGATTCGACGAACAAACATTTCAATAGAATTCCTTCCCACAACATTTTAAAATTCAAGAACACTTGTCTACACAGAATTGACATCCCCTCCTCCAAATTCACCAATCATTGCAAATTGGAAACTATGCTTTTAATTTAACCATATAAATTCAAATGGAGTCTTTCAACTTGACCATTAATAATGAAATAACAGACAACATTCTTGTGCTCAACTTAAAAACCATTAAACTCAGCACATATATATTTAACATTGAAATGATAGACGTATACCAAAAGTAGCGGTGCTCTGGTCAACTATAACTACTATACATGACGAGCCAAATGTGATCTCTATTGTCTTTGTATACATTAATTACTATGGATTTGTACCTGCTACTTCTCCCTTTTCATGCTTTAAAACTTAATCGCCACACCTATCTGAATAATAGGGTTATATGATCTACCTAAATTGATGGAATAATTTCCAGGGAATAAGGTAGTTTCAAAACATAATGACCTTTTATCTATTTTCGTTATTCGGTGAAATATGGCCTCAAGTGGCGCATCGTATCCTTGGACGATTCTTATTTATCCTAAAGCAAGTAGACCTACTTAACCTATACCATATTTAGTTTTACTAAGGCTGGGATTAAACGAACAAATGATCATTATTATGCAAAAGGGGTGTCCCTGTACACCAGACCTCCTTCTACTCATGATTGGTCTAGGGAAGGGGTAGTTCTCAAAACCTTCTTCTCTTTATATATTTAATCCAGGGAAATGGATTATAGTAGAAAAAAAAGACACTCTATCCAAGAAGTAGAAAAAATGAAAGTGTATAAGACTAAGGTTCATGTGAGACCATTTTTACGGGACTATCTGCTATGGTAAAATCAAGCAAACTTTGATTGGTAACATCACCAGACTAGATTAGATACATGTCATTGTCCGATCGATGAAGTAATAACACAAAGGAATATCACCATGACTATCGATCGAAGCCTTATTGACCCAACAACTAGCCTGAATTCAAGAATACTATACAACCCAACTAATCCCATAAAAAACTATAGTTGACTCATATATAGATTCTTTATTAGAGATCCACATATTGACCATGCCAGCTGAAGGTTCATTGCCTTGAAAGTTCAATGGTTGTGCCGAGCCATTGGAAGGAGGAAGGCATGCAACGAATGGAGAAGAGCATAGGTTGAAATTTTAGTAGTAACTACATGTCAAGGGTATGAAACTATGACCTGAGATGACCACCTCAAGTATCATGAAGTGTCCCTAGCAATGTCTCCAAAAAATGTTACAGTTCAAACTAGAAGCCCCGATTTAACAACACAATGTGGTTTGCATGCTAGTGAATGGTAAGCATATGGGAGAGATCAAGGCCCAAATGCCACCTCAGCCCAATCCCTCAACTACTTTTGGTAACTCCTAACCCATGGGAGAGCCCTTTTAAGGTACCTACATACACCAACAAGCGAATACCTTCCACAACCTTTATAGAAGAGACCAATGCCTTTATGGATTCACCATTGTGTAAAGAAGACAATTGAATATTTTTGAGGAGGTAATGTAATTATTGCGATGCTAGCAGTTTAGGATAATCAATACAAATTTCCAGCTTGCATTAGTTACAAATAAAAGGATAGAAATGTAATTAATACTTGTAACTAGGTTTTTATCAGCTTAACAGAGAAAATACCAGTGCTGAAAATAGGCCTTTCGATACCACAGAAAAAACTCAGCCTAGGGATGAATATAACCAACTGAATAAGGCGATTTTGCCTACCCAACTAGGTTTGCAAAAAGGTCTATTTTGAATTTTTCGGACAGTCAACAAACAATTTGCTTTGACAGTCTAAAATAGATTTTCCTTTTGGCAATTTCGTGCATCCAAGTGGGAAAATCAAGACGCCCTTCTATATTTGTGGACAATTTAGGAAGGGCGCACTTGTCCCTTTGATTAGTTTTGCAATATTTTCATATTTTTAGGGTTTTTTATGGTTAAAATTGAAAAAATGTTGAAAAGATGGATGACAAGAAAGGCAATATGATTTTTGTCTCAATCCCTTGGGCATTGAGAAATCTATAGTCGACGTCCCTCTCTTAAAATGTCCTTCAAACACTTGTAAGTTAGGGCATCACGTAGCAACCTCTAGGGTTCGGTAGGAGAGCCTAGCCAGGGAAAATGAATAAGTCCAAGGCTCTAATGACAATAGATAACTCCTATACAAGGACATGCCCTTCATACAAGTTGACATAATATTGATAAAAGCCCTAACAATTCAGAAAAATGCAGCATAAACCACCATTTAAACTATCTAGGAGCATTAACTTACCGACATTCAACAACAAGTGAGCAAAGAAGAACCTTTAGGTCACACTTGTGCACGAGTCATTCCAAATATTCTAGCATCAACCATGTGCATGTGTAAAAAGAATCCCTGGAATAGCATTTATCCACCTTCAAGCCAAACAAGACATCCCAAGAGAAGTGCGCATCACCAAAGAGTCTCAAAAAGTAAGAGAAAAAAGAGATAAAAACATATTTGATCCCTTGTCTTATGATTTTACAATGATGAAAGGATGTATATTTATACTTTTCATCCTCTACCTTTTTAATTTTGAGCCTACAAGTCTAAAATAAAGTTAAATTAAAATATACCATTTTTATAGGTAAATTCCCCACAAGTTGGGAAATAAGCCCTAAATAGACATGAAATACCAAAATATACTAAAATAAGGCGTCACTTAGTGAAATAGTGAGCCAAAGGGGGACGCCATTTCCCAACTAACCCCAAAACGATGCTTGTCCCTCACCGCCTCCATTTCCAATCTTGTAGGCTCAATGGTGGAAGGATGACATAATAAGGAAAAACACTAGAGGAGGGGTTTTTGAGTGCTAAAATTAGGTCCAAGTGGGTGAAGGAGGTGTGCTACATAGGGGAAAACATTCCTTTGCAAGATAGAATCACCTCCTCATAACAAAAAACAAGGTGGTCATGTGCCCCAATGGGGCACCCCCAGAAGCCCCAAACACCAGCCCATGGTCTAAAAAGCCCTTAATGGTGGGGACATTGTTGGCACGGGGCTAGTTCATAGAATTTTTGGTACAAACAACGACAAGGGTAAAGAGTGATCACGGAGCAGAGCAAAGCGATTAAAGCGGAGTTAGGAGTTAGTTAGACTTAGTGGTTAAGAAATGTCCACTTTACGAAGTGGACCAATTTTGTAACGACCACTAAGCCTATAAATATAAGTCGCATTGTAAGCCTTTGGGTATCTTATCTTATTTAATCTTACATATTTTGTATTGACTTTGATCGTGATCTTTGAGGATCGGTTTGGCAGATTTGTATCTATGTCGGCTCTGTGATTTGTAAGATGGATTCGGTGTATGAAGTCTGCTTTTAATGAGAAGGAATGTTTTGTCCATGACTTTGTCTCTCACGTGTTTTATCGCAATATGATTAGATATGTTATGTAGCAGTTATGATATGTGTCACAAATATGTTAAATATGTTTCTATAATATGCTATGTCTGTGTATGCGATGATGGTGTTATGACGCAATTGCTAACTATGTCAATTTCTGAGTTATGTTACGATTAACTGTTAATGATGGATGCCCTCTTATACTTGCAGAAGCTCGGTTCTTGCAACTCCCTCAGGTGCCTCTAGTGAGACCTCACTCGCTTTACGAGTGTTGCTGGAAAGGCTAAACCCTTTCCAGGCCGGTATATATGGGTGTTTGTGTCGAGCTTTGTTGACACTACCCGAAGTGAACCCCCGTCGACAGATTTGTGTCAACAAATGGTTCTGTTGCCGGGAACTTAGTGCGAAAAGGAGAGGACATGCTATGGCATCCAACAAAGCCAAAGATCGGGGAGTGGTTCAACAAAAAGACACGAGAGTTAGCTGAGGAAGAAAATCATAACCCTGGATGGTCAACGGACCAGTGGTTGCATTGGACCCCGGAACTGATCCAACAATTGAGTCGTGTTGACAATAAAGCTTCAAGGGCTATTGACGTCTAGGTGGATAGCATTTTGGAAGGGTACATTACTGAGTTTGTTGACAATACAATTAGATCGTACAATGACACGGAAAGGAAGTTCTTTAAGGGACCCAGAAGAAGGTACCTATCGTCGTTACCATTGTGGATCAAAATGATCATTTGTGAAAAAGGAATATTGAAGATGAACTCCGACGAGAAAAGCTCTGGTGCGCGGAGGCTATGGATACTGCGTAGATGCGGGTCTGATAAAATGATGTGGGGTAGATGGAAATGAGCTACGAAAAAATTGTAAGGGAAGCAGTGGAAGATTGTGGCCGCCTGAGAAGTGGGGTGAGGTTCCGACCGGAGAAGAAAAGGAGGACTGAGATAGAGAAAGAGAGTCCTAGTGTGACCGGAATGAAGGACTGTGAAGCGGGGCCACAAGGGACTAAGAAACCCTACAACGACGAAGAGAACGACCACGCTGCCCCTGAACCTGAGGAAGGATAGACCCAAGGCTACGACGTACCCACAACCCTGTGCACTTTGCCAAAGAGGAAGAAACACAATCTCTTTGCAGGGTTGTCCTACGGGTCACAATATTAGTAATAGTAGTGGATCTATAAACACTAGTAGAAAACCAAGGATGGCCGACGACGACATGAAGTTGCCTCTCTTTCAGGGTAATGGGACAAAGGATCCCGAACAATATTGGTTCTTGTGCGAAGCGATGTGTACAGTAAAACAAGTGCAGGATGAAGCTATCAAGAAGGGACAATTGGCGACAACCTTCAGAGTTCATGCGTTGGTTTGGTACATGAAGTTTACACCAGTACTTGCAGGGCTTCCGCAGAAGACTCTGGTAGATCAGAGCTGGGCTGATCGACAAGTTTAAGAAGCCTAAATCAGAATCACAGTACATCACAGAATTGAAGGAAATAAAGCAATTCCCTAATGAGTCCGTATGGGATTTTGATCAGAGGTTCAAAACTTTGATGGCTAAAGTTAGTTTTGGGATGAATGATGTGCAACACAAGGAATGGTTTATTGCAGCATTGATACCGCACATCCGGATGTTGCTAATGCAGCAAAAGATCTTATCCCAAGTGGAGGCTTTGGAGCTCATGATGAAGCTCGAAGCTTCATTGATTAGTGAAACAGGGATCGACATGAGCCAGATCCAGTTGCAGCTAGAAAAATTTACTATTCAACTGCAAGATATTAACAAACAGAAGGAAGTTCGCGAAGAGGTATGGTGTAGTCGATGCAAGTCCGAAGGGCATCATAAAGATCAGTGTCCTGAATTCCGCGAGTATTTACAGTCGGGTGCGGCCATCCGCTTATTCAAGGAGTGATGCCTTGGTACCGAGTTTTCTAGAAAAGAGGACATCGCTCGGAGAAATACGTGTATTTACAGAAGGTTGTGTCTAATCCAACTAATTTGTATTTAACTTCTGTCAATCTGTCAGCCACGATGAGAAAAACTATCGAGCATATGAATTGCTTCAAGAAAGGATTGTTGATACTTACTTCATGAAGGGATACGAGCAACAGCAGGCAGAAAGACATCTGGCATAGCCGCAGTATAATCAACTAGAGTGCAATCCTCCGCAGTACAATCAATCACAGTTGAACCAATAAAGAGGAGGAATGAGAGGAGGATACCGCGGTGGTCGCGACAGAGGTTTTGGTCGCGGAGGAACCTTTGGTCAAGGTCGAGGAACGATCACATGCTATAATTGTGGACAACTCAGACATTATCAGAGGGATTTCTCGAATTCGACCCCTCCATGTACCTATTGAAGCGAAGCTAATCATACCGTCGAATATTATCCCCAGCTAATCGCAAAGTGGCAGACTAAGAATGCGCTGCAACAGCAACCGAACCCGAACCTGAACCAGAACTAGAATCCTAATCTAAACGTGTAGAATATCTCAGCTGAGGTAAGAGGTCAACCAACAAATGTCGTAGTAGTAACCAGAGGAGGAGCTACGAGAGTAGAATATAAGCTACTACCAAATGTCCGGCCCACGAACCAATAACAAGTACGATTTTATGTTGAAGTAGAGAAAGCAACTTTTTGGGAAGCATGAGATACACTAATAAAGAATAATTCTCAACCGACACCTATAGTCCACAAAGAACATGTCTATGAGATGCCGCCAATTTTTGACCTGACAATGTCGCAGAAGTCACCAAGGAAGGTCAGTACTTTGAAAAGTTTTATAGAAAGTTGTTTAACATTAGCAAAGGATCAGGAAGCACTAGCAGAGATAGCTAGCTTCTCGTATCGACAGAAAGAAGGGCGGCAGGATCGTATAGTCAAGCGTATGCACAAGAAGAAAACAGGAAGGCAGATGAGGATGAATGCCCAGATTGGTGCATATGATATGGATTCCATCATTCTAGATCTAGGATCCGATGTGAATATCCTAACCAAGAAAACATGGGAATAGACGGGGAAGCCACAGTTAGCATGGTCCCTTATGAAACTCCATTTAGCAAACCAGATCAAGGTCACTCCAATCAATCGGTTGCATCATCTACCAGTCGAGGTAGAAGGATTCAAGACATATGCAGATTTTGATGTCATAGAGATAATTGATAACACCAGTCCATATCCGGTGTTATTGGGGATGGGTTGGGCAATGGAAAATCAGGAAGTTATCAATTTCAAGAAAAGAACGATGTCTTTTGAGAACTACGACATGAGGGTCATTGCTCCACTTGATCCACTTGAAGGATAGAGATATGTTGAACCAATGAGAGACGAGCTCATCGGAGGATTGGACAATATCTATAATGTCTCAGAAGATTACATCAATCCAACTACCGATGGAGAATTGGGGTTGCGAAGTATCAATTTGGCGTTATCGGTCTTCGACAAGGCCCTAGAGAATTGGAAAAATTGGTTGCATGAGGTATCAGTCAGGAAGTGCACGCGGATCACTCAATCACTGAGATGGGTCACGACAAAAGTATGTGATTTGTCGACATACGAAGGAATATCTAACATGGAAACCTTCATCAATGAGTTTGAAGACAAAGTATCAGAACCACAACACCTGCTAGCATTAGATGAAGCATTGACGGCCACTTCGGCTAGGTGGTGGGCTACGTACAAGTCGTCAATAAAAAACTGGCAACAATGTCGACGATTAATGTAAGTAATATTTGGTGAAAATGACTGCTACCAAGGAAAAAAGTATGATGGAAGGAGTGATCCAAGGGATCATTTGGGAAAATGTCAGGTTACATGGGGGGTGAAGCCAAAGAAAGAATGGGTTCATGCATTCATCCACACGTTAGACGAAGTGCCACGGATCTGGTACATCTTAGTAGAGCTCAGACAAGGAACAACTATGTGGAAGGATCTAACCACTAGTTTCAGTCACACATTCAGTTTTGCCGATGAGAATCCTCTAATTGACAACGCGTTGCAGGTAATTTGCGAAAAGATATTTGAGACAGTTCCGACCGAAATACCAATGGGACCACAATGGACTGCAACACCAAATATGATGATGGAATGTTACAATGTTTCGGGAGGACATGCTGATGACGAAGATCCTAGATATGTCTATGTCCCAGAGTCAGAAGGAAGTTGCGACATTGAAGCACCAGGTATGCCATTAGACAGATTCAAGCAACCATTGAAAATTAAGAAAGTAAATATTAGGTCATTGGAGAATCCAAAGTTCGCCAGTATTGGAGACTATTGGGATGACACAAGAATCGGGAAGGTCACTAACTTTTTGCATGAATTTCAAGATTTAATCTAGACAAAATTTTATGAGATGAAGGGAATTTACGACGACTTGGGCGAGATGAAGATCCCCCTTAAACTCAATGCTAAGCCAACGAAGCACCGACTGTATAGATTGAATCCCATATACAAATAGCGAGTGAAGGATGAGATAGAGCGGATGTTGGAGGCAGGGATCATTGAGTCGGTCGAGGAGTCAGAATGGATCATCCTGATGGTCATCCAAGACAAGAAGACCAGCGAAGTCTGGATTTGCGTCGACTTAAGGAAGTTGAATAATGCATGCCTTCATGATCCATTCCCCACACCCTTTACCGATGAAGTACGTGAAGGTGTCGGAGGATAGGAAGTATATTCATTCACAGAGGGGTTCTCAGGATATCACCATATCAAGGTTGCAAAAGGAGATCGACACAAAACCACCTTTGTTACAGAATGGGGCTGCTATCAGTACACAATAATGCCATTTGGTCTCAAGAATGTCCCTACAATTTTCTCAAGGTTAGTTGTCGCTGCTTTCAAATATTTTATTCACAAGTTCTTGGCGGTGTATATGGATGACTGGACTGTGTATGGATTGGTTAAAGACCATTTTGAGAGGCTCAATATGATGCTTGAAAGATGTCGACAACATAAGATCTCTTTGAATTTAAAGAAGTGTATCTTTTCTGCACCATTTGGTATCTTGCTCGTACATATTGTCTGCAAGGAAGGTGTGTTGGTTGACCCAGCCAAGATTGCGATCATTGTCGACTTACCAGCACCTACGATAGTAAAGTAGCTGAGGGCCACATTGGGTCATACATGATACTATAGAAAGTTCATAAAAGTGTATGCAGCGATTGCTGCACCCATGGAGAAGCTATTGAAGAAAGATGCGAAGTTTGAATGGAACTATTAGTGTCAGAAGAGCCTCGACATATTGAAGGAAAAGATGGTTGCAGCACCAATATTAGCCTTCCCCGACTGGAAGAAAGATTTCCATGTCCACGTAGATGCTTCATCAGTTGCACTGGGGGTGATATTGGCCCAGCCTAAAGAAGGGTCGATCGACTATCCTATCGCGTTTGCTAGACAGAACTTGTCGACCGGAGAGAAAAAAATATACAACGACAGAAGGAGAAGGCCTCGCGATGGTATATGCATTGCAAAAGGTTCAACACTATCTGCTAGGAGGACACTTCAAGATGTTTAATGATCACTTAGCACTAAAGTACCTAGTTAACAAGCCTGTGTTGGGGGGGGGGAGATCTGTTGGTGGTTGCTGCTATTTCAAGAATTTGAATTTGAAATAATCATGAAGCCTGGACGATTGAATGCAGGACCTGACCACCTGTCAAGGATCGAATCGAGCGAGGAACCAAGTAGCATCAACGAAGGTCTGCCCGATGCACAGTTATTTCACATTGGAATGGTATATAACCATTATGAACAGATTGTTCAGTTTTTGGCCACGGGAAGAGCACCTGAAGGGTTCACCACTAAATAGAAGAAGCATTTAGTCGTCAGAGGTGTTGACTTCCAATTGATAGTAGGACAATTATACGATATGGGGCTAGAGGAAATTCTGCATCGATATGTCCTTCCACATGAGAAAGAAAGAGTGTTGGATGAGGCTCACAATGGGATCGCAGGAGGACATTATGGAGGGCGTGCAACTGCCAGAAAGATACTTAGAGATGGCTTATGCTGGCCAACACTGCATGGAGATGCAAGAGATTATTCCAAGATCTACGACGTATGTCATAGGACGAAGAAACCATCGCAACAGGATGAGATGCCATCGGTGCCCTAGTTGACATTACAACCTTTTGACAAATGGGCAGTAGACTTTGTGGGACCCATTAACCCACCAGGAAAGAGGAAGGGTGCGAGGTACATCATTACTACGACAAACTACCTAACAAGATGGGCCGAAGCAGCACCAGTGAAATATTTCACAGCTGTGACAACATCAAGATTTCTTTTCGACAATGTGGTCACTAGGTTTTGGTGCCAAAAAATCTTGATGAGCGACCAAGGTACGCATTTTGTAAATCAGATCATCGAAGCAATGAATGAGGAGTTTTAGATTCAACATAGAAGAAGTACTCCATACCACCCATAGGAGAATGGAGTAGTTGAAGCACTGAACAAAATTCTAGAGGACGCACTCACTAAGGTGTGCAATACAAACTGCAAGGATTGGGACTTGAATATTCCTGTGGTATTATGGGCCTATAGAACAACGTGCAAAAGATTGACAGGCCAGACCCCCTTCAAGCTGGTATATGGACAAGAAGCAATAATGCCTATGGAGTACATTGTCCCCAGTCTGTGCATAGCAACAACGACATGTATGAGCGACGATGGGAATATTGAAGAAAGATTGGCGCAATTACTGCAACTAGACGAAGATAAGCTCCAAATGCATTGTGTTGGTCCATATGCCATAAATTTCATTACTGATGGGGGCGCAGTTCAATTGCAAAAGTTGGATGGAAAATTTTGACGAGCTTAGTGAATGGGAGCCAGTTAAATCCCTATCGGGATAGCCCGATGCACCTCCACTGAGGAAGAGAGTAGGTTCAAAAAAGAAAAGAAAAGAGAAACAAAGAGAAAATGAGAAAAAGAAAGAGAAAGAAAAAAAGAAGAAGAAAGAACAATGAAACAGGTACACCACGCAGTTCGGGAGTCCGTCGACAAAACCGCGACAAGGTTTGAGTTCATATTTCTGTCGACGAAACAACGATGAGGTTTGAGCTTGACCGATGTCGAAACCGGCGAAGTGGTCATGTCGGGCAATAAATGAAGCAGTTAAGACGCGACGGATGACGATGGAAGCAGACGTAGATGCATTTAATGCCGCATTATTGAGCTAGATTGGGTAAATTGATGATGGATTTGGGTAATCATTATAGAAATCGATTTGATGGGAGCCCCATTAACCGGGATGGAGAAGGAGGCCGAGGAGACAAGAGAAATGATCCAGCTTACCCAGGGATGGGAGAAGCCAAAGGCTAAAAGGGTGTCTATGAGGAAGTTCCATTTAGTCTTGTCAAAGGCCTTGGAGAGGTCTAGTTTGATAAGCATTCCAGGTAGGGAGGTGAATTTGAGGGTGTCAATGATCTCATGAGCAGTGATGATTCCATCCATAATTTTTCTGCCTTCGATGTAGGATGGTTTCTCAGGGGAGATGAGGAGGGGCAATAGAGGTTTGAGGCGATTGGAAATGACTTTTATGATGATTTTGTTGATGATGTTATAGAGGGAAATGAGGCAGAAATTAGCAGGGTCGGCGGGCTTGTTAGTTTTGGGGATGAGAGTGAGGAAGGTGGCATTGAAGGCAGGGAGTATAGAGCTGGAGGTTTTGGAGGCTTCAACCACTTTCCATACATCCTCTTTGATGATGTCCCAATAATTTTGGAAGAAGTCAATAGTGAAGCCATCCAATCCCGGGGATTTTCCAGAATTCAACTCCATGACAGCTGCTTCCACTTCATCTTGAGAGATTGGACTCTCCAGGTTGATATTTTTCTCCTCCGTGATAAGATGGGGAATGAGCTGCAGGATGCGTTGAGAGGGGCATGCGATCCGTCAGGAGTGGTGTCATTCAGGAGATTTTTGTAGAAGAGAACTAATTCCTGCTCAATGTCTTCCTTATTGAGAACCATTTCTTCGGTGCTGGTGTTCAGCCTGGTAATCTTGTTGGTTTTCCTGCGTTGAATCATTGCATTATGGAAGAATTTGGTGTTTTTCTCCCCTTCTTTTAGCCAATGAATTTTGGATTTTTGCCTATAGAGGATTTCCTCCTGTTGATTTCTGTTGTCCAGCTGATTTTATACATCCTGTTCCGGATGTTTGAGCTCTTCGGTGTAACCCTAGTGGATGGCTTGAGATTGAATTCCTTCAAGTTCTCCTTCTAGCCTTCTTTTCTCCTCCAGTATGTTGTTGAACTTAGTTTTGTTCCAGTGCTTAGGCTGTTTTTTTTATGAATTTAGCTTTTGCTGAAAGCGAAACATAGTGGTTCCTTCAGTCCCATCAAAGGTGTTCCACCATTCCTTGATCTTATCCTTCAAGTTAGGGTGGGTGAGCCCGAATTGTTCGAATATGAATGGTCTGCGAGCATCGAGAGCATCCCATTCCAGGTGGAGGTAGACCGACCAGTGATCTGAACCGGCTATGGGTAGGATGGATCTAGAGAGGTTGAGATGATTCTGCAGAAGGGAATTAGAGATGAGAAAGCGATCTAACCGAGAGGCCACCTGGTTGTCTCCCCCCTCTCCCGTTGTTCCAAGTATAGATACCATTATTTAACTCCAGATCTGTCAGAGAGTGGTCACGAATGAAGGCTTGAAAAGCCAGGTTGTATCTATCCAGTCTACGAATCCCACCTTTTTTTTTCATTAAGGGAAGTGATGATGTTGAAATCTCCTCCAATAATCCAATGATTATTCAAAAGCAGCCTGTTGATCCAGGAGAGATGGTTGAGAAAATGTTTTTTTTTTTCCAATGAGTGGGGGGCCATAGACATTTGTGATCACTCCCCTGTGAGTGGTTCCCAATAAATGGAACCAACCGGAGAGAGTATGCTGGCTGGAAAAGAAGCCTTCCATACTAATGACATTGGGATCCCAAGCAATGGTGATGCCTCCTGCCACACCTTTGGCATCCATAGCTGCAATATCAACATTCTTCCAACATTTTTTGATGAATCCGTGGAGTTTGAGCTTCGTAGATTTTGTTTCTTGTAGCATTAGGAGTGTAGGTTTTTCTTTGCGGATTTTTTTTCCAGCATTCTTCTTTTGGAATGACTTCCGATTCCCTCTGATGTTCCGACTAATGAATTTTAGCTCCATTAATTCACAGGTTGGAAGATAGTGTCGATCTTGTCACTCTGGCCAGAATCAATTAAGTGCTCACCCAGTTCTTGAATTAGCTTCTTATTGGGTTTTCTTCCTTTCTTCGAGATGGCATTTTTCCCTTTGGAGATTTCCTTGCGCTTTAGAATGTTCAGTCCTACTTGGTTGAGAGCAGAGGGAGATACCATTTCATCCGTCAGGGTTGGAAAGTGATGCTGCATAGATAGGGAGTGATAAGCTTCTTTAAACAAATCCA
The DNA here is from genome assembly GCA_027924585.1 of Larix kaempferi. Lineage (NCBI taxonomy): Eukaryota > Viridiplantae > Streptophyta > Pinopsida > Pinales > Pinaceae > Larix > Larix kaempferi. The sequence goes on along the minus strand of BSBM01000072.1, from coordinate 8,431,132 downwards.
TTTGGCGTTGAGGGATACTATGCATGCCATTCTTCCACCAAGTTTCTTGTATGGCCTCCAGATCCAGTTCTCCTATCTCCATGCTGACCGGTTCAGCAGGGCCACCTTCTGGGGGATCTTGGATCTGCGAAAGCAGAACATATTTGAATATGGGGTACTGGAAAGTGGAGGGGGGCGGGTTGGCAGTGGGAACAGGGGGGTTCAAAGAGGTCAGGAATTTGCTGGGTGAGGACAAAAAATCTATTGTGACATTCTGGGTTGTTGGAAGTACTAGGAAACTGCGGGTTTCTTCTCGGGCCTTCTGCGGTTGGTGGTTTTGGTGAAACCTTCCTCATCCTTTCTACTTTGGGCCGGAGGAGGGGGGCTTTGGAATTAAGAGGACATTCGCAAAAAAGATGACCATGCTCATGGAATTTTTGACATCTGAAGGGAATATGCTCATAGTCTATCAACTAGATCCATTCAAAGTCCTGGTGGGTGAGGCAGATCGCTTCAGGGAGGGCAGCGAAGATGTCCATGTCGATGCAGATACGAGCATACGAGGTGTAGCGGGCGACAAAAGTGGCATCAGAATCTTGAACAAAGGTTCCCAGGGTATTGCCTATACCAGCGAGGTTTCCAGGTTCCAGTATTCTTGCAGTAGAGAATAAAGCCTTAACCAAACTAGCACCACCTTATAGTCTTCTTTTTTCTAGACTGAAGTGCTCTTTCCAGTTTCTCATGTATAAGCCAGTTTCTCATCCTCTACCTTTTTAATTTTGAGCCTACAAGTTAAAATAAAGTTAAATTAAAAATATACCATTTCTACGGGTAAATTCCCCACAAGTTGGGAAATAAGCCCTAAATAGACATGAAATACCAAAATATACTAAAATAAGGCATCACTTAGTGAAATAGTGAGCCAACGGGGGATGCCATTTCCCAACTAACCCCAAAACGATGCTTGTCCCTCACCACCCCCATTTCCAATCTTGTAGGCTCAATGGTGGGAGGATGACATAATAAGGAAAAACACTAGAGGAGGGGTTTTTGAGTGCTAAAATTAGGTCCAAGTGGGTGAAGGAGGTGTGCTAGATAGGGGAAAACATTCCTTTACAAGATAAAATCACCTCCTCATAACAAAAAACAAGGTGGTCATGTGCCCCAATGGGGCACCCCCAGAATCCCCAGACACCAGCCCATGGTCTAAAAAGCCCTTCATGGTGGGGACATTGTTGGCACGGGGCTAGTTCATATAATTTTTGGTACAAACAACGAAAAGGTTAAAGAGTGATCTCGGAGCAGAGCAAAGTGGTTAAAGTGGATTTAGGAGTTAGTTAGACTTAGTGGTTAAGATATGTCCACTTTGCGAAGTGGACCAATTTTGTAATGACCACTGAGCCTATAAATATAAGTCGCATTGTAAGCCTTTGGGTATCTTATCTTATCTGATCTTAGCATATTTTGTATTGAATTTGATCGTGGTATTTGAGGATCGGTTCTGCGGATTTGTATCTATGTCGGTTCTGTGATTTGTAAGATGAATTTGGTGTATGAAGTCTGCTTTTAATGAGAAGGAATGTTTTGTCCATGACTTTGTTTCTCATGTGTTTTATCGCAATATGATTAGATCTGTTATGTCGCAATTATGATATGTATCACAAATATGTTAAATATGTTTCTATAATATGCTACTGTGTATATTTGATTAGTATGTCTGTGTATGCGATGATGGTGTTATGATGCAATTGCTAACTATGTCAATTTCTGAGTTATACTACAATTAACTATTAATGATGCATGTCCTCTTATACTTGCTGAAGCTTGGTTCCCGCAACTCCCTTAGGTGCCTCTGGTGAGACCTCACTCGCTTTACGAGTGTTGCTGGAAAGGCTAAACCCTTTCCACGCCGATATATATGGGTGTTTGTGTCAAGCTTTGTTGACACTTCCCGAAGTGAACTCCTGTCGACAGATCTGTGTCAACAAATGGTTCTGTTGCCAGGAACTTAGTGCGAAAAGGAGAGGACATATTGTGGCATCCAACAAAGCCATAGATTGGGGATTGGTTCAACAAAAAGACACGAGAGTTTACTGAGGAAGAAAATCAGAACCCTGGATGGTCGACGGACCAGTGGTTGCAGAAGTACATCTATACTAATATCCACGAGGTATTTTTCTGTGAGGTTCCTATACTGTTGCATGAATGGTTGGCTAAACTAACTGATCATAAGAGAAATTTCCAAGGACGCGAGCCAGAGCATTGGACCCCAGAACTGATCCAACAATTGAGTCATGTTGACAATAAAGTTTCAAGGGTTGTCGACGTTTGGGTGGATGGCATTTTGGAAGGGTACATTACTGAGTTTGTTGTCGATACAATTAGATCGTACAATGACACAGAAAGGAAGTTCTTTAAGGGACCCAGAAGAAGGTACCTATTGTCGTTACCATTGTGGATCAAAATGCTCATTTGTGAAAAAGGAATATTGAAGATTAACTCTGATGAGTAAAGCTCTGGTGAGCGGAGGCTGTGGATTTTGTGTAGATGCGGGTCTGATAGAATGATGTGGGGTAGATGGAAATGAGCTATGACGAAATTGTAAGGGAAGTGGTGGAAGATTGTGGCTGCCTGAGAAGTGGGGCGAGGTTCCGACTGGAGAAGAAAAGGAGGACTGATATAGAGAGAGAGAGTCCTAGTGCGACTGGAATGAAGGACTGCGAAGAGGGGCCACAAGGGACTAAGCAACCCTACAGCAATGAAGAGGACGACTAGGATACCCCTGAACCTAAGGAAAGACAGACCCAAGGCTACGACGTACCCACAACCCCATGCACTTTGCCAAACTTTGGAGGAAGAAACACAAGCTTTTCGCAGGGTTTTCCTACGGGTCACAATATCAATAATAGTAGTGGATCTATAAACATTGGTAGAAAACCAAGGATGGCGGGCGACAATGTGAAGTTGCCTCTCTTTCAGGGTAATGGGACAGAGGATCCCGAACAATATTGGTTCTCTTGCAAAGTGGTGTGTACAGTAAAACAAGTGTAGGATGAAGCTATCAAGAAGGGACAACTAGCGACGACCTTAAGAGGTCATGCTTTGGATTGGTACATGATGTTTACACAAGTACCTGCAGGGATTCCGCAGAAGACTCCGGTAGATCAGAGTTGGCCTAATCGAAAAGTTTAAGAAGCCTAAATCAGAATCACAGTACATCACAGAATTGAAGGAAATAAAGCAATTCCCTAATGAGTCTGTATGGGATTTTGATCATAGGTTCAAAACTCTGATGGATAAAGTTAGTTTTGGGATGAACGATGTGCAGCACAAGGAATGGTTTATTGCAACATTGATACCGCACATCTGAATGTCGTTGATGTAGCAAAAGATCTTATCTCAAGCGGAGGCTTTGGAGCTTGTGATGAAGCTCGAAGCTTCACCGATTGGTGAAATAGGGATCGACATGAGCCAGATCCAGTTGCAGCTAGAAAACTTTAATATTCAACTGCAAGATATTAAGAAACATAAGGAAGTTCATGAAGAGGTATGGTGTAGCCGATGCAAGTCCGAAGGGCATCATAAAGATCAGTGTCTTGACTTCTACGAGTATTTACAGTCGGGTACGCCCATCCACTTATTCAAGGAATGATGCCCTGGTGCCGAGTTTTCCAAAAAAGAGGACATCGCTCAGAGGAATAAGTGTATTTACAGAAGGTTGTGTCAAAGCCAACTAATTTGTATTGTAACTTCTGTCAATCTGTCTGCCACGATGAGAAAAAATGTCGAGCATATGTCTTGCTTCATGAAAGAACTGTTGATACTTACTTCATGAAGGGAGACGAGCAACAGCATGCAGAAAGACATTCGGCGTAGCCGCAGTATAATCAGTTGCAGTACAATCTGCCGCAGTACAATCAATCACAGTTGAACCAACAATGAGGAGGAATGAGAGGAGGATATCGCGGTGGTCGCGATAGAGGTTTTGATCATAGAGGAACCTTTGGTCGAGGTCTAGGAATGATTACATGCTATAATTGTGGACAATTCGGACCTTATCAGAGGTATTTCTCGAATCCGACCCCTCCATATACCTATTGCAGCGTAGCTAATCATACTGTCGAATATTGTCCCCAGCTAATTGCAAAGGGGAAGACTAAGAATGCGCTGCAACAACAACCAAACCCGAACCTAAACCAGAACCAAAATCCCAATCTGAACGTGCAGAAGATCTCAGCTGAGGTAAGAGGTCAACCAACAAATGTCGCAGTAGTAACCAAAGGAGGAGCTACGATAGTAGAATATAGGATACTACCAAATGTTTGGCCCATGACCCAAAAACATGTACGATTTGATGTTGAAGTAGAGAAAGAAACGTTTTGGGAAGCACGAGATGCACTAATAAAGAATAATTCTCAACTGACACCTATAGTCCATAAAGAACCTGTCTATGAGATGCTGCCAATTTTTGACCTGATAATGTCACAGAAGTCACCGGGGAAGGTCAATACTTTGAAAAGTTTTCTAGAAATTTGTTTAACATTAGCAAAGGATTAGGAAGCACTAGCAGAGATAGCTAGCCTCTTGTATCGACAGAAAGAAGGTCGGCAGGATCGTACAGTCAACCGTATGCACAAGAAGAAAACAGGAAGGGAGATGAGGATGAATGCCCATATCAGTGCATATGATATGGATTCCATCATTCTAGATCTAGGATCCCATGTGAATATCCTAACCAAGAAAACATGGGAATAATCAATGAGTTTGTTGGGGTCGATGGGGTCCTTGGGAATACATTTTCACATAAACCAAAGTGGTGGCTTAGGTTTGTTGATGATGTTTTTAGTAATTGGCCTCATGGTGATGATAAACTAAATGAGTTTTTAAACCATATGAATAATCAATGTGAGAGCATTAAATTCACCATAGAAAAAGAGGTACACAACTCCCTTCCTTTCTTAGATGTTCTTATCACAAAAAAATTGGATGGTTCTCTTTCTCACCAGGTATACAGAAAGAAGACTCACACGGATAGATACCTCCATGCCGACTCACACCATCATCCAGCTCAGAAAGTTGGGATTACAAACACCCTAGCCACACGCGCATGGCGTGTCTGAGATCAAGACCACTTAGAAGATGAACTAAAGCACCTCAAAGAATCCCTCATAAACAATGGCTATACAAGTAAAGATATTAATAAAGTCTTCCGCAACATAAAAAATAAACACAAAAAAAAATCAAGAAAAAAGAATTTGACATAACCCGCCCGAGGATTACTCTCCCATATATACATGGCACCACTAACAAAATTGCAAGTGTTCTAAAAAAGAATATCATTATGGTGTCATTTACTCCTCCCAATTCCATGAGAAACATGCTTGACAAAGCCAAGGACCCCATCGACCCCAAAAACCAAAAAGGTGTATACAAAACACCGTGCTCATGTGATGAATCCTACATAGGCGAGACAGGTAGGTCAATCGCAATTAGATTAAAGGAACATAGCGCAGACCTACGACATGAAAGAGTAAAAAACTCAGCCCTAGCCGAACACGTTCACAACACGAAACATCATATATGTTTAGAAGACTCTAAAGTCTTAGCCATCGTTCCTCAATATTACAGAAGAAAAACTCGCGAAGCCATAGAAATTGAGAAATGTCGAAAAACTTTCAACCGAGATGATGGCTTCAAACTAAACGATGCTTGGAAACCTGTAATTCACAAACTAAAAAACCACTTAAACAAATAAGTCGAACCAAACATATACATTTAAAACATTAAAAAGCTACTTGCTTTTCTTTTACCTACAATCAAGAATCTTAAATAATATAAACTCACTTATAAACATACTAAAAGATAAAAATCAAATTGAAATTATTTATTACAAAACACAATAATTCATCTAAAAAATAAATTCCACTCAAACTAAAAATTAAACTAATAATCATCAAAGACTTTTATCTTTGTTGATTGATTATTTAATAGTTTAAAATTACAACATATTCCTTTATAATTACAATCCAATTAAAATTATAAAATATTTATCAAAGAGATCAATGTGAATGTTTTCGTACTAAGCAAATTCTAAATTATTAATTTGAAAAACTTTATTAAAATGAAAATATGTTAGATATACAATCCCTTTAAAATAAAAAATTTAATCTCATTGTTTTAATATATATTATTAATATAAAAAATATTACATAAGAAAAATAAAAACAAATATATCAAATTAAAATATAATCAAATTTATATATATATAAAAATTAAAATTATATATATTTTTATATTTATATAAATTTTAAATTCTATTTCATTTATAAAAAATTATATTTTTAAACATTTTATAAATTTAAAGTTAATATAAATATACACAAAAATATTAAAAGATGAAAATCAAATTGAAATTGTTTATTACAATACACAATAATTCATCTAAAAATAAATTCCACTCAAACTAAAAATTAAACTAATAATTCTTTGTAAGAAATATACAATTGACCGACATATCCCAAACTTTACCCTAAAAAACTAAATAAACAAACATAACAATATTTATTCTTCACCTTCCTGTGCAAAAAAAGAGTGAGATTTTTGCTTCTCCTGAGGATGAACTTGCTTAAGAGGTTCGAAACTGTTGATTTTAAAAAATCTTCCGTAGATTTCCATTCATTTTCTAGTTACAAAACTGTGGAGTAATGAACAACCAAAAAGCATTTAGTCGTTAGAGGTGTTGATTTCCAATTGATCGCAGGACAGTTATACAATATGGGGCTAGATGAAATTCTGCATCGATATGTCCTTCCACATGAGAAAGAAAGAGTGTTGGATGAGACTCACCATGGGATCGCAGGAGGACATTATGGAGAGCGTGCAACCGCCAGAAAGATACTTAGAGCTGGCTTATTGTGGCCAACACTGCATGGAGACACAATAGGTTACTCCAAGATCTACAACGTATGTCATAGGACGGGGAAACCATCACGACGGGATGAGATGCCATTGGTGCCCCAGTTGACATTACAACCTTTTGACAAATGGGCAGTAGACTTGGGGGACCCATTAACCCACCAAGAAAGAGGATGGGTGCGAGGTACATCATTACTGCGATAAACTACCGAACAAGATGAGCCGAAGTAGCACCGGTGAAATATTTCACAGTTGCGACAACAACAAGATTTCTTTTCGACAATGTGGTCACCAGGTTTGGGTGCCCAAAAATATTGATGAGCGACCAAGGTACGCATTTTGTAAATCAGACCATCGAAGCAATGAATGAGGAGTTTTAGATTCAACATAGAAGAAGTACTCCATACCACCCACAGGAGAATGGAGCAATTGAAACGTTGAACAAAATTCTGGAGAACGCACTCACTAAGGTGTGCAATACAAACTGCGAGGATTGGGACTTGAAGATTCCTGTGGTATTATGGGCCTATAGAACAACGTGCAAAAGATTGACAGGCCAGACCCCCTTCAAGCTGGTATATGGACAAGAAGTAGTATTTCCTATGGAGTACATTGTCCCCAGTCTGCGCATAGCAGCAACGATAGGTATGAGTGACGATGGGAATATTGAAGAAAGATTGGCACAGTTACTGCAACTAGACGAAGATCACTTCATTGCGGGGTTTCAACAGCAAGTGGAAAAATATTTACAGAAGGCATGGCATGATCGCCATGTAAAGAAGAAGCACTTTTAACGTGGGGACATGGTACTCCTATACGACAGTAAGTTTGCAAAACACCCAGGTAAGCTCCAAATGCATTGGCTTGGTCCATATGCCATAAATTTCATTACTGATGGGGGCGCAGTTCAATTGCAAAAGTTGGATGGAACACTTTTGATGAGTTTAGTGAATGGGAGCCAGTTAAATCCCTATCGGGATAGCCCGACGCACCTCCACTGAGGAAGAGAGGATGTTCAAAAAAGAAAAGAAAAGAAAAAAAAAAGAGAAAATGAGAAAAAGAAAGAGACAGAAAAATAAAAAGAAACAAAGAACAATAAAACAAGAACACCGCACAGTTCGGGAGTCCGTTGATAGAACCGCAACAAGGTTTGAGTTCATATATCTGTTGACGACGACGACGAGGTTTGAGCCCGATTGATGTCCAAACCGACGAATTGGTCATGTTAGGCAATAAATGAAGCAGCTAAGATGCGGTGGACGATGGCGAAAGCAGACGAAGTTGCATTTAATGCTGCATTATTGAGCCAGATTGGGTAAATTGATGACGGATTTGGGTAATCATTGTACAAATCGTTTTAATGGGTGAAGAGCGGGAAACCAAAGTTATAAAGGAACGCACATGTAAACATTCTGATCCATTGTGCATTGTGAGAAGTGTTGAGGAAATTAGAGAGCGAAGTTAAGAGTATTGAAGTTGAAAAGTTGCAAAGGCTCACGTAATATCCAGCACCAATACACATGAGCCACCTTTTGCGTCGACACCCATTGTCGAGGAGAAACCAGAGATTGCATCAGCACCAGCCCAGATTTTTCGAAAGAAGAGAGGAGCCAATTGAATGGTGGATTCAAATAGAAGAACAAAAACAACCCGCAGCACGATGCGGGCTGCAGCTACAGGAGGGGAAGAAGGCACTTCAGGGGCTGCAAAAGAAGAGGAGACAACGGCTAGAGGAAAGGTCGAGCAACAACAAGGTCCAATTGTGGTGGACATTCCAAGATATGTGTCATCGAGGAGGGAAGGGGCTCCACCAGTAAGACTTGGAAAGAACTCCAAGTATACAATAGTGGAACCAGCGACATCGAAAGGTGTCCACATTACCGACGGGATATTGTAGTGGCTACGTAAGCTACTATACAACGATTGCACCCCATAGATGTTTATGGAGAAAGTTTAGGAGGAAGGAGGACCAATTACATTGGAACCAATGCCATGGGCATTGGGACTACAGTGATCGGGATTGCTTTCGATCTTAAACATGCAGCGTTTTGGGCGCTCAACGGAGGTCAATGCATGCATCAAACAATTGCTTGTCTGTCTCCATGGCAGATACTTGTGGCTCGAAAGAAAGATCCCAATCAATGTGGATCTTATTGTGAGGATTACCGGGTTACCCAAGATGGGGGTAGACCCATCACAGTACTTTTAGGGAAAAGACAACGACAAGAAGTTGGAAGCGAAGATGAAAGACAAATACGGGGTACTAAAAAACACCTGTGGTTACCTAATCGACACAATTAACAACCGAGCTGTCAAGATCACAACAAAGTTGTTGGCCATCAAGTTAGTTCGGAAAAACCGCCCCAACCAATGCACAGTAGGGGTGATTGCATCGGTAGAGCAATGCGCGGTGGGGGTTCAGATGAACTGGTCGTTGTTCCTATTGAACGAACTGAATGAAGTCCTTATAGCTCATGTACATACCCAAATGTACTATTTCAATTACGAGTAAAAATGCCCCTGTTGCAAAGACAATATCTCTCAAATGACAAACTAGGTATTTGAAATATTTGGGGAGCATTTTAAAATGGATGTATAGATTATATATACCAAAATTAACACCTACCCACTTTTTATTTTGTGGATATAGATCCATCTTTAAAATGTGTTCAACACATTCCTAAAATGTTCAAAACAAAGGAATTTTTCCCTTTTTGAAGTTACAACAATTCTTCCACTTCAAACCACTTATTGGGGATGAATAAAGTGAGGCTTATTCATATATAAATTCATTTCAAATAAATATTTAATACTTGGCAAGATTCACATACAAAAACTCAGAAAGCATAAAGTGAGGGAAAGGAGGCGCATCCATAGGAAAAGATCCAATTTTTCCTTTCCTCGACAAGGGAGACTTACTACCCACTCATTACAAGGTTTTAAGTCACTCATAACACCCATTTATCAAACATAAATGGATAAGGAAACATTTCCCTTACTCAATTCTTTTTTCAAATAGTTGCCATGCAAGAAATTCCAATATTGTACCATGCATGTTTTGCACATGAATTCATTATAATCAACATACATCATCTACAGGAAATTTTCATTCAAAATATCATGAGAATGATATTATGTACTCATCACTCTATAGTATTAAATTCATAAATGAAAACTAAGAAAGAGTATAGTTATCTTTTCCAAGATGATGATCCAAAGAAACTGACAGTGAGGGGATTGATTTCCTCCCAACCATTGGCCATTCCACTATAGAATGCCACCCACATGTCGTGCTATGAGACCACTAGGGAAAAAAATAGTCTCAAGGTTTCCAAAACCCCTCTTATTTTTAGTAAATTCTTCTAAGATACCAACCAAGCAAGTCACTACTGGTTCTTTGTTCAACCTCTCAGCTAGCATAACTCTTGGCACTCATCCCTTGCTCCATACAACACAAGAAGTCATCCATTCATTGCGTAGAATTTCCTCAGTCACGGCCTTCCTCTCAATGCCCTTTAGTATGGCCAATGTGATCCCAAGACACTACCTACTTACAGGTTTCATTTCCAGCATTGTGAAGCTTCTTAGACATGGATTTTATGGTTATTTGGACAACCTAACAAGCCAACAACCTTAAAGGATTTAACAAGGTATCTAGATACTATCCAATGGTGTCTAATATCACTGGAACAACCTTTATTTCATATCTCCATGGTTCATATGAGAGTTGGGATGAGTTTTCTTCTTTCAAACCCTTCTTTTCTCTCCAAGAACCCTCTTTTTTTCAATATCCTCTCTCCCCATTCAAATTTTCATCAATCTATGGAATGAATGAGTGTGTGGGTGGAGTCTTTCCTCCACCTCTTTCTTGGTTCCTAAAGGTAGGAGGTAGTTACTACAAAATAAGAGCTAGGCACTTTTGGCATAGGATTACTAAGTTCTCATATTTAGATTTCTCCTTTCATTTAAATAGGATCTCAATTCATGTTTAGTATAAACTTAAGGATAAATGAAAATAGGAAAATAAAATCAAGGAGGTTTATGGATAAGTTAAATTATCATCATAAAGCCTAGGTCATTCGCCCATTGGACCCCCTTACCTTTCCCTCTGGTGGACTCATATCCCCATCGATGTTCTCCATGTTGATCAATCTTGGAACCTTTCATCAATATTACAATGATCATGTTTGTTAATGTTCTTAATCACCATGGAATCTACCTCATAGCGTTAAGCAACACCCAATAAATAAAAAAACATAATTAAAATATAAATAAGATCAAGTTTAAAGGGTCAAAATCGGGCTATTACAAAATCCAAGTGAGGATTCATAAAGACAAGGTGTCCAATCTTCTTCTGGAAGATTTCATTAAGTGACACTTAAAATGATGGATATGATACCAATACAGTGGTATCATTATTCGGGCATCATCTATGAGATGGATTTAATGTTGTGGAAGGGCACACCATATCAAGGAATATATGAGAGCCAACAAGAACATAAATGATTTGTCATTAGATGCCAAGTAATGGGTGTTGAATATAGAATCTTTCTCATGATTTACATCCATCCTCATATAATATGAAAGGTACAATGCTCATTGAGCAATCAAGAGTTGGGAGTTGGGATATTAATGGATTGTTGAAAATGTAGCCCTTCTTTTGAATTTTATAATATTTGTTGTCCTTCATAAATAACAAGTGATTTAAAAAAATACATTTTTGAAGGGTGTTTATGGTATTACCCTTCTACTATAGGATTGAACACCTTGGAAGGGCTAGGAAGGGTTCAATTTTGATCATCACTTTCTATTTTGTTCTATGCCGATCAAAAGAAGCCACTAGTTAACACTTGTATACTGCACATTCATCCAACAAAATTAGAAAAGATGCCTTCTAACATCATATCGTAGATCCAAGACTAAGTATTTAACAATTAAAAGTCACTCTAGCCATTCATATCGTAAGGAAATTGTTTGTTGTCCAAATTTGAAGCTTTATTTTGAGATAAATCACCTAGAATTTTTGGATCACTCAAATGCATATTTTGAAGAAAAAAACTATTAAAAACCCATTACACAAGACTTTAACCTTCTAAAATAGAACATGAATGTGAATTTAAAAAAAAAATGCAATAGATTGCAAACCACTCCTTTAGAGAAATATGATGGCTAAAGCAACTAAAAATATGAGACTAGTTTGGGAAGCTCAATTATTTTTAAATGCTAAACATGATTAAAGAATTCCCACACAAACTTTAATCACCAAATTAATTCTCCAGAAGACAACCTCAAAACGTGCTCAAAACATGAATCCATATCTACAAAATGTACATTTGTTTCCTTGATAGGGCCTTCAAGGGAAGATAAGTGTTTGAGATTGAGTGATGATGTGATATGTATATGGTAAAATAACATAAAAAATTCAACTAGGGAATGGGGTCAACCACAAATAAATTCATGAAAATATGATGGTTGTCCATAGCCTACACCATCTTCAAGCTCTCACTTCAAACAAAGTTATATGCATTGGGGATTCAATATTGTGATCCTCCTACTAAGATGCTTCTAGGCATTACTGGTTAGTTATGGAAAAAAAAGCTTCTTTGTAATAATCTTATTATCCAAGGGTGACAAGGATGAACGATTTAAAGGAGGACTTTAAAAACCAGATAAAATTCCACCTAATATCCTAGTTTAGGTGGACTTACTCTAATTATAGAACAATACTCTACCTTATAGCAAGATAAATTTAGAAATTAGGATCTATATAACAATCCTTTTAATTATGAAGGCTAATTCATTAAGGGGGTCTTGAAGTAGAGATCAAATTGCGTGAGATATTCCGTTGTTTCCGTTGCAGACATGGGATAAGTAATGGTAGCATTGAGGGCCTTCATGATTACATCATATGCCTTGTTTGCGAAAAAAGTGAGCAAACACCCAGAGTCTATAATTGTCCATTGCTTACCAAAATTCATAACCATCTTCCAAGCATTGTTGGATATAGGAAGCCTCTTTCCATTTATGGTGATCCCTTCAATTTCAACATAATAACTCGATATATCGCCTTTGAGAATATGAGTTTATTGAACATGTTTCCTTAAAAAATTAGAGGATTGTTGGAGGATATCTCCAAAAACTAGCAAGTTTATCACATCATAACCTTTTTCACATGACCTATGATATTAAAGCAATAAGAAAATAGAAGATGATGTATCATGTATAGTCATCTTAATTTGTGGGATGAATTATTTTCCATGCATGCAACACTTTTGTATCGAGGAGTCCTTACATCATTAAATAGAATATGATGCAATCCCAATTTGAATGGTGACTTAGCTCTTGCTAGTAGAGATGTTTTTATTTACAATGTCTAACAAGGTTAGTCAATTTATGCTTATGTTGAGAATATGTGGTGTAATATTCACTTATAGCCACGTGCTTGCCTTTTATTTGGGGTATTGGGCCAATTAATGGGTATTATCCACTTTTTATATTTTATCACGGTGGCTAAGGTTAGCCTTGACATCTATGTGGCAACATAACCGGCTTATTAGGGAAGATGCCCCAAAACCTTGAGTTGTGTATAAATACATCTCTAAAGAAACATTTGTATCAACTCATTCAATATAATGTGATCATTCTTTATCATAATTTAGCGTTTGGTTGCATTTGATCCTTGCATCATAACTTGTGCTCTCATTAATCCTTACATCATAACCATAAATCTTCATACATCTCAACTATAACTATATTTCCCCGTCTTTTTCATGCAGGATGAAGAAGGTTGTATTTCCCATTGTTCCTATAATTAACCCCTTTCAATACTAATATAGACCCAAAATCAGTTTTCAACACTTTTTCAAGGCTGTTACAGACCTTAAATTAGGTTTTCAACATTTCTTAAGGTGGTTAGAAACCCAAAATTGGGGCTTCAATGCTTTTTCAAAGTTATTACAAACTCAAAATTAGGGTTTCAACACCTTTTAAGGTTGTTGAAGAGTTGAAATTAGGGTTTGAAAACTCTTCAAGGCTTTTATATACCCATAATTAGGGTTTTGACACTCTTTTAAGGTCATTACATACTTAAAGTCCTTTTTAGTGTTTTTCTCTCAGAATATTTTGTTGGAGACACTATCATATGAGGGAATTAGTGATTATAGATTTGTTATTTAGGGTTTTTAAAGAATCCATCCATCATCTAGAGGGTTCCCTTTGGTGGGAACAAATTTCCAGACACCTTTGTTGATCTAATAGACTATTTCTTACCTGTAACTACCCTGTGGGTTTTTTGGATCACCTCTATTCTAAGTTTAAAGAAAAAATGGTGTCTTCACAAAGGCACTCTCTTTTTCTGGACAAGGTGGACTCCTCTCTTATTTCACATATGGAGGTGCACTTTACATATCAGTTTGTACCAAAGTCAAAGGATGTGATGTAAAATTAGTCACAACAGATCTAATGAACAAGTAAATCAATCACAACAGATGAACATAGAAAATATGGTGTAAAATTGTGCAAAACATGCATCAGTGCTCAATATCCCAATGAGGCTGAATAATTACAATACAATACAGTAACAATGACTGAGAAATTCGAATTGAATCAGGAGGTCATTCAAATTACTGAATGGTGTAGCTTGGCTCCAACTAGGAGTCCTAATCATCAATCAATGGTGGTCATCAATGCACAAGAACCAATCATCCAGGTGTCAATCTGAGTCTAACAGAGTGTAACAAGTGTAACTGAAGTGTGTAGCACTGATATAGGGAAGGAGGCTCAGTGGAGGGCGCATGGGAGGCTTAACTGAAGTCAGAACAAGTCATCTAGTCAATCTGGAGGTCCAACAGAGTGAAACAGCCAGTCGGGAGTGAAACTAGCCTCAAATCAAGGAGAATCGAAGCTAACTGAGTGGGTAGGTGAAGAAGTGCGCCCTTCTCTGGTAGTAGGTGAGAAGTGGGCGCCTTCATGACTAGGAGGGATACAAATCTGATGGAAAGAGATCCCGGGTGCTAGAATGAAGTGGATAAGGTGCTGGAGGCATCAACCTGGTGACTCAGATGCATGCAAACCCTAATTGCATGTAAGGTCCTGAATATGATGATGTGGATATCCAAACACCCCCCCTCAAGCTAGACTATGATGTGCAAAAAATAATGTAGGGCCCTAGTTACTAAGACCAAAGGTCACCCCAATACAATAATCCAAAAAAAACTGAAAATAAGCTAAGTGAGGAAAGAGGAAAAACCCAGTGGGAAGAAAGCCCCCCCTCAAGCTAAAACATAATAATGGATCAATCTGTCTCCACCATGATGGAACTCACCCCCAACAGTGAACGGAGGTAAGAGAACTTCTTCTCAGTGAAGCTCTTGGTGAAGATGTCTGCAATTTGCTCATCGGTAGGGAAATATTGCAGAATGATGGTGCGATCATGCACCAACTCTCGAATGTAGTGCATATGAATCTCAATGAGTTTGGTTCTCTGCCGCTGAACTGGATCTGTGGAGATCTTGATAGCACTTTGATTGTGACAAAAGATGACAGTCGAAGTAGTGCCACCAAAACCAAACTCGGAAAGAATGCCCTGCAACCAAACTGCCTGAATGCAGGCATTGACTGCCCCTCGATACTCTGCCTTTGCTGAAGAAAGTGCAATGGCTGCCTGCTTTTTGCTTGACCAGAAAATAGGCCCATTTCCAATCATGAAAACATATCCGGAAGTGGACTTCCGATCTATGCTATCACCTTCCCAATCTGAATCAGTAAAACCAATGAAATCTAGCTCAGAATCTGCAGCATAATGTATGCCAAAATGTTTCGTACCTTGCACATACTGCAAGATCTGCTTGGCTGCCTGCCAATGAAGCTCATGGAGCTGTTGCATATACCTTGACACAGCACTCATGACATATGAAATGTCAGGCCTTGAGTGTGTCAAGTAAAGTAGTGAACCAATCAACTGTCGATACATAGTGCAATCTACAAGCGGTGTAGAATTTCCCTCCTCAAGACTGATTCCTGAGAGGAATGGGAACGGGGCTGCCTTACATTCAGCCATATTAAACTTCAATAACAGGTCGGAAGCATAATTTTTCTGAGATATAGTGATCCCATCAAAATTTTGAGCTATCTCCAAGCCCAAAAAGTGACTCAGCAAGCCCAAATCGCTCATGTCGAAAGCTAGATTTAAGGCAGTTTTTAGCTTGTTTATTGAAGTAAGAGTGCTACCAGTAATGAGACGATCATCAACATAAAGTACAATAACCAACAAATTACCTTTAACTTGCTGTAGGTACACATTCTGATCATATTTGCATCTTTTGAAATTATGAGAAAGAAGGAAGGAGTCCATCTTTGCATACCAAGCTCTTGGGGCCTGTTTTAAACCATACAAAGATTTCTTCAATTTGCAAACTAATGAAAGATCTGATGTATAACCTTCTGGCTGCTTCATATATACCTCTTCAACAAGATCTCCATGTAGAAAAGCACTCTTCACATCCATGTGGTGCACTTCCCAGTGCTTGGATGCGGAAATTGCCAAAACTAGGCGGATGGAATCCATCTTTGCAACCGGTGCAAAGGTCTCAGTATAGTCCACTCCTTGGACTTGGGAGAAACCTTTTTCCACCAAACTAGATTTGTATTTGCTGACAGAGCCATCAGTAGCAACTTTCGTGCGGTAGACCCATTTACATTGGACTAATTTTCTTCTAGGTGGAAGAGCAACTAGCTCCCATGTATTGTTCTTTTGAAGAGAACTGTACTCTTCATCCATGGCATTTTGCCATCTCGGATATCGGTGGACATGATAGTAAGTTGTGGGATTTGAACTAGTCATCAAATAAGAAATCTCAGGAAGTAATGGATCAGAAATAGAAAGAGCCATACCTGCTCTTTGAAAGTCTGCTCTTGTTCGTCTTGGATCAGCAGGATTTCCAATGTTCGAACTAGCAGATTGAAGAGTGTTTTGGGCCCACTTTGGTAACTGAGGAGGATCATAATGGTTGGATTCCGAACTTGATATGTCATGATCAGCATGTGCTGCTACAATATCAGAAATATCAGAACCAATACTTTCATTATCACTACTCGAATCTTCTTTTGGTGAAGGCGGTGAAATGACAGTTTCTTCCTCGACTAGTTGCAGTTCTTGAAGCGGTTCTTCAAATTGCACACTGTGCTCTATGAATACCTTTTTGGATCTGATATCCATGAGTTTATATGCCTTTGATTCTTCCCCATATCCTATTAGTATGCACTCAATACTTTGTGGATCCAAAGCTCGTCTCTTCTTGGAAGGAATTCTAGCCCATGCAGTAGAGCCAAAAACTCTCAAATTTGACACATCCGGTTTGTGACCAAAGAATGCTTCGAAAGGAGTCATACCTTTCACGGATGAATGTGGAACTCGGTTCTGAATGTATGCAGCAACATTAATTGCTTCAGCCCAAATATTTGCAGCCAAACCTTTTGACTCAATCATGCAAGTAGCCATCTCTTTCAGTGACCGATTTTTCCTTTCCGCTACACCATTCTGCTGGGGTGTGTAGGGATTCGAACTGTATGTTGGATCTGAATTCCACTTTCGGCACAAAGTTGTAGCAACTCGGCCTTGATATATTATCCACCATTATTATATCTAAGATCTTTGATCTTGCTCTCAGTGGCGGTCTCAACAAAAGCCTTAAAATCCTTGAATTTTCCAAGCACTCCTGACTTGTTTTTGAGAAAAAAATACCCAAGTAAAGCGGGAAATATCATCAATAAATGTCAAAACATACCTTGAACCATTTAATGATGTATTTGGCAGCGAACCACTGATATCAGAATGTATGAGGCCCAAAATGGTGGAAGCTCTTCTATATTTTCCGCGGTCGAACCTGTGCTCGGGGTGCTTCCCAATAATGCAACCGGTGCAAATTCCTTTCGAGGAACAGAGTTGTGGAATACCATCTACCATGGATTTCTGTTGTAGCAGCAGCAAATACTTGTAATTAAGGTGTCCAAACCTTTCATGCCAAATCCTACTAACCTCGTTGCCATGAGTGAGGAGAGCAGTGGGTTTTTCAAGCGGCACAAAGTGAGAAAATTCATAGTATTTTGCAGTGTGGTTTGCCTTTCCGACTGCAATAAGTCTTCCACTTTTGATATCATAAATTTCAACTGTATTAGGGCTGAATGTAACTTTCTTTGGTTCACCAGTGTGTGTCATTTGATACACAGAAAGTAGATTTGTAACCAAAGAAGGCACATAGAGAACATTCTGAAAGCTTCCATGATCAACATGGATTGTACCTTGCCCTTCAAAGAAATTTTTGAGTCATCTCCCAAATGGATGGGGATGGAGCTGTTTGGATTGAATGAAGAAAAAGAATCAATATTTGCAGCCATATGATTCGAGGCACCCAAATCTATCAAAAGAGTAGTGGGCTTCGAAACAGTTGCCATGAGTGCTTGTCCTCTTTCATGATCATCATTCCTATCCTTCTTCCTTGCACCGTCAGGAAGAGTTATGTTATTCTTTTCCAAAAGAAGGGCCATTTGATCTATAGTATTCTTCATGCATGAACTTTCGGGATGAAAGCCACGGTTGCAATAAGTACATTTAGATTTTTCCTTACCCTCTTTACCCTTTTGCTTGAACTTCGAACTAGATGGTGCATCCGTCTGCTTGCCTTTCTCTTTTTGCTTGTGAGGTTCGAATTTGGGATTCTCTTTCTTTTGCTTTCCTTTACCATTCGAATTCTTGGCTCCTTGAACAAATAGGGCTGAATCTTTGGAGCGTATGGACCCCATTTGAATCAACTTATCATGCTCTTTTGTGACGGACTCAATGAAGGCATTCAAGGTAGGCATCTTCCAATTCGGGGTAGTTAGCCGACCGGAATTGAAAGTAGAGACAAATACCGAATAGTCTTTACCAAGCTTGGTGAGAATAGAGAGGATCAATTGCTTATCCTCTTTGATAACTCCACTGTTCTTCAACTGCAATGTCAAGTGCTTGAATTTTGTGAAAAACTCATTGACAGTCTTGAAATTCTCAGGACTAAGAGCAATCAATTCATTCTCTAATTGAAAAGTCCTAAGCTCGTCCTGCTTACCAAAAAGTGTTTCAAGTTGCTCCCATATTGCTTCTGGAGTCTTCAATCCGCTGAGATGGAAGTGAATATATTTGGAAATAGAGAGACAAAGGAGACCATAAGCTTCATCAAGCTTATTGTAGTGTTTGGTTCTTTCCACCAATGTGCTTGGCTCCAATTCAAGGCCAACTGTGACTCTATAGAATCCTTTTGAACGTAATATGATCTCCATATCATCTTTCCAATCAAAATAGTTGAAGGGAGTGAGGATAGGCTTTGAAGAAGAGTATTCCATTGCTAGGAGCGAGTGCACTCCTATGTAGAAAGGCTTGCAAAAGCAAGGTAGCGAATGCAATTGATGGAGACAATAACCTGCAAATCACAATGAAACCAAGAACAGTAAGGTCGAACAATCCAGCCTTTTAAAGTTGCATCACACCTGGGATTGGAGATCAAGCAATGTTGAATGGGTCCAATGTATCAAATCCAGGATTTATGTGGAAAACTCAAGCTTCTGGAGTGGTATTGGAAGTATTGCATGCACAGGAGCGAATGCTCTTGAGATCTTTCATGCCAAAACTTTTGTAATTTTGAGTAAATTCACTCAAATCTCCTTGTAGAACACCTGTACAAAAGAGATTTTGTCCCTGCAATGGCTCTGATACCATGTAAAATTAGTCACAGCAGATCTAATGAACAAGTAAATGAATCACAATAGATGAACATAGAAAATATGGTGTAAAAATGTGTAAAACATGCATCAGTGCTCAATATCCCAATGAGGGTGAATAATTACAATACAATACAGTAACAATGACTGAGCAATTCGAATTGACTAAGGAGGTCATTCGAATTACTGAATGGTGTAGCTTGGCTCCAACTAGGAGTCCTCATCATCAATCAGTGGTGGTCATCAATGCACAAGAACCAGTCATCCAGGTGTCAATCTGAGTCTAACTGAGTGTAACAAGTGTAACTGAAGTGTGTATCACTGATATAGGGAAGGAGGCCCAGTGGAGGGCGCATGGGAGGCGTAACTGAAGTCAGAACAAGTCATCTAGTCAATCTGGAGGTCCAACGGAGTGAAACAGTCAGTCGGGAGTGAAACTAGCCTCAAATCAAGGAGAATCGGAGCTAACTGAGTGTAAACTGAGTGGGTAGGTGAAGAAGTGCGCCCTTCTCTGGCAGTAGGTAAGAAGTGGGCGCCTTCATGACTAGGAGGGATAAAACTCTGATGGAAAGAGCTCCCAGGTGCTAGAATGAAGTGGATAAGGTGCTGGAGGAATCAACCTGGTGACTAGGATGCATGCAAACCCTAGAATTTGCATGCAAATCCTAATTGCATGCAAGGTCCTGAAAATGATGATGTGGAATCCAAACATGTGATCCTTGGTCTCAAATCCATCTTATTTAGAGATATTATTCAAATTCTAGGGGTTGGTACCTTTATATTGGATTTAGTGATGCAAGGTCTACTCCTTAACATCTAGCGGTGATTTACATCGACTCTATTAAACATGTAGTCATTTGTTTGTGAAGGGATATGACATTCAACTCCTTTTATGTAGTTCCCATTCATAGGTTAGCATCTTCTCATAGGCTGATCTTTTCATTTTTCTGTTCCTTAGTGTTATTTTGATGGATCCCTCCAAGGGACTTTAGGCCTCTATGGACGGGGGTATTGTTATATTTATAAAGGCAGATGATTTCTTTCTTATCAAATTTGGAGCAAGAATAAGTACTAAATCCTAGGCATAATTATTAGCATTGTGGGAATTCTTATACATTGCAAAGGACAAGTAGTTGAAGCATATTCAAGTGGTAGGTGACTCCCAAGTTATTGTAGATTGGTTCAATGGGGTTTCATGTTTGGAAAATTTAGTACTACAACCATGGCAAAGGAGAATTTGATAACTACAAGAGTTATTTCCGTTATACCATTATTTTCCACCCTATCATTCCTTGAGTTAATTATATATGTTATTTCATGGACATTGATAGTAGATCTAGTTATTCCTTGAGTTAATTAGATTAGATCTAGATCCTTTTGTTATTCCTATTGCTTGAAGAGGTTTGAGAAAGGTATTTCTTGTCTTATTTTGTGTAGGTAGCAGGTCTTTAGGAGATGGAGCAAAGATCTCTAGGAGCTACATTAGTCGAGACTACACAAAGGACAACTGTCATAAGGAAAGGTACACTTTATCATACTTATCTCTATTGTATGCATATGATTAAGGGTAGGATTGAGAGTTCTTAGGTTAAAACATGTGGATCCAACTCATTTCCCAAATTTCCTCAATAAATAAGGCAATGATGAGGCTTCTAGAGGCTATCATTCCACATAATGGAATAATAAGTGACTTTATCCCTCTCTATAGTGGTGTAAGAAGTGATAAACTTATATTATTACCTTTTAATAATGCTAAAGTAGTGACATTGCTCATTTTTACTAGGAAAATCAATTTCAAGGGTTAGAAAGGTAGTATTAAGGCACAACAAGCATAAAGAGTCTCCTAATTACCCCAAGGGTGGCAAATAATGGTATAACAATTTCAGGAAATCTTTGTTGAACATGTTCACTAGTAATTTAACCAACAAGCTGATGTTTTATCGAAGGATGCTTTGTAGTTGATGAAAGGCCATTTAATTTGTAATGAGATCAAGGGTTGGAATCCAATTCTTGAGTCTCACTCTATCTTATTCTAATAGATGTCTAAAGGCTACTTAAGCTCTTTTTTAGTTGATTTGTTGATGAATAGTTGAGGTATGACTTGCATCGGGACAATAAATTTTCAAATCTTGAGGTCTATTATGTTCAGTATGAACAAATGCTCAATCATACATAATTGGTATTGACGATGGTACAACTCATTTGAACACTCTCCTCTCCTAGGGATATTAATGGACTTTGTATATTTTTATTTCTTCTTGAAATAACAAATATACTAGTTTTTTTCTTGGGAGAAAAAAAGGCTAATAACATGATCTACCCACTCAACTTTATTGATGATTCTATATCTATTATTCATAGCTCATTTAAGTGGATGAGTTTGATTATGTGCATATTCATCCTTCACACTATGATATTTGTCCTGATTAGACATCCTATAATCAATGGTCTTCAATAGCTTCATCTTTCAAATCCCTACAAGGCAACTCCTTTGCTTGGTCATGTAAACATGTTGGTGTTGGAACTATGGTGTTTTGGGAAGGTAAGATATTTAGGTGGCCTTCATTTAGAACTAAGGGTACAAGATATGATTATGATCCTTTACTTTCTCATATTGTCCTCTTATTTATATTTAGGGAAGATGTTATGCATATGGATGACCTTATGTTGAGATTGGCATCCATCACTAAACCCTCTCATTTTCATAGTTTGAATACATTCAATCATTTAATTAAGTTGGATATCCATACACCAAATCTCACTTGTATTTGAGCTGGGTATTTATAAACCCACTCTTATCTTATATTCCAGCTTCATTTTGAGATTCACTCTCTCAAGTACACCAATGTTTGGTATCCGTAAACCCACACACCTATTGCATTTGATCACGCTTGTTCATATGCAACCTATTTTAGATACATAAAGTTAGATGTTCTCACTCTCACTCCATATATGATTGATCCTATTTGAGATGGGTACTCCCTATTCCTGCCTTTTTAGGATGTTTTTCAACACCTTAATGAACAACTAAATATTGCTTTCCTAGTAGATGCACAATATGATAGGGATCTATATTTTTGCACTACTTCATTGTACAAGTAGTTAATGATAGTTGTCTCTAATAAACGAGTTCATCAATGGACACATTCCTCATTCATACATAGGATTTTTCTTTGAGTACTCCATCAAATCGATAATTTAATACCACTTTCCTAGTATATGAGCAACATGGTTAGGATAAATAATCATTCCCTCCTTTATTTGATGAGTATGTTAGTGACAATTTTTTAAAAGCATGACTAGTTCAATGGTTGCATTCCTCATTCCTATACATGATTTTATGTCCCATTCATTTGATTGACAGTTAAATAGTATCACTATCCCAGTATATGTGTATGGAAGGGATACATGTGCCCACCCTCCTCCATTGGACAAGAAAGTCAGTGATATTTTTCTCCAACTTATGAGTAGTTTGGTGGCAACATTATTTCATCTTTTTGGGTCCATTATTGTAATAAGTTAATATTTCATATACCCACCCTCTCTTACTTCAACTTCAGTAGACTCTTCATTGATTTGTGATAGAATTTTTACATGTACTTTCTCTTGTGCTTCAACCCATTTCCTCAACAAATGGTCGTACCGACATTGTGTGTCTCCATACTATAAATAATTTATTGATGGAATTTATTAAAGAGATAAGTAGTTCTTTGATATATTGGTGTGTATATTCCCACTCCTTCTTGATGCATCTTCTCTCCAATGATCCCTATTCAGATTAAGGGGGAGTGTTGATAATATATGTGTAATATTCACTTGTAGCCATGTGTCTACCTTTGATTTGGGTATTGGGCCAATTATAGGCTAGTTACCCACTATTTGTATTTATATATGTATTTAAAGCCAACTTAGGCATTTATGTGGGGTCATAACCCCCTTCTTAGTAAGACTCCCCAATCCCTTGAGTTGTGTATAAATACACCTATGAAGGGTCATTTGTATCATCTATTTTAATATAATGTAATCATTCTTTAGCCTAAGGGTACACACCTATGTATTGTGTTCTCTTTGCATGCTATGGCATTATCTCTTGCGCTTATATTTTGTTGAGATAGGATTTGTTGGTTGTCCCCATTTAATCCATGCATTCTATCTTGTGATCTCAATAGTTCATATGTTTCAAAACATATTTGTTCTCTAAGGATGTGTTGGTTGTCTCCATTCAATCCTTGCATTCTATCTTGTGATCTTAATAGTTCATATGTTTCAAAACATATTTGTTCTATAATGAAGTAATGCAATGGGTAAAATATTGCATAAACAAGTCATGGGTTGTTCCTTCGGTAAATGTTGATCCCACCCCTATTTTTTGCATGACTATAAATATTTGGCAAGGATGCCCACTATCCTCCAATTTTTATATCTTGATGGGAAGAAATTTAAAAGAAGAAAGAGAAACTAAAACTCTTCTAGGAATGTCAATTGTGAAGGGGATAAAATCTCTAAATCACTAATAATTCTCAAAACTTAAAAAATAACCTTACATTCTTAGAAGTGCATTTTTCATTATAGTACATTCAAAACAATTTTGGAAGCCAAATCTTGGAAATATTGGGAGGGGAGATTAAAAGGAGGAATTGTAAATATTTTGCTTGGATTACACTTGAAGGAATCTTGAATATGATAACCCAAATATTAATATTCACTATTATTGAAAATTGAAAATGTTTTCAATATCTAAGAGTCCTTATTGCTTGTAAGTTTTGTTATGCTAAAGATTAGACTTTAGTGATATAAAAAAAGAGGAGGAACTACTACCTAGGGATGGAACGCTTGGCTTATCCTTGAAAGAAGAATTCATCATATAAAATATTTGGTGCTACCTGTATTGTGGATTCGTTCTCTATGCTTGTAGCATAAGAGGATTTCTAAGAGAAATGAGAGGATCCCAAGAACATTTCTATGGAAAGGAGGGAGACATTATTCATAGAGAAAGTTTACATTGTTGGATAATATAAATTGATAGCAACCATCTCATAAGGGGGACTAGGATTTTGAGATATATAAATTGTTAATTAGGCATCAAGAGTTAAAATAGTTTGAAAAATAGTTTTAGGAGGAGAGTCATCGTGGAAAAATAAAGTGTAGGAACATCATTTCCAATTTTGTTGGGTCCAAATTGATGCTCTTCCCCATACGAATTACATGAAAAAAATTTCTAGTAGCTTGTCCTGGACAATTGATTCCTGAAAGTGTATATATATTTGAGGAGGACATAAAATACGTATTTGAATATACCTAATATCCAAATAACTTTCGATCCTTGATGTGGAGGATAATTAAAGACTGTTATAAATTACAACATTCAAGAGTGTGTTGGGACTCCAAATGTGGGTCCCAATTTGTAACTACACTAATAAAATCAAGGAGGAACTTACAAATTTGATGTAGTCACCCTTCTTATAAATTGGGTGGAAATCTACAACCTCATTTTCTTGATTGATATTGAATCTTACTTAGGTGAGATAGAAAATGGAAGAGTTGTAATACATACAGGGAGATTAATGTCCAAGGATACCCATAAAGACATGAATACATATTTTTATGGATTGAAGGGATTAACAACTAACAAAAAATTAGAAATGAAAACATATGTTAGAGAAGACTCATCTAAAGGGTTATTGATATGTAAAAAAGAACATTCTATGCATTTCTTTGTAAACAATTTTTTGGGGAAGAAAACCCAAGAAAGCATTGGAAGATTGGAAGCTAATTTGTGTAAGTTATTTTACATTTAAAGTTTTATTTCTTCTTTCTTCTAATTATTAAACATTTTTACACAACTAAACATCTAGCAAACAAAGGAATCCAAATGATTTTCTATTAATGAATCGAATTTGAAGAGTTGTTTTTAATTTCAAGTTGAAGGGTATGTTTTCATCCAAGCCTTTCATAATGAGAAGTTGTAGAAGTAGTTGTACTTCAACTGACAAGAGTAAACTATATACACAATTAAAAATAAAATTATTCTAAATAAAATATTATCCTCCCACCTTTTTGCATTTTTAAAAATTAATGAACCTTTAAATTGTTAAGTTGTAATTTCAATAGAAAGTAATAATAACCATACTTTTAAATTTCAATTGTAAGCTTATGATGGGTTATATGTACATTAAAACTAAAGATAAAAACTCATAAGCACTAAGCCATGTTTTTTTTCTTTGGAGGAATTTCAAAGTGTTAGATCCCAATCTTTAGACACTATGTCAAAATCACACATTTTTGTGGATTCCACCCATATGTACGAAAATATTTTTTTATGTATCTATATGATGAGCGAGAACTATATCTTTGATTCATATCTTAAGCATGAAAAATTCACACCTAACCATCAAAGTCGTGTTTGATGTAGATATCATTAAAAAGGAAGTATTTGTAGTAGACCTTGAGGTCTTTGTTGAAGGGGAACAATTTAATCAAAACTCTATAAGAGCCATGAATAGACCCCACTTTCTTTCTAGTGCTTAAGAAACATAAAAATATAGCATGATTGCATCCATTACTTATTTAGCCTAATATGTCTATGATTTGGAGCTTCCTAAAGTCCATACAATCACAAAGCTAAAGTAATTACTCATCAATACCACCAAGTATGTTATTCTTACTAAGGACATTAATTGTTTAGTTTATTTCTCAAACCATGCAAAATGCCTAATAGAGTGGATGTTACATCATAATCCCTAATGCATAGATCTTATGATAACATGAATTATGTTACATTTTCTATATCTTTCTTAAGATTCCCACCGAGGCATAATTTTTTTTTCTCCAAGCACTGAGGTTGAAAAGGATATGTCATATTGATCTTGGGCTTGGGTTGCGGTAGAAATAAAGAGACCTATGGAGCATTCTCAAATTTTACACTTAAAGTATCAACATACTGATGTGACAATGTTGCTAGAAATATAAAGAAGAAAGTAAATGAGTGTGATAGATAAAGATGCATAGAATTGAGGAAAGGGAAATTATTAGAGGAGTGAGGAAATGATGATGTAAAAAAATGAATGAATATAATCATAATTACCATTGTTGTAATCCCACTTTTAGGTTTTGTGATGTTGACAAGGTCCTTTTTGTGTATGTTCATATCTAAACTTAATCATGAACATACAGAGTTATCACTGATCTTGATATAAATTTTTTATCCCAAACAAAACCATTAACATAGTTCAGTGTGAAACAAATAAAAACTATGCATTATCTTTATGATGAGCTTGACCAAACCTATAAAACATCGATGGTTTGTTGAGAGATTTACATTCAAGTATTAATTTTGAGTTTTTTTCCTATTAAATATCTATTGCAATAGTGAGGATGCCATGAAATTTGTACTAAGTGGTTGAGATTCCAATGAATAATCTCAAACAATAATACAATATTTGATGCCAATGATATAACCATGTCATGACTTATAATAAGTGGACATATAACATTACTAATGCAACAAAATAACTATGAATCAACATGTTATATATGTTTAGAGAGATGGAATATGTGACCATGAAGAAATAGAGATAACCTTATTTCCTTGTGTTTAGTCAATGTATGTTGTTTTCTCTTCAAAACTGTCATTGAGCCACACATTTGAAATCAATATTGCTAGTAAGTTTCAAATTCCATTACAATTTGCACCCATAACCCATGATTACTTGATTTTGTGTTTTTGAGAGACAAGGGAAGAGGAAAAAATAACAAATAAAATTACATTATGGTGAGTCTAGGATTTCAACACATTGATGCCATGAGGATTTAAAAAAAGTGAACACGACTTCCATTTTTTTTCGCTTTTAAAGTTCATGAATCAAAGCACCAATAGGTTTCTCAGAATGAAATTATCAAGGATAATTTAGTTCAATAGAGAGGACAATCGAGTTTTAAGAGGAAGAATGTGCTATGCAAAGATACATGGTCATGGACCTCATCAAGGGTTCTCTCTCTATAACCTCCAACCTAAATGTTTCTATGGACTTGATCCCTATGGAGTTCAAGGAAGAGGAAAAAATGCACCAACTGATCAAGGACATGGACTTGGATAAGCAAGAATCTCATCCCTCAAACCAAGCCCAAGATGATTCTATGGGAAATAATGTGTTTTTCAAAGTTTGCATGTGTCATTGTTTTGTAAATTTGATTTATATTTAGTAGTCATTTTTAGTGTACACTCTAGTAGCAATCATATGATCAATTTTGTAATAAATCCCATTGAGATTTATAGCCTGGATCCTACTAGCAGGATAGATCAACTATTTTTGAAAATAAGATCAATTCTCATTTAACATTTTGTATTATCACATTGTCCAGTTAGGCTGCAACTTCTTTCAATACAAAATTTATTTGTTTTCATTAGAAAAAAAATACAATTATTTATGGACATTTTAATTATCATGGACCTTTAAGTTATCTAATTTTGTATGACAAATGGTCTATTATTTGTACACAATAAAATATATTTCTTATTTTACTGTAGTTTATAGTGTTGTAAATGTTATATTGCCGATCAAATATATGGATGATTTACATTATTAAAATAAATAGAGGTGTAACTAGCTAGTATTATTTTTTAAATGATACAATATATTAATACAATGACTATATCAAAATGTATTAATTAAAATATGAAAATCAATATTATTATAAAAAATGATTTTCTAATCATTGATTGAAATTTTATAAATAAAAAAAACTAGAAGCACCATTTGCATACCGACAATGTGAAAAACACTAAATCATATTGGTGCATTGTGCTTATTTGAACTCAACATTGCATTTTATTTCTATTTATGAACTAATGCTTATAATTGTCATAAGAGCATATAGTTTAAAAAAAAATTAAAACATAGTTCCCTTTTGTGACATTCGTTGTCATTACTATTATCACTATCATTACCAAGACTTCATGGAACACACACACACACACACACACATATATTGTCATAAGAGCATCTAGTTTTTTAACTAAAATTAAAGCATAGTTCCCTTCTATGACATTCGTTGTCATTACTATTATCACTATCATTACCAAGACTTCATGGCGCAAATATATATATAACACTCATTGGTGCTAAAAAAATACCATGTTAAAAAATAGAATAAGCATCGTTTCTTTAAAAATATAATACACACCGATGCATATGAACTATGGGAAATTAAGTGCACTTTATTGTTTAAGTGCAACAAATTAAAACAACAACAACAACCTTTATTATGACCTTTAGCCTCCCAATTTTTTTAGTTCTAGTGAACATCGACTAAAACTACATTGCCAATAACATAGGTTTTTTTTTATAATCTTGTAACACTGAAAGTCTTTCTTAAAACCTATATTAAGTGGTGTTTTTCTTGTAATCTAGGGTGAATCCATAAAGAGGTGTCTGACATTTTAGTGAAATGAGATGATGAAAATTTGACATTTTACATATTTTTTAAAAGCAAGCCCTCAAAACTCATACACCTTAGGAATTTTGACTTGCACTAAAAAAACAATTTGTAAGGAATTGCGTTATCTTTCTTATGATATATTTTTTAAAAACTATTAATGTCATTTAGTGTGTTGAATTTTAATTTGATTAAATACTTGTATTTTCAAATTTATATAATAGTTAACAAGTGACTTTTGTTCGCAACACCTAATTAAATGTTCAATATATAATTTAAAAAAAAAGAAATTGCATTTTTAATTATTTTTAGAAGATGACATATTAACATTTCGATTGCATTTTATGCTCATTTGTGTTCCCAACTAAGTTTTTTTCTCATGTTTACATAAAGTGAAAATCCAAAAATACACTTTTGAAGAAGAAAGTTCCACAAAGTACCCACATATATTTTATATTTTTTTGGAAGCATACTTTTTGAGATATTGATTTTTCTTTGGGGACCTTCATTACTCAGGAGTAATTTTTTTTTATAAGTTAAAAAATAAAAATATAGTATATAGTATGAAATCGAAAATGGGAAAATTATGTCATTGGATAGATGGTTCAATGACAAAATTACCAGCACCACCACCACCACCTTCAATCGAAGAGATGATCTTACCTCCTTTAAGTTGAAACTCAATGAAAACTTTTAAAATATCCATCACCTTCAATCGAAGAAATGATCTCACCTCCTTGAAGCTGCATCTCCATCAAAACCTGAAAAAATGAGGAAGGATTCTTGACTTTCAATCTCTTGGATCAAGGTTTAGATTTTGATCAAGGGTTTTAAAATACTTTAACTGAATACTTTAAAACCCTTCTATTGAAGTATTTTAAAATGCTCGATCAAAGTATTTTTAACAAAAATATTTGATTTTGATTTAAAACTCACAAACATAGTATTAAGCCCTTGATCGAGGTTTGAAACCTCGATTGAAAATTAAAACTAGCAAAACCCTTACCCAAAGTCTACATTGATCATTTTTACATGTTCAACTTGCCCCTACTACATAGAGGAAACATATTATTATTTAAATCATTTCAAAAAAGATCATATTTATTTTTGTTGAAGATTAAGTACTTTTTACTCTAAGAATTTGTTTCTATGGGACTACTTGTTGATGTATTTGTAACTTCGGAAGATATTCACTTGTATATTGTATGCATTACATTTGTACTTTATTGTATCCCCAACGAAGATGTATTATTCCTCCGATTGGAAGTGCCGTCATTTGTATTTGCAAGTGTCACAAGTTATATTGTAAGTGTCGTAACTTATACTTGATGGGTTATTAGACCACCTTGGTGGGGTCAGCTCTATATGAGTTAAAGGGTTATTAGACCACCCTAGTGGGGTTGACCCAGTGACAAGTGTTAATGGGTTACTAGAATATCCTAAGAGAGGTCGTCCCAGTTAGAGTAAAAGGCAAGTAAAGGTAAAGTATAAATAGAGAGGAGCACCTCTCTATTTATTCATTCACACACTCACTCACTTCGCATTAGTGAGAGAGAGGAGGAGTGCACACAAGTGGAGGAGGAGAAGCTGCTAGGAGACCATCTCTTGTTTTGGGGTTTGATATTTGTGATCTTTGTATTGGTGCTCATTCTATCTCTGAGGAAGTTGCGAGGTTTTTCACCTTCTTGGTTTTCCCTGGTGAAATGCTTTGTGTCTCTTGCCTCTTATGTTTGATATGTTGTACATGTTTTTCTCTCAGTTAAGATCCTAGATCATATTCAATTAAATGATAAAAAATAACATGGTATCAGAGCTAGCCTGAAGGAAGGCATTGTATGTCATTTACGACACTTGTTGCACTTGCAACAAATTGGAAGCTAGGGCTTGATATAGTAAAAACTAGTCATCGTGGCACTTTCGCTATAAATCAGTTTTGGCGAAGGTTCAGGGTCTGAATTTTTTACAGGCCGAAGATCAGACACAGATGTACCCTGTGTAAAAATTTCAGCCTAAGATTGTTGTTCTTTGTGAGATATGATCCGTACAAGTTAGGGTTTCTGCCTCTTCCAGAATGCAACCCTAAACAGGTGACCTAGGCACAAAGGTCATATCTCGGGCTAGGAAGCTCCAAATGGAAATCCGTAAAAAGTGTCAGTTAGGGAACGAACTGTTGTTTCACAGGTTTGAGTTTCAGAGGCCGAAGTTGAAATAGTGACACGTGCAACTCCGTACAAGTTCGCTATGTTGTTTCATCCCATAAACAGGTCATGTTGCGACACTTAGAATATCTATCTCATGGAGAATCCATTGAAGCTCAGATCTATGGGGTTTTAAAGATGACAGGTCAGTCTACCATAGGACGAATTTTTAGACCCTGAGGATCCCAAAGTTCAGAGATGCACCAGAAACAATATGGCATATATTTCTGTCAAAACAGAATTGGATTCTGAGCATTTTCTTTTTTGGCTCGTCATTGTTGCGGGAAATTAGGGCTTTTGACAGAAGTGGAATTTTGGAGTTCTCTCAGCACAGGATTTCTCTCCTCAGAAAAATCAAAATTTAGAGACCAAGATCGAAGTTTTTGGTTGGGTAGAACCCCGGGATCTATCAAACCCTAGTTCGGGTTTTGGACCAGAAAACCAGATTTTGACAGAAGTTGCAGATCCAAATTTCATGGGTCAATTTTGAGGGGTCAATTTTTGGAGTTTTCAAAATCTGAGCACACCAACTTGCTCACCTCAATCAAATGCATCTCCCTGTCCAGACAGAAGTTTGAAATTCCAAGTTTGGATTTTTAGGGTTTCTCTGTCAAACCCTAACCAGCTCCAGATCCAGTTTCAACAAATCAAAGTGGATTGGGTTAATCCTAGAAGAGGATGAATTGGACACCTACATAAGTGAAGAATTTCCAGTTCCAAAGGGAGATGAGGCTAAGGCCTTACATAAGAAGACTACAAGCAATCCCGATAGGTATGACTTGAGGAGATACATGTATGTTTTGAAATCTGTTCATGATTAAGTTTGTCTTCATATTATTAAGGTTAGTATCTACAAGATGGTAGCATAGAGAAATACAAGGAAAGGTTTGTGGCTCGTGGCTTCTCCCAGAAAGAAGGGATAGATTATGAAGAAAATTTTGCACCTGTAGCCAAATACACTTCTGTCAAGACAGTACTTGCCCTGGCTGCGGTAATGAAGTGGAAGATACACCAGATGGATGTCAAGACAGCTTTCTTGAATGGTGTAGTCGAAGAGGAAGTGTATATGGAGCAGCCACTCAGATTTGAGACACATGACAAGGAGTCACATGTGTGCAAATTAAAGAAAGGCTTGTACAGTTTGAAACAAGCACCCAGGACATGGTACGACAGGATTGACAGCTTCCTGACTAGTTTGGGATTTACCAAGAGTAAAGTGGATTCCAACCTTTACTACAAGGTTGAGGAAGGCAATCCAGTGATACTCCTACTGTATGTAGATGACCTGTTTGTGACAGGTGAGATTGGGTTGATTGGTGATACGAAGAGGAAGCTTGCTGCCGAGTTCGAGATAAAGGACGTGGGTACGATGCATTACTTTCTAGGTATGGAGGTGTGGAAGCATGAAGATGGAATCTTCCTTGGTCAAGGGAAGTATGCAATAGAGATCCTGAAGCGGTTCGAGATGATGGACTGCAAGGCCATGGCCACACCTATGGCATTGAACCTGAAGCTATTGAGTGATGCTTCATTAGAGTCGGTTGATGCCACGATGTATCATAAGATGATTGGGTCCTTGATGTACCTGATGAACACAAGACCAGATATTTTCTTTGCCGTGAACACCTTGAGCCAGTTCCTAACGGATCCTAGACATGTTCACTTGATTGCTGTAAAGCATATTTTGAGGTACCTGAAGGGTACGACTGATTATGGGCTCAAGTATGATGTGAATCAAAATTTTAGCCTGGAGGGTTATGTTGATTCAGATTGGGAAGGCAGTGCTGCAGATAGGAAGAGCACTTTTGGGTGCTGCTTCAATATGGTATCAGGTGTGATCTCTTGGTTTAGCAGGAAGCAATCCTACGTAGCACTGAGTACAACCAAAGCAGAGTATGTCGCAGCTTGTTCGGCTAGTTGTGAGGAAGTATGTCTAAGGAAGCTATTGTCTGATTTGTTTGATCTCCAGTTGGATGCTACTTGTATCTTCTGTGACAACCAGAGTTATGTGAAGTTGTCTGAGAACTCGGTGTTCCATGACAAGTCGAAGCACATCGAGATCAAGTATCACTATATCAGGGATATGGTGCAGAGAGGAGCAGTGAATCTCCTGTATGTTGCGACAGACGAGCAGATAGCAGATGTGTTGACCAAACCACTAGCCAGGGTGAATTTCGAGTACTTCAAAGAGAGGCTTGGTGTTCTTCAGATTGAATATACTTCCAGGAGGAAGTGACAAGACACAGATGCAGGATACCTTCCAAGCATGGTGGTAGGAGGGTCCTCCCCATGGCTGTGGATGTAAGTGCTAATTGACGAGCATCATGGTGATGCTTTGTATGATAATGATAAGGATCATCATGTGATGATGATATGCATCAGGATGATGCTATGTATGATGATGATCAGGATGATCATGTGATGATGATATGCATCATGATGATGCTATATATGATGATGATCAGGATGATCATGTTATGATGATATGCATCAGGATGATACACTGTATGATGATGATCAGTATGAGCATGAGCATCAGGATGATGCTCCGTGCGAAGATGATCAGTGTGATCATGAGTATCAGGATGATACTCCGTGGCCGTGGGAGGTTGTGTAGTGGCATATAATAGGTCCCTGGGAGATCTTGCAGGTTGTGCTTGGCATATAATAGGTCCCTGGGAGATCCTATAGGTTGAGCAATAAGCTCATAATCAGTCCTGGGATGCTCTTTCGAGGTTTTTCCTGATAGCACATAATCAGTCCTGGGATGCTCTTTCGAGGTTTTGCCAGATAGCATGTAATGTGTCCTTGGGAGATCCTATAGGTTGAGCAATAAGCTCGTAATCAGTCCTGGGATTCTCTTTCGAGGTTTTGCTTGTTCTCATATAATGTGTCCCTGGGAGATCCTATAGGTTGAGCAGTAAGCTCGTAATCAGTCCTGGGATACTCTTTCGAGGTTTTGCGAAGTCTGCATATAATGTGTCCCTAGGAGATCATATAGGTTGAGCAGTAAGCTCGTAATCAGTCCTGGGATACTCTTTCGAGGTTTTGCATATGCACATAATCGGCCTTGAGATTCCATGGGATGGCCGCTCGCAAAGATGATGAAGACCTACAGGAGGCTAGGCCTACATCAAGAATGAAAAAGGGCTGGCTCTCTGAAAATTCCTATGACGAGAAGAATTGAGAGATAGCACCAGTAATCGAGATGACGATGATACTCTAGTGATCCAGTGACGATGATCCAACTCCAGTATTGAAGACTTGTGCCTATATGTATTGATGATCTGTGTCAAGAGAATACCTTCCTAGTTAAGAGGGAGTGTTGATGTATTTGTAACTTCGGAAGATATTCACTTGTATATTGTATGCATTACATTTGTACTTTATTGTATCCCTAACGGAGATGTATTATTCCTCCGATTGGAAGTGTCGTCATTTGTATTTGCAAGTGTTGCAAGTTATATTGTAAGTGTCGTAACTTATACTTGATGGGTTATTAGACCACCTTGTTGGGGTCATCCTTGTATGAGTTAAAGTGTTATTAGACCACCCTAGTGGGGTCGGACCAGTGACAAGTGGTAATGGGTTGTTAGACTCTCCTAAGGGAGGTTGGCCCTGTTAGAGTAAAAGGAAAGTAAAGGTAAAGTATAAATAGAGAGGAGCACCTCTCTATTTATTCATTCACACACTCACTCACTTCGCATTAGTGAGAGAGAGGAGGAGTGCGCACAAGTGGAGGAGGAGAAGCTGCTAGGAGACTATCTCTTGTTTTGGGGTTTGATCTTTGTGATCTTTGTATTGGTGCTCATTCTATCTCTGATGAAGTTACGGGGTTTTTCACCTTCTTGGTTTTCCCTGGTGAAATGCTTTGTGTCTCTTGTCTCTTATGTTTGATATGTTGTACATGTTCTTCTCTCAGTTAAGATCCTAGATCATATTGAATTAAATGATAAAAACTAACACTATTATACATAACAAAGTTGGGAGTTACAATTAAAGGTCTATGATCTGAGTCAAGTTCATGGTCATTTAAAATGTCAAATTTTATTATTTGGTTGTTTAAAGGGATATCCGAAATGACATAATCAACCAGACTACTTCCAAGCCCATGAATGCAAGTCATTTGGCTAGAATTAGGTCATTTCATAAAACACTTGCAAATAATTAGATCTTGAGCACTCATAGCTTGATTAGCTCAGAACTAAACAAATTTTCCCCCAAATATCTAGAACTTCTTTTGTAGTTGTTGGCTAAAGCAAGGTCTTTGTCTAACCATAGAGGATTAGGGTTGGAAGCATTGCTTAAGAGAATAGCTTGGTTGCTAGTAGTTCAAGCATTAAAGTCACCCATTAAGAGGATATTGCCTTCATTTCTTAAACTAGAAATATCATGTTCAAGTCCATTATAAGGACATTTTATCTAAATTGTTCTTATGAAAGCTAGAATTGATAGGCACAAAATAACAAATTGCTATAAATATTTTTTTAGCATTAATATTTGTAATCTCCATCCATATGTACTAGTTGAACGGATCTTTTTTATAGATCCTAATATGAGGGGAAATGTTCTTCCTCATGTAACAAGCTATGCCTCCAATGCCTCGGCGACATGATCGCTTGTTTCATATCGACCATAAGACAAATCCTTCTATTGTAAGGACCTTAGATTCTTCATGCTCCCAAGTTTCAACCAACAATATAATATCAATTTCATTTGAAATCCAACTTAACTTGGGACCTCTATTCCATGGAAAGTTCTGGTCGTTTCAAGAGAGGATCCAAAGCTTGTCAAATTCCTATTTATTATTATCTTTTTGGTCTCTATCTCAGATAACAACCTTTATATTTCCGAGTAGTACCCACTTTCCTTCCTTACTAGATCCTTTTACCTTTTGAATTTATTTTCTTAGTTCGACTTGATCTTCTAGAATGAGATTTTCATTTATAAATATTCATGATCCTTTTAGACTTGGGGTTTTACTGAGTATGTCGAATTTATGGTCTTTAGAGATAACCTTAACTCGAATTAGCCTTCCTTTATTCTCAATTAATTTTCCCAACCTCTTTGCTTCTGTGAGTCAAGTAGTTTCAATTTGTAACTTACTAAGCAGTTTTCCCTGAATAGAGCTAGCGTACCCTCTTCAGCCTAAATTACGAGGTTCAAGGCTCATTTGTTATGTTCATGGTCTAATTCAATCAACTTATTCATTTCCAGTTTGATATCCAATTTACCTTCAAGACTATTTAGGGTTAGATTGTCATTTACCTTTGCTTCTAGTTCTTTAA
The DNA here is from genome assembly GCA_027924585.1 of Larix kaempferi. Classification (NCBI taxonomy): domain Eukaryota; kingdom Viridiplantae; phylum Streptophyta; class Pinopsida; order Pinales; family Pinaceae; genus Larix; species Larix kaempferi. Next base: position 8,394,564 of record BSBM01000072.1, on the reverse strand, counting down.
TCTTGCTCTTCATCTCAAGATTTTCTAAATTAACAATCCCTCCTTGTTGGGTTGGTTTTTTTGTTTCCGGCTTTGCTTTTTTATTTCTTCTAATATAATCTCCATTGTGTGCAACTTATTATCCAACAATATGATCCTATTGTTTATTTGTGTTTTAATCTTGTCTTCAAAGGATGTAAATTTATTATCAAGCATGGCCTTTAGTTCAATTTGAAATTAATTTCTCTTTCTTTGCTACATTTTTCTATAGACTCTATACGATTTGGTAGTATTTGGTAAATTTGGTGAGGTGTTCGTACTTGCGGGATAAAAAATAGTTTTAAATAAACAAAATAAAATAAAATGATAAAAAATGCCTTAATTAAAAAGACCAATTTTAAAAATATCCCCGTAAATGCCTTAGATTGTGTCACCTGAAAAGAACCCCAATCTTGAAATTATTGTGCCATAATGAAAAACCTCACTCAATCTTAAAAATATTGCATTAAAAAACCCCAATCTTGAAAATGCCTCAGTAAAAATGACCCTCTTAAAATGCATCTGTAAAAACAAGTTTTAAATAATTAAAATAAAATTGATAAATAAAATAAATTAGAACCAAGGTTGGGAGAAGGAACTTGTGCACTAAGAATGGATTAGGATTTAGGCATGCCATGAAAATGCCCAAATCTTTGAAAGTGCCTTTATGAAAATGCTTTGTGAGAAAATGCCTTAATGAAAAAGCCCAATCTTAAAAATATCCCTTGAAAATACAAATCCTAAAATTAACTCAGTGAAAATGCACTAGATTGTTCCCTCACCGTACATTTTTAGACAACTAACTTTATAATGTGCCTTTATGAAAATGCTTTGTGAAAAAATGTCTTAATGAAAAAACCCAATCTTAAAAATATCCCTTGAAAATATTTCCTAAAATTGCCTCAATGAAAATGTCCCTTATTGTACATTTAGACAACTAACTTTATAATGTTTAATTGAACAACTCTATGACTTAATAACTCTTTTAATGAAAAAAAACCAATCTTAAAAATATCCCTTAAAAATACTTCCTGAAATTGCCTCAATGAAAATGCCCTCCACCTTACATTTAGACAACTTTAATGTTTAGTTAGACAACTCTTTGATTTAATAACTCTTTTATGAACAATTTTTTCATTAAGTTTTCTTATTACTAAATAACATATTTATTTTATTGAAATTTTCATTTCAAAATATAATATTAATAGTTGTACATTTTTATTTATTTTTAACATATATATATTTATATAATTTTTAGATAAAAAAATAAAAATAACAAAAATATTAGTAAAATAAAATCTTAATAACATTATTTCATATTTCATAGATCTTTTCTTTATTATAGATGGATTATAATCACATTATTTCATAGATCGTTTCTTTGTTATAAATTCATTTTAAATAAGAAATACAAAATAATTATCTTAATATTTACAAAATTAGTATTAAATGAATCTTTTTATATTATTATACATTTTTTAATTTTTATTAATATAAAATTTTCATTCTTATATATTTCATTTTTTAATTTACTTTACTATTATTATAATTAATATATTTATGGAGCCAAATAGATTTCTAAATAACTTTGGGTTAATATAATTTGCAAAAGTCACAATATATGTTTATACATTAATAAATAAATCATTATATTAATTGTACCGAGTGAAATGGTGCTCTACAGTTTAGTATGGGGGAGATGTTGTAACGTGATGTAACGTTTGTAACAAAATAATTAAAAAAATTCATGTCACTCATAAAATAAAAAAAATTAATAAAAAATTATGGAAAGTATTTAAAAAAAATCCATGTTGGTTCATAAAATAAAATATTATGAAAAGTAATTAAAAAATAGATGTTCGTTTATAAAATAAAAACTTAAACCTGGATCTATCAATCAAGAGAGATCAAATTTCTTGAGTTTAAATTTAAAAAAAGAAATACACCTCAAGAAATTGGATCCCTCTCTGTGCTTGATAGATACCGGTTTAAGATGGATCTATGGTGCTTTATAGATACGGGTTTAAGATGGATCTATGGTGCTTGATAGATACGGGTTTAAGATGGATCTATGCTAGTTAAAAACAACCCTGTTTTATAATTATGGTTTCATCTTAACTTAGGATCTATCATATGTTGAGATGGATCAAATTCCTCAAAATGCAAACCATTTTTAAAATGCAAAATTCTTGAGAAAAAGTTTGCACCTCAAGGTATTTTGATCCCTCTTAACACATGATAGATCCAGAGTTAAGATGGATCTACGTTGTTATTTAATTATAATAAAACTTACCCTTTCACATTATACTTTGAAATGCTAACCAAAGAAAGTAAGATAATCTAATGACACCTTTCACATTATACTTTGAAATGCTAACCAAAGAAAGTAAGATAATCTAATAACATTAGAATTGACATCTTATCACAAAAACTTTATTTAACAAATAACTTAGATTTAGGCGTATATGTAATGAATTATTTTATTTTTAATTGATTGGAATACATATATATTTGATTTTGAAGTTTAGGTTAGGGTCAACATTTTACTCAATATTTTATTATGTTGAATAAGGAATTACACTTCTCTCTCGTACTTTATTGTAAAAAACACCTTTTCACACAATTACCAATAAACAAAAACAATAAATTAATATATTCCAAATAAAATTTATTTCAATATTAAAAAATAGAGAAAAAATATTCAAATAATTATTTCCAAACAAGATACAAAACAACACTCCTTATAAAACAACATTATGTAAATATCATTAAAAAAAATACATTTAAAAAAATAGTTGTAAGTTTTAATCTATTAAAACATTTAAAATTGTAAAAATTCAAGATTTTTTTTAATCTTAAAAGTAGTTATTTGATATTCATAAATATGAATTAAAGATAATTTTACAAAAACTATTACAAAGATTTTACACAACCACAAGATCCAATATCAAAATGTTCCAAAATATATTCTTTTATTTCGCTAATAAAAAGACTTCAGTCCATATTTTGTCCAAAAATAATTAGATCAACCCAAAAAAACTTTAAACATTAATAATACCTAAGATCTTTTTTTAAACCTAAAAAACTCATAAATATGAATCAAATATAATTTTACAAAACATTAATAATACCTAAGATCTTTTTTTAAACCTAAAAAGCTCACAAATATGAATCAAATATAATTTTACAAAACTTTCATGCACAACCACAAGATCTAATATCAAAATGCCCCAAAATATACTCCTATCAATCGAATCAATAAGATTTTACCATAGTCACCAACAGCATTTTCAAAGGTTGAAAGCTACGCAGCCCGCATTCAGTTCACATTCAGAACCCATCCCGAGTTGTAAGTGAGGAGGTGGTAGAACACAGGTCACCAATAATTAGGCGTCTCTGCTTGATGATTAGCTATGGTTTCTACCTTCCAAAGGGGGCCTTCTGGCAGACAAACATTCAATTGGGCCATATTTTTGTCCAAAGTAATTAGATCGGCTCAAAGAAACTTCAAACATTAGTAACACATAAGATTCTTTTTTAATCTAAAAAGCTTATAGATATGTATTAAAAATAACTTTACACAATTACCACAAAAATCTCTCGCCACCACAACTAGATCCAATATCAAAATGTCCCAAAATATACTCTACTTGACTAATTAAAAAAACTTCAAAACTAGCTATATTTTTGTCAAAAAGTAACTAATCAATCCAAAGAAGCCAAAAAAACTTTAAACATTAGTGACACATATTATAGTCATTCTAAACTTATTGACAACATCATTTTAAATTTAAATTTAACAATTTTTCTTTTACTATAAACATCATTTTCTTGAAAAGATCGATACACTAATTTATGGTCTAAATATTCTTTAAAAACCAACCTAGATCCAAATTCTAGGCTCTATCAAGTTCGAGAAATATAAAATCCTAAGCTTTATTAAGAACCCAAAGGAATCAAATCTCAAAAAGTTTATATCTAAAAGAGATTTTTTTTTTCAATTTATAAGTAATTAATTATTTTTCGAGATAAGATAAATTAAATATTACAAATAATTATTTCCAGCAATACCATAGATCGAAAATTTCTTCAGATTCAAATACATGGCAGCTCTTCGAAACAAAGAATTAAAGCACATTTTTCTATGAGAAAAATTAAATATTACAAATAATTATTTCAATTTTCCAGCAATACCATAGATCCAAAATTTCCTTTCGATTCAAATACATGGCAGGTCTTCGAAACAAAGAATTAAAGCACACTGGATCGAAGTAAGGTGGCAGGTCTTTAAAACAAAGAATTGCAGAAGATAATGAAAGAAACATGATAAATGATTCTGGATCATTTATTTATTTATTGTCAAGCTAAACAGCGACAAAATGGATTAGTAACTCAGCACGTAGTCTTCCACTAATGGCAGACAAGAATCCATCAGTTATGAGCGGAACAGTCAGCTGGAGCAAATCCCAGAAAAGATTTCTGCACATCGTACTGAAAGAAGAAATTCTGCTGCAGAAGATTCCCAATAATATTTGGCGATCCAGGCGAAACGCGCTTGAACCCTACGCATCCCACTCCTTCATCCACGGCCAAGATATAGTTGGCAGAAGGCGGAGTAAATACTTTCCCCCCGCAGAAAACGATTGAAAGATTCGGCAAATTCAGATTCTTCACTCCGGAAGTCTTGAAGCAGAGATCAAATTGCAGCTTGAGATCTTCTGTCGTAACCCTGGGATATGTAATGGCGGCGCCAAGAACATTCATTATTGCATCATAGGCCTCATTTGTGAAAAGAGTAAGAGAAGTCCCAGAGTCTATAATTGTCCCTCCATTACCAGAATTCATATCCATCTGCCAGGCATTGCTGGATATAGGAAGCGTTTTTCCATGGATGGTGATTCCTTCAATTCCAATATAATAATTCGATGTCGCCCCTTTCAGAATAGGAGTATATTGAACAGGCATCTTCAAAAACTTGGAGGATTGCTGGAGAATATCTCCGAAAACCAGAGAGTTTTTCACTTTGAAGGGATCCAGATAGTTTCTTAAGCAGAAAGAAAACTTACCTCCATATAAACTGAGAGTTTGTTGAGCAAATGAAGTGAAATCTTGACCTAAACCCATAACGCCTCCGGAGCTCACAGGTGAACCAGCAGGCTGATTCTGCATTCCGCATCCCATCAAAACGCTTTCTGCCCTCAGTAACCCAGATTTGTCATTGCTGGATTTCAATGTTATGGTTTCCCGGATATATGCGCCGCTGGAAGCCGTGCCATCCATGTAACCCTGGCTGTATTTGCAGGCCTTCTTGTGATAGCATTCTATAGATGGCGTGAAAGAAACGTCCCTGCAATCTCTGGATTTACAGGGAACATATGAGAAAGAGGAGGATTTTCTGGGTTTGAATATGGGAAAGGGCTTTGAGGTTGTGAATCGGATTTTGGAATTGCAATTGACCCAAACAAGATCGCTGCCTGTATCTGGAACCATCAGAACTTTCTGAGGAGGCGTTCCCACGTTCACGTCCACGAAATAAAGAGCGGCCTCCATGTCTATTGCACCAGAAGCAATTGGCATTTCAAAGCCTGAAACCCCAAGCCTCCTGTGATGATAAGAACTATTTCTGTATTGCCAGGATCTTGATCTCATGGAGTCCAGACGAAGAAGTGCTTGTATCCTCTCATGCCTGCTTCTCAGCTTACTGTGCATCATATTCATCTCCAGACTATCGTGAGCTCCATTTGCATGCTGCAGAAACAGCAACACCATGCAATGCAGGATGAATAGCAACACAACCAAACTATGTTTCCCCATTTTCATTTGCATATCAGTGGGTGGCAAAATCAGTGTCACCCACAACATCAACAAAACTCAATGTGAATGTGTGTATATGGTGCTCAATGGTTTTATTTATACTCTACATCAATATTAAAATAATCAATTACAACTATTTTCCATGAATGTCATGGTATGAAGACAGTCTGTTTTCTCAATGAGAATAGTCTTCTTACAGCTGGCCTAGGAGATTAAAGCCATGACACTAGCTATCATCTTTGAGCCCAGCCCCCCTCTAGCTGATATTAAAGCAGAACATAATAGTTTTTATGATATTAAAGTCGTGAGTAAGTTATAGCTGGACAAATTCTATTCGTTCGAAGAGTTTGGTTTTTGTGACTAGGTAAAGTTCTATTTTAATTTGTTATTTTTTTTGAAATTTTGGTTATTTGAATTGTTTTAAAATGAATCAAAATCTTTGAGATAAAAGATTTATGGTCAAGGTTCTCATCCATCTTATATTGGAATTGGAGAAAATTTTAAACTTTCACCAAAACGCGGTGGACTTGTCCACTTTTTAAGTTTCTTTATACACCTCGGTAAACCACACAATGTTATTCTTGACACCTCCTTAAACTAAACAGTAAAATCAGGGAGCGAAAAAGTCATAGTCCCATCAACAAGGGAGTTTAGTGAAATCCATAAACTAAGGGAGTTCCGGGTTATACCAATAAGTCAACTTGACACTATAACTTTAAATTATATTATTATTATAATAGTGCTTTGGGTCTTAAAGTGGATTTGGTAAACACATATGAGAGAGTCGACATGTTTTTTTTAAAGTTAGTATTGCTTCTACATTAGGGCTTGTATTTCCTCAACTTGGTTTGTTGTGTTAGTTAATGGTTATTCATTAGAGTTTTTCAAAAGTTCAAGGGGGCTTATGCAAGGTTTCCCATTACTTCTCTTACTATTTCTTTAAGTAGTGGAAGGATTAAGGAGACTCATCACGAAAGCTAAGAGGGAGAAGAGACTTATAAGAGTAAAAGTTTCTTCAAAACATTTTATTACTCATATACTATTCGTAGATTATGTACTTTTATTTGGTAATGGCTTTTTTGAAGAATGTGATATTTTTTTGAGATCATTGAGAAGCTTTTGGGATGGAGGTCAGTGTCCAAAAGTCACTTTTTCTTTAAAATGGTTTTGTAGAGAATATTTTGGAACAGATTGGGAATCTCTTTTCTTACAAAATTGGCCTTTAGAGACACGTTTTAAATATTTAGGCTATTATCTTAAGCCAAATGATTATTTGAAGGAGGATTGGATTTGGCATTTGAGGAAAGTGGAGAAAAGTATTCTAGTCTCCTAGCTTTCTTTAACAAAAATTCATGTTTCCATTCTTCACACTCTCCGAAAAAGGATGATGCAATTCAATTGCAGACCATTTGTCAAAAAGAGCACTTGGTCTCCAGGAAGGTTTTTGTTTTTTTGAAAAAGAAGAGAAGGACTCTAGTGTGATTTCTTCATGATCTCAACTAGATCATGTTTAGGGGTGAGGTTATTATTGGGTTCATGTTTTTGCAATGTTGTAAATGATTTTGGAGATTTATGAGTATTATGTAGTCAAACTGAAAGATCAAGAAAAACTCTATATTATTTAAAATCATAATAATTTTATAATTTAAACAAATATAATATTAAAAAATAATAGTTGTGTACAATTCCGCATAGTATTAAAAGAATAATAGTTTTAAACAACAATATAATATTAAAAAACTAATAATCTTGTACACATTCTTTATAGTATTAAAAACACTTCCTCTTGGCCAAGGAGCTACTTAGCAGTGTTTTCTTAATAATAATTATTTATCACTACTTAATGATGTCATAAGTAAATAATAATTTTCTAAACAACAATTTTTAATGGCATCTTACAGATAAATTAGGAAGCCTCAATTCTTTTTGCAGCTAATGGAGGTTTTGGTACAAACAACAAGGTCGAGGGGCTGGAACTATACCTGCTGTTTCAAGTGGCTTCAGAAGCTAAGGTGAAAAGTCTAAGGATTTTTGGGGATTTGGCATTATCGATTAACCATATGAACAAGGAAGCACAGGTTCTAAACCTTGGATTGATAAATATAGGAAGGACATTGGAATTAAGAGCTTCTACTTTCAACACAACTTCATTTACTCAAGTTTTCAGAGTGCTCAATGAGACATCAAATACTCTATCAAAAAAAGGCCTCCTACTGGCTGAAGGGAAGGCTGAGATCACCTCAGTAAGGAATGGAGTTCAGGTCACTAGCTGGAAGAATTTAGAATTCTGATCAAGTAAAAAGAAGTTATACTTTTTGAATTTTTGGTTGTTTTGGACAGATATTTACTACCTTGTATGTAATTTACATATGTCTGCTATAGTTGAGTAAAGCTACTTTAGCGTTGAGATATTTGGCATAAGCTCATCATTTACATAATGTGCAATTTTGCACCTGTAGTATGTATTCTCTGGATTTCATTATGAATGAAGAAGGGTATGATTTTTTCTTTGGAAAAATAAAAATAAAAATATATATATATATATATATATATATATATATATATATGTATATATATATATTGTACAACTTTATGTACATGACACATCCAAAACAAATAATAATAATAATAAGTTAGTTAAACACAAGTGTATGCGACTCTCTTGTTTATGAGATAAGAGACTTGTTTTTACTTAATGTAGTTTGATTTGAAGGAATTTCATCTTTTCTAATCTTTTAGAAATTTCATCATTTTTAAATTTTCATTGAAATTAAAATTAAAATGAATTTAAGTGAATTCTAAACACTAATAATTGTTTTGTTTGTAAGCAGCATAGGAAAATTATATTAGAGTACAAAAAATGTTACAATCTCATGAGAGTCAGGAGCTTTCTGTAGCTTCTCATGGTACCAGGAGTACAAAAAAGATCTTATGACAGAGACCTGCCCTACAGTGAGTTGAGTAGCATAGATCTTGTGACAGTCAACCAGTAAAAACATTAACAGAGCTAGACTAGAGAGATAGACCAGCATCTGAAGATGGACCATTAGCAGAAACAAGGAAAACATAAAAGCTAACCGCCAAAACTAGAAGAGTTGTGCTCACATAGAGTCACTTTAGGTATTGGCTTCTGCGTTCTATGAGCCATGATTTTCCTCAGAGATTGGGCAAGAGCCGAAGAAATCATCATCCCACTGTTGAGTCAGGAGTTTGATGGGAAGGGGCTCATCTTTACATGGAGGAACAACATCCTCCTCGGCTTTCCGGACTCGCTAGTAATGAAGAACATCAATGGTTGAGGGAATAGGAAAGGGTATCCCCAGGGGAGGAGCTCCCTGAACCACAACCGCTGCTAGAGAATTTGGGCCAGAGTTGAGGCCGCGAAAAGGGACCGTGCCATCCGAAGCCACAACACCCATGGAAGCGTGCAGGGAACTACCAGTAGCCTGGGCTTCTGCTGCGATAACAACGCCCTCAATGTGGATGGTAGCAGCGCCCTCAACAAAATCTTCAGCGGGACCAACATGACCATAATTGAGTGGAGGAACAGGGTGAGGAAATAGAGAATACCTGTGGCCGGTTCCAATTGGTGAGCATCTCTTCAACCAAAGTGCCAAGCATTTTTTTCATGAGCCAGTAATAGTTAACCTGAGTGCCTTGGATGCCAAAGGCCATAATTTCTGCCACACTCCACGACTCCCAGTCGTCAACTAGTCAGCAAACAAGGACGAAGACGGTGTCCTTATAACCATTGTTAGCAGTTTTATCCTTCTCGACAGAGGATGCATATTTTCCTGCACCGTGGCCAGAACCCCAGTTGGATGTGCCACGCGTTCGCGTCATGGTGGTATCGTCGAAGTCACAAGAAAACTGAGCAGGGGCAGAGCTTTCAGTAGTGGAGACAGACAAAGAATAGCAGAGGCATGTAATGACCACATGGGCGTGGATGGGGAGCCTTATATCTATGATCGCGCAGCTAGAGGGAGCAGACTTCACACGGGAGAGTTTAATGGCGTAAATGAATCAGGTGGGGAGGAGGGACGTAGAAACCAGAGCAGGCATAAATGCCAAACGCTGGGCCATGTGGGTTATGAAGATGAGCACGAGCGAGACGGTCAAGTGGAGTAGAGTCGTAACCATCATTAAAGGCGAGATCTTGGGGGAAGTGCAGGAAGATGCCTGTTGCAAGGTGGAGGAGCTACGCTGCCAGGTGGGAAGATGGCACTCCCTGTTGTGGCTCTAGCCATCGTGTCACCCACATCCGAGGTCTAAACACTAATAATTATCTTTCATCAACCCTGTGCTATCAGCTGTAGTATTTTACTTTGAAATTTGATAACCTTGAAAAATATCATATCAAAACGCATCTAAACTAGTATTAAAGCAATAGTAATTTAATCCACTCACCATGTGTTATTATGAAGAAAAAAATAAATTTAATAACATAATGTTAGTGAATAAATATTATTTTATTATAAATTAGTTAAACGTATTCCACATGCATGTGGCATTATTGCCTCACATCACATTACCTTACATAACCGAATGGAAGATGATATAGGTCCTATAGCCATCTAATTTTAGAGGTTGATGAATTCTTGACTACCTCTAACTATTAAGGATGTTGTGCCTTGCAATGCCTAAAATAAGGTTAGCCGTTGTTCCTTGCGAAAATTGGTGAAAGCTTTCCATTGGATTAATTGAAAGAATTTTTTTTTAAAGACGATCCAATGGGTAAGAGAATATATAGCGTTAGATTGTACTTTGGTAAAGGTATTTGACAAGGATGTTCATTATGCTCTACTTGATGGAAAAAGAGTTAGATAAAAATTTAAAGGAAATGACAAAAACATGAAAGAATTTTTTTTAAAGACGATCCAATGGGTAAGATAATATATAGCGTTAGATTGTACTTTTGGTAAAGGTATTTGACAAGGATGTTCATTATCCTCTACTTGATGGAAAAAGTGTTAGATAGAAATTTAAAGGAAATGACAAAACATTTAAATTATTTATAATTTATAAATGGGTTTTGGTTATTAAGGTGTATTTGTTATTATAATAATTTTGAATTTTTTTTCAAAGTCTAAGTGGATAGATTAGAGGAAAAAAATGTCAAATATGGGTTTAAAATGTACGTTATAAGGAAGATTAAACAAGATAAGAAGTATAGAATGATGTAGTGAAATTAACATATGGAAAAAGTAAATGGGAAGAGTAAATTGTTCTTCAATGCTTTGAAGAATGGTATAAACATAAAGCAGTTTTAGATCATCAATCATTTCTATGTAGAATTGTATAGATTTTATGGTTGACAAGAAATGAAAGAACATTTTAAAAGAAGGATATTTTATTTATATAAATTAGTCATCAAATTAAATACATCTGGAAGAATTTGGAAATCAAAAGTGACGAAGAGATCAAAATTTTGAAATATCACAATATTGATAAATAAAAAACATGGGTCTATTTCAATGGAGCCTGTCATGGAACACCTAGTGTATGTGGGGAAGAAGGTATTATTTTCTTAGAAGAAAAACATAGTATATACTTTAAATTAGTTGTTGGAAAAGGTACAAATAATAGGGTGGAATTATATTCTAATGTTACAAAAATTTGGAGAAAGAGGTTTTACCAGCTTGTAGATATTGAGTGCTTTGAAGCTCACTGGTGAGTAGAAAAATGAAAATTATAGGTTCTAAAATTATTATTGCTTTGATCATGAACAAAATCAAATAAGGGATTAATGTGCAATTGTCTCCTTTCAACATGTAAATAAAAAATAAATAAGAAAGTATATCATCTTTCTAAAGCCTTAAATTTGCAAGACAATACTTCATATATTACTAATAAGGAAGCTAAGAGGGCATATCCCTTAGCTAAAGTCCTTCCACTTTTCAATTAGCTAAGCATCTAAATATTTTATGGTATATTTCAATATATGAAAGAAAAATTCCATGTCTATATAAAATGTTGGTAAATTTATTCAAAGTTTGTGCTTATTTTGAATTTTACTTGGCTTCAAATTCCATGAACTAATGGAAGGTTGTATATATTTAGAATTCCCTTAGGATAATGACATAGTAGGGATAGTGATGTAGCCAGAGTCTGCAATTCAGAATGCACAATAGACAACCAACCATAGAGAGAATAATAGATGGAAAACAAGCAGATAACCACAATGCATCACACATTCATCAACTGGAATTAATACAACAATTTTATTCATGCACATAAATATTTATTACAGACTTCATTATCTACAACAATCACCTTTGAGTATCATCCACATTTGGGAAATCACTCTGACACCCACAATGTGCATGCTTCCAAGCTGCTGCAACTCACTTTCTGTACCATCATTCTCACACTTCCTTCTCTCTTCTGGGGGTTCATGCATTCCACTTTCAGGATGAGTATCTATGCTTCTACATGCGCCCCTCTCTTTCTCACTACCTCGCTGCCAAGTTGTAGGCCATGGCAGCCGAAACACAATCCACCTTTTTCCAAAGATTTTCTTTCTTCCTTCTAGTGTCTCCTTCTCTTCCTTTGAATCCCTCTTTATTCTCTTCATGATTGTTCATCTTTTGTTCCTATCATCTTCCATCTTCCATCCCTTCCTTACCTTTTCCTCAATCTCCCTTCCACTGGCGATCCAACTTCCTCAATGTTCCAACTCTACGTGAATCTTGTACCTTCTACCACGTATGCATGTGCGTAATCACTATTGTAACTGTCCAAGCATTTCCTTATCTATTCACCTACTTTCTAGGATACTCATGCCAATATTGCCACGTCGCCCCAATTTCTCATTTTGGTTATGCAAATAATGTGTCATCTATCCAGTCGCAGCCATAAGGATGTACTACGCACCATCAATACCAATAGAAGTAGCAAGGAATTATTAATACACAAGTAACAGCAAGAGATGTTGCAACTCCTTTTCCATTTCCAATTCACAAGACGTGGATACTTCACCTGGCTAAAACTTCACTCCCAGCTCTACGCTATGCATTCACAACAAGTGTAGCTTCATTGCTGCAACAGTTGAAACTACACACCGAGGTAATCAATGAAATCAAGGTTTTGCTGCAAATCCCAATGCACATCTATAAATTGACTCAGATGCTATTGCATCAGACTCCTAAGGTAATTAAGAAAGGCATGTCCTCATGCTTCTGACGTTCTATCTTAAAAAACTTTCATTGTTGTTTATACAACTTCAATACCGTGCATTTACTCATTGTTGCATTCATCAATTCAATACACCTATCATGTTGTAAATTTAAATTAATCACTGCCTCCACTGCTACATAATAACACATAACATTACTTACCCAGAAAATCAAAATTTCACATCTTGAACTGCTCTTTGGCACTGCTCATCATTGTCTTTCTTTTTTTAATACAAACACTACCACGGTGTTCCTACATCACCTGCACATCTTGAATTGAGACAATGTCCCCCATAGAGACAACATGTTGCCCCTTTTCATGGAGCATACCAAGTTCCTACAGTGTATCCAGCCACTCATGCTCGAAACCACACAACAAAAAATACTCAACATGTTACACTTCAGTCGACTCAATCCACTCATAGACTGCCTCAATCGGAGACTCTGTCAGCACATCCACATACTTCACACATTCAACAGTATTCCTTTCTTGCACGTGGTACTTCTACACTCTTTCTGCATCCATTCTCCCAGCAGTCTTCAGTCCTTTATGTTGCCTCTTATCTTCTTCTCTAGCATCAACTTATCCAACAACTCATTTCTCATCTCTCCGAGGGATACAAAATGGTCCCATCTTCAACTAAATAGTGTCATTCACCTTCATACTTTGTCTTTCAGATCTTGAATTCTTTATCGCATCTTCATAGTGCTTCGCATTCTCTACCTTTCCATCACCATGTTTTTCCAAATCCCCGATCTTATGCAACACACCATATATCCTTCACTTGCACATAGTCCCATGCATTCATATCAACCATATTCAACCGTTGCAAATTATTTCCTACAAAATCAACACATATAAAGAGAAACATAACATCATCTTCATCTCACTGCATTCTAGAATACAATCACAATTTCATTTATTTCCTTTATTGCCACAAGTCTCTGCACCTCTATACATTCACATTCTTTGAATTCTTAGCCACCAGCCAGCAACAATGTGATCTACAACCATCACACTGTTACCAACATGTAAGAGCTCAGTCTCCAATCCAGGAAACTTTCTGATTGCACTTTTCATGAGAAGCTGATTTTTGTGGTCAAGGAGACCCACTCCTCCACAACACATAGTGTTCTCTCCCTCTCCAATGTCACACCTTCAATGGGTGTCCCTCGCGCAACGAGAACTTATGCCCAAATTCAAACCACAAACTCGAGCTCAATATCGTGACTATTTTTCACAATCATGGATAACCACCACCACAATTGTCAACTTATTCACACTACCTCTAGTCAACAGTAACCTTCTTAGAGACTATCTTCTCACTCACCAGCAACCTTCTAGTTTTCTTTACTTCATGCAGAACTCGAATCCACTACCTCTTCTTCTTCTTCATCCGTAGGTTCAACCTGCTCTGATACCACATGATGAAACCGAAGGCTGCAATTTAGAATGCACAGGAGACAACCAACCACATAGAGAATAATAGATGGAACTACAAGCATATAACCACAATGAATCACACATTCATCAATTGGAATTAATACAACAATTTTATTCATTCACACAAATATTTATTATAGACTTCATCATCTACAACACTCAGCTTTGAGTATTAGCCACATTTGGGAAATCACTCTCACACACACAATGAACACGCTTCCAGGCTGTTGCAACTCTCATCTACTGCAACTCTTCTCTATTGCCACTCTTCTATGTTGCAACTCTTTTTTATGTACCGACATTCTCACACTTCGTCCTCTCTTCTGGGCGTTCCTGCGTTCCACTTCTAGGATGGGTATTTATGCTTCTACCTACACTCTGCTCTTTATTGCTGCCTCGTTGCCAGGCTGTAGGCCATGGCAGCCAGAACACAGTCCACCTTTTTCCCAAGCTTTTCTTTCTTCCTTCTGGTGCCGCCTTCTCTTCCTTTGAAGCTCTCTTTATTCTCTTCGTGACTGTTCATCTTATGTTCCTATGTTCCTATCGTCTTCTAGATTACGTCCCTTCCTTTCCTTTTCCTCAATCGCCCTTTCACCAACGATCCAATTTCCTCAATGTTCCAATTCTTCGTGAATCATGTATCTTCTGGAACGTATTCCTGTTCGTAATCATTGTTGTAACTATTCAATTGTTTCCTTATCTATTCACCTATTTTATAGGCTACTCATGCCAATATTTCCATGTCGTCCCAATTACTCATTTTGTTTCTGCAATTAATGTGTCATCTATCCAGTCGCATCCATCAGGATGTACTGCGCACTGTCAATACCAGTAGCAGCAGGAAGTAATTATTAATACACGAGTAACAACAAGAGATGCTACAAATCCTTTTCCATTTCCAATTCACAAGACGTGGATACTTTTCCCGGGTGAAATTCCACTCCCAACTCTATGCTATGCATTCACAACAAATGTAGCTCTGTTGTTGCAACAACTGCAACTACACACCTAGGTAATCAATGAACTCAAGGTTCTGCTGCTACTTCCAACACACATCTATAGATTGACTGAAATGCCACTTTATGAGATAGAGACATAAATGTTCACTACATAAATTTTATGAGGGTGTGAGATAAGCACCTTAATACATATATTTTGGTTTCTCTTTGAAATATTAAATATATGTTTTTTGTTCGGAAAAAAATTAAACAAAATAAACAAAATAATGTTAAGCTTCAATATTACTCAAAAATAAGATGAGGATGATTTTCATATCTAGAAGTCCCTATTCCTTGCAAAGTCCTTACTTATTATACCTTCCAAAGGCGTCGAAGGCTCATGTATATTGTTTTTGATAATAGTTCAAACACTATTACTTCTTACTTTGACTAAAAATTTCAAACAATTTTCCTAACTCCTACATTACACATTGGATTTTTTATATTTTATTGCATATTTTTTAATTCTTCTCATTATTTATTTTACATGTTATTGGTTGACAACTTGAGGGTGTTATTGTCGGGCTGACGGAGGAGTTCTAAAAATTGGAAACGACCTTTGAGACTTGAATTCCAGGTGGCTTCCTTCCTTCGGATTGCTTTCACATCACTGCTTCACTGTCTTCATTTTCCTTCACCTCACCGCCTTCACCGCTTGTCCTTTGCATGTCCTTGGCCGCCTTCACTGCCACTCTTTCACCACCTCCTCGATTTTCATACAAGTGCCATGGATATTAGGGAACTGTCGCATATTCGCTTGTTCTTACAACAAGGTTTCCTCCACCGCCAACTGTCGTTGCCTCCACCGCCTCTGATTCAGCTATCCAAAAGAGAAGAGGCAACCCAAGAAACCAATCAATTCAAAAATCATTTTGCAAACATATATGCCCACTATTACAAAAATACAAACTCCAACAAAGTTTTGATTGTTTTTGTTCCAAACTGAGAGAAAAAATATACCCAGGTCGAAATTATCTCCAAACATAAATGAAAAAATATGTACATCCGTTCTACAACGTCAAAGGAAGGGGGTTGAAATACAACGCCAAAGGAAGGGTGGTTGAGCTGTTGAACGTTCATGATCTTCCAATCATGGTTTCTCTTAATTTCAGGTAAAACTTGTTGATGTATATGTAACTTCGGAATGTATTTCATCTATGTATTTTATATATATTTATTGTACCCTTATTAGAGATGTGTTATTCCTCTATAAGGAAGTGTCGTCATATGGATTGACAAGTGTCGCAAGTGTGTGTACTTGCCGATGGGTTATTAGACCCCCAGTTGTGGGGTCGGCCCTGAAATATATATATTATAATGTGGATGTACCTAGCTAGACAAGTCGGCCCCATAAGGTCACTAGGAAAACAGGTTAGTATAAATAGAGATCAGGTGATCTCTATTTAGATCGTTCGGAAAAGTATTTCTCTCTCACTCAGAAAGTGGTGCACTAGTGAGGAGGAGGATCATCTGCTACTAGGAGACTATCTCAGTGTATTTTGGTTGTACTTTGGTTGAGCCATTGCTCTCTCTATCTTTGAGGAAGTTGTGGGGTTTTTCACCTTAGGGTTTTCCCCACAGAAACTCTGTGTCTCTTGTCTCTCATGCTTTTGATTCTTGTGATGCTTGTCATGCTTATTGTGATTTTTATGCATTGATATACTATATATGTTATTCTCTCAGTGAAGATCCTAGAGTATTGTGAATTAATGCTCAAAATTTTAACATGGTATGAGAGCTAACCCGAGAAGAAGACATTTTGTAGTGACGAAAACTTGAGTTTCTTGTTTATTGGGTTTCTCTCCACAAATTTTGGAAAAGCAGTATAGTAGATTGACTCTACTCATCAAGGTGCATCTATCAGTCCAATCAGAATTCAATTCCGAGCATTTTCAGATTTGGCCCTAAAAATCAGGGTTTCCACAAAAATAGGAATTTCTGAAATCTGAAGACTTAGCTGGAAGCTCCTTGCAAAAATCGAAGTTTAGAGCTTTGGATCGATATTTTTGGCTGGGTAGATCTCCGGGAAACTCAAACCCTAATTCAAGGCTCTCCCTAGTGAACCCGGGAGGACAAAAAGGAAAATCTGAAGGGTAAAACTTTGCTGATCTCAAATTCTGAATGCACCAGGCTGATCAGCTCATCAAAGCGCATCTTTCTATCATTTCAGAAAATTGAAATTCACATTTTGAATTTTTAGGGTTTTTCCGACAAACCCTAATCCGGGACCAGATCCAGTTTTCAACATTTCAAGTGGTAAGACCTAAATCTTTTCTATTTCCATTTGAAGTACTCTTTAAGATGTCTCACCACACCAAGCTTGAGGATAAGCTTGAAGGGGCTGATAACTTCCAAGCCTGGAAGTATATGATTGGGTTAATCCTGGAAGAGAATCAGTTGGACTCATATATAAAAGAAGACATCCCTATTCCAGAGGATGAAGAGGCCAAGGTATTGCATAAGAAGAACTTGGTCAAGGCAAAAAGATTGTTGATTCTATCAAAGACCATCTCATACCCCATGTGTCTTCTCTAAAGACACCCAAGGAGATGTTTGACTCTTTGACCAAGCTATTTGAAGGGAAGAACATAAATCGGAAGATGACTCTGCGGAATCAATTGAAAGGGGTCAATATGTTGAATGGAGAAACCATTCAATCTTACTTCTCCAAGGTCTCTTAGATCAAGGAGCAACTTGAAGCTGTGGATGAAGTAGTGGACAATGGCGAAGTTGTTATTGTTGAAATATTGTAACTTCAAAGAATATTATATTTGTATATTATTTATTCCGGAGATGTTCCATACCTCCGATGTGATTATACTATAAATCTGGAGATGGTTATTCCTCCGAGTTGGGTGTGGTAACTAGGGTTATTAGACCCACCATGTGGGGGTCGGCCCAGTCAGTTATAATGGGGTATTTAACCTAATGGTTAAATACGAGCCTACATGTACTTGTGTAAAATACATATCAGAGTAGTGTATAAATAGAGGAGGTGTGTTCCTCATTTGATACACTCACACACTTGAGGATAGCACACTTGTGGAGGAGAGGTCTGCTATTGTGGAGGAGGAGATCATGTCTCAGGGTTTCATCTTTGTATATTGCTGGTCATCTATATTGAGGAAGCTTTGCTGGGTTTTCTACCCCATGAGGGTTTCCCGGGATAAATCTCTGTCTCTTGTGTTTATGCTGTGCTTGTTGTTTCTTCAGTGATCCTGTATATGCTATTATTGTGAAATGGAATGTAATGCTGCTATTTTATGTCTTAGCATATTAAATCTTAACATGGTATCAGAGCTAACCTGAAGGAAGACAAGGTATGGCACTAAAGACACTTGCTTTACTTATGATAATTTGAAGGTTAGGGTTTTACATAGCAAAAACCAGTCATCGTAGCACTTTCGCTATAAATCCGTTTTGGTGAATTTTTCGGATCTGAAATTGTTACAGGACGAATATTAAATCTCCAGGTACCTTGTGTCCAAAGGACAACCTCTAATTCGTTGTACTTTGTGATTTATGATCTGTACAATATAGGGTTTCTGTCTCTTCCAGATCTGAGTCAAAATCAGGTGACCTTGGGAAAAAGGTCATATCTTGGGCTAGGAAGCTCCAAATGAAATTTCGTAAAAAGTGGAAGGTAGTACACAGTCTGTACTATCTCAGAAAACTTTTTCAGAGGCCGAAGTTGAACCAGTGACACGTGGAACTCCGTACAAGTTTGCTCTCCTGTATTATCCCATAAACAGGTCATGTTGCGACACTTGGCATAACTCTCTCTCAGAGAGTCCAATTGAGGTCAGACCTATTAGGATGGAAAGATAACAGGCCGAGCTACCGCAGGAAAGTTTTTCAGAGGCCGAAGTTCAAACAGTGACACGTGGCACGCCGTACAAGTTCGCTCTTCTGTTTTATCCCAAAACAGGTCACGTTGCGACATTTGACATAACTCTCTCTCAGAGAATCCAATTGAGGTCAGACCTGTCAGGATGGAAAGATAACAGGTCAGGCTATCTGAGAAAACATTTTTTAGACCTTGTGGATTGAAAAGTTTGGAGTTACACCAGAAACAATCAGGTACATATTTCTGTCAAAACAGAATTATTTTTGAGTACCTTCATTCATGGCTTCCGGAATTTAGGGCTTTGAAGAAAGTTGGAATTTTTGTAAATGAAGACCACGGTTGAATGCTACTCATCAAAATAGAAATTTAGAGACCAAGATCAGATTTTTTGGTTGGGAAGAAGGCCGGGCTTGATCAAACCCTAGTTCGGGACTTTGATCAGAAAAGTGGAAAATTAGGGCTTCTGTAAAAATGGGAATTTTTGAAATCTGTGACCATGGCTGGAAGCTCCTCAGAAAAATAGAAGCTTAGAGATTTGGATCAAACATTTTGATTGGGCAGAAGAGTGGGATTCATCAAACCCCAGTTCAGGGTCACGTCCAGTGAATCCGGAAGTTTCAAAGGCAAAATTGAGGAGTGAAACTTTGCAGTTTTCAAATTCTGAATATATCAGTTTGATCAGCTCATCAAGGCGCATATTTCTATCCTTTCGGAAGTTTGAAATTCAAAGTTTGAATTTTTGGGGTTTCTCTGACAAACCCATATCCATCTCCAGGTCCAGTTCTTGCAAATCAAGTGGATAGGGTTAATCCTAGAAGAAGATGGATTGGTCACCTGCATAAGTGAAGGAGTTCCTGTTTCAGAGGGAGATGAGGCTAAGGCTTTACATAAGGAGATTACAAGCGATCTCGACAGGTATGACTCATCGAGGTATGTTTTGAGATTTGTTCATGATTAAGTTTATGGTATGTTTGTCTTCATGTTATTACGGTTAGTACAATCTTGATTTTAGATTTTTTGTATCTCACCTTAACAAAATTATGAATGCATGATAGAAGATATTCATTGGTTAGGGTGTTGACACTTATGATTGTACTAATGCATTATGATGTTGTGTGAGGTTGATGTTGTCTGCTAACAAGATATAGGTACATCACAAAAGACAAATCAGGCTCCATGACCATGAAAACATGAAGACAAAGACTCATCCATAATCTTTGTTCTACTTACGAGGTATGTATGACTTTGTTATATTATGCTTAACCCATGAGACATGCAGGTTCTAGCTCAGGATCTCTAAATCATTGAAGAGATTGTTTAGGTATGTTGTACATAACTAAATAGGTATACTAATCCAGGTATGTTTCCCATGAATCTTACCTTGTGTTAGGATCCCTTATATAAGTATACTTGGTATGATTGGCTATGCTTATTCATAAAATTAGTAATCAAGGGATTATGCATATTATGTCTTTTATCTTGATTGATGATATGCATGAGTAAAAGAATACTTCCCTGAAATCTTGAATACTAATTAACCATGACTATACATTTTCAAGAATTTAGAACTATAATGTTTTGATAACATTTAGAACATACTAATGGGTGTATGTTTGTGTATGAGATCATGAGGATGACACTTGAACATGCACAGTGGTACAGAATGAATAGAAGTTCAAAAGACATACAGAAGATCAAGCGGGAGGAAACCACACAAACATAAAAGATAAGTATTTGAGTTGTTATTTGAAATAGTAAATGATATTGCCTGTAATAGATTGTATGCATATTTGTATTCCT
Organism: Larix kaempferi; assembly: GCA_027924585.1. Lineage (NCBI taxonomy): Eukaryota > Viridiplantae > Streptophyta > Pinopsida > Pinales > Pinaceae > Larix > Larix kaempferi. The sequence goes on along the minus strand of BSBM01000072.1, from coordinate 8,373,468 downwards.
ATAATATATCATGCTGAGTGTAAATATTCATAGAACATTGAACAGTATACTACTAATATGCATATGATTGGTAAGTTGGACAAACATTCCATTGTTGCTTGTCTAGAATGAAACCTCTTTGCTGACATGCTGAGAGTTGTGCACACTCTCGATAGTATGTTCTGGTAGAGATGGAAGGCATCTAGATAGCCACTGTATGCATACAGGATATGGGAAAGTGTTGTGCCAAAGTATTGGTCAAAATAGTTGCATCACTATGTAAATGATATATGTATGCATAATAGGTTACCATGTCAATATGATTTGATGATTATGAAGTATTACTAATCCTGTACTTAATTTTGATTTGTAGGAAAGATCATGATGAATGATGAACACTGAACAAGCAATGGATGTTCAACAAGAAGATTTACAAATCAAACAAAATATAGAAGGCTCATGGCTAGAAGATTCTCTTAGAAAGAGGAAGAGAATCATGATGAGATGTTTGCTCCAAGTGGCTAAGATAAGACCATTCTCTTAATAGTGTAATTAAAGAAGAAGTGTGAATCAGGTTCTATATGGTTCCCAGGATCGATAATCAATTGATGAGCTTAATGATCACCATGGGTGATATGGATCTCAACCTTTGCTACAAGGTTGAATATGGCTTCTATACACATATGACATGGATGCAAGAAGGAACTCACCACATAGTTTGAATGATGTTGAGGCTCATTTCAATAGACCCATCTGATGAGAGATGGCACAGATAGATGACTGTAGAAATGAAATTGAAAGATCTCAGATTGATGCATTACTTTCTAGGTCTAAAAGTATGGAAAGTCTCAGAAGGAATCTCTCTCAACCAGAGAAAGTATGCTGAGAAATCTTGAGAAGACTTGATATGTTGGAATGGCCACTCTTATGGATTCCAACTTGAAGCTGTTAGGAGATGACTCATCAGAGTTAGTGGATATAACTCTGTACAGTCAAATTATTGGGTCATTGATGTATCTAACAAATACTAGATTAGATATATGCTTTGTTGTGAACACCTTGAGTCAATATCTAGTGGAAACTAGATGTGTTCACCTGATAGTTGCAAAGCATGTGATGAGGCACATAAAGGACACGATAGAATTTGATCTATGCTATCTTGAAGATCATGACTTTAGATGGATAATCAGATGCTGGTTGGGAAGAAAGTGTATCAGACAGGAAGAACACATCAAGAGGATGTTATTGTCTGGGATTAACCATGACCTCGTGGTTTAGCTGGAAGCAGTCTAGTGTGGCTCTCTCAGCACAAGCAGAATATATGGCTGCTTGCTCTGCTAGTTGTGAAGAAGCTTGGCTTCAGGATTGGTTTGAATTAGAGATAGAACCAACTGTGATCCTATGTGACAAATAGAGTTGTATGAAGATGACAAAGAATCTAGTGTTCCATGATAAGTCAAAGAACATAGGGATCTAATAAGATATGATGCAGAAGGAACTAAAGTTTGAATTTGTAACAGGTTACCGATGTACTAACCAAATCTCTACCTCAAGTGAAGAAGTTACCAACATACTAACCAAACCTCTGTCTTGAGTGAAATTTGAATACTTCCGAGACAAGCTTGGTATAGCTCAAAAGGACCCTCCTCGAAAGGGGGAGTAGTATAGTCACTTATGATGAGATTGTCTCATCGAACAACAAGGTCGATGATGAGGTAACCTGTTCTCTACACCTAGATACTTAGAAATATTTAGATTTAGGACTCTTATGCTTAGAATACTTTGTTTTACATGCTTTTGATGATAGATGTATTGGTGAGAATACATGCTTTTGATGATAAGATGTATTGGTAAGAATACATACTTTTGATGACACATGTATTGATTAATGTACTTGTATGGTTGAGGATACTTGTACTTGTATTGATGAGAATACATGTTGGGATTGTATCATCCCCGGACTTTGGTCCCTGAATTGATCCGTAGACGTATGGTCTCCGAAAATGAAGTCCTTAATGGACAGTTGAGGGGATTGGATCATCCCTGGACTTTCAGTCCTAAAGAGAGCCGTAGACGTGAGGTCTCCGAGAATGAAGTCCTTAGTGGACAGTTGAGGGGATTGGATCATCCCTGGACTTTCAGTCCTAAAGAGAGCCGTAGACGTGAGGTCTCCGAGAATGAAGTCCTTAGTGGACAGTTGAGGGGATTGGATCATCCCTGGACTTTCAGTCCTAAAGAGAGTCGTAGACGTGAGGTCTCCGAGAATGAAGTCCTTAGTGGACAGTTGAGGGGATTGGATCATCCCTGGACTTTCAGTCCTAAAGAGAGCCGTAGACGTGAGGTCTCCGAGAATGAAGTCCTTAGTGGACAGTTGAGGGGATTGGATCATCCCTGGACTTTCAGTCCTAAAGAGAGCCGTAGACGTGAGGTCTCCGAGAATGAAGTCCTTAGTGGACAGTTGAGGGGATTGGATCATCCCTGGACTTTCAGTCCTAAAGAGAGCCGTAGACGTGAGGTCTCCGAGAATGAAGTCCTTAGTGGACAGTTGAGGGGATTGGATCATCCCTGGACTTTCAGTCCTAAAGAGAGCCGTAGACGTGAGGTCTCCGAGAATGAAGTCCTTAGTGGACAGTTGAGGGGATTGGATCATCCCTGGACTTTCAGTCCTAAAGAGAGCCATAGACGTGAGGTCTCCGAGAATGAATTCCTTAGTGGACAGTTGAGGGGATTGGATCATCCCTGGACTTTCAGTCCTAAAGAGAGCCGTAGACGTGAGGTCTTCGATAATGAAGTCCTGAATGAACAGGAAGGGGATTGTATCGTCCCCGGACTGAGGTCCCAGAATAGAGCCGTAGACTGGGTCTCCGATAATGAAGTCCTGAATGAACAGGCAGGGGATTGTATCGTCCCCGGACTTCGGTCCCTGAATTGATCCGTAGACGTGTGGTCTCCGAGAAGTGGGGATTGTATCATCCCCGGACTTCGGTCCCTGAATTGATCCGTAGACGTGAGGTCTCCGAGAAGTGGGGATTGTATCATCCCCGGACTTAGGTCCCTGAATTGATCCGTAGACGTGAGGTCTCCGAGAAGTGGGGATTGTATCATCCTCGGACTTAGGTCCCTGAATTGATCCGTAGACGTGAGGTCTCCGAGAAGTGGGGATTGTATCATCCCCGGACTTAGGTCCCTGAATTGATCCGTAGACGTGAGGTCTCCGAGAAGTGGGGATTGTATCATCCCCGGACTGCGGTCCCTGAATTGATCCATAGACGTATGGTCTCCGAGAAGTGGGGATTGTATCATCCCCGGACTTCGGTCCCTGATTTGATCCGTAGACGTATGGTCTCCGAGAAAGTGATTTTTGATGTGGTTACTTGTATCGGTAGGATACTTGTATTGATGATGTGGTTACTTGTATCGGTAGGATACTTGTATTGATGATGTGGTTACTTGTATCGGTAGGATACTTGTATTGATGATGTGGTTACTTGTATCGGTAGGATACTTGTATTGATGATATGGCTACTTGTATCAGTGTGGATACTTGTATTGATGATATGTACACTTGTATTGGCATGAATACGTGTACTAATGATGTGGATACTTGTATTGTTATGGATACCTGTATTGATGACGATGCTGATGATCGTGAGATGACGATGCTGATGATCATGTGATGACGATGCTGATGATCGTGTGATGACGATGCTGATGATCGTGAGATGACGATGCTGATGATCGTGTGATGACAATGCTGATGATCGTGAGATGACGATGCTGATGATTGTGTGATGATGATGCTGATGATCGTGTGATGACGATGCTAATGATCGTGAGATGACAATACTGATGATCGTGAGGATCCAGATGTTGATGTTGTTGTAGCTGTTCGAGTGCTGCAGAAGATAAAGACTCAGTACTGAAGATGTTGATGTTCCAGTATTGAAGATGTTCCAGTAACTGCTTGAGTTACTGATGATGTTGAGAAAGCTTCCAATGATTTATAGATGTACCATGTATGATGTTGATGACTCCTTGCTCGTGCAGACACTGTTATAATATCCTTCTTGTTAAGGGGGAGTGTTGAAATATTGTAACTTCAAAGAATATTATATTTGTATATTATTTATTCCGGAGATGTTCCATACCTCCGATGTGATTATACTATAAATCCGGAGATGGTTATTCCTCCGAGTTGGGTGTGGTAACTAGGGTTATTAGACCCACCATGTGGGGGTCGTCCCAGTCAGTTATAATGGGGTATTTAACCTAATGGTTAAATACGAGCCTACATGTACTTGTGTAAAATACATATCAGAGTAGTGTATAAATAGAGGAGGTGTGTTCCTCATTTGATACACTCACACACTTGAGGATAGCACACTTGTGGAGGAGAGGTCTGCTATTGTGGAGGAGGAGATCATGTCTCAGGGTTTCATCTTTGTATATTGCTGGTCATCTATATTGAGGAAGCTTTGCTGGGTTTTCTACCCCATGAGGGTTTCCCGGGATAAATCTCTGTCTCTTGTGTTTATGCTGTGCTTGTTGTTTCTTCAGTGATCCTGTATATGCTATTATTGTGAAATGGAATGTAATGATGCTATTTTATGTCTTAGCATATTAAATCTTAACAGTTATGACCACTTTGAATGGCCTAATTAGGTCATGGGACTCCTTTATTCAAGGAATCTGTGCAAGAAAGAAATTGATCTCTTTCAGTAAACTATGGGAGAAATGCTCTCAAGAAGAAGCTAGACTTGTAGCTTGTGAGGAAAATATGGGAGGTGAAGATCAAGCTCTTGCAACTCACACCAAAAGAAGCAAGCCCAAGAAACAGCACTCTCACTACAAAAGATCCTATCAAAAGAATAAGAAGGATCTAAGATGCTTCACATGCAATGAGAAGGGTCACTTTGCTTCAGATTGTCCCAAGAACAAAAAGGATAATAACAACAACTTCAGCAAGAAGAAGAAGGGCAGAAAAAGAAAGTTCCATGCTCATGCTGCCGAAGATGATGAACCTCCAAAGAAGAAGGCTAGGGCAGAAAGTGATGATGACTCATCAAGTGAAGAAGAGTATGTTCTAATCTCTGCTCTCACAGGTACTATCTCCCATGGTTGTAATGATTGGTTGATTGATAGTGGGGCTTCCAAACACATGACTGGGTTTGAGGAATCCTTTGTGAATCTATCTGAACATGAATCACCTCATAAAGAGAAACTTGGGGATGATTATCAATACCCAATCAAAGGAAGTGGTGAAGCCTCCTACAACCTAGATTCTGGAAAATATTTGAAGATAAAAGAAGTCCTTTATGTACCTGGGCTCAAGAAGAACTTACTCTCCATCTATGCATTGGATGCAAAAGGTATGAGGGTTGCATTTGTAGATGGCCAAGTCCTAATGTGGCCAAAGGGTAAAACAATCGATGATGCAGTAGTGATTGGAGAGCAAGAGGGAGGTTTGTACAAATTGAAGGGACAACCTGAACATGTCATGGTGACATAAAGACAAAGATTCATCCATAGTCATGGATCACATAGAGGTATGTATAATTTGTTTTTGCAAAAGTTAACTAATGAGTTATGCAGGTCATTGAAGAGAACAAGAACACATTGCTAGACATAACTAGCAAATATGGTGACCAGGTATGTGTTTCTTATATCATAGGATCTATCATATAAGTATGCATGGCATGATTGATGATGATTGTTCATAAAGTCATAAGTTTGAAGAATCATGGGTATATGCATATTATGTGTCTTACCTTAATTAATGATATGACTAACCAGAAGAGTCATAGGTTTGAGTAATTACAGGTTTAGACATGTTATGTTTCTTATGATATGACTAACCATAAGAGTCCTATATAAACCTTGAATGCTAATGCTTATTATTTCTGTTTGAAATGATCATGACTAGACATGCTTGAGATTATTGTGTTTTAATAGTATACTAATGAATGTATGATTTTGTATGAGATCACAAGGATAACACAATCATGATACTAATAAGCATGCATATGAATCAAGGATGAATATGAGTTCAAGAACAGGTAATCCAGGAAGCAAAGATCAAGAGGGAGCACACTCCAGTGGTTTCTGCAAGGGTGCAGATATTCAGAGGGAGTTGTCCATCTCTCTACATTCCACAACAGAAAGGTGTAGAAGGACTCCAGCAGCTCCTGCAAGGAAGCAAAGACTCAAAGGGAGTCCACCCAACAAACAAACAAAGATAAGTATTTTAATTATCATTTCTTGCATATTTGTTTGCTTAAATAAAATTGTTCAATGATGTATATGCTCATGTTCCTAGACTTAGGATATGTATTGTGCATATTAGAATGATTGCATTAATGAACAGTATACTACTAATATGCATATAATGGGTAAGTGGCCTATGGCACTGTACAACATTCCATTGCTACTTATCTAGAATGAAACCTCTTTGCTGACATGTTGGGAGTAGTGCAAACTCTTAACAATGTTCTGGTAGAGACTGGAAGGCATCTAAAAAGTTATGGAACATGGATAAATGTTATATTGAAGCATTGGCTAAGATAATTGCATGACTGTATGACATATTTCTTTATGTGTAAGAATTTGTCTGAAAATTATGAGATGTTTCTAATCATGCAATTTAACTTGTTTTGTAGGAAAGACTGTATACCTTCACCTACAAAAGAAGGACTACAACATTTGTTCAAAATTATCTATTGAAGATATTGAAGTTCCCAGGATACGGGAAGAATGCCATGATCCTCGATCATGAAGAATGATGTTTGGGATGTAGTCCCAAGACTTGAAGGGAAGTTTTGTTATGACTTCCATATGGATCTATTAGATCAAGCATGCTGCAGATGGCAGCATAGAGAAATATAAAAGTGATGAAATAGAAGATACACCAGATGGATTTCAAGACTGCTTTTTTGAATGGTGTAGTTGAAGAGGAAGTATATGTGGAGCAGCCACTCGGTTTCGAAATACATAACAGGGAGTCATATGTGTGCAGATTGAAGAAAGCCTTGTATGGCTTGAAACAAGATCCCAGAACTTGGTATGGTAGGATGGACAGTTTCCTATCTAGTTTGGGCTTTACCAAGAGTAAAGCGGATTCCAACCTTTACTACAAGGTTGAGGAAGGGAATCCTGTGATTCTACTCCTGTATGTGGATGACTTATTTGTAACAGGAGATGACAGATTGATTGCAGATACTAAGAGGAAGCTTGCCGCCGAGTTCGATATGAAACATTTGGGAATGATGCATTCTTTCCTAGGTATGGAGGTGTGGCAGAGTGCAGGTGGGATCTTCCTTGGTTAAGGGAAGTACACAGTAGATATCCTGAAGAGATTCAGGATGATGGATTGCAAGGCCATGGCCACACCTATGGCATCGAATCTGAAGCTTCTATGTGATGCTTCCTCTGAGCTGGTTGATGTCTCTATGTATTGTCAGATGATTGGGTCCTTGATGTACCTGACGAACACGAGACCAGATATTTGCTTTGCGGTGAACACATTGAGTCAGTTCCTGACAGATCCGAGGAGTGTTCATCTGGTTGCTATAAAGCATGTTCTGAGGTACCTGAAGGGTACATTGGATTATGGGCTCAAGTATGAAGCGAATCAAAAGTTTAACCTGCAGGGTTATGTTGATTCAGATTGGGCTGGCAGTGCTGCAAATAGGAAGAGCACATCTGGGTGCTGCTTCAGTATGGGATCAAGTGTGATCTCTTGGTTTAGCAGGAAGCAGTACTACGTAGCACTGTGTACAGCTGAGGCAGAGTATGTTGCAGCTTGTTCAGCTAGTTGTGAGGCAGTATGGCTACGAAAGCTACTGTCTGAGTTATTTGATCTCCCGTTGGATGCTACTGGTATCTTTTGTGATAACCAAAGTTGTGTGAAGCTGTCTGAGAACCCAGTGTTTCATGACAGGTTGAAACACATAGAGATCAAATATCACTATATCAACGATATGGTGCAGAGAGGAGCTGTGAAGCTCCTGTATGTTGCGACGGACGAGTAGATTGCAAATGTGCTGACAAAGCCACTAGCCAGGGTGAAGTTCGAGTACTTCAGGGAGAGGCTTGGCGTTCTTCAGATTGATGACACTTCGAGGAAGAAGTGATGGACACATTTGCTTAAGCCATTCCAAGCATGTTAGAAGGAGGATCCTTCACATGGCTGTGGATGTAAGCGCTGGATGATGAGCATCAGGATGATGTTCTGGATTTTGCTTTGTATGATCAGTTGGATCATTTATATGTATGTACGCATCATGTTGGATGCTGGATATGATCAGTTGGATCATTTATATGTATATGTATGTACGCATCATGTTGGATGCTGGATATAATCAGTTGGATCATTTATATGTATGTATGCATCATGTTGGATGTTGGATATGATCAGTTGGATCATTTATATGTATGTACGCATCATGTTGGATGTTGGATATGATCAGTAGGATCATTTGTATGTATTTTGTATATGCATCATGTTGGATTCTTGGACCATGTATTTGTATATGTATCAGGTGGATACATTGTATGATCAGGTGGATCATGTATGGTGATATGTATCATGTATTTGTATTTGTATCAGGTGGATACATTGTATGATCAGGTGGATCATGTATGATGATATGTATCAGGTAGATACTCGGTATGCATCAGGTAGATGCATTGTATGATCAGGATGATCGTGGATGGTGAGCTTCAGGATGTTGCTCTAGATGACATGCAGCAGGATGTTGCAGTGATGATGATCAGGATGATCATGTATACATAAAGATGATATATGGTGAGTATCAGGTTGATGCTCTATGGCCGTGGATCAGGTTGTGCAGATGAGCATATAATTTGGCCCTGGGAGATTTGCAGATAGTCTTTAGAGGTTTTTCCTATGGTATATAATTTGGCCCTAGGATATCTGGCAAATGCTCTTTCGAGGTTTTTCTCTGGGATGACATATAATTTGGCCCTGGGAGATCTACAGATAGTCTTTCGAGGTTTTTCATATGGCATATAATCTGGCCCTGGGATATCTGGCAGATGCTCTTTCGAGGTTTTGTCCTATGGTGTATAATATGTCCCTAGGAGATCCGATAGGTTGGGCTGTGTGCCCGTAATAAGTCCTGGGATGCTCTTGTGAGGTTTTTCCATGACCACATATAATCTGTCCCTGGGAGATCCTATAGGTAGAGTTGTGTGCTCGTAACAGCCTGGGATGCTCTTGCGAGGTTTTGTGGTGACCACATATAATCTATCCTTGGGAGATCCTATAGGTAGAGCTGTGTGCTCATAACAGCCTGGGATGCTCTTGCGAGGTTTTGTGGTGAGGTCACATATAATATGGCCCTGGGAGATCCTATAGGTAGAGTTGTGTGCTCGTAACAGCCTGGGATGCTCTTTCGAGGTTTTGTGACGCACGTAATAAGTCCTGAGGATTCCACAATATGGCCAGTGATGACGAAGACCTGCAGGTGGTGGTCCTACATCCAGTATGAAAAAGGACTGGCTCTGTAGAACTTCCTATGACGAGTAGAGTTAGAGATTGGTTGAGATAGCAGCAGCAGTGACGATGATGACGACGATGCATCGATGGAAATGATCCCGAGAAGAAGACTTGTCTAGCAGATCTGTGTCGAGAAATACCTTCCTAGTTAAGAGGGAGTGTTGATGTATATGTAACTTCGGAATGTATTTCATCTATGTATTATATATATATTTATTGTACCCTTATTAGAGATGTGTTATTCCTCTATAAGGAAGTGTCGTCATATGGATTGACAAGTGTCACAAGTGTGTGTACTTGCCGATGGGTTATTAGACCACCAGTTGTGGGGTTGGCCCTGAAATATATATATTATAATGTGGATGTACCTAGCTAGACAAGTCGGCCCCATAAGGTCACTGGGAAAATAGCTTAGTATAAATAGAGATCAGGTGATCTCTATTTAGATCGTTCGGAAAAGTATTTCTCTCTCACTCAGAAAGTGGCGCACTAGTGAGGAGGAGGATCATCTGCTACTAGGAGACTATCTCAGTGTATTTTGGTTGAGCCATTGCTCTCTCTATCTCTGAGGAAGTTATGGGGTTTTTCACCTTAGGGTTTTCCCCACAGAAACTCTGTGTCTCTTGTCTCTCATGCTTTTGATTCTTGTGATGCTTGTGATGCTTATTGTGATTGTTATGCATTGATATACTGTATATGTTATTCTCTCAGTGAAGATCCTAGAGTATTGTGAATTAATGCTCAAAATTTTAACAAAACTTAGAATTTTCTCTTAATTTCAGGTACAACTTATAATTATTTATTTTGCATTCTATTCTTTTATGTTTTTGGATTTCTTAAATTCATTTAAAAAATTTAGCGTTGAATTAAAGGAGTACAGGTAAAATAAAATAAAATGCAATTTAATCCATGTCTATAGCTTACCTCTTTCCATCGTTTTCTTTTAATTCCCAACATAAGAAGGATCAACACCACAACCATGAAAAAAAATTAGATCCTCCCAATAGCTCTAAAATTGTGCTAATAAATAGTGGGATAGCACTAGAGAATGTCAACAAACATCCCAGGAGATAAAAACGTGTACAGTCTTCTCAAATCCCCTCTATGACTATAGAACTGTGAGTAATTTAGGCAAAAGAATTCAACCAATGGATATTGCAGCATGAACATGTGTCACGACACTAATTTTTCTATAAAAAAAAATTATTGTTTTCCTTTTAATTATTTGTAATTGTTATTTTGCAACGAGACTTATTTATTTATTATATTATGCAGGTTCCCCGGCATGAACATATACAAAGGTAATTCTTACCTTCGATCTTCTCTTCACATTTACCTTGATTTCAACATTTACCATAAGGTTATTGAATATCTTGACTAAATCCTTAGCATCAAAGTTTATAAAAAGTTATTATGGCATAATTACTATAGTTATCATAACCATAGCTTGTATTGTTTACTCTAATGATAAAACTATTTTAAATCTTTGATTAAAGGCCCATGGTTTGACCTTGGTTCAAGATTTTCATTTTATTTAAAGTATACGGTTTGGATAATATTTTTGTCAGGGTCTATTCGACCTTGGTCATGATCCCTAGCTTCAAGCATTTGTTATAAGTTTTAAAAGCCTTGGTTATCAAGCTTAGAAGGATGAGGTATGAGCTAGAGCGCTTGTTAGCGTGGACAAACCTTGATACCATTACTATAAACGTATTAACACTTGATAACCCGGATTTGGGATTTGACAAGGGTCCGGTTAATGTTGTAAATGATAAATTATGTGGCTAAATCCTAAACCACCAATCGTATGGAGTGTACGAGCTTCTATTATGCGTATTCGCCACCAAGCTAAAGGCCATGTGAAAGCTTGGGAACGTTTTTAATGCACAGTACTCTGTGAGCTAGACTTACAGTCTAGAGGAGTGGTTAATGTTGGGTCTTAATCACTCACCAATCCTCGTTCAGTGTGGTGCGATCTTAACCCTCTATTTTGAAAGATGCCATCGCCCTCCATCGTAGATCTGGGCATATCGAGTTTGATAAGACTTGGAGTAGGTATTTCATTTAATGTGTATTAAACTGGGATTGAAAGGGTTCCGAGAGCCATGGTCTCGGATTGAAAGGGGGCCGAGAGCCATGGTCTCAATTCATTTTTCTTCTTTTTTTGGTTTTCTCCCACGGAGGTGCCGAGGGAACCCTCTTGTGGATTACCATGATTCGCACCAATTTACGCTCAAGGATTTTCCCATAGTGCGTTAATGTTTCCATCTTATGGAGAATTAGGTGTTACATTAAGCTCTACATTATTTTGTTAATGGTCTTGTAATTTGGTTATAGTATTCTACTGTTTCGGGCTAAGATTTATCAACAATCCTCCACGTTTCTACAGGTAAAATAATATGGCTTCCTTTGTGTAGTATTTTACGTTTTTATTTAAAGAAACTTGATGCTAATCGACTGCAATATAATTGTGCAGGTTAGCTTCACAAAACAAAAGGTGGACGGATCTGGTACTGCGCCAACAACTCTAATAAAGGTAAGTCATTAATGATTCCAGTCATTATTTAGTTTTTGATTCCTTTCCTTTTAAGATTGTGAAATATTTCGAAAGGGTTTAACCCTTTTTTTCTCTTGCAGACTTGAATGTCCAGGGTATCGTTGATTGGCTTGAGTTCAAATATTTAAAACGTTATCTGGACGTTTATTCTGTTGGAACTTCAAGGAAAATAACAGGTAATGCATGTTAACGATCTTTGTACTCTGTTTTAACTTTTAACTTCATATATATCTTACGTTTTAACATTCCACGGTTCGTTTGATGTAGGTGTGTGAATAGTTACACAAGCAAATTGTCAAGCTTTGTTTCGAGCCTCTTTGATATTCTTTCATTGTGAGTATTACATTTACTTTAAATGGTCATTATGGATTTTAACAATAGTTTTGGAGTTATTATCTAACTCCTCTTCTCTGTTTTACGGCTGGGTACTATCTCGAAGGTATTCCTCTGCTTCTTATCGGTCATACAGATGCGATACAACATGTGTGCTCATTTGTTTTTGGTTAATGTACACGCAATCTGTGTTACATTGATGAAAAATGCTCATACATCATATATTCTTGCTGCAGTTCGATTTACTATTGTATTTTGTAAACATGTTAAGCGTAAAATCCCTATCCTATGGCTAGGTTAATGCTTCGGCATTTGGAGTTCAAACCCTGGTCTTAGTTATGTTATTCTTGTGGAAGACATTGGTTGTATAAGCATTTGAATGAGCCTTTCGACTGTGAATTTATGAATTCGTTTTATCATCACGCGTGTATTAATCCTTTTGGTTGCCTTGTTTTAAAATATGAAACTTTCATTTCGATTCGAGTCATTCGGCTCTGACCATGTCTATATATATAAATGTTGTCTGCATTTTTATACATGCATTTATTTAATCCATCCGGAAATATAGTGCTATTGTAATCATTTTTGCAATGTCTTTTGATATACATAAAGAAATATAAAAAGGGGTTAGCCTCTCGGCTCTCTGTAACACCCTTTTTATTTGTTAATAATAAAATAGTTTCATGTATTATTCAATTGTATTCATTGAATACACTATTAATTTTCGTCCTACAATATACTGCTTTCATTTTTAATATTTTGTAATTTATTTAATTATAATCTAGTCCTAGTTTGATATTTATACTAGATTTATTTGCAAAATTCTTTGCAAACATTAATATAGCTTAAAACGGATAAGATAGCAATTTTAAAACAAAATAATATAATAAGATTAGTATATTTCAGAATGAAGTATTTAAACATTATCATATAATGAAACATTCAAGAATTGGTATTGAAATATACAGTTCAACAGGCTGTGAAACATTATACATAAATGAAGGACTAAATACTAATAAACAAATGATAAGAACCTGACAACCCGAACAGACCGAATCCAATCTGAAGGTCGTCGTTCCTCCCAACCAATTTTCCAGAAAAACCAAGGTCACTTGCTCTGAAACCCCCGATCCTGTTTGCTGAACCAAAAGGACAAAGACTGTTGAAACTATTTCTGAACCAACACTTAATTCCACTCTTTCACTCAACAATGATATTATCCCTCTTCCATCCAAGCCTCCTTCCTGTCTGATGGGAATGCATATTTAACTTTGCCTAGGACTTAGGTCTCTCATGAGCCTCATGCTCTAGATCCTCCATCTGGAGTTCTGACCTGAATTATAGGGAAGATGCCTCATGCACCTGTTGATATATTAATTATCTGTTTTCACCACTTGGGATTCTTGTCCAACACTTGTCATTTCTCCTTGTGGGCCAGCAAACACTCTTTCAACAACTACTTCAGATTGAATTCTCCTGTTTTTATTTATTAAATAATAATAATTATTCAAAAATCCTCATACAAGTGTCTTTGATAACACTTGGTCCAAATAACTATTTAACAATGATTAAAGCAATATTACAAAGTATTTAACTTCAATTGAGGTTCTAGGGGTATTCCATACACCCCCACTTAAAGATAACATCATCCTTGGTGTTATTCAATCTTCTACTGTTTCTTCTTGGAACATAATTGGATATGCCTCTCGCATATTACTTTTCAATTCCCAAGTAGCTTCTTCTGGGCTAAGGTGCATCCATTGCACCTTTACCTGCCTAGTGATGCGGTTCCGAAGAATAATCTCCCTCCTGTCGAGGATACATTCTGGTTCCACTTGGAACTCTCCTTTTGGTTCCACCTGAATAACATTCCAATTCACAACATGAGTAGCATCATGTACATACATCTTTAACAAGGAAACGTGAAAAACATTATGTACTTTTACTGTAGGTAGTAGTGCCAACCGATAAACTACCGGTCCAACCCGGTCTAATATCTCAAAAGGCCCACAATACCTGGGCGCTGGTTTAACACTTTTCCCCAATCTCAAAGAACATGCTTCTTTGGTTTCACTTTTACATAAACATGATCCCCTACCTGGAACTCTCTTTGAGTTCTTTTTAAGTCTGCATAGCTCTTTTGTCTATATTGAGCTATCTTCAAATTATGTTGTACATGTTTCACGGTTAGTTCCATATCCTTTAACACTTCAGGACCTAACATTAATCTATCAACTGGACTACTCCAAGAAATTGGAGTGTTACATTTTCGTCCATAAAGTATTTCAAATGGACTCATCTTAGCAGAAGCTTGAAAATGGTTATTGTATGCAAATTCAACCAAATGTAAATAATCTTCCCATTTTCCTGGTTTATCTATGGCATACATTCTAAGCACGTCTTCTAAGATTTGGTTTACTCTTTCTATTTGTCCATCTGTTTGAGGATGAAAAGAAGTACTAAAATTTAGTTTAGTATCTAATCCCTTAAACAAAGCCTTCCAAAATTTTCCTGTAAACTTTGAATCTCTATCATAAATTACTATCTTAGGTACACCATGCAATCCGAAAATTTCTTTCATAAATATATCAACAATATGAATAGCTTTGTATGTAGATTCAACAGGAATAAAATGTGATGCCTTACTTAACTTATCTACAACTACCATTATAGATTCATTTTGTTTAACATTTTTAGGCAAACATGTTATGAATTCCATACTAATGACTTCTCATTTCCATTCTGGAATGGGTAAGGGCTGTAATAAACCTACTGGATGCTGATGTTCAACTTAACTTGCTGACATTCCATGCATTTAGCTATGTATTCTGCAACTTCATTTTTCATATTAGGCCAAAATAATTCTTTTCTCAACATGGTAATCATTTTTTGGTATCCAGGGTGTCCTGAATACAGTTTCTTATGCATCTCATTCATAATTAACAACTTAACTTCTTCAGAATTAGGTATATATAATCTGTCCTTATACATCAATAATGCTTTTCTATGCAATTTAAATTCTGTTTTTAATTGTCTTGCTTCATTTTCTGTTGTTTTCTCTTTTAATTTCTAATATTCATCATCAAATATTGCTGTTGTTTGTATTTTTATTTCCAAATCTGTTTCATAATTGCTGCTTGCAGTTACATATATCATATTAGCATGACGACTCAAAGTGTATGCTACCTTATTCTCTTTCCCTTTTATGTGTTTTATTCCGAAATCATACTCACTTAGAAAAGACAACCATCTAGCTTGTCTTGCATTCAGATTTTGCTGGTCAAATAAATATTTTAAACTAACATTATCAAATTTCAGCAAAAATTGCCTACCAATGAGATAATGTCGCCAAATTTTTAGTGCGTGTATTATAGCAACCAACTCCAAATCATGAATCACATAATTTCTTTCGTGCTCTTTTATTTTTCTAGACTCATAAGCCACAACATAGTTACCTTGCACTAACACTCCACCTAGACCTTCCTTGCATGCATCTGTGCAAATAGTAAAATCTTTGTAAGGGTCTGCAATCTTTAAAATAGGAGTTGTTGTTAACAAGTACTTCAATTTATTAAAACTACCTTCAAATTTATTATTCCAGTCAAACCTTTTTCCCTTCTTCTGTAAAGAAGTTATAGGGTATGCAATTTTAGAGAATCCTTCAATAAACTTTTTGTAATACCCGGTGATTCCCATAAAAGATCGTATATCCGATACGTATTTAGGAACTGACCATTCCATTATGGCTTTTAACTTATCAGGATCAAATGATATTCCTTCTTTAGATATCACATGTCCTAAATATTGGATTCTATCTTTAAAGAAATCACACTTACTAAATTTGGCATATAGTTCTTGTTCCTTTAATACTTGTAGTACAATCCTCAAGTGCTCTTCATGTTCTTGTTCGTTTTTAGAGTAAATTAATATATCGTCGATAAAAATGACTACAAATTTGTCTAGGTATTTACTCAATACACTATTCATTAAGCACATAAGCACTACTGGTGCATTTGTCAACCCAAAGAGCATCACGACAAACTCATAGTGACCATACCTGGTCCTAAAAGCAGTTTTGTATATACCTTCATCTTTTACTCTTACTTGATGATATCCCGATCGCAAATCTATTTTGCAAAATATAGTTGCTCCTCTGAATTGATCGAATAAATCATCAATCTGTGGTAACGGGTATCTATTTTTAAGTGTCATCTTATTTAGTTGTCTATAATCGATGCACAATCTTAGAGTACCATCTTTCTTTTTCACAAATATTACTGGTGCTCCCCAAGGGGATACACTTGGTCGGATATATTTCTTTTCAATTAACTCTTGAATTTGAGATTTTAGTTCATTTAATTCCAATATATTCATTCTTTAAGGAGCTTTTGAAGTTCAAGGTTGCCAGGTGCGGGTGGGGTACTCCATCACTTGGAAGGAAACAAGAGAAACTGGATTTCGGATGGGATATTGGTAGAAGAACCAATAACAGTGCAGAATGGATATCTCTTTTAAAAGGCCTGGAGATCGCTAGGGAGGAGGGGTTCACTGACTTAGTTGTGCTAGGTGAATCCATGTTGGTTATTAGAGAGGCTAGATACATTGTTAAGAATCGCAAAAAGCCGATCACCAAGTTTCACCGGTCCCTAAAATGCCTCATTGATGAATTTAACACTATTTGCTTCCTTCATATCCTGAGGGACAATAATCATGAATCAGACACAATGGAAAACATTGGTGTGAGACTTGATCGTGGAAGCATGGTAAGCAATAATTAGGTTTCTGATAATGTCTAGATCCCATAAGGATGCTTTTCTATGGTTGGTAGAGTCGCCCTCGACTCTTCTTTGTGAATTGAGTTCAATTATTGTTGGGGCAGTTGATCCCTATCCTCCACTCTATAAATTTTGGCTATGGATCAAAGACTTAATGGAATTTTGTAATATTCTGCACCCTACTATGCGCCTCGAAGATGGAGCCACTCTCACGCTGGAGTCACCTGGCGATCACGTGGGTGGCATGCAATCCTACCCTAATCCTCAACCTACCCTATCTCTTTAGCCCTATATAAACACCCACTCTCTCCATGAGAAGGGAGGAAGTCTATAGTGTCTACATGCTGGTGAAATCATCCTAGAGAGGCCTCTACTCACTCATTGAGAGAATCTTGCTTCCTTGAAGAGGTTATGGCATTGGCTTGGATGGAGAAGGGTTTCTACGTTAAGCCTCAGTGGTGATCTATTCTCTTGTATGTACTTTCCTTATTTACAGTAATACAAACGTTTTCCACCAATATTGTTCATGTGTGATGATGTTGTGTAGTTTACCTGCTTAACTGTTTACTTAGATCGGTTATTGTATAGATATCTTTTACTTGCTTGTATCTGTTCTGTGTCTTTACAAGTCTTGCAGCTGAGATCTGACGACCGTGGAGCGTGGAGCAACATCCACGAGAGAAAGGATTGCGAAGTTAAGGTGAGATATCTAGAACTTGGTCCTTAATCAGATCTGGGAAAATAGTTTGTAGTATGTACTATTTGTTCTAGACTCGTATTGATCTAGGGAGATCCGGCTTGCGTCCGCTCGAGTGGATTGTCCGTCAAACAAATCTGGCGACCATACTGGGGAACGAACATAGTTTTAGCTTTCAATTTGAATTCCATTTTCAGTTGATTTCTTTTGCTGGCCATCTAATTTTCCTCCTAAGTCTTTTTCACCATCAGATATTCACTTTGAAGAGTTTGATTACCTTCCTTTGAGTTTGTACTTCTCATTTTCAAACCATTTCATTGCTCATTGTTTGGATAATTGGTTCATTTTTTAACTTAGATCTTGCCTGTTGCACCTGGTCAATGGACTCAGAGAGACACTGTGTCATTTTGATTTGTGTTCTTTGTCTGTGGGCCTATCGTCGCAACCCTTTCATTGGTCTACTGTGACACCGTCGCATTTCCCGTATTGGTAACCTATGACATCGCACTGTGTACAAGCACAGACTGTGCCGATTTGCCAAAAATTTCCATACAAGCACCCCTTCTCCATTTCTAATTTGAGTTTTGGTTTGTGTGCAGACTCCTCTACATTGTACCTTCCAGGAAGAGACCCTTTTGTCCAACAGTGTTTTGTTTGGCTTGTTTGTATTGGTTTTGGGGTCTTTGGAGATTTGGATTCATGTTTGGCCCTTTGAGTCAAAACTAGTGTTTTGCTTGCATTTTTAAGCAAAATGGGTTCCATTTTTTAAAAAAAAATTCCCCTCATGGGGGCCATGAATCGTGCATCATTTAGTCATTTTGACCCATCTCAAGGTTTTGAGATCATTTTTGGTTTGGCATGATTGGCTTGTTTTAAAGACTTCAAGAGTGTGGGATATCCATGTCTTTTTGAGCCTCTTTTTCTTGGGTTATGCATCTTGTTTTCTTTACATGCTAAGCTATCTAGTGATTATTGGGGAAGATTGATTCTTTGTCTCCACTTTAGTTCAAAGAAAAGCTTGGTTTTGTCACTCTTTTGCTATATTCATGAAATTGGAAAAATAAGTATTATTCTTGCTTTAATTTGATCATTTGACATTTTTTGTCTTACACTCATAGGAAAAAGAAAAGGCTTGTTTCAGTTTTGTGTACATTTGAGTTAGACATGATTATTAAGTGATTTTCTTTGTCTTGCATTTGATTGGAAACGTTTGTGGAATCCTTCTTCTCGTAGCTTAGATGTGTCTTTTTTGAAGTGTAAAAAGATAGGAAATGAGTTATAATTATTGCATTTGGTATATTTTGAGCCTTTCATGAGTGCCTTTGAGTTGTTTGGGTGTTTGTCATTTTTCTTTGGGAATTTCTGAATGATTAGAGTGTTGTAGATATTCTCTCACTTTCTGTATATAGATATGAAAAGCGTTTAGCTACCAAATTCCATTTTTGACACATGCATGTGAAAATTGAAAGTGCTTCATTATTTTGTCTTATACATTGTTAAGCTTAGTTGCATCTTTCATTTTCTTTGCGCTTTTTAGCTGATTATTGCAGAAAGCTAGATTTATTGCACTCTAGGAAGGAATTCTTCTTTTCGCTACTACTTAAGTTCTTTTGGTTTGAAAGAAAGAAAAATATCTCCTTACCTTAAGTAGTTTTCATTCAAAAGGAAAGGAAAATGTGCATTCTTATGTAGTTGAGGATTGCATTATGTTTACATTTATGTACTCACCTCATGCATCCACCTAACCGTACAAGATAAAATTAACGCTATATTAGGTTAAAAACTTTTAGCAACTTGTGTGTTAAGTTAGAGACGTGTTCCGACGTCGTTAAATGTGGCAGCTGTCATTATTTGCCAGCACTGTATCCCGGGGGTATTGTAGTCTTCCACATACTTATCGGTATATCGAATCTCTTTCACGTACCCACCAAGTCCCTTAAGTACTTGGCGTATATCGAAAGGTGTTTCACATACTTGGTAGTATATCGAAAGGTCTCTTGCCGAACGGTTGTGCATTAGATAGCACCACTACGGATTTGAACTCCCACGTACCTTGCGTATATCGGGAGACACCACCAGGAATCCTGAAACCATCTGAGTTATCCATTTGGCCGTCTTAACATTTCAATACACCGAGAACAACACTCGGGGAGATTATTACGCACGTACTGTCCAGGTAGTCGGGTATTCAGGCAAGGGTACGGTCCCAATCCTCCTTATCGCGTTTTAATGTCGGACCCTGCGGTATATAGTGATTTGTGATGTTTTGACAATCCTGTGAGGTTCCAGACTTTGAATCCACTCCTATTCACACAGTTTGCTTGTTGCTTTTAGACTTGAGTACCGTTTGATTTGTGTGGTACTTTAAGAGACTCTTAGGAAGTTTAGATATGGAAGATTCTTCTGGGACTACCAACTAAGGCGCCCCATTCTAGGGTATGCCATTTGTTATTCCCCCTTGTGGAACTGTTGGTCCTCCCTTTATGGCTACGTTGAGTCTTCCTGGATTGACGATAGGATTACCAGTATGGTTATTCTCCAATCCAGTTACACCAAGTGAACCAATTGCATCAAACCTAGGTCCTTCACCACATGAGCATCAATCTCGTGGTGATCCTTCTCCTTCTTCATTGAATTTTGAAGCGGCTTCCGTCTCTTCCTCTTCTCCTACTGAAAACTATGAGGTTAGTAAGAAGGAGAGTGAGAAGAAGAAGAAAAGGAATATTAAGAAGAAGAAGGATAAGAAAGAGACCAAGCGTCAACCATCTGCCTCTGATGGCACTCATTCTATGAGAACACCTCGTAAGCCCAAGTTCCCTTGCAAACTTTCCAAGGGTGATCACCTTCTCAAGGATTGTCCCGGTCTTTCCTGTGTGTCAGAAGTGTGGTCTAAAAACCCCAAACCGCTTGTATCATCAGCTTCTGACCATCATGTTGATGATACTCCCTTGACCAATGACCCATTGGTGAAGGGTCGGAAGGGTAGAGTTGCGGACCCTTGCTGGATATGCAAGGGAATGCATCGTACTTACCTTTGTCCAAGCATGGATGAAGCTTCACAGTGGTTGGAAGATATTACTAGTTCTCAACAGGTGATTCCAACAAGTGATAGTAAGTTGTCCCTTGACCCCCCGTTGGTTGACCAAGTGATCAATTCAGTTTCATCTGTAATCGATCCCACTCTTCCTTCCGAGAGTGAAGTGATCGAGTTGAGGTCATCTCCACTCGATCCCACTCTTTCATTGGAAAAAGTCCAGACTGAAGCAGTTACCATGACACAATCTTCGTCTCATTCTTATATTCCAAGTGAGAGTGAATTGGAAACCGCTAATGTTTTATTAGTCAGTTCAAAATGTCCTAGGAAAGGGGAGACCCTTTCCATTCCTACAGGACCCCCCCCCCCCAAGTACTGAGGTCATTTCCTTTTATTGGAATTGTCTAACAGAATCTCGTCTTCCTTCGAGTATGCCTTTTCAAATATATCTGTAGGAGTTTCTGATAAAGAAATATTTCATACGGTAGTTGATGAGGGAGCTGAGTATTTTATCCTCAACTACTTGGAAAGCTATAGGTTCCCCTCAGCTTGTGCCAGTAACTGACCAGATTTTGGCCTTTAATCGAAGGCCTACCGGACCTTTAGGGATTCTCCCGTAGTTACCTATCACATTGAGAGGTAAAATTGTTTATGTTGATGTCATGGTTGTCCAAGGTCCTTTAGATTTCAATCCGCTCCTTGGACGTGATTTTGTCTATGCTATGAAAGTTGTAGTTTCCACGCTCTTTCGAATGATGTATTTTCCTCATCATGGGAATATTGTGACCATTGATCAGCTTTCCTTTGTGAAACCCACTCATCATATGACTCCTAGCCATCAGACTTCCCTGAATGTTCTGCATGTTTTAGTGGTTTCTTCCCCTTGAAGATGGGGGGTACAAGCACAGTTTATGTTATGTTTCAAGCTCGTTAAAAAATGAAACTGAACACTCTAGCATAGTTCCCCTTTGGTTTCGAGCTTGCATAAAAATTAAACCAATCCCCTAGAGCATAGTTTTATTCCATTTCAAGCTCATTAAAAAATAAGATGGGCCCCCTCAAGCATAGTTATTGTCTATTTCAAGCTTGTGTAAAAATGAAATAGATATCCCTCCCATCGGTTCGAATCTCTCGCTAGAGTTAGAACTTGATCCTTCATTCCATCTGATTCTCGTTTTCCCCCCTTGGTGAACATTTTCATATTAGTAGCTAGGTTGGTAGTTGGGTTAGCAAGCAGAATTTTCAGACGAAATGAAGCTTGGGGGGCATGCCACATGTCGTACCGTCAGCAATCATGTTGAGGGAACACCACCATGTTAAGCCGCTATCAATAAAAACATCAAAAGGGCCCATTGCGCAGACATAAAAAAAAAACAAGGTTAAAAGAATTACCATGCTTTGCACCAGTTTACGCTCAGAGCTTTTCCCATAGTGCGTTAATGTTTCCATCTTCTGGAGAATTAAGCGTTACATTAAGCTCTGCATTATTTTGTTGATGGTCTTGTAATTTGGTTACAGTAGTCTACTGTTTCGGGATAAGATTTATCAACAATCCTCCACATTTCTACAAGTAAAATAATATGGCTTCCTCTGTGTAGTATTTTATGTTTTTATTTAAAGAAACTTGATGCTAATCAAATGCAATATAATTGTGCAGGTTAGCTTCACAAAACAAAAGGCAGATGGCTCTATTACTGCACCAATGACTGTAATAAAGGTAAGTCATTAATGCTTCTAGTCATTATTTAGTTTTCGATTCCTTTCCTTTTAAGATTGTGAAATATTTCGAAAGGGTTTAACCTTTTTTTCTCTCTTGCAGACTTGAATGTCCAGGGTATCGTCGATTGGCTTGAGTTCAAAGATTTAAAACGTTATCTGGGTGGTTGATCTATTGGAACTTCAAGGAAAATAATAGGTAATACATGTTAACAATCTTCATACTCTATTTTAACTTTTAACTTCATATATATATTACGTTTTAACATTCCACGGTTCGTTTGATGTAGGTGTGTGAATAGTTACACAATCAAATTGCCCAGCTTTGTTTCGAGTCTCTTCGATAGTCCTGCATTGTGAGTATTACATTTACTTTAAATGGTCGTTATGAATTTTGACAATAGTTCTGGAGTTATTATCTAACTCCTTCTCGGTTTTGCGGCTGGGTACTATCGCGACGCTATTCTTCTGCTTCTTATCGGTCATACGGACACAATACAACATGTGTGTTCATTTTTTTTTGGTTAATGTACACCCAGTATTTGTTGCATTGATGAGCATCGCTCATACATCATAGATTCTTGCATGTAGTTTGATTTACTATTGTATTTTGTAAACGCACTCAGCGTAAAATCCCTATCCTCTGGCTAGGTTAATGCTTCGGCATTTGGAGTTCAAACCCTCGTCTTAGTTACATTATTCTTGTGGAAAACATTGGTTGTATAAGCATTTGAATGAGCCTTTCGACTATGAATTTATGAATGTGTTTTATCATCACGCATGTATTAAGCCTTCCGACTGTCTTGTTTTAAAATATGAAACTTTCATTTCGATTCGAGTCATTCGGCTCTGACCCTGTTTATATATATAAATGTTGCCTTCATTTTTATACATGCATTTATTTAATCCATTGTGTATAATCCATCCGAAAATATTTTGCTATTGTAATCGCTTTTGCAATGTCTTTTGATATACATAAAGAAATATAAAAAGGGGTTAGCCTCTCGGCTCTCTGTAACACCCTTTTCTGTTAATAATAAAATAGTTTCATGTATTATTCAATTGTATTCATTAAATACACTATTCATTTTCGTCCTACAATACACTGCTTTCATTTTTAATATTTTGTAATTTATTTAGTTATAATCTAGTCCTAGTTTGATATTTATACTAGATTTATTTGCAAAATTCTCTGCAAACATTAATATAGTTAAAATAGATAAGATAGCAGTTTTTAAACAAAATAATATAATACGATTAGTATATTCCAGAATAAAGTATTTAAACATTATCATATAATGAAACATTCAAGCATTAGTATTGAAATATACAGTTCAGCAGGCTATGAAACATTATACAAAAATGAAGGACTAAATACTAATAAACATATGATAAGAACCTGACAACTAGAACAGACCGAATCCAATCTAAAGGTCGTCGTTCCTCCCAACCAATCTTCAAGAACAACCAAGATCACTTGCTCTGAAACCCCTGAGCCTGTTTGCTGAACCACAAGGACAAATATTGTTGAAACTATTTCTGAACCAACACTTAGTTCCACTCTTTCACTCAACAATGATATTATCCTTCTTCCATCCAAGCCTCCTACCTGTCTAGTGGGAATGCATATTTAACTTTGCTTAGGACTTAGGTCTCTCATGAGCCTTCTGCTCTAGAACCTCCATCGGAGTTCTGACTTGAATTATAGGGAAGATGCCTCCTGCACCTGTTGAGATATTAATTATTTGTTTTCACCACTTGGGATTCTTGTCCAACACTTGTCAGTTCTCTTTGTGGGCCAACAAACACTCTTTCAATGACTACTTCAGATTGGATTCTCCTATTTTTATTTATTAAATAATAATAATTATTCAAAAATCCTCACACAAGTGTCTTTGACCACACTTGGTCCAAATAACTGTTTAACAATAATTAAAACAATATTACAAAGTATTTAACCTTAATTAAGGTTCTAGGGGTATTACAACATGTATAGGAAAGGGCCAAACATCACTCAGCTATTGCATAATAAATGGTGCAGACCTGTAGCTTTGAACATCAAGATTGTTGTTATGAGACAAAGCTGTCCATTTTCAGGCCTGTGGTTACAGGTGACAGAAAATGCATGTCCAACTAAAATTGCCAATAAATCAGAACAAAATGAAAGAGAGGAATCCTTGTATAATTGACTCAAATTATACATACTACATAAATAGGTTATACTTACTTAAATATATACTAAACCATCTGCATGTTACACCAAAGGAAATCGCATCAAACGATCAATCTTGTGTGTGTCTGCACAATCTGTACATAGGTAACTTGCCCATAGGTTGTATGGCCATTTATTATAATAAGGTTGAGGCTTAATCATATGGAACTGGAAATAGTAATAATAATAAGGCGCTCATCTTTCTATGAGTCCCTTGTGGGATGTTTGAGAGCATTTAGACTGTATCTTGTTGATAAGACTGGAACAGGACCATCTGTATACCCATCTGTTGCAATTGTTTCTTTTGCTCCTCTTGCAATTTCTATACTTCATGGTGCTTAATCTACAAATATTTGACTTTTACTTCTGCATCTCTCATCAACTTTGTATGTTGCTAGATTTAGAAGAAAAGAAGAAGGTCATAACAAAATAAATAGCAATTTAAGCCAACTTTAAATAATTACATTGGATTCAGTATGCATTCACCATAATGTTACAGATATAAGCAGTGGCCTAATACATCAGTATCTAGGGTTTTATGACAACAGGGGAGAAATGGGGCTTTCTTCTTTATCTGCCTCATGTTGGCTATGGGTAGCATTCTATATTATTCTTTCATCAAGGACTCGCGGCCTCCCATGTGACTGCTTCTGGATTTGTTTTATGCATGCAAGAAATCAAACTAGGAACACCATGATTACCATTTTTTTAGCCCCCCAGTACTGCCATAATGCAACCATTTTTCTCCTATTACGCTCATGTTCGAATATCTACAAATTTGTATTCTTCATTTACCATAAATAATGAGTTTTCTAATCCATACCTTGGAGAGCTCAAGGATGTCATCTGAAAATAATGCAAGGCATTCCTTGGGAATACTGAGATCTCACTGACCCATCAGATGAGTACCTTGGAAGCAGAGATTCGTCCTCTTAAGCAACTATCCAACAAAAAAATGAATGATATCTTCGATATCTTGAAGCAGGTCCAAGCAACATGGTTTTCTCTAGGTTTTGTATCTAATCCAGGCTCCACAGATGGTCTTAGGTAAAACAAAAGGGTGCATTAAATGGAGAACATAGCTTTTGCTTGAAGGGAAAATTCTTCCCGGACTGATTTCTTCTATGGAATGGACACAATGTGAAAATGGAGGTAGATCCTATCGCATGCATGCTACAATGCAACGTAGATACCATGTGATCCAATTGCAGGTTATTGTGATGGTACTTGGCGATGCTTTAATTGTGATGTATCTGCACGTCACACTGTACATAATATGCATGTAAGCCCAAGATCACCTTAATTTTATGTGCATGGAAAATAATAAATTAAAACAAGATGTTTACACCTTTTTCACATGGCATACATGCCCTCCATATTATTTTAGCAAAATTGAAGGTGAAAACTTGGGATAGGATCTAGCATTTAATTTTTTTACCATTCATGACATTAAAGTTCGACATTTTACAAGGTTTTATCATGACTCACATGGATGATATTTTTACGATTCATTATCATGAAAAAGAATTGGCATAGCAAGAAGTTTAATTATCATGAAATGGGATATATACAATTTCTATTAATTTAATATAATATAATATAATAGCTTTCCCAACTTGGATATGGAGTGTAGTTTGTATCTTGAATTTCCAAAAAAATTGACAATTTGGAAAATAATGTTTACGATCATGATGAATGTCTTGTTTTTCCTTTTTACAGTTTTTTTATACCATTTAGAAGTTTCGTTCATAGCTCCCCACATCCATACAACCGGACACAGTTCCAGCATACGATCCCAGGGATGGCATTTTTATAATAACCAAAGATCACAGACGCATTTTTATATCAAAGTTAATTAAAATATAGTGTTGAAATTCGTTTTAAACGTTTATATTATTATGTTTGTTGAAAATAGTTGACTATTAAAATCACAACAAAAACTAACTATATTCTATAAAAGTTTTTCATTTCGCATTTTTTAAAGTAACAATGGCAATGAACATTGTTTGATATTATAGTAACAAATACAAAATGAAAAAACTTTGCTAAATTATTTTTTCTGAAGATTCGATATCAACCCCAATCATAAATGAACCTCATGAGAATAGAAGGAAAACTTTATCGATATGTCTGATGAATGTACGTAAGAATGCCTCCATTTATAGTAATGGAGAAGCCCAACTATTTGCTAAAAATAGTCAGAGGATGAGGATACCTACGTGAGCTTACAACTCACAAAGGCTAGCCGTGTTGGAAAATACCAACACGAACATGTAAAGATCTTGGATCAACCTGGATCGTAATTGAACCTCATGAGAATAGAAGGAAAACTCTATTGATTTGTGTGATAAATGTACATAAGAATGCCTCCATTTATAGCAATGGAGAAGCTCGACCATTTTCTAAAAATAGATGGAGGATGAGGATGCCTACGTGAGCTTACAACTCACAAAGGATGGAAGCGTTGGAAAATACCAACATCAACACCCCCCCATAAGCGAAAAGTAGGGAGGAATCAAAAGAAAACAAAGATGGATCCCAACAACGAGGCCTAGTAAAGTACCCATGTACAAACTCTCGTAACTGGAGAAGAGGAGAAAGAGGTAGCTGATGCTTCTTATTGTTTGATGGAAAATCGGTAGCTGTTGGGATGGAACCTCTAGCTAACTGCCTTACCACCACCATTGATAGAAAAACCTTTGGCTGGTAGCTATTTATACAAATTTTCAGGATAACTTCTTTATCCTGCCTCTCAAATCTTCAAATCCTCATAACTTGTCTTCAAGAATCTTCACGCTTCAGGATTCTTTCTCATGCTTTGAAGGAGCTTTGTCCCAATTAGTTGCGGTCTTGGTGAATACCTAAAAGCCTGTATAAACACATATACAGAGTAAGCAATTGTTGTTTGAAGCTATGTGTATGCACAAAGAGATTTCTTTGTCAATTGAATTTGAATTAAGCAGCATAATAAACATTTCCAGTGAGCTTTTTTTGTCAATCCATCCCAAATCGAGTGTTCTGTTCTTTTGTTTTTACAAACCTTTGTTCTTCTTGTTTTTTACAGACCCCATAGTACACAAATTCATTTCAGAAATTTAAATTTATATATGTATTCTAATGAGCAATGGTTTTAGAGTCCTACCTATACATGTAGGTGTCCCTTCTAGGGACCAGCCGACGTTTGCAAAATTTGAGTAGTCTCTTCCATGGCAACAAATGTTGTCATTTAACCAGAAGGCCAGTACATCGAAAAAAACAAGCAAACATGTAGGCTCGCAGTGTTTATTAGGATGTACCAATGAATAGGCCCTCACAATGGCTTTTGAAAATTTGTGCAAAACCTCTTGGTCACATAAGTAAGGAGAAAATTAGTTGTTAGCTTCTCCATGAATTTTGAGAGATATTTCAGGATGAGTTGATTGGCTTTTCAACATTTGTGTTGTGCCATATTGCTTGTCATTGTTGATGATATGTGAGCCATGTAAAGCGCTCCACATAATTTTTCTATAGCTTGTTCTTTGTTCAATACAAAACTATGCTAACTATTTAGGGCAAAAGAGAGATATCTTGGGAAGATAAAGTGAGCTAGGCCTTATATGATCAAGTTTGCAGAGACACAGAATAAAGAGGAAACACAAAGGGCATATTGATTTCCTTCTCATTATTAAACACACACATATATAGTTTCTCATAAGACTCAAAACAACTGGCTAATACTATGGGCCAGTCAATACCATGGGTCAACTAATGTCTTAGTCAACAACTAACTCAACTAACTTAGGACCATTGAGTCAACTAACTAACCAAATTAGGACCATTGAGATTACAACTCTTAACACACTCCCTTAATCTCAAGTGGGATGGTGTGGTTAGCACTATCAATGCCTAATTGTTGTGCCCACTGGTCTATGTCTTAGCTAGGCATACATTTCATTCAAATAAACTTAAGCTTTACTTTCTTCCTTGGTGTATACTTGGACTGCTTCTTCTTTGTCTTCTTGAACTTGATGCTAAGTAGGTGTTCATCAGCATCTTCTTTGTCTTCTGCACAATAAACAGTGTTATTACTTTCCATTGGTCCTGGAACATAGTGCAAGTCTTCTTCTTCTTCTATTTCAACATATTGTATGTTGCTGTCCATTTTACCTACACACTCAAAAAAAAATTCAGAAAAAAAGATTCATATATTTCAGCTCTTCTTGGAGAGCAAGCACTTCTTTGTCTTCCACATCTTTGTGTTCTTAATCTTCGTGTTCTGCATCTTCCTCATCTATTGTTTCAAAGGCAGCCACATCATCAATCTCATTAACTGTTGTAGCTTGTACACAATGTGCATCCTTCACTGCTTCCTCAAAAACTGTGGGCTAACAAGGAAACAGAGCATACTCATACTACTCATTAATAATGGGAGTCTGCTCATATAGATCCCTCAAACTTCTGGTTTTCTGGTTCTTTGATGAACTCTCTAGTGGTGCAACTTCTATGCTGCTATCAACTGTCTCTTTTTCTGAGAGACTATCACTCATGTCACTGGTGATGACTGCATTGACATATTTGATTTCACTGTCATCAACAAACAGAGCTAGATCAACCAAC
Organism: Larix kaempferi; assembly: GCA_027924585.1. Classification (NCBI taxonomy): domain Eukaryota; kingdom Viridiplantae; phylum Streptophyta; class Pinopsida; order Pinales; family Pinaceae; genus Larix; species Larix kaempferi. The sequence goes on along the minus strand of BSBM01000072.1, from coordinate 8,344,052 downwards.
TTTGTTGAGCTTACTTGATCATTGGCTACAACATAAACACAGTCTTCTTGGTTGTCTTCCACTTCACCGTGGGATTCTTGGTGCTTTGCATGGCTTGCAAAGTCAACTAGTTCCTCTTCACTAAACTCTGCTTCATCTTCTTCTACATCAAGTTCCTCTTCACTGAACTTTGCTTTCAATATATCCCAAGCTTCTTTGGGAGTATAAACTTCTGCAATGTTATGAAAGATACTCAGTCAAATACTCAAATGCTTTTAGATCACTAGGATCCACTTCAGCTACAAAATGCCACAGATCTTGTGACCTTAACAGATCCCTAATTTTCAATGACCATAATTCATAATTGTCTCCATCAAAGGTTTGCCATGAAACTATTGAAATTAACAGATTTCTTACCTCTTCGATTTCTTCTGGTATCTCTTCTAGCACCATCTTCAATATTTGATCTTCTTGGTCGTTTCTTCAATATTAGTGGTCCTTCAAACTTCAGATCTTCTCTTCCCTTTTCTACACAGGTTTTTCTTGGATTGATCTTTGCAAGACTCGATCTTCTTCAATCAATGCTGGAACATTGTCCAATATTTCGGCTCAGTGTAAGCAATACCTTCTCTTCAAGACTGGATCTGAATAAAACTCGTACTTGTCATGGCTTATGACAACTCTTAAACTGGTCGGCGTAGCTTTCAGAATTTATAATTCTTGTCGTTCAACATTGGACCTGAGATCGGCTTCATGTTCAAGCTTGCCATGGATTATGACAACAAGTAAATTGTGTTAGTTTTTCATCATTTAATTCAATATGATCTAGGATCTTAACTGAGAGAACAACATGTACAGCATATCAAACACAAGAGACAAGAGACACAAAGCATTTCACCGGGGAAAACCAAGAAGGCGAAAAAACCCTGCAACTTCCTCAAAGATAGAATGAGCACCAATACAAAGATCACAAAGATCAAACCCCACAACAAGAGATAGTCTCCTAGCAGTTGCTCCTCCTCCACTTGTGCGCACTCCTCCTCTCTCTCACTAATGCGAAGTGAGTGAGTTAGTGAATGAATAGAATGAGAGAGACACACTCTCTATTTATACAATGACTTGACTTGCCTTTTACTCTAACTGGGCCGACTTCCTAAGGAAGCCTAGTAACCCTTTGACCCACACAACTCATACAGGGCCGACCCCACCAAGGTGGTCTAATAACCCATCAAATATAAGTTGTGACACTTACAATAATACTTGCGACACTTGCAAATACAAATGACGACACTTCCAATCAGAGGAATAATACATCTCCGTTGGGGATACAATAAAGTAAAAATGTAATACATACAATATACAAGTGAATATCTCCTGAAGTTACAAATAAATCAACAAATTGAACGTAGCAGGCTGCTAACCGACACAGTGCGTTGCTGGGGTGTGACGAACAAAATTCTATAAGTAAAGGCTTATCGTCACAATTTTCCTTCTAGCAAGGTGATACGGCCGTCGTAGTTTGTCTTCAGGCAAGGTGAGACAGTGTCGCAGTTTCTCTTCAGGCAGGGTGAGACAGTCATGGCAGTTTCTCTTCAGGCAGGACGGTCGTCGTAGTTTCTCTTCAGACAGGGTCAGGGTGAGACGGTCGTCGCAGTTTCTCTTCAGGCAGGGTGAGATGGTCATTGCATTTTCTCTTCAGGCAGGGTGAGACAGCGTCGCAGGTTCTCTTCAGGCAGGGTGTGACAGCCTCTTTTCAGTGGGTTTTTTGAGGTACCCTTCGCCGGATCGTGGGCAATAAAAAAAATGTCACGGGCCGAGTGTTCCATCTCCGTCCCGTGCTGCAACTTCCAGTCGTGTGTGTGTTCTCTCCAGTTTCTAAAAAGGCTTACCCAAAAACAAGATCTAAGGATCAGGCCGTCAACTTTGATACCATGATAAATTTTGCGGAGACACAGAATAAAGCGGAAACACAAAGGGCATATTGATTTCCTTCTCATTATTAAACACACATATATATAGTTTCTCATAAGACTCAAAACAAATGGCTAATACTATCGGCCAGTAAATACCATGGGTCAACTAATGTCTTAGTCAACAACTTCAACTAACTTAGGACCATTGACTCAACTAACTAACCAACTTAGGACCATTGAGATTACAACTCTTAACATTATAATCCTCAAGAACTGGCTTATGCATAAAGGAAATGAATTAGAATATAAAGCACTAGAAGATAGCAAACATGTATATCCTCGCAAGTGAACATAAATGTAAAATCCTATCATTGAGAACTTACAACTAAGCTTTCAATAATATCAATGTCGTAGTAGCCAGGCAATTGTACCTCTATAGCTATAAATCATAACAATGAGTTGCTCCAAACCACATGGTAGATGGGAAGCCATTACCAAATCGCTACTCAACATTGTCCCCAATGTTGTGGATCAATTCATTCTTCGTAGAATTTATCTGTACAAAATTATGGTTTATGCAGAGTTTCTTTGATGGTCTTTACGTTGCTGCAACCAAATAAAATACCGACTTGTAGATTCAAGTACAGCTTAAATTTTTCTAACTTCTGAAATTTGGATTTGGTTACCATCTCTTAGTTTAACAATTGATTGGCCATTCCCACCATTCAAACTTATGACCAATATGTTTGTGTTTAAATTGATTTTTACTATGTGCACGTGATTAAAGAAAGGTAGGTAGCTCTTTTGAGAAATTGGTACTAACCATATAATTCTTTGTCAAATGTACCAAATTATGTTAATGCATTCTAGAGAGAGAATTCACTATACCTTCTACCACGAAAACCAGTGGGTTTTCAGATTCGGCTTGATGTAGCTGCTTTGGGGGCATTAAGCAAGCCAAGAACATAAGATGCCAAATTATAGAGGAAATATAATATCCGGCAATGTTTTTCCTTACATGCATTCCCCTTGTTGAATAAACGGGGCATGTGCTTACACCTTATCCAAAGTTTCTAAAGCAGTCTTTGAAAAATGGGGTTGTGTTTGCACCCAAACTTTGATAGCTGCAACTGCAAATGGACAGAGAGCTATGTGAGAAAAAAACTGTGCAAAAGCAAGACATTTCTGCACTCGGGCATGGAATTACCTGTATTTTCCAAACAAAACGATGGTTCCCTCCTCTTAGGCTTCCAACTGGAGAGCATATGCGGTCGAGTGCCTACATTACAAGTTGAGTGTGGCCCTTAGGCATGGTTGACCCGTCGGTGAAATATGCTCAGCATTTTCGATAGTGCTCGAGTGCCGGACCATATATCGATTATGACTAACTAGACACGCATAGCGATCCTGTATTCCGCCCAGGTGGCTTGTCCCGGCCTCGGGCAACGACCAAAAACAACTATGGTTCATCCATCTTTGCACTGAATTGATTCTATCGACATATGTTATTATTAAGTCTATTGTATTTTAACATTTGGAAGAGGAAGTGGATGCAACTATCAATGAGGTTTTAAGCAACCCATGGAATCCTTTTCTTTTGGACTAAAATCACCGTCATTCACCGACATTGGAAAGTGTACCGATGACCTCTACCAAGAGCATTTTACTAAACAATTTATAGCCAAACATTCCAACCTACAATCAATAACTACAAGTGTTATAGCATGTGTGACTTTAACCATTCAGACAATTCAATATATTCAAACAAAAAACTGATGATGCAATGTTGTAGATGGCAATAAATCTGCACGGTTTTACAATATGTACTTAGTGTTCAAAATTACTAAGATCGAGCCATTGTACAATGAGATGAACATCCATACTAAAACAAACCACTTCTCATTCTTGTATGCACAACTTTGATATATTTTCAAGATAGTATATAAGGAGGCCCCAGGACAGCGAGCGGCTTAAGCTCAAACACTCAATTTGGGATTTCCATTCCCTATCGGTTTGCTAAATATAAGATTTTGGCGGACGTCTTCCATTCTGCTACATAGATGTTGGAAGGGAACGAAGCACACTTACTAATTCTTTTCTTTGGCTTAACAATGTAGGGGAAGATATGTAATATTGCTAGGGTCAGTTGATTCCTCCCTAGTAGGAGCGAATGAGGCTTATGCAATGTATTATCACTCCCATTCAAAGCTATGCAAATGCAATCACTGGAAAAATTAAGTATTAGCACTCCCATTCAAAGCTATGCAAATGCAATCACTAGAAAAATTAAGTATTAGCACTCCCATTCAAAGCTATGCAAATACAATAGATTTTTCAATTCGACAGGTATTAGCTACCATGCAGCCTTGTTAAATATGAAACTTTATTTCAATATAAAATGTATAAAAAGTAGCACCTAGGATTGCAATTGTTCAACCTTCACCAAACACTTCATCTTATCAAACGTGTGTTATATTTACTTCGTGTGCGACTTGAAATTTATGCTTGTAGCACTCTAAGGATTTATGAGAGTAATAATGATTCTCCTAATAACATTTTTATGCAAAGGAGTGAAAGAAGATGATAATAGAAATTTTATGTTAATTGGATAGTATAAAGTCTAGTCCTAAGCCCATGGCCTGGTCTCATCGGGAGATAGAGAACTTGAGACGTAAATATAATTTTCTTTTCCTTTATAAAAATGGATGTAATTTTTTTTTGTATGAGGCATGTTTGTGGAAATAATTCATACATTTCATATATATAACAAAATTGTTTTGAAAACAAAGCAATGAAGTAAAATTCTTCCGCAAATTGTTCTACTATGCTTAGATATATTATTTTAAATTATTTTATTATGTTTAGATATACTAGCATTTGCCCCTTGAGGGAAAAAAATGAACGTCGGTAGGAAAAGAGGAAAGTTAGAAGGAACAAAAATATAGGCACAGGCAGCGAAGGATACTGGTAGGAAAATAGCAAAGTTTGTAACAATCTCATATTACAAAGACATAGGCACTCAACCCATAACAAAAAATAATGTAAGTTCATCAACACAATGAGCCAACTAAATTTGCTTCTTGGAATGGAATGGCCTGGAGCTGTATTAGGGTTTCGATAGAGACAACAATCAAGTGAGAAACCTATCCTAAATAAATATGTGCCTAAAATGGATATGGGATGCGTATGTAGATGAATAGGTTTCTTGCCTTTTGAATATGTATCAAAGAGTAATTATAAATATTGACCATACAGTAATAGGTGATTCAATTCACCTAAATTTTACAATATTCAAATCTGTATGCAGAATTCTGAGTTGTATTTCCACAGTAAATAATCTTTAAGAGAAGCATAAAAATTACTCTAAAATTAATGTACTATTAACAAATCTAAATTAATTGTACTATTAACTGGACTATGAACTAAACTATTAACACACAGGGTCTGCAATTTTAATTATAGACCTGTGTATAGGTGTTAGGCATAACTCGGATGGAAAGGAAAGGAAGGGAAGGTGAAGTTGAAGGGAGAGGGAATTGAAAGAGGTGGAGAAGGGAAGGCAGATAGGTAGAAGAGGGTGGAAGGAATGTAGGAGAGGTGGATGGGAGTAGGCCGAAAGGAAAAGAGATCTGTGTCTGGAGCAGAAGAGAAAGGCGTGGGCAGGAGAATCAAAGGATGGTTGGTGCAGGTGCTCCGAGCTGGAAAGATATGGCAGCAAAGTGGAAGTCGAGGAGGATGAGGGTGTACAGTGGGGTAAAAATGCACGTGGAGCAATGTGGGAGCTACGGCGAGGGTAAAAGAGGTGTAGGGAGTAGGTTGCTGGGGGTTTTAGGCAGTCAATGCAAGGTGGAGTTGGTGCATTGCTTGTGGCTAAGAAGCGTTTGATTTCATCAACCTTAGTCCACAATTTGTTTGTGTAGATATAAAGGAGGAGGACTGTACTTCATGTGGTTCAAGGAAGCTGGGTGGTTGAACAGTAGAAGATGAGGTATGGTTAGCAAATGGGTTTTCATTGAGTGTGACATGATGAAGGAGGGATGAAATGCTTGTTGGTTCAAGAGGAAAAGAAGATAATGTAATTAGGTTAACTTGAACATCTTTGTAGTATGGGTCATTTGATAATTTGTATTCAGGAGCAGCGAGAACACGTGCTCGACTAACAAACAATTCATAAGGCTTGTTTGTAGGGTTGCATTTGCAAACAATAAGGATGTCAATGTCTGAAAGTAAACGAGGGAGGGAAGTGGCAATGCTAGAAATGTTTTGCGGGAAGCTAATAGTGTGGCCAAAATATGTATATTGTCTGCCACGGGCATGAGTGACTTGTAAGATTAGGTTAACATGAGAAATAAACATTTCTTCAACTTGAGTAATCCTTGCAAGTACAAATGGTTGTATGCCAAGATCCATGTTGTTTGTCAAGGAAAAGCGGTGGACATTTATCCCCGCGATACAACGAGAACATGCATATGCACCAAAAAAGTGGTTTGTTTTAATTTCAGGATAAGATTCCATGCATATAGAGCATACATTCATGGGAGATAGTTTGTCCAATAGTGTACGGAATCGTTGTTGTGCACCATCGAGGCTAGAGTTTGTTGAATGGGGTGTTGCAGATGTGGATGGTGGAGAGGGTGTTAGGGAATGTTGGACAACGTGAAATGGGGAAGGGATATTAACAAGTTGACGAGCATCTCTATATAGAAGGCATTGACGCTTTTTTTTTTTTAGCACATAGAACTCTTCTACGTGCATTGATTTTATCAGTGTCAAGATTTGTCGACATGCCTAAAAAAAATTGTGCGGTGGTTATGATCTTGATGGTGCCTTTGGAGAAAGAGAAACATACTATATATTTAACCATTGGAAGAGTGAACAAAGGTAGATTGTAAAATACAAGGGGAGCATGGATAAATGATGATAAGTTGTTGCAAGAAATAAATATAGGCGCTTCTGAACATTGTTTATAAAGAAATGAAGTATAAAATAAGAGCATATATAAGATTGCTTATGAAGGTTAGAAATAGTACTTGATAAAACAATGTTAATTTTAGGTTGTTAATTACTAACTAAGAGACAGGCAACATATTAGAAAGTGCTAAGATAGGTTAAAATAAATATGTTGGTAAATGCAATGTTACAACAAAACAAATATAATATAATATTCAAGACTGTTCATTGTTGGTTACAAGTATCACTTAAGTAACAATGTTGATACAAAAAGTTGTAGCTGCTAAGTATGAGAAGAATGCAAACGAAGTTGGGACTGAAAAGCAATCAAACTTGGAAAAAGTGCAGGTAAAGGTAAAGTTCAAAGCTTGCGGACAATTGGATGCTTATTGAGCACAATGTTGTCGCTTTCATCAAGCAGGTCAATTGTTTCCAATGATGGTGAAACCTCTTCAGACATGACAACGAGCACCTTCAAGCGAAGATTTGAATTAAAAGTTTTTGTCTTCATCGATAAGGTCAAAAGGTACTCTCGAGCACAAACACGTTGAACAATTTCCATGAGAGATGTTGGATCATTTGCTCAAAGGCACAAATCTTTTGCAGAGACCCCCATGAGTTGTTTCGCAGCATCATCAAAGGCTATAATGCCATATAGTTGTCCAGTAGCATCTGTTAAGTCGATTTTGAGTATGTATCGGTAATCACACTCAGTAAACTCCCCATCACATTTTTCACAATGCCAAGTATTGCCAACTTTGTGGGAAATTTTGTTCATGCTTTGTATCCCATCGACAAATAGAGGGCATGCAAGGAAATGAAAGTCATCGACATTAATATGGGTGATTGTAGCAACAACTGAATACCAAGTTGCCTTCTCAGAGTGTTGGAGAGACTGGAGCGTAGATATGGAAATGCGTTTGGATGAGTTGGAAGCAGAGTAGTTGTATTTTTTGCTTAATGATTGCGAGGCTGAACGAAATCCATTGTCATCAAACCATGATTGGAGAAGTTTAGCTTCTTCAATGTCTAGGTTAATAAGGAGGTTGGTATTGGAGATGGTTCCAATGGTTTTTCCATTGAACTCTGTAAGACGTACACCTTTGATTGCAAGGATACGGGGAGTAGCTAAACCTCGAAGGTTGACAAGTTGGGCACCCTCAATTGTGGAGTGCTCCCCCCAAAGTGTGATGTCTATGCTAAACCCGGACATGTCCCTCACGGCAACTGTTTGTCGAATGGTTTCAAAGCCATCTCTTTTGTGTATAGTTGATGCAGGTGAAATAATCCCTAACTCGCTAAAACTATAACTCAAATTAATCCCTTTGCAAAATTTCGAACTAAAAGGAAAATTGACAATACGCAAATTGGTAATACATAAGGGAAAATTTGAACTCGAAAGCTGCTTTGGTCACGTTCCCGACCGCTGAGGGCCAAGCTTCATATCAGTAGAGAATAGAAAAAGGTGAAACCCCATTGCAGCTTCATATCCTTCCTATTGAAACAGAGATATCTGCTTTCTATTGAGGAAGAATAATATGGTTCTTGTAGGGGAGAAAGAGCCCAAAGCTGCACTAAAAAAACTTGTGCAGAGATGTGTATGAAACAGCTGGACCGGAAATAAAAAATAAAGAAATGCCCTTCCACCATGTGGACTCTGGACCTTCGACAGCTGAGTATGAAATTAACGAGGAGTGTAAAAAGGTTTGAGAGAGGTAAGAACAGGCTATGCAGGAGCTTCTGCTGCGAACGTGTGCTTATGCATTGGCAGTACCTTCCGTGTGTGCTCATCTTTGTCGTCTGAACGAACATATTACCCTGTTCAGTGAGAGTGAGATGGAGAGGCGTGATCAACTCAGAGCGCTCATGGGGAAGCTTGATGCAGAGAAATAGCTTGAGAAGCTCATGAACGTCCAGGAAGAAGAAGAAGAAGCTGCCAATGTTGATTTTGAAGAGACTCAGGGATCGTTAGATTAGATAACCAACAGTGGTGATTAATTCAACGATTGGGAAGATCGAAAAACTTGCAGGAAATAACCTTGCTGCAAGCGGACAGAACCTTCACGATGTGTGTTTTTTTGTGCAGGTGGGGATAAAATGCACGTGGTCTGCAATTAAATTGCAGACCTGTGCACAGCAGAAAAGGAAGCTCGTAGGAAGAGCTGGTCACAAGCTTGAGGGACATCCATATTGTATCTCGAGTGATGGATGCCTTTTCTCCATGCAAGGACAAAATTGATGTCATTAGCTTGAATGTTCATTGAGCATGGATGGTATATGCATAAGACTTGGACATATGCATCAGGATAACATTTGCATATATGCAAGTTTTATCTCAATTTTTAAAATTACAAGGAAAATAAACCCTATATGGATTGACTGCACATGTAACGAGAAGAGGCTGGCACACCGTATCAAAGGCTCTCAATGTGCATACTTCACATCCATGCACCAAATAGCAATGTTGATGACAATAACAATAGATAATTGAGAAAAGGAGCATAGAAGAATTTGGGAGTAATTTTCTATTATGACTAGGGACCTTGCTTCCAAAGAAGGTGTGTTGAATTGATGGAGCCATGAAAAGAGTCAAAGTCCTCACAATTTTGTTGAAGAGGGTGTTATTCACTATTCTCACTATCCAATTGGATGGAGTGGAACTGTGGAAGGCCTTTTCATTAACCCCGAAAGAGGCGAGGGATCCAAATTAAACATTATCGTTTCCAGCCATGTGGTGGATGGGCAGACATGTATTGATGAGAGGTCTTAAAAGAAGGGCACGTCCGTAGCGTCAGGAAAAGTAAGAGTACCTGCAACCTCATGTTGTTGTTAAATAATATACCTGAGACAATTATTACATATACCTAAAAGCTATACAGGTGTCTCATTTAGATTTTCTATAAATTTTAATTTTTTAATTTTATTTTTAATTTTATTTTTAATTTCATTTTTAATTTCAGAAAAGTCACATCCCGGGCAAGGCTTATTAGTCAAATCAAGCCTGCTAGCCAACCAAAAATAAGAATAGATAAGAATAACCAATAAAAAATAAGGATTATATAATTTATAAAATTTAAAATATAAATTTTTATTTGTTTTAAAATCAGTTTAATATTTAAAATTCATAAAACTATATGCAACTATATAAAATTTAGAATGGAAATTTGTAAATTAATAAAAAGTAAAATCCAAACCGATTGCTATATACTTGCCTTCGGCAGGTATAATAAAACTATAACCTTTAACAAAATTATTATCATATTCTTAAAAAAAAAATGATTCACTTTTTAAATTCATTTTTTTAAAACAGAAATAACCTAAAAATACAATTAATTAATTATTATTAAAATATAACTATATCATGAATGTGATTTTCACATCAGTGTCAACTGCAACGATAATAAGGGAGCTTTGCGATGGAGGTAGGGTCTCGCATCTGAGAAGGGTAGCTGGGAGCTACCAGACGCGGTAGGGGAGAGGTCCTGTTGACCAATCCTCTCCCTGTCACTTCATCGATGAATGTACTGGATAACGATGGAAGGAGGGCGTTTCTTGGGGAAGGGTATGATTATTCTATTGTGCCACTGCTCATTTTTGTTTGTTTTGTCAGGGTTTTGGAGCTAGTGTTGGTGAACTAGGGTTATTGGTATGGTTTGCAGCTGTGCTCAGGGTTTATGGCTTTGGTGGAGGAAGTGGACATGGCAGACTTCTCTGGTGACCAACTGGAGGCACATGATGTTTGGGGGGTGCCAAGTGGAGGGCAGATGGAGGGCCTGGAAGGATTCCCATTGCTGGGGCCTGTTGGTACTGTTTCAACCGGTGTGGGGCAGGTGAGGCCGATTAATGGATTCTCACCCTTGGAATACTTGACATTCTCCCCACAAAGCTTGCTGCCGGAAAACCTGGAAAATGATGGAATGTCAGTGGATTTTCTGGGTAGTTCGAGTTGGAGGGAGGATGGGGACTTTTTTGCACGGAACCTAGGGTTCCCGGTGTCTGGTTTGCAGGAAGGTTTTGAAGCGGCGGATGGTTTTGAACTGATTGCAGATGAGGGTGTGGCTTGACAGGTACAGCAGCTGGTTGGGATGGTTTGTGGTGGAATTGGAGTGGATGTGAGAGTGCCACTGGAGATTTCTGAACATCGTGGTTTTGGTAGCCCTACTGAGGTTGTTGGGTCTCCGAAGGATAAGGTGGGGGTTGCATCGGGGGTCGGGGCTGCACGTAAAGGACCTAGTAGGCGTCGCAAGAGGAGCTGGATTAAAACCCGCATTGTGGGTAGTTATGCTGTAGGTGAGGATATTGCCTGGGAACGAATCCTTGAGATGTCTCGTTTGACGCTGGTGGGAAGGGTTATGGGAAGAAATTTAGCTCGACCTAATGTGATGGAATGGGTGGATTCACACTGGCGCGAGGTGTTAGGCTACACACCTGAGGTGGACATGCTGCTCCAGGGGTGGTTTGCGGTGGTACTTCATTCTGAGGTAGATGTGCGCAAAATTCTTGACAGGAATTGGCACTTGAATCATTCGCTGATATTGTTGAATCCCTGGCATCCGCTCTTTGATGCTAGTCGGGAGAGAGTTGATTTGACTCCGGTGTGGGTAAGATTACCGGGACTTCCTCTGCATTTCTGGGATATCTACCATTTTCGTAAGATTGGGGATATTTTGGGAAACTTTCTGGAAGCTGATCTCTCCTTTATGGAGACGCATTACAAGTAAGTTGCAAGAATTTTGGTAAATTTAAATATCCGTGAAGGACTACCGGAGTTCATAAATTTGGAATGGGGGCCTGTTAGTATGCCTCAGATGCTGGATTATGAGAATGTACCCTTCAGATGCCGGCGATGTCATGTCTATGGACACCCGGCGACTGAATGTCATCTATCGGTTCGCACTCTAAATGGGGGGAGGAGAAACCCTTCTGGTATGGCATTTATGGAAGAACCACTGGACCTGTTGAACAAATAAGCGTCGACTGTGAAGATGGACTCGGGTGGGGACCGGATTGACGAGGTTTTGGAACCTTCTGGTCAAGAATCAGATGCGGCACGGGACATTCATGCTGGATACCTCAATACTCTTGCAGATGACATACTTGGTTCCGCTTCTGTGGCTGTGGCTGAAGTGTCGGGACCTTCTTTTTCGGGTATTCCTTCTTTCTCTTTAACATCCTCTGTACATTTTTATATCAATCAGTGCTCTGTGGTTGGGCTTGATTGGGTAGAGGGACTGAAAAATTTATCCTTATCGGGACATTCTGAGACTCCTCCCCTTACATTTATTTCGCCCCCTTGTGGGAGCTTCAATTACACGGTGGGTGAACCTTCTGTTCACAACCCTGTTTTGCCTCCTCTTCTTTTGGAGGACAACCTGACATCTATTGAACCGGATCCTGGGAAGGTGGATGTGTTTTCTGAGCCCTCCTCACCTGAATCATCTGCATCAGGGTATAACCTTTGTTCATGCACTAAGATTTCTGGGGGGGGTTTTGGAAAAGTGAAGGTGTCGGTTCGGAGAGGCAGAGGCCGTAGGTCTCATTTATCTAAGGCACAGAATAGAGCCAGAATGGATCTTCGGGATAGGAAACAAGTCTCGATTGAGAGGGAACTTAGAGCAGTGAATGCCTAGACGAGTGTTCGGATATGAAGATCATGTCCTTTAATTGTCGAGGTCTGGCTGGGCCTAAAAAGAAATCAGCCTTCATGAGGGTGCTTACTCTTGAACACCCTGATGTGATTCTGCTACAAGAGACCTTAGGGTTAGGTGTTATCATCAAGGAGAAATTGGAACTTTGGTTGGCAGGTTGGACCTTTGTGACTATGGATGTTAGGGGTCGCTCTGGGGGGTTAGCTGTGGGATGGAAGAATTGTGCAATTAAACTGATTAATGCTTGGGGGATGGCTTCTGTGTTGGGAGCTGATTTTCTCTCTGTTGACTTGGGTACTTGCTTCACTGTGGTTAATGTCTACGGGCCCTATGTAAATAGAGCTACTTTATGGGATTCTCTACTGCAGGATCAGCTCTTGGATGGTGATTCGGTTGTGGTGGGGGGTGATTTAAATTTCACTTTGGGGCAATCAGAAATTTGGGGCCCTCAAGCACATGTGGATCCATTGGCAGGATACTTTCAACAGAAGTTGGTACGTAAGAACCTTTTGGATATTGAACCTATCAAGCTGAAACCCACTTGGAGGAATAACAGGAGTGGAGTGGCTCGGGTGGAAAAGAGACTGGACCGGTTCCTGGTGGCTGAACAACTGGTGGACAGGTTTCTACAAATCAAGCAGTGGGTAGGGAGCGGAGGGGATTCTGATCACTTCCCTATCTTTCTTGAGATCAGAAGAGGACTTATCAATCCACCTAGCTCTCTTAAGTTTAATAAGAACTGGCTTAGTGATGATTCTTTTAAAAGTCTCTTTCTGGACCTTTGGAGGTCGTATGATGTGGATCATGAACGTACTGGGGCATTTCAGTTCGCTGAGAACATTCAACGTCTAAAAGGAGCTGTCAAAACTTGGGCTATTGAAAAGAAAAATAGGGAGGATACTGAATTGAAACTGATAGAGGATGAACTACTACAGATCTATGATGGGGATGGAGGGGGTCTAATGATTCTGGATTCCAAGGCTGAAATGGCCAGGCTGGAAGGCAAAAGAAATAATCTTTTGATGGAAAAGGAGGAAACCTGGAGACTCAAGAGTAGGGCGATTTGGCTGGAATGTGGGGATGAGAATACTAAATTTTTCCATGCATACGCCAGGGGGAGGAAGGCGGTCAATACTATTTGGAGCTTGAAAGATGAAGCGGGCACAGAACACTTTGATTTTGAAGGCAAAGCTAGATGTGGGGTGGATCATTTCTAGAACTTATTTAAGGCTCCAGCACAGGCCTCTATTGCAGAAGTTATTAGGATCGCTCAATTATTTCCGCGGTTTGCTGAGGAGGAGGATAACAGAAGACTGATGCGTGCAGTAACTGAGGAGGAGTTGAAGGAGGTCCTTGGAAGTTTTCAGAAAGACAAGAGCCCCGGGCCGGATGGATGGACAGTTGAATTTTTTATGGAACTGTATGAGATTGTGGGGTTGGATCTCTTACAGGTGGTAGAAGATACTCGATTGAATGGGAAGTTACCTGCATGTTTCAATTCTACCTTTATAGCCCTCATTCCAAAGACTGATAATCCGGTTACTCTCTCCGAGTTCAGACCTATTTCACTGTGCAATTGTATCTACAAGATTGTTTTGAAGGTCATTGCTCGGAGACTCAAGGTATCACTTTCTGAGCATATTTCAGCTGAACAATTTGGCTTTCTGGAAGGTCGGCAGATACATGAGGCTATAGGGGTGGCACAGGAAGGACTACACAGCATGAAGACTCGGCATATCAAAGGAGCTATTCTTAAAATTGATTTGTCCAAAGCATACGACAAGGTGAGTTGGATTTATATCCGGCTTCTTCTAACACATTTGGGTTTTGGTATCAATTTTATTAGATGGATCATGTCTTGTATAACTACTGTATCATTCTCTGTGTTATTGAATGGAGCGGCCACTCCCTTTTTTCATGCGGAAAGAGGTCTTAGGCAAGGCTGTCCACTTTCCCCACTACTCTTTCTGCTGGTGGCAGAAGGTTTGAGCAGGGCTATACTTGATGCTAAATTACAGGGGAGATTTAATGGCATTGGCATTGGGGAGCAGTTATTTGTTACTCACCTATTATTTGTGGACGACATTATCATCTTCTGCTCAGGAGATCGAAGGGATACTCGGACTTTGAAGGAGATCTTGGAACTTTTCTCTAAAGCTACAGGGATGGATATTAATGTTGATAAGTCCACTCTTTCTATCCATTTGCTTCGGCCGGATGAGGAGCAGGCACTTGTTGAGAATTTCCCTTTTAAATTATCTAATCTCGATGAGGGATTGAAATATCTGGGTTTCTCCCTAAAAGCAAATGTATATCTAAAGAAGGATTGGAGATGGCTAATAGGTAAGGTGGAGAAAAGACTGAATGTTTGGAGTCACAAGTGGATGTCGAGAGCTGGCAGGCTGGTTCTGGTTAAGGCCATCTTAGAAGCCATTCCAGTTTATTGGATGTCTTTGTCTTGGATACCCAAAGGAATCCTTGAACATATCAAGCGGTTATGCTTTAGATTCTTGTGGAGTGGTAAGAAGGACGACCAGGTAACCCCTTGGGTCAACTGGAAGCGGATTGCTGTACCTAAAGGTCTTGGGGGCTGGGGATTAAAAAACATCTTTCTGTTTGCTCAGGCGCTGGTAGCTAAGGGAGGTTGGAGACTTATCAAGACTAACAGTTTATGGACCAGGGTTATAAAAGGGAAGTATATATCAGACATGAGTCTGGAAGAATGGATTAGGAGCCCTCGGAAATCACATACTGGGGGATCCATGATTTGGAAGGCAATGGTAAAATCCTTTTCACTGGTGGAGAATAACCTGGCTTGGAATGTGGGTAATGGAGAAAAGGTGAGAGTTGGCAGAGATCCATGGATCGGGAGTGAACAATTACATTTGTTGCCTGATAATGTTGTTTATACTTTGGAAAATAGGGGCATTATCACTCTTAATCATTTGGTTGATCAGCGTCCAGATGACCCATGGATACAACATTGGAAAACTGCGAATATGTTGGGCTTGGGGGATCCTGAGGCGGTTTATCTGAATAACTACATCAGTGGTTTGAATAAGGCTAGTATACACCTTTCGAACCAGGAGGATGAACTGACTTGGGAACTTGATCCGGCGGGGATTTATACACCAAAGATGGGATATCTTGTGCTTAGTGCAGGAGCAGCTAATCGGGATGAGGTCTGGTGGTGGAGATCACTGTGGAAACTTAAATTCCCATCAAAAAACAGACTTTTATGTGGTGTGCTTTAGTGAATCGGGTTCCGACCTGGGATATTCTGCAGAAGAGAAATTTCCAGGGCCCGGGTTGGTGTGTTTTGTGCAAGATGGAATTGGAAACAGTAACACACCTCTTCATCACGTGTTCGTTCACGAATGCTGTCTGGAAAGAATGCACAAAATTGGTCGGTTATGACTGTAGATGGGAAGGAATCTCTGTGGAAGATGCATGGGAGAACTGGTGGAGATGGGCAATTAATAAAAAACAGAAGACTCTACCATATTTCAGGATAAACCATGTACACCGGAAATTTTATGTGCAAAGGCGGTGGGCATTTATCAAGCAAGTCCCGAATATGTAAGGGCTGCTAAACAGAGACGTAACATGGAAGTGGAGATTGATAGAACATATCCATGGGGGTTTTTTGACGGAGCTGCTAGTAATGAGATTTGTGGTGGGGGAGCAATCTTATATATTTCCGATTCACACTTCTTTACACTCACTATGGGTCTTGGAATGGGATCCAATAACTTTGCTGAAGTCATGAGTTTAAAGTTACTACTCATCTTTGCTTCTGAGAGGGGTATCTCTAGGCTGGCGGTTTATGGAGATTCTATGAATGCTATAAATTGGACCAATCAAACTCAAGCCTGCAGAGTTCTTAGACTTGCAAATGTTCTTAATACTATTCAGCTGATCAAACAATCCTTTGACACATTCACATGCCGGCATGTTTACAGGGAAAATAACCAAAAAGCGGACCAGGCATCCAAAGAAGGGCAGCTCATGGTTTTCGGCACTTGGAAAGTAGTTGAAGAGAATGATGGACAGAGAACTGAGTTCTACCAGAGACCTTACATTGATTAAATCACTATATGATGATGTTATATTTATATTTTGAAAAAGCATAGTTATAACTTATGTTTAAAGTGTTGATTTACATATTGGGCATAGATGTGTTTTGTATAAATCTTATGAAGTTGTAAAAGCAAATTAGTCTGGTGGGACATAACTAGTTTTTTTTGGATAAAACAGGGAAGTAACAAAATATGCATTTTGAAAGAAGACGTAATAGTCTCATCAAGTGAACCATACTTATGGATTTGGATAATTCACTGATACAATGAATACTAAATGTAATTCTAATCTCTTTGGATGAATGGAATTATGCTTTTTTCTTTTGGAAAAAAAAAACTATATCAAACTTCAAAAAATACAAAAAATAACTTGACATGTAATTATAAAATTAAATTAAAATAAATAATAATAATAATAAAATATATACTACAATCCTAACCCTACCCCACAACTACGCAGCCATATTCACCCGATCCACATGCAAAATGGGTGTATTCGTGAAGGCCACGCGACCTCTCATGGCAGCTTTCCGCCCTGCGAAAGTGGGGAAACCCTAAATAGGGTCAATCCCCAAGGTGCCACCATTTCTGCCCTCTCTCAGAATTCTAGCTCTGCAGCTCTATGCGAGCTTTCTTAGGGTTTTAGATAGGAAGGAGTTTTTGATCCATGGCGCTATGGTAGAAGCATTAGTGCTCCAACCGTCATTTCAACTTTTTCTTTGAAGCATCCGCTTTCAACGACAACAGGGATGGTGATTCCAGTTGAGCCCTGAAAAGTTGTCCGACTTGTGATGCTCTCATGAGTATTGGTAGAAGTATTATTCGTCGACATCTGGGAATAGGAAATCAGCTAAATAATCTCATTGTTTTGTCTTGTACTCTCTCCTGTTTTAATTCCAATTGTCGTGGAACGGACAACTGATTTTTTCCATTGGGCACTTCATTGAAGGTGTTATTAGGTGTCTGGTACCCTTCATGGCCAATGTCCATGTACGACCGTGCAGAAAGAGACGAGATGTGGCGTTTAGACTTGAGCTTCTTCTTGATTGAAGAGTTCCAGTGATTCTTGATCTCATTGTCCGTGCGCCCCGGAAAATGTATGGCAATCTGAGCCCACTTGCTTAGAATCGACATTAATCAAGCGATCAATGTCATGATTATTTCAAGAATGAAATTAAAGCGAAGACGAAGTGGAGAAAAACATAAACCTGTTTCCGAGGATCGATTGCAAGTTTACTATGAGTCGTTCTTCTTCCCATGAAAATGCACCTCGTTTAACGCCAAGGCGTAAGTAATTAATCCATCTCAATCTACAGCTTTTTCCACATCTTTGAAGGCCTAGATATATATCGCAAAATTTTCGTAAACTTTAATTTTCAAAACATTTTAATCCACTTTCTCAATTATCACTGAAATTATGCAGTGGAATTGACCAGAGGCACAAGCCGGAGGAGATCGTGGTCAAGGTATTTCGTATTTTGTTTGGCATTAGAATGCTTGCGAGTGTTTGCTGGTTTGCAGCTTAGTGGTATTCGTTTTTTGCATTCGTAAAGCAGCTTAGTGGTATTCATTTTCTGTATTGGTAAACCAGCTTAGTGGTATTCATTTTCTGGCTTTTGCATGTAGACTTTACAGCAATGTCGTCGTTTTACAGCGTGGTGGTATTCATTTTCTGCATTGGTATTCGTTTTACAGCTTAGTGGTATTCATTTTCTGGCTTTTGCATGTAGACTCTACAGCAATGTTGTCGTTTTACAGCAATGTCGTCGTGGCGCAGCCTAGCTTAGAGAGAGAGAGAGCGCAGCCCAGAGAAGGCGCAACTCAACTCAGAGGGAGCACAACTCCTCTCAGAGAGGGCGCAGCAACTCAGAGTGAGTGTTCCCATAAAAATAGAGCACAGCCTCAACGCAGAGTGAGTGTTTCCCATAAAAATGCTCAAGGAGCTATTTGTAAAGAGGACTCGAAGAGAAAAATAAAATTGAGGGGCTATTTGTAAAGAGAACGCAGTTCTTCCTGCTGGTGTTGCGGCCCTCCTGGCAGGTAACCCATTTAATTTATGTTTTAAAACTAAACCTCTTATGTCCGGATTTTATATCTTATCTAGTCATCCGATGTTGCACAGGAAGCTTATGGGGAATGTTATGAGAAGGGCTGGCAGGTAACCCATTTAATTTATGTTTTGAAACTAAACCTCTTCTATCCGGATTTTATATCTTATCTGGTCATCCGATGTTGCACAGGAAGCTTATGGGGAATGTTACCAGAAGGACTGGAAGGTAACCCATTTAATTTATGTTTTAAAACTAAACCTCTTATGTCCGGATTTTATATCTTATATGTTCATCCAATGTTGCACAGGAAGCTTATGGGGAATGTTACGAGAAGGGCTGGCAGGTAACTCATTTAATTTATGTTTTAAAACTAAACCTCTTCTGTCCGGATTTTATATCTTATCTAGTCATCCGATGTTGCACAGGAAGCTTATGGGGAATGTTACGAGAAGGGCTACACACAGTGCAGCAGCAGAATTGTTTATCAGAGATTAGAAAACGCTCCACATTTACCTCATCAACCTTTTATAAGAAATTAAATATTCTAAAATCAGTTAAAAGCATAAATAATTCAACTAAAGAATGTTCCTCTACATGTTGTTGCGACATTGTTGGTGGTAACCTGGAAAGGCAGGGTAGCGAAGAGGGATCTTTGGTAACAGAGGGAGACGAGGTGGCTGGTAAAGGGAGGCGGCTACGAATATGGGAGCAACAGTGAGAGCAGCTCGGGTGGAGATGGCCACAAAGGAGATGGCCGCGAAGGAGATGAGGGCCCGCGGAGGAGAAGAGTGGTTGGTGGGAGGAGTGGTGGGAGCAGCCCAATGTGGAAGGGAGAAACGTTAAGCAGAGCAGACGGAAGGGAATGGGTGTTTCACGACGGAACCATCCACGTGGTAGGATTCCATTTGCTCTATGAGTGAGGAATCCAGCCAATGTGGATGGTTATGCATCTCCGTGGTGAAACGCCTACGGCGTAGCACATGAAGCTTATGGGGAATGTTACGAGAAGTGCTACACATAGTGCAGCAGCAGACGCTAACCCCTGAGGCCGCAAGCATCTTGAATCATGCCATAGCAGAAGCTTTTGGCTGTAGGAATGCCCAAACGATTCCTCTACATGTTGCTGCAACGTTGTTGGTGGTAACATGGAAAGGCATGGGCAACGAAGAGGGATCTTTGGTAACAGAGGGAGCCGAGGTGGCTGGTAAAGGGAGGCGGCTGCGAATATGGGAGCAACAGCGAGAGAGCAGCTCGGGTGGAGATGGTCGCGAAGGAGATGGGGGCCCGTAGAGGAGAAGAGCGGTTGGCGGGAGGAGTGGTGGGAGCAGCCCAATGGGGAAGGGAGAAACGTTAAGCAGAGCGGATGGAAAGGTGTGGGCGTTTCACGACAGCATCATCTACGTGGCAGGATTCCATTTTCTCGAAGAATCCAGTCGACATGGATGGTTATGCATCTTTGTGGTGAAACACTTACGCATAATTACTCTCCTACAATATTAAAAACCATAAATCTTTACAAATTGTCCCAGCAAAAAATACAAGTGAAATATATAGTAAATTGAGATATAAATACAAGTAACCAAGTGTTGGGAGTTAAAATACTTTGAAAGTTATTTTTATGAGGGGAGTCTTCGTGGAAAAATAATTTTCTTATAAAGTACCTCATAGGGTGGATAATTATAGGTGTTTGCATAGACTTATTTCAAATATATCAAGATCCTTAATTCGATGTTGAGAAACTCTTATAACTCAATCAAGTCAATACTAATTTGGGACCTAAATTCACATATAGATAGATCTTCAAAAATTAGGCACTCATAAATAGGATGAAATTAAGTTTTAAGGATCTATATTTATGTTAAAATGTAAAATTTTGGCAAGTATTATTTAAAATGGAAACTAGAAAATGTTTGGTCATATTTTTATAAAAACAAATTCAAAATTATAAAGATTTTATATAATTTCCAGTTTTTTTTAACGATTTATAAAGTAAAATAATTTAATCATATATAGTTTGGAAAAATCATTTTTGAAAAAAAAATTGATAAACTTAAAAAAAAAACAAAAAAAAAAAATTAACCTAATAATAAAATTTAACACTTAAAATATTCATTCAATTTATTTTTAACCTTTATTTCTTACCTAGGATATCAATCAAATCTACAATTAAAGACTTCAAAAAATCTTAACATCTTTAAAGCTCTTGATGGGGACATATTGAGTGGGATTTAGAGTACTATGGAATTAAAAACTTACTAAAAAAATTAAAAATATATACCTTGCAATAGAGAAACTCATTTAAAATATGTTTTGTTTTTTTTCACAGAATGAAAATGGCATATTATTAATAAACAAATAGTATCAACGGATACATCAACAAGGAGATAAACATAGTCTCCCAAAAAAAACCAAGGATCCAGAGGATAGTTCAACCGGGACCACCAACCAGTCAACCAACAGATCAAATCCAGCACATAAATAGTACATATGACCAAGCATAAACCAACCCATCTGCCTATGGCGAAACAATGGGAAAAAATAAAAATCCATCAATACATAAAAAAGTCAAAGTTAACCATAGTTTTCGCAGCTACTAATGCCAAAGAACAAAAAAGGAACTATCAACGAAGGTGAAATCCGATCACCCAAAACATCCCAAGGAGAGAAACCTGAACAGAGAGCCAAAAGAGATACGATAACCAACCAGCAGTTGATCAGCCGTATGATACTAACAATCTATAGAAGATACAACAAATACACATCAAAAACCAAATGCTAAAGAGAAAGATCCAAATTGCCCATGGCAACCAGCAAGTCCATAGACCAGTCCTCCCAAAAGATGTGACTCGAAGCCGAAAAGAGAGCACGCTTAGAAAGGATGTCCACCATTTGATTGGAAGTCCCAGGGACATGTAGAAATTCAACAACCTCAACTCTGTCAATAAGGGTTCTCGTCGCTTTCAGCCAGTGAGTGAGCATGAGAACATTAATATTGCTCGATCTCTTGGCCCAAGATATAATCACCTTCGAATCACCCCAAATCCGGAGACGAGAACAGTCCTTATGAATCGCAAATCTGAGGAGCATCCATAAGGACAAAAGCTCGCTGTGAGTATTAGTACCGGATGCCAAGTGCGTCCACACCTTGAAATATCTATTCTCGGAGATGTGTAAAACTGCCCCAGCCCCACAGATCGTGCCACCCGACTGAGAGGCACCATCGAAAAATCCGCAGGGATATATGACCAATAAGGGATTCGACGAAATTGAAATAGTCATCGGGCAGATCGAACCATCAGTTTAAAATCCCGAAAGGCCGCAACAACACGACCAGCCATGACATCCAAATGAAAACATAAGCCCTGAAAAATACCCGCATTCCAAGCACGCCACAACTCCCAGAAAACAAAAACCGGAAGTGCCCACCAGTCTTTGAAGGTGCGGCCCCAACGAAGAAAGCAATCCTCTAGGCTGCCAGAACCCCACCTAAAACTAAGTTTACAAATAAAGCCAATTTTTGACCATAAATCATTTACCACCGAACAAGATCCAAATAAGTGCAACACTGTTTCATCACAAATACCACAGAGGTGACAATGGCTCAAACCATAGAACCCCCTCTGACACAAATTATCCCATGTAAGCACATTATTGTGGAGGACAAGCCAAATAAAGCATTTTAGTTTCAATGGCACCCGGAACTTCCAAATCTTCCGATGCCACCATCGCGTCTACTGAAAATCCCTTGAGGTGATGGAGTCATAGGCCAATTTGGCCATAGCAACACCCGAAGAAGAATTCCAGGACCAAACCAGTTGATCAGGGATGTCAATCAATTGAATATCCATACCAATGAGACCTTCCATGTACCTGTCCCATTCCATAGCCAAGGACCCCGACAAAACCAAGTGGGCCGCCCGAATCCAGCAAGTATGCCCAGACCAGCCAGATAACGAGTGAAAGCATGGTTTAGGGTAAGATAGCCCCTAGATCTCAAAATACCAATCAAATCCAGGGATAGTTTGTAAGACGCTGGTCCACCCAAAATGGGATGCTCCCCAAGTCGGACGTCCCCACCATTCCTCGTTAGCCAGGACAACCAATCAGATAGAATATTGAAAGAACCCAACAATCCACGCCAAATGTTAGAAGCACCACCACCACCAGGGCAACCACCCCGAAACCAATCCGCCCCAGAACAAGTCTTCAAATATTTCCCTTTTATGACCGAACTCCACATTGAGCCCGAAAAGAGTGCACGCCACGGAATTTTATTTTTCAGAGCTAAATCAAAGTTTTCCACATTTTTGATAGCCCATCCGCCCAATTTCCTGGGCCGAGCCAATATCTTCCAATTTTCCAAATGATACATGTGTGTCGAGCCATCCCCAGACCAAAGGAAGGAAAAAATACGTCTTTGAATGCACCTCATAATGTTCTTTGGTATTTTGCTAAGGGAGAGCCAATAAACAACCAAGTTTTGTAGCACAGATTTAGTTAAGGTAAGTCTACCCCCAATAGTGACCCAACGCCAACACCAATGGTTGATACGCTTATCAAAGCAATTTAATAACTAGCGCCAATCACATATATGGTAGTTCGTCGACTTCAAGTAATAACCAAGGTAAGTGGTACCTTCATAAAGCTCCCTGAAATTGTAGGGGAAGATATTACTGAACGAGGATTTTATAGCCAAATCCACATTGTTTTCCAAGAACCAAGACTTCCCCATACTAATAAGCATCCCAGTAGTTTTGCAGAAAAGATCCAAAATATTCTTATAGGCCCGCCATTCAGTAATAGTGCCCGGACCAAATAACATAACGTCGTCAACGAAGAGTGTATGTGTTATAGAGATATGGTTCGTCACTTTAATGCCCGGAATATTCCCCTCTCGTTTTGCACGAAGAATAAGACGACTCAAACCTTCAATAGTCAGCAAAAAAAGCAGTGGAGATAGCGGGCATCCCTGGCGAAGGCCACAAGAGCTCTTGAAGAAACCCGGAGGTAGACCATTAATGATCACTGCAAAGTTTACAGAGGTGATGCAAGCCATAATCCATTTGACAACCACCCAAGGCAGACCAATCTGAACCAGAGATAGTCGAAGAAAAGTCCAGTCCACCCAGTCATAAGCTTTGACCAAATCCAATTTAAGACAGAGAGAGCTAAGGTGTTTAGTCTTACCAGTATGGAAAACCTCCTAAGTAACCCCAACCGCATCCAGAATCTGTCGATCCTCAAGGAACCCATACTGCTCCATAGATATATATTTTGACAATCCAAGCTTGATTTGAATAGCAATGATCTTTGATATCACCTTGTAAATGAGGTTATATAATGATATGGGCCTAAGTCCCCAAAATCCTCAGGATGAGATTTTTTGGGGATAAGTGCAATGAAAGTAGACTTGAAGGCCCCAGTAACTAAACCTTTGCAGCGAGACTCTTCCACAGCCGCCCACAAATCAGGACCCATAATGTCAAAAAACACAATAAAGAGCTCAACAGTCCAGCCATCCAGACCATGGCATTTATCCTTTGGAAAACCTTTAAGTACAGATTCAATTTCGAGTAGGGAGACTTCCCTGAAAATAGCATCCCCCTCCTCATAAAAAAAAAGACGAGGGTATTCCCGAATCACTTTAAAGTGCTCAATCATAGGAATGTCCTTTGGGTCTTGATAGATTTCCTGGAAGTGATTCCGAGCCTCTACATGTAGACTACTAAGGGTGGAAATGCGGCGACCATTTTTGTCATTTAAATCCCATATAGTGTTCTGGATATGCAAGCATCAGCAAATTTATGAAAAAAATAGTATTCTAGTCCCCCGCTTTAATCCACAGGGCCCGACTCTTAAGCCGCCAAGATTCATCCTGGAACCTGAGAAGTTTCAGTCTTCGCCCTTCCAAATCCAAAAGTGAAGCTTGCTCACCAATACTAAGGCAACCCTTGACATTATTCCCCAATAATATGGCCAACTCCATTTCAATCTGAACAAGTTCATGATCCATCCCATCCTTCTGCACCTTAGTCCATTTAGTGATGAAAAACCTTAAACTTCGTAATTTGGCAACAAGTATGTCCATAGCAGATACTTCCCCAGAGGTATCAATATTGGTCCAATGGTCAATCACCGCTAGTCTGAAAGACTGATCCTGCAGCCAAGTAGCATTAAATTTGAAGGGGTAGTTCTGGCGAAACTGTGCAGTATCCACTTGAAGAATAATGGGGAAATGATCACTGATGTGCGAACACTGCACCCAAGACCTGAATTTTGAAAATTTATCCAAAAGCTTCCCAACAACAAATAAGCGATCTAGACGTTTCGATATAAGGGCCTCATCCTTCCTACCATTTGTCCAAGTGGGAGACAAGGGGGATGGCTCGATATCCACCAATTGTTGAGTATCAAATAAGTCCCTGAAGTAGTCCCCCAATGGATCCAACTTGGCCCGCCTCCCCCATATCTCGAAATCCCCCCAAGTAAAACTGAAATCCCCAGCCAAAAGCAAATTGTCTAAATCAAAAAAGTGTTCGGAGCAGACCTTGTTCCAGAAAACCTCATGATCTTGGTATGGGCAATAGCAATTCACCAGATTAATGGTTTCCGGAAACCCCTTCAACTTCCCAGATAAAAAGATCCCAACAGAAACGTTGTAAGATTTTAAATCAAGGACCTGGGGATTCCAAGCTGCCAGCAGCCCGCCCGACAAACCAATTGCACTAACAACACACACCATCCAATAGGGTTTAATTTTAGTGAAAAAAGACTTCGTCGTCTTAGCATGGACCATAGTTTCTTGTAGGAGAGTGATATTCAGATTAGTTATGTGTAACGCTCGCTTGAGGGCTAGCATTTTCGGGAGGCCCCCCACTCCCCTGATGTTTAGAGATAAAATGATCATCTTCGACCCCTTGCAAGGGCTTTAATACCTCTAAGAGCCCCAGATTCAGGAGAAGGAGAAACCCCAGGAAGAATCGTTGAAGAAGTAACCACCACATCGATTCCCTTAGCACTGCCCTTATTCTTACTCGTGCTACGGGTCTTTAATGGCGAGAAATCATTGGCTAAACCGTCGAAGCACATTCCTTTGGAGACCAGTGAGGGATTAAGTTGAGGAATGTCCCCCGCAGGAATCCCAGAAACAGTGTCATCCACCACGCGATTCTTGTAAAAGGTCAGGATAGGATCCTTCTTGACCATGTCTGCGAAGGAGGGAATCAATAGAGTATGGGGATTACCATCTGTAATCTCCTCAGAAATAGGCATAGAAGGAGGTGAGGGCGGAAAGGAACAGTCCCGCGAGGTGGATGGGAGTGACAGGTCAGACGAAACAATGACCGTATCAGATAGAGAGGGGTCTGTCAGGGGGGAGGCAAGGTCCACTGGAGAAGAGGCAACAGGGATAGGTATGGGGTCAGGGTTCCCCACCACTTCAACAACCGGACTCACAGTATAGGAGGACTCAAGTAAACGGACCGCGATGAAGTACCAGTATCCACACATCTATTGAAATCCAAATCTCGAATAAAAGACTTTTCCATATCATTTAGGGACTGAAAAAAAGCAAGGTTGTAATGTTCAAGCTTACCCATAGTGTCGAGGTCCTCAACGCCCAGAGGAGGAAGCCGGTTGGAGTAACCATCCATATCACCAGCAACATCGACCTCATAATCGCTACTGTCACCATACGACCACATCGGATCCATCCCCACAGGCCGAGAATGACGAGCAGTGTTCTTGCAATGGCGCCAAAGGTGACCAACTTCCTTGCAGTGGGAGTAGCGAAAGGGGATGCCCCAATAATCAATACCCTGTGTATAGTTTCGTCCCCTCCAATCAATATGCAGAGTGTCAATAAGACCCATGGAGATATCTACCTCCACCAGAAGACGCCCCATCCGCTTGTCAACCCCATCCAAGACCTTCGGCTCCAAATGCAAAAACCGACCAAGTCGATTTCCAATCGCTTCAAAGGCCCCATTATTCCACATGGCTAATGGAAGGCTAGGCAAAAGAACCCAAAGGTGACGAAACCGAATGGAAGCATGGTCAGGATCAAAGTCAGTATGCCAGCGTTGCAACATCAGACTGCCCACACCTTTCAACCAGAGCTTGCCCAAAATAAAAGTAGCGTGTTCCTCTTTTTGGAATTTAAAACCAAACCAACGGCAAGCGAGGATGGAGACCTTGGGCACATAGTTGAGTTCAGGACCCCATGTATCAGCAACCCACCCAACAATTTCCCGTCGATTCATGGTCAAATAGGAGAAACGACCCACCAGGGCGGTCATGTTGAACTCGGAAATCTCCTCCAAACCCACCTCCCAACCCATGGAGAGCCAGTGTTCTCCAAGTCGATTGCGATATCGCTCAAGACGTCTCTGCGTTCGTCTTCGACTAGTATATCATCAGAAGAGGAGTTTCCCCCACCCGCCACCGAATGGGACTGCAAAATCCCACCAGCCCGACCACCAGACTGACCATCAACAACAGAAGGAACCTGTCCCTTTTTTGTTAAGTGGCAAACATCAGGAGCAGGCCGGTCAACACTCGACACAAATGGTTGCTTACCCTTTAGCATATCCCTGAAAAACTCATCCGGTTTCAACAATCGATTTTCCTCGAGCCAAATCTCAGTCTCAGATGGAGACGTGGCATTCAAGGCCAGCACTGACGGCCCCTCCATACCGACTATCAACAAACCAGGTGCCGGCAGCCAAGAAACCACCACCCGCACAAAATGACCACCACTAGGAATGACTCACACCACTGCCCGGAAAAAAGGCCCGGCAGCAAGGCACCATCAGGGAATGGACCACCCCTGCCCCCTCAGGAAACTCCTTACCGTCAAGTTTTTCCACAAAAGGAAACGGCACCGGACGATTTTGAAACCTGCAGTTTAGTCGTCGGCAAAGTTCCAATATCAAGCATAAGCCCCAGATGTTGGATTCAGACCACCCAAAAGCAACCTATAAAACCCCCAATGTGGCCAAAAACATTCCAAAAGGATAGGACGTGGAGTAGCCCACAACGACAGCTAAAAAAACCAACACGGGTAGTCTGACTTTTGTAAGGGTTTCCAGTGAATACAACCTCGAAAAATAATAATAAAAACAAGGATCTCCCATATAACAAGGAGTGTAGCCGCCGCAATGTCTCTCAGACCGGAAAAAACCAGCAGTTTAATAATGTAATCCCCAATATATCAACAGCAAAAAAGAAAGCAACCAAATAGTTGATTATGGGATTCCAGAGAGATATAACCTGTGCATTTGGGAGCCGTTCCCTGTAACACTTATGTACCCGTGGGCTCCTCCCATGAGTGGTGGCGAACATTATTCAACCTGCATGACTATGGATTGGCTTAAATTAAATATTGTATTTAGAAATGGATCAAATGGATTAAATATGTTTTGTTAAAAAATAAGGATACGTGTATCTTTATAAACACAATGTTGGAAAAGAAAACACAAGTAGAGACGAGAAGCGATTCTAGGTAAGTTATTCCACACCTAATATTATTTATTTTCTTCATAGTTGAGCAAAGCATATGAGAGTGGGACATTAAAGTAGAACAGATTTCATAATTACGCCGTAGGTGTTCAAACAACGAAAGAGCATGCTGGTTTTGGTAAGTCTATTACTAATCCCAAACCCTCTATTCCTGAGATTTCAGATGCTGAGATAAACGAAATTTTTGATTCAAATATCCCACATAAAGTGATTGCTCCGTTAAATTTGGAAGGTATGAACCCGGTTTCTGGGGAGGAATCCCTTATAGCCAAAACACCGGCTTACCGGGAGTTGTTTGGGGATATTCCTGGTATGGGGGTGGATAGTCCAGTTTTGGTTGAGGTTTCTTCAGGTGACATTCTTTCATCTGACGCGGTTCGGGGGACAAATTGTCTGGAGAAAGTGGACGACTAGGGGGAATTGTTAAGGTCTGAGACGGATATCCTTGAGAATTTGTCTCCTTCACATGCTAGGGGTTTGGGGGATGCTGGGTCGGGTGAGTTTGGAGGGGATTGCACATTCATCCCTCTCTATCTATTCTAAAAACCCTAGTCCAAATCCTCATGTCCAGTTGATTCATTCTGAGAGATTTCAGAACGTAACCATTCGAAAATCTAGAAGAAAAGGGGGGACTTGTGGGGTTAGGGAATGTGATTCCAGCCAAGTTCATATTTCTGTCTCGGAGAGAATCGACTTATAGGATAATATTGAGGATTCTTCTATTCATTTGTGGGGTCTTAGAGCAAAATCCCCGGTGAGGAGGGGTTCTTAATGTCTATTTGCTCCTTAAATATTCATGGATTAGGGGGGGTTGTTCAAGTCAGGGTTCTCTCTGATCTTATTACTACTGCTTGGCCTAACATTTTATTACTTCAAGAAACTATGTGTTCTGATTTGGATGCCATTTCAAAGTTTGTTGGTCTTCAGGGGGGCTGGGAGGTTTCGGCATGTAGCTCTAATGGCTTGTCTAGTGGTCTGCTTGTAGCTTGGGACCCTCGGGCGTACTCATTTCGGGTTTATAAAACATCTTGGGGAATTTTGTTGGATGGTTTTCGTTGATCTGATGACTCTCCAATATCGAATATGAATGTTTATGCTCCATATAAAAATCGGGATTTATTCTGGAATGGGTTACAAGCTTCTGGTTTGTTGGAAAGAAATAATATCATTGTGGCAAGGGACCTAAATTTTACAAGGTTTTTGTAGGAGATTTGGGGGACATCGGCCAAATTGGATGTTTTGGCTGACTACTTTTCTGATTATTTGATATCTAATGATATGATTGATGTGTGCACAGGCGTCTTCTCTCCTACCTGGTCTAATGGCAGAGGGGGACATGACTCAATAATGAAAAGACTGGATAAATTTCTTGTTAAGAGATCTCTTCTGGAGTCTTGTGGCAGATATCGTTCTTGGGTTGGAAGGAACAAGATTTCTAACCTCTGGCCTACTTTTTTCCAGTTGGATTATCGTTTTCAGCATCAATGTTATCCATTTAAATTTGACTGCTCTTGGAATGAAAATTCCGAGTTTGTTAGTTTTGTTTCAAATGTGTGGCAACACATATTTCTGGAAGAGGATATGAATCCTGTGGACCAGATATGTTATAAACTAAGGGTGCTTAAAGGGAAAGTTTCGGCTTGGATTCATGATGAGAAAAAAGTGGTTAAGCAGAAATTATTGGAGATTGAATCACAGTTGCAGGCTTTATTTGCTCAGTCTATGGTAGATCCATTAGATGCCACTAATTTTTCCATTTTGAAAAATTTGGAGAAGGAAAGAGAAAGCTTTTACTTAATGGAGGAAAAAGAGTGGACACTGAAAAGTCGTGCCCTTTGGGTAAAATCTGGGGATAAGAATACTCGGTTTTTCCATTCTTATGCGTCAGCTAGGAGGAGCAGTAATACTATCTGGAAAATGGCGGATGAAGCTGGTAATGAGGTGGTTTCTGCACAAGATCTACAGGGTTTGGCAAAGAAATATTTTAGCAATATCTATTCGGTTGATAATGGGTGTGATCTTATGGCCCAGTTGAGGGTTGCAAGGCTATATCCGAAATTCTTTGATGATGATGCAGCTGTTGAACTTTGTAAAGAAGTCACTATGGAAGAGGTGGAATATACTCTGAAATCTTTTGCTGAGGAGAAGAGTCCAGGGCTAGATGGCTGGACAGTGGAGCTCTTCTTATAGTTTTTTGACATTATGGAGGAGGAAATGTTGCAAATGGTGGAGTTTACTAGGACACAGGGATATGTCTCTGGGGCTTTAAATGCTACATTTATTACTCTTATTTCGAAGGTAAATGACCCAAAAGCTTTTGGGGAATTTAGGCCTATAGCCTTATGCAATCTTATCTACAAGGTGGTTTCGAAAATTATTGCAGGTCGACTGAAGCCTGTTTTTTCTAGATATATTACTTAGGAGCAATTTGGCTTTTTGCAAGATAGACAGATTCATGACGCTGTCGGTATTACTCAGGAGATCTTACACAGTATCAAATGCAAAAAGCTAAAGGCTATCATCCCTAAAATGGACCTGGAAAAGGCTTATGATCGTGTAAGCTCGGATTTTCTGAGACTTGTTTTGATTCATATTGGGGTTCCAGCTCTTGCTATAAGGTGGATTATGGCATGTGTCTGTACTATGAATATTGTTGTACTTGTAAATGGTGCTCCATCCTCCTTTTTCAGCTGCTCTAGGGGGCTGTGCCAAGGATGTTCATTGTCCCCTTTCTTATTTCTGTTGGTGATGGATGGACTTAGCCGGTTGATAAAGGAAGCTGTTGAGGTGGGAAATATTAGAGGTTTGAAAATTTCAAAGAATTTAACTGTGTCTCATGTATTATTCGTGGATGATGTATTGTTGGTTGGAAATGATTATGTGGAAGAATGGAGGGCTTTCCAAAAGATCATTGATCTTTTCTATGCCGCCTCTGGTATGAAAGTTAGTCTTAAAAAATCTTGTATTTATGAGAATTTGGTTTGCATTGACAGATTGAGAATTTTGAAACTATTTCTGCCTTATAATTGCTTGAAGATTGTAGATGGTTTTACATATCTTGGTTATCAGTTGAATCCAAATGGTTACCTGGTTAAAGATTGGCAGTGGCTCATAAAAAAATTTGAATCTAGGATCAATCACTGGACTTTCTGTCTGGTTTCTATCGGAGGCAAACTTACCCTGGTAAGGTCGGTCTTGACTGGGACACTGGTCTATTGGTTCTCGTTACTCCCTGTGCCATGTTCTATTATCAATACTTTCAGGAAATTAATCTTTCAGTTTTTATGGTCGGGAGGATTGAAGAAATCTTATCTGTCTATGATAGGATGGGATAAGATTTCAATTCTGGTTGTTGCAGGTGGTTGGGGGATAAAAGAGCTCTCTGTTTTTAGTGCTGCACTTAGGTTGAAGAGCCTATGGAGGGCTTTATTTGGCAAGTCTCTATGGACACAGGTGATACATCAGAAGTACATTAAAACTAATGTCTCCCACTGGTTGAGGAAGCCAAAAAAAGTTTTAAGGGGAGTTTCTCCCATTTGGAATGGGTTCATGAAGGTCTATTGCTGGATGGCGGATGGTCTTTGTTGGAAGGTTGGAAATGGTGCAGAAGTGGCGGTGGGGGTAGATCCGATTGCAGGCTTAAAAGATCAGATGTCATTTTCACAGGAGCTGCTACAATTGATGAGGGGGAAGGGATTGGTCACCCTTAATATTGTTGTGAAAAATGATGAGTAAGGATATTGGCTGGGTGCGTCGGATTTGCAATTACCTCGGCAGGTTGCATTGGAATGGGATCTTTATATTCGATCTCTTAACGCTGTAGGTATTCGATGTATGGACGAGGAGGATGAAATTAGATGGGTTGGCAATGAGTCCACAGGTATCATCACGGCTTCCACTGCATATGATTATATTATTAAACGTAGATGTTTATTTCCATCACACTGGTGGTATAAACTGATTTGGCAGTGGTATCTTCCGTTGAAGCTACAGTGTTTCATTTGGTTTGTTTTAATGAATAGACTGAAAACGTGGGACAATTTGACTTTAATGGGATGGATTGGGCCAAGTCAATGTGTTTTCTGTAGGATGGAGTCTGAAACAACGAATCATATTTTTATGGATTGTGCTTTTACTTCGACAATTTGGGACAAGTTTTCCAAGAACCTTGCTTTACCTCTGAAGTGGGCTGGGAATAATGTGGAGAAATGTTTGTTTGAATGGGTGAAGGTTGGTAAAACACATATTACTTTGCCAATCTTTATTTGCTGGGCGATATGGCGAGCAAGGAATAAAGCCATCTTTGATAATTCCGTTCCTAATGCTGAATCTGTTTTTTGTGAGGCGTTTAGTCATTTTCTTAAATTTCAGAAGGAGGATGACAAACCTGTGGAAAGGACCATTGGAAGGTTTCATTTCAACGTTGATGACCCTGTTCTATTCTTCGATGGGGCTGCAACTTCTGGCAAATGTGGTATTGGTGGGGTTATTTTTCTTAACTCCGATCATTTTTTCTCTCTTCGTATGCATGGTGGATTTGGAACTAATATGAAAGCGGAGCTTGTAGCTCTATGGTGTGTTGTCAAGGTTGCAATTTGTTTTGGATTGAAAAAAGTAAAAATCTTTGGTGATTCTAGGGTCACTATTAAGTGGGCAAATTGGGAATTTGATCTAAAGGTTCTAAATCTTGTCTATTGGTGCAATCGCATTCAACGTGATCTCAGTTCTTTCACTTCTTATTCACTGGATCATATTTATCATGAGTTTAACTCATAGGCTGACATGTTATCAAAGCTGGCGATTGATGGGGATGAAGGCATCTTATTCTGGGAGGATTTCTGCGAAGATGTGGTGGTGGATTCCGATTCTCTTTATTTTCTTTAGTAAGTTTTTTTGTGGAGCTATGATTGATAGCTGAAGATCCATGGATATCTGTCCATTTTTGTATATTTTTGTGTAGTTTTGTTTGGGGATAGAAAGAACTTTCCTACAAGGTGTTTCTAAAAAAGTATTGTAATATCTGTTGGATGAACATCTTGTACTACTTGATTCAGATTAATTGAATAGTAGTAGTATGTTTTTTTTGCGAGAAACAAAAAAAAAAAAAAAAAAAAAAAAAAAAACATTCTCTCCACTGTAGCTGGATTCCTCGCTCATGCAACTAATGGAATTATGCCACGTCACGAACAGTTTCAACAGTTTTGGTTGTGCTCGTGGTTCACGCATCCTGTCTTGTCACGCGGTTTATAGGGTGTTCATGGTTTCATCTCTTATAATTGACGGCCTCCCAAGCGTCGAAACTCTCGTCAAACTCGTCAAAGCGGGGTCTGCGTACTGAATGACAGAAATGGTGCCCATGAACCAACTGATTCTGATTCTGGAAGAGTTCTTCGTCTCGAATGCCATCTTGAAACGCATGCCTGCAACCCACTGCAAGCTGAGAGCCGCATTCACAGACTGCACCTTCACACAGAACTCAGGGGTGCTCGCACGATGGTAATACACAACTTCGAAGGGTTGCCCCATGGCAGCACGAGTGGCGGCCTCTACAACAGATTTGGCAGCAAATTTGCCTCTATTTCTACCGAAGCCGGAATTTTTGGACCTGATAAGCCTGTTGGAGGTGTCCAAAAAGTCGGAGAAATTATCAAAAGGGATGCCGTTTAGGGACGAAGCTGCGGTACTGTAAGGACTCTATCCCGGCCAATGACAGAAACTGGACTCCGCGGCCGTGGAGGCGAACCCACCGCCGCCTCGAGTGGATCTGCGGACTCCGACGCAGAGCTCCCCCTTTGTGCTCCGCAAGAAAATGATGGCATCCCCGACCACGAGCTTCTTCTGGTTGACAAAGGTGCTCCATCCCGTGGTCAAGAGGTGGCACCGCGGAGTCCCGCGGAATATGTGGCAGGACTTCCAGAATTCCCCATGGACATCCCTGGTTAGCACCGTTTGCACGGGAGGATCATTAGAGTAGTCGAGGCGGGGAAATATTTTCTCAACGCAATAGTGGGGAACCGAGAAGCCACCCCCGTTGTTCGCGTCACTCTGCGTCAGGGTCTTGGCGAACGACACCAGCTTCTCCCCAGATGTCGTCGAAGAAGAAGGAGAAAGAGTAGAGGAATCGTTGTCATTTTCGTCTCCGAGGGCTCCTCCTCTTATTTGGCCACTATCGGGCTGCAGACGGATGCGGGCGTATACCTCGTCGGTGTCGGCGTCGGCCAAGCAGGCAACGGAGAGCACCGTGCAAAGAACAAAGGGCGCGATGTTAAGGTCGGGTGGGAAGTCCGATGGCGTCGAAGCGTGCTCAGCGTGGCCCTGTGGGAAATAATAGACTTTGTTTGCAGCCATGGCAGATAGGAAGAGACGGTGCTAAAAAAAGGGCACTCCTACCGCGAGGTCATCGATCTGGACGGGGTTCCATGGAGCACAAGATTGATCAGACGATTCTCCAGGTTGCGCGTTCGATCCTTGCGGGTAACGACTTTGGCTTCAGCCTTCCTGCTTGACAATGTCTTTAATTTGATTAGCTCGACCGGAAAATCGGTGTGACTTCGTTTCCTCCAATAGGGTGCCTGCCGGATTTAATCACTCTGTTTAGAAACAGTGAGCACTCCTCCGTCAGTCGGTTAAACAACGATTCTCAAACATATAACAATCCACTGAAAGATATAGTAAATGGCCTAGGGAAAAGGCTCCTGAGGCTAAAAATCGTAGTATTTGACATTTCTACGGCATTATATAACTTTGTTCAGCATCCTTCAGATAATGGTAAGGGCACTTCTGTAGCTCCCGTAGCTCTGTTTTATGTTTCATGTATTAGTTGTATACCCTTCATCCCTTCATCCCTGGAGCGTTGCCACCTTGGTTGGAATAAATAGTTACTACAACCCACTGGCCAAGATTCTTCATAATGTGGCTCAGGATAAAAATGCATATTCAAAAGTGAGGCTCCTCTTCCACAACTACCATCACAGTTGAGGAAGGCCCGCAGCAGCAGCAACAACAACAGGTTCTAAAGCTCTGTCTGACCCCCCGCCGCAAACAGAAGAAGGTCACATGGAAGGAAGGCACCGTCAACAATGAGTTCATGAACAAGAAGAGCCCCAAGAAGTGTTGCGTCTTCCACAAACAGAAGTCCTTCGATGAAGATGACAACGATGATGACAAGGATCACAATAACCCCAACAGAAAAGGAAAAGGCGTATCAGAGGACGATTCTGCGTCATGTGACCACGGGCAGAGCAGTGTTTCCAATGGCGACCACTCTTGCTCCCATATACATTAGGGCAGATTAAAATTGTGAGTTGATGGATCCGAATTTTTGTTTTTCCTTCTTTAATTTCCACTAATAATTCATCACTCTGCTATTTGTAATCTGTCGTTCTAGAGCAGTTCATTCCCTAG
Organism: Larix kaempferi; assembly: GCA_027924585.1. Classification (NCBI taxonomy): domain Eukaryota; kingdom Viridiplantae; phylum Streptophyta; class Pinopsida; order Pinales; family Pinaceae; genus Larix; species Larix kaempferi. Next base: position 8,308,509 of record BSBM01000072.1, on the reverse strand, counting down.
GTTTTAAGAAGCTAAGACTCTTCTGGAATTTTTAATTTAGGGCTTTGGGTCATCAAACTCCCAATAATTTCCCTTTCTGGTTTTCAAAATTTTGAAGCAATTTTATATTGCTTGGTCTATGGTTTCAGATATTGAAAATGAGAATTTCCAGTCTACAGTGTCAACTAATCAGTGTAAGAAACCTGCCATTTTTTAATAATATTTTTTTATAACTCTGTCTTTTTAATCGATCGAAGGGATACTGTATAATTTAAAATAAAACGCAGTCACGGTGCAAAACAAAGTCAAAATAATTAAAATGGTTCAAACAAACTGTAAGCTTGATTTGGTTTCCAACTGATCGATGGCCAATTTTTTGTTCTGGAAATTTTGGATTGAGGACGTTTTGGTTAACATGATGGCTGGCTTCGCTATTCTTACAAATACAGTAGTAAAAAGTTGAAAGAACATTATTTTTTATGGCAAATCTATTTGGTTCATCAAATGCAGGGTGAAATATGCCACCATTCCTAATCTATCTGCTTACTATGTAATATAGAACAATGAATAAAGGGAGCAATGCTCCTTTTTTTAAACAGTAACTTCCCATTTTCTTGGCAACCTCCTTTGATGTGTTTCTCTGGGGATTCCCAGGTAGATGAGAGATGGTGCAAGCACCAACACTTGGGGTATTGAACCTGGGCCAGTGGAGTTAAACTCCCACAGACAAAGGAGCAAATGGTTCAGCAATGCTAATGATTTCTGACAAGTTATTTTGAACCTGGGCCAATGGAGGTAAACTCCCACGGACAAAGGAGCAAATGGTTCAGCAATGCTAATGATTTCTGACAAGTTATTTTTTGTATTATCAAGTGGAGTCGGTAACATTCTGCCTATCTTTGGAATGTATCTTTTATAATTGTTTAGTTATCAAGAAAATAATAATAGGCGTTGCTCAGATTACCACTCGATTACCACTCTGTTGTTTATGTTCTTCAAAATTGAAATTTTTGTTTGCATTTTTGTTTGATATGTAGGCCGAGGCTGGACATATTTTAAAATTTAGTCTGTCTATTAAGGTAGTGGTTTTTTGTTCCTTACAATCATCAAAGGGTTGTCCGTATCATACAATTATTGCGCTGAAATGTAGACCTTCAGTATACACAAGGCTCAAAAGTTGTTAACCTAGTGAGGCCTTGATCAATCCTTCTAAGACTGTTAAAAGTTAATTTATACTAGTTTCAGTACTTGGTTAAAGGAATGTAAAGTAAAATAACTCAACTGATATTACATAGAGCTCCCATTGTGCGTGGATTATTTCTGTTCATTTTAACTAGTATAAGACTTCTGCATAATAGTTAGTTTTTAAGCTTGTATGTGGTATTCCTTCATTATTGGCTGATTGTCATTGCCTATATCCAAGACAATTAGACCTGCTCTCGTATCATTCTCAACAGATTATTTTCAGCCAACACACATTTATGCATATAATCCATTCATTGCCATATTTATAACAAACAGGGTATTTTTAGCCAACCCACATTTATGCGTATAATCCATTCATTGCCATATTCATAACAATATATGAAACCATAGAGCAATTCACAGAGGTCTTGCGGCTTGACTCTTGCCATATTCGTAACAAACATAGCATTTTTAGCCAACACATATTTATGTGTATAATCCATTCATTGCCATATTCATAACAACATCAATTCATAGGGGTCTTTTCAATTGGGCAGTAACGTGGTACCCAAAGGAATGCTATAAAATCCTGCAGGTGACCTAATGCATTTTGTGCTCATAGTTCAGCCATAAAAGTTTCAAAGTCAGTGTATAAGAGATGTTTGAGGTATTTTGCATTTACACTTCGGCTATCATCAGTGACGTTTGGATCTACTTTCAATCTTGGTTAAATTAATATTTCTTAGATAAATTACAACAAATGCCCTGAAAATAACTACTGGTTTTCCTTCAAGGGTGAACAATTCTTGTGTTGAAAGGTCAGTCAGTCAATAGCTAAATCGAAGGTTGATTTGAGAGTGACAAACTTCAAATTCAAACACCAACTGAAAATTTAAAAAGAAGATATGTGATTCTAATTACACAAATTTAGGCCAATTGATACCAATCTTAAAAATGCACACATTTTCTCATTTTTCTCATTATTACTTTGTAAACATTGTTTAGACGAGGCAAGCATTTCTATTGTTACGTTCTTGATATATCCATTTCTAGCTCATGGATATCTAAATGAAATAATATCAAATCACAAGACAAAGAGGCACGAAAACTATGTAATCGATCTAGTTCTTGTGGGCGCCTTTGTTTCCCTCAGTATGAGGTCTCTGGATCGCCAACATCAGATTGATGCGCTTGAAGCTGAGAGGGTCTCTTTAGAGCAGGATAACAAAATCCCCCACCTATTCAACAGCAAGTGGATTGAGACTCCATCGATTCGACAACAGGTGAGACTGGCACGCAACAGGGCGCAAGCAAGTGATACTCCACTGATTCGACAGCAAGTGAGACTGGCACGCAACAAGGAACAGGTCGGTTGGTCTGCCGCATAAGCATTCTCCTTCTCAGGTGGTTTGTTCATGCAATCTACCCTTCATGTCTTCCAGGCTCTACTAGTTCTGTTATTCACCCAAACTATCTGAAGGAAAATCAGCTGGAAACGCTAATTTCAGGTTGGATCTGGTTCTCCTTAGATATTTTTTAAATTTACAGCATTTATAGAGCTTTGCTTCACAAATGAAACAAGATTAGAGAAATACTGCAAATATTTTCTCCAGATATTTGGCAATCTTTAAATCTCCGTAAACCAAGAGAAACATTTTCCTATAAAATCTATAAGAAGAATTCCAGACCAGAGATCCCTAAAAGCTAAGAATAATGATCTGTTAAGAAAAATTAGAGCCTTTATTGATCAGTTCTGGAAGGTCTTACCTGATCTAGTTCGTCGTTAGGGTTCTCACTTAGCTATGTAAAATGCATTCTTGAATATCTTTGTTATGACAATTCTCTAAACTAGCTACATATATCATATCTTTGACATTCATTGATTTTATTTTCTCCTCGTTGGTATCCATGCACTATCCCAAGTTTATTAACTAGTTATTGGAATGAAAGACTAGTGATAGGGTAACTTTGTCATCTATTAACAAGTTATTGGAATGAAAAACTAACAAGTTATTGGAATGAAAAACTAATGATAGTCGGTACCTTGCATAAGACTTAGATTTGGTCTTTTGGTTAAGGATCCATATCCATCTGAAAGGGTTCTCAGTTGCTCAAAACGGCCATTGAAATCTGAAACTTTCCAGTAATTGTTCAAAAAGGAGAGGGTACAAAGCAGAAGCAACAACATCATTTTGTGTTGATCCATGGTCTCGGGCACGGAGCTTGGTGTTGGTACAAATTTGTTTCCTTGCTAGAGAAAGAGGGCCACAGAGCAGTAGCTCTGGATCTCACTTCCAATGGCATTTACAAGGTTTCCTCTGCATAATTCAACTCTCTTGCAAAATACTCCCAACCGCTCATTGAATACCTTGAATCCCTGGACAACGAGACAGTAATTGGGCTATCAAATGAATAAGATTGAATAGTGCAAACGGTCCTTGCTTCATGGGATATACGAAGGAAGCAAACATGCGTTCAATTCTTGTTGCAGATATTTGAAGCAACATGCAATTAAAAAGTTTGGAGCTGGAGGAAGATTCAATTCATTTGTGTAAATAGTCAGTGTAAAGACCATGTAAAGACCATAAATTGGACTTGCAAAACATCCCGAAAAGAAAAAGTGCTTCACTTAAATGCACAATCAATAGTCAGAATTCAATTATTCGAGCTTTGAAAATCATTACATAGGGAATAAATTGTTCGCTGCCCTGACAATTTGAATAATAATTTGACATTACGCAACAGGAAAATGGGATGCACGAACCTTTTAGGGGTAAACCATGAAGGGTTTGGATCGTTTTCTTCCATTGCATTAGATTTCGTCATTGATGTCGGGCTGAGTGCAGAGATGTAGCGAAAACACTTATCATGCAAATTGGTATAAGATGGCATCTGTCATTAACATGTCCTTTGTATTAGTTGACGGGTGGCTTGACAATATAGTTTCGCAAATCATGTGTGAAAAGAAGTGTGGTGGCCATAGTATCATGTGTGAATAGATTGCTCCAAATTAATAATTTTATTGTATTTAAAAATTTATTTATGTACTAATTTTTATTTTACTTTAAAATTATTATATAATAATATGGCTTTATACAAAATCCATGCCAATAAGAGGCAATATATTATAAAATGAAAATCTAGCTTATAACAGTTATGTGCTATTTATGTAACAATCCATGATGCCTTGATGTGTCGTATCCAAACAAGCCTTCTTGCTTATAAGGCTCTGAGTTATTAGTAAAATAGCCTTCCTTTTATTGCCTCGAGTTATGGGACTGGATAATTATTTAATGCGAACGATCCACTCATCTAATTGAATGGAACGAGCTATAGAGTTCATCCAAGCCTCACTCGATCTAAATATTCAACATTGTTAGAGATGGTCCAATCGGTTCCTCGAACCGATTGAAATGCTTCATATAGTATTTTGTTTATTCTACTTGAATCTTGTAAAGAACAACTCTGAATTTCTTTCTACTTGGACACGAACCGCTAGACCCATCATTTTCCATTCAATTCACATAGCTCAACCAATTTGGGCTCAAAGCATGTGGTATACTTACATATTTTTTCATTTACCCAGTCAATGATTCTCAGAAGGTTATCATCTACCTGCCTTAACCACATTGCTGGCTTAAAGTTTCCATATTGAGCTCCATCAAATAATTATCCACACACTTTGACATAAGGCATTTTGCAGCCCGTATTACTTTCAAAGCCTCATTTCATTCTCTTCTTCGTTCATATATATCTCCCATCCAATGTTTCCCCATACCCAATTCACTGCACCTAAATTTTTATAACAATAAGCAATTTCACTCAAATTTCCGCAGCTTGAAGAGTCGAGAGCCTCTTCATATAATTCACGGGCTTTTCCCAATTTATGCCTGAGGAGGCAAGGGCGATAACGGCCACTAGACACTTAGAAGTATAATTTATTACCTTGTTTCCTTAGGGCCTTGCATGTAACTTTTTTCTTGGACATTAAGGAACAGTTTGAACGATCTTCTCTTTTGCTCTTATTCTTGAGGTTGGGTGCATGAAGTCTTTCTCTTTGGATTGGTATTTTCTTCTCCTTTTCATCTTCAGGACATGAAGCGAATTCCTTGGGCGTTTTCTTGGCAGTCTTTCTTTTACTTTTGGGCACAATTGAGAATTATGCATCCCTACCTCTTTTCTTGTTCGTTTTTTGGTAGCCATTATTGTGCAGCCACCTGCCACACAATGGAAATATCAATATTTCCAAGCCTCTCAATTTTATAGTAAATTCGAGAGAGAAAAGAAGTTATGTACAATGCAAAAACTAATTTTTCATTTCATCATAACTACTTTACAAATACATATTTTGAATCATCATACATTTTCAAGGTCTGGAAACTGGATTTCAAGGGACATCGCAACATAGTAGAGAATAAGTTTGCATTGTTTACTAGTGGTTTTGGCCCTCTTACATGAACGAATATGGATAACGTAGGTTACCTGATACAGAAAAACTTGTCACTTTCAAATTCCTTGGATGCAATGGATAAGTTTCCAACACTCGTGCTCATGTGTTGCAATCTCAAAACTAATACCTGGCCAAGGGAGGTTAATATGAGGACTTCTGATTAATATGTGACCTTGTCTTACCGCTTGGATTTTGTCACATAATTTAATACAAATCTTTTGACAAGATGCCAAAACAGAATTTGGTCTCATGGACTGCAATAATTGCAGGATATGCTCAGATTGGGAATGGCGAGGAGGCTCACAAACTATTCACTCATATGCTGCGGGAAGGTACGAAAGTAAACCAGTACACCTTCACCAGTGTTCTTAGTGCATGTGCTAACCTAGAAATACTGAAACAAGGAAAGCAGATTCAAGCCCAAGTGATCAAAACGGGTTTTGAGAATGATTTCAATGTGGGGAATTCTCTCATTACAATGTATGTTAAATGTGGAAGTGAAGACACTTTTCAGGTGTTTGACAAAATTCTTGAAAGGGATGTGGTTTCATGGAATGCAATGCTGGCAGGATATGTTCAACATGGGTGTGCAAAGGAAGCTCTCCAACTCTTAGACTAAATGAAAAAGACGGGCACCGTTCCAAACGAAATCACATATGTTGGTGTTATGTCTGCATGTAGCCATGCTGGCCTGATAGATGAAGGTTGGAATTGCTTTGAGTCTATAAGTCAAGGTTATCACATCACACCTACGCCCAACCACTATGCTTTCATGTTTGATCTTCCATCCTTCTAGGTCGTTATGGGCTTCTCAATCGGGAAGAGGACTTTATCAATAAAATGCGCATGGAAACAACTGTAGTTATGTGGAGAGCCTTGCTTGATGCCTGCATAATTCATACTAATGTGGATCTAGGCAAGCGTGCAACTGAGCACCTTTTTGAATTGGAACCACAAAAAGCTAGCATTTGAATAATTAAGTCAACAGATGAAAGACTTGGGGTATATACCTGATGCAAACTTTGTTTTGCAAGATGTAGAAATAGAGCAAAAGGAACATATTCTCTTTTACCATAACCAATATATGGTCAATCCCCTTCAGACATAAAAGGATTTGCAACCTGTAAATGCTCCAGTTTGAATTCTTGGAAGTTGGATCTACCAAAAAAAACTCACCTCAAACTCTCTTTAATTCAACATAGGTGAAGTATTTTGACTACAAAAGAACACATTGAAAAGCCTGAGTAACATATGAACAAACTTGCAGATACAACACACCATCAAGTGAATGTTTATTATGATTCCAACTAAAAAAATACTCGACTAAGGAAGAACTATGTCAAATAACCTATTAGAAATATCGCATACCTCATTAACAAAAGATAATTATGAACAAGGCTAGCAATCATTACACCAATCTCCAAGAGGAGAATCCAAGAGTGACTGTTTATCTTAAACTCAGATTATCACGCAAATCTATTACAAAACAGTTTTTAGATCAATTTTATCCAAATCCAAAAAGCTAAAAGCTAAAGGAAAACAGTTACAAATTATATATGTTGCAACATGCAGAAATATTCCCAACTCAAATCTATTTTATTCCAAACACTCCACTTAGAAAAAAATTCTACTGATCCCAATTGTCTTCTATAATACAAAAACATTTCCTTAGGCAATCTTTGGTCATCATGCCTGTACCATTTCCTGATTGGGCATATGATATCCACCTTTTTTCAATTTATCCTAAACAAACTTGCAATGAGAAGCTAAAAACCATCTTTACCATACACAAGGCCATACTTTGCAGCTCCTTTTAAATATCTCAATATTCATGACATCTCAGCTTGATATATTCATTGATACACAGGTCCTTCTAACAAACTTGCTTGTGTTCTTAGTGTTCTAAAGAGATCTCCATTTCTTATTTTTAGAACAAGATTATAGAAGGAGGTATACACACCCTACTCCCTCCAAATATGAACATGTGACCTCCTAGGAAGAAACATGTCTTCCTAACCATGAGAACCACTAAAGTTGTACTTAACAATATTCTTAAATATATTTTTTGGTCCAACTGATTCTGATTCTGATTCTACTTTGATGTAGTTAGTATTCCATTGCACAAGATGCATCTTACTTCCATAATGATGACGATAATGACAGTGTTCTTGTCCCATCACATAGTTACAAACTTAAAATATATGATGTCTGTACTTGAGAACCCACTGTCCAAAACACAAGAAATCATGTCCTCATCCATAATTGTCATACCTTTGTTTTTTCCATGACCTTTTCAATTTCCTATACTCCTAGATTGACAATAGAAAACCCACTATTATATGACACTGCTGTTGCAACTGCCGAGGACATCACCTTATTTTTCAAGTTACCTAGAATAGGTGATGAGATCTCCTTACATTTCCTCAGCCTACCCCTATGTAGACAAAAAAAATTCAAATGAAGGAGAGCTAGACATCCAATTTATTCTCTTGACTGCTCCTTCTCCATTCTTAAACCATGCTCAAGGCAAATGTATCCATGCCCATTCCTGCCATAATGCACTTGGTCAAGAATTTCAAGGAAATGGCATTAAGGTTTGCGGATGAAAGCCGAGCCATTATGGTCAAGGCCACCGAAATATGTATGGTTTCTCCCCTTGCCTCCCTAACACTCCATTAGGGAATTTAAAATATTTTTTGTTTCCTACTTGCTCCAGGTTCACTTTTTCAATTTTAATGTTACTTGTATTATTGTTGCCTGCTTGGTCCAAGTTTCAATTTTAATATTAATTGTATTAGTGCTTCATGCTTGGTCCAAGTTTCAATTTTAATATTATTGGTTATAGTATTGATTCCTGCTCCATGCCAATAAGTCTAAAAGAAATGCACATGTTTTTGTAATTTCCTAAAATAACGGATGATTAATATCCCTACCAAAAGAAAATGCAGCAACCTATGTCTCGTTTGCATCCTTTAAAATTAGGCAAGTAATAGTGATAACAGTAATTAATGCATGGATGTGTCTACACTAATTTGACTATTATTCTAAGAACTGGTGAATCTCTACGTCAGCATTATGAAAAGATTATCACAAGTCATTTTAAATCTAGATTCATTCATTCATTTAAGACAAGTAAATTTAAGATCTACAGCCATTTAACAGTTTAAATCATACAATGCAAGCAACATTTAAACATCATAATGGCAGGAACTTGAATCTATTCATAGTAGAACAATGGAGAAATACATCCTTACTGTGACATTAGACATGCATCCTTCCTCCATTGACATGAGCTTCCCTTCCTTCACCCTTGCTTTTGAAGAATTTGAGCTCTTTCTCCTCCTTCAGAATCTTTCCAGCATTCATTTGCTCTTTCCTTGTGTCCCTTTACCATGCCCCAAAGCCTTTCTTATATAGCATTGGGAAGTGTGCCTTAGGTTTTTCTTTTGAGTGTGGGATAATCCATTTAGATTATTTTAGCTTGAAAAACCCTATTTTCATAGTTTTTAGGCTTTTTGCACCATTTAGAATGATTTAAGCACAATTAATGCATTTTAATGCATTTTTTAGAGAGGATTCATCTCTGCATGAGCTTGTGTCATGTCCTCCTGCTGCAGGTGCATGGTAGAAAATGCGCTTCTTCCATCACTTGACTAAGGGTGTTAATTTTATTGTTAACAAATAGCTAGTACACATTTATATTAACTTAATTCGTAACGTTGTGCTATGTCTCATTTTCATCCTGCAATCTCCAGTAAGCAATAGCTCTTAAAGGTTTATATGAGTTAGTTTTTAAGCTTAGAAGTTCGAACATTTGTATTAAATTAAATTTGTAACATTGTGTTAGTTTTTAAGGTTAGAAGTTAGATTTGAGTGTTTGTTGAAGTGTTTAAAAAAATTGCACTCATTCCAAAGTGTTTTGGATTTTGGAGTTATACTAAATCCCAACAGAAATGCTTACCGGCTTTCAAATTCCTCTGGCTATCAATCCAAACTTTTGATGTTTCTGTTATGTGACACAACTGAAGGAAATTTCACTGTGAGTATCAATTTCTATGTTTCTGTAGCCAATTGATTTGGACCCAATCATAAGGAATTTGAAATAGAATTAATTTATGCCAGTCGTACATATACCAACATTGATACGTTTATGTTTGGTTTATATGGTTTCGCATATAGCTTTTCCTCACATTTGGATTTTTAGCATGGAAAACAATGTTACATTAATGGAATTTCATTCTACTTTATATTTGCAAATATACTTATGTAAGCAGGGTATAAAAGTTGACTTAAGTTTACAATGCATATGCAAGTTAAACAATTTTTTATTTGTTTTTTAGAAATTTTTGTAATTGACAATGTATGGGTAGCTCGTAGTCCACCTGGCTTTGCATTCATTGAATTTTAGCCTTGTAGGGCTGCAGTTGATGTTGTGCGTGCTTTGAATGGTATGATTTTGATATTGTATAAATTGGCATTGGATTTGGCAAGGTTCGTGTTTGTGAAACGTGATTGCTTATTGTGAATGTTATTTTGGTTTATTTATTTTCTTTAAATGAATTTGATTTTTTTTCCAAAATTTCAAGTTATTGGTTGTTTTGAATAATGGTATATTTTAAATTTAAAATGGTATGTTCTATTACATTCATTCAAAATACTATAAAGTAGCACATTGACTTAGATATATGCAAAAAGGCTGCCCTCTTGACATTGTTTCACCACAATATTAGATACGTAGGGATTCTATCTACTTGACAGACCTTGCTCTTCATCCATCATTGCTCGTTTCCTTGTTCCCAATATGTTTGTCCTTGTTCCCAATATGTTTGTCCTTGTTCCAACTAGAGATATTTACCTAGGTAATATTTGTTTGGCAAACATCTCACTTCTATGGATTATAAAGGAATGTTACATTTTGTGATTTTAGAAGTGAATTTCAATGGTACATATATGTTCTTACAACATGATGTAGATTGACATTATTTTATGTAGATTGAAAATTATGGTGTTCATTATAATTTGAATCTATTATGCATAAATCACTATCAAAGAATAGTCTCACATTTAGCTATCTCACAAAAATTGAGAACAATCTCATCTTTAGAAAAATTGAGCATATGTGTGTAGTTTGCTATCATGAGTAATTGGTTTAGCATTTTGGAAATTTTCACATTGTTATCACTTCCATATATGGTTTATGCTCTTGGTTCCAATTAATCAATTTGAAACTTTCACAAACTCTACACATTGCTTAAGGTTGCAAATTGGATTCTATAGGCCTAAATGACTTTATAAATGACAAAAGAACAACTTTTGAAAACAAGATATATCAATGTATGCATATTAGTTAACAATAAGAAATGGTGGAGTTGTGTGTCACTTTCAACTAAACATGTAAGTTATAAATATATTTTGAACATAGAAACATATAATTACTGCCTTTAGACCCAAGGGTTAGCTTAAGTGTTTGTGATCCTCATGAGATCTCTCCCCCCTAAAGTTTGGGAGGTCACGGGTTCAAATATTTTGATCCCTTTAGGTTGTTCTTTAGAAAAAAGAGATAATTATTGCTTTCATTTTAGTCAACAATTATTTAAAATTTACCTTCAATAATAATTGGTGGAAAATTATAAGTCTCATAATTGTAAAAACTTTCAATTTAGAAAAGCACCAAAAAAAAAAAATCATAAAGACACTTAGTCCTATAGTAGTGGACTTTGGGTGGATGAACACATTCTTTGAGATTAAATAACATGTTTGTAATCGATCAATCTTTCGTACTAAGATTCACTTTAACTTAAGCGAAGGCTATTCAAAGCAACGTACTAATTTATGTGATTAAGAAACCTTTTATATAAAGGACTCTCTCTAAGTACAATGGAAGTTTTGAATGCTACTATTACCTCTTGCCTATATTTTTTGTTACAATATGCAACATCTAAGCATATAATTTACCTCTAGGACATGAACAAGAGACACAAAGCAATGTGTAAGAAACATGAAACATAGATCACTTTATTATCTTCTTGTAACGTGTTGATACACTTGACACATTTATCTATATGTATCCTAACTTATACCCAACTTGCTATATGTTCATATTTACTATTGTTAGACCACTTTTTATCCTCCTTGTGGTATACATGGGTATATTGAGAAAGAGATACTTGGGAGCTAGGATTGGAGGTATCTACCAAGCTTGAGTATTTACTTTACTTGATTATATTACGTAGTCAAAGATTCATACTTCAATTGTGATTTTGGTTCCTTGTTTCGAGGTGCTACCTATTTCCCACTAGACAAATTGTTTTTTCTTCCATTGTACTCTTTTCCTCTCGGCATTCCTTTTGCCCCTCTTGGGGCAATTGCTAGTTAAGAGAAAGTATAGGCCTCACTTTCTAGCTGAGTTTTTCTCATACTATATTTTCCCATAGTACATTCAGTGCTCATTATATAGATGGTATATCATTTGCCTAGATTCTTTCATTTCCATTTTAATTTATTTCAATATAATCTGAAATTTAAAATAAAATATTGCATAATAAAAAATAGTAAAATATTTTGAAATTTGTTATGTTAATTGTTCTAATAAAATATCTACAATAGTTTAGAACAAAGAATTAGATCTTAACTAAACCTTTTCAAAATTTTGAATCCTTGTGCTCTAAGAATGTATAACAAAGAGGTTGATATGCTATCAAATGAAGCAACCAAACCAAGGAAAGTTAGGGCTAAATGGTATTGAGAGATGAAGGGGAGGGTTGAGTCCTCTAAAATTGATCTCCCCTTGTGTGTGACACATAACCAATCCTACATCAACTGAGACAAGGCATTCAACATTGTTTCATTGTCAAATACCTTGACCCTTAAACTTGTGTAGCTTGTCCCCTTGAGAATGTCACTTGCCACCAAGTTCCTTTGTGGGAAGAGAATGGGATCAAAGTGAATATGTATTTATGTTTTAAATTATATGTTAAGGTATGTTATGGAATAAAAAAATAATGCCTTGGAATTTTTGGTTATTAGTCTTTAAGAAATTTAAGCAATGTGATCAACATGCAAAACATATATTTTAGGATGGCATCTATTTTTAATAAAATCATATAAATACAATCATGGAAAGTGAATTTTTTTTATGATATATTATAAATTTTAGTTATTTATTTTAGAAAAAGATGATGTTCCTTGTAATGGGATGGAGTTTGTTAAGCCATATATATTGTGATACACATTTATACTATTACATTAGTATTGTCTTTATTGATTTCCTAGGATCTTAATTGTAATTGTATCGTTGTATATGATTTTAATTGTAATTCTACCCTTTGTCTCATATATATATATATACCATTGAGACCTAGTTTTAGAGATCATCTCATTTTGACTTCTACATTTGATACATTTTAAAATGAACTTTCCCTCTCAAAGAGGCTTCTTATTCATCTCTTTATTTCATTCTCAAGGTGTTGGGTTACTCTCTCTTTCTAATTTTATGTTATTTTGGGGAACTTTATGCATAGCATTTGGTATCATGACCATTTTTTATGTAAAAAAAACTAGGGATATTTTAGATAGTGAAATTTTGAGGTGCCACGCGAGACATAGAGAAGTACTTGTGGTAAATATTCCAGGTCATGTTTCATTATAAATTCATAGTTATAGTCTATTTAAGTTAGGGTTTTTTATTAGTAAAAATAGTCTCAAACAAGTGTTTTGGGTAAAATTATTATATCAAAATATTGCAAGGTCCAAATCAAGTACCATTAATTGAAAAGGAAATAAGACAAACAATATATTTTTTGGTATAAATTTCATAATCATGTATAAAAAAACGACACATGGAAGGTCGTACAAGTTCACTCTCATAAAAAGGACAAAAGGAACAAGTTTGGGGAAGGTTACCGTAACTTTTTCTTGGAACATAAAAGGTTGGTCAAACTTGTGGAATTCTAGATAAGACATACTAGGCTATTAAAAGAAAAAAATTCACAATCATGGAGGCCTTAATTTCAAATTTAATTAAAGTGAAATCTCAACTAGAAATGCAATCTAAAAACTAGGGTTTTTAAAGGTATGTTTGCTTGAAACTTGCGTAACTTTTGATAAAAATAACTATTCGGGGGATTTAAAAGCTGTAATAAAGAGAGAGAAAAAATAGGAGAAATATAGGTACATATTATTTTAGGCTCACGTGTCAAGGGATTTTGAAAAAAAATATACAATAATTAAACCTCTAGAGAGCTCAACCATGACTCCGGAAGAAAATGAAGAAATGTATAACCAACTATCCAATTTGGAGGACAAAGTTAAAGAATTGGGTGATAGGTTAGTCAAACATTTTCAATTGGTAAACAAAAAAATGATATAGAAGGTAATTTGAAACTAAATATGAAAAAGATGGAAATGATGGATCGAAAGATGGAAATGATGGATCAAAAGATGGAAAAGATGGCAAGTAAAGATGATCTCAAAATATGAAGGGGGCAATTTTGAATGAGATTAGACTCATCTTTGCCCCTAATTCTCCTCCTCAAGAATAAGATAAGGAGAAAAAAATGGTTGCATCCCAATCATATATTGAGAAAATTGAAAAACAATTGGAGAACAAGTTTTTTGAGTCCTCGACACTTGATCATTCATCACTCCACAATCCACATCATCATGGGTTCAACCCTAGACCAAGGAACTACTTCAACCCAAAGATTGATATGAGAAAGTTTGATGTTAATGATCCAATAACATGGATATTACAAATGGAGCAATTATTTGATCTACACCAAGCGTCAAGTTTACAAAAGGTAACTAACACATCATTGTATTTAAAACCCGATCAATTTGTGTGGTACCAATGGATTTGTGAATATAAAAGGGACTCTATTGTATATGTGTCTATGTTTATAGATGAATTGATTTCAAATTAAGGGGATATTAAGAACAAAACCTTATTTAGTTAATTGGTAAATCTCAGGTAAAGAGGTCCATTTACATAGCACATTAAGCAGTTACAAAAGTTGATTCTAATGGATACTTGGGTGGATCTCTTTATGGGAACTTTAAAGGAGAGAATTTAACATGAGGTGTATCTCTTTGAACCTCAATAATTAGAGAATGATTTTAGCTTGTCAAGGGAAGTTGAAGTAAATATATGACTACTAAAATGGATGCTACTAACACCTATAGAGAAGGAAATCGGTTTACAAGGTTGATGATTAACGAGTGGAGGAGAGAAGAGGAAGAATATCCAAAAATTAAATAGCCTCAAGTGGTAGAACTAGAAGGTACTACTCCAACCATGACTTTCCATGCATTGGCTGGAACCAGCACTCTTCAAACTCTCAAGATAGAAGGATTTATCAAAAAGAAAAAGGTAACAATGTTAAACGATTCGGCTAGTACCCATAACTTCATTAATTGCAAATCAGTCAAACTTCTCAAATGATTTATATATCTACGACCATATTTTCAAGTAATGGTTATAATTGGAGGTACCATAAATTTCTCAATGAAGTGCCATAGTATTAAGCTTACTATGGGGGAGTATTTCTTAAATATCCCAATTATTGCAATCCAAATGGGTGGTACTAATGTTGTATTAGGGGTCCAATGGTTACAATAATTGGGAATAGTGGCTCTTAATTTTTATGAACTTTTCATGAGATTCTCCTCAAAAGGCAAGGAAATTGAACTTAGAGGTATTCTAGAAAACCCTCTAAAGTGGTAACTTTTAACATAATGAAAAAATTGCTAAAAAGGGACACCATAATGTAATTGCACAGTTATGATCACTAGATGTTATAGCATTAAATTACTTAGTGATGCTAAAAAAAACCCTGCATTCCCCTCACACATCAAAATGTGAGATAAATCCTTCAAAAACTCATTTTTGGCTTGTATACATAGGTTGTCAATTAGCAACATGCATACATATCTCAAAATTTGAAAAAAATAAAATAAAAACATGTATAATTCCATGTGAGGTTAGGGTGGTTGAAATCCGTTCTAGTACACATAAGACTCAATTATCCCAAAATCAACTCCCTAGACCACCTATCTCAGAGCATAAAGACAAGTCTCAAATCGAAGGAAGGGAACAATATTCCAACAAAGCAAGTACATGCTAGAGGAATAGAATCAAGAGTTTGCCTCAGGGTTTTTACAACACCCTTTCCTTCAATTTCCCATATATGTTGAGTCCTATTTTCTCCCAATAATGAGTGGGAATAATCCTATTTGATCCCTTTATTCCTAGTTAGATGAAGATTGTGTAAGAATATATGTTAGTGGCCTAGGCACAAGGAATCCAGATTGGTGACGGAGACACCTTGTTGAACATTCAAGTATATATTGTTCCAGTAGTTGTCTCTTGATTAATATATGAGATCACTCTTCTTTCCATTCCCCC
The DNA here is from genome assembly GCA_027924585.1 of Larix kaempferi. Classification (NCBI taxonomy): domain Eukaryota; kingdom Viridiplantae; phylum Streptophyta; class Pinopsida; order Pinales; family Pinaceae; genus Larix; species Larix kaempferi. Next base: position 8,292,493 of record BSBM01000072.1, on the reverse strand, counting down.
AAAAGTTTCTACTTATGATATGATTTGTCTATGTATGATGTTTTGTGGATTGAATTGATATTGATCTATGCAAATCAATTTACTTAGTTTAGCCAAGAATTCAACTATTTTTTGTATTATTGTTTTCCAATAGTAAAAGGTATTTGAGAAGGGTCTTTGGTTGTCTTGTGTGCAACTACATAAGAGTTCCAAGACTGATCGAAGAAGAAGCCTTGGAGCTACCTACTTACGAAGTTTTCAACCATTAGAATCCAAGTGAGTGCATCTTTCTATTTTTTTAAATTCAAGATTGGTTGACTAAGTAGGAACTTAGAGTAGGATATTCTCTTGATCTATTAATAGCCTTAACCCTAACTATTAGGTGATTTTTTTTCCTGCAACACTAGATGTTCAAGCATCTATACCCTCTATTCCCATGGATCTACAAAGGATTATTGAAAATAATTCCAATGTATTTGGGGAGGTGCCTGAAGGTATTCCACTTTCTTAATATCGTCACCATGTTATTCACTTGCAATCAGGGAGTGTACCACCTAACATCAGACCTTACAAGTACCCATATCCACAGAAGGGTGAGATTGAAAACATATTTCAAGAAATTTTAAATGATATCATCATTCAACAGGCTGCCCAAAGTGATTTCTAAGCACCAGTTGTGATAGTTTGTAAAAAGGAAGGTTCATGGCATATGTGTCCATATTATAGAGAGCTTAACAAGATGATCATTCTAGATAAGTTCCTACCATTGATGAATTATTAGATGAATCACATGGAGAAATTTTCTTTACCAAGTTGGATCTACATTCTGGATATGATCAAATCAGAATTATGCAAGAAGATATTCTAAAAATAACCTTTAGAACACATGAAGTTCATTGTGAATTTTTGGTGATGCCATTTGAACTTACCAATCCACCCTTCACATTTCAAATCTTGATGAATTATATTTTTAAACCCTTCCTCAAAAAATTTGTTTAAGTATTTTTTGATGATATACTAGTATATATAAAATCTTGGGAATAGCATGTACAACATGCTGACATGGTCTTAAAACTATTGGAGAATAAACAACTATATGCCAAGCCTTCTAAGTGTACCTTTGGGGATCAAGAAGTGGAATATCTAGGTCATATTGTATCTAACGAAGGTGTCAGAGTGGAACCTAACAAAATTAAAGCTGTGATGAAATGGCCAATTCCCAAAACCTTGAAGAATATTGGAGGATTCCTAGGATTGAAGATATATTACAATAAGTTCGTCAAGAATTGTGGTCAAATAGAAGTACCTCTAATAATTTTATTGAAAAAGGAGGAATTTCCATGGACTCGAGAAGCAACCAAAGCTTTTCAAAAACTTAAAGAGGCTATGTATATAGCTCTTGTATTAGTCATGCCTAACTTCACAAAAACTTTTATTGTGGAATGTGATGCCTTAGGGCATGGAATTGTTGCAATTTTAGCACAAGAAGGAAGACCCCTTGCATTTGAAAGTTTACAAATTAAAGGGGAAAACTTACTCAAACCAATATATGAAAAATAAATGTTGGGCATATTGCATTCAATTAAGAAAGGGTGCCTTTACCTAATAGGAAGACACTTCAAGGTAAGAATAGATCATTATATCCTTAAGTACTTCTTGGAACAAAGATTATCTTTTGAATAGCAACAAAAATGGGCTACAAAGATGCTAGGTTATGAATTTGAAATTATCTACAAAAAAAAAATGTGGTGGCAGATGCACTTTCAAGGAAAGGCGAAGACACAGAGGACTTACTTTGTGCTATTTCTATTTGTGAAGCACCTGCAACAATTAATTAATAAGAATATGAGAAATAGCAGAAATGACAGAACTCAGAATCACTTTTATATTGATCACAAGCCACTTCGAGGGGGCAACCTCCTATGAGCAAGCTCAATACAAATAACTTCACGGTGCCTTCATAGGTCTCAACACACACTTATATACTAAGTCTAGGCGCCAGTACTATCGGTCAAAACCATGGGCCACTACAAACTATGGATCAACAACACTACGGGCGACTTACAAAGCATATGCGCCAACAACAATAACACAAACTATTGATCAACAAATACTACGGGATGACTTACAAAGCATATGCGTCCAACAACAATATACTAACAAAGTAAAGACATGGGTTCCTAACACTATTCCACTCTCTAATTGGGTGGAAGAAGAAAGGGATAGAATGGAAGTATGATAAGAAGGCATGCAATATAATTAAACAACTACGAGAGGAACCTAGTGTATTAGATAATTTTTTGTGGAATAATTATTCACTGTAGTGCTAGGATCGTCTATATTCATGTAATAATTCCCAACTCAAACAAAAGGTCCCTTTGAAATTGTACACTTATCCTATAGGACATTTAGGGTTCTTGAAACCATACAATGGGATCAAGACGGATTCTTTTTGGGAAGGCCTTAAAATTGATGTCCAAAATTTTGTCGTGGAATGTTTACTTTGCCAACAATAAGGAGAGGCACTCAAGGCACCAGGTCTTCTATAGCCATTGGCCATATTGAGTCAGCAATGGGAAGAAGTCTCAATAGATTTTATCACATGTATACCAGAGTATGAAGGAAATAATGTCATCATGGTAGTAATGGATCAAATCACAAAGTATGCTCATGTGTATTATCTTTCTCATCCTTTGAAAGAAAGTACACTAGTTGCAACATTAATGGAAACAATTTAGAAGCTACGTGGAATCCCGACTAAGATTATTGTAAGTCATAGAGATCCAATTTTCACTCATAATTTTTGGAAGGAAATATTTCTTGTTTGGGAACTCAGTTGGTTCACGTCTCCTCTTACCATCCTTAAGTCGATGGGAAAACTAAAATTGTGAATAAACACCTAGAAGTAGGGAAAATATTAAGGATCCATAGAAGTGTAGAAACTTTGGAGAACCTTACTATGGCAATATTTTTCTAAAAATATTCAAATTTATAAGGATTTTATATAGTTTCTAGACAATTTTGGCTATGTTTAGAGTAAAATATTTGTATTCCATGGAATTTGGGCAAATCATTTTACCAAAAAATCGAGATTGGTAATTTTTTTTTGGGAAAAGAACATCCAAAATTAGCTCATGTGCTCAATTTCACCCCTAAAATTTTCCCTAGGGTATCTTCGTTTCTTTGCATTTGATAAACAAACATAATGGATCAAATGGTTTCCGTTGGCAGAATGGTCATGGTACAACACATCTAATCATACTTCATACAAAAATTTACCATTTATGGCACTTTATGGCTATCATCCTCCATCCATCACATAATCCTCGAAAGAGGAAGTTAATGTTCAAGCAATGGAGGATCACATAGAGGACCAACAAGAGATTCTCGAACTATTCAAAGAAAAATTGGCACTAGTAGAATTTGGGAAAATAAATGACTAGGTGCTTAAAAACGTTAGTCACGACAGTGTTTTTAAGCTAAATATTTCTAAATTTGAGCAAACAACTAAAAATGACTAAATTAGACAACTAATTTAGTCAGAGGATAAAAAAGCCACTAAATAATAAGTAACACAACTAAAAATGACTACAAAAATGAATAATTTAGTTTAGGGATAAAAAAATACAAGTAGATAACAACTACAACTAGATTAATATGAATCAGTCCAAACATGGAGAAAGCTAATCATGGAGCATATTATTCCCTATGTTTCTCGCAATTTTTGTTTTATAATTTCAATAGAATTTTTTACGGATAATTTATTGAAATTGTTAGTTTTAATCATTGTAATTGCATTAGAGATCAATCAGTCCAATATTTAATGAAAATGGAAATTTGCAATTTTGACAATGAAATTTTACAATTTCGTAAATTTTAACACTACAGAAGGATTTAGAGACCCCTTAAAAAGGAGTCTATGAATCCATTTGTAATATTAAATTTTACGAAATTAAGACAAACACAACTAAAAATGACTAAAGAAATGAATTTAATTAATTACTAGAAATGTGTTGGAATTTACTTAATTTTATTCACTATAATATAATGAAATATAGTGCCTTTAAATTTAATGTATATATTATTATCCATTAATGTATTGTAAATATAATTATATACTAACACAACTAATTCACCTTTACACTTCATTTACTTTAATTTGCATTTCATTTAAGCCAAACTTTCAAATTTTGAACTTTTAATCATCCTATTTATAAAAATTAGTCTAAATATATAAATCAAAAAATCATTTTGTGACAAAACTCTGACCTTAAATTGGAGTAAACCCTCAAGATACATTCCTGCCTATTTATTTTTCTCTTTGCTTTCGTGCAAGGCCTTAGGAGGAACAGGAGGGCCGTGGGTTCTACATCAACAATAGCAGTAACAATGTTGAGCTCATGTGTTTTGAAATATGCCTCTAGTATATTTATATTTTCTTGCTTTCTCTTCTGAAAATTGTTAACCTTTGTGTGTCACAAGGTATTGAAGAAGACCAAGCATACCACTCCCAAGAGTGAGGATATTTACCTCAATCTCCTCATCAAAGTATTTTTCTTCAATATGGTTAGAATCCATGTTTTCAAGGGTTTCATGGGGTCAAAAAAGTCCCATGAAAAACCTTTTTCTTCTTCTTTCCTTGCATCATTGCCATTACTCGGGCCATCTTCTTCTTCTACGCAGAGTTCCACCATTGGAATGAGAGACCCATAATACTATGATTCCCATCAATGCAGGAAGCTCAAATTCCCCCAAGAAGAATGAGGAGAAAATGAAACATTGGAATTGAATGCATGATGGACAGGGAGAAAATGAAACATTGGAATTGAATGCATGATGGACAAGGAGAAAATTAAACATTGGAATTGAATGCATGATGGACAAGGAGTATGATGTGGTGCTAGTGCCCTCTGCTAGGGAATGCATTTCAGGCTCAAATTCTGATGACTCCAATTTGGCCATTGGATGGTTTGAACCCCGTGCACCTGATTTCTACAGTGAAAATTAGTCAGAGAATAACTTTGTAGTTTTGGTGTGTTGCTATGGTGTGCCTCATCCTTAAGAGACTATAGATTCCATAAGGGATTATTAGCCCTACTAGTGCAAAGAGTCCCAAGACCCATTTATTTGATGTCATTCTCTCTAATCTCTCAAATGGCTCATATGCCACAAGTTAGTATGTTTCTTATCAAGTTTTATCTCATAATATGTAAAATAAATTATTAGTATAGTGTAGATAATCTATGGATCCTTTTTGGATTTCTTTATATCTTTTGCTTCGGACTCTAGATGCATATGTTGCATTTCCACCTTGTTATAGCATATGAAAATTTTCATGCTTAACAAGGCACTACAGGCACTTCTTGTAAATGCAAAGAATATATATTTATTTTGCAGCCATTATGGCCCACGATGGGCTAACATGTACTAGGGAGAATTGGACCTAGCGGGGGGATATCATCACACTCGATTTACCAACCGGACAAGTCTCCAATGACAATAGATATATATATTTGGAAACTTGAATGCCATGACACACCCTACCCTGGGGAATATCATCACCCTCACTTTACCAGCTAGACAAGCCCTGTGTAATATTAGTATCCGGATATTCTCATGTTGTGATCGTGTACAAATCACAATAAGACTATTCAAGTGAAGAGTCAACCAATAGAAAATAACTCCATTTGGAAAGAATAAATAATATTGAATATATATTGATGAGATATGATTACATTACAATTTGATGGACCATTTAAATATGGTCTTATGTGTCTTTTCAATGGAAAGGTACGTCTCTACCTATTCAATTAATTACATATCAATTTTATTTAATATTTGTTTGATTACTTTTCTTTTATTATTTAATTATTTATTTATTGATATGTTTATATATTATTTTATTTGTTACATGGCCTTCCTCTTCATAATGCTTTGTCCTCAAAGCATTAGTGATGAAGGTCCCATTTTTTTTTGTATATACCTTATAAAATTTGTTTATAATTTTAATATACTAAGTAAAACCATGTGCAATTTCATAAAACCATGTGTGATTTCATAAAACCATGTGCAGTTTCATGAATGTTCTCTTTTTCTTATTTGAAACAGAAATAATTACTTCTTCTCTCTTTTTTTTTATTTCCCTTTTTGCATTCTTGACTTATGGTTGTCTTTGAATTTCGCAGCAGAATAATATATTTTTGATTAACTTGATTATTTTGCAACGGAATAATATATATTTTTTATTAACTTGATTTGCTTCAAATTTGCGAGTGAATCTTCTTTGGGCCAAAAGTAGGTCCTAGATTTTTGGGAAACGAAAAAAATGATGGCCAAAAGCCAATGTGGATCAAAGATCCTTAATCAGAGAAGCTCTTAAAATGGTTTGTGGCCAAAAGCCGGAATCAAACCCAAGAAGGGGCCTTGATATCAATGTAATATCTATATCCGGATATTCTCATGTTGTGATTGTGTATGAATCGTAATAAGACTATTCAAATGAATAGTCAACCAATAGAAAATAACTCCATTTGGAAAAAATAAATAATATTGAATATATATTGATGAGAGATGATTACATTACAATTTGATAGACCATTTAAATATGGTCTTATGTGACTTTTTAATGGAAAGGTACGTCTCTATCTATTAAATTAATTACATATCAAATTTATTTAATATTTATTTAATTACTTTTCTTTTATTATTTAATTATTTCTTTATTGATATGTTTATATATTATTTTATTTGTTACACACTGTATATTTTTTATAACTTGAACATGATCACATGAACATGATCACATGATTTGTTTTATCATTTTATAATATTTCATTTTTTGTGGGTAGTGTATGTCTTATCCGCTATATTTTTGAACTCGTTTTTGTATTTGATGCCCCATCTGGTGTTGCTCGTGGTTGAGATGGAATATAAGTGCGTCGATAATGGGGAAATTTATGTTTTTCTTATTCTGTGGATTATTTGTTTATTTTGCAACTTCTTTATGGTTTGGATTGAGGCATAGTTGTAGTGTGGAGATAGCATATGGTGGTTGCTCGAGTTGTGCTTCTCATTACTTGGCAAAGATATAGAAATTGTTCTTTAGATACATGAATTGTAGACGACTTCAAAGTTGATTGTTTAATTGCAGGGAAAACGAAGCTTGTGAAAATGTTAGACTCTAGGATTATGTTGCTTCCACCGAACTCCATTAACAGAGAACCTATTGGAAAATGTTTCCATTTTCTAGCTTGCATTGTAGTCCTTTAATGGAGTTGATTGGGTTTGGGATTGGGATTGGGATTGGGAATGGGATTGGTAGAAACTATTTTGATATCTGAAACGTGTGTTTTTTCAACTGGAGCTTTTTGACTGTAACAATCTTATTGTAAAATTAATTTACAATTTGTTTCATCTCTTCTTTTGGATTTTTTAATTAAAAAAAAATTGTCTTGTGCTATTGAAGCTAAGTTAACATTGGTATTCAATAATCCATGATTATCGATTCTCACCATTGTCCAATCAACTCTTTGTATGCCCATATCGCTTTAATTGTGGCTAGTTAGAAAACAAAATGAAAGCACATACTTAAATCCATCCATTAGCAACTGAGAGATCAAAGTCTATTATTCAATTTGGAGCGGTTGGTTTTCTTATAAGTTTAAATTCATTTTATTTGGAACTGGGAGTAATGAAATTGATTCTCAATGTTGGAGTGAGTGGCTAATGGTTGTGAACAACGTCTCCAAGTTTTGCTTATATTGTGCACTTGCATGAACCATTGTAGATTCATGAGCGAGGACGTGCTGATAAAAAAATTGGAGGCTTTCTCTAATCTATATTTGCTTATTATGGTAATCCCTTAGTTGAGGAATACAATGTGTAAATTTTTTTAAATTCCGCAACAAAAACATCATTTAAAAGGGATAACTTCTAACCTTTTATTACTCTTTTCCTTATTTCTAATATGTGATTTGTCTTCCACCCTCTCTTTTTTTAGGGTATGAAACCACACTAGTCCGCTTACTTATGCTGGAAAATATTATATATTTCTAACCTGAGAGATGCAGTTTTAGGAATTTGAATCCTTTTGTTTTCTGATATGGAATCACAATGTTGAATACTTCCATGGAGCTGCAACAGATTAACTATCCCATGTTTTTAACATGCCCTACCATTTGTGTGATAAACTCTCCTTCTAATTTAAAATTGTGTCGAGATATCAAAGGGTCAGTTGTCACCTTATCCCTAAATGCTATCGACAGACAAGATTCCAACAACAAATGCCTTCACAAACGTTAAATTTTTTACAAGGGAACCATATGTTTCATTTGTTGATGGGTCCATATATTCTTTGCTAAGGAGCATCAGTACTAGCTTTGACTTGGTTCTTCTAAATTTTGGTGCAATGCATTGTAAACACCCAACCTCGCTCAAACAAATGTAGCTCAAAACTATAGATTTTGATAGAGATATCACATATGATGACATGCTTAGTTTGTGCTTTTAAAAAAACGTTGGGTACTACCACATACATCATGAAAAATTTAAGTATCCAAGATGATGAAAATAAACAAAACAAAGCATGAAAGAAATCATTCAAAACAAAGTACCCAATCATGAATCTGTGTACTTTCTATAAACAAAATTACAAGAAAATTCACAACATCAATCAAAATGGAAGAATGCATATGGACATTAGAGATACATAATTGTACATTCAACCAAATTGTAAATAAGTGCAAGTTGAGTTAAGCCTTCTGGTGGAATCAATATATATTCATTGTCGAATGAACCAAGGTCGGATCCAAATGATTGAATTGCTGCAAAAAATGGAAGAATGGGATTTCTTTCAATTATACAAATTCAACAAAATCAAGAAATTCCACCATGAAAGTACAGAGTCCCTAGTTTAAATCTCCATCATCTATAATATCTTTGGACTTTCTGGCTATCAAAGATCACACTACATATTTTTTGTTTAGTGTAATAATAGAGGGCTCTTTATATTCTTTTTCTTTCCGGTAACCTATAAAAAACCTAAGTACTACCTTTCTTATAAATAGTGTGTTTGCAAATCACCTAGCTGCATCTAGTGTTTTCCAGTACCAGTTCAAGAGCCTACTATTTGCAGGCAGTAATGCCATAACACATGTTAACTTTAACCTCCTCTAAAGGCCAGACCATAAAAGGTTTTATTATACAACCTACTCAGAATGGAGAGTATATAAAAGGTTCTATCCGACTTTTGGTACCAAGCAGAAAGGCATTTCATAAGATGGAACATAAGGAACAGTACACAGCAATAAATTAAGTTTGTATTGCTCCTAGAACAAAATCATAACCTACTCTATCCTTTCACTTCACCTGAAATATTGTTGAGGAGGAAATCTACAGTGTAGTCAATAGAAAAGTATCTGGATATATTATTTCCATTGGCAACATAATTATTTTCCTATTTAGGGATAACTGTGTAAATGGTTGTATTGTTTTCCAGTCTTAAATTTGATCAGCATATACACCCTGCGTCTTTTGATAATTTCAAGTCACAAAACATTACAACATCATTCAAGCTATTCTTAAGTGTCGCGTAATAAGAAGGTTAGGTTTGGTCAGGAAAAACCCATGACATGCCACCATGAACTATGACCAGATGTGCTTTACCTACACAAATAGATGCCAAAAATGAAAATCAGTCATAATCTTAGATTAGTTCTTCACAACATCAGGAATGTCAAACAAGTGTCATCGTCAAGAGCAACACTAGAATTGCAGTGTAACAACCTTCCTAAAGGACCTAATTGAATTTTGTACAATAAAATCGCTAGATTCCCAACTAGTTATCTCACAAAAATAATAGTAAGGCACATGAAAACAAGATGAATAAAAAGAAGACTGGACTCACAGGTGATTCAAGCTAAATCTCTCAGGTGTGACTTATAAACATTGAAAAATGAAGCATGTTTTAGCCTTTAGGCATCACATACATTGAGTATAGATTGAGCTTGAAAAATTAATTAGGTGCCATATCTAGACATTATTTGTGCCTTATTTCTAATCAATGATTTGTATTCCACCCTCTCTTCTCTAAGGGTATGAAACCACACTAATCCACTTACTTATGCTGGAAAATATTATATATTTCTAACTTGAGAGATGGAGTTCAAGAATTTGCGTCCTTTTGTTTCTAATACGGAATCACAATGTTGAATACTTCCATGGAGATGCATTAAGAGACTGACTATCCCATGTTTTTAACATGCCCTTTCATTTGTGTGTTGATATCTCTTCTATTTAAAATTATGTTGAGATATCAAAGGGTCAGTTGTCACCTTATCCCTACATGTTATCGATAGTCAAGTTTTCTATGTTATGTATATTGGAAGATTGCATTCTGAATTATTTTTTGTTTTTCATCAAACTGACATATATTCATAGGGCATTTGCTTTTAAGCCCCAAATAGTAACTTCGAGGTTAAATCTATATTAAGAAGCCTGGCATTCTGTTGTAATTTTATTTATGTGGTCATGTATATCTTGGAATTGGTGGACTGGAAATGATTAACTGCATTTGTGTTCATCTGGATCTTGTGATTAATGCAACTCCTCCACATTGGAGTACAGAAATAGAACAAGAAGTTCCATTTAAATCAATATTTTTCTTTGAAATATTGATTGATATCCAATGCTTTAGCATGGGAATGACATTTTATTTTTTTGTGCATGCCTAGCTTGCAGAAGAGGATGAAGCATATCTATCAAAGCGGAAAAGAATTGATGATGTGATTGATAAGAAGAGTAGAATGAAAATGGACAGTTTGAATGACAACAATGATGATGCTCCTCTTCTTTTCACACAATCCAATGTGAATATCAAGCCAAAGCTATTAAACTCTTTCCAAAATAACTCATATGTTAAATCTCAAAGGGTTGTCTCAAATACTTTTGTTTCAAGAGGTGCAGTGTAGGCAAAGTCACCACCTGTAGGGAAAAAGCCTACCATACAATAAAAAAACCTTCTAGTGGCAAGGCCAAAAACTTCTTATCCTTCTAAATCCATCTTGGTCAACATGAGTGCTTCTACTTCAAGATCATCCCAGTCCAAGCGAGTTTTTGTTTGTGCAGGTAGAGCTCCTAGTTCAAAACAAAGATATAGAAAGAGGGATCCAGATGGTGATGAATCTAGGCCACTAAAGAATTTGCTTTTTGGAGTATATGGTGATTCTAATGATTCTAAAGATGTCAATCCATTAAGTCGCAAGGTGTCTTTATTTCCAAGAGGAGCTAGAGAAAACATTTGGCCAAAGATTTCAAATAAAAGGTGCAATTCAATGCCTACCCACTAGTACAAAATGAGAGATAAGTGACCAAAAAAACAACCAAAATCCACATATAAATGACCACTTTTGAGTTGATGACCACTGGTAGCAAATTAGTGGCCATATATCACGCGACCAAAAATGTGGTCATATTTAGCTTGGTCATTTATAGCTTATCTTGTGGTCATATATTTGGTCGTATATTTTGTCATTAATTTGGTAATATATTTGGTCGTTAATGGTCATGTGATAAATGACCGTTAATTCGCTACCAACGATCACCAACTCAAATGTGGTCATTTATATGCATCTTTTGGTCATTTTTTTGGTCACTTATCTCTTATGTTGTACTGGTGGTCTTTATATGCAAATTTTGGTAATTTTTTAGTCATTTATCTCTTTTTAGTGGTTTCGAAATATATATAGGGAACGAAGGAATCGAACCACCAACCTCCTGCGTATAAAGCAGGTGCTCTACCATTGAGCTAGCACCCTTAAATAGAATTCTTTATGGATTGATATGAGAATAAAATTCCCAACAGTTAACACCATCTTGCCAAATTTGAAAAATAAAAAGTGTTGAACTCAACTACTGCAACAGACTAAGGACTATTGTTTTTGGCCATTCTTCCATTTCATTTTTTGTATGAGATCGCCACAGTACAGTCATTTTTACTTCAATGGAAGTTGACACATTTAGTTATTATACAATATACAAACTGCCATCTTTGAATAACAAAGACTCTTCAGCCATAAGCCAAGTTCTGCAATTTATTTCAGCATAATTTTCAGTGCTATTATATGTTGATATATCTAATATACCCATACTAAGCCCTTTTTCATCTAAGAAATAACTGGACCAAACAATCTCAGTGATCTCTAATTTCTAGTGACTAAAAAATGATAAGATAGGAACAATTTCCAGTGACACTCTAGCCCTTGTGACAGAATATCCACAATCAACAAGACAATTGTCAAACTGCAAATATATTGAGATACAAAAACATACAACCATCCAAATGAATTGTAGAATTTTCTTTGATCATTGAACCATGACCGAAAGCAACAATATCAGAATCAATTATGATTAAATTGGTCAATATTTCTGTAGTCCACATTTAACATCAACAGTCCAAGATGAGTGATGTCTGGCAACAAAATATCACAATTTAAGTATGGATTTCATTTAGCTATCTTGGGATGGCCATACAACAAAATTAAAGACCAAGACTAACAAATTCCAATTTCAATATTCAGAACATCCAATATAATTACATAACAAAAATGTAATCTGAAAAGTGCTTATATTTATTCTCATCTCAGTTGCATATGAAAAAATTTGCTGGCAGTGGCCAAATTGATCTAAGACCTTGTTCAATACAAAAGACATGTTGGTCTAAATTGAAGAGGATAACATTGTATCCTCTACTTTGTATTTCAATAACATGTAAAATAAGTTAAAACAGAAAACCAGGAAAACCAAAGTACTGACTAACAATCATCTAAAATCCAACTTGTGTATATAGTCTTAGACCAGTATGTAGTTACTGTCCAACAGATGAAATTCCTTTTTCAATGCTTGCTAGTAATTCCTTCTTCAACTTCTCTAACCCAGATCTGCCAAGACAAACACATCCCAAAAATTAGATTCTTTTCCAAATTGAATGTTGAAAATAGATTTAGATGTACCAATGCCTGCATATAAAATCATTTTCAGTCGGTATTCACTGACCTTTCATATGCACTCAATGGTCCTAGAGGGAAAACTTCTTCAACACTAGCACGACCCAGTCTTACTTTTGAAGCAAAAAATGGTAGTTGAGTTACCTGTTATCATCAGCATTGCAATTTATATAAATGTCAATAATCATCAAACATGAAATAGCATTAAGAGCCAAATATTTTGAAGCAAATCTTTATTATCTCCATGATTATTATATACCTCTAATGCAACAAAAGCACACTGTACAACACCAGCATCACCTCGCAAACCATGGAGACAAGCATCGACAAATTTAGCTGCTGCAAATGCCTGGATTCAACATATAGATTGCCTCTGAGAACTGAGAAGAATCACAGAGCAGAAATTATGAAAAATCAATCAAAAAACAATGATTGTAAATATAGTTCAGAAAATCCCACCATTGACAAATTCATCGATCCTGTTCCAGCTTTGGCCTGGGTTCAACATTAAGCAATATGAATTAGAGAAAACAGCAGAAGGCGAAACATATATACATCGATTTCTCAGTAGATATTCACCATCAATTTTGGCAGACGGAGAATAAGTAATTGAAATATTACAAGACGATAGGAACTCTAGAAGTCCTTCTACTTTATACAAATTAATAGACAAATGGTAAATGCTTACCTCAACAACCTCTGTGCCCCCATTTTGAATGCGGTTCGTTAAGTATTCAACCTCTTCTTTGGTAAAAGAAAATGATGGGTTGACCTGTATGCAGATATTAGATGTTAGTTTCAGTTTTAAAAATTGACCTTATAACATACCAGTGAAAGCCTTAAAATGAAGGATTACAACAAAAAATGAGGGGATGATTAAATCAGGTCAGTTGATGGACATAAAAGAAGAGAAGATTCATTTCTCCACATCTGTGGGCAAGGAATTTAGTGAATAAAACCCAAATCAGTTAGAAGATGGGGAAAAGGATATCAGATACTTATATATTAATTAATATTATATAAAGTTAAAGTTACTTTATAAAGTTATATAACAGCTCAAATCATTTAAACAATAACTTTTACTTTATAGGTTTAATCACTTCAGCCTGAAATGTGGGCCATTTCAGGCGAAAAAATGTCAGAAATGTGTGTCTATGTTTAAGGGATGTGTTTCCAAATCCTAAAAACTCTAAATCTTTCAAGACGTTTCTGACCATTTTGAAACGTGTTTCTGATTTCCATGTAGGCAAGATAGGCAGTGACATTAAGATGAAAAAGTTCGGTTCTGTTGGTGCCTGTGGCAATTTCTCTTTTAAAAGAAAAGGGACACTTCACATTCCCAAAACAGTTGCCCAATTCTCTTATGGAACTGGACTTACTATAATATAATTTTGTGCTCACTATTATTGTCATCTCTATTTTCAGACAGAAAAGTATGGGCCAAAGATAGATAGTGAACAACCAAAAATACAAAAGAGGAGCAAATTTTCTTACGAAGCAAATCCAGTGTGAAGCATCTGATTGAAATATGTTAATTGGATAACCAAATCTCTTTTTTCTTAAGAGAGGCTGTGGCAAGAGCTCACCCTTTCTTCAAAAATACTGAATGTGTTATTATAGTAGAATGCTTCAATTGATGACCAAACAATACATTGTACAATTAGATTCAAAATGCAATCCAAGCAACATCAACCATATAGGTTACTAATCATTATGAATTAACAAACCAGATAAACATCCAACCTTCTAATGAACTTCATTAAATTAAAAGAAGCATGCTGCATGGTGGGCCTGGGTTCGAAGGAATGGAAACTGGTTACTCAGGCAGGTGAGGAATGGGCTCCACTCCCCTAGGAAAACAAGAGAGAAGAAAAAGAACCCTCCTACCAATGAAGGTAAAAAGAGAAATTTCTCAGGCTAAAACTATACAGGAACCAGTCCCAGCTATAAGCTGGAACAGTGTCAGTCTACTGGATGTGATTTCACAGAAGCAAAACTAGGCATTGAGACTCGGCAACCACAGAAATCGGATGAAGAGGACAAGGAAAAAGGGGGTTGTTATCCCCCAACTTCCATGAAAAGGAAAAGAAATGACCCTGCTACCCTTTCTTTCGAAAAGGTTTTGGTAGCAAAACAGTTGACAGGAGTGGATTTTGTGGTGAACGCATAGGCCAAAGATTACTAATGACCAGCATTTATGCCCCAAACAATTGGTACCAACATTTATGCCCCAAACAATTGGTCTGTGAAAACATCCTGCTAGGAAAAAAGTTAAGGATTCAGCCAATCATATGCCCTGACTCAGACTGCTAAAGAAAACAAAAGAAGTGTTTTACATCAGGTAAAACCCTAGCCAGGAGATTGTAGAGGAACTGATCTGTTACTGGAAGTTGATAGATATAAAGGCATAGCAAAGGAAATCACACCTGGACAAACAAAATATTAGGTAGTTCACTTCATTGCTGACCAATTAGATAGATTCCTGGTGCAAGACTCTTTCAGGCTCTCCTCGGGAACTACTCCCAATATTGTTTAAGATCACATCCCCATAACCTTATCTGTTTCAGATTATAACCCTGCTTAGTTCAAGCAAGATGGTTTTGAGTATCTGTCAAAGAAATCCCGAGCCATCTACACAAGGGGCTCAATCTCATACATATGGGAACAAAAAATAAAGCACCTAAAGATGTAAATTAAAAGTTGGGATAAAATCCAGGCACAAGATCCTTCCACAGCACAAAAAAAGTCCTATTCTTTATCTGATGAGTCCCTTCAGTGGATCTGCAACATTCCTTAGGCTCTATTACCTTTTTTGACCAACTCACCTTTGTCTTTCTTAACGAGGATATAAGAGGAAGGACAGAGTGAATCAAAGCACCAAGAAGAAAGAGAGATCACCACTCCATTCTTTTGGCACAAAAAATAGTAAGAAGAATTCTAATTTCTGGAGGCTCAAATTTAGAAGAATTCATTACTAAGCTAGCACTGGAAGAACCATCAACCACATTTAAGGAAATTTCCCTCACTAGTAGGACCGATCTGCTGTTGTGGTCTTGTTAGAGTCTTGCTGAGCAAAATGGACATCTCAGATGGATTATTGAAGGCATATGGACATCTCAGCAAATCTGATTAATATGGCCAGTGCATGTATAGCTTTGCCTCTGAAAAACAAGGAGGCTATATTTGAACACACTAACCAGTGAATAATAATTAATATCCCAAGCTACAGACCTCTCGCTCCAGACAAGAGGAAACTAGCAGGAGGGCAAATTGTTTGAGAAATGGAAACCTAAAGATAGGCTCTTGTAAAAGCCTCTTCAAGGCTTAGGGAGGAAGAAGATGAGCTAGTTTGGACAGCAAAAAATGCTGGAGGATAGTACACAACCAAGATGGGAAACCCAATGGCTTTTGTCCCTCGACCAGGTGAAGATAGAATATGGTGGTGGGAGAGTGTATGGATAATCAAAGCCCCACCAAAAACCTAAGCTTTTTATGCGGTATAGCCAACAAAGTTTTGACATGGCAAATCTTCAGCAAATATGCTGGCAAGGACCTAGTATCTATATGCTATGCAAGAACAATAGAGGGAAAACAACATCTTTTCCTGGATTGTCATTTTTCAAAAGCTGTGTGGATGCAGTTAAGACAAGCCCTGAAAATATGGAGGGAGGATAAGGAAATGGCAGAGCATCCGACACTTCCAGCAGTAGTGCTCTTTACTGTATGGTCAGCTTAAAACAAAACTATTTTTCCTAAATGAGCATTCCAGACACTACCCTTCAAGCTCTATACAGGATCACGTATATTTATATGGACTTCCAAGAGTAAACATCAAAAGAAAGACGAGACAGGTATGGGAAATAAAACTTGACAGATATTTTCCATGGGGCTACTTTATGGAGCATCCAAGGAAAAGATTGGACCCTGGTGCAAGGGGTGTATTCTACCTTTCCGAGGGGAATAAGTTTAGCTTGAAGGTCTTGGTCAGGTAGACTATGTCATGCAAAGAAGCCCAATCCAGGATCATAATACAACAATAGATATATGCTTTGCAATGAGTCGTCCATAACTGGAATTGAACATCAGCTAGCAATTTTTGGGGTCTTGGTCAGGGCACCAATATATGGGCAGAGATTAGGGCTGTCTACATTCTACTGAAAAGGCAGGTGGAGTATCTCAAAATCTTTGGGGAATCAAAGCTAGTAGTAAAGTGGATGAGTAGCGGATTCAAAAACCAGAATCTACTACTACATGATGCATCATGCAACAAGGATGGAAAATGAGATGAAAATAAACTTTTCCAGGTTATCCTTCCCACATATCTTCAGCGAAAACAATACAAGCTGACAGCCTCGCCAAGAGAGTAGTGGAGTCTCAAAATGGGATGTTGAAGTTAACTGAAGTTGTAGAAGATGAGGTGTCCATTCTCCCTCCAAAACAGATCCTCAATTGGGTCAATTATGTGCTCTATCCGAGGATGGGATACTACGTGCTTGAGTCTATGATGGTTACACGCTACTAGGCCATCTTTCTTTTGTTGCTTTAGAGCTTTATTCTTTAATCCAAAAGGGGTAAATGCCTTGACAGTAACCAGATTTTGATGGTTGTTCTATAGTTGTTTCATTCCCCAAGCATGCCTTTTGCAAGTAACAACTGTTTCTACTTGAAATAAAAAGAGATTCACCTTTTTTTCTGTGAAAAGAAAAAATGAACAAAGATGCTGCTAACAGAAAGCAATGGAAAGCTTCTTCTGCAAGATACTGGCACCAACTATGGCTCATTCATTCATTTCCTAAATAGTAGTAAACTCTTCATATTGGAAGAAAAATTAGGTTGAATGTCCAAGGAAAAGATCCAAGGTCAACCAAAACAAAACAAAAAAAGCCAAGATGTAAAGACTTAGCCTTTTTAAAGTTTAGAAGATACGTGTCTTCTTTGCATGGGATTAAAAAGCACAGTCAAGATTTAGTAAATGAAGACGTGGCTGCATCTATCCTGAGTAGTTGTGGGATGGAGTGTTATCCTCCCCACACACGTTATATTTCCATTAGTGACATGTTGGGTTCATAATGAGTATATTGTTGTAATGGCTTCGAGCCCTATTGTTGACTTGACATTGTGACCTGAAGAATCTAGGGTTTACCCTGGGTACGATCCTCAAAAAGAGGGAAAGTGCCCAGGGGTTTGCGCCAGGATATTTACCTTGGAAAAACAAAATGAAGATAGGACTGGAGATAATGAATTAATATGCCTTTTATTCATTTCTTTTAAAGAAAAATCAGAACACATCACTTTAAGTTTTATGTTATAACAATACAGCAACGCAAAGCAGTAAACGTTTATGTATTAGAAGCCCAACAAAAAGGGAAAACAAGGATTCCTTACTCCAGCATCTGCAGCAATTGGCTTTCCAAGCCGACTCAACTCTGCTTCAATATGAGCAATAGTTTTGTTGATAAGTGACTGAAGGCTTATGATGAATGACTTAATTACAGTTTCAAGATGCTGCAAAAAAAGGCAGATTAGAGAAAATTATACTAGAAAACAATGCCCCGAATTTGCACAGGCTGATCTAAATTATCATATGGTACTGCAGATGTATTGCCTAGAACTAAATACTATAACCAAGATTGCCAATAGTACCTAGAATCTGTTCTCATATTAATTAGCATGATATATACTGAAGCTATGAAGCATTCCAAGAATACATATGATACCTTTCAAAGCATCTTCGCAAGATGTTCCGATCCCATTCTATGTGCTAAATGCTTATAGTCCGGATTATTTGCAAAATACTCCCGCTCTCTTCGTCTTGCAACAACTATGTCAACACTTTTATTAATATCTGCCTGAGAGCGATTCACAACACCAACCCAAGGAAACTGCAAACGATATGCTTTTCCTTCCAAAATCTGAGAATAATAACAGCAGTGGAGACCAAGAATTAAGTTACAACAAAATTCAGTGAATGAGAAGAACAAATGCACCACAAATACAAGTTATGGTTTGAATAAAATACACTCAACAAACAAAACTAAACACGGACCAAAGAAAGCAGATCATGCCATTAACTTATGACCACAATGAATATTCTAAGTAGTGAGTGTCATTTACACATGTTTGACATCCCAAATTCGTTGCACAAACAAGATTTGCAATATCAGAACTTTAAAAGGAAAGGGGCAACAATCAAGATTATAATCACGGCATGGCCTTAAAGAAATGATCTTGACTTGCATTGCACATTCAATTAATCTGCACTCACTGGCATGTGAGTGGCTATATAATAATTATTATAAAGCATATTATCCATCTACAAAAGTTTATCCAAACACTTATCACCAGTATTGACAAATCCACATGCAAATACACAGACTGGGACTTCAAATCTCACAGACAGACAATTTGCCCTAGGGCTTACCCATGTTCGCTGTTAAACCTCCAAATTGGAAATTCTCAACCTTCATCAATGAAAAGTAATCCAAAATCGAAACAGTGCAAGTCATACTTCCCTTTAGCACTGTGGATAATTTCCAAGTTGCAGCATAGCCAACAGTATTCAAGGTATTAACTGCTTGTGGTTACCAAGGTCTGTATACTTTAGCTTGTTTTACAATAGTTTTGTGCTGCCATTACCATAGCTCAAAATCAAGATCATGGCCATTATATTCGAGTAAGGACATGATCATAATGCCGCCACAACTGCAGTTGCTGATACCAACAATAAAAAGGTATGACAGTTGACCATACTAGCAGCCTTGCAGGACCCAATAGTTATGACTCAGACAAGTCTCACCCACCTCAGTAACTAAAAGGGACTGAATCAATATATCCCAGTAAAAACTCAACATCTGCAAGTCAAACCTGAGTACGATTAGTTTGACTCACAACTTTTTACACTCGGCAAATTATACTCAACGAGCCCAAGAAAAAACAGAAACTCTTACTCTCTAGCCTCACTAAATCATTCCTCGAGTCATGTCTGGCTGATCTAATTTATAGATATGACAAATGGTATTGCATATTGTTACTACAAGAACACCAAGGAGCATAAGCAATCGACAAGATGCATACATGCCTATTTTAACATAAATGGCACAGCAGGGTGCCGTCTAAGCTACCAGATATGCCATAGGAAGGTCAAGGATACATCATATCCCATATCGGATACAGATACGACCCTGATAGGGGTCGGATACAAGCCATATATGCATTTGTTTTGAATACGTCATATCCCTAAGTGTATCAGTAAAAAAAGAAAGAAAGAAAGAAAATACAGATACAGAAACTTCTAAGCTCTGTAACAGTACACATCCAACAAACCCCCATGTCCATATTGCTATTTTTAGTGCAGCTGCGAGACCCATTCTCAGAGAGAATGGTACCCTAGTCAGTTAACCAGGGCTCCTGGTCAAGTTAACCAGGCAGAGTAAAGAGTAAGACCCTAGAATGTACCCTAGGGCCCCTAGCTGTCTCCTGGGGTTCCTGGTCAAGGGACCAAGAAGGTTGATGCCATGGCAAAGTCCCTAGCATGTGGCTAGGGCCCCTATTTGTCTCTAGGATATTCTAGTCTAGGACTATACAATTTCTTGGTCATAAGGACCAAGCAGATCCTGCAGGTTGAGACAGAGACATCTTGGTCTAGGACCAGGCAGATTCTTGGTCAAGGACCAATTAGGTCCTGCAGGTGGTTGATCAACATTCAGTCTACGACTGAAAGATCAGCCTGGGGCTGAGAGGCATGACAATCTATTTAGGTAGGTAACCTTGTTATATTCAATGTAGAATGAATGAATGCATGAGTGTACTTGATACAAGAGTTTGCAACTCCCCTTGAAATAACTATTAGAGTAGAAATAAACCTAGCCCTAACCTTAGATGTGGGACCACTAGTGTCACCCACCAACAACCCAATGAGACCATAGGTTGACTGTTAGAGAGGGTCACTATCGTAACTAGATGGACCATAAGTTGGCCACTAAAGGGTCACAAGGCAAGATTACATTACACCAACAATAACATCTACATTGGTCACCTACTTAGAGAACCAATGAGCATCATGGTTGGTCACCCGGATGCCTCAATGGATGGAAGTGGATCCATATGTGTTGTCATTTTGTCAAGTTTCATAATTGTTGTTTGAGTCCTCCTTTGTAAAAAAATTTAAGCCTTAAATTAAGGGAAGGCAAAATTTGGTTTTTCATGTTAACGGGCAGTGAGAATAATAACGTAAAATAATTTTGATGTATTGTATGACAGGCTCGTAATGCTTCTTGTAGTAGATCCAAGGGAGGTTTGTGTTTCAATTTCTTGTAATACTCCAGGCATCTATTCCTGCTGAAAGGAGAAGATCACCAGGTTATAGCCAGTTAGAATTAATCAGCTAGAGCGTTGTAACAAGTCATGGTCCATAGAACTGCAATCAGAAGGACTAATAAATACAGTTTCAAAGGAATAAGGATGATAAGATTTGAGATCACAGTATTGGACATTGCTTGAGAAGTTTGATTTTTCTTATTTGGTTGTCTATACTTGACCACTTTTAAACAGCTATCGTAATCATTAATTTGAGAAACTATCATGAGATTATCATGGGCAACCAAAATATGTATCCATGGAGGATAGTTAATGAGGCCTGTTCACACAACAGGGTATTGGAATATTTTGGGGCAGCTTAGATATGCTTATATGGAGGAGTTTCTTAGCAAGATTATCCCTATTGCCTGGTGCGAGGTCCTTCCATGTTTCTCTTGCTTATGAATAGTAGTTCTCTCTTGCTTGTGACTTGTATGTGCTCAATCATGCTTTTTGAGTGTGTCAAAAAACATTGCCCAAGATGTGTTGTCCTTTTATTACTTCTGTCATTTGTATTACATATGAAAAGCCTTTAGCTAGAAATAAAATGTAGTTCAATGACAAAAAAGACATGTGAAATTGGATTGTTAGATTAGAACTAGAACCTGCCTGATCAGAGCTCAAGACCAGGGCCCTATATCTGCCTTAGGAACATTACCTTAAGTGAACTCAAGTAAGCAAGTCCTTACTATTGCTTCTTTGGGCATACATGGGAAGTAGCCTTGTTGAATATGCATGACGCAGTGGATTGGAATTAACACAAAATAGGCCTTATTATTCTCATCTTCTATCAAAGTCATGTAAATTTTCTTTTGATAATAAATGATAGAACTTTCATTGGAAGTCTTTTGGGGGAATGTTATTGGTAGCCATTATTAAATGTTACATAGAGAGAACATAGATGTATTTTACTGTCTAGGTGGGGGTGGAGGTTAGGACAATCCATCAATTCTGCCTGTATGTGTTTGCATGTCATAGTGCATTGGAGACATTGGATATTGACACTAACATAAGCCCATCTAAACTTGCATATGATATGTATAATGTACCTTGAGGTAGTGATTCACAGGTTCGCACAAAATGGCAGACCTATCAATGCCAATTTATAAATTATTTTCATAGGATCCACAGTTGGCCAGCTAGCTGCCAGATTTGATTGGAATACATCTCCAATAGAGATGTTTTGTACAGTACAATCAAAAAAGATATTTAAGTTGAATCTTGACAGAATCCACAGATTGCTCTTCCTCTTTATCTCTTACCGGGAAAGATATTATGTACTTTTTCGCTATAGCTTTTGCTCTTTGCTTTGGCTATTGCTTAGCTTCGCTTCCCAGGGTTATTGTGGGGTTATTTCTTTGGCTATTGCTTAGATCTAACGTACTCAAATTTCCATTTTAATGTTATATAGATAACACCCTTATTATTTTGTAATCCCAGGTTGATTTTCTCTCACTAAAGCCGGTGACTAGGGTTTAAAGGCTAAATATGAAAATAAACAATGGCCGAAAGGATGTCATTCTACTCTTTGCATTTTGAAAACTGGTGGAGGTGACTGGGTGCAACTATTCCTCTGCTTTGAAGTCAACAACCAAAGCATATCTTCCTTCCCTAAGAGACCAGAAACTGGAGTACAATTGTAGCAAGTCTCTAAATTGACGTTCAGAGATGATTCTTTTGTCATTATATGGCTGTTACCTTATTCTGATATGGCCTCTGTTTTTTTGTCACATTTCTGAACTTCATATTCAAGCTCAAATGATTCTTCAATTATAAAATTTTCTGTTGTCAAAAGCTATATTTTGTTTTTCATTGTCTTAATTAATCTTCCCTTTTACAATATCATTGGCTCGAATTTTACAATTCCACGCTGTATGATCTATTTTTGTACAATAACACTAAAGTCCCTTTAACAATCGGTTCTCCTGTTTTCCTGCTTATTTGTTTTCTAAATTTTTAGTAAGTAATGCATTCTCCGAATGGAGAGCACCTTCTGAATCTCCTTCATTAAGTTTTCATTTATCCCCAAAATTTGTCTCATATGAGATATTATCTATGCATGAAAGGAATTTGAACTTTGGTCATACTCACTATGAGAAGCTTCAAAAGGCCTAATTGTCAGAAGTTGTAATATGAAAAGGAATTTCAATAACATGCCTAACTTGCATACCAATTTGTCCAAAGAGATTTGTGCTCAGAAAACACACTTACATGACTGCAGACCGACAGGCCTTATGTTCTGCATCACCTAGAAATAATTCATTTCCAAAGGTAGGTCCTCTTCTTTACCATCTCCTTCGCAGCCGCGCCAAATGGATCATCAAATGCCCCTGCTAGAAAAGCTTTGGTATCCTTCTTAATCGGTCGATCGCTAGGCCTAATGGAAACCAGAGTTGCTCCCTCCATCCAACCCCCTTTCTGGAAGCTCAAGATATGGAGCATACCATAGTTTCATATTCAAGGCCAGAACCTGTGTCCGATTCGCAGAAACCGAGGGTGCCAATGGTTTGTCCCTGAACTCGCTCAACTGTTCATACGCCATACAAAGCATTCTCTGTCCATCTGCATCAGTGAGAGTAAGGTTCTGAAGTGTTGGATGATCGGAAATAATATGTTGCAGCAAATAATGCCTTACAAAAGCCGTGATTAACGAGCTTATGGTCCAAAAAACTCTCAGATTCAACCTGCCACCGT
Organism: Larix kaempferi; assembly: GCA_027924585.1. Lineage (NCBI taxonomy): Eukaryota > Viridiplantae > Streptophyta > Pinopsida > Pinales > Pinaceae > Larix > Larix kaempferi. The sequence continues at coordinate 8,268,464 of BSBM01000072.1, read as the reverse complement.
TGCAGAGTGATTCTGGGATGTTAGCGTTATCATCCAAACCCTCGCTAAATTCCTCTGTTCTCTGAATAGAAGAGCAAGGGTTTTCCTCGAATTATTCGAACAGAAATACGACTTAGATCCCAAGATCACAACTCTCAAGTGTATTTCCAAATTTGGGTCTCCACCTCAACAACATGCCGTCCTCGACGCCGAGCTCTCCTCCAGGAAGCTCGATACGAAGATTTTGATGAATTTTTTCAGCACCTTACCGGGGGAATGATGTGAAACCTTCGCTGGAACTACCTTCTTCATCCCGAGGATCTGTTGCAAGCCTGTAAGGGCTTAACTATAATACAAAGCACAAGCTTAACATAAAAACCTATAAAACCCCTACTCCTGCCCCTCAAAGTCCCGCTCTCCTCGCCAGAGATCACGCAGTTCACTTTCACCACGACATCCTCCACCTGTGGGACCAAGCTGTTGAAACATTTCGAGAGGGCCGAGCAACGACCTAGGGCCTTGATGTCACCTAATTTGTTAAAGATAACCAAAACTAATGAATCGGGCAAACTATCAAAATGATCTATCACAGGGATTTGAACCTCCGAACTTGAATTATTGTTTTGCTTACAACATAATTCCAAATACATGCTTTCTCACATTTCGACGGAGAAGAGGAACCCTCACTTCGATTTTTAAGCTTAATAAACCGAAAAATAGTAAAATCACTTTCTTTTCCCCTTTGAAGCTAGAATATTATTTTAAAGCGTCACTTGTAAGCTACAACCCTAGCCTCACAAATTATTTTAAAGCGTCACTTTCTTTATCTTGATACTTTGCTACTAGAGGTCTGTTAGCTTTTGGTCATGCAGTTGGTGGGATTCTGTTTCAATATGGTGGCATCTTTTCCGGTTCTAGCTTGGGATTTGGTATGGATCTTGGATGATGTGATGTTATTTGGGGCTCATGTGCCCGTATGTGTTATGCCTTTATGGTATGATGACCTGATGTATTGATCCTATTTACTATTTCGCGTTATTAATAGTAAGATATATTTTATGTGAAAAAAAAAATTAAAAGAAGATAAATGCAACAATTCTTATGTCTTTTTTTTAGTTGGGTGGGAAAAAGTTTGGACCTGGAATATTGCTAAAGGGAGAGATATGCCTCTCGGCACTTCGCTTCCTTCCATACCAAGGTCCCAGCACGAAGAAGGCTTGCAGACATTGTAACTATAATTATTCTTCATACTTTACAGCCTTTTGCCGCATATCTTTTCAGATCCTGTTTCAGAGGACGTAGACCGAGATCCGAACATTAATACACATGCCGGAAGGTCCAATTATGCCATTAGATTCAAGTTTCTGAACTTGTTAACATGGAACTTCATGCCCTGGAAGCCCTTGAAAATCCTATTTTTTTCTCGTTGTTGCCATTACCTGAAGCTTCCAAAGTGGAAAGTTGTAGCAGCTTAACGAAGTGGTTTTCCATAAGTATTGCTTTTTTACCCCTATACCTCCAGAGGGTCTGGGTTTATAGAGGGAATCAGCCTTGGATACCTTTAGTTGGTTCTGATTGTTGGAAAAGGAAAGCAATGAGACCGTTTGGAATGACAATTTTGTGTTCCTCTTGAAATTACCGACGCATTCGTCTAAATAGTCCGAGAGGTCACATGGACATGAGGGATCTTGGATGACGTAAAGAACTAGCATTGAGGCCAAGGAAATTGCAAAGAAAATCGTCTGGACTAGGATCCTCTTGCCCATGGATCCATATAGAAGCTTCAGCTTTATCAATTTTACAACCATGGATTCTTTTTGTTTTTCTTGGCAACTAGACATGAGGCTCGCTCCCCTCTCCTCGAGTAGGTGTCAAAACAAGTTATTCTTTGTTTCTTTATTTACTATGATATAACCTAAAACAATGGATCGTCGTCTTTCCCTGGCGATATTCTTCCATGTAGAAAAGTGATCCTAATGGACACTTTCATTAATTATTTCTGCATTTAATTTTATTTTAAATGTAGTTATTAAATATGTAAGTGGTGCAAATCTGTGTATAAAGGTTGTTAATGCAAGCGGTGCAAATCTACTTCGTGCATTAATGTTGAGTTGAGACACATGATGAGGTGTACAATTTACTAAATTCTAACACCGTAGATGGATTCAGAGACCCCCCTTACTAAATTCTAACATTGCAGATGGTAAGGGGGGTCTATGAATCCATCTGCGATGTTAGAATTTAGTAAGGGGGGTCTTTGAATCCATCTGCGGTGTTAGAATTTAGTAAGGGGGGTCTCTAAATCCATCTGCGGTGTTAGAATTTAGTAAATTGTACAAATTCATTGTCAAAATTGTAATTTTCCATTGTCAGAGTGACACAACTAAAAATGACTAGTTTTTATGTGGTCATTTTTAGTTTAGTTCTTATCTCGTGACCAAATTGGTCACTTTTAGTGTCATTCTTATCCCGTGACCAAATTGGTCATTTTTAGCTAGCTCACTTAAAATTTCTCAATTTTGGTCATTTATCCCTTTAAAAAACTGTGGCGACCAAAAATTTTGGTCGCCTGGTCACTTATCTCTCATTTTGTACTAGTGACCAGAAAATATACTCATCCCAAAAAGTATGAGAACGCAATCTATGAAATTTGAGGATGATTTAGATGATGATGTTCCCTTGCGCATGAGGTTTCAGGTAAATCAATTGACAAAATCACCCAATGAAGTTTCTCTTATGGGTGGTGTAAACTTTGAGGATGAGAAACCTTTAGCATTAAGACACAAACCAAAATCGCCCAATGAAAGTTCCCCCATGGATAGTGATGACTCTAAAGATGAGAAACCTTTATCAATAAGACACAAACCAAAACAAGTCAATAAAATTTCCATTATATATAGTGATGTGAATCATGTGGCATTAACAAACAAACCAAATGGATTGGTTAAGAAATACATAAATGGAAAAACTTAGTTTGTTAAAATTGAAATTAATTCCAAAAAGAGACCTTCATATCCGGAGGATAATAGTCTAAGCTCTTCAATCACCAAAAATGCCACGCCATTAGGGGAATCACCAGAGGTCAAAGTGAATGCAGAACCAGAGGTTAAGGTAGAGTTTGTTGGATACAGTGATGATGAGGATGATATACCTATTGCTCAATTCATAAAGAAAGTTCAATTTCCAAAGCCATCACTTCCTTTAGCAAATCTACCTTCCCCAACATAAAATGTTATCGAGGAAGAGAGAAAGGAAAATGTTAAGACAGATCCTGATGATTATATTGATGATGGGGATTATATTCCTATTGCTTAGTGCATGAAAAAAATTGAATTTCCAAATCCATCACCTTTTGTAGCAAATACCAAAGTTTTCAAGAAGAACGTGCTACAAGTTAAGAAAATAACAAGTAGTCCAAAAAAGTTGAAGGGAGGGAAATTGCCTCCTAGATTGGGTGAAGGTTAGAAGTGGACAACTTTGCAGCATAATGGAGTGATTTTACCTCCACCTTATAAGCCTCATGGAGTTAAGATGATTTACAATGGCAAATCAATTTATCTTACTCCAGAAAAAGAGGAGGTGAGATGCTATTGGACTGTAAGCTTTAATTCATTTTGTTTACATGTTTTCTCCTATCATTTGTGGTATTTAGTTTCTTTGAGCTTCTCTTTTCTATATTTTTTTTAAATAGAAACTTGGAAGAGTTTTTTGTCTGTGATATGTCAATGAGTGTTATTATAAAAAATTGACTAGGTGAATATTTTGTTGCTCTCTCTCTCTCTCTCTCTCTCTCTCTCTCTCTCTCTCTCCTTGTTTTGTTTTTTTAGGTTGCCACAATGTTGTTTGTCATGAAGGACACAAACTATGCAGTAAATCTGAAATTCTCAGGGAACTTTTGGCATGATTGGAAGAAAGTTCTTGTTTCAAAGCATGTCATTCAAAAGTTTAATGAAATCTGTGATTTTACCCCAATTTACGAGTGACATCTCGGGGAAAAAGAGAAGAAGAAACAAATGAGCGCAAAGGTGAGTTATTACAATTAATTATTGTTGATATAAATGCTAGCTAGATGGCATAGAGATATTTTTGTATATTCTACTACTCATTTTATAAAAGTTGGTTTTTTCATATTGAGAATGTGTTGATATTGCACTATTTAGGAACACTGGTGCATTCATATTTATGTGACATATATTTCATTTATGGCTTGTCAAATGCAATAGTGGTTGTTTTCTTCACTAGTAGAAAAATGGGAAATTAGTGACCAAGAAACCAAAAAAGCTGGTCACCATGTGAAATAAATGACTAAACCACCAACAAAGTTGGTCACCATGGTGATTTGTGGGTGTTTTTAAGTGAAATATGACCAAATTGAGCAATTTGAAGTGATCACAGCTAAAAATAACTAAAATAAATGACTATTTTAGTCATGGAATAAAAAATACAACTAATTTAGTCATGGGATTAAAAAATGACTAGATAGTTGATCATGGAAGCATTTGGGATGTTGGATTAATTATGACGTTTGAGTTGATACTAGTCATGATGAAATTCTTTCCCTTCAACTTGATGTTCTCATAGCCTTGGTGCAAGGGGTTAATATCTATAATTAATTAGGACTACCTACAATTTCATATAAAATTGTTTACAACCAGTCAATTGCTCAAATCAACTTACTGCAGATAAGTGTTTTTATATCTTTGTTATTGAAATTTCTTTACGTATTTGATGATAATTAAGTTGTTGCTTATAATATTAATGTAGAATAAATATTGTATATTGAAATTCTATTTTATATGTATTGATGATGAATCTATGTAATTTGCTTACTATACCCTTCCAAACAAATACAATGATCTCAAGCATAGAGTCCCAGATGGCATGCCTTCATGGCAGCCTAGAATGCAGGATATTCTTCTACTCGGCCATCTAATGTCTATATATCAAATGGAAAAAAATGTTTCTCTTGTTTCCTTTATAGGTCCATGTAAGAATGCTCATACTATGGTGCACGTAAGGTGCTATGTCCATTCCTTAAGTATCATGTGACTTAGTCACTTCTTTTGCTTGTGATTAAACATATTTTTTCTTGGTAGGTAATTGGGGACCTTATTACACCAACAGTGATGGAAAGAAGAAAACAAATTATATATTTATTTTTTCAACCGAAAAAAAAATGTACTATTGCTATTCTTAAAATCAAATAGTACAAAATTTGTCACCTTTCCTGCGAAAGGTAGGTTCGACAATATTATGGCCCTTTTCCTGCCATCTATCAACAGCAGATATTTGTCCATGAAATGCAATATACATCAGAAAATAAACATGTTCTTACAAAAAGTATTTTCCACAACAAAATACTTTCCTTATAATAGCCTAATAGAAAAACACTTCTCCACTTTCCAGCATACTGGATTCCAACCATTCCTCCCATACCAGAATGCCTTCAATGCCCAATAAAGCTTGCTTTGAGAGAGTATCAGCCTGTTCATTGAATTCACGGAAGATGTGAACAAAAATAATATGATCCTGCATATCAATCTCCATCCTCGTGCGCTCACACCAGTGTGAAAGGTCAATAACATTTAGATCAAATTCTTTAGCTGCCCACTTGATTGTAACACGCGAATCACCATAAACCTTGATATTAACAAGTCCAAAACTGTTTGCACATCTCAGAATACACCACAGTGCAAGCAGTTCAGCTTTCATATTGTTGCCAAGCCCACAATTGAGACGAAATGTATAGTAATGAACCTCATTCAGGTAGATTACACCACCTGCAGCACAATAACCATTATGTGCAGCCCCATCAAAGAAAAGTGTTGGTTGGTTGACAACAAATGAAAATTGTCCTATATTTCTTTCCACTGTAATAGAGGTATTTCTAGAATATTGTTTTAATAAGTTCAAAGCCAATATACCATAGGAGACAACATCTGGCACTTTATCTTGAAAGGTAGAAGTATTCCTGGAAAACCAAAGTGCCCAAGAAATAAATATAAGGACCTGAACAATGTCCATGGATCTACGTGTCCATCTCAATAAAGCCTCACAAAATCCCACTTCTTCCAATTTCTGAGAAGTAGTCAACTTAGAACAACAAAAGTCCCAAACTTTTTTCCCAAAGGAACAGTAAACAAACAAATGGTCAATAGACTCAAAATTTTCCTTACATAAGATGCATCGATTAGGACCACACCAACCACGCTTAGAGAGATTGTCCCAGGTTTTCAGCGTACCCTGTAGTGCATGCCATAAAAAACACATGTGCTTTAAAGCCAACTTCCATTTCCAAATCTTCTTATACCACCAATGTTGTGGGTAGATATATTTTCCCTGCATAATTCTGTCATATGCCGACTTTGTTGTGACAATTCCATCTTTTTTATTTCCACACCATTTCATCTTATCAACCTTTTCTGATAAGAAAACACCGGCTGAGCCAAGAGATCTAACATATCAATCCCAGGAATAAGCATCCTCACCAACCAAACCTATATCAAAAAATTTTAACCAGTAGGACTGACCAAAATGATTCCTGATGCTCTCTAAGGTGGTTAGACCATATATTTTTAAGTAATCTAGAATCACTGGTGATAGACTCACAGGATCATCAATGCCCAATATAAAGTCTTTTCCAACTCTAATGCATTTGCCATTTCCAACTTGCCACTTTAAATCTCCAATGATCCAGCCTGACACTTTGAGCAAACCTCTCCATAAATTTGAGCAACCTAACTTCGCAGGCATATTCAATCGGATCCAGTCGACCAAATTTGAATTAATGTATTTCACAAATGTAATTTTTGACCAAGGATTATAATTAAAGAGACATCTCCAAAGACTTTTGGCTCTGAGTGCCATGCTGAATGATTGTAAATCCTTAATGCCCCATCCGCCAAATCGCTCTGGTCTGGATACTGAATCCCAACCTGTCATAACCAAAGTTGCCCTGTCCAATCCACCGGACCACAGGAAGTTGAACATCAATCTTCTGATAACATTAAGAATGTATACAGGGATCTCAAGAAGTGATAACCAATATACGGGTATCCCCAACAGAACAGCCTTAGGCAGAGTGAGTCTACCACCCACAGATAGCCATTTATATGACCAGTGAGTAATACGTGCCTCCACTTTTTGAACAAGCCACCACCAATCCTTTATCTGATAGTTATTAGGTTTCAAGAAAAAACCCAAATATTTGAGTCCCTCTTCTAAAGGAAGCCAGTTGTAAGGCAGAACAGTAGCAATTTCCCTTCTATCAACATCATCCACCTTGTGAAAATAAAAGCAAGATTTTGTAAGGCTAATCTTCATCCCAGAGACACGACAGAAGCAATTCAAAATATTCTTAATGACCCTCCACTCAGCATCAGTAGCCAGACCAGCCAGTAACACATCGTCCACAAATATCAGATGTGAAATAACAAGTCAATCTCCAGCTCAATGCCCTTGAGCAATCCCTCCTGCTTTGCAAAATTTAGCATTCTACTGAGGGCATCAACAATCAGAAGAAATAAATACGGGGATAAAGGACAACCCTGCCTTACCCCCCTCGAACACTGGAAAAAGGTGGAAGGCGAACCATTAACCAAGACAGCTATACTAGCTGAAGAAACACATGACATAATCCAGTTAATGACTAGAGGAGGAACCCCAATCTGGATTAAAATAAGCCTTAAAAAGGACCAATTAACCCGATCGTATGCCTTTTCCAAATCCAATTTAAGCAGCAAAGCACTGAGTCTACGGCTCTTAATGGAGTGAAGAAGTTCCTGAGATGCCCCAATGGCATCATGAATCTGTCTGTTATGCAAAAAACCAAACTGTTCTGCAGTGATATGTTCAGAAAGAGCAGATTTAAATCTTTGTGCAATAATTTTAGAAACTAACTTATAAGCCAAATTGCACAGTGCAATAGGCCTATAATCTCCAAAATTTTCAGGCTTACCCTTTTTAGGTATCAGAGTAACAAAGGATGAATTCAATGCACCAGAAGTGAAACCCTTCAATCTAGTATATTCAACCATATGCAGTAACTCAGGACCCATAATCTCAAAGAAATGTAAATAAATCTCCACTGGCCATCCATCAAGGCTAGGACTTTTCTCACCTGCAAAGAGTTTCAAAGTTTTCTCCACCTCTTCAAGTGTAACTTCACTGCCGAGGACAGCTGCATCCTCATCATTGAAGAAACCTGGGAAAAGTTCAGCAATTTTAATCTGCTCCAACAGGTCACAATTACCCTCGTCTTTATAAATATCCCCAAAATGTCTAACAACTTCCAATTTTAATGCCTCAACACCTGTGCAAATATTACCATCCACATCAGACAATTCCCAAATAGTATTCAGATTTCGTCGAGCAGATGCAAAGGAGTGAAATTTTTTTGTGTTTTGATCCCCATGTTTAATCCATAAAGCCCTACTTTTCAACCTCCACTCCATCTCTTCCTGCAAGAGGAGATCAACTCTTTTTTTCTCAAATAACTTTACCTTGTCAAAATCTTCCATGTTCAATTGACCCTCAATATTCAATTTTAATATCAATTGAATCTCATCTTCAAGATTTGATAGAACTCTTTTGTCCTCCTCCTTCCTCTGCTTAATCCAACCTGTCACCACTTTTTTGAGACTGCGCATTTTGTTACAAAAGTGTACTAAAGGATTATCCCCTTCAACCTCAGCAGAAGACCAAAAATCAGTCACCAATTTGCAGAAATCTTCCTCCAGCAGCCAGGAATGATTAAATTTGCACGGTATATTGGACTTAATCCCATAGTTATCAAACTGGAAGAAAATAGGCCAATGATCTGAAACCTTATGATCATGAACCCAGGTTCTATAGGAATGAAGATTATCCAACAAGGAAGCTTTTACCAAAAATCGATCAAGACGTTTATGAACGCCCTCATCACCCCCCCTGCCATTGCTCTAGGTAGGGCATACTTTAGCTGGCTCAACATCAATAAAGTTCTGATCCAGAATAAATTTACAGAAAAAATCCGCCATAGAATCAGGTCTGGATTTTTTCCCCCAGATCTCCGAGGGAGACTTTGTAAAGTTTAAATCACCAGCAAGAATAAGCCCCTCATCATCCAAAATCCCAGACCTCATAAAGGATTCCCAGAAATCCAGTCTATTCGCATAAGGGGCGTAGCAATTGAAAACTGATAACTGAAGATTCGGACCAATACAAATACCCTTCAACAGTATCCCCCAACCTGTCCTGAAAGCTTTGAAGGAGAATAACTGTGGATCCCAAGCAACAATCAGCCCCCCCGAACGACCATCAGCTTCCACAGCCGATATCTCCCAGAAAGGCAAAATGCTCCCAAGTTTTGACACAGCAATAGATTCATGACACATAGATTCTTGAATTAAAACAATACCAGGTCTAGTAGCCAGAAAAAGGTTGGATAGGGCCCTAGCCCTCAAAACCCCACCCAACCCACGAACATTCAATGAGACCAAAGACATTAAGAAATTTCCTCACTGGGTATCTGTGCTCTAAGACCCAGACCAAAATCACTCACCAACTCACAAGCACCCTCACCAAGACTACCAAACTGCAGAGCCCCAGGATCAGGTTCTTTTTTCTTTTTTTTTCCTTTTCAAATGGTCACGTTCTGGAATTTTGGGGGGATAGGCAAAACACAGGAATCCCCAGAGGGGTTTTTGGAGTATATATCAAGCGGGACCAAATCATGTATTCCCCCGGGACCCCTATCCTCCAAACAAGTAGAGACAACAACATCCACAGGCTTTTCAGGCCAAATGACAGACGACTCATCAACAGGATGAACTGATGACTCCAAACCCCCATTTACATGAATATCCGAGGAAGGGTTAGGGCACAGAATAGGAGTACAAACCCCATCCTCAGAGTTGGAAGCGGGACATATACTCAACTTATCCGCCCCAAATTCTTTCATAGGGGTGGACAAACCATGTCGAAGCTGAACAACCCCCAAAGAAATTCGCCTATCTAAATCCACTTCTGTATCAGTTATAAAATCAATATCCGCCTTTGAAAGATCAGTATAAGCGGCTTCAGGAGGGAGTTTTAACTTACCAAGGATAGGAGTCTTCGGCGAAGACATATTCTGAACATTCGACGCTAAATGCAAGGATTCCGAAGAATTCTGACGAACTTTCTCCGAAATGTCAGACCGACGATTAGGGCACTTGGCCTGAATATGGCTGACCTCCCGACAAATGTAGCAGCGGAAGGGGATTCTATAGAAATCCAAAACCTGCTTCCAAACACGTTCGCCCCAAACAATTTCAATTGCTTCCGGCAGTCCCAACCTCAAGTCCATTTCCACTAAAACCTTTGCAAAGCGTCTGTCTATGCCAAAAATTGAATTCTTGTCAACCCTGATACATTTCCCCACCATATTAGCAATCCCCGTTACAGTCTCCTCCGTCCAAACTTCTATAGGTAGACCTGAGACAATCATCCACACATGACGAATACCCTGTCTTTCATGGATAGGGTCAAACACAATGTGCCAGCGCTTGAGATTTAAAGAACCATCCTTGAAACACCATGTACCTTCAAGAATCCTCGTCCGAGCCTCCACAGAAGGAAAGATAAACAGAATCCACTTATTAACCAGTAGGTTAATCCTCGGTGTATCACCCAGAATGGGTGTCCAGTTGCATTTTACCCATTCAACGATTTCCACCTTCGAACCCGACGCATACTCCAGTCTACCAACCAAAGCCCTATCCGCCAACATTTGAACCCTATCCAAATTTGCATTTGCAGGGATGACGAATCTTTCAACCTTCTCACGCGCCTTTAGTGTTTTCGCCCTCCGCCTGTGCTTTGCATAGTCACCGAATAATTTAGGGTTACGCCCAAACCGACGTTCTGTGGGGAGAGACTCAGCAGGACAAGCATCCGTCACAACCTCGCACAAAGGAGAAACATGAGGCATAACCCCACCTTCGAGAGTGTTCATGACCCTACCACCGGGCCAGCCGGTGTAAACCCCCACCTGTCCAAAGCAATGTGAAAGGTGTCGCCCTCCACAAACCTTCCAGATGACTCCCACACCCGTACACACCCAGACGACCAGATGACAGCCCTATCAGAAACCGACAAACCACACTGCACCATCCTCAGGCTTGACGACCACAGATTTTGCAGGATTTCTCTGCGAAACCCTAGTACTCTCCATCCCTCCTCCTCAAAACAAATTATATATATATATATATATATATATAAACAAATTTAAAATAATAATATAGTTATTAATATATTTATTATATTAATATTAATGACAATATTAATATATTAAAAAATAAAATTCAAACAACAAAATAATAACTAAGAGAGGAAAAATAAATAAAAAGAGAATAAAAGCGGGAAAATGAGTAAAATTAAAAAGAGATTAGTAGCGAAAAGAGGGAAAATAAATTTTTCCAACGGAAAAATCACCTTCCTGCTATTCCGAAGAATCAAGGAAAGCTTGAAATACAATCATTACAATAGGGCTCAACAAGAGCATCATGTCACTTACAAGAATTGAACCTGGGTGGGAAGGGTAACAATCTTTCCTCCCAACCACCCAACCTACAACCAATGGACAAAAGAGGGAAAATAAATTTAAAAATAGTATTTTTCAAATAGGGCTTTTTGGATATGTAGAATTGCATCAGATGAAGTGGGCACATTCTACCGAAGGAGGAAGATTTAACCCTCAGGTTGCATCATCTTCTTGAAAATAGGTACCTTTGGTATATTTAAGATGAAAACATTATAGAATAGATGAAAAATGAACCTTTTCCATTAGGGTTTGGATTATATGATTGTTTTGCAGGTAGGATTTGATCTTGCGGCATACGACAGGATAGAGACAACGAGAACAAGAATTATTATAAACGCAAGGTTACTCTAGAAACTTGTTGGTACAATCCCTTCTCTAGTCCAAAAGGACACTCCAATTTTTTCTTGATGGTTTTATTTAGCATATTCAATATGAGTGTTGTTTCTTCCACAGCAAAGTAACCCTAAAACTCACTATATACGTTATATCGGATAGTGTGTTTGAGTTAATACTATATCAAGTTCATGCTCAGTGTTGTTGATGCATTAACAACCTCATTCTCGAATGTTCGGTTTGCTTCGAGGGTAACCTAATTTCACAAATTAAGGTCAGGGTTTTAGACAGGTTTAAAACCAACAAATGAAGCATCTTGACTGCAACTATAGCTGATTTCTGGTTACACTAATATCCTTTGCTCATAAAGATAATCACATATGGATACCAGTCATTGAGATCAAGGGTGCTAGATCATATCAAGTTTCGAATATTGCCGAAAATGAGGGGACCAAACCTGTTTCTTTTATACTATCTTATTCATACATGCCCATTGTTGTTGTGTCTATCCCTTTTTTTTGTGATTCAATCTTATTATTCGGAACAGGACCTTGTTTGGGACATTCCATTCTAGCACAGGAAAATTTTGGAAGTTCGATCCATAATATGACCCTCGCAAAATAGCTATTTGGCAACTAAAAATCGACAAAATGGTGCTATAGCAATTTCATCCAAGATGGAAATGTCGTGAGAATCCCCATATTACAATCTGGCAATCAAACTCATGTGCATATCTAATATCGATCTCAGGAAATATGTTTATCGTGGAACTAAGCGTTAAAGGTGTTGATGGCGCTGCAAAAGTCCTACAGGCTCAGATGCTTGTGTAGTTTTATAGAAATATTGTTCCCAACTTGCAGAATTTGTTGAATATTCCCATCCCAGCTACCAAAACCATTTTGGCATTCTTTTCCAAATACAAAAAAGTAGGCTTTTAGGGAATTCTGAGCATTTTCAAAGCATCTTAAAATTGGTGAAGTTTCCTCAACCATGGATTTTCTCTTCTAACTTCTTTGGGATATAGCTCATCTTGAAATGCCTCTAACTAATTCTTTAAGATGTCATCTATAACATCCATAGTATTGGTTGTCCATCAACCTGTAACAAAAAATTTTCCATCTTATATGGTCCTTGCTCTTTGTTCAACATCAAAGAAGAAAGCACTTTTTCAACACTCTTAGAATCACTCAGTAGAACATACTTTGAATCCTTAGGTTTCAAAAGATCTCCCTTCCATCCAAATACCTTGGAGCACCCTTGTCGGACTCCATAATTTGACAAGCTTCTTGGCTTCAGCTTATAGATAGAATGAAGCAAAGGATAGAAAATTGGGCCTTCCACCCTCTGATTCTCCCAAGCATACTAGTTTTGGTGAAATCGGTGCTTCAATCTATGCCCACGTACTTGATGTCAATCATGGAAGCTCCTAAAGCAATCCTCAGGAAAATCCAGGAGCTACAGAGAAATTTCCTGTGGGAAAGTATGACGGATAGGAAAAAGTGGGCATTGGCAGGGTGGGAGTCCCTCTGTCAACCCAAGTCCCAAGGAGGATTGGGTCTCAGAGACCCGAAAATAAGTAGTATCATCATGGGTGCAAAAATATAGTGGAGGTGGGTTTCCTATGACCAGGAGCCAAGGTCGCAACTATGGCATTGTAAATACACCAAAGGTTGGGAGAAACTGGACTTGATCAAGTTCAATGATCTTTGGTCAAGCTCACACATTTGGAATTTCGCCAAAGCAAGTAAAGAGTTAATACAGAACCACGGCTTCTCGGAGATCAGGAATGGGGAAACAACGGATGTTTTGAAGGACTCGTGGTAACAGATCTCCCCCTTGTCTCACATGGGATCCTTGGCTGAAACCTAGAGGGTTGCGTTGCTCACTTGGGGAAATAAAGTGAAGGACTATCAGGAGGAAACTCTTGATCCTAGGGAATTCAGACTTTGGTGGAGGTAAGAGCATCAAAGGGATCTGAATGGGAAGGAAGACACCGAGAAGTTATGGGAGGAGCTACAAGAGATAAAGATAAGAATAAATGAAAACCCATACAAGCTCCGATGGGGATACAAGACAAAAAGGTCCTTCTTGATGAAGGAATCCTACAACATTGCAGCATGAACGCATGATCAGCAAGCCTCCCCAGAGTGGAAGAAAATATGGTAGTCTAATATTTGACCAAAAGTGGCAACGTTCTTGTGGATGGTCTCCAAACGTCAGATACTAATTGGGGAAAATATCAAGAGACATGGATACCAGGGACCCACATGGTGTTGTATGTGTTGGTCTGAGGAGGAAACAATGAATCGTCTCTTGGATCTATTCCCCCTTGCTTCTTCATTCTAGGACAAAGGAGCTGAAATATTTCGCTAATCCTCCAGAATTAGGGGACGACCAGATCTTTCTATCAAAGAATGCACTATGGATTTGTATCATAACATCTTAGTTAACAAGATATGGCAGCTTTTCCCGGGATTCATCCAATGGGGAATATGGAAGGAAAGGAATTAGAGGATTTTTCAGGACAAAAGGAAATCCAAGGAGGAGGTTTGGAATTAATTTACTATCCATATTCAAGAAACTATCAAGCTTTCCACGTGGCCAAACAATGCCATGCAAGCTGGGGAAAGAGAAACGTTAATCCTCCAAGCGTGGGGCGTGAAATCCATCCCCACTACTCTTGGCCCCCCCTCAGACACCCATCTGAAGCCTCAGAGTCCAGTGGTTTGGTCCCCGCCCTCGGAAGGGATCTACAAATTGAACTTTGATGTTGCTTCGAAAGGAAATCCTGGCCAAGCCGGCTTTGGTGGTGTCATTCACAATCATTAGAGGGACATTTTGTGGCTTTACTGGGGGTATACTGGCTGAGATACCAACAACGTTGCAAAGCTAGAAGGCTTGCTCCAGGGCCTAACTAGTGCATCTCAATGGGGAATATTTCCCATCATCATGGAACAAGACTTTCCTGTAATTCTAAAAATGGCGGAGAACATCAAAAATGGAAAGCCGGTCTCCAACGTCTCAACCATTGGAGGTTGGAATTCAAATTGTAGAAACTTCCCCCCAAGATTTTTCAAGGCAACGAGATCTCTTTCAGTCATGTAAAAATATTTGGGAACAAACTCACGGATCTCTTACCAAACACAAGGGTCGATAGGAGGAACAGGTTTGGGAAGGAACGGTTGAAAACGTGGAAGAGGAGGCAGTGAAATCCCAATGCATCCTTCTTTCTCTACTGGACCAGACAACCCCACATGCGGGTGAAGGACAGAGGAGAGATGTGCTTGTGGACTACGAACGTTGTGCACTCACGCTGCCACACGTTAGCTGCATGCATTAATGTTCGCAGGTGGCAAGGTATGCGGGTGTAAGCGAGATTGTAAAGGGAGCCCCCCCCCTCTGGGGCTCGTGTGCAAGGAAGCGACATAATTTAATGGAGAATAAGCGGGGAGGTACGATTAATAGATGGGAGCTGACAGGGTGCAGGATGGATAGCTTGATGGAAACTGGTGGGGATGTCAGATCAACCATTATGGGAGTTGTTGTTCAAGGATTTATTGGATACACAAGCATGCTCGCATGGTTTTTAACCGTTGCAAGACATTTAATGTGGTTATTGTGAAGGGTGGAGAAGTTGGTTGGTTTAACGTCTTAGGGTGGTGGTTTGTGCTCTAGGTGCCTGAACGTGGAGCCATGGATCACACTGGGGAATCGGGGGGACTGGATGTGCGCGGGAAAAGAAGGGCTAATCATGAGGAGATGTGGTATATAGAAGAAACATGGAGGTACAGAGCGTCCACACCACCTTCCATCTAAGCGGACTTGGAATCGCTCGAGTAGGGCGTTTGGACTAAGGTGCTAGCAAATTTGTCGTCGAAGTAGTCATGTAATACCCTCTGGTTTAGCCCCTGGAAATGTTATTATTTTTTGTTGTTGTGACATTATGGAACAAGGTGCTGGGACTATGGTTTGCACATTATTATTATTATTTTATTATTATTAATTAATAAAATAAAATAAAATAGTTGATATCGACCGGTGCCACATAAAAGAGTATGAGGAACCATGATGTTACGAGCAAGGCGAAGTGGGAAAGTGTGTTCCTAAGTGTTTTTGTCTATGTTGGTGGATCATCTTGACTTATTTACCCTATTATGTTGTGTTTCTCCTTGATTTTATTATTCTGGGATAGTTTTTATTAAAATTGGAATCACTCTCTCTCCTAGTGTGCCCCCTTGAGTGCCACTTGGTGTTACTCCTCATGAAAGTTGTAACTCCTCCTAAGCGACAAGTTTGTTTGGAACTATGGAAGAATAACAGTGCCTCTAACAACATTATTGAAGGAATATGCATTTTCTTGGACTCCAAAGGAAACTCAACCTTTTGAACAACATAAGGAGGCAATGTGCAAAGCTCATGTTTTGGCCACACCAAACTTCACAAAAACCTTTATTGTGGAATGTGATGCTTCAGGAAATGGCATTGGTGCTATTCTAATGCAAGGACACCCGCTTGCTTTCACAAGTCATCCAATCAATGGAAAGAGCTTACAGAATCACATTTATGAGAAGGAAGTATTGGCAATACTACATGCTCTTAAGAAATGGTGTCCTTACCTAATAGGTAGGCAATTCAAGATAAAAAGAAATAATTATAGTCTTAAATACTTCCTGGAACAGAGACTATCTTCGGAAGAAAAACAAAAATGGGTAACCAAGATGTTGGGATATGAATTTGAAATCATTTATCGAAAAGGGAAACAGAATGTGGTGGCAGATGCGTTCTCCAGAAAAGATGAAGATGTTGGGGCATTACTTTGTGCAATTTTCATTCTACAACCAAATTCGGTAGTAGCAGCAAGGGAAGAATGGACAAATGACCTATCTGTGTGGATGCTCATTCAAAAGATACAGAATGATCCCAGGGTATTAGATAATTTTGTGTGAAATTACATGTCTCTTCTATAGGTGGGCACTCTGGATTCCTAAAAACTTACCACAGGGTCAAGAAGGATTTTTTTGGGGGAGGTCTTAAATTTGTTGTTCAAAGGTTCGAGGCCGAATGTTTGGTTTGACAACAAAATAAAGGTGAAATAATTAAGACCCCTTCTACAACCATTAGTTAGACATACCTTGACAAAGCTGGGAGGAAGTCTCAATGGATTTTATCACTGGTCTACCCAAGTCAGAAGGAAAGAATGTTATTGTGGTGGTTGTTGATAGACTCACGAAGTATGCACATTTTTGTGCACTCTCTCACCCTTTTAATGCAAGTACAATAGCTACATCCTTTATGGAAATTATTCAGAAGTTACATGGACATCCGAAGATTATTGTAAGTGATAGAGATCCAATTTTCACT
Source organism: Larix kaempferi (assembly GCA_027924585.1). NCBI lineage: Eukaryota > Viridiplantae > Streptophyta > Pinopsida > Pinales > Pinaceae > Larix > Larix kaempferi. The sequence continues at coordinate 8,251,228 of BSBM01000072.1, read as the reverse complement.
GGAAAATTTTGGACTGGATTATTTTCTTGTTTGGGTACACAATTGGATCACAATTCATTCTATCATCCTCAATATGATGGGAAAACTGAGATAGTGAAAAAATGTTTGGAGTCTATCTTCATTGATTTGCATCTAATAAACAAACACAGTGGGTGAAATGGTTGTGTTTGGAAGAATGGCGGTACAATACTTCCTTCCATACATCATCAAAAATGTATCCATTTATGGCACTTTATGGGTACCATCCTCCATCTATCACATCTCCATTAAAAGGAAAATCTAAAGTTCAAGCCGTGGAAGATCACATAGAGCACCAGAAAGTTCTCTAGATACTTGAGGACAACCTGACTATGTCAAAAAACAAGATGAAACAACAAGCTAATCAACATCGTAATGAAATGAGTTTCGAAGAAGGGGATTGGGTATTTCTAAGGCTAAAACCTTACAGGCAGTTGTCCCTCAAGCAACTAAATAAGAACAATAAATTAGCACCCAGGTATTATGGTCCTTATAAAGTGTTGCAAAATATTGGTAGTATGGCTTACAAATTGGAGCTCCCTTCATCTTCAAGAGTACATTTATTTTTCCATGTTTCTTGATTAAAGAAGGTAATAGGAGACAAGATCTCGATTCAAACAATCTTGCCAGAGATTGATGAAGAAGGAAAAGTCATATTGGAACTTGAACAAATCACTGAAACAAGGACCAAACAACTATGAGATCGGATTATTACTAAGTACCTCATTAAATGGAAGAACTTACCACTTGAAGATTCGACATGGGAAGATGAGTCCTTCATGCAGAAGCATCCACAACTAATCAAGCATTTAGGACAACACTTGTCTGAAGGGGAGGGCATATTAATCCCTAAATATGGGCACATTTCCCCCTATATTGTGGTGAATTACATTAGTTTTGATGTCGGATTTGTTCCATTAGTTGTAATTGTCATTAGTATAGTTAAATTAGTTATGTTGGCTTAGGTCAGTGAGTTGTAATTGTACCTCTTAATCTCCTATATATAGGAAGGAGATCTTTTCATTTGAGCACCTTGTCTTGTCTTGTCTTGTGTACCTAGTACATTGTATAAGGAAGTTCCCTGCTCGAAGAGGCTTGCTATTCATATATTTTCTTCATCAAAGTCGTGGAGTACTCTTTCTGATCTATTTCTACTCTTTTCACGCTCTTTTTGGAAATTTGTTGCATAACATATTGATGCAGGGGCATTTAGAAAATTTTATGCTCAGATCTCTATAGGTCCAAAATATATGATTTTTGTTTAAAGAGTAAACATTTAGATTTAAATTTCTATTGTAATAGATTAGGGAGAAAAAAGAGATCTGATATCTTCATTTAGTGACAATTAATAATTAAGTTGTGCTCAGTTAATAGTTGAGTGAAAATAGGATCAGTTAAGGTTTTCTTCACTCAAAATAGAAAAATAATCGTAATGTTGGGGATATCAGTTATCTATCAATTGTAATAAAAGATCCAATATCAAGCTTCTCGAGGGTTGGATTGGAGATAGTGAAGATTGAATGCAATGATAAAATATTGTGGAAAAAAACCTCTGTGTATTCATTTTCCCATATTTCAGATTCATGTGTATTTGATTCATCAATGAACCTTATGTTCAATAATCTTTTGGTTTGAATAAATCCTAGTTATCGTGTTCTCTAAAAATGAACATTTGTTGAACGCTCTGTTCTGGGATAGATTTTCCTTAAATCGCTTGGCAGGATCAAGATATTGTTGGTCTCGGGTTTTGAAGGTTGAGTTTGAATTATTAGAAAACGTCCCCATCAAGTGGATAAAGTAAATCAAAGGTTTGTGTTCAGATTTGAGGTTAAATGCTATTTTGTAGCAATCTCAGTCAATCTTGTAGCAACATGAGTCATCATGTAGCAACCTGAGTCAATATTGTAGCAACGTGAGTCAATCCTGTAGCAACATGAGGTAATCATGTAGCAACGTGATTCATCCTACAGCAACGGATCTTGCAACAACGCGTTCTTCCTGTAGCGTTTTGGTTTCCCGCAGATTGAAGCATTCTTCCTGTGCATTTGTTGTTCCTGTAAAAGCGTATAAGGTTGAAATTCCATCTCTTCCTGTATCAATTATCAACAACAAATTCTAGACCTGGACCTTAGCAACTAAATTTGCAATAGAAATCTAAGTGAAGAAACATAATGTTATTTTGAGGGTTGTTTGAGTGTTGTGAACCATATTTAAAATTGTAGGTGCTTTCTTAAAAGGATTGAGCAGAAATTTTCTAGTAAAGTTGTAACCAGTTTCTCTAGAGGTCTGAGGTTGCATGAATAGTAGATTATTTTCTTTTTCTTATGCACAATTAATAGTATCATACCATACTTCAGTTGACGGTAAATTTATCCCCACAAGTGATTTGTTGTGCCAAGAGATGGCTTTAAGGACTGGAAGAGGTCGAGGTGGAAGAGGAATAGGTCGTCGACTTGTTTCCAACGCAAAAGTGATGGAGGAAGTGAGAATTCTACGAGAAAGAATGGAAGCTATGGAAGTAGCCAAATATGGAGACCCTAATGCTGGGGATATCAGTGAACTAGATGAGGAATCTTCTGAAGAAGGAGAAAGAGTAGAAGAAACTTCAAAAATGAGAGTCCTTAGATTTATTCTAAGCTCTATTTCAAGATCAAAAGTTGAGATACCGACATATGGTGGAAGTTTAGAGCCATAAAATTTAATAGATTGGATAACCGCTTTAAACAAGTATTTTGATTATGAAGAAGTGTGCGAAGATAAGCAAGTGAACTTTGTGGTTACAAGGCTGATAGGTCACACAGCCTTATGTTGGGATGGTGTGTAGGAGGAAAGGAAGTGTAAGAATAAATCCAGGATTAAAAGTTGGAACCGAATGGTGGCCATGTTAAAAGGTAACTTCCTACCCAATGACTATGAATTAATTTTGTTCAGAAAAATGCAGAATTTGAGACAAAAATAATGACCGTGAAAGAATACACGGAGGAATTCTGTAAGATAAACATCAGAGCACGACATATAGAGGACTCTCCTGAAAGGATTTCCAGGTATGTCAATGGATTGAGATTTGATATACAAGATGAGATAAGTTTGATGTCATTGCGAACTGTTGATGATGCATATCAGCTGGCACTGAAGGCTGAAGATAAATTTGCTAGGAAGCAAAGACAAAAAAATAGGGGGAAGAATTCTGCTAGAGGAAGAGGGCAGACTAGTAGCAAAGGAAAAGTTTAGCCTTCTAAAGAGAAAGAAAGAAGCTCAGGAAGTCAGCCATCAAAAGGCGGTGAGTTTAGAGGAAGAATATATTTCTCTAGAGGCCGAGGTAGAGGCAAAGATTATCAAGTCCGATGTTACACATGTGGTAAGGTAGGCCATATGTCATGGGATTGTCCAGAGAATGCTACAGGGCAGATAAATGTGTAATTTGTGCAAGCTGAAAATGAAACTAAAGAAGATGAAGTACATGCTGAAGTTCTGGAAACTGGAGAATCCCTTCTAATGAGAAGGGTATTTTTGAATCCAAATAACAAAGTGTGTGAACCATCTCAAAGAAAGAACTTGTTTTGAACAATGTGTAAGGAAAAAGGTAAGTGATGCAAGTTGATTATTGATAATGGAGGCACTGGTAATATAGTTTTTGCATAAATGGTGGATAAGTTAGAATTGGAAAGGATGCCACATCCTACTCCTTACAAATTTTCTTGGTTGAAGAAAGACCATCAAGTGTTGGTCAATGAGCAATGTAGGGTAGAGTTTTAGATTGCAGGGTACAAATATCAAGTGCTATGTGATGTTATTCCCATGGACGCTTGCGATGTTCTATCAGGAAGGCCTTGGCAATATGATAGAAGTGTAAGCTATGATGGCAGAAATAACACGTATACTTTTGAGAAAGATGGCAAAAAGCACACCCTCATACCCTTAAAAGAAGAAGTAGTTGAAGAACAGATAAATCCAAAGGTGTTGTTGATTAGTGGAAAGGAATTCTTAAACCAGATTGGGGAAGAAGGTAAGCTTCGCTTTGATTGGAAAGCCTAGAGTTATTTTAACAAATACAAAGTTCGATTATTTGCCAATTGAATTTCACAAATTGTTGGATGAATATTTTGATATTGTAGTAGATGACTTACCAAATTAATTGCCACCCATACGAATCATAAGCCATCACATAGATCTGATTCCTAGAGAAATCCTACCAAACAAAGCAGCCTACAGAATGACCCCAGCTGAGAATGAAGAAATCAGAAAGCAGGTACAACAGTTATTTGATAAAGGGCTGGTTAAAGAGAGCTTGATCCCATGTGTTGTACCTACAGAGTTGACCCCAAAGAAAGGTGGAGAGTGGATAATGTGTACTGACTCCAAATCCATCAACAAGATCGCCATCAGCTATAGATTTCCTTTACCACGTGCATTGACGATTTGATGGACTGTTTAAGTGGTGATCAATATTTTTCAAAAAATTGATTTAAAGAGTGGATATCATCATATTAGAATAAGGGAAAGAGATGAATGGAAAAAACCTTTGAAAGTAATGATGGACTGTATGAGTGGTTACTCATGCCTTTTGGTTTGACTAATGCACCCAGTACATTCATGAGGATCATGAATGAAGTTCCTAAGGAGTTGATAGGGAAGTTTTTCATTGTAGATATTGATGATATTCTTATATTCAGTTGAACAAAAGAGGAACATCTTAGACACCTAAATTTGGTTTTGAAGAAGATGCATCAAGAAAAACTTCTAATAAATTGGAAAAAGTGTTATTTTATGAAACCATAATTGGTTTATTTGGGGTTTGTAATTTCACAAGAGGGTTTGAAAATGGATCAAGAAAAAGTGAAAGCCATCAAAGAGTGGCCTTCTCCAAGAAATATCTTTGAAGTCGGGATTTTTCATGGATTAGCAAGATTCTATAGGAATTTTATCAGAAATTCCAGTGGCATATGTGCTCCAATAGTTGAAACCATCAAGAAAGAAAGTCAACCTTTTAGGTCGACAGCAGCAGCTGAAAAAAGTTTTAAATTGCTGAAGGAGAAGATCACTGAGAAGCCTATACTAGCTCTTCCAGACTTCAGCAAGTTGTTTCAGGTTTAAGTGTGATGCCATCAACAGTGCTATAGGGGATGTTCTTAGCCAAGATGAGAAACCAGTTTTCTACTTTGGTGAGAAGTTGAATGAGGTAAAAAGGAAGTACTCCACATATGATAAAGAATTTTATGCAGTCATCCAATCTTTGAAGAAATGGAGGCATTATCTTATGCCTAAGGAATTTGTCTTATACTCTGACAATCATGCTTTACAATTCATTACCGAACAAGACAAATTAAATCAAAAACATGCTAAGTGGGTTGATTATATGCAGAATTTTACATTTGTAAATGTATTAGTGGAAGTACTAACAAAATTGTGGGTGCTTTGAGCAAGAGGTGTTTAATTTTGCAGGAACTACATGTAACTGCTTTGGGATTTGATCATCTCAAAGAGTTGTATAAAGATGATGCAAACTTTAAAGAAGCCTATGAAGCATGTCAAAATCCAGTGAGCAGGGATAGGAGTCCTTGGATGGACTACATGTTGCAAGGACTGTTGTTCAGGGGTAGCCAACTATGCATACCAAAGTGCTCAATGAGGGATAATATACTACAAGAAAAACATAGTGGAGGATTGGGCGGACACCTTGGAAATGACAAGACATGTGCTCAGCTAAGTACCTGTTATTTTTGGCCAAGAATGAGAGCTGATGTTCAGTAGTTTGTGGAATGATGTAGAGTGTGTCAGTGTGCTAAAGGAAGACATCAAAACACAGGGTTGTACCAGCCACTACCAATTCCAAATAGACCATGGGATGCGGTAAGTATGGATTTTGTTTTAGGATTGCCTAGAACTCAAAGAGGCAATGATTCCCTATATGTTGTAGTGGACATATTCTCCAAAATGGCACATTTTATTCCATGTACTAAGACTAGTGATGCAACACATATTGCAAATATGTTCTTTAAAGAATTAGTAAGACTGCATGGTCTTCCCACAAGTATAATTTTCGATAGGTATACAAAATTTATTGGTCATTTTTGAAGAATATTGTGGAAGAAACTAGGAACTAAGCTCAATTTCAGCTCATCCTATCATCCTCAAATGGATGCCCAAACTGAAGTCATCAACAGGAGTTTGGGAAATATATTGAGGAGCTTATCAAGTGAAAATCCACATCAATGGGATCAAGCCCTTCCAGAAGTTGAATTTGCTTACAACAATTCACCAAATCGAAGCACTAGATTTAGCCCATTTAAAATTGTTTATGGAGTGCACCCACAGGGAGTGTTTGAGCTCAGAGATTTAGGAAAAGCAGAACTAAGGAGTGTTGATGGAGAAGACTTTGCTACAGCCATGAAGTCATTGCATGAACAAGTTAAGAGGCTGCTACATGAAAATGCTCAAAAATATAAACAAAAGGCAGATTTGAAGAGAAGGGAGGTTAATTTTGAGGAAGGGGATCTAGTATTGGCACATTTAAGGAGAGAGAGGTTTCCTAAGAAAGAATACAATAAACTTAATCTGAAAAAAATCGGACCATGTAAAAACTTGAGGAAGTTTTCAGCCAATGCCTATGAAATTGAAATTCCAGTTGACATAGGAATATCTCCTATCTTTATTGTAGCAGATCTATACCCTTATGTTGAGGATGTAATAAAATTAACACCAGCAGGTGAACTAGGCAGTGACAAAGACCAGCCAATCCAGTGGATGAAACAGCTGCCTACAGCCAAGTCAATGCAAATGGAGAAGATTTTGGACAAAAGATTGATGAAGAAAACCAGAGAAAAGGAGAACTATGAGTATTTGGTCAAATGGAAAGATCACCCAGTAGCGGATGCTACTTGGGTAACTGCTGCAAGCATATAGAAAAGCGACAAAACAATCGAGGACCTCATGGATGGGAATCCATGAATACTTTTGTTCCTTGGGAGTCTGATGTAGGGGAATTGAGCAAATTTTCCGCTTAGATCTCTATAAGTCCAAAATATATGTTTTTTTGTTTAAAGAGTAAACATTTAGATTTAAATTTCTATTGTAATAGATTAGGGAGAATAAAAGAGATCCTATCTCTTCATTTAGTGGCAGTTAATAGCTGAGTTATGTTCAGTTAATAGTTGAGTGAAAATAGGATCAGTCAAGGTTTTCTTCACTCAAAATAGAAAAATGATCGTATTGTTGGGGATCTCATATATCTAGCAATTGTAACAAAAGATCCAATCTCAAGCTTCTCGAGGGTTGGATTGGAGATGGTGAAGATTGAATGCAATGATAAAATATTGTGGAAAAAAACCTCTGTGTATTCACTTTCCCATATTTGAGATTCATGTGTATTTGATTCATGAAGGAACCTTTTGTTCAATAATCTTTTGGTTTGAATGAATCCTAGTTACCGTGTTCTCTAAAACTGAACATTTGTTGAACGCTATGTTCTAGGATAGAGTTTCCTTAAATTGCTTGGCAAGAGCAAGAGATTATTGGTCTAAGGTTTTGAAGGTTGAGTTTGAATTATTTGAAAACATTCCCATTAGGTGGAGAAAGTAAATTAGAGGTATGTGTTAAGATTTGGGGTTAAATGCTATCCTGTAGTAATCCTGCAGCAACCTGAGTCAATCCTGTATCAACGTGAGTCATCCTGCAGCAACCTGAGTCAATATTGTAGCAATGTGGGTCAATCCTTCAGCACATGAGGTAATCCTGTAGCAATGTGATTCATCCCGCAGCAACGGATCCTGCAACAACACGTTCTTTCTATAGTGTTTCGGTTTCCTGCAGATTGAAGTGGTTTTCCTATTCGTTTGTTGTTCCTGTAAAAATGTGTAAGGTTTGAAATTCCATCTCTTCCTATATCAATTATCAACAATGAATTATATACCTAAACCTTAGCAACTAAATTTGTAATATAAATCTGAGTGAAGAAACATAATGTTATTTTGAGGGTTGTTTGAGTGTTGTAAAGCACATTTAAAACTGTAGGTGCTTTCTTAAAAGGATTGAACAGAAATTTTCTAGTTAATTTGTGACCAGTTTCTATAGAGGTCCGAGGTTGCATGAATAATAGATTATTTTATTTTTCTTCTGCACCACATATTCTAGTTTATATTCTGATTTTGCTGAAATTTCTTCTCTTTGTAGTCTTTTGACTGCAAAATTAGGATGTTAAATTTTTATTTATTTCAATGGTTTATGATTTTAGCATAATTTACTTTAAATCTTTACTCTATCCTAGAACTCTAATGTATCTTGGGAAAATCTTATCGAATATTTTAAGCATGTCTAAAACTTTAGTCAATCTAATCTATATGTGAAGTTTTATCCATTGGGTTGTGGCTTAGAGGTTGTGATGGGGCACTCCATGCAAACAATCTAGGTTTAAACCCTAACAGGTGTAGAGCTCTATTGTGTGTGGGATTGAAGTCGTTTGACCTACCTAAGTTGGTTTCCCTATGACAACAAAGGTTCTTAACACATTTGATTAGCCAAATTGGTAGAATCAGACATTAATATGATTGTTTATCCTTTAATTAACATGTCTCGTGATTTTTTTGGTTCTTTGGTTTTCAAAATTTTCATTTTTTAAAAGATAACTCAATGTTTTGTTGTACAAGTCATTTCCACTATCTAACGTCTATTGTTGACCAAGTCATTTCCTCTTCGAAGATCCACCCTAGGAGTTGTGTTCCTGCCTGCTTCAAATGTCACTCAAAACATTAGATTTATACCTATTCAGATTCTTGAACCTACTGCTTTTTTTTCAATCAAGAGTTATTTCCCCCCGATGGATTCATTCTATTTTCATATTGTGAAATGAAATTCAAGGACCAAATGGCATTTCAAGTGTTTTCTAACTATTCTAGCATTTGCATGTGTTAGGACCCAGCAAGGGAGAGGAGTTAGTATTGTATGTACCACATTAAATTGGAGCGATATAGTTTCCTTGTGGGTGGGTATAAGTTGTACACTCATAAATCAGTAGCGTGTACAATTTCTTCTTTAACATAGTGGAGTTAAGTTGTTTGGATTACTTAGCTGATAAAGTTAATAATTCATTCATATGAGAGCAAAGGTCAACGATATCAACATTTTTCCCCATTCTCAATGCTCAGACAGAATGACACCAATTTAGTGAATATGGTTCAAATAGGCACAAAGACTGCCAGCAAGAAAAACTTACTATTTGGAGAATTAGATGAATTAAACCTACTTTCCATTTCAATCTCAACTTGCAACTATTCTGCAGTGATGTCTTTTAATTCAAGCACTAAGTAAGTTGAATTCAAGTGCTAAGAAATATTAATTCAAGTAAAATATGCTCAACTATTAAATTTCATTTCAGTAGCGGTTCCACTCTCCTATATGCCACCATATATGATGAAATTATCTAGTCTAGCATACCCTGCTCATTTTTCTTGTTTTTCAGTTTCAAATTGGATATAAAAACAAACTGCTCTGGAAAAATTCTTTGACAATGTTGAATCTGAATCATCTCAAAGAAAAGACAAGATGGGGTCAGCATCAACTTCCCCTTATCACAATGGAAGCTTGAGGAGATCAATTAGTGATTTAAATTCAATGGACTTTCCTTCCAAGTTGCAGGAGGTTGTGCATAGGTAAATTTTGGATGTGAAGTTATCAATATTGCTTCATTTTGTAGACCTGATTTCTCATTAGTTTATACCATTTGATATAATGGGGTGCTTTCTTTAACTCAGTTTCATATGTTTGGTTTGAAAAGCAGTTGTGTCTAAACTCTGTACTTGAATGTTAATTTCCATATTCATACTTGAATATTGTTACTATGGTTGAGAAAGGGTGTCACCACAATAATGACCTTGGTGAGTGTGAAGCCCTCATCATGTGAAGTTGGTTGAGTTTGCCAGGCCCCTAGTTCAAGTGGAATTTACCATGATAATGTCATGTTGGAGTTCATAGCTACCCAGGGATAAAGATTTACAGTACATACTGATTGAATTTAGAAGGATTCTTAGAAGATAAAATTTAGGGCTAATATTTTCTATTTTCCTTATTTTTCTAATGTTCTTCCTAGAAAAAATTAAAAAAACCCAAATGACTATTTTCCCAGATTTGTCAAATAAATATATAGTTCACAACTTAAAAATATTAGTATAGCTCCTTAAAATATTCTTGTATTCCTAGCCAGATTATTATCATATTTTTTGTTACTGTTAAATCAAGACTTCAAAGAGATCCATTTCTTTAACCTGATTTTGACGAACAAATTACTGTATTTTGCAATATTTTATTGATAAAAAAACTACTTGCAAAGGCATATCAGTACCAGCAACAGATATCAAACGTATAGTCATGTCAAATTTAGATGATTAGAATAAAGAAACTAAAAAAACAAACATGCAAGATAAAATATATCTATTACTAATATAAACAAGTGATGTACATTAAAAATGCTACGTGATTAAAACCCTTACATGTTGTATGATAGCATTACGGAGCAGTAAGAACACATTAAACATTGGAATTCCAATGGATTGAGCATGTCTCATCCATAAATGAGATTATCCGAGAATCCAATCCGAACAGAACTAAAAATCCCAGATTCTTCAAACCTTAAATTTTAAAATAACAAAACTCAAATTCCTAAATTCTCCAAACCCTAAATAGTCAAACTTAAACAATTATGTTTATTGTTAATTTACTGTAGAAAGGTCTCTGCTGCTAATTAGGATTTTTACCTTGATATTATACATCAGTTTATCGTCTAAATTAAGAATCTACTTAATATTCTTTTCTTTCCAAGCAATTACAAATATCAATAATCATGTAACATAACTATTGTTACATTCTGAACTTTCTACATGTCTTTAGACTTATTCATACTTACAGTTATTCATTTAAGTGTATACTTCTAATCGATGAGGTATAGGTGTTTTTGGTAAATTCAAATACCGCTTTATAAATACTAACATAACTATTTATTCACAACCAATATTAAATAAATAAAATGACATCTCACCTTCAGTTTCATATAACATAGGTCCTACAGATTCTATCCTCTCAACTGATAGAGAGTGTACATTGAGATCAATTTTATAAATACTTAACCCTAACTTTATTATTGAGTAACAGTAAATCTTCGAATTGTAACGTAGAAATGCAGGAGCATCGGGGATTTCGACTGATTATCAGGAGAAGTTATAACAGTCAAATCAATTGGGAGAAATTTGCTTAGCGGGCTGGTCAAATATTTAAACCTCCATTAGCAACTTACCATAAGTAGGTATAAAATCAAAGGTAACACATTCACAAACCAAATCTAAGACATGTGTTTGATATATCTTTAGAGCTCTAATCAAAATCAACGTGGCAAGTAAGGAAACAATTGCAGGAAGGCTTATCCATATAACTTGTGTATTTAGGTCAAAGAGCCTATAGGTGAAAGTTTGTGAAAGCTTGCCTTACGATCAGGTTTTTAATTAATTAGTGTTTTTGTCAAGATAATTGTAATGACAGACTAATAAACAGATTCAATCTCTTTTGAATTGCATTAGATAGTTAAGTTGTTAGAGGAATAAGGAAAGTTAGGATATTTACAAATCTTTTCTTAATCCAAGAATATTGAAGGATATCCTTAAGCCCTAAATAAGAGTGGTTCCTCGGAAATAACTAAAAATTGTTCTCAAGGTGATTGACCATGGTCACATGAGGGAAACAACAGCCTTACTTTCTAAACATATATGCTCAAGATCAAGAAGCATGAATGCATCTTCAAAATACTACACAAGACCACATTTGGGTATCGTTGGCCTACTAGATCATGGATACAGTTGCCATGATTAAACCAAAATGTAGGTTCTAAAAAGTAATGTGCCAAACCCACACTAGGGATGAATTTTAAGTCTATGATTTGTGTTTTTTAGCATATGAGTGGGACGCAAATGCCATGATTAGTTTCTTTGCATAGAAATGGGTAGATTATGAGGCCTTAACAATGGTCAAGGAAATCCAACAAGTGCCTAAGGATATCCTTCAATATTGTTGGATTAAGAGTCTTTAATGATTCCTCAAAACAACACATTAATAATTTGTAACATTTGTTCGGAGCCTTATGAGTGGGATACATGTGCCATGAATAGGTTTTATGCATTGGAATTTTTTCTTAATTCATAAAGATGTTAAATATGGGTAATAATTGCCTTGATACCTAATTTAAAGTTATATATATATATATAAGTCTTAATTGTCGTAGACACTATGTTTTCTTTGATGTGATCAATTATAGGGAAATTTTTTATCCAAGTGGGATACATCATCATAAATTTTGTGTTGTTGCTATTCTTATGTCACATGTGATGTGTCACATGAATGAAGATTCAAAATATCAAGGTGTTGGGCATTTGTGAGAGTTTGTGATGTATTTTTAGTGTGAACTTTGATTCAGTGTAAACTTTGATTTTTTTTAAGGGTGCTAGCTCAATGGAAGAGTACCTGCCTTACAGGAAAGAGGTTGGTGGTTCGATTCCTTTGTGCCCTATATACATAAATTAATGACTAATTAAATGACCAGTTAACAACAATCAATGACTAAATAAATGACCAGTTAACAACAATCAATGATTAAATAAATGACTAGTTAACATTAATCAATTACTAAATAAACAACTAAATGCACTACCAAACATTGATAATTAATGACCAAATAGCGACAATTAATGACCAAATAGTAACAATTAATGACCACAATCAATGACTAAATAGCAACAAATAATGACCAAACAAATGACTCAATATATGACCAACACTTGAAGCAATTCAATAAATTTATGACCAAGTGATAAACGACCAATTTGGTTGGGAGATAAGTTACTGTTAATTTGTCACTAGCGGTCATGTGACCAAAACTTAGTCATTTATATCTGATTTTTAGTCATTTTTTTAGTCACTAATTACTCATTTTGTACTAATGCTTCTGCTTTAGTTGCCATTGTTTTGATTTCTTGTCTGAATCATTGGTTTATGATGCAACTCTGTGTAAGCTATGCATTACTTTACCTAATGATTTCTAATGATTCTTATATTACTATGGATAAATTGTGGCTTTAAAGACTTAAGGTGTAGTCACTATTAGTGCCTCGTGGAAGAAAAAAAGCCAAAATAAAATGTGATTTATATATTTAACTAAACTTATTTTTTAGTAGATATTTAAAAAAAAATTATAAATTCACCTATGGATGTGATATCCAGTCCTAGCTAAACAACAAGGGTATTACACAAAACTTCCCTCATCTTGCTAAATACTTAACTTATGCTCAATAAAATAAGAAGAGTTGGAGGTCGACTACTACATAAACTAAATACTAGTGGTCCTACTAGTTGACATAGGGAAAAATTTATAGGACATATTAGAAGATAAAACCAGAAAGGCAGATATGCCCTCAATAGTATGAAACATTAGTTTATCTGAATGGAAGTGGCCTTCCCAATTAACAGTGAGGGTTCAGGAGTGGTCTTAATGTATGTAGATAACTGCAGGAAGAGTTTCTAGGACTGGTGTCAATGTCTTTAGATACTATGGCCTTCATATTTTCCAGGATGACATGGATTTGTTTAATGCTTGAGTCACTATTTCCTTATCTGTAGAGATCCCAGCTTGAAGCATGCTTTTGATATTTAGGATCTCATTCTAGACACTCAAATATGGACTCCATATTTGATATTATGTTACTCATATTATCAATTTTTTTTTTTACATGTTTGCTCATTCTGCAATACTCATAAACTTGATGTGTTTTGTCCCTCATCGTTTCTTGACCATATTTGATAACATCCTTGTTCTCTACTGTGAAGTTTCCTCTTTCTTCTAGCCTAGGGTTGATATCTCCCTATGTGAGTCTTTTTCCCTCCCACAACTGTTTGAATGTGACTATTGGTTGGTTTCGGCTTCTTTCCCTACTTCTGCATTTTGTTATGAACTCTGTGGTTTTCCTCGTAATCAACATCGAGAATAGCTGCTCTTGGGAGGATAGCAATATCGTTTACCACCTGCTCCAACATGGGTAGTGAATGAGACGATCCTAAGACGTGGGATGGAAGGATCTCTATTCTTCAAGGGTGGATCTAATTCTGCCATATGATATGCAATAACTCCTACATGTTAAAATAGGCAATATTCATTTATAAAGATTGGAACAAGGTAAGAGGTTAATGAGGAGTGATATTGGTCCAATGTGCTTAAGCTAGAGGGCTTAGGATTACAGCTAACTTGGTCTCCCATGCCCTTGTTTTCCTAAGATACCTACATATCTCCATCATCTGCAGTTGCCTTTTCTTTTCAATTGCTATATTAGTAAGTTGGTTCACCAGCATGTTTTCAACTCTTTTGATGTGGCCAAAAGAAATATTTCTACTTTATATTGCCTATCATGACTCCTACTCAAGTGATTTTAGAGAGGCAACAAAAAGGACAACAACAAGAATGTGCTACTTTTTTTTATTTGCATTTCCTTTGTTGATGAACTTTTGTTATTGAAAAAGAGCTTTACTAGATTTTTTTGTTTGGCATTGTAATATTTGGAAAATTCATCATGATAATGACTTAGATCACTGATGTGTAATTATATAATATGTTCGTTTACATGCATCAACGACATATAAGATGCATTTTAAAATAATGATGAGGCCTTGATATTTTACAAATTCACTTCATTAGATTATTTAAATTAATTTCAATAGCTATGGATAATACATAAGGCGTGTTCATTAAAGAAACCACTTCCCCAAGCTACTAGATATGGTTCCTTGTTTTTCTATGTTTGGATGGAACTTTATTCTATATCTAGTCTGAACTTTGATTCTATTTAAGGGTGCTAGCTCAATGGAAGAGCATCTATCTTACAGGTAGGAGATTGGTGGTTAGATTCCTCAGTGCCCTATCTACAGAAATCAATGACTAAATATACTACTGATTGACGACAATTAATGATTAAAATAACTAAACATACTACTTGTTGACGACAATCAATGATTGCAACTACTAAATAAAAAACTAGATAACAACAATCAATGACTAAGAAAACTACTAAAGATACTACCAGTTGATCACAATTAATAATTAAAATGATTGAATATACAACTTGTTGACGACAATGAATAACTATAATTACTAAATAAATGACCAGATAACAACAATCAATGATTAAGAAAACTACTAAATATAATATCAAGTTGGTGAAAGAACAACCAATACATGACTAAATCATTTTAATCATAAATTTAATTGCATTATAAGTGACTAGCAATAAATTACTAATAGTCACGTGATCAAAATTACTCATTTATATGCAATTTTTAGTAGTTTTTTTAGTCATATATTTTTGGTTTTCTACTAGTGTGGATATAGCACAAAATAGGATGAAACAACAAGATCAATATCATAGTGAATGGATATTTGGAGTAGGGGATTGGGTATTTGCTAGGCTATAAATATACAAACAGATGTCCCTCAAGCAACAAAAGAAGGAAAACAAATTAGCATCCAAGTACTATGGTCCCTATAAGGTGTTGTAGAGGAATGAGAGTTTAGATGCACAAAACAACATCTAAATGATGAGATTTTGACCTCCTAATGATGTATTTTTCTTCCCAACATGGGTAGGGATCACGATAGACATTAGGTTTTCCTTTTAACATGCCCAGGGAGCATAACAATCACACTTTCATGGTGATAAAATTATGACAACATTTAGGTGTATAACACAAATTGATAACACTTGATATTGTGTTCAATAAAAAAATATATGGATTTTAAATGTTGTCAAATGTTATGTGTTAAAAATGCTTTAGAAAAAAATAAAATTCAACAAGTTGAACACCATGCTAGTTAAGACGAAAAGAAGGAAATGTTTACGTTTGAGAAGGACACGAAATGTTGTTAATTTTTTCAATGTAAGTGGGATAGAACCTTGGAAGATGTTAGATTTAGAATATTGATTCTATGCAAAGTAGTAAGTAATAAACCTGTGTAAGAGAATAGATGATAACAAATTCTCAATACATATTAATAATAATAATAATAAAAACATGTACCATAAATAATTGGTTTTCCTTGGAAACCTTTAACTCATGAAATTGACAAACTCATGTATGCACCTCTTACTTGTTGTATTAACAAAATGGTTTAAAATATACCAATTAAGTATTTTACAACATCAATCAACCCTAATAAACTAACTAGAATGGACTACAATCACTAGTACACAAATTTTAATTGCGACGATGTGACCAAAAAGGTTAGTAATGAAATTTTTTCTAAGCTAAATACTTTTATGATGAATAACGTTTAAGCTATTTGTAAGAGTTCAAAATACTATATTCTTATTTCCTATATTCTTATATGTGATTTCTTTGGGTGATGGTGACACTTTCTATCATCTTCTACATAATCTCTACTTTAACCACAAGTTGCCATTTTGTATTAAGGATTCTAATTTGGCATTTTTTGGTTGCACTCAATGTGTCATTATGTGTATTAGGCATGAAGTGTAATTTTTGTAAAAAAAATGAATAGTTGGGGAAATTTTTAATAATTTTACATTGCTTTGGACATGTATGAAGAATTATTTATGGTTCAATTTTTACAAATATTTTTTTTATTGTTGTTTATTATTTGATATTGATGGCGAGTGATGACGATGAATGATTATGGTGATGATTATTAGAGTTACATTGATATATTTCAACTAAAGCTCTTATCAAAGATTACAAATAATTGTTTGTAAGGTTATTGATAAGACTATTATTTATTATTTTAAAACTATTTTAGTTGCTTGAAAATCAACTTAATGTGTAATGTGTTCACTGATCTAGTATTTTGCAGTGATTTTATGGAAGGGCTGATTGAAAATGAATTTTATTTAGTTGAAAACTACCCAAGCGAAACAATTTATTTTTATGAAATCAAAATTTTAATTAAATTTAAAATATTATACTAAATTAATTAAGGATCGGGATTGCAATTTAAAAATATTAAGTAATTAACATTAATGAAGAGTATGAATACAACATTGACATATCATCCATTATTTTCATGATCAAGCAAATTTCAGTGATTGCAGCAAGGAAGTGTATGAATATAAACTTCAGTACTCACAACAGTTAAACATTATATGACACGTCTCTAATTTAAATCACTGATACATCTTAAATTTGATTTCGAAATAAAAAAATCAATAATTATGTTAATCATTAACATATACAACATATTTTATAAACAACATCAACATTGACGTGACATGAAAAAACATAATATACATGAACATTAATCTTAAAATCAATATATATGTGAGATATACATGTCAAATATGCCATTTCAAATTTGAATGAGTGATACATCTCAAATTTAATTTAAAAACATTTATAATAGTATAAATCATTAATAGACAAACAATATAATATTTCATAAATAAAGCAACATCAACATCAACATGATATGAAAATGGACATATATTTTTCCAAGAAAAAAAAACATACTTTATATTCATTGAAAAGAAAATGCATTCTTCATGTGCTATAAGCATGAATCAAAAACTTGAGCTCTTCAGCTCCTCAAAAAATAGCAAAAAATTGTCACATACAATCTAATTTAGTTGTCAAATATAATCCCATGACATTCTTCCCAAAACTATAACAAACAAAAAGTTTTTTATGAAAAAACAATCATGGAGGAGATCAAATTCTCCCTACTGAATTCTTTTATACAATACGACCCCAAGTTCAACGTCAAAGCTTGTTTGGAAAGATTATCAACAATTGTGCTATTCTCATTGTAGACATGCTCAAAATAGATCCATTGAGAAGTGTTATTAATATTCTTAAGGTGACTCTCCATCTAAATAAGATAAATGTTAACAATTCATGTTGACCCTCTCATCTAGTTGATAAGAAAAGTAAGATCTCTATAGACTTGTAACTCTCTTAAACTCATATCTATAGCGGTTTGGAACATGAAAAATAAGGTTCATAGCTCTGCCCAATTATTTGTGCCATGTTCCAAAGCACCTTTCCCAAGAAAAAAATGGTCCTTTGATAAATATAAGGCAAAACCAAAACCACAGAGTTGATCGTTGCCTTGGAAATCCTTGTAAAAAAATAGACCAATGCTTTTGTTTATTAATAATACAAGGAGGTACTATGTGTTCATTGTCTTACCTACAAACGACCTATACTAGTTAAACAAAGACATCACCTAAATAGAAAGATGGAAGATAGGTGACAAAATGCGCATGAATAGAAGAAGGAACATATATATGAAGAATAATATCAAAATCAACATAGATATATATATATATAAAGTCAAAAACAAAATATGTAAATATTCTTTGTAGTAGTCAAATATATGCATGTGATGAAAAATAATTTTTATAAGGTAGTTGGTCCACCATTGGAGCTAGAGGCATCAGTACCTCCACCACCACATCTAGATGATGATTAGACCCTTTGCCACCAGAGCCAAAGGTAATATCAACACCTCTGCTAGATAAAAATGTAGTGTAAATTAGCTGGTATAGCTCTCCACCAAAATTCATATCACCTAATACGACCATCTCATCTAAAGCACCAACCAATGAACTGGTTATTGCAATTGGTGGGTTGGTTACTAGAAGAGGAGAGGGTGGTTGGTTGGCTAGTGGAGGAGGAGATGGTGGTTATTCAACTCAATGAGGAGGAGAGGGTGGTTGATCAACTCAATGAGGAGGAGAGGGTGGTTGATTACCCTATTGAGGAGAATATAGTGGTCGAAAAGCTTGGTGAGGAGGAGAGGGTGGTCAATCATCCTATGGAGGAGGAGAGGGTGGTGTATTGGCCTGTGGAGGAGAGGGGGATGGGTCGACTCGGTGAGGAGGAGAGGGTGGTCAGAAAACCTATGGAGAAGACGATGGTCAATCGAATTGTGGAGAATTGTAATGTACCTTTATAATAAATTTTCCAATGTGCTCAAATTCACCAAATTTCAACTCTAGGTATATGGATACAACTGATTCCAAACTCCTCCAATTACTTTCAAACTTAGTGAGGAAGGTCATGAGGGGTGATGGGACACATTAACACATCTATCAGACATATAATCAACTGATATACCCAACCATGGTCTTCAATTTTCAAGAGAAGAAGTTTCGGGACAAGACTAGTCAATTTCAGAAGTGGAAATCCCCCCTGGGTCTTGGAACAAATCTCTTTCAAACACTGTACAACCGCCACTAATGGTTGGTATGAGACTTGGCTCTATTATAAGAAATTAAGTAAAGTATATTTGCAGCATTAGATGTGGTTTTGTGGCCGAATAGGTATCCAAGAGAACTCAGGGAATTTACTAGTAATTTCGAGGCTCAAACCCGTTCTAGATAGCTCCAAATGCTCTCAAATTGTACCAGTAGGTGTATGAATGATGTTAATACATAAAAATGGTGTTTATAGGTGTCTTTTAACCATCAAATGACTTATGCAACTCACTTTGGAAATCTAATCAATGTATGGAGTATTACTAGTAAATTGTGGTTCAAATCCCCTAAGGGTAGATGATGAAAATGACTTTCGAAATGCACTCAATCCAACTCGAATTTCTGAATGGAAGAGGGGGACATATAAAGTGCATCAACATGAACTCATATGCATCACCATTCAACTTTTAATGTATGCTATAAGTCCCTTAATTCAGATGCAAGAAGACTAGTTTCGACCTTGGGGGAAATAACATTAAATCTTCTTCAAATGAAATAAAACTGAGCAAGATGGATCCAAATGCTTAAGTGATGAACATGAAACTTGTAATACTCATCAATGGAAGTCCATACATCATAAATATATCATAGAAACATTCTTCCATTCGAAATCATCATCAATACATTGGCATACATCAATCTAGTGGGGGAATGGTCATTGTTTGCTCAATAATCATCAATTTTACATACAACCACTTGATATTTCGAACTAAATTTTTTTGGAGATGAAGAACAGAGTATTTACTTCATATTATAAAAGAAATGGGTCATTAAAAGCTCCCCCAAATAGTACATTATCTCACCAAAAACGCCCTCCCTCAAGGATCAAGAATATGCAATGAAAACTGGAAATAGTTGAAGGAATGAGCTGCAATAGAAGAAACCATGATCTACCCTGTAGCTTACACCTGCAAAAAATGAATCCATTAAAGCTCCAAATTAAAGGTCTAAATGGCCTTTCCAATTACCAACTTGGATGGGAATCTTTCACCCTCGAAATTGGCTAAGGCAAGAAACTAGTCATCGACTAGCTCTCCCTCTTCACAAATGCAATTGCAAATTCTAAAAATGATCAAAAGCTGGTTTCATTCTTTTTTATTGACATTTGTAAAGTTTCCAAGCTCTCTATGGGTCGAATTCCTTCCAAGAGATGCATTCCAACTCAAGTTGGGAAGAGATTCCAAAGAATGCCACTTGTACAACAATTATTAATCTCCCACTTCCACCAAATCACATGTGGAAGCATCTTAGATGTCTTAACTCCCTTGAGTGCCCTCTTGGAGGCTATTTTTAGCCCTAGCATGTCATATATGTCAGATTTCATCCTTCAGGTTTGATTTGTGTCATAGGTGTCATAGCATCTTCATCATTGTTGTCATAGAGCTAGGGAATCTAGTCCAAGTGTCTCACTAGCTCCAAAATGCCTCTTCCTCTTCCATGGGAGTTACTCTTCCACTCCAATTCAACCTTCATTGATTCATTCAAAGTATATTGACCTTCCAACTCATCCCAAGACCCTTGGGATTCTTATGGATTCAAATTGACAAGAGGGGGATTCCATGTGGCATAGAAAATCTAGCTTGTGTGGATCCCACTTCCTCCATGTGTCTTCATGATAAAATGCCACTTTGATTTTCACTTGTATATATTTATTTAGCTCATTTATTAAATATTTATGCTATTCTAATGTCCACACATCATTTATTATCCCCCTTATTCCAAATCCCAAAGCTTCCACCCCCAACCTAGGAAACTGGTAATTTTCCTCTTTGGCAATTATTTGACCCTTAGCATCAATTTGACAAATTCTCATGAATATGACCAATGGGCTTAGGCCATTGTGACCCAATGAAAAATTTGGTACATCACAAGAATAAGGTGTTCAATGGGCCTATGGAGGAGGAGGAGGTGGTGGAGAATCATCATATGAAGCAGATGAATCAAATGAACAAAAGTAATGGTGATGGGGGACCCTCCTCCTCTTGAGTAGGTTAACAACACCAACAACATGACGCATCAATAAGATCATATCATGCAAAAGGGTCACCCATATAGCTGTGAGCTTCAAGTCCCATACGATGTGGCTAGCTCATACTGACAAAAAAAAAATCTACATATAAATGACCACTTTTGATTTGGCGATCACTAGTGGCTAATTTCTAGTCTCTTATCGTGCAACCAAAAAAGTGGTTATTTATAGCTTGTCTTGTGGTCATTAATTTGATCGCGTATTTGGTCATAAATTTGCTCATATATTTGGTCATTAATTTGGTCATTAATTGTGACAATTAATGACCAAATATATGACCAAATATATGAGCAAATTTATGACCAAATATACGACCAAATTAATGACCACAAATATGACCAAATCAATGACCATGAGAAAATATATAAATGACCAAACTAAATATGACCACATTTTTGGTCGCGTGATAAGATACTGGAAATTAGCCACCAAAACTGTCATTTGGTCGTTTAAATGTGAATTTTGGTTGTTTTTTTTGTCAATTATTTCTCATTTTTTTGTCACTAATTTAGTTGTTTTAGTCATTTTATATGCGAATTTTGATCATTTTGTTTGGTCACTTATCTCTCATTTTTTGGTCATTAATTTAGTCATTTTATGTGTTCATTATTCTCATTTTTTGTCACTAATTGAGTCATTTTTAGTCATATTATATGTGTTCATTATTTTTTAGTAGTTTTAATGGTGTCCATTATTAATCAACATAAATTGTTAGTAATGCTATTATGTCTATAATAAAAAAAAATCATACAATATTCATGCTCATCTAATACACATGTGAATCATGCCAAAGTCACAATATTAGTTAATTACAACACTAAATATAAACGTCAAGCATAAACATATAATTTTCAACCACATAAATAGTATATAAGAAGTTCGAGAATATGTAGATGATTACCATCTCTAGCAAACTTCCAAAAATTGGAAGGCTAATTCAAATAATAGCCTTTTCAACATGTCAAAACTGCTCAGGCACACGAAGAAATTCCTCACAATCTGCTCCAACTTCCTTAAATGCTGAAACAAGCTTTGGAATAAGCTTAGCCAACATAACCTTGAAACCGATTGAGTTGGTGCTTTGAGTGTTTCCTCTGCCATGTACTCCCATCAATGATTCTCCTGAAATACATCCAACTTGAGAAGCCATCATATATGCATTGCATGCACCAAGAATATAACGTGGACCACGTTGGTAGAAGTGCTCTCTCACAAATGATTCGAAATGTTGCAAACAATAATAAGAAACTATATCAAGTGTCTACAGTTAAAAGCTACCAAAAATCTGATGACAACAAGAATAAAATACAACCACCTAAAGACACAATAAATTTTGCAGTTTAACAGTTAGATTTGCATAAAAGATCTCAATCTATCATACCTTTGGAGGTTGGCATAGCAGGTATAACATTGATTACATGATAACAAGACAGAATTTTCATTATATGCCAGAGAGTTCTTCTCCCCTTCAGCTCTACCAATTTGTTTATCATATCCGGCCTCATTAAAGTAAGGTTTTGAATTTAGTACTAGACCTTGAAGTGAAACAAGGAATTGAAGGATGTTTGAATTCAATGGGTCCCAAACTTCATTCCCTTTACTTGTCCATGTGTTTAAAAGACTAAGGTAGATCTTCCCATTTTAGTACAGATTGGGATTTAATCGAAGACCACCAGAATGATAGTGTGCTAACTGTAAAGATTGAAACATCAACCAAAATAAAATAAATGAAACATGAAATAAGATTCAATAAGCAGAAAAATCAAATATGCCTTCAGAAAAATTCAAACTCTAGGAAAGAACAACACACGTCCATGTAGATAATCGGCATTACCTACAGCCATAAAGCATCATATACACCAAAATTTTCAAATCCATGACATATGGGTACAAATGGCATTTGCACCACATTTCAATCAAGTGCAAAATTACATTCAATACATCATGGGAAAAATATAAATGGATGAACTTGCTCTTGGTGGACTCCATGAACTAGCCTCTAAACTACAAACCCTAGACCTAGACATTTACAAGCCACAATATTTCGAAACCTATTTATTATTTCTACTGAATTGGAGAGTGGGTTCATGAACATGTGACACCATGACCCAGAGAAATGAGAACATAAGTTCTCCATACAAGGCGACAAAATAAAATGATGTTAGAGAAGAATGTGATTATGGACACAATTGAAGGTGATAGTGAAGTCTCTACGTCATCCTTTTACTGGTAGTGAAGAGAAGCTTTAATATTATGTCATCCTTTTACTGGTAGAGAAGATTTAATATTATGTCAGCCTTTTACTGGTGGAGAAGATTTAATATTATGTCACATAAGAGATTGGTGTTCTGGAAGATGTTGGTGAGCAGACAGTGTTCTGGAAGATGTTTGGTGGGAAAACTCTTAAAGATCATGATGATGGATATAATTCACCTTTTATTATGGCAGACTTGGACTTTAAATGCCTTTAATTATGGGTGAATGGGACTTTAAATTTTGAATTCCAACTATTAGTGAATGGTCAATGAACATTTTCTAATATTTTCATTCATATGATAAACCTACAAAGTCCAAAGACAAACAATTTACTTGAATGATGTTCCTTGAATGATGTTTAATTATTTAAAACAGACTATTGGCAACAGTATAATACTAGATTTTCTTTGCACACTATTTACATCAGTTGTACTCCAAATTATTAATGCCAAAAGAACAGTAAATTACCTATCAAAAAGACTGTCTAGAGGGAAAGATCTTATCAAATTAGTCGTTGCTTCCTTCTCTAGGATGTTGTCAATGAGCTTAGCAACCTTACCTTCTGCAACTTAGAAAAAATGTTGCACAATATAATATGACAATATATCATCTTACAATTGTCCCCTTGTGTCTTGCATAATTATATCACCATTATCATCTATCCCAGGACTTCCTGAACTGCTTCCCTGAGCGTTGTGGAACAAGCTAGATACAGCCTCTCCACTATTGGCTGAGCCTGAACTTGTTGGGATATTGTCAGGGATGCTCTGAAAGGCCAGATATGAGGAAACTATGACCTTCTATATACCTATTGAACCAAAGGTATTTCAAAGGAAATACATCTCACTTTAAACATAGAGAAAAAAAATGGCAACTATCATCTGTATAATAAAAAATATAGAAATTCCAAAAGGCAATAAACAAGGTAGTAGGTTTATCATAAAAATGTCAAGCATATTAAAAGAACAATAAAAAGTATTAAAAACTAAATGTTATATGTATTTTATAGAATAAACATCAATAAAAAATCCTTTCTGATTGCAAACTTGAACTAATGCAATGGACTGCTAAGCATCATCACCCATAGGAGAGTTGTCCTTTATAAAACCATATCACTGCAACATATATGTCACATTTTATAGCAGATTCTAGAAAATATTTTTTCTTTACTTTCGAAGAGTTAAGGCTATCTTCTACCAAATCAACTTTTATGTACCAGTTTATCGTCTCTAACCGTAAAAGTAGTTTATATGTCATAACCATGAATTTCAAAATGCAGTGGTGTTTATATTTAAAATACTTGCATAAACAATAAATAGAAGAGACATTTTCATTTACAAGAAAAAGATGAATCCTCTTTTATGCATTGGTGAACAGTTTTTTGAGATCTCAAAAGGCGCTAAAGGGTAAGTATTACCATAAAATATTTGTGTTTCTTCACAGAAAAGGATTTTATTTGTTGATGAGACAGAGTCCATCCTATACTAGACCATAAATAATCATGGCCCTAAGTAAATCCATCCATTCCTCGTAGACTCTAACATAAATTGTATGTCCAGTTAAAGCAAAGTTCATACGATTTAAATATATATAACAATAGAATACTAGAGGAGGAGCTAAAACATTACTAACAAATAAAGCACGAATTTATTTAATCTTGATAACTAACACTAGACAGTCGCATATTTCTAGAGGCTTGTGTGAAAGTCTCCCTATAAATTTATAGATAAATAACCTCTAAACAGGCATAAAGAGTTGTAATGAGTTCTTATATGACCAACAAATCACTCTAGTGACAAACTAACATTGACATCAAATTTCAATTGAGAGGAAAGTGTAAAATGTTGGGAGAGAATTGAAAATATGGGTGAGAAGGATCACAAATAATTTTGATAAAAGTAGTGAAATGCCCGCGGCACTTAACTGGTAAATAGTTTTCTAGGATGGCCCACTTCTTGTTGTACTTTCTTTGTCCATTGGCACTAATTGGTAGACTGAAATGCCGACTGTGGATAATCCGGAAACATGTTCTTCTAACACCACAAACCACGGAAATCTCAAATCTTTAATACAAATTTTCATTATCTTATTCAAGAAACTTTATGCTTTCTTGACACCTATCTAGCAGATACTCATTTATTTTTTACTTGCATGATGTGCATTCCAAGGAAAACAGACAAACAAAAGAACTTGAAGAAAGAACCATAAAAGAGTTCAGATTTCTGAATTCAATAGCTTCTAAATGACTTCTTATTCTATGAATTGTCTAGAGTTCAGAACCCATGAAAGCATTATCGACAACTACAACATTCTATAAGGTACTCAACCATTAATATAGTACACCATTTGACTAGATTGAACCTATAATTAAAGGGCAATAGTACCTCAACATGAATGGGCCATTGGATGTCCTTTTCCCTAGTCCCCCCAAGAGATTTACACCATCCTCGATCTGCTTTCCGATGGCTCCAACACCCTGGAATAGTGTTAATATTAAAGAAATGAGCATGCATGGCTTAACAAGGCAATGAAAAAAAGAAGACTGGAGGTTAACATATTACAATTTTTCAAAGACTGAACTAGTCAATGAAAAAAAGACAAGCAAAAGTTTATTGCAAAGACATAGATAAAGGTTGTTCTCCACTAAAACAAAATTTAAGAAATTCACCTTCAGTGTTTTTATTGTAATTAGTTCAGAAGAGTAAATAAGACCTGCATTTATATATCTTGCAAGTTTCCCCATGGTTATTGGCAGCAGTGTACAAAAAGATGAATGAGAACAATGTATGAGAAATTGAAATGAAATTTATAGTAACCACGTATAAGCTACTTCTAAATCACATTTTCATTAACATTCAAGGGGTCATTAGCATTAAAGAAGTCATTAGTATTTTATATAGATTTCTTAATCAGTTTGCACTGTTATATTATATGGTATAAATTGTTTTGGTGCATTTAATTTCTCACTTTTGATAATTTATATAAGCTGTTGGGTTTTGAGAAAGAAGACACGAGCTTTGGGTAAGGAATCTACACCATCACCAGATGTTCAGAATTTTTATCACTTATAGAAGCCTTTAGTTCAATTCGTGGTAGGGTGCTTTTAGTGCAATATCATAATTTTTGTAATACTATTGGAATAATGGCAACTTGGTCAAAGACCTATTGAGAAATAGGTTTTTATTGGGTAAATACTAAATAGTTTTTCAGATTATTTTTTTATCATATAGGAAAAGTTTCTTTGGATAAGCACAAGTCATCATAGCATTAACTTCTACTGTAAGCACTTCTTTTTTCAGCCACATCTAATACTTTACTATCAATTCATGTTGTTGTTAAGTTGTAAGGAAGGCTAAAGTTCAGACCTCAAGGGAGGCTCAAAAGAAAAAAAAATCTTTATATAGGAGATTGCATTTCACAATAATGCATCAGTAAACATTTTCAAATAATAGATTATTCTATCTTTAAAGTTTTAATATGAGGTCTACTAGTACTCCAGGATTTGTGGTGCTTTATCAAGAGCAGGTGCTTTGTGTTTCACTCTTTTGTTGACTCCTGTTTAGATTCTTCATCATCAAAAACTTGTGGATATTTAGTAAACTCATTCACATTAACCTGTATTTTGTGGGTTGAAGCTACTCTCTCATTACTTGACTTACATTCATTTAAAATATGGGCATATCATTCAGGAATGAGAGTTTTTATTCGGGTATATTGTTGTTTAGTTGAACAAAAGACTACAACTTTTCACATGTACAACATAAGAGATTGACATGCATCTTCTAGTGCATTGTTGGTCATAAGATAGGTTGCAAGATTCAGTTTGTCAATCTAGAATTCATGACATGGATTGATATTCATTTTAAGTTTTGGAAATCCCTTTGGATTATGTACATGGTTTGCTAAAAACCCAAGAGTACTTAGTTATTGCAGCTAGTTTCCCATCTTTCCAACATTCCAAATTGAGTAGCCTTCTTCCAACCATTTCTTATCTTCAACTAAAACAATAACAGCATTGACGTGACTTGGTTTATTTCTTGACAACTAAAAGAGGACGTGAGAGGTAAGGTATCATTGGAAAGAGCGGCAAATTTATCATCTTCCAAAGCGCTTCAACAACCATGGGAGTTCACTTTCTATATTAAAAAAGTCAACTTCTATCCAAATATTTGTAGTCTAGTATGCTGTAAATAATGCAGCATACAACCAATTTCCTGCTTTCTAGTCCTTTTGTATCAAAGAATGTAAATGGTACATACAAACGAACACGTTCAAAGGTGCAGAGACGAGGAGCCGATTTTATAGTCTAGTACTAAGCTTTCAAGTTCGGGATGCAAATCAACACATACCTATTGCTCACAGTAAACATCTCCTCGGGTTGATTCATGATAACATGGTCCAATGGGAAATATCTTTCTCCTGTTTCTTGGTCATGAACAAATGAATGTCGATGACTGAAAGTACCTCTCTCAACATCATAACCACTCAGCCTCACATGGTTACCCTCCACTAGCAAAGTTGCAAATGCAAGTGCTTTTCCAACAACCCAATCAACACCTTCCCCTGTTGCAATCATTTGTGCACGTTGGTCAGAGATCCTATTTACAACTTTATGAGGCTTGAATGTTTCTGGTAGAGAAGTTATTGCTTTCCCAACATTTTTCAATATCTCTGGTTTTACCCTGCAAAGTCAAAACAAAAATAATCAAAACCCTTAACAACAAGCAATCACCTTATGGCATGAAAGTATGACATGAGACATGGGATAATACCATGTATTACGTATGTGAGAGAGATTCTCTAGTGACTTCAAACCAGTCAAATATGCTGCAAGCCAATCTCATTGATTTGGGACATACTCATTTATGAACTCTTCATTCAAAATTGAATTGACCTTATTGTGCAACTCATTGAGTTCTTCCTTTGACAGTTGTCCCGTTTATATTAGTTGCTTTTCATACAAATCCAATGCCCTAGATGATTTCTAATCACTTGCTCATCATATTTAAAAATGAATTATGTATGAGATATTGCATTAATATACTAGGATGAATTTATCCAAGGGACCTCAAATGATGGCTACAAGATTTAGTAATGGGTTGAGATTTTCCATGTAGAATGAGATGAGGTTTAGCAACCTCATGAATTTGCAGCAAGCATTCTAGATAGCATTAAAGGTAAAAACATAGCTATAGAAAGACAATTCAAGAAAGGGTGAGTAGAGAAAATGGAGAGGTAATGCACATACAACTCCAATTGATCCATCTTAACCCTAGATCTACTAAACAATGAGAGGGATAAAAAACCTCAACATATTTAAAGTCTTCGAGATTTCAAAAACATTGAGGTTTGCACCTTGAGGTTACACGTACACACATGAAGTAACATGGATATCCCCTACTTGTCTTGTAGACGCACATTTTGGTGCAACAAGAAGGCTAACAAGGTCAATGGAACAAAGGAGGAGATATATCCCAGAATAAAAATCATGGATATGGTGGTTGTTATGCCAAATTATGCCTAGGTATAACCACTACATATTTTTTCTTTGAGTTCTGGTACCTAATGATGTATTCCATACTTGATGCTAACCCATTCATGCTTGTTGGGATTATATGATGAGAGTGATGATTAAACTGGTGCATAAACCTTCAAGTCTTGTCATGATGCATAGGTTTTTTTTTTTCATGCGAAAGAGTGCAGGGGATTTGAACCCCACCCTGCACTATCAGAAACCTCCGGCCTCGTCACTCACCAAGTGAGCTACATTGCTGGCCTGATGCATAGGTAGGTAGTCCATGCACAATAACTACAAGACAAAATAAGTCTATGTCAAATCATTTTGGAAGAAATAACATAACAAGGATACAGCATATAGAATATGATAAAAATCCCAACCTACATCATGTTAGTTACCTCTGTATCCAGTGCACCTATGCAAACCACTTGAATGACTACCACTAGAGTAGCTTCCATACACATCAATGGGTGTTGTAGCCTCCTCGGTTTTATCCGCGAACTGGTTGTGCCCAATTTCCTTAGTGTGTAATTCAATCTCGTGTAATAGATTAAAGAAAGAAGAAACCCCATAACCTTTATACCATCCTATTCGACAAACATAATCAATCTGAAAGATGTAAAAACTCCACACTTTAACATTACCTTTAAGCATTAGGATTGCATAAAGTTATCTTGAACCTAGCTCCTCCACACATGAACACAAACTTTAAGCATTAGGACTGCATACAGTCATGATGAACCTCCATTCAGTAGTTGCATGCCAAGTTCTCGACCTGATGCACTATTTGCAAAAATTCACCTTGACAGAACATGATGATGCCAAAAACAATAAACTTTAAACCTTACATGACCTGTTGGAAAGCAATTTTTCTATTTTTTGGGGGACACACGTCCCGTGGGGGAGGGATACCAACTAAGAAATTTAAATAAAGTTTAAATAATTAAGTTGCATTCTTTCAGCTTGTACCAATGAAATGAAAAACCCCAAAATATTTTGAAAAAACAAAACATAGGGAAGAAAGAAGTAACAATTAATCGCAATAGAATGAATTCCAAAATCATGATACAAAGGGAGGCTGCCAGTATACACAAAAGTGAATCTCCTACGTACAATTGGAATGGTAACAAGTTTATGACCCATTAATTGCAGTTTAAAATTGTAAAATAAAATGGAATACAGCCTACACAAGATAAACCAATTAAAATCTAAAAAAACATCTCAAACAATTATATATTATGAAAATGGCATCATAATATCTTCCCATCATCATAAATGGAAATTTCTAGAATTCTTACATTTTGAAATCATTTTAGTTGATTAGTTTCAATGGAGAAACACACTTTACTTCCCATCATATATGATGCTTGTGCAATAAGTTATTCTCAACATTGTCAACAATCAAGTCAGTTAACCCTCTATTAACCTAAATATAACAAAATAAATAAAATAAAAATAAAAAATCAATCTTCCTAGTATGTAACAATATTCTATTGTGCTCCAATTCAATGGATATCGTTGCTATACAATAATCTATTTAGTACACTCGCACAATTTGTTCACTCTAAAAGACTCATGCAATAAGGTAAATAATTAGCAATAAAATCCAAAGGCATGGCGTAGAAATAATGGCATGTAAACACACACTCTTGTAATCTCATATCAATCCTTGTAGGTGTGGCATAAACAACATTTCTAATGGCACCATAAGCAACATTAAATAAAATGAGCCAGTAAATAGATGCATTAAAACATGCCCTTATATCACTCCTTGTAGGCATGGAAGAAACAACATTTCTAATGGCACCACAAGCAACATTAAATGAAATGAACCAATGAATAGATGCATTAAAGCATGCCCTTATATCTAAGGTCACATGCCCTTAAAGCAAAAAGGTTTGAAGACTATGTAAAGTAAGTTTAAATGGTTTGAAGGCTATGTAAAGTAAGTTTAAATGGTGTGAAGACTATGCAAAGTAAACAGAAAGTTTGCAACCGATTCATAAAACATGATCATCTAGATCGATGATTTTCCCAAAAACTTCTTTGGCCACCGAATGAAACTCATTTGTGTCTCCTTCAAACGTTCACATCCATCAATTATATCTTTGTAGGCAAGGGGGATGTTACTTGTGACATGAATGACATTTACATTGGCATCTTTAGGACCAAGTGGCACTCCATGGATCATAGCAAGTGACTAAATTTGTCTAATGCCGACAATAGCACCATCATATGGATCTAGTATGTTAACTTTATCACCTACTTAGAATACTTCATGCTCTATTGAAGTTAATGGGCACTGTAAAAAACAAAAACAAAAAAAGTATACATAAATATAAGAAAAAAATTACAATTAAATTCCAAAAACATTCATAATTATTGATATAACAAAATTAAATGCAGTCACCGAGTTAATATTTGAAATACGTCCAACGGGAGTTGGCATTGATCGAAAATTATGAGGCGCATTAAGGTTGGGAGATTTTTGACTTTTTGAGACTGCAGTTTTTCCTTTAACTATATCATGGATGTGATTACATCATGCACAAATCAAATATAACTTTACAAGGACACAATAATATAGTATAAAAATAGTAGATATAACATTAAAACACTAAAAATCAGACCTAAACCAATTAAATCAGATTATGAAATCAAGTGAAGAAATGTTTGCAGGGGAATGATAATTAGCTTACCTCATCTAAATCACTATGATATCCCTTATTTTTCCATGAAGCAATGATAGGTTCAATGGAGGAGGCTATGGTTGGCATTGTCTTTGTCAACCCATTTATGCATTCCATTAATAATTCTCGTTATTGTTTTCAACAGTAGATGTAGTTTGGATTTTCTCAACTTCATTAGATGGTAGTGATCTTCCTATTGGATTTTTTGATATATGCTCATGTTTAGAATTGTCTATATCTTCCATTATTATATGGCCAACCATTTCACTCATATCTAGTTCTGATATATTAGCTCCATGAACCTACAAATCATTATCAACGCATAATTAGTTGGATATATATACGAATCAAGATGCAATATAACACAATGTGCTTACAAATACACTTACAAAAATTCCATACATAATGTATTCAGCAAAAAACCCATATACTTACACATGTTTTGATTGGCTCGCCACCCACCACGACCCAAAATAAATCGATCCTTCACATTATCTCTTGCTTTCTTCCCTTTTGTACTCTTTTTCACATACTCTTCAACATGCATACTTTCCTTCAAATCTTCCCACTGTCTAGGAGTCAAGCTGTTGTCCCTATCTTTTCCATCCAAGTTTAATTTTTTGCATTTATGCCTAAAATTATTAATCAATTTTCTCATTATGTTCTTGTAATTTTTGGTGGAAATCCTTCCACCAACAATCTCAAAGACATTTTCCATTTGCCTAGTCACTTGATCCACATTTCTTTCATCTTGATTTGCAAATTTGGCTTTGGTGACATCCAAATGATACCTTACTCTTGTGCCCAACATTGAGGCCCACCTTGAAGCATTTGGTCCTACAGGTTCATCATCTTTCACCTCAACCAAATAAGCCTTCTTCCCTTCCGATTTCCTTTATTTGGCTTCTCTTTCTGTGGACCTATACATGCCTTGACTAAATCTTCATCTTTTTATAAAAGTAGATATATCTTCAGTCGAATCAAGATTGGGTGATGTCAAATGAGCACTCATATTTGTGGACACGATAGTTGTTTTTTCTTTGGCAGTTGAAGGCCTACTTGGTTCAATCAGATTGGGTGATGCCAAATGAGAACTCGTATCTGTGGACACAACAAGTGTTTTTTATTTCATAGTTGAAGGCCTAATTGGTTCCTTATTGGCCACATTAGGTGTGGCACTAGCTATCTCACCAATTTGCTCAGATGTGCCTTCAAATTTTTGTTTTAATTTTAAATAAAAGTATTGGAAACCTGATTATGATCCAGAATATACCAAGTCTTCAGCAATATCAGCTTGGACATGATCATCATCATCATGTGATATATTAGGAAGTTGATCATTAGTATTGTCAGCATCTTCTCCATCTACTGATCTACCAAGGTGTAGAATTCTACGAGCTAGCAGCAATGTGCATTTGCTTGCCTTTTGTTATTGCTCTTTTATGTAGAATCGACCTTTTCCCTATAAAATAAAAAAAACTTATTAAATTAGAATCGAAAGCATAGATGGCCTACATCATCAAATAGATTATATACAACTATCATAAAATATGCATAGAAGTGAAAAATTATGAGGAACAACTACTTACTGATTTTCCAAACCATGAGCTGGCAAAGATGTGCCTTTGCTTGCCTTTTGGTTCTACTCTTTTTCTCTAGAAGCCAACTTTTCCCTATAAAACAGAAAACTTATCAAATGAGAATCAAAAGAATATATAGGCTACGTTGTGAAATAGATTATAAACAACTTTCATGAAATATGCATAGAAGTGAAAAGAAACAAGGAATAACTACTTACTTATTTCCCAAACCAAGAAATGACAAATATTCTTCATTTCTTGCGATTTGTTCTTTACAAACACACTCATATTCTACAAAATTTTCTATCATTGTTTTGGCCACTTTTACGTCTCATCCTCTTATTCTTCATATCCTTTATGTCCAACATTTCCTATAAAAAACACCATTACTACATGGACAAACAAAGACTATAAAATTAATATTTCGATTATATGATCATGTATTATGATTAATAAGAATGAGTAGACCATCTTTCCTTGCATATAATATGGTTCTATACAATGTCTAAATGTGTGAGATCATTTGAGATTGACATAGTGCACTTCTATTATAAGATTGAAATGAATACCAATATGAAACATAGTCAATTTCAAGGTTTGTGAATTGGGCATGCACATTTGCATCTCATTGTAACATTTATTAAAATCTTGCATTCCACATATGAGCACATATTGTATCTAAAAATCTTGTTTAATATACAACCTATATGTGTGGGTGTGTGTGTGTGTCCATTATGATGGCATACAGTCAAAGAATAATTCTTCCATCTTTTGTTAACATTGAAACTCAAAAACATCCATTCATATAATTTCTCAGACAGAATTTGATAGTAAGGAATAGAAGGCAATAATATTGAACATTGCACATTACCAAAAACAAATATTTGGCTAATCCCAAGGCCAAAACAATAAAATCCATATAAGAAATTAGTACAGAGTTTAGTACAACCATTGGCTAATCCCATGGCCAAAACAATAAAATCCAATTTGCATAGTGAAAATTTATTCCATAAATTTGAGGTGACAAATCATCATCGTCATGATTTGCATTGCCATCAAGATCACAATCGTGATCACTCATGTATGCATCTGCTTCATTTTCTCCATCGTCCTCATACAATAGATTTTCCTGACCATGCGTTACATTCTCTATCTCAGTCTCTTCATTGGGAATCAATGTTTCTTCTTCAAATACAACTATATTTTCATCTTCAGCTTCTTTTTCCAATATTTCTTGTAAACTAGTACATTGCTCATCGACTATTATATCAACATATTCCATGAATTTTCTTTTGGAATGAGACTCTACTTGAATGGCATACGACCATCTTGGGCTTGTTAGATCATCAATTAGAAATGACTGGGTAATTTGAAGAAGGGAAACATACGGCTCATCGGTGTTTGATAAAATTTGGCGTGTATTTGCATGTACAAATATATACTCATCACGTTGTATTGCGGATGGTTTGATCCATTTACATTTTAATAATATGGGACTAGTCTCACCATAATCAGCTTGAATAATTTACTGTATGAATCCAAAATAAATTTTATTTTCAGTGTCGTGATGAAATTCAGCACTAACAATACAATCACAATTTTCCTTTCGTGTGTCATTTTCTTCCACTCTTAAATGAATACCATAGGCCCAAATCCCACTAAAAGAAGTAGCTAATATATTTGGAGGTCGTGAAAGCTCAATTTCCTCGATCCTTATATCGTGACCTTCTTGTCGTGTATCACTAATTGCATCAACAATCCAATCATCAAATTTTGGAAAAGAACCATCTCCAATATTCAAATCCTGAAGTGTACACTTTTGATATGGACGCATCCGTATTCAAATATCTTCTCTGTATTTTCTACATAGAATATGAACACACAAGATAGTAAGAATGATAATAATTTGACTATTA
Source organism: Larix kaempferi (assembly GCA_027924585.1). Taxonomy (NCBI): domain Eukaryota; kingdom Viridiplantae; phylum Streptophyta; class Pinopsida; order Pinales; family Pinaceae; genus Larix; species Larix kaempferi. The sequence goes on along the minus strand of BSBM01000072.1, from coordinate 8,215,935 downwards.
AATGAAATTAAATAAATAAATTATCATGTAAATAATATTTCACCTGCACCACTTATCAAATGAGGATATGTTTTGAAGAACATAGGCATGTATCGCAGTTCTTTCCTCAGTTGATAGCTTGAAGTGACGTCCATTTCTGTTAGGAACCCGTGTTAACCCTTTTCTTTACTTTGTTAGTATATTGTTGTTGGACGCATATGCTTTGTAAGTTGTCCCGTAGTATTATATGTTCCATGGTATTGATCCGTAGTATTGGACGCATAGACTTAGTATATAAGTACATGTTGAGGCCAATGAAGTCATCCACGAGTTATTTGTATTGAGCTTGCTCAAAGGAGGTTTCCCCCTCGACGTGGCCTGCGATCAATAAATATCTTTTGTGTTCTGCTATTTCTGATATATCGTGCATTTTCATCATTTAATTGCTGGAGGTTCCTCACATATGGTATCAGAGCACTTTCTTAGGCTCGTTGGGTGGAATTTCTGGCAAAAAAAAATTTATGAGTGGCTTTCAAGCGTCGTGATTATTGCAGTACTCTTTTTTCTTTGCATATGTATTTGTTCCTTTCAATTGCGGGTTCGGATACGGGAATAATCCCTATCCGCTTAACTGTGGAAAGTACTTGGGCATAGCCCTAAAACTCATTGTGAGGATTACCACAGGAACCCCGAAGTAGTTGGCCCACTAAGAGGACCTGCCAACAAAAAAGGGAAACGTTCCCTACCTGATTGACTAGTTCCCACCCGTTAGGTAAACCAAGAGTTGTCGTTTGTGGCAAAGCGGTTATCAGTTTTACATGAGCCGTGGAGTGAGAGGTACTGCCCCAATACGCAAGCCATTAGACAGCATCGGTGGCCAAGTGAATCCCATGAACCTTTAGGAAGCCACGCATACCTGGGGTCCATATCTATTTCCAGCTGATAAATAACATATTACATCTGCCAAGAACTGTTGCAGATCCATTTTGATTAAAAAAAAACTATTTTTTCACCATATCTTCTTTGTTTTAACTCTGTTTCCCTTAAAAATTCACTGACACCCTTGCTATCCCATAATGCATATTTCATTCTTGAGGACCCTATCCCAAATTCCACTTCCCGAAGCCAAAAATCTCACATTTGTCTATTTTTAAGCTTTGCCATAACTTCTTCGATTTTAACCCAATCACCTTCAAATTTGCCACATTGTTCATTTCCTATTTCTACTTTTGTGTCCCTCTTTGACAAATTTTCTCATTCTTTCACCACACTTCTGAAATCTCGATTTTATGCTTCCATGTCCATTAGAAAGTGTCCAAAACCTAGTCAAACCCCAATTACCCATCAAAGTTTTTTCCTGAATCCAAATTTTTCTTTACTAAAGAAGTTTTTGCTTTTGTTTTTCTACCTAGTAAAAAAAAAACTCCTAGTTATGGTTGTCACCCGCGCAGGAGCAAAAAACATGGAGGAAGAACTTGTAGCCCTCAAAACCAAACTCCAAGATCTGGATGAAAAATTCCCGGCCTCCATCTTCAGCTTTCAACCATGCACAATAAACGACAGTCAGGGTCTTCTGCAGACACTAGGTTCTCTTCTTCCAACAATTTTTGTGGACCGAAGCTTGATTTTCCTCGCTTCAATGGTAATGATCCGACTGAATGGATATATCGGGCAGAACAATATTTCAATCTGCATAATACTTTTGATGTCAACAAAGTTCCACTTGCATCATTTCATTTGGAACATGAATGCAATGAACAAAATATATAATAAATAACATAAATAATTATTAATAATAATAAATCAATACTTAAACACTTAATAAAGAGACACCTTGATGAAAGGTTATGCGTCTTCACGAAATGAGACACTACATGGGTATATATACAAACCCTTATTTGTAATTTTTCGCATTCATCATCTTATCAATTATTTATTCTATTATTTGTCCATTTATGGATCATTTGTGTTATTTACACTGGATATTCGTGTAAGAAATGATTTTATCGTTTCATTTGGTATCAGAGTTGCATTGCTATCCAGGTTTGTAGCCATCATTTTTGGGCTTCCCTGAAATCTAGGACCTTGTCCAAAAATCAGGCCCTTGGCCCAAAAAAGTAAAAAGTGAAAAAAAGAAGAAGGAAGAAGTAAAAAAAGATTAAAAAAGAGAGAGAGAGAGAAGAACAAAGAAGACAACATAAAAAGGGAAGAAAAGAAAAAAAACACAACATAGGTTTTATTTAACCAACCTTTGGTTTTGTAAAACCACACATGCCCGTGGTTTTATAAAACTAGCGCAGCCCTTGGTTTTATAAAGAAACCAACTCACACCTTAATTAAGTTATTTATTTATTGAAAGGTTATTGGATATTAAATAATAACTCATACCTTAACTAGGTTGATTTTAGTCTTTAATTCTCTTTATTAAATAACATAAAAGCTAAAAGTCAAGTGAGAATTGAACTTGGGTGGCAAGGGTAACAATCATTCCTCCCAACCACCCAATCTACACACTATCCACAAAGTAGTTAATCTAAAGAAAAGGGTTAACCTACATGGAGATCTAAGTGCATTTTGAGCACAACTTTCTCTATGTGAACCTGCATTGTGTACAGAGAGAGGAAAATACTATTGTGGTAGGTTAGAGACGAAGGTGGCAGTTTGTATAGTCATTCTTCACCGTTTTCGCGAGCCAAAGTCACTGGTGTAGTCATAATTTCAATAATTGTATAAATTAATTACAATTATTATGGAGTCTCATAGTGACAAAAGAGGAATATTCGAGAAGACCTACTCAAGGGTATTCGTTGGCATACTACAACTCGAGGGGATTACTCAAAGCAATCCTATTATCATCGCTATTTACCCAACCATCGAGGAAAATCACATTAACGTCAACTTGGCAAATCAATTATTCGTCCCAGAACTAAGTATAATCGAAAAGATAAATATGGTGGGAAGCAATATGCAATTAGGGACTCATAACTGACAATTGATGAATATAAGTTCACATCCCAATTCAATGTTACGACTATTTATCTAAATGAAGTTGATATCATTCTCGACTTATCTTGGATGGAAAAATTGGAGACAATTATCTTAAATATGAAGAAAAAGTTTTTAACGTTTTCGTATAAGAAGAAGCAAGTCACACTACAGGATGTTACAATGAAGTTAGATTCAAAAGCCGTGGCGTCTAAAGACTTCAAGGATATCTCCAAGGTCATTTCGCAAGAAAATGAAAAGTCAATACAAAAGATGCAGTCAAAATTCTACAAAGTTGTCACATATAAAGAAGAAGGGATCTCTCGTTTAAGAGATCATAATCAGAAATTGTTGCTTCAAATAAAAAAGGCGAAGGATAAAGCACAAACAAATCTAATGGATCATATTCAGAAGCTTAAAGATGATAAGAAAGTGCAAGAAGTAATGACCTGAAATCTTAAAAAAGAAACTATTAGAAAACATTGACGAAAATGGTCATCTCAAGAAGCACAAACAAGATCTAATGGATCATATTCAGAAGCTTAAAGATGATAAGAAAGTGCAAGAAGAAATTACCCGAAATATTAAAAAAGAAAAAGACTTGTTAGACAATAAGTGGGAGAAAATTCAAAAGAGGACATCAAAACCCTTGGACTCAAAAATCCACATTGAGAAAAAAGAAGCAAATACAAATTCAGTCCTCGTCGCAGTTCATAAAGAAGTCAATCTAGTAAAAAAACAAACAACAATAACTCCTTATCGACACCCAAATTATAAAATTCATTTTGACCAACGACATGGTCAAAATGAGCATAAACAAAGGAGTTATGATTTCAGAATAAAAAGAACACAAAATCAACAAAGTAAGCAGAAAATGAGAAGTTCCATTCAACAATGCGATCAACAAACAACACCAATGAAGATAGATCTTGGATGGACCAACTCACAAATGATGCGATATTTTTTCCTTGGAGTGTGTAACTCATATTGTCTTGTTTCGTCAAGTATGACTAACACAAAAGATCGAGAGATGACATTACAAGCGAAAAATCAGACGTAAGGTTTGTCATCAATAAGCTTTGAGGACAAAGCTTCCCTTAAGGGGAAGGCAATGTAATGAACAAAATATATAATAAATAACATAAATAATTATTATTAATAATAAATCAATAATTAAACACTTAATGAAGAGACACCTTGATGAAAGGTTATGCCTCTTCACGAGATGAGACACTACATGGGTATATATACAAACCATTATTTGCAATTTTCCACATTCATCATCTTATCAATTATTTATTCTATTATTTGTCCATTTATGGATCATTTTTGGTATTTACACTGGATATTCGTGTAAGAAATGATTTTATCGTTTCAATGAAGTCCTTTGATGGTACCGTTGCTACATCAAGGCTCATGAAGAGCCAAAATGGACAATTTTTTGCCAACTCCTTTTGCAACGATTTGGTCCTAGTGCTTTTGATGAATTCATAGGAGCACTCACTAAACTTCACCAAATTGGCACTGTGAGAAAGTATCAGAAAGAATTTGAGAAACTGGCCAATCACACATAAGGATTGCCTAATGAATTCTACAGGAGTTGTTTTATTAGTGGTCTAAAGGATGCAATCCGATCTAAGGTTAAAATGTTCTGTCCCAACACAATGATGGAAACCCTAGGGTTGGCTAAGTTGGCAGAGGACAAGATCGTATCCCAACAACGCTCCACATCCACTTTTGTTCCATTCATAAATATGGTTTCCCAATGACCTCCCATCACGCCAGCTCCTCGACCAACTCCTATCAAGAATTTGTCTAAAGCAGAGATGCGGGCACATAGAGAAAAAGGGATTTGTTATAATTGTGATGAGAAATTCACTCGGGAACATAGATGTGTTGAGAAAAATCTCTATCTCTTGGATGTTAATTCTTCGCCTGCCTCTGAAATTGGTGAAGAAGCTCTGGATACAATAGATGATCAGGTCGACATTCAACAGCTACTTGTTGACCCTCCGTCTCAGGATGACCACCCAAAGATATATCTCCATGCTTTAGCTAGAGTCATCGCCCCACAAACAATGCGGGTAAGGGACTACTTCAAGAAGATCCCTCTTACAATACTCATTGATTCTAGTAGCACTCATAACCTCATTGACCCTCGGATCGCCAAACATGATGAATGTTTTGTCCATCCTTGCTCCAACTTTGAAGTCATGATTGCCAATGGGAGATTATAACCTGCACTCCGACATGTTTTCCTTGGCCTTAGGCAAATGTGATGTGGTTTTGGGCGCTCAATGGTTACGCACACTTGGACCCATCTTATGGGATTTTGCTGAAATTTGGATGCAGTTTTCAGTCAATGGGAAAAAAAACACATTGACGGGATTACAACCAGGGTCTCTCAGCATCATCAGTCCACCTCGCATCGAAAAATCCTTAATAAGAATTCACATGGTGTCATCGCTCAGCTCCATTCCATTCAAATGCACCCATCAGGGGTCTCCACTACTCCTTTGGATCTACAACAAATTTTGGATAGATATGCAGGTGTCTTTGTTGAACCAGTGGGATTGCCACTTTCAAGACCAGAGGACCATCGTATTCATCTCCTTCCTGGAAGCGTTCCTCCCAACATTAGGCCCTATCACTACCCATTTCACCAAAAAATAGAGATTGAGATGCTCGTTCGGGACTTACTGAAGCAAGGTATTATTCAACCTAATACTAGTTCCTTTTCTTCACCAATTCTTCTTATCCAAAAAAAAGATGGGTCATGGCGCCTCTGCATTGACTTCTGAGCACTTAATCACCTCACAATCAAGGATAAGTTTCCAATTCTTGTTGTTGATGAGCTTCATGGTGCTCACTTTTTCTCCAAGTTGGATCTTCGTTCTAGGTATCATCAAATTCGGGTTCATGAGGATGATATCCCTAAAATAGCTTTTCTCACACATGATGGCCACTATGAATTTTTGGTCATGCCCTTTAGCCTCACTGATGCTCCTTCCACATTCCAGGCATTTATGAATAAAATATTTTGTCCCTACTTGTGGAAATTCATTCTGGTCTTCTTTGATGATATCCTCATCAATAGTAAAACATGGGTTGAGCTTCTCCAACATCTGGATCTTGTAAAGCAACTTTTCTCTGATCATCATCTCCACGCCAAACAGTCTAAATGTGTTTTTGGATAGGCGGAAGTAGAGTATCTCAGGCATAGTATTTCAACACAAGGCGTTCGCATGGATCCTGCCAAAATAGATGCCATGAAAAATTGGCGGCATCCTCAGACACTCAAGAGCCTTTGTGGTTTTTTGGGATTGACTAGCTACTACCGCAAGTTTGTCAAGGATTATGGGAAGATTGCAGCTCCATTAACCGCTCTATTGAAAAAGGATGCTTTTACATGGACACATGCTACTAAGTGCACATTTGACAAAATGAAACAAACTATGTGTACTACACATGTTCTAGCTATGCCCGATTTTTCCAATCCCTTCACTTAGATTGAGAGTGATGCTTACGACAATGGAATTGGTGTTGTTCTCCTTCGATATGAACATCCCATTAGGTTCACCACCAAATCCCTTTCCGGTAAGAATTTAGCTGCCTCTACATCTGAGAAGGAAATGATGGCTATTTTGCATGCAGTACAGAAGTGGCAGCCATACCTATTAGGGAATCATTTCTACATCAAGACTGATCACCAGAGTCTGAAATATTTCCTGGAACAACGGGTCTCCTCCCCAGCACAACAAAAATGGGTTAGAAAACTCATGGGTTATGACTATGAAATCACTTACAAGAAGGGTAAGGACAATCTTGTGGAGGATGCTCTTTCTCGCACATTTGATTACCAAGTTTATCTTTCAACTATTTCTCTGCCTATTCCAAATTGGTTGCAATCTTTTCAATGGGGCTATGTCAATGACTCCTCATTATCTCAAATCATCCAACGGTTGGCCAACAACCATTCTCTTGTACTGCATTACTCTTGGGATGGTGCTTCCCTGAGATACAAGGGTCATCTGGTGCTTCCCCAGAGCACAGATCTTCAACAAGATGTCTTCTATGAACTCCATGCTTCTCCATTGGCAGGGCACTCTGGGTTCCTCAAAACACATGAGGGGGCACGACGTATCTTCTTTTGGAAGGGAATGAAAAGGACAATTCAATAGATGGTGGTTGAATGTGATACCTGCTAGCGCAACAAGGGTGAAACGACACTCCTTTCAGGATTGATAGAACCCTTTCCCATCCCTACATGGATTTGAACAGATATTTCTATGGATTTCATTGAAGGGATCCATAAATCTAGAGGGAAGAAAGTGATTTTTGTTGTGGTTGATCACCTCTCCAAATATAGTCATTTTTGTGCCCTCAACCATCCCTATACCGCCTCCTTAGTCGCACAAATTTTCCTGGACTAGATATTTCGTTTTCATGGAATCCCTTCTTCCATTGTCTCGGATCGCGATGCAACTTTCACCAGTCATTTTTGGACAGAACTATTTCGCCACACTGGCACCAAATTGAAGATGAGTTCAGGGTATCACCCACAAACAAATGGTCAAACTGAAATTATCAATAAATGTTTGGAAACTTATCTTCATTGCTTCACCTCCGAACAACAACATCAGTGGGAAAAGTGGCTCCCTCTCACTGAATGGTGGTACAATACCTCCTACCACACTGCATCTAAAATGACTCTATATGAAGCAATATATGGTCAGGCACCGCTAGTTCTTATTCCATAGACCCCCAGCAATTCACCAATTCAGGCAGTTGACACGGTTCTTCGAAACCGCAATCAGATTCTTCACATTTTTCAGGACAATCTTCACATGGCAAGAAATCGAATGAAACAAAAAGCCGATCAACATCGTTCTGAGCGCACCTTTTAAGCAGGTGATATGGTTTTTCTTCATCTACAGCCTTACAAGCAATCCTCCCTGAAACTCAAAGGACGTCATAAGCTTTCTCCAAAGTTCTATGGGCCATATAAGGTTCTTCAGAAGATTGGGTCCGTTTCTAATAAATTGGAACTTCCTCCTTCTTCCCGCACTCATCCAGTATTTCATGTCTCTTGTCTAAAGAAAGTTTTTGGCACCAACATCAGAGGACAAACTATTTTACCAGAATTGGATAATGAAGGACCCATCCTTTTGGAGCCGAAGGCCATCCTCAATAGGCGCAATCGTCAACTTCGCTCTCGATCTATCACAGAGGTATTAATTGTGTGGCACAGAATGAAACCAGAGGATGCTACATGGGAATCACTCCTTCAGATTCAACATCAATTTCCACATCTAAAGCTTTAAGGACAAATATTTTTCTAAGGGGGAGCCTTGTCAACCTTCTCTTTACTTTGTTAGTATATTGTTGTTGGACGCATATGCTTTGTAAGTCGTCCCGTAATATTATATGTTCCATGGTATTGATCCATAGTATTGGACGCATAGACTTAGTATATAAGTATGTGTTAAGGCCAATGAATGCATCCATGAGTTATTTGTATTGAGATTTCTCAAAGGAGGTTTCCCCCTCAAAGTGGCATGCGATCAATAAATATCTTCTGTGTTCTTTTATTTCTGATATATCATGCATTTTCATCATTTAATTGCTGGAGGTTCCTCACAATTTTCTTCTAATACTTTGCCTGCAACTCTCTCGTCTTTGTCATCATCCCATACACGTCGATTAACACTACTAAAATCCTTCATATATTCTGTGCAAAATCCTATGGCCTCCTAAATTTAATATCCCTCACACATGATACCTTCTGGTTTTGCCTTATTATGAACAAACTTTTTCAAAACCTTCATATATCGTTCTAGAGGATACATCCATCTCGTTCTTATCAGGCCACAATGCTCTAGTTCATGTTCTAGATGTATAAGAAGATGCATATAAATATTGAATATTTTTGTGCAAATTCTCATTCCAATAAGCAAAGGACTTCAACAACCTCTCCCCTCAAATTATAAAAGTTTGAAGGATCTAACACATGCATACTCATTCTCTTCAATATTAGGCCCAACCTTGTAATTTCTAATCATGGCCCCTTTTCCAAACTTGATATGACCGCAATAGGTCAAATATCCTCGATTGTGACATGATATTCATGGGTCTTGATGACTCTTAAACCATTATTGGCAGTTTTCCTTTGAACATTACTACTCACATATCCAGTAGGAAAGTGAGTCTAAGACATCAACGTTAAGAATTGTGCACGTTGTTCCTTTGTCCACACATAAGGAGCAATAGGCTTTCTATATTTTCCATTACCATATTTTTTAACCCAAATATTTCAACGAATCTTTAGTTCTTGAAGGTCTAGGCATGATGGCATTGTATCATATGCACCAAAAAGAGTTTCTATAATAGTAAAAGCTATGTTTTTCGCAGTATGCATAAATTCAACAATATGCCTAATGGTTATATGCTTAAAGTATGGTAAATTATAGAATATGCACAATCGTTTTACACCACTATCTTTGACTGGAACATTTTTACTACCAAGAATCCCACCATTTTCAATAAACTGCATTCTTCTTTCTGCATTCTAAATAATGTAATCACTTGTCATTGCCAATGGTGCTTCACGATTCTCTTCCTTACCATTGAAACGTGACTTTTGTTGACGATATGGATACTCCATTTTAAGGTAAGCATGATGTCCACAATAAATACACTTACACAAACTACTTGAGTGCCTCACAAAAGCCTTTAAGATGCAATCCAGACATCCATGGTATCCATGAGCATTGAAATTAGTCAATGTGCCATATGCAAGAAGATCGTGTCTCATAAGCAACAAAGAAGCTCTTAAAGTGAACTGGATTGAATCGTTGTCCCTTAATATTTGTATTGCTTCAATTCATTTCCATGATTTTTCTAGCTCATCAAATAATGGCTCTAAATAAACATCAATTTTATATGAAGTCGCGCTCTTCTTTCCCGGTATAATCAATGACAACATTAAGAAAAATGGTTTGGTTGCTAACCATGGAGGAAAATTATAATTTATAAAAAACACTATCCAAGTTGACCATTTAGAACTCTGATCTGAGAATGGGTTCACACCATCTAGAGCTAAAACCAACCTTATCTTATGAGGATCTTGGGAAAAATTGAGCCATTTATTGTCAAATTCCATCCACATCTTATAATCAACCACAAACTATTGTTTTCCATCGGTGCTCTTATTTTGGGCATGTCATTGCATAAGCCCAGCAATGTCTCGACATCTATACATTCGAAGTAACCATGGGACTATTGGAAAGTGGCGAAGAACCTTTCTAGATGTTGAATTTGATTTCAACCCTAGTCTATACCTTGGTTCTTTATATTTCGGACATTCAGTCTCACTTGCATGATTTTTGCGAAATAATACACATGTCTACCTCATATGCTATAAATATTAATGGGAAGACCTCATATGTCCCATTTAGGATCACTGGTATTTACATTCTTAGCCCAAAAATGTCTCAAATCTGGGTGCCTGTAAGTTTATTATTTATCAAATTAAGTTCCAGTACAAGGCTTGATATCCTTCTCAGCTCTCTAGGAATACTACCAGAAAACTAGTTACTAGACAAAAATAGGCCTTGAAGGTTTTGGAGTCTCACAAAATCAGGTAAAATGGGTCCACTGAGAAAATTAAACAACAAACCCAGCACAGTCATATTTGCAAGGTAACAAAATTGTCGAGGAACATGACCAGTAAGCAGGTTTCCCTGTAAATATAGCTCAATTCTCAATTTTTTCAGGAATGCTACTAGTTAAAAGTGGTTGTCTATATGCTACTGCCTTGAGAATTGGCATATGCTTTGAAGCTTACAACTAAAAGTTGCTTCAGAGCATATGCCCACTAGATTTTGCAAACTTGCATGTGTGTGAACTATCGATGTTTTTATGTGTGTGAACTATGTGAGGAACATTTTCTGCCCAACCATAGAGCTCAATCTTGAGCAAACTGCCATGCTAAGATCATTTTTTATGGAGGCCAATCTATCACACTTGGTGCACCGGAAACAAGAAAACCAAGACTACCAAATACACCATCATCCAATTAAACATTCACACATGCCACAAAAGTTAATTATCATATCAATTCTACAATCCAAGTCAACTTATGGTCATATTTTATTAAACTCAATCGAAGTGAAAATATATGGAACTCCTCCAGACTTTGCATAAGTGGAGAGAATTCCATAAAGTATCAAGTAGGTCCAAGACGAGTAGAGTCCAATGTTTTATTCAACCAAAGATGTTTAAGATTCAAGTTGCAAAAATGGCCAAGAGCCCAACATTGATCTGGGTGTAGGAGTACCAAAGAGTTATAGATTGACCATGGAAACTTCTCCTAGGTTTTATACTTGAAGACTACCCAAGAGCCTCCCTATGAGTCACTTGGACTACTCCCAAAATCCCCCAATAATAAGTTGGCCATGTGTATGATAAATGAGGCGGCTTCTATTCCTCCCAAGGTCCAGCATAGTAGAATGTGGCCACCCATCAAATCAATGGGCATGGAATCCTCCCTTACACTACTCACTATCATTAATATTACCAAAGTGGCAATCTTGGGTTACTTGATCTACTCAAAGGCACCTAGAGAACAATTAATTGGGTTACAAGTTACAACTCTTGGCTACACATAAATCCACTCAATATTATCAATGATGCATTACAATGGGGACATTATTTTTATCAATGTTACAAGTACTAGGGGAATGGGTGGCTGGCAACCTAGGGTTGTGGGCATAAAACCAAGAAAAAGTACAGAGACCGACAACATACCAAAACAACATTCATCCCATACATGAATAGTTGGGGTAAGAAAGCTACAAAAATCACTCCCATGCCACATGAGGCTCATATGATAATTTCATACCCTTTCACAAACATTGGGTTAATAAATAGAATCAATTTGCTCCTTAATTTTGACAGTGTTACCCCCCCACTTGCATGAGTCTTTTAATGAAGTAGTTGATTATGTAGTCATGTTGTTTTTATGACATTATGGGCATAAAATTATCTTCCAAGGATATTTGTGGCCTTCATACAGAGTGAAATAAACCTCATTAGCTTCACCATGACTTGACTCTTGAGTTTTCTAAGCATAAACAGGGACAACTATCGGCATTTTTAGTATTTGTTGACATGGATGACATGGCATCATTTTGGATTTGTCACACCTCAAAACCAATATAGTATATAGAGAACACCCCAAAGTATATGTGATAAAAATTTGGAGGAAAACAAGCTCGAGAACATGGAGAATTAAGATGCACCACTATTGGTAAAAAAAATGCACCGCCAATGGCTCCTCTCCCTTAGTTACTATATTACTATCGATGCTTTGGAATGGGGAGGAAATAATTTGTGACATAGAAGGTTTGGTTTGAGTGAGTTTTTAGCAGGTTCTTATAGTTCTCCCACCAAGGCCACAGGGCTGCTGCTGCTCACCAGCCACAACCACCAGAAAAACTGACAGAAAACGTTGAGTGTGGTGTTCAAGTGTGAATGGTACATCTGGTATTGTTCAGGCGTGAATGGTTCATCTGCCAACAAATATTCAATCTCACCAATTGTCTTCTCACAATTCAATCAACCTAAAAACCAGTGACACAACCTACATAAACAACCATAACTTCACACATGATCTTGTTTATCAACGTTCACTGGCCACAAATTAAGTAGCTGCACTAGTGTAAATTTAGGTTAAAAATAGTGTAAATTCAGGTTAAAAACAGAGATATATTTATCCAATGGAATGAACCTCAACCACAACAAAATACCAATTTTCACACATATCTTGCAAATTCAGGTTAGAAACAGAGCCATATTTATCTAGTAAAATGAGCCTCAACCACCACAAAATATAGAAAAAGCTACATAACAACAAATAAAATGATCAACGCATTTAGCATAAATCATTAATAAAGAAAAAAAATCAATCGAGATTAAAAAAAATGTGCAGGTCACAGACATTGATCCTAAACACAGAAAAGGAAAGCAACACTTAGTGGAAGAAGAAGTCATTTTTGTCAAGGCTCATGGTAGCAAAGCCACCACTGCCAAGCAACATTAAGGTAACTTCATCACAACGTTGCAGATAGAGACTCACATTAAAAATAAATTTTAAAATAATAATGAAATGAATAGGCTCATAGAAATCCACCATGATTATAACCCTACATGATACCGAGGATGTTATGCAAGATAATTCTAGTGCTCATTTTGAACTTATTCTTATCATTACATCAATGATATTCTGGGATACTAGGCTAGCTCCCTATACCATTTATGATTCAACTACTAGAGAAGATTTTATGATAGTTCTTTTAAAGGTTTTCATCTCTACCTTGAGTTTTTTTTCAGGTACAAAAAGGGTCTTCTAATTTACCCCCCAAACCATAGACCCATAAACCATCAAAAAACAAAAATTCACGCCTCATACTTCTAAAAAATAGACCCCATATACACTAGATCCATGAACCATCAAAGAGAATCAGTTCATGCCTTGACTTCTATAGGATTTTGTTCAGCGTGACCCTCTTATACCCTCCATTCTAGAATTAGCAACCCTTGGAATTTTGTGGTCTGGGTCATATAGATGAATTAGAAGCCCTTTGTATTTGCTAGATACATGTCAGTGAGATCCTGTGCATTCAAGATCTCTTTTTGAAATATCCCAGTAAGGGACGGAACTTAGGGAGATGGAGATGGAGTTCATCCTGCCCATTATCATATGCATCATCTAGAAGGAACACCTCATATCTACCTTGGATCTTAAATGTTAGTATGTTGTAAATATAATGGGAACACCTCATATCTACCTTGGATCTTAAACATGTTGTTGATCCCTAAAGTCTATTTATAGTATTGGGCACTAGTGTGTGAAGATATTTCCAGATTTGTATTTAGGTAGATTTTAAATAGTTGAGGATTCTACAGGGTCCTCAAGATGGATGCTTATTATAAGATAGGAGGTGTTTCTATTCCTTAAACATTGTGATTATTTGGCTGCCATATTTTCAAGACATGCATGTTGTTGAAATGAAAGAGTCTTTTGAAAAAGCCCTGAAAGGAACAAAATACAACAGATATAACAACAGCCATAACAACCCTTAAATTATTCAGAGATGATGTCAAATCACTCAACAAAATTGCCTTATACTTATGTCACATCAGCAAGACATACATAGATGTAAATAACAATACATAAAGAACATAGATAGTTGAAAATGAAATATAGAAATTACACAATTGTTTGACAGCTAAAAACTTCATTAATAGCATCAAATGAAGTTGTTGTACATACCATAACCTTCTGTCAAGGCTAGTACAATACACTAGCTCACCATGTTCATGTTTATGAATTATGTAGAAGCTCATGGGTGGAGAATCAAGACCAATTTTTAGTATATATGTTAAGTAACTAATTGTTAATATGTTATAATTTTATTCTTTTTTTTAATACAATATATCCGTTTTAGTTATAAATAAAATAAAATAAAATATATATATATATATATATATATATATATATATATATATATATTAATGGGAAGACCTCATGTCTACCTCTGATCTTAAACATATTGTTGTCGCTAAAGTCTATTTCTGGTATTGGGCACTAGTGTGTGAAGATATTTCCATATTTTTTTTAGGCAGATTTTAAATAGTTGAGGATCCTACATGTTCCTCAAGATATATGCTTATTATAATATAGGAGGTGTTTCTAATCCTAGAACATTGTGATTATTTGGCTTCCATATTTCAAGACATGCATGTTGTTGAAATCAAGAAGTCTTTTGAAAAAGTCTTGAGAGGAACAAAATACATGCATTGCAACAATATTTGCAATCCCTTGGCAACCTAATTTAGAGACTCTTTAATGACAATGCTTATTACACGTAAAAGTTGTGTAAATTCGTGTGAATTGGATTATGTGGCTTTTAACACTACCAACTCTTCAGACCCATACCTCTAGTATCTTTTAGCCTACTAAACCAGCAACCAAAAAATACACCTGGGGGTGGGTCGTTCTAGTTTTGGTCATGCATATGATTTCTTGTATAAGGTTGCTACTGTAAGGTAGGATACAAGTAATTAGGGTGCATTTATATCCATTTGTGGATAGAAAAACTTAACAGCCTTAAAGCTATGATATTGGGTACATTATTCAAGGAAATTATATGTGTTAGCTATAGTAGTTGAAGAGTATTCCCATTTTTTTATAGTAAATCTTGAGATCCACTTTTGAAGGGGGGACATGCATATTTTAAGAATACGACCTCATAAATAAGATTTCATTTGACATGGTCAACAACTATTTTGAATGGACGCCCCAGTATATGTGGGCACTCTTTGCATGGGGATGGCATCTTAGTATTGATGATCACTTGATTGTATGGAATGCTCCCTTTGTTTGTTATCCTTTCAGATATTTGAAGGCATGGGGAAATAACTTGCAAGGGTTCTAAGTCATTTCATAATAGCACCCATGATTGATGGTATTTCCACATTGGTTCATGTGATGGATGATGGTTTTAGGAGGAATTATGTTTAATTTGGAAATATGAGCTATCATCAGTGCACACCCTACTAGAACACCATCCCCATTTTATGGAGTTAGTTGAGAGTTTTAAGTTGTATACATATGAAGCTACACCCTAGGACATATTCCCAAGAGTTGGTTGAGCTTTGGAGAAAATACCCTAGTCTATTCGATTCTTTAGGGAATGTATTCGGCCACCCAAAGATGTTTACCCCTTGATGAGTGGGGGAACTTCACCCTTTTAGCTTCCTTTTTCCCATATACTTATGCATATTGGATGGAAAACTCAGTTTGATTTCATACACATGGATTTTTGGGATTCTACATGATCTTACTCCGTAGACTTGAAAGACGTTTTGCTTGTAGATAACATAAGATAATTTTATTATGTGCAACAAATGACCACAAAAGCAAGTAACATCCAACACACCTAAGCGTTTCTTGCTAGGGTGAACGAGAATTAGCGGCTTGAGTGTACTGTTTGTGGCTTCTCTTCAGAGCTCGAAATGGATCAAGTAGGAGGCTCCTCTCATGAGCCGCCCCCTCTGTCCCCACCTCCAGAAGTGGAAATCTTTAGACAATTGGTTGAAAACAGCCCAAAGAAAAAGGCAGTTGACGCCTCAAAGCTCTTCAAGAGAATAGAATAAATACCTGTTGTTTCTCTCCCCCCGGAAAATCTGATGAAATGTGCGATCACCTTAGCAGATCGAGCCTTGATAGGTCAGTTTACAAGACTTTGGCCATCCCCCAAATCTACGGAGAATTGGGTCCAAAAAAACTAGCGACCTATAATCTCGAATACTGTAACCTCCTACTTCTTGGGCAGAGGATTTTTTCTGTTCGATTTTATTACCAAGGATGACCGGTATTTGATCTTCCATAGCGGGCCCTACTTCATGGGGCCACAAGGATTGTATCTCAACAAATGGAATCCATATTTTGACCCTTTAGAGGATGTCCCCTCGGTTGTTCTCGTTTGGGTTCATTTTCCCAATCTACCCGTCTGTTGCTTGGACTGGGACTCTCTGTAGCACATCGGAAACTCCCTTGGGAAATTTATAGATTGAGTAGACCTGAAGTCACAATACGCATGTGCCCGCATCTACGTTGAGGTGGATTTGGAAGTAGGGTTACTGGAAGCAATCAAAATCTCAATAGGAATTTGGACGCATATTCAGAAGTTGGACTACGAGCAGATGTCGATTAAATGCAAAGGATGTCACAAATACGATCACTTTGCCCACAACTGCCCCAAGAAAGCCCCACCAGTAGTCGAAAAAGAAAAATCAGAGGGGTGGCAATATGCCAAGAAGGCCAAAAACAAATCAGAATTTGGAGCTCCCAGAGCTGGATCTACTGGGACCAAATCCATTCCCCCTCCCCCGGTGAATAGTTTTGTAATTCTCAGCTCCTAGGAGGAGGAAGTGAATGTGGTTGAACTGGACCCAGGGAAAGAAGAAGGAAAACCTCCAAAGGAACCAAAAGTTATGGCCCAAGTTAGCTCAGAGGTCACGGAGAATCCGCTCACTGAAGAGCAAAGTACGGAAGAATCAGAGGAAGAAGAAGGTGCATTATCAGAGTCACGAGAAAACAAGAAAAAGTACAAAAAGAGACATAAGATGGACCGAGAAAGAAGGGAAGAAGCAACCTACAAAGACAAGCTGCAAGGAAATAAAATCACCTTGGATAAAATGATGGCTAAGAGTACTATCCCTACCAGAAAACAGGTTCAGGGCTCCAAAGGAGCCACACCCTCCCACAAAAGTAAGTAATGAAGATCGTCTCCTGGAATTGTAGAGGTCTAGGTAGTAATCTAAAAGAAGATGCTATGAAATATCTAGTCCAACTGGAAAACCCAGACCTTCTACTAATCCAAGAGAAAAAACTGGAGGAGGAAGCTTTCCTCCGCCGTAGTAGTATTTTTGGGAAAAAAGGCACCGAGTGTGCTGCTTCCTCTAGAGGGGCATCGGGGGGCATAGGCACTCTTTGCAATGAATTTTTTTTGGAACTGGTACAAACCAGATCGGAAGCTCACTGGATCTTCACATAGTTCCGACATAAAGATTTGAATATTCTACTAATCTTGTGTAACATCTATGTTCATGTTTCTTACTCAGAGAAATTGGGACTCTATTAGTTCTCTAGAAAATGAAATAAATTTGGAAAACATTATTCTGGCTGGCGATCTCAATCTCACTCTTAACCAATCTGAGAAAAGAGGTGGCTCCAGGGTTAGAGATGTTTCCACGAAATGGGTAGAATATTTAATCCAGGAATGGGATTTGATGGGCATTAAACCGACCAAAGGAGTCTACACCTGGTCCAACATAAGACTAGGGCCTCGACATATAGCATCTAGATTGGATAGGTTTCTCGTTCAAAGTTCATTTCTCTTTTTAGGTTTAGAATCCTCCACTTTAATCTTAGCTATGGGGGTTTCAGATCATAGGCCTATTCGATTAGATCTGAAAGAAAGCCTAATCCGGTACCTATACTGTTTCATTTCAGTCCACTGTGGATTTCCTGGGATTTCTCAGCCTGATTTTTTGGCTAGGATACGGGAAGTTTGGAGCAAACCTGTGTCAAGTTCCCCCTTCTATGTCTGGGAAGAGAAGCTAAGATGGGTGAAAAAGGATTTGAAACTCTGGGCCCGGGGTCTGCCCTCCCCTTCATAGGACAGGAAAGGGGCTCAAAGTAAGCTTGAGGAACATATTTTATAAATGCACCATATCGACATCACCAATGAGTCGTTAAGAAAGGAATAAGAGCTGCAAGCTGCATTGCATAAAGCCTGCGTGAATGAAGAAGAGATATGGAGATAGAAGTCTAGAAGTCTCTTGCTTAAGTCAGGAGACAAAAATACCTCCTTCTTTCACAAGCAAGCTCAAGCTAGGTGAAACTTCAACTCCGTCAAAGAAATTCAGTTTCAAGATCAAACCTTTACATATTTCTCCAACATAAAGGAAGCAACACACCAACACTTCAAGGATTTGTACTCGGAACCCAGTTTTAACAGATCAATGGAGGAATTTTTAGCCCTAATCCCTAACTCAGTCACAAATAGCATGAACCAACGGCTCTCGTCGTCGGTCACCAGGAAGGAAATCAAAATTGCATTAAAAGAAATGGATCCTGATAAAGTGTCGGGACCTGAAGGTTTTACAACGTTCTTCATTAGAGTTGTTGGCAAGTGATCAAGAAGGATTTACATCGGATGATCCAAAAATCTCAGACAAGCTTGAAGATTGGTGGAGGAACAAATTCTACTTTCCTTGCCTTAATCTCGAAAGAATCTGGGGCAAAAACCTTTAACAGATTCCGTCCCATTTCTCTATGTAATATTGGCTACAAGATAATCACTAAAATAATAGCTATGCGGCTTCGAGATCTCTTGCCAAAGTTAATCCCTGTCAATCAAGGCAATTTGTGAAAGGCAGGAAAATAATGGACAACATTATTCTTCTTCAAGAGGCGATTCACTCAAGTCTGTAGCGAAAAGAAAAAGGTATGGTGGTTAAAATCGATCTTGCCAACGCCTTTGATCATGTTAGGCACTCCTTTCTTTTTTTCGTCATGGAAAGATTTGGATTTGATTCCAACTTCATTAGTTGGGTCAAGGATTGCATTAAGGAACCCTAGATAGCACCTTTAGTTAATGGGCGAGCAGCCGACTTCTTTCAAGCTTCTAGAGGACTACGACAGGGATGTCCTCTCTCCCCTATTTTGTTCGTTCTTCAAGCTTCTGTACTCAGCTTTCAGTTGGAAAAGCGACAACAGGAACAAAATCTGATGGGACTTCACTTTGCTTAGGGAGTGCAAGATATCACACATGCCCAATTCACAGATGACAATCTGCTTCTAGGAGGAGCCTCCCCTCGGGTAGCTGCGATTTTTAAAACTAATCTGGATCTTTTTTGTGATGTTTCAGGAAGTCGTTTAAACACAAGGAAGAGTCAAATACTTGGTTGGAATATTTCGGCAAGAGAACTCAACAGATTAGTTCAAGTGTTTGGCTTTAAATTTCAACTTCACTGGTCCACCTTTAAATATCTTGGTCTTCCTATCTTTCAAAAGACCCCTAAGACTGTTGATTGGATTCCTTTAATTGAGAAATTTAGACAAAAATTCCTTTCCTAGGGTGCTAGTTGAATCTGGCAGGCAAGTTAGTTTTAATTATGTGTGCCCTCTCAAGTCTTCCTATTTATCAATGTTCCCTTCTGTTAGCATCAGCCGGAATCCTGCATCTAATGGAAATAGAACTTAGAAAAAAAATTGGAAAGGAGGAAAAAAAAAAATGCCACTAGTCAGTTGGGATAAAGTCACTAGCTCCTTTCATGAAGGCGGCCTACAAATTAAGGATCCTCGCACTCAAAATATTGCTTTAGGAGAAAAAATATTATGGTAGCAAATTACAGGCAAAACAACTTGGACCAAGAAGATTCTATGAAAGAAATATTTCTCGAGTAGCAGAATGCGAAGTCTGGACTCTACTCCTCGTGTGACTTCTGTATCCCCTATTTTCCAATTATGTAAAAAGGCGCTCCCTCATTTCCAAAAGCATTTGTTCTAGGTGCCTGGCAATGGGAAAAATATTGACCTTTGGACAGAAAGAATAATGGGAGCTGACTCCTTTTCTAACTTTGAGGAGATTGCCCCGCTGAAACCCTAGTTGGACTCTCAAGGGATTAAGACCCTTTGGGACTTCTCTATATGGAATGAGCAAGATGGTACTTGGGATGGATGGAAACGCCTTAATCCTCCAGAGCATCTACAGTTACACTGGAAGCAGCTGATCAAGCTTCTCAGATGGAAAGCCCCTATTGCTATACAAGAAAAAGATACACGTGGATGGGGGCATGGGCCAGGGTACTATTTTGTAGCTCAAGGGTATTAAGAATTCAAAAATTCAATCAAGTATGTTCCAAACACGACTCTATGGAAAGGAATTTGGAGAACAAAGAGTATACCCAAAGTTGATATCTTCATCTGGATGCTGGCCCATTAAAGTATTTTAACTAGTGAAAACTTCAAAAAAGGGGCATAGCAGGGCCCTGAAGATGCTAACTATGTCTTCTTCGGGTAGAGACTATAAAACACTTATTTATGGATTGTCCCATTGCATAGGAAATCCGGAACCAAGCTCTAGAGACTTGGACTCGCCTCTGTGTCCTTCCAGTTAATATCATAGCTCTTTTAACTAATTGGGGCTCTTTGTATCCTCACTCTCTTTCAACAAAAATCTGGTTTAAACTAGCTTGGTTGACTCTTCCCAAATTTATTCTTTGGAAAATTTGGTTGGAACGAAACTCTAGAATTTTTAGAGAGCATGCCTCCCCTCCTTTGAAAGTGGTATCCAAAGCTCTAGGGATTTTAAAGGAATTCATCCAGCACAAAGTCGGTCATTGTAGCTCCGCCTCCTTATCACTTGAGGAGTTAGCATGGGGAGAGAAATTGGGATTAATGCTTTATCTGAATTTTAGCACTCCTCCTACTCTAAATCATTGGAAGTTGAGGATGGACAAGAAGGCCTTCCTCCTTTGGAAACTAAGCACATCACTTCACGCTCTTTTCTTTGATGGAGCTTCAAAAGGTAATCCAAGGGAGGCAGGAGGGGGAGGGATTATCTTATGTCCAGGTGATGAAAGAAAAATTAAGTATTCCTGGGATTAGGAACTGCGTCTAATAACCAAGCTGAAGCTTTGGCTCTTCTTCAAGGTCTCAAGAGACTAAAGGATCTAGGATTTACCCAAACGAGAGTGATCAAAGACTCTCAAAGTATTATTAGTCATATGATTTCCAAAACTATGCGTAATGATCTTGAACTCAAACAAACGATCTCGAA
Source organism: Larix kaempferi (assembly GCA_027924585.1). Classification (NCBI taxonomy): domain Eukaryota; kingdom Viridiplantae; phylum Streptophyta; class Pinopsida; order Pinales; family Pinaceae; genus Larix; species Larix kaempferi. The sequence continues at coordinate 8,194,555 of BSBM01000072.1, read as the reverse complement.
GATCTTTGCTCTAGCTTCCAGTTTCCAAAGTCTCCTTTTTTACCACGTCTTGCACCACCAAAACAAAGAAGCTAACATTGATGCCAATAGAGCGGTCGGTTTAGCACTTGGAGTCCTATGCTTGGATGAGGACACACTGGATTTTGACCCACTCCCCTAAAGGGCGATGCTCTCCTCCCTGACAACAGCAGGATCAGGCTCAAATAATTCACATGCTCTTCGACTAAATTCTGCATGTAGAAATTCAGATGGGCATCATGGCTCCTGAGGCTCATATTTGTTTCGACATCTAGGAAACCCAGCATCAGGATCAGAACCAGGTAATTCAAGTTTTGTCGAATCGGCTCTCTCCCATTCAGACTTAGCTCGGGGAGAAGGCAATTGAATCCCAAGTGCATTTGGAAGCACATAATGCCAAGAATTCTTCTGTTGGGAAAAGTCCAAAGATTTCCTTTGGAAAATCTTCAGGTTTTTAGATGTTTTACACCTTGCTGCTGGGACAATTCGTATGCTTACTATGTCTTCTAGTATTTCAGAAAGTTGTCAGGCTTCTATTTTTTCTAAACTTGATAATCTTGAGCTAGTCTGCTCTGTATTGGAAGGGCTTCACCTTATGCATAGTTTGGATTATATCTGTAACTTTGCAAATGTTTACATTTGTTTTTTTTTATATAATATAAAATACTACCCACTCTTGTTAAAAAAAAAAATGACCACAAAAGTAGGTCAATGGGATTGTTGAGTACATTGATATCAATATAGAGTGGTAGCACTAAATTAGATCCTATGAGTGCTGGTGTTACCGATGGTAAAGATACTCTGCTTTGCACCAAGTTTTCAATGGGGAAACCATCTCTATAAATCCAGATATACTTTCTAAACAAGAACAAAGTGGGTTTTGGCATGGTGGCTCCAAAAATTTGTTTTTCATAAATTGTAGTTAAACACTCAATTTTAGTCCTTTGACAACACTCTCACACACATCCAATGCAATGAATAGATTCATTATGCCATTTATGCAAATTCCATTACCTCCACTCATACTATTTCATGGGTTAGAAAATGAGACCACTAGTTCAATTCCCCTAGACTCTTATCACTTCAACCGGAAATCCCACAGAAATCCCTAAGACGAATGTCTTATGCACCTGACCCCAATGTAATATGGGGACCTAATCTGGAACCTAATATTGCAATGGCTCCTAATTATAATGTTGTTTTTGGAATGAATACTTTGTAGATTCAAGGCTAGGGAAAAACCCTTTTAGGCTACAATTCCATTTTAATTATTACGGCTCGAGCAAAAACCCAAAAGAGATAACGCAAAAAACTCCCTAACAGAGATTTTCAACTTGGGGAAAGGCAAAACCCAAAACTAGTACCTCCTATGTAGATCGTTTTCATGAGTGAATTCCCTACCGAGCCATCAGTGCACATAATTGATCTGCCACCTCTTGACAGAATCTATGGTATGGCCTACGTCATAGGCCTGGTCTCTGTAGATAAGAGAGATCATAAACCTCAATTGTCTCCTCATCTGCATCTTGGGGAGGCGCCTCCCCATCATATACACCAATATATGCAAAATAATAGACAACAATAACTAGAAAATTTAAATCAAATGTTCATTAAATAAGCTAATATAATTTAACTAGACGCCTAATCAAAACATAACACTAATATTACCTCTAGCATCTAGTGGATCATCTTGGTTAAATCAGATGTTCTGACATCCTCGCTAATCCATCCCTACAAATAAGTACTACACAAAATCCATCCTTTGATCATTCCAACTAGAGAGCATCTCCAATACCTTTGGATTATCCTACATGGGAACTCCGACTGGATCTTCTTGGGAAACATCTACCCTCACACTTGCATCTGCGCATTGGTCCTCGTCCTAGGAGGGTTGTGCTCGAATGAGGGCCTAGTGGCCATAAATATCTAAAAACATAAGAAAAAAAACTTTTAAGCAACTGAGAAGACTATCCTCCCAGCAAACATAACACAATAGCGATCCAAAGGGAAACAAAACTATTGCAAAACCATACAGACCACCTAATACATCCAGGTGTCTACACTTAAGAATATACATAATACAAAAGAGGGAAACTAATTCATTTCCCATTAGAGGTGTGGTGGGACACTTCCATGACCATAATAGAGAGTCACCTAACCTCCTCTACATCGAACACATGTAAATCCAACTAGTGACCAACAACCTAGAAGCTACAAGGGGTACTTTATGTCCTCACTAACACATCTCTAAACATATGCTAGTTGAATCTCTCTCGCAACGCCAAGCGAGAGATTAGGGAACTTGAGAAAATCCTCCCTTCTCCTTGACAAACAAGTAATGAAATATATGTCCTCCTATGTGGGCTTGAATAACATATCAGTGTTGACTCTAAATGCATGCCTCGTATGATCTCAATGACGAATCAACTATCTAAGTAATGTTGTGTTACCCCTGAGCAATGTTGCTTCCTCTTAAAACTCGAGGAGGCCAACATTCCACAAGAGATGACAAGTATGAGTTGTAATAGGGAGAGGATAGAAATCCCTCTCCCTTTCTCTGGTATCCCAATCCCATACAACATTGTATCGGTTAGCCTACCCCTGATGTTGTCTCTGATCATCATAAAATGTTCATTAGGCACATGCGCGCGCGCACACACACATCTTTAGAAAAAGGTATCAAATGACCATTTTTATTTTTATTTGTAAAAAATTAAAAAATAAATGTCATTGGTGCACTTTAAAAATAGTAATGCACCATTGACGATGCATACAAATAGTTAATGCATTGCCAATATTGTGTACAAATACCCAATGCATTGAACACAATGCGCACAAAATATTACAATTTGCCACAATTGTGGTGGTTTTTTGTGACTAATATCGATGCGTTATTACAACACACAGATGCACCTATGATACAAATCCACACCATAATCGATGTTCCCTATCAGTCTGCATCAATCTGAGGTGTTTGGAATTTTTTGTTTTCTTTCAACCTGGCAGTGTGTCTATAAAACACAAATGCACCGTTAGTGGTGCATACCAATGACTAGTGCACCATTAACAATGTGTTATTGTTTTAAAGGTGCCTCAAGAATTTTGAAACAACAAAATTCCACTTACCGATGATGAACTACTACGAACCCACCAATTATAACAAGTAAATACACCTTATGCATCGTAACTGGTGATTAATAGTTAGATTTGTATTGCACTATGTATAGTGTGTTTATTAGAATGCATTGGCTTCATATTTTAAAATCTCTACAACTTAGTGGTGTGGTATATTGTACAATTCACACCATAAATGGTGCATTATTGTGCTCCATGCATTGTCAACGATGCGCAGTGGTTTTAATAGTGCACCATGATTCTGGATAAAATAGTAAAAATCCATACGATGCGTCATTATTAAATTGCACCGAAAATAACATTGGGCTTATCATAAGCACATGCACCATTTGGATTTTTTATTGCCTTGTGCAAACTAGTGCATTAGTAAAATAGTGACACGTCGTCGACAACACATAGAGTGCAATAATGCACCACCCTTGATGCAAAATATCCAATATACCGCACTGTTATTAAGTGGAGATTTTCAAATATCATTACGATGCATTATAATATTAACGCACTATTACTTGTGCCATTCCATTTTAAATTTTAAGCACCACATCTGATGCTCCCTGTGTATTTACAGGGAGCACCAAACTTTCTTGTGCGAGCTGAATTTAATAGAAGAAAATGAAAATCAAATGTGAATTTTACATGTTAATTAATTGAAAATGTAAATGAGGAGGTAATAAAGAGTTTATCTAGTCTCTTCTGCGTTAAGGAGGCATGGTTTCCATGTAATCAACAATTGATTATTTTGGATCGTTTTCCAAATTTTGAATTGCATGGTCATAATCCAACCATGGGAGGAATATAATAGGTAAACAGCACTAATGAAGACACGGTCAATCCAAGAGGATGTGCACCGGTGCTTAGGTGGTCTGAAGCATTGTAGAGGTTGTAAAAATGAAATTGCATTTCATAATTTTTTATTTAATTTAATTTTTTTTATTTTACCCTACCTTGATGTGCTTTAAAGATGTGTCTGCCTGTGCCTATGTGTTCTGTAGGCACACTAGTGAAGGGGTAAAAGCGGGTCAACCCTTTTGCACATCTAGTTCTTCGTCTATGTCTTGTACATACATATGCACTGGATCATATGTTACGTTTTTAAATAAAATCCTTCTATGCAGTTGTAATCTACAATTGTACCGATAAAGGTTAAAACCACAAAATATATATATATATATATATATATAGATATAGATATATATATTTATTTGGATCTGAATCCGATTTGCACATTTGGTGCACCTAATACATATATGCATCAATCCGTTCTGTAAATTAAAACACATCGGCCCATATTTGTTTTTAAATTTGACTTCTAGTTATTAAATATTTTATCATAGGCCAGTGCTTTATGTATATCCATGCACCCCAGTGTGCATTTGATATTTATGTGCACTGATAAATTGTTAAAAATGTAATTTTTTTAATTGTTTATCTGGTGCAGCATATAGATATATGCCCTCGGGCATTTTTGAAACAAAAGCGCATCGAAGTACTTTTTTTTTTTTTTAAAATAATGATTTTGTTATCATGAGACGGTGTTTTATGTATGATGACACATTGGGACACTAATATATGAGGATCACACCATGGCATTTATATGCTTGTGGAACAACAATTAGTCTTTTATGCAAAATAAAAATATACATATATTTTCAACAATAAAATGGGGTTTTTCATATCGGTGTGTTGTGTTATTTAGATCATTTTTGTGTATTAGTGTTTAGCACACTGGTGCGGGATAACAATTTAAGAACGCTGATAAAAAACCTCTACTAAAACCTCTAGCCACCCACCTTTGCTATAAATGGATAAAGGAGACATTTTGTGGAGAGGTTCTGCAAAAATCTCTTCTAGAAGATGTTTTCCTAGTAATGTGTTGATCTTGTCATGACACTATAGATCAATGGTGTACGCATTCACAATTTCAATGAGACTCTTTTGATTTGGCTTAAGTTTTAGAGACTCATTATCCAATGACATTTGCAAAAAATTCTAGCCATCTAGATTGTGATTTTTTTCCTAGGAAAAAAACGTATTTCTATTCATTTATGATAAAAAAAATAAAAAAAATAAAAAATCTTCAGCTCCATATGCAAAAAAAAATATTCCCATCCCTAAGAATCTTAAACATTGTTATAGTGTACCTAGCAAAGTTGTTAAAAAAAATTTAAAAACGGTTACAGAGATATGTCATTCTTACTTTTGCAAAGAGATTAGGCATCACTCGTTACAATTGAGCACATATTTTTTTCTAACGAGATGTTCGATAGGATCACAGATGTGACTCCCTCGAATTCTTCCAGCCTTAGAAAACCTGTATGTAGTTCCAAACTTTGTTTGGACAGCTCATCTGCCACTGAGTTGAGCTTTCTGAATATGTGCTAGAAATGAATATTAGGAATAATCCCACCAACTTGCTTCAACTTATCCACTAGCACCACAATTAATATATTATTTACATCCACCAATCCTAACATACAGTTGATAACCAACCTTGAATCACCAAAAACCTAAAGCTCTTGGATATTTCATTTGAATACTTGTCTCAAATGAAAGAACATACCTTTGAACTCAACCATATTATTTGTGGCTGGCCCTAAACAACCCCACCCCTGAAATCTATGCATCTTCGACAAGTGTAGGACAAATCCAAAACCACTCCTTTGGGTACTTTATTGGCTAGCTCCATCGAAGAAGGACCAAGGCATACTCCCATCCACTTCCAAAGCCTCGATCATTCTCATTGCACAGGGAATTGTAGTAGACTTGTAAAAATGAGAATGTGAGATAGCCTAAGAAGCTACATGAAAAGCAAGCTGAGTATGTCCCTTGAAGATGACCTCATTTTTAGTAAAGCATAATCCCCATGAGAGGATCAGTGGAAGTGATCTGTACTGGTTGAAAGATGGCTACTAAAAAAATATCTTGAAGCATGCTTCCAATGACTCCCTAGCCCACATATCAGGGCACTTCATCGACCTTCATATTTCAATCCAAATCCCTTTGGTGAAGATGCAATCCACAAATAAATGGGATGTCATTTCCTCCCTCTCTTTGCACAAAGAAAAAATACCTGGACCTTGAAATTTGAACTACTCCATATTGTCCCAAGTGATCACTTTGTTTTTCAAAATAAGCCAGAATATAAGTACAGATTTCAAAGGAGCCTTTATTTTCCAGAGTTTTTTCCACCACCAACGATACCTCCTCCCAGCTACTGTTAATATTGACATGTATCCCATCTTTGTTGTGCAAACACCTCCCTCTAAATTGAATATCAACTTGAGCTTGTTCACCTCAACACACAAGTGGATATGAGCTTGGGTAATCTTACTGTAGTATGATTCTGATGATCCCTTCCATATCTCTGGAATACCCAAACCATTCGCTGACATCCACCTTTTTTCCACGCTATATTCCCTTACGCTTTTTCTATTCTATCCAAAGTGGCTCGCCCAATAGCCTGGAGATGTCTAATAAGATCCATCAACAGACGTTCTCCTTCCTGGCGTCCCATTATAGTATCCCTCCCAACATGAACCATTCTACCATTCCCAACTTTCCATGCCAAATAAGGAGCTAGAACCTCAAAGGAGTTTGTGATATATTTCCAGTGATTTGAGTCCACATGACTCTTCTTTACACTCCTCCTGACCTAGTCTGTAACAAAGTCCGGAGCTATGTATTTGGAAATCAAAATATCCTTCCAAGAACTATCCTTGGTTATGAAGGACCACAGAGACCTAACAGCGAGAACTTTATTGAACATGAATATATTTTTCATCCCCCAATATCCGAGGCTAATGGGAAGTGCTAGTGACTTCTAGCTCGCCAAATGAAAACCCAAGTACTACTTACTATTTCGCTATGTAAAGTTAAAGCATAATTTCCTAATAGAGTTAAGGGTCAAAACTGGGATGGCGGCCATCAGATGTCAGTACAATGAAATAGCCTCGAGCACATATTTGATTAACACCAACCGCCCTCCTCTAGACAACCACTTGTTACGCAACAAAGTGATCCTAGCTTCCACTTTTGCTATCAGCCACTGCCAATACCTTCTACTGTACCTATTGGGATTCAATAGGAATACAAGGTATAGAATTCCTTCCTCCATTGATATAATTTCATAAGGAAAAAAGTCCCTCCCAAAACCTTCTTCCCCCCTCTAACTATCCAGAATAAAAAGAGTTGACTTGCCTGCGTTGATCTCCATGCCAATAGCACTGCAAAAAAGGATCAAGCTCTCTTCTAGCCTACGACATTCTCCTATAGCTTGTGCACAAAAAATAAATGTATCATCAACAAACATTAGATGGGTTAGGTTCTTCCTACCATTGAAATATACTCTTGAGATCCAATGTTTGTATCTCTCATGATGCAAGAGTCGACTTGATCCTTCAATAACCAATAGAAACAAGTACATAGAAAGAGGACAACCTTGTCTCAAACCACAAGTGGATTTGAAAAAGACTAAACCCGCTCCATTGATTAAAACTACAAAATGTGGGGATGTCACACATCCCATGATTGAGTTCGTCATATCCAAGTTGTATCCAATCTAAAGGAGCACCAGACGAATAAATAACCAATAGGATTTGTCATAAGCCTAGGATAAGTCTAATTTTATAGCAACTACCTTTGAATTGTGAGCCTTAACTATATGTAGATCTTCTTGAGCCAAGCCTACTAATTAGTGAATTAATATGCCCTTTAAGAATCCAAATTGTTCCTTGGAGATATAACTAGATAGATGAGGTTTGATGCACATTGCTATGATTTTGGAGATAATCTTGTACACGCCATTGCCCGAGGAAATTAGCCTAAAGTCAACAAAAGTAGTAGGTCTGTCTTTCTTAGGGATCATAGCTAGGAACATGGAGTTTACTGACCCTGGCACTATCCCAATTCTTCTAACAAATTCAATTACTTTCAACAAGTCGCCCCCCACTAGATCAAAAAAATCCATGAAGAACTCCATAGGCTAGCCATCTGGCCCAGGACTCTTATCTCTTTGGAGAAATTTCATTACAGCTAACATCTTAGACTTTGTCACATCTTGAAATAACTCCACATTATCAACTAGCTCTATCATTAGGGGAAATTTTCCCACCACCTGAAGTAGTCCCCCCATGTCTTGAAGACCAGGTTCAAAGTAAAGACATTTCAACTGATCCACCACTTGATCTGACAAATTTTCGAAGCTCCTAACTGCCTGACTATCCAAACCATGTACCTCCCATATGGTTTTATAATTCTATCTATGCATCGTAAACTTCTGATTTTTTTTTCTTCTGTATTTTGGTTTCCATCTGTTAACCAAAGAGCACATCTCTTCAGTCTTCGTTCCATTTCAATTTCCTCCAATAATTTATGCATCTCCCTTTCACCTTCAATCACCTTCTATCGCAAATATTTTGAGGAAAAAAAGGTTTAGAGAATTTACATATAGAACCTCCAAACTCCTTTCTATCCCCACTAGTTTTGCTTGCCTAGCCTTTTGGTGTTCCATATTCCACTTGACCACCAGCTCTTTTAGTCTTCTCAAGTGCTCCATTAAAAGAAAATAAACATGATCCCCTATAGGCTCAACAATGTGCCTCCAATTATTAGTTACCAGGGATTGGAATTCTGGGTCTGTAGACCAACTAGAGTTATATTTAAACGGAGACCTTGGTTTATATTCCTTGACACGTAATTCTAGATAAACAGGGAAATGGTTTCAGAATATGCACAGTCCAACCCAAGACCTGAATTACCCAAATCAAATGCACAATTTTCTTCAATGAAAAAATGATCCAAGCATTTAGAATTACCTTAGACGCATAAGCGCTCGTTACTTCTAGTGGGGTTGATTGAAGATGGCTTGATATCCATCCAGTCATTGTCCTTAAATAAGTCTTTGAGCATGGGAACTAGAGGGTCCTCCCTCATGGACACCCCACATATTTCATCCAATGAAAAAGTTAGGTTAAAATCTCCACCTGCAATAATGTTATCCATTCTGAAGCAATCTTTGGCCAAAAGCGACGTCCAAAATTCCAACATGTTCTCGTGTGGCCCTTATATGTTTAGAATTGGAAACTTTTTGTTCAATTCTTGAATATACAAATAAGTCCCCAAAACTGAGCCTGCCGCAAAAGAATTTTCAAAATTGAAATTTCTAGAGTATCCTGTCACCAAACCAACCGACTTACTACTAGCGTCCAACACCAAAAACGACATATGTGGCATAAATTTCACCAACTTATCAGTAGCTTCCTTCCATTCCATCAGTGTTTCTTGTAGTAACAAAATGTCTGGGTTTTCCACTTCCACCAAATGCTTGAGGGCTCTAATCTTGGATTGCCCTCCTAAGACTTGAACATCGACTGAGGATGAATTCATTAGGGAACACCTGTAAGGGTGTTTCCTATTCTAAAAACCCAATGATGCTTAATTAACGACCTTGGGATATTTCTCTCGTGGATTTTTTCTTTGCATGGTGCATGTGATATTTTCACCCAACCTTGCTTGGAATATTGTAGGGATGTTCCTCCATTTCCAACCTGCCATCATGCATGATTCCTTTCGATTGAGAGCGAAGAAAATAAGGACCATGAGAGATACTCCTAGATAAACGACTACCCCTTTCAAGAGACAGAGACACCTTCAGTTGCTCCTTCTGCGAAGAAACACTATCTAGGCCAATTACCATATCCTCATTTTGCTTTGAATCTCGTAGGTCTGCTTCCTCTTTGGTATGATCATAGCGTCACTTTGCTTTGAATCTCTTCTATATTTCCTGAATATTGTCGATCTGATACATGTAGCTCCTCACTCTGTTGCCTCCCCCGCTTCTCCACCTTAGACTCACATCCCTGTCAAATCTCCACCAGACGCTCAAGCAAAATGTTTCTTCATTTCCAGCCCCTCCACCATCTCTTTGAAGGAAGGAACCTTCTCCTTAGAATATGGAACATTCATCGCCAAAATAACATCTTGAAACACGTCGTCCTCTTTCAAATCTAATTCTGCCACCTTTTTCTCGTCTGCTAACCTAGGACCTGTTACATCCAGGTAGCAAGAAACGCGTTCAGCCTTGGATGGAGGGTCCTTTCCTTTCCATTTTTTTTTTAAATTCCAAGCAACATTTTGCCACCACATGCCCGTAGAGGTGGCATTGAGCACACCTGAATGGCACGTTGAGAATCCAGTTGTTGAGTGAATATGAATTCACCGGCCACCAGGTCTACCAACTCAAATAAACCTTTCAGAGCATCAACCTCCACAAGAATTCTTGCCATAGACCGTCGATTCATGTTGAACATAACTACATCAACAACTACAAACTTACCAATCAAGTCCTTTATGGCTTTTAAACCTTATGTCGACCAAAATTCAAGAGGCAAATAGGGAAGTTTGACCCAAATAGGGAATGACGCCAATCAGTCTTTCCTTGGGTCGAAGCATGGATGCCAAGGTTTCAAAGTGAGAATCGATTTCCCATTTATCCAGAATTTGTGCAAAATACTTTCTGCATCCTTCTAGGTATTGAAGTCAAATCCAATCCATCCCTTGGCTAACCAAAGAATTTTAGGAAAATCCTTGATCACCGAGCTCCATGCAACCTTCAACCAAGCATTCACCTCTTCCTCCTATAACCTGCTGCCACATAATTTTCCTATAAACATATTACATGAGTACCGATGGATATCCATAACGATAGTGTCCTTCCCCATCACCAATTCAATGCCAACTCCCTTGGATGTGAGGACCTTCTTCTTAGTCATTTTATTTTTTTTGGACAATACCCCTTCATTCAGTTTGACACCAGCTTCTAATTCTTCAAGCCCCCAAACCCTTCCGATAAATGTGCCACCTTAAGGCTTGGGATCATGATTAAGAGATACATGGCTATCATGCAGATTAACCTCTGTCTAGGACCCCTCATTCATGTTCGTGGTGAAAAACCTATAATGATGAGAATCATCATAACTTACCAAGGGCAATTTAAGGTTTGCATGCAGCGGCACACTCCTGCAATCCAGTCTTGTACCCTCCATTACTTGAGACATCTGATGCGAAGGAACATAATGGCTAGATCTCAGTATCCTCGGTTGACAATCATGCCAAGAGGTAGGTGATGCAATACATTTCTCCCTTCTACACTCATTCGGAGGTGACCTGGAATGTCTATCAGTTGAGATCATCACTGGCTCAGAAAATGAGCCAAATCGTGTGAAATAATTGTACTATGATATCAACCCCCGATGGCACGACACACAATCAACTCCCCAACTGCCCCATACAATATTGCACACCTCACGAAGGACCAGTTGTTGGGAAAAATTACGCATCTAGACATTAGCCATAAAACTTTTTTGTTTTTCCTAGTGCATAGACACCCTAATTTACATCCTAATGCATAGTTATCATCATTGTGATTATCATCGACTATTGATTTGTCATCTTTAGCCTCATTATCCACTGATGCATTATTTTTGGGACATGTTGAGTTAGTTTCCTAAATTTCAGGGGTATGCTTAAATTTAGGGATCCTAAGCACCTTCCTTGATTTCATCATCGAAGACCACTAGCAGTTAACTTACTCATGTGCTCTCCTAAGATTCTCTCTTTGCTATTTTTGAGCCTCTAACTCCCTAATGCACCCTTTTGGTCTACCAAAAACTAGTTAACTGACTAGTGCAACCTCCAAGCCACCTACCATCAGTTAACTGCCACCTACCATTAGTTAGACTGCCATTTCATCAAAGTTGCAACTAGGTATCATGTCTAGTTGAGTGAATTTTCCAAGATAAGCTTGCCACATGTGTGGAGTCCAAATGCCTCACGAGGCTCATGAATTTCTCCATTGAGGATGTATTATAAATGTATACATTGTTGATTAATAGATGCATGGAAAGTATTCCAATTGAGTTCCAAATCTCTTGTGTTCTAGTACATTTTTTCTTCTCTGTTTTCCTGTAGATCTGTGTAAAACTTGTGAGGTTAGTTTTATTGCTGGAGATCCACTTGTGAAAGAATTTTCACATGGTATTAAAGTGGTCCAACTATCTAGTTCATCTTAGATACTTCCATTGATGCACTAGAAGTTGCGAGGGTTCCACATAAATCCTTGGGGAAATAACCTTTATAGCCTTGGCTCTACCAAGGAAATATTTCGAGGTGTGAGTAACTCCCAAATGTGCTTAGTGTCGAATTATAGATTGAGTGTGTTGATACAAAATTTTCTTCCAGAGTGTTTTTCCAAGTTATTATCTCACAAAGAGTGCATTAGCAAAGCATGGATCAGATTCAAGCTGTGATCCTAACTCCATTCAATTATTTCGAATGGAAGGCCAAAATGGAGGTCTTACTTCGAAGTAGGGGTCTCTACAGAGTCACCATGGCGCTAGAAAATGAACCAAATGCTATTATTGAGAAAGCTTGGTGGTTTAACAGATTAGATGAAGCTTATGGTTTGCTTTGTCTCAGAATCTCCCAATATATTTTGTTTCATCTTGATGGTTTAACAACCCCAAATAATGTGTGGACCAAGTTTGAGTCCCTCTTTGGAAAGCAAGATGAGCTAATAGGTCATCTATTGGATAATGAGTTGATCTCATTGAGTCCAAGTAGTTTCAACACTATGTAAGATTAACTCTCAAAGTTCAAATCACTAATGCTTCAAATCAAGCAATGTGGGAATGAGAAGAAAGAAGATCAACTCATTCTTTCCATCCTCTCAAAACTAGGTCCTGAGTACTCAATATTTGTTTGAACATTCTATGCAACCAAGCAAGCAATTTCGAATTGGAAAATGTCATCCTTAAGCACGTTCATAGAGTCTCTCACCAAAGAGAAAGACAAGTTGGTTCATATGGGAGATTTGAAATACTCTAAGGACCTTGCACTTGCAGCATATGGAGCCAATAATGCCAAAGGAAAGCAAAAATTGAAAGAGAAGAAGCTGTCAGATGATGAGGGTTCCAATTCAACTAATGAAGGTTCCAATTCCAAGAAGAAGAACAAGAAAGGGGGATCCAACTGCTCTTATTGCAGCAAATGTTTCCATTATGAGAAATCTTGTATGAAGAAGAAATTGAACATCATGACTCAATTACTAGAAAGGCATAAAATTGATGTTCCTGATCTCACAAGAAACAGAGAACCAGAAAGGCATGTTGCTCACCAAGAACACTGTTTCAGTGCTACTCATGAAGGTAATCATTTTTATGCGTTGAGTGCTTGAGTAAAACCACTTTTTTATGCTTTTGATATTTATGATTTAGATGCACATTCTGATATATCATAATCATAAATCTCAATCCCTTGGAAGAAAGCCCAGTTAGTCCACCAGAACCACCTCTCAATCCTTGTGTTTTTTCACATGTTTCTGACTTGCCTTCCAAAAGCTCTTTTCAAGTCCATTCGAATCATTCCTATCAGATATTTGAATCTGGCTTAGAAGTTGATAAGCAAGTTGTATGGACAACACATTCATCCTTCCCACCATTAGATTAAGAAAATACTCCCCAATCCCCAAGTGCGCCAGTTGACAAACCCATGGTTTCTGAAACTATGTCACTTATTTCAGTTGCATTCTAGTATTTCATATATTTCAATGGTTGGGATTCCATCACATTGGCTCTGTTTGGATTGATATTCCACATTTTTGGACCTGATCTCACCTATTTTGGTTCGAAGATCAAGGTTACACAGTCTAAATACCCTGCAGGTTCACTCGATAATCAATATAATTCTGCTACACAATCTTTTCTTTCTATGATCCTACTCGCTCATGGAGACACTTCACCATTAATGTTTGTTGCTCCATAAGATTCCTATTTTGATGTTTTAAAGCCTCGTAAGCTCCATTGTGAAGTTAGGAAGGTGATCAATTAGTTTGAGAAGAAGATACATGGCTACATTGTCCATTATGCAGCTACACATGTTATTGATCCTGATGAGTTCATTGATGCATTTCGGATAGGAGAATGCATAGATCGCTTGTCCATCTTTGGTTATATTTTTAGATCTGATTATGTATGTGTTCACATCAAGAATCATTCATTTGATGCTCCTCCATCGGCATAAGCTGAGTTCCCTACTCTTTTTTTTGTCTACACTGCATCGAAAAATATGTGCATGATCAAGGCATGTACAACATCTTCACCAAGTCTCTCACCAAGGAGCAGTATATTCAGCTCATTCAAATGAAGAAGAAGACATTGTGAATAATTTATTATTATTTATGTGTCATGTCCTTTTTTGAGGGGAGGTTTTGTTCCCACTGGGTTTTCTTTCTTTCCTCGGTTAATAAGGACAAATACAAACTTTTATTGTAAAGGGTGATGTTTGGTCTTTGTTACCAGGGCCCTAATTTTGATTTTCCTCACATAATTTAGGTTTAATGGGGGGTGTTGGGATAAATTACCCATCTAGACAATATCCATAAAACCTTTTTTGTTTTTCCTAGTGCATAGACACCCTAGTTTACTTCCTAGTGCATAGTTCTCATCTTTGTGATTATCATCGACTATCGATTTGTCATCTTTAGCCTCATTATCCACTGATGCATGATTTTTTGGACGTGTTGAGTCAGTTTCCTAAATTTTAGGGGCCTCCTTAAATTTAGAGATCATGAGCACCTTCCTTGATTTCATCACAGAAGACAACTAGTAGTTAACTCACTCATGTGCTCTCCTAAGATTATCTCTTTGCGATTTTTGATCCTTTAACTCCGTAATGTGCCATTTTGGTCTACCAATAGCCAATTAACTAACTAATTCTCCCTCCAAGCCACCTACCATCAGTTAGACTACCATTTCATCAGAGTTGCAACTAGGTCTCATGTCTAGTTGAGTGAATTTTCCAAGCTAATCCTGCCACATGTGTGGATTCCAAATGCCTCCTAAGGCTCACGAATTTCTCCATTGAAGATGTATTATAAATGTATACACACTATTGATTAATATATGCATGGAAAGTATTCCAATTGAGTTCCAAATCTCTTGTGTTCTAGCACATGCTTTCTTCTCTATTTTTCCTGTAGATCTGTGTAAAACTTGTGAGGTTAGTTTTGTTGTTGGAGATCCACCTGTGAAAGAATTTTCACACCGGTGAACTGCTGCCACCAATGGATTGTACAAACTTCAACTTTATTTCATTTGTCATACAGAAGATTTCTAAAGTAGGCTAGGACTCTTTTGAATAGTCCACAAGTTGTCCACAAAATTCTTCCATTGCTAAAGGCATTAGCAGGTCTTGAAGTTTATGCAAACCTTGGTCTAAAAAATCTGAACCCTAGTTGCAACCATCATATGACTATTAACTATTCAACACACCATAATTATAGTAGTAGTAGTAGTAGTAGTAGTAGTAATAACAACAAAAACAACAATAATAATAATATATTTTTAATAACTATTATAATAAGTGAGGAACTCTATGATTAGCATTGTCATATTTTTTTTGAATGTCAGGGAGATCAACTCTACTTTCAAGGTCATGCACTCTAGTAAGATGCCATTACGGTTTGGAGAGCGAAGTGAGCTAAATATTGTATGGAGTTGTTCGGGTTTTTGTGACTATAGGTTTCAATGTTTTGGACAAGGCTCAGCCATCTAGATTGTGATTCAATAATGAATGAGGAATAATGTTAATGTAAAATGATACATGGGATCTCGTCCCTATTCTAAAAGGAATAAAACTTGTTATATGTAAATGGATTTATAGGACTAAGTATGCAATATATCAATACATCAGAGTGCTAACTTCTAAACTCGATCTTCTGCAACTTGAAACTCTCGTTGATCGCATTCGGAGAAGGGACAGTGGTTCAACGTAGATCAGATCACTTGGCTCTTAGCCTGACTCATCGGCATTTGGGGTTTTGGATCCCCTTGTATCTATGGCTCCAGGAGAGGATCCCCCCCCCCACTCGTTCTAACCTTTCATATTTCCTAAAACTCTTCGCAACCCAAGGGAAAAAACCCCTCTCAATCGCCTAATATAATTTTGTGAAGAAGATATCTGAGATCCCCACCGTCACCTTACCAGTAGAGAAGCCATGCAAAACAACACTCAAACTGTCAGAAAGAGGATTGATCGGCCAATTCACAAGATTGTGGCCATCTCTGAAAACTATAGAGGCCTAGGTTCAAAAAAATTGGAAACCTTTGATCTCAGATGATGTAAAATCTTACTTCCTTGGAAAGGGATTTTTTGCATTCGTATTCAAAAGCAAACAAGACCGAGAACTGATATTCAGGAACGAGCCATACTTCATGGGGCCCCAAGGACTCGACACGAATAAATGGAACCCATATTTCAAGCCATCCCAAGATATTCCCTCCGCAGTTCCGGTCTGGGTGAGACTACCGCACCTTCCCCTTCATTGCTGGAACCCCAAATCATTAGAAGCCATCAGAAACTCCCTTGGGAAGTATATTAACAAACCAGATCGAAAATATCAATACTCATGTGCTAGAATCTACGTTGAAGTAGATCTGGAACGCGGAATCCCAAAAGCCATAAAACTTACAATAGTAGATTGGTCCCACATCCAGTAATTAGATTATGAACAAATCCCTTTCAAATGCAGGTATTGTCATGAATATGGACATTTTGCTTGATCATGCAAAAAGAACCCTGCATATCCAGAAGCAGGGGGCGAAAAAGAACAATGGACAGCCATATAAAAAAATTCAACCTCTATATTGGGGCCAAAGTCCTTACCAAAAGGGAAAAATCCAAGAAAATCAGATCACCGGCACCAAAAACCGGTGGCCACCAACAATGAGAATAGATTCAAGGCTCTAGAAACCACCGAAAATCAAGATATCACTGAAGTCCCAGAAGAAGGAGAAATATCGAAGCAACATTATTCCCAGGAAACCCCTCAAATCCATGAAGATCCGGAAGAAATTCTGCCTCAAAGCACCCTAAGCCCCAAAAGGCCAATCTCGAACAAAGGTATGCCTCCCCCCTCTTATGCAGAAATTACCAAAACCAAACCATTGGCTCCTCCTGCCTCTTCGGAGGATCTGATAGACAGATCATCCAAAAAATTAGGGCGAAAAACAAGCAAAGATCTAAGGGAGGAAGAAGTTCAACGTGAGAAAACCTAAGGATCTCAAGCAACAATAGATATGGCGTCCCACAGGAATACCAGAGCCATACTAGCAGGGAAAAAATGGGAGATCTAGGAGGGGGAGGCCCCTCCTCTACCCACAACAATAGATAATGAAGTTGGTCTCTTGGAATTCCATAGGGCTAGGCAATCCCAGCAAAATAGATGTTGTCAAAGATCTTCAAAAATAGATATGCCAGACATCCTCATGCTCCAAGAGACCAAGCTCAACGAACAAGCCACCTTGACCATTGGAAAAGATAACTAGAAGAAAAACATAGGTATGGTTGTCAGCGCTAGAGGGGCCTCCGGTGGCCTAGCAACCCTCTGGTCCTCCGATAACTTCCAGTTATGCAATTCCTTCGCCACCCAAAACTGGATCTACACAGATCTCATTCATATCCAAAGCAATACTCAAATTTCTCTCATTAATCTCTATGTCCCTAACCTATACTTGGAAAATAAAATTTAAAAAAAAAGAAAGAAAAAAAGAGATTGTTGGCAGCTTTTAGAAGATTTTCTAGACGCTTATGCCCCCCCAAAATCTCATACTAGTCAGCGATATGAACACAACTCTCTCCAACGCCGAAAAAAAGGGAGGCCTCATTGGAAAAGATGCATTCAGATCTCAAATAGAAACTCTCATTCAGAAATGGGACCTTCTCGATATCATACCCAAGAAAGGAAAATACACTTGGTCCAACAAGCGGATTGGTACAGATAACATCATGGCCTGGCTTGACAGATTTCTCGTTCAAAGCAGTCTATTGACTGATAGACAGACTGTTATCTCGAAAATTATGGCAAATTTAGCCTTGGATCACAAGCCAATCCTTCTTCAAATTCAAGAAGATGAAGATTTTGGACCAATTCCCTTTAGATTCAGCCCTCAATGGCTCGAACACAACAGCTTCTGGGAAATTCTAAACAACATTTGGAAGAACCCTATAATCAGTTCTCCAAGATACGTATGGGAGCAGAAGTTCATCATTACCAAAAAAGAGTTAAAAAAATGGGCCAAAACCAATTGGCCATCCCCAAGTTCCAGAAAGAAGGTCGTCAACAATCTTGAAACAATTCAAAATGCGATGGAAGAACATCTAGTTGACCAAAACACGCTACAAGAAGAAGCTAACCACCAAGCTAAAACTTATCAAGCCTTCAGAAGAGAAGAAGAATTATGGAGATTAAAATCTTGCTCAAAGAAGGGGACAGGAACACGACATACTTTCATAAGCAGACCAAAGCAAGACAATCCATCAACCATATCTTAGAGATCAAAATTAATAATGGATTGATGGTCAGAGGATACAGAGGTATCAAAAACGTTGCATATAACCATTTTTCAAACCTCTTTAAGGAAGAATACAACAATGAAGATGAAGGAGAACAAAACCTCCTTGATCACATACCAAAGAATCTCACGAATGAAGATAATGACAACCTCCTCAAGCCATTTACAAAGAAGGAAGTCATCAGCGCTATTAGATCTTTCGACCTCGACAAAGCTCCAGGGCCTGACGGTTATTCTATTCACTTCTATAAAGCATGTTGGCACTACATCAGAAAGGATTATATGGGAATGGTTAGCGACTTTCATTCAAAATCCAAGATCGATGGTGTTGGCTTGGTTTTGCAACCAAGCTTTGTGCAATGGGCACCTATCAACAAGTGATAGCAGTTTCAAATATTGAAAGCAAAAAACAATTATAAATCTGAATCTAACATGTGCATATAACAATAAACTTAAAAAGATTTAAGAACAAGAACAAGAAATAAAATGAAAAATAACTTTTGTATTATAATACCTCAAATGGTGAGGATGTTGTGGTGTTGAGCAGCTCCAAGGGTGAGATGCTCCAGGCTCCAATGGTCTCTTCTCCAAGATTGCTACAATGGTCAAGAACTCATGAGAGATTTTGACAATATGAGGATAGAATGATGGATGGATGGAAAGTGAGGAGCCCCTACCACCTTTTTATAGTTTTTGGTGGTGGGGAATACCATTATGGTTTTGAGGAAACCAATGGTATTGACCAACATGGTTTAGGTATTTTTTCCCTCCTTTTTCCTTTTTTGAATAATTTTAATATTTTTATTCCCTTTTTAATATTTTTGAGAATCCTGGACCCTTTTTTAGGGTTTTTTTTTTATGTTTTTTGAGGAAAAATATTCATTTTGAGGGGAAAAAGTGGGATATCATGGTCTTTTGGTGACCTTTTGATGGCTTTAGAGGCTCAAATGGTGGAAAAGTGGACAAATGGGTCATGTGAATAAGGAAATGAGCTAGTGAGCACTTTTTGGGTCTTAACAGATTGTCCCCTGATGTGTGAGGGCAGGAGCTCATCGTATGGTCGATAGACATCATAGTTCTTTTATCTTTTCCTAGGGTTTGGGGAAGAGAAGAGACCGGTTGGAGACTGGATCAACGGCCCTTGGAAGCTGCAAAAACAAAAAATATTACATGGCCTCAATATGAATGAGGAATAATCTCTGATAATGGACGAGGCGAGCATACCCATGCTCGTATCAAGACATATACATAACAATTAGTCCCAAGAAGGGGGACCTAAATAAGACATAAAAAATTTGTTGGTACATCATAATGGTCCAAAGGGGACACTATTTTGGGATGTACTCATGATCATAACATGACTGATCTCAATAACTGATACATTGGAATAAAGCGACAACCGTTCTGAATAAGGTCTCAGAAGGGTTGATGAACTGCTAAAACTGAAGGTGTCCAACATCTGTAGGGGCTCAATGACTGTGAGTCATCTCTGAGAAGTACATGTAACTGTATACTCGAGGGAGTATAAAACTGGGGTACATCGGAATACTGTCGCCATGCGCAACCCGGATATCTAAAAAAAAATGTAACTGGTTGTTTCCATAGGTAGACTCTCAAATGTGGAAGAGTCAGGTGGTATCCGGGGTCTTCAACAAATAACTGAACGGACCAATACCCTGTGCGAGTCTCAACGATGCAATCAAGGTGTTGAAGTCGAGCATGTGAGAAACAACCATTTGGAGAGGCACTAGAGGACTCTTCTCGAAATGATTCGTAGGCACTCATCATAAATGGTGATGAGTCCAAGACACAGGGACCTCTAAGTCTATCCTCTGGAATAAATTTGGGTGTCGTCGACAGAGGGAGACCAGCAACTAACAAGGCAATGATGTTTCCTTGATAGGAGCACGAGGTGTAGAACTGAAATGTGGTAGTACTGATGGTAGGACTAACATACTTATGGGGATGGGAAGTAACTGGGGTTATAGAGTGGGTAGACTCAAACTTCCTTTGTTCAGAGCATGATGACATGGTTGACCTGGCAACGTAGGGAACTGACTTGTAGGTGGGGGGACCATATCTTTTAAGGACTAAAGGGTATGTATTAACTCTGGGGGGGGACGAGCTGATGGGTGCTGTTGAGGGATTCTCAGGGTGACATATTGCAGAATACTTTGAACAAAGGCGACCAAAATGGGGAAGCTGCCATATGAGTAGACGTGATCTGTTGTGGCGTCGATAAGCACCATTGGGTCCTTCTTCGTAGTTTTAATGAGCTCCAAGAAGGGATAAAAGTGTGCTCTGAAATGGTATTGTCCTGTGGATTTTGTGAGCCCAGGACTATTCGTGCTCATGGGTGCTTTCATTTTTTAGGAGTCTAAAAATGATAAGAAGACTCTGTAGTGATTGTGAGTACCATCTTGTGGGTTTTTACGAGCCCAAGATGGTGATTGCTCGTTATCGCTTTCATTTTTAGAGAGTCTGAAAGCGGTAAGTGGACTCCATTGGTGTTCTTTTTCGTAAGTTAGTCTCCAAGGCCCGAAAAAACATAAAATGATGCAAATGGAGAACTATTCTAGCCGATGTGACTAGAGTATTCATTTTTCGTAATTAGTCTACAAGGTCCGGAAAATGGGTAAACTTATACCAGGTAGACGCCCTTTCAGATACGTTTAGCAAGCATGAAAGGAAGCAAGATTGCTCGACGATCTTTTCATTGTTTTAGGAGTCAGAAAATAGCTTAACAGAAACTCCCTAAGTGCCTTTTTCGTAAAAGGGATTGCTCGGCCCCGAAAAAGGGGTAAAACTATACCGAACAAAAAGGGATTGATGAGAGCGAGAAAAGGTCTCAAGCATCGTCATGAGTGCGGAATACTGAATCCGGTGACATAAAGATTGTCAAAAACGGGCAACGACCAATGTGGCATGCAAACCGAGGTGATTAGTGGCATTTTGAAAAAATGCCTGAAAATTATGGGGTGAGAGCGAGAAATGATCTCAAGCATCATCACGAGCACGGAAAACTAAATCCGACGATATCAAATTTGTGAAAAATGGACGACGGTCGATGTGGCACACAAACCAAGGCAACGAGGGGGCATGGGAAAAATGCCCAAAAAATCTGGAGGTGAGAGCGAGAAATGATCTCAAGCATCAGCACAAGTTCGGAAAACTGAATCCGGCAACATAAAGATCATCAAAAGAGGGCAACGACCGATGTGGCACGCAAACCGAGGTGATGAGGGGCATTTTGGAGAAATGCCCAAAAATTATGGGGGTGAGAGCAAGAAATGATCTCAAGCATTGTCACGAGCACGAAAAACTGAATCTAGCAATATAAGACTCATAAAAAATGGACCACGGCCGATGTGGCACATAAATCGAGGCTACGAGGGGCATGGGAAAAATGCCCGAAAGTTTTTGGTGAGAGCGAGAAAGCATCATCACGGGCACGGAGATATGAATCCGGCAGTGCAAATGGTGTGAAAAACAGAGGTCATAAGGACTCCGGAATGGTCAAAGGAAATAACTAGGTTAAAAAATGGCTACAAATAAAGGTGAGCCCACCAAGCCAAGGATGCAGTGGTGGGGGAAATGATGACCCGCGGGGGAAGAATACTAGGTGTACCAAATCAAATCAAATATGCAAGTGATATGTGACCTTAAAAATGGTTAAGATCACGCATGTGAAAAGGTGAGCAAGGTTAATGACCTGCCCCCATGCTATGCGCATGGGGTTTATGATTGTGGATCACATATGTGTTGGTTTGAACAATGGGGTCATTGAAATAATGAGATAGATGTGATGGGGAAGGTTCAAAATGATTGATCATGCCCCCTATCCCAGGGTCGAGGTAATCTATTATGCCCCCTAACTTAGAGGTGTCAATGTGGTGCAGATGTTGTCTCAGAGAGGGATCAATAGGGCATTGAGCAACTATTGGCGAAGGAGTGTACCATGAGGTTGTGGGCCGTGGTGGCATACTGAAGTGATGATATGATGATGGGGGATTCCCCTTGTGGGGTGGATGCCCCCAGTATCTCCGACGAGAATCACGATGATGATGAGTAGGCAAGGTTTTGGGCCGACCCCCATGTTGTGGACATGTGGTTTCCTCGTCGATTTGAAAGGGTTGAACATGTGTGTCAAAGGGATCAATGGAAGGGGCCGACCGGACAGAGGGGTATCCAGTGGAAATCGTGTAAATGGTGTTAATTTCTTCCAAGGAGGAAGATGGTGGGGGATGAATTTCCTCAATGAAAAGAGGGGATATCTCTAGGTCGACGTTATTCAACTCGTACAGTGCTGCTCTGTAATCTGGGAGATAGGGGTAGTGATGTGAATAATGGCCGTAGATTCACATATAGCACAGGGATGGTTTGTGCGCAATGATTTATCACGAGGTTGAGGGGGGAGTTCTAGTTTGACTACTGGAATGTTGGTGTCGTCATCCAACATAATCATGTGTTCTTGAAGTGCTGGTAACTGTGGACATTGATGGGTGGCATGGCCTACGTCGTCACACAACGAGCACTTAGGGGGAATGTGAATAGTTGGGGGGTTTTTAGCTACCTTGTGGGTTGCTGGGGGGTTGCGAGTTATGAGCCCAGTGTTATAAGTTGGTGGGCCTCTGCCCCCTGCGTTCCGTAATAGAGGTGGGGCGTTTCTGGATGTTGATGCCGTAGTCACTATTGGGCGTGGTCTGTTTTGCATATGAGTGACTGGAGGGGGTGGGTGGCTGGTAGTAGGGATAGGTTGTACCGGTTGTAAAATAATAGTCGGAGTCAGCGGGGGGCTCGGAGCAGGTAAGTACCATACAGGTAACCCTAATGTTAAACCAGGAAGGTTGAGTGTAGCCATTACTGGTGAACTGACAACTCCGAAAAATAGGAATAAGAACGGGATAGTGTGAATTGGCGTTGTGCCAATATGACTAGGCACTGTGGGTGTTTGTGGTAGTGACGAAGGTTGCTGTGTGGTGTGCGATAGGGTGCACAAATCCGATGTTTTTGTTATCGGTGAAGGTGGTGAGATCGATGGAAATGTGGAAGTCATAGGTGACTCGATGTAGATTCCAGGACCAACTGACGACACAAATGATGTTGGTGCGTTTTGAATGGTTTGTTCAATCATTGGTAGCACATTTTGAGGAGCTGCAGGGGCGTTAGGATCATAATATGTTTGTTGATCGATCTTGATAACGCGTCCTTCATGTGGGAACATCATGAGGTGAAAAACAGATGAAGCCACTGCTTTCATTTTGTACATATAACTACGTCCAAGAAGGAGGTTGTAGTCGAGTTGGGCATTGATCACTTAGATGTCGATAAGAACTAATTTGTCGCCTAGTTCTATGGGTACGTTTGCTAAGAGGCCTTGTGGTTGAGCTGAGCGTCCGTCATAAGCTCGTAATGCCGTGGTGGATGGTTGTAAAGCGGGGGAACCAAGCTTCTGCCACACAAGGGTGGACATAACGCAGGTGGAAGCTCCTTCATCGATGATGCATCGATGCACAACAAGGTTTCGAATGTTTACTGATACTTGGAAAGCCAAATTTGATGGCAATCGAGGTTCGGCTTGGTCTAAGTCGAAAGCCATCATGTGTGTGTCGTCAGGGTCTACTCCTCCGATGGCGGATAGTAGTAGTTTTCATTGTGCAGGGCATGTTTTCAGTACCTCTAAAGCAGACATAGCAGCAGGGGATTGTGCTAGGTCTTCCACGACGTTATAATTGGATGCTGCACGAGCATTAGGATTGTTGTTAATCCTTCGCAAAGGGATGCGAGGGATTTTAGGTCCTCCGTCCAACGACATATTTGGTATGCGTAGTGGTTCATTTGGTGGGAGGGAGGTGGATGCGTCAGTGGGAGGAGTTTCTGGGGGTGGACCGTACTGATTCCTGTGAGTTTGGAGGTTGATATCATTGGATGACATCATTAATAAATGGTGTGTGCCTGGATTCGCATGCTGATAATCAGTTGCGGCATAGGTGATTTGTTGCTGGGGTGCAGCAGATCCTTGTGGGGGATCCATAGGGCGAGTATTAACTACTCCCTGGTTTGGCAATGGGTTTTGTAATATCATGGGTTGCGGTTGATTAAGTGGAGCTGGCTGTCCAGCGTGGCCTTGGCGTTGGGAATCGTCGGCCCAAAGTTTACGTGCTTTCTCTAAATGGGGGTAGTTATGAGTGTAGTGTCCATAGACTCCACATGTAGAACATGGATGGTTTGTTCTCAAGTTATTGTTTTTGGGCTACTTGGGATGATGATCAGGATTCTGGTTGGGAGGAGCAGCATTGTTATTATTTGGAGGATTGGGAGGTGGTGGACCTTGATTATGTTGTTGGTTGTTGCCGCAGTTACATCCTCTTCCACGGTTTTGTTGTCCACCCTGGTTGCGTTGGTTGTTTTGATGTTGGGGCTGATTATGTTGTGTGTACACTTGCCCTTGAGTAGTGGGAGGATTTTGGGGTGCCACAGGTGCGGGAGCAGGTTGCGGTGGATAATAAGCTGGTGGGGGTGGAGGTGGTCCAGTTTCCTGCTGGGGTTGTTGGTAACCCTGAGTTATTGGAGGTGTTGGGTTAGCCGTTGTAGCTTGCTGTGGGTAATACATTGGTTGTGCCGATAGATGAATTGGGTTCTAGGTGACCGGTTGGTTATAGTATGTGGGTGGTACATATGTCAATGGCACTTTCCCATAGCAATGTTGTGGACAAGAGGGTCCATGAGTGTGATGAGTCTGATTTGTTGGAGCGTACGAAGTTGTCGCTCCAGAATTAGATGTAGCCCTAGAGAGGTCTGGGGCATTTATGGTGTTCACCATGCTAAAAGGTTTAATTTCTGTCGTGACTTGGCCGATAATACCATCAGCAGCATGTGATGCCCCCGGAGCGTAACCACATGAAGAATCGCCTCATGGGGCGTCTGGTATGATGGTGTAAAGATAGCCTGACTGGGCATAAATCATGTCGAATTGCTGAGCTTTTAAGATAGCTTCTTCCTCTGACTGGGGTCGTTCGGAAGCTACGTCTTTTGCTATGAGGGGTAGGAGTGATTTAAGAAACCAATCCAAAAATATACGATCATCCAGTTTTATCTTACAAAGGCTACGACGCTTGCGCCACTCATGGATATGGTAGGTGATGTGGGTAGCTGTGTTTTGTCTGCAAGACAACAGTATTTCAACTCCTGCATCATAGTGTACAGGTAGCTGAAAAAACTGAAGGAAAGTGGAGGTGAGAGACGTAAATGTATGGTGGGTCCCATGTGGTTGTTCGATGTACCACTTGGCTGCAGAGCCAGTGAACGTTTGTTGCAACAGTCTCAGTCGAATGGAGTCATCCACTATGGAGTTAGATGAACACCATAGGTGAAATGACATTATGTGGTTTTGGGGATCCTCCCCAGGTTTTCCTTCAAACTTGGGGATGTGCGAAGGGAGCTTTGTAGGCATGGGTGGCCATGTAGGGTTGTGCCTGATAGGATCGTTGGTTAGCCTGGCTAGGTCTGGTAAGTTCAGACTAGCCATGTAAGGTAAACTAGCAGATGGGTGTGGCATAGGGACTGGGACATAACTATTAATGGTGGCATTATGTAGTGGTCCAGTAGCCCCTAAGGGTATGCTAGGTATTGAAGGTATGTGTCCTCCAACCGTTGTGGTTTGGTATGGGTCAGCGTTCCCAAGTGCAACATGGATTACATCGGGGTTAGGAATAGTGCTAGGAATTCCTGGGATCTGGTTTGTGGTAACGAGAGGTGGTGTGATTCCTATGTTTGGCATACCCATAATAGGAGGTAGTCCTATGTTGGGAATACCTAAAGGTGGAGTGTCCCCTATATTAGGCATGCCTAGAGGGGTTGTTGTTACCATGGATGGCACAGTAGTAGAAGGGTTTGTGGATGTATCTCCAATAGTACTGGTGAAAAGGGGGTCGTATTGTGGTCCAACCATGAGGTTGGTTGGTGATATTTCAGTAGGGTTTTCGGATTTAGCCTCAGAATCAGATGTGAAGTGAGGCGTGTCAGAATCGGATGACTGTGTGTTTGGCTGATGACATGTCGAGTCAAGGGATAAGGCTCTCCGTTGGTGATGTGTAGAGCCAAGTATATTGAACTGGAGGGGGTTCACCCTGAAGACAACGAGATCGTCTTAAATTCTCAATGGTGAGAAATTTTTTTTAAAAATTTCAGTGTAAGGTGGTGATGTAAAAAACTCGAAACCCTAATGCAACAATGAGTCCAAAAGGGGAGTGAAAAAATAAAGGCTCTCAAGCCAACAATCAACCTAAAAAAACACTTGTTATAGCAGTTGTGCTATAATAAGTGGAGGGATGCAACAAAATTGGTCAGAATACCAAAAGTCAAACAGTTTCTAGAAAAAAGAGGTGTTACTAGACCAAAGGTGGGTAATGTATCATGCAAACACCTAAATAGAAGTATTGTGAGTCAACAAAAGATATCCTCTGCAAGGTGATGGAATCCAAGTCAAACAATATAGAGTGTTGAATCATGGCTAGATATCCCCCTACCGGGAGGGACATCGGGTAGACAATCCTAAAGAGTGGCAACTAGGATACCCCGTTCATGACACGTTCGGTTGGGTGAATCTGTAGTTTGGTTCTATCACCGCTGTACACCCTCTTGGGTGTACACCGAGAACTTCAAAAAGTATCCTTTGGTTAGTGAATGGATTGCGGTATTCCACTTAGACTTCCGGAACCAGTCTGGCTACTTCAACCCTCCTAAGGGAGAGGCCTTCCCGATAAATTGGTTGATAACCGTGTCAAAATTATAAGGGATTTTGGTACCGTAGAGGACAACTACTATGTCTCAAATGTAATAATTGAGGGGTGTTATTGGAACACCTATCCCCTCAATTATACCTAACTAAAAAATTATTTTAAGTGCTCCCCAAGTGGGGTTAAAAGTTTGTTGAGTTTAAGGTAAGTTTCAAGGCTCAGTTTAAATTATGTGGCAGAGTGGGTGCAAGTGTGGTATTTAAACTGAAATTGATTTGCCTCGCTTGGGCGATTGATTACAAATGAAAGAAAAGATGCTTCCAGTTTTGCAAAAAATAAAGGCGTTTTTGAAATGTAAATGCTTGAAAAAACTATTCAAAAATAATGGATCTTTGAAATAATTTAAAGGGAAGCAAATAACATAAATATTTCAAGAAATAAATGATCTCTTAAAAGTTGCTTGGGCAAAGTATTGAGCAAATAAACAGTAAAACCTTGATCTAAATAAAATGCAGAAAAATCTCTCTTTCAATTACTGAAAATCTTTAAAAAGACTTTTAATGGAGCATTCTAAATAGTAAAAGATTTAATGTGGCTGTAAAAATGCAGAAAAATTAATGCTGTAAAATATGCTAAATGGGCAGAAAATACAGCAAAAAATAATTTTAAAAAATTTGGCCGAATTAAAAAAAATTGCATCGCGGGTTTCGGAAAAACAGCCGTGATGTGCAGCGCAGATTTAGGCCGCGCAGTTGCGATGCGCAGCGCGGGTTTCGGCCGCGAAATCACGATGTGCAGCGCGGGTTTCAGTCACAAAGTCGTGATGTGCAGCGTGGCAAATGGCCGCGAAGCCGCGATGTGTAGCACGTAAAATGGCCACAAAGCCATAGCGCGCTGCGCGGAAAAAAGCCGCGAGGTCGCGATGAGCCGCGCTACTGTCGGGCAAAAAATCGCGAGGCGAAAGCCGAAAAATGGACACCGAAAAATGAACCTGAAAATGGAAATTTCAGGCTGTTAATAGCAATAGAAAGGGCCAAGATCTAGAACAGCAATGGATCTGCTGTCTAGGACGACAGATCTAAGAATTAAAATGATTAAAACTAACAAAAACTAAGATCTAAAGCAAAAAACTGAGATTTAAGAATTCGAAGCCAGCAGAGTCGCCAGAAACTGTTGGCTTGGTTTTGCAACCAAGCTTTGTGCAATGGGCACCTATCAACAAGTGATAGCAATTTCAAATATTGAAAGCAAAAAACAATTATAAATCTGAATCTAACATGTGCATATAGCAATAAACTTAAAAAGATTTAAGAACAAGAACAATAAATAAAATGAAAAATAACTTTTGTTTTATAATACCTCAAATGGTGAGGATGTTGTGGTGTTGAGCAGCTCCAAGAGTGAGATGCTCCAGGCTCCAATGGTCTCTTCTCCAAGATTGCTACAATGGTTAAGAACTCATGAGAGATTTTGACATCATGAGGATAGGATGATGGATGGATGGAAAGTGAGGAGCCCCTACCACCTTTTTATAGTTTTTGGTGGTGGGGAATACCCTTATGGTTTTGAGGAAACCAATGGTATTGACCAACATGGTTTAGGTACTTTTTCCCTCCTTTTTCCTTTTTTGAATATTTTGAATATTTTTATTCCCTTTTTAATATTTTTGGGAATTCTAGATCCTTTTTTAGGGTTTTTTATGTTTTTTGAGGAAAAATATTCATTTTGAGGGGAAAAAAGGGGGGTATCATGGTCCTTTGGTGACCTTTTGATGGCTTTAGAGGCTCAAATGGTGGAAAAGTGGACAAATGGGTCATGTGAATAAGGAAATGAGCTAGTGAGCACTTTTTGGGTGTTAACAGGTGGATGCACTAAATCCACCTTCCTCACTCTCCTACCGAAAGAGACCAATCCTAGCACTTTTGACAAATTTCGACCAATTGCGTTATGCAATTCTTCTTACAATATCATATCCAAGATGTTGGAAAATAGGATGAAGCCTCTCCTCGCCAAAATTATCTCTGACAATCAAGGAGGCTTCCTCCATGGAAGGAAAATTCTCGACAACGTTATTATAGTACAAGAGGCCATCCAATCCAAAAAACTTCGTAAGGAAAAAGGTATGTTGATCAAACTCGACATGGCCAACACTTTCGATCACGTTAATCATTCCCTCCTTCTTAAAATTATGAAATTTTTTGGCTTCGAAGGCTCCTTCTTAAAATGGATTTCAGCTTGCATAAAACGTCCCTGGATTGCACCTCTTGTAAATGGCCGCCCTACCAATTTTTTCCAAGCCTCCCGCAGAATTAGACAAGGATGCCCCTTTTCCTCCTTCCTTTAGATCATCTTGGCCAACTCCCTTAGTCGAAAACTAAACTCCGACCTCAGAATTGGACTCCTACCTGGCCTCAACTTAGCCTCCAACTCCATGCCCCTAAATCATACCCTTTTTGCAGACAATTCCCTCTTGTTGGGAGGGGGCTCCCCCATAATTGCTTGAAAGTTCAAGGAAGATATGGCTAGCTACTGCAAAGCCTCGGGTGGCAAGATCAACTTGCACAAGAGCATTGTTTATGGGTGGAATTTAAATAAAACAACAGCAACCAATATCGCTCGAATCCTTGGAATCAAAGTCCATCAACATTGGGACAAATTTAATTATTTGGGCCTCCCAATAACTCAAGGACACTCAAAGTAAAAGAATTGGGATGATATAATTCACAAAATCAAATCCAAAATAAGGAGATGGGGAGGACAATGGCTCAACAAAGCAGAAAAATTGATCCTTTTAAAATCAGTTCTCACAACACTTCCTATATATCAATCTTCTATCTTACTAACACCCAAAGGAGTGACAGAGCACATAAGCAAACTTTTGAGAGAGTTCCTCTGGACGGGAGGGAAAAATAATGAGCACAAAATACACTTAGTCAATTGGAACACCACCAAACAACCAAAACATTCAGGTGGACTTGAGATTCGAGATCCTCTCCGGGCAAATATAGCAATGGGAGGCAAAATCCTATGACAAATTCTGCATGACAAACATCACAGGGTCAACCAACTATTAAAAACAAAACATTTAATAGGTACCAACCTCAGATGTCTTGACAGCAAGCCGAATTCCAAGGGCACCTCAACTTGGTACCTATGCAAAGCCGCTTGGGACTTCTTTTCTCAAGAACTTTATTGGGTTCCCGGAAATGGGAAAGATATAAACATTTTTTCAGATAAAATTATGGGACATGAACTACTCCAGAACAATCAAGATCTTTACGACATCGATCGTTGGCTCGCTCAACAGGGAATTGGAACATTAAGCGATCTTAGTACTTGGGAATCCTCTGGCAATTGGCATAGCTGGAAAAAATTATCCATCCCTGCCAACCTAGAACCATCAAGAACTCTTCTTTTCGAAAGCTTGACTGGATGCACTCCCACCCACCTTCAGGATAAAGACAGATGCGGTTGGGGCACAATTGGAAAGTATACCGCGGCTTTAGGATTCAAAGCTCTCCAAAACAATGTAGCCTCCAGAAAAAAAAAAAAATCATTTGTGATATGGTATGGAACTAATTTGGAATCCCAAAAGTAAACTTCTTCATGTGAACTCTCGCTCATAGAAAGGTACTCACTGCAGACAACTTGATTAAAAGGGGTTTCACTGGGCCTCATTGGAGCACACTCTGCCATAGAAACTCTGGTTCTCTTGATCACTTATTTATGAATTGCACATTCTCAAAAGAAGTTTGGAATTATATGCTCCATGATCTAGACATTGCAATGCCAACGTTCGACACCACTACACACCTTCTTAAAGATTATAAATCTACATATCATTCCCCCCTCTCAAAAAAGAAATTATGGCATCAAATTTGGACTGCCATTCCAAAATTCACATGCTATAAAATTTGGATTGCCAGAAACAAAGCAATCTTTCAAGATATCCGTCCCACTCCTTTACAAGTTGTTGGACAAGCAAAAGGTCTACTAATTGAATGTTTAAACCACTCCAGATTTAGAAGAGATACAAACATTACTGATACTAAATCAAAGTGGATTGGCACTGTTCTCTCAATTCCTAAAGGAATAGATTCAAAACGCCAGAAGCTTCCACTCTGGAAAATCAAACTCTCCAACATCGACTTCCAAGCCTGGAGAAACAATCAGCCAATGGACATCCTACACTTCAATGGCGCGTCCAAAAAAAATCCCGGTCCAGCAGGAGCAGGAGGAGTCTTACTTTCCGGCAGAGGAACACTGACAATTAAATGCAGATGGGGATTGGGAATAAGTTCAAACAATTTAGCTGAGGCACTAGCCCTTCTAAAAGGTTTACAAATTGCTAAAAATCAAAGCATCGAAAAATTACAGGTATTCAGAGACTCTCTTGTCATCATTAAGGCTTTCAACTCGTCCGCAGACTACAACAATTTGGCAATCGTCAGGATAATATGATGGATCCAACAAATTGCGAATTCCTTTAAGCAATTCAAAGCTTATCACATCGTGAGAAGGTTGAATCACGAAGAAGATGTGGAAGCGAAAGCAACAACCAGCCTTATCTCCAAAAAGATTGAATTTTCAAATGGGGAAATGAATTATCACTACATCCCTTGAAACCGGATCATAAATTAGGTTCGATCAGATCTTTGGCAATCAAATGACAAGTTTAGCAATAAATGGCAGACAAATTAAGAATCGTGTCAAGCCATATTGAGCTTCCCAAATCCCTAAGCATATATGTGGATACACTTGTAAACACACAGTTCCAAAATCAACACCATAACTGTCTCCAATGGACAAAAAAAAACCCTTCACTGGATGATTGCAAATCACATTTAATTGTAGAGTAATTAGGCGAACGCAGAGCATATCTCATCTTGGAATCAAAAGTTCTTCCCAATACACGATATTTGTGGACAAATCAAGAGGAGCAACAACTTTCAAGTTTCAGAAATGAAGGTTGTTGTAAAGAAATTGTACAGCCGAATTCATGATCATAATCATCTGAAAGAAACTTCAGATATGATTTTTAACTAGAGAAGTACTCAGATTTTAGACCAAACTCTCTCATAACTTTCGAACAATGTATTCAGTCGGATTTGGCTCAACCACGTCTCAAACATTCTCATTCTTTTTTTTTAAATATATTTTAATTGTTTTAGTTAAAAAAAAAGTATGCAATATATGGAAGTGATGATAGACATAAGGTCCTATTAGTTGTTGAAGGATTTTCTTGATTGTAAAGAATTTACTATATTGAAACCCTTACCGCTATAGTAAAAATGAATTCCATTTGTCTTTTTCAAGTCCTCGCAACATCATGCAAGAGGCCCATAAAATGGATGCTAAATTTGCCTCCTTGCATGGGGATTTGCAAGAATAAATTTATGCAGAACAACCTCCTAGTTATGTTCATATTGATTCTAATTTTGTTTGTTGCCTTAAGAAATCTCTATATGGCCTGATGCAAGCTCCTAGGGCTGGGTATGCTAAAATGGATATATTTCTTCTTCACATTAACTTTTATATATGTCATTACAACCCCAATGTCTATACATTGAAGACAGTGGGTAACAATCTCATCATGCTTGTTCTCTATATTGATGAAATTATACTCATTGCTAGTGACTCCAAACTTCTAACCCATGGGAAATCTAGTCTTAATAAGAAACTTGACATGACAAATTTAGGACATTTGCATTATTTTCTTGGCCTCCAGGTTTTGAAAACCAAGGAAGGCATTTCCCTTTCATAGTCTAACTATGCATATGACCTTGTTTGTCACTTTCACATGGAATGTTTTAGACCAACCCCATCTCCCTTCTAGTTTGGAGTAAAACTTGTTGCCACCTGTACCACACCCAAAGTAGATGCCACTTTGTACCACCGATTACTAAGCTGGTGCCTTTTTGTATTTGAATCTTGCCAACCCTAATCCTTCCTTTGTTGTTAGTCATATTTCATGGAACATGTAAACACCCCATGAGAACCATTGGAAAACATCAAATAGGATACTTCAATATATCTAGGGTACATTTAAGTTTGAGACATAATACACTTCAAGTTGGGGGACTCCTTTGTTGGTTGGTTTCACTAGTTTTTATTGGGTTTGACAACCTTGATGATTGGAAGTATATTATAGGTTATGATTTCAGTCTTAATTCCATACCTATCACTTAGGATTGTATGAAACAAAGTGCCCTTACTCTTTCTTCAATAGAAGCAGATCATTGAGTAGTAGTATGCACAAGTCAAGAAGCCATGTGGATTAGATAGATCTTTTACAAGTTTAAATTCCAATAGTGGCATCCAATCAAACACTAGTGCAACAATCATAGTATAATTTAGCTTGCTAAATATCCAATTTAATGTCAATGCAACAAACACATTAAGCTGCACATGTGCTTCATTGGGAAGCTTCTTTAAGATCACATCCTTTAAGTGTTATGTTGTCAAACAAATAATCAAATTGCATACATTTTAGCAAATACCCTTACAAAAGCCAAGTTTTCAAAGCTTTAATATACATTAAGCATTCATGAAGTTGTCAGTAGGAGGGGTATATTTTAATGCCTCCTTCCTTCTCCTATTTTACAACCTTTGTAAATACTTCAATCCTATCCCAAGTTAATCTTAAGGAGGGATGTTAGGATGCTGATATTTTGACACTCAGTAGTTTGCTAATGTCAACTTGTTCTAATGTGCCTTTAAGTAAAGTGTGTTTCTTAAGTGCACTCTTGTAACTAACTAATTCAATAGTCACAATTACGTTCTAGACATAAGGTGGTTTGATGGTTCATTTTCTCTTCGGTATTAATGACACTTAATATATGGCTTAACACCTAATTGGTCCGTGATTTCTATTTAAAGAGCATGGAGGGTCAACTGCTTATGATTGATTGCGAGAGTTATCATATAATTTATTTCTTTTTTTCATTTTATATTTCCTTGAGTGTTCGTGTTGGTTAGGGCCATGGATTGTTTCCCTCTTCGAGGATTTTAACCATGTAAAACAGTAATGTACCGATTTTTTATCTATGTGTCTGAGGGTTTGTCTTAAGGTGTTTGACATGTGTGCATACACATTAGTTCTAAAATAATTGAGAAAGAACTTATCAATTGACTTCATATTGCGGGTTACTTTACGGTAGGAGTAAAGGTTTGGGTGTAGTTGATACTTTCTTGTTGAGAAAGCCCTTTCTCTACCAAATGAACCTCATGTTTGTCAACAATACTTTCTTATGTGAATTTTTACTAATGTAGACCCATCAACGTTTACCACATTCTTTCCTTGCGGTCAAGGAACTAAATCCCAAGTATTTTTTTTAATCAAGGAATTATGCTCTTCAACCAAATCATTCTCCCAATTGAGTGGATTGTGTGCATCTGCATATGTGCTAGGATCACATGCCTCTAGCACACGTGCCATCAAAGTAAAATTGCCACATTGTTCATGTACTTTAATATTCCTTGATCCATTCGTATTACCTATATCAACACCATCAACTTCAATTGTCTTGGACACCCCCCAAGGAAGAGTAATGTATCTCGTAAAAGTTCATGTACCAAATTCACTATGAGAAGCCATAATCAAATAGTTTGGCTATTCACTATTCATAATCAACTCCATTGAAGAGGTTGAATTATAAGTCGGGTCAATTACATGAGTTGACTTCCCTATCGACAATTTGGTCACACAGTAGTTTATAGACTAGTCAATCCAAAATTCCTCATAATTTCAAATGGATCACTACTCAATTTGCCATAGTAGGAGTTCAACAAGGTAGCACTTGAAGTCTTCTCACTGAATACAACAACCCATGTGAAAATAAATTCATGTCTGATCAGATCAAATAACCTGTAGGTTTTTGACCCATTACAGTAACCCACCACAATACAAGAACTACTCTTCACATCAAACTTCTCCTGCTTATCATCTAGAATATGAGCCTAAACTACGCATCCAAATGCTCTAACATGTTTGACAAATGGTTTCCTTTCACTTTGTTTCTTGAGAGGAGTCATATCCCACATAACTTTGGTCGAAATAATGTTTAGAAGATAATTTAAGTTGTAGAAAACCTCTACCCAAAATCTAGTTGTCATAGATTTGGATTGAAGAAAACACCTTGCCATTTCAAACAAAGTTATCCTCTTTGTTTCAACAACACAATTTTGATGAGGTATGCAAGGCATAAATCTATGCCAAGTGATACCATTACCTGACAAGTAGCTCTTGGATGCCTTTCTCACCTATTATCCTTTGCCTTGGGATTGATCCCCTGTGGAAAAATTCACTGTCACACCCAACAAATCTCGTCTCTATCTTTGAAGGTATGTAAAACTTCCCTTCACATGTGTTGTACTCAATATCTTTGTTGCCATTTGCTGAAATTGATGGTTTAGAATCCTTCAATAGATCTAATGTCAGAGGATCACTTAAAGCCTTGGAAGCCTCCTAGATATCGACAAGCTCCTAATGGGTCGAAAAGACATTCTTAGGGATAAACCCCTCACCCTCTCCATAATCAACCAATTCCATTTTTGTCTCCATGGTGAATGACATAAAGTGCTAATCCTAGAGCCTTCCCTTGCTTTGGTACAATAACACTAAACTCCGCATCTCACATCTCCTCCAAGATAAGTAGCTTTTAGTTAGACACTTAATTCCTTATTATTATTGCTTTCTTACTTCTTTATTAATCTTGCTTTCAACATCGATATAGGAGTTGCTTTTGCATTCCCACTATGTATTTATATTGAATGTACTCTTTTAGTCCATTGGTATACTTTTGTGGTCACTTGTTCATCATTAATAAAATTATCGATCTTGTCTAATGAATTAACTTTAGAGCTAATTTGCTACCCTCTTTGTGTTCAACTATTTCTACGACAACGAGATGAATGTCATGCTCAAGTGGGCTAATGCCATTCCAACAATGAGACAAATAACATGTTAAAGGGGGCATTTGTGCCAAACTATAGGATTCCAAGTTGCAAAAAATCCCCCCCACCCCCCCTCCCCCCCCTCCCCCCGCTCCTCCCCCCAACACAAAATGATTTAGGGTTTCTATGAACAAAGACGAGCCAACCCTCCCATTAATGTGTCCACATCCTAATGCAATGACCTCTCCACAATTTGGGCGCAAGTTAACCACATGAGGTGAATAATGAATTGAAAACCTTGGCTAATCAATGGCATTCCACCTTTCATGTTTTAGAGGGAATACACATCAACCAAGGATTAGGTGTTACATTTGCTTTAATTGATATTCCAATTGAAGAATGTGTCGACATGGTTCCTTAAGGATGCCCCAAACCCTAAACAAAATATTCCCACTATTGAGTCAATGAGGAGTGGTTAGGTGGTTTTTCAAGATCATTGATGTGGTTCCATTTAGGGGCCTCATAGTTGCAATGGAAACCCTCCCAATTACCAACCCCTCTTCCCTTTATGCTTTAACATGAAGATATCACTATGTTATGTCCTAAATGATATTGATCTTGAACAACATCACCTATGCAAGTTGGTGTTTTGGCATTTGACATTTGGAAGGCCCTTAAAGATGCTTTTATAGATAGTCAAGCAAATTATCTTGGACCATGTAGCTTCTATATACTTTTATTGTATCAAGAGAAGTGAGGTGCATTCTACAATGCATTATGGGAGAGATATGTAATATTCATGCCTAACACTAACATCATACATGCCATAAATAAGTAAAACACAATATTAAAAAAATAGGAACTCGATATGAATGAAATGAATAAGTTCCATGTTATAAATCAAAATACAAAACGAAATAAAAGTTACCACTAATATGAAGTCCATTGGATGTAGCTTGGGTGGTTGGGAGGAGTTACCCTCCCCACCCAGGTTCAATTCCCTGTAAGTGACATGTTGAGCCCTTAAATGGGTATATAAGATGCTTTTGTTGTTGAGCCCCCACTATACCAAAAATGCTTGACCATCCCATGTTCTCTCGTGGATTTTAGGGAGGTTTTCCATGGACGTAGTGAGCACCGATATTAGGTGCTGTGAACCACATGAAAAAAAAACCACTAATATGAAAAAGAAAATAAAAAAAATACTTCATATTATATGAATAGAAGTAACCAACAGGTTTTGGAGAAAGTCCTAAAACTACTTTTGATTGGTTAAGAGCTCATCTTGCTTGGACGTAAGGAAAATTGTTAGTGGCCCAAGACCTAGAAGCATCTAGCATGAGCGAAAGTCTGCCCCCTTACGAGCCACTGGTAGGTTATTTAAGGTAGCATGGTTTTCCTTGAATAATAACAGTGAGTCAACTTGCATTTGCATATAGCAGTTGATGATGGTTGTCCTCACTACCAATTTGACAACTAAATTATGATAGTTTTTTCCATCTTCATAGAAAAAAACAAGCAATACACATATATTAAGTGAAAATATCTAAACATTTTCAATGAAACAAACTAGTTACTTGTTATTCCCATTGGAATCAAAGACAACTAAAAAAAACACATTGTATGTCTTTCAAAAAAGAGCATATACAAGCCTAATCTTTTCTTGTAGACCACGTATCCAAACAGTCTTTCTTGCAACATAATATTATAATAACTACTTTAAAAACCTCACAAATATAGTTATGTGTTTTTACAATGATCCAAAAGTACATCCATTTGTAACATATTTATCATCATAGAAACTAACTATGAGATAAAAGACTGATTTTAACATGCTTCCTTAATATGCTTTGAATGATCCCCTTGACACCACAAAAGTGTCAATGATCTCTTCAAAGAAAAGCTGATCTTTAGATAGACCCGCAACTCTTTTTTCAACAATCTGTTTGCTAATGCATTGAATTGACGATAAACATGCTTGAAGGATAAAATATTGAAAGCAAATTGTAGTCTTCTAAATCTAGCTCCCCATTGTTCCAATGCCGCCTCCTGAAGGGAAGATTTTTCAGCAACCCGATCAATAACGATTCTCGAGTCCCCCAAGACCTGTAGATAATAAGTGTTTGTTAGAAGCAAAATAAAAAAGTCCCCATAAAGCCAATAATTCTACTCTTGTATTTGTACAAGTCCAACATCCCATCCATAAGCGATAACATTGACTACTATCAATTTGTAGTAATATCCCTCTACCACAAAAACCACATTGAGATGATTCGTCAAAATAACCAATAGAAACATTATTTGATAGAGCAAGTTCAAAGATGGCTCTAGGAATCTTCTATTTCATTTCTCATAAGTATTCTTCATATATTCCCAAAATATTAAAAACAATAGCAAATATAAAAATATCCAAACATATAAATATTTGTATCTTGATTTTTTTTCTAATCCCCATCCATGCCAAGTTAAAATAGAATGATTTCATTGTTTTTTTTAACCATAGGAACAACAACATCCCAAGGGTATATCCAACAGTCCGCAAGCTAGATATACCAGAAACTTGTGACTCAGCAAGGGCCGAGACGTCCCGAGACCCTTTATTTCAGGGGAGAGCCTCTATCCCAGGGGTCACCTACCCATCGAACCTTGTCACAACGGGCCAATGAGCAACCCTATCCCCCGCCGGTTTTGAACCTGTGACCTCCTCGGTAGAACGATTTCATTGTTATCATGTATATCAATGTGGTTGGCTATGGCCGTCCCCACCCAAGATCGACCCCAAGCCTTGCGGCCTCGAGGCGGGATCGACCCCAAACCCTGCGGCCTTGAGGCGCTTTCGCTCCCACGCGTGTCAGTTTCTCTACCTAGTGAAAAAAAAAAGTATATCAATGCATATATATACACTCATATTTTGTATATATGATTTTAATATATCTATAATTTTAATGCTTTAATCACTTTGTTTGCAAACACCCATGTGACCATCCTCTTAAAAATTCCAAAAGGTTTCATGCCCGTAATATTTTAAGTTCTAAATTCGCATGGTTGCAGTAAATAATTTTACAGGGTCCAGCCTCCTGTCGATTCAGAAATAAGAAAACACAAGGAATCCACAATTGAGCCGGGAGAGGAGTACATAAACCAAACTCCGAGTTTGAGCCTGCGCCGAGTCTGCTATCCTTCGTCATTTGTAGCTGCAAAGCCAGCTGTCTAGCTCTATACGTGGCCTCTAATCTCTCCCCTCTCCACTCTTTAATGCTATCTGAATATGGTCCGGGGTTTCCCAGCTATGTTCATCTCTAATACCTGTTATTGAAGCCCGTCTTCTGCGCCCTTTAGCCGAAAGAATTATTACTTTGCCACTGCTGGACGGGATAAACACCCGATAAAATGGCGAATTATTGTTAGGTGCGCTTTCTATTCGGTTAAATTCGTCAGCAAGATAGTGCCTCCCAGCAACCCCATTCGGTAGCCATGGACGACCTCGCCTCTCGCTGCAAGGTGCGTTTTTCTTGTTTAAATCCTCAAGCTTCCCTATCAATTAAGTAATAATTGACACAACGCTTTTCTTTCTGCCAAGTTTGTATATTTCGGGCTCTTTGAATTTCCGCATTGCAATTTGATAGCTGGTGATTAATCCAAAAGTAACAGCATACAAAGTAGTTTCGAAACTAGGTCACAGGTAGCAACTCTGCGCTGGTCGGAAATTTTATGTGGATTATTTTTTTTTTCCGTAAAGGCAATAGTATTTTAAAGTCTGCTAGTTCATGGGCCTAAAAATAGGCAGAAATATGTAATTTAGTGAATTGTGTCACCTTTCGGATCGCTTTTTTTTGGTTGTTTTCCCTCTTGTACACAAGTGGCATCATTGTCGATGCACCAGGGCTCTTTCCTTATTTTTGCCTTTTCCTTGACATAGCTATTATTTGGTTCTCATTTTGCTTTGTCTTTGGCGTCATGCAATCGCTATGAAACTCTCGAGGATGCTTCCTTAATGACTTTGACTGCTGAGAGGTGGGACGCTTTTGCTGAACAGCGGCTCCCTTGGGTTATTATGTTGGCCCACGAGGGGCAAACATGTCACTTGGGGAATCAAACCCTGATGGAGCAATAACAATGCCACACTCCATCAATAACAACACCACACTTTCACTTACCCTTGAAAGCCTCCTTTGACATCTTGCAATCTCTACGGCCCTTGAATGTAAGTCGTTGGTGATTTTTTCTACTTGCATAGTCATGAACCCTTCATTGACATGGCTCTGTTGTCTCCTGGTTTTATCTGGTTCTTGAAACTAAGCATTTTCTTTTGTCTGGAGGCAAGGTGTTAATTTTTTAAAACAAGACACTGGCTGTTGTTTTGGGAATGGGCTCCACTTCCATTTCACATGTTATCATGAAAACCAAATCTTGCTTTTGCTTAGATTTTGTGACTAAGGGGTATCTATTCTGTAAACATCACGCAAGAAATGCACTTGCATCTGAGGCATCAACAAGGACATGCTACAAGTACTCAAGTTGTGGTTTCTAGACTAAAATACACGACATAAGATGGCTTTGATTACAAGCTTGGCAAAGCTATTAGGGATTGCTTTACAGTTGACCTTACAAGACTCTAGTTGTAACTTGGTGCATTTAGAAACACCTAGCTTTAATCAATATAATCTCCTTCCCTTCCAATGATATGTAAGAGTGCAATGTGAGTATATCAATTCCTCTAATAATAAGAATTCTCTTGCCACCCAGCCCTTACAAAGATTTTTCCCATCTGTACCATTAATGATTGTACAAGCTAGGACCCTTAAGATTTTTACATTTGTTGTTTTAGGAGGGCCTTATAGCCTAGGGTTAAGAAGGCCACTTCAAGTGTGATGCAATCATACCTACTTAAGGGCCTTTTGTCCCAAGGATACTCCTATGAATCACATAATGTCATGGCGCTATGTTCATTGCATAGCTTGCAAATATCAAGCTGGAAATAGACTTTTAGTTCTTGGTTTCTCATTGGACCTCTATTTACCCTTGTTAGTGCACCGTATGGCGATCTCAATGTTTTAGATAACAGGGATTAGGTTTTAGTTTGGTGTTTTAAGGTCTCTTGCTTCATAGTAGATTATCTTGCCCTAAAAATCTTAAATATGGTTTAGTTCGTGTATATTTTTCAGCTTTTCAGCTTTTAACATAGATGCAGAGCAAACTTTGTACCCTGTCCTATTGTCTACAACACAAAAATTGCAAGAAACTGAGATTGAATTTCAACAATTAAATTTAGCAATTCAATAGTATGGGAAGGGTCCAATAAACCCCACACCCTCAAGGAAGAGGGTTTATATCTTGTTAAAACATAATCCCTCATCATCTATCCTTGCACATTCACTTCAATTTAGTTCACTGTTTCAGTTCCTATTTGTAAATTAGGTACATGGTCTATTTTGTAAACCTTATTCTATGCATGTTATAACTCTTTGGCCATGGCCAATGTTATTAGAATTGAACCGATCATAGAACTGGTCAAGCCCCAAAATCTGAACCAGACTGGAACTGGAAAAAACTGGTCGACCAAAACATACATAAAATATTCTAATTTTGAAAAAAAAACATATATATTCATTTGAATCCATATGAATCCAACCATTATACACAAATATGCAAAGTTTCTCATGTATATAACAAGTAAGGGTGCATATAACTAAAATAGCATCGTGTGCAATCCATATCTGACTCAAAATACATAAACAAAGAGGCTCTAAAAGTCCTCTAGAGTCCAAAAAACTTCATGCTACAACAAATAACTACATATCTTCAAACTCATAGCCTATGTTGGGATCCTATTCATCAATAGCACACCGTGGCCCTCTCCTATGGGCTATAGCCCTTGCCTCTAGCTCGAATCTCGAAGTTGATCCTCCAAGGACATTAGTCAACACCCTACAATTTTGATGAAACTTCCCTATCCAAGTGTTAAAATAAGTTAGAAAAAGCTTCCCATGCTTAATAAGTGATTTTGCTTGAGTGAAGGGTACATTTTTATTAAGGTCATGACAAAGGAGTTCAACAATCATCACCACCAACATCAAGATACATAGAGGGGTTGATGTGCTTGATTAAATGCCAAGCAGCCAATCCCATACCCTCATACATGATGTAATCCAATGAAATGTTGCAATCCTGAAATCCTGAAAACTGTTAAGTTTGTTGAATTTTGAATGGGATAAAAAAATCTACTTTTTGCATATGAAGTCCAATGAGGTTGGAATCACTCTCAAACATCTTGAAACAATTAATGGTAATGTTAAATATCTAAGTAAAATGATAGGAAATGAAAGATAAGGAGAATGTCACTTAGAAAATGAAAGATAGGGAGAAATGATAAAAAATGAAGGATAAGGAGAATGCCACTTAGAAAATGAAAGATAAGGAGAATGCCACTTTTACTTTAAGAATTTAATATTACCTATGGTTTCTAGGGTCTAGGGTTTACCTTTTTTTTTCTTTTAAAATTTAATGTTATAAACCATGCAACACCGCCCTGTACCAAACCGGTTGGTTTCGTACAAAATAGGCCGGTTCATGCATTTAAGGTCGGTTCTGTACAGAATCAACAGTTTAGGTACAAAACTGGCCATTTTTGATCAGAAATCGACCATTTCCGGTTAGAAACTTTGAACTAGACCAGAAAAATCCAAAATCTGTTGGATTGTCTAGTTTTGTCGGTTGCGTCATAGTTCCGATAACACTAGTCATGATGGCTTGTTTCTTTTCATATTCAACTTCCTGCTAACCGGTTAGTAACTTTGTAGTTACTAGATGGTTGATGCTATTATGTTCAAGTTCATTTTCTATGAT
Source organism: Larix kaempferi (assembly GCA_027924585.1). NCBI lineage: Eukaryota > Viridiplantae > Streptophyta > Pinopsida > Pinales > Pinaceae > Larix > Larix kaempferi. Next base: position 8,151,516 of record BSBM01000072.1, on the reverse strand, counting down.
CTATTCTACTTCATACTATTTTATTTTTAACTTTGTAACTATAAAATGCTTGATGGCATCTGGTCATGGGACCTGCACTAAATTTATGATGCTCTAATCTACTGTGAATCATAGTTATAACTTGCTAATAATGTAGTATTTGTCTACTAGTAGCACCCAAATGTATGTTTTATCCAACTAATTTGGCATTCGACATCTTTTCTTTTGAATATATATGCATTGCAATACACACACACACACACACACGCACACACCCTAGATTACTTTGCTCGGTGCTTCTGCTTTGCGTTTTGGCAACTCCGTGTTCTTTTTTTGTGGTTGGTTTTGCGGAGAAATAAGTTCCCTTCGGTCGCCCATGTATTAGGTGTTCCAACTTCCTAGCGAGGAAGCTGGTATCTTGTTAGCGTCTCCGCTGTACTTTAGTTTTCTAGTCGAAATACTCTCTGGCAACCCTCTAGGACTTGATGGGAATGGATCCCATGACATTTATGGGTATTATGCTATAGTGGAAAGGGTTGAATTGATTGAGCTAACCCTTGGTGCTTGGAAACATTGTGTTATATTGTTGTCATGCCACACTATCATTTTGCTCAAATTAAATAACACTTAGTTTTCTTGTGTTATTTTATATGTGAACACAAACAATCCTTCTCCAGTTGCACACAAGTTTCGATTTGGTTAGACGGTTAGACCTCCTCTGCATTGCTCACAACCAACGGATTTTGTCAAACAAACCATAACCACAATTTGCTTGTCGGATAACTGCAAATGACATTTTTTTTCTCCCGATTTTGGTTGTAGTTTTGGCAACCTAATCTGACGGGGACATCGAGTGAGGTCCTCAACTTTCACATAGCCAACCTGGGGATTTGATCCCGTGACCTCCTACTTGCATCATATATTCTATTTTTATAGGAGCCCTTGTTGTGCTACCACTTTGTACTGACATCATTGTACCCAACAGTCCCTTTGACCTACTTTAGTGGTAATTTGTTGGACATTAATAAAATTATCTTATCTTATCTTATCAGCCACTCGAGCTAGCCCACGGAACTAACTGCAAAGGACATCTATTTGTGAAGTCAACCTATTGGTTTGTTCACTTAAGTATCCATAATAGCAACGATGAAGCCATGCAATCAATTAGGGATAAATACCATTTATTGATAAGAATGATGAGTGATGATTATCATTACAAAGCATATAAACCTTCTATTTATACACAATTATTACATAGATGTGACTTCTCTTAAAAACACAAATTTTCACGATGACATATTTATTATTGGTACTTATTTAATTATGACTCATATTACATTTCACTTTATAAAAATAAACTTAAAGGGACTTGAATATTGACATGCCTAGACCTAGACAATTAATGAATTGTGGGGTTCATTACAAGTAATCCCCTCCTGAAATGCTTTGACCTCGAAGCATGGGTAAAGATGGATGTTGATGTTAAATGGTCTCGTCTTTTTAGGATTTGGCTTCATCCAAGCTTTTCTTCTTGATGAAATATTCTGTGAAGGTTTCGTTATGAGGAAATGAGACAAAATGACCTTCAAAGCTTCCAACAAAATTGTCACATTGATCAATCCATCCTAGGTTGATATCCTGGAATTCTTTATTGATAAGATTCTTGATTTGAAATTTTTTGGTTTTGATTCCAAGTTTTTTGGGAATCCTGATACTCTGGAATGCAATTAATGTGCTTAATTTGGTTGGAGAAATGTCGATGCTGGTAAGTTGAGTGGGCCATGCAATAATTGTTGTGATCATGAAGTTGATAAGGTACACTGGTATTTGGATTCTACCTGATCTCAATGTTAGGATATTCCAGAGTCACTTTAAAATTTAAATTGAGTATTAAATATTTTAATGCACTTTTATCATTTTGTTAGTGGATATATTTCCTCAGTAGAGGCAGAGTATTTAACTTCGATTAAATCTGTAAAGGTCTGTCAAGTCTCTATCCATAGTTGGTCCTTGACTGAAAACATTCTTGATTCAATGGGGCCAGTGGATGTCTCTTTGCTGACTTTTGGACATGATACTTTAATCACTTAAGTTTGATCAACAAAATTTGATTTTGCTTCCTTAGGCGAGCAACTTCCTTACCTTTGTTTGATTAAAAGAATACAACTTTTCCTTTGTGATCTTGCTTCTTATATTGCAATTCCCAATCATTTGGAATGGAATCTGGCACATAGTCTATATCTCTTGATGGGGTGGTTTCCGTGCAATTCTTGGTAATGTTATGCAGTGCCAATTTTTTTTATACATCATGTCGTCAAGTAATTTTTTTAGTTTCACGGTTAAAGTACCAAGTGATTATTTTTTTTGTTTGTTTGCTAGTTTGTTGGTGACTTGTGGGACTAGCCTGTGGTCTAAGAAACCGTGACCCAGGGGCATCTAGGCCGTCAAAATCACACAGGGATCGCACCCGGCCTGGGCCACACCAACCCTTAGCATGTCTGGATTTTAAGTGTCTCCTCCCAACTACCTTGTGGGGTTTGAACTCGGGTCGCCATGCAGAATGAGACCCGTCGAAACCAACTGTGCTAGCGGGATCGGACAAATATCAAGTGATTCTAACGAAGGAGACTTGAGAACTATATCACAATCTTTAACCTTTCAAGCGTAAAATTTAGATTTCAACAAGTAATTGTCAATCATTAAGTTTAAATTACTAAGCTCATGTGTCTTTGTTCCAAACATGCATACATCCTTAATGCCCTCGCTGAAACTTGTAATTGCTAAATTGCTGTCAATAAATTTATCAGTCTCCAATGGGTCGATGGCGATGACCACTGATACATTTAGAATAATTCTTCTGAGATATAATAATGGAATTGGGTTGGAAACATTTCCTAAAGAAATTTGGTGCTTTTCTTCGTTAGCAGGTATTTTATTTTCAAATTATTCTAGCCAACTTCAAACTGGAATCCCCTTTCCACTAAGTGATGTTTTTTAGACTTTTAAATGATGCCTCTCTCTGAATTGAAACCTAGGCACTTTTAATTTTTCAATGCACCTTAGACCATTGTTATAATAGATTTTCGTATCATTAATAAAGCTAGGACTCTGCATATATAATAAAGCTAGGACTATGCATATACAATAAGCCTTCGTGTATAAGTCTATTTGACCTGTCGTATCTCACTATTTTTATTTTTTACTTATGGGTACACATGGGTGCATGAGTTCCCATAGCTGTTCTGGATGACCAGTGGCTGCGTCTCATAGTGGACAACCTTTTCTTGCTCTTTGGACAATATTCTCATGGCAGTCACTAACCCAAAACCCTAGGGAAAAAGATACACTGTTAATTGGTCAGATACTCTATCACAGTGGTGCTATTACAAGTGACTCTGCTCGTAATTGTTGTACGGTAGCTCTTTTTATTCACAACATCAATGTTCTACTTCTATTCTCATCTCCGTTAATGGCAGACATCCTCTATTCCCTTTGACAGATTTTATTTCACTGTTACAGGTTGTTTCTTTGTAGAAGACAGCTGATACATACATAAATTTATTTGAACAAAATATATCATTTACTAAATGTTTTACTAGACATAACAACAGTAATTTTGGCATTTCTCACATGAATGTTTTCAGGTCAGCATTTTGTTTAAATATTAATTTCTCCTTGTAGCAAAGGAATACTTTCTGTTTCCTGTAGTTCATAAATAGTCTACCAGTTAGAGATGGTCTTATATAGGTCCGACAATTTTGTTTCCACCGGCAAAATTTTTGGTCACAGGGCTTTGGAAATACCACTTTGATACCTGCTTGAAGTGGACCAAATGGTTCCTTCACCTCGGCATCCATAATACCACTTTGTTTCTTTGTAGAAGACAGCTGATACATACATAAACTTATTTGAACAAAATATATCATTTACTAAATGTTTTCCTAGACATAACAACAGTAATTTTGGCATTTCTCACATGAATGTTTTCTGGTCAGCATTTTGTTTATGAAATTTTAATTTCTCCTTGTAGCAAAGGAATACTTTCTGTTTCCTGTAGTTCATAATTAGTCTACCAGTTAGAGATGGCCTTATATAGGCCCGACGATTTTGTTTCCACTGGCAAAATTTTTGGTCACAGGGCATTGGAAATACCACTTTGATACCCGCTTGAAGTGGACCAAATGGTTCCTTCACCTTGGCATTCATAATACCACTTTGTTTCTTTGTAGAAGACAGCTGATACATACCTAAACTTATTTGAACAAAATATATCATTTACTAAATGTTTTCCTAGACATAACAACAGTAATTTTGGCGTTTCTCACATGAATGTTTTCTGGTTAGCATTTTGTTTATGAAATTTTAATTTCTCCTTGTAGCAAAGGAATACTTTCTGTTTCCTGTAGTTCATAAATAGTCTACCAGTTTGAGATGGCCTTATATAGGCCCGACGATTTTGTTTCCACCGGCAAAATTTTTGGTCACAGGGCATTGGAAATACCACTTTGATACCTGCTTGAAGTGGACCAAATGGTTTCTTCACCTCGGCATCCATAATAACAGGTATGAAGCCATGCTGAGATGAACAAAGTTCATTTCTAAACAAATATTCACTGTAAATAAGACAGAGAACAGAAATCTATATAGGAAAAATATATATTGAATGTAAAAATGATGAGATGATACATTACAAATGTGGTCTCATATATATACCCATGCAGGGCACCCTTTCGTAAAGACGTGTGACCTCTCGACAATAAGGTGTCTCTTCATCACATATTAGATTATTGAATATTAATTATTATTATTTTTTGTAAAGCGGCAACAGTATATTATATCAGAGGGTCAAAAATTACATGACTATCAGCAGGCTGGGGTGGCCTGAGGTAGTGAGACCACCATCCCAGGTGCTCAAAAATGCTGAAGAAGTTATTAATATGACAAAAAAAGCCCATGTAGGGCAGCCAGGCATATTTAGAGTTCTGATTCAGTTCATACATAGCACTCATAATTACATGACTAAAAAACAAACAGTATCGCAGATTAAAACAGAGAAGCTGAGTGTCACAAAGGTACCCCGGAGCCACTGCACCCATCCTAGGAGCTTGCCTCTGCATATAGAGAGTCGGGCTTTTCCTCCAAGATACAGAAGCCACCATGAAAAACGTCGTCCAAGCTCTGAGTAGGGAGATTGGGAGACTGCGGCTTTGCGTTGCTGCGTGGGGAGGAATTGTCCTCCTCCTGCTCCCTGGCTCTCTTGTGCTGCAGCGGGCCCATGGTAGAAGGCACCTGGAAGGGGGGAGGCTTTAAAGAGGCTCCCGTGGTAGCCCTGGCTTCATAGTGGCCACCTTCAATGGTAGGAGGAGCACCACCATGCAACAAACCGCCAGCTTGCCAAGAAGCCTCTCCTGTTTCTTCTCCCTGCACCAAGCCTTCGAGTTCGCTGCTGCGACCCAGAGTTCGCTGCTGTGACCCATTGAGTAGTTCTCCCAGGTGAAACTGGAATCCAGTCTTTCTAAGCGCTCCTCCAAATTGACCAGGTTTGCCCTGATATCTTGAAGCGTGGCCTTGTTGGCATCCCAATTGTCCGTCATTTCCTTCACTAGGGTGCTCATCATGTTCTTCATCAACCAGTAGTAATTTATTCTCCCTCCATGCCGTCCCGAGGCCGGAATTGTTGAGACTCTGCACGCTTCCAAGCTGTCAATCAGACTGCAGGTCGAGCTGGTGACGCCATCAACATACCCGTCGATGGCCGCCTAGTCTATATTGCTTCTGGTGCTCCTACCAGCACCGCATCTGTTTCCACCTCCTTCTCGTGGTCATGTCATGGAGGTTAGGCAGCTGAAGACATCGTTGGCCAGAGCAAGTGCAAGAGCCCTTGAAGTAGCAAGAGTTCCAAAATACGAGACCTCTGTCCAAATGCGAATGCCAATTTGGGCCATCCTGCCCTCCTTATCTCTGCAGCGCAAGTTAATTCGCATGGCCATCACATGGGGGATGGTAGCAGATTAATGGGGTATGTACCTCTCGGCCCAAACTCCCATCAATGACGAGACTGCTTCAGTGCGGGGAGTGAATGCACCCGCCTGCATCCTCTCTGGCTGTCTTAAACTTTCGCCGCCACCTTGGTTCGTGAGCTGGCATGGGGGCCCATATTGAATGTTGTTTCCACGTACAGTCTCCTCCTTCCTACCCGCATCCAGGGAATTATTAACTTATTATTAATAGGCATATATTATATATATTTTTGTTTATTACATTGCCTCTTCCTTATAAATGCTTTGTCCTCAAAGCATAATTATGGAAGACTTTATCCCTTGTTCTTGCTTGTAACGCTTTCTTGTGATCTTCTCTGCTGGTATTTGCGACACTTGATGAAATGAGACGATACGAGTCACGAATTCCCATGTAAAAATGTTGCATAATTTGTGAAGTGGTCCATCCCAAGTTAACATTCATTTGGGATTTTTTGTTGATTGACTGTTTGGATAGAACTTCTCATTTTAGGCTTCCATACAGGTTCTTGTTTTTGTCTTCTTTCTTTTTCAATGTTGTAGCAGGTTTGTTTGTAAGAAGAATATTGTTTATTTTCCTCTTGATTTTGTCGTGGGTCATAATGACCCTTGTGATTTGGATGACGATAAGGTATTCGAGTCGCTTGTGGAGTGTTCATAGAAACTTCAACTTTTTGTACTTTTGGCGATTTATTGGTCGACACCTTTTCAATATAAGCGTTTTCTAGAATTTGAACATTGATTGGATCTGTATTGGTTCCTCTTTCCGAGATCTAGATTTGTATCTCTGATGATGTTGCTATTTCAATGGTTCCGGTCATTGTTTATTTGTCGACCTTTGATTCTTTGTTGGTAAGTTGCTCTACTCTTTCTTGTAATGACTTCTTATCACTCTTTAACTTATTAATTTGTGTAAGTAAGCTTTGATTATGTTGTCGTAAACGTAGAAGTTCTTCATCATTCTCTAGCTTTTCAACTTTGTTCCTATGGTCGAGGTTCTCTGACTGCACCTCTTTTAATCTTTTGATTTTCTCAAGCAAACTTTGATTAAGGTCCCTTAAACTAGAAGCTTCTTGTTCTTTTTCTGATAACTTCTTACTAAATTCCTTCACACGATCTTGATTCTCTTGTTTTAACTTTTGAAAACTCTGCTTCTTCTCTTTGGACTTCATGATTTTTGTAAGTAGTTTCTGGTTATGATTTATTAGGCAAGAAATCTCTTCGTCTCTTTCAGTGATAACCTTGTCACATTCTTTCTGTTGATCCTGCAACTTTTTCATTGATTGTTGGCTATCTTGAACACTTCTGATACGTTCTTTGGGTCATCTAATGATGGAGCGTTTGAATTTGTCTTCATTGTAACATTGTGATTTTCTTCTTCTTATAAGAAATTGTCAATTTTTTTTGGTTCATATTCAAGATGAAAGATCCTAAGGTTTCCATCCAGGGAGAGCCCAAAATGATGTCAACATCCTTATCAAACATAGTGGTAACATTAAACCGAGATGTGAATTTATAGTCATCAATTGTTAGTTGTAAGTTTTTAATCTCATATTCATTGCCAAAAGTGCTTTTATTTTCAATTATATTTAACTCTGAAATAACTAGTTGATTTGCGAAGTTGATGTTGATGTAACGTTCCTTGTTTTTCGGAGAAATACAGGTGTTAACCTCCTTGTCTTGAATACTTCCCTTCAATGTTAATACTCCTCTGAAACATGATCTTGGAAAACCATTATAAGAAAACATTTCTTCCTTATTATTACTAAACTCCATTTTTAAGCCTCTTTTTAAATAATTACTTCTAAGCTTTAAATACTCTTTTTTTCTTTAAATAGGAAAATAATTTAATTCTTTCCTCTTTAACTTAAACACCTTTTAATATTCCCTCCTTTATAAAATACCTTTTTCTCTATAATGTAAATAGGGGAAACGTCACTTTAATTTACTAATGTGATGTGATGAAAAACGTCACTTTAATTTACTAATGTGATGTGATGAAATGGAGTGGCTTAAATGATAAGTCACGACATAATGAAATGGAGTCAATAAATGATAAGTCACGACATGTAAAGGAACGTCATGAGCTAACCTTGTATACTCCACTATATCATACATTTACCTCGTATCACTTTATTGAATCAAATAGCTAGTTGACTAACAATGGTGTATGACCCTTTAAAAAATCCGATTGCTCTTCCACAGGGTGTGATGTATCACCTCATGCAATTATATATATATATATATATATTCTTCGTTTTTTATTAGGTTAATATCACAATTTGACTTTTTTTTTCCCAGAAAAAAACGTAATTCTATTTCATCCTTCGAGAACAAAATTACATTTGATCATCAACACTCTATAGAGTGTTTTTTCTCTGTAGTAGCACAGAGAAAGTATCATCTCTAATAAACGGTTACATCTGTTCAAAAAATAGTGCAAAGTATAAGCAGTCTGTTAACATCATCTTAAAAACAAAGGTAGATAAGTCCCTGTACAACCGGAGAAACTTTTAAGAGTGGCTTTTCCACAAATTTGGAAGCATAAAACAGTCCTAAGTGAGAGTAACAAAAAGTGCCAAAAAGATCTTGTAAGCACAATTTGACTTCTTTTATTATCGGCAACGTAGTAATTTTTTTTCCTTCTTCAACGAACCTTTTTAACACAATTTCTAACAATGGCCAAAGGCCTAATTTTGGTCAAAAACCCAAATCGCTTGGAGAAACTCTGAATAAATTATGCTTGGCTAAAAGCCGGGATCAACGGAATGCCCAAAGAAAGGGCCTTGATACCAAATGAGATGAACAAAGTTCGCTTCTAAGCAAATATCCACTGTAAATAAGACAAAGAACAAAAATCCATATAGGAAAAATATATATTGAATGTAAAATGATGAGATGATAAATTACAAATGTGGGCTCATATATATACCTATGCAGGGTGCCCTTTCGGAAAGAGGTGTGACCTTTCGACAATATGGTCTCTCGTCATTACATAATAGATTATTAAATATTAATTATTAACTTATTTTTTTTTTTCCAAAAGAAAAAAGCATAATTCCATTCATCCAAAGAGATCAGAATTACATTCAGTATTCACTGTATCAGTGAATTATCCAAAACCATAAGTATGGCTCACTTGATGAGACTGTTACGTCTTCTGTCAAAATGCATTTTTTGTTACTTCCCTGTTTTATCCAAAAAAAACCAGTTCTGTCCCACCGGACTATTTTGCTTTACAACTTCATAATATTTTACAAAAACCATCTATGCCTAAAAAGTTCAGCACTTTAATATGTTTTTCAAAATATAAATATAACCTCTTCATTCAATGAAAGGTCTATGGTAGAACACAGTTCTCTGTCCATCATTCTCTTCAAATACTTTCCAAGTGCCGAAAACCATGTGTTGCCCTTCTTTGGATGCCTGGTCCGCTATTTGGTTGTTTTCCCTGTAAACATGCCGGCATGTGAAAGTGTCATAGGATTGTTTGATCAGCTGAATAGTATTAAGAACATTTGCAAGTCTAAGAACTCTGCAGGCTTGAGTTTGATTGGTCCAATTTATAGCATTCATAGAATCTCCATAAACCGCCAGCCTAGAGATACCCCTCTCAGAAGCAAAGATGAGTAGTAACTTTAAACTCATGACTTCCGCAAAGTTATTGGATCCCATTCCAAGACCCATAGTGAGTGTAAAGAAATGTGAATCGGAAATATATAAAATAGCTCCCCCACCACAGATCTCATTACTAGCAGCTCCATCAAAAAAACCCCATGGATATGATCTATCAATCTCCACGTCCATGATACGTCTCTGTTTAGCAGCCCTTACATATTCGGGGCTTGCTTGATATATACCCACCGCCTTTGCACATAAAATCTCCGGTGTACAGGGTTTATCCTGAAATATGGCCCCATTCCTTGCCAACCAGATCCCCCACGTGATCAGCAAAGGAAGAGTCTTTTGTTTTTTATTAATAGCCCGTCTCCACCAGTTCGCCCATGCATCTTCCACAGAGATTCCTTCCCATCTACAGTCATAACCGACCAATTTAGTGCATTCCTTCCAGACAGCATTCGTGAATGAACACGAGATGAAGAGGTGTGTTGCAGTTTCCAATTCCATCTTACACAAGACACACCATCCCGGGCCCTGGAAATTTCTCTTCTGCAGAATATCCCAGGTCGGAACCCGATTTTCTAAAGCACACCACATAAAAAGTCTGTTTTTTGAAGGGCATTTAAGTTTCCACAGTGATCTCCACCACCAGACCTCCTCCCGAATAGCAGCTCCAGCACTAAGCACAAGATATCCCATCTTTGGGGAATAAAACCCTGCCGGATCAAGTTCCCAAATCAGTTCGTCCTCCTGGTTCGAGAGGTGTATACCAGCCCTGTTCAATCCACGAATGTAATTATTCAGATAATCCGCCTCAGGATCCCCCAAGCCCAGCATGTCCGCAGATTTCCAATGTTGTATCCACGGGTCATCAGGTTGATGATCAGCCAGATGATTAAGAGTGTTAATGCCCCTATATTCCAAAGTATTAACAACATACTCAGGCAACAAATGTAATTGTTCACTCCCGATCCATGGATCTCTGCCAACTCTCACCTTTTCTCCATTACCCACATGCCATGCTAGGTTATTCTCCACCAGTGAAAAGGATTTTACCACTGCCTTCCAGATCACGGATCCCCCAGCATGTGTTTTCTGAGGGCTCCTAATCCATTCATCCAGAGTCATGTCTGATAGATACTTCCCTTTTATAACCCTGGTCCATAAACTGTAAGTCTTGATAAGTCGCCATCCTCCCTTAGCTGCCAACGCCTGAGCAAAAAGAAAGATGTTTTTTAATCCCCAGCCCCCAAGACCTTTAGGTACTGCAATCCGCTTCCAGTTGACCCAAGGGGTTACCTGCCCTTCCTTCTTACCACTCCAAAGGAATCTAAAGCACAACCGCCTGATATGTTCAAGGATTCCTTTAGGTATCCACGACAAAGACATCCAATAAACTGGTATGGCTTCTAAGACGGCCTTAACCAGAACCAGCCTGCCAGCTCTCGACATCCACTTGTGACTCCAAACATTCAATCTTTTCTCCACCTTACCTATTAGCCATCTCCAATCCTTCTTTAAATATACATTTGCTTTTAGGGAGAATCCCAGATATTTCAATCCCTCGTCAAGATTAGTTAATTTAAAAGGGAAGTGCTCAACTAGTGCCCGCTCCTCATCAGGCCGAAGCAGATGGATAGATAGAGTGGACTTATCAGCATTGATATCCATCCCTGTAGCTTTAGAGAAAAGTTCCAAGATCTCCTTCAAAGCCGGAGTATCCCTTCGATCTCCAGAGCAGAAAATGATAATGTCGTCCACAAATAATAGGTGAGTAACAAATAACTGCTCCCCAATGCGAATGCCATTAAATCTACCCTGTAATTTAGCATCAAGAATAGCCCTGCTCAAACCTTCTGCCACCAGCAGAAAGAGTAGTGGGGAAAGTGGACAGCCTTGCCTAAGGCCTCTTTCCGCATGAAAAAAAGGAGTGGCCGCTCCATTCAATAGCACAGAGAATGATACAGTAGTTATACAAGACATGATCCATCTAATAAAATTGATACCAAAACCCAAATGTGTTAGTAGAAGCCGGATATAAATCCAACTCACCTTGTCGTATGCTTTGGACAAATCGATTTTAAGAATAGCTCCTTTGATATGCCGAGTCTTCATGCTGTGTAGTCCTTCCTGTGCCACCCCAATAGCCTCATGTATCTGCCGACCTTCAAGAAATCCAAATTGTTCAGCAGAAATATGCTCAGAAAGTGATACCTTAAGTCTCCGAGCAATGACCTTCGAAACAATCTTGTAGATACAATTGCACAGAGAAATTGGTCTGAACTCAGAGAGAGTAACCGGATTATCAGTCTTTGGTATGAGGGCTATAAAAGTAGAATTGAAACATGCAGGTAACTTCCCATTCAATCGAGTATCTTCTACCACCTGTAAGAGATCCAGCCCCACAATCTCATACAGTTCCATGAAGAATTCAACTGTCCAACCATCCGGCCCGGGGCTCTTGTCTTTCTGAAAGCTTCCAAGGACCTCCTTCAACTCCTCCTCAGTAACTGCCCGCATCAGTCTCCTATTATCCTCCTCCTCAGCAAAACGGGGAAATAATTGGGCGATCCTAATAACTTCTGCAATAGAGGCCTGTGCCGGAGCCCTAAATAAATTCTGGAAATGTCCCACCCCGCAACGAGCTTTGCCTTCAAAATCAAAGTGTTCTGTGCCTGCTTCATCTTTCAAGCTCCAAATAGTATTGACTGCCTTCCTCCCCCTAGCGTATGCATGGAAAAACTTAGTATTCTCATCCCCACATTCCAGCCAGACCGCCCTACTCTTGAGTCTCCAGGTTTCCTCCTTTTCCAGCAATAGTTTGTTTCTTATGCCTTCCAGCCTGGTCATTTCAACCTTGGAATCTAGAGTCAAAAGACCCCCTCCATCCCCATCATAGATCTGTAATAGTTCATCCTCTGTCCGTTTCAATTCAATATCCTCCCTAAGTTTCTTTGCAATAGCCCAAGTTTTGACAGCTCCTTTTAAACGTTGAATGTTCTCAGCGAACTGAAATGCCCCAGTACGAACATGATCCACATCATACGACCTCCATAGGTCCAGAAAGAGACTTTTAAAGGAATCATCTCTGAGCCAATTTTTATTAAACTTAAGAGAGCTAGGTGGATTGTTTGGTCCTCTTCTGATCTCAAGAAAGATAGGGAAGTGATCAGAATCCCCTCCGCTCCCTACCCACTGCCTGATTTGTAGAAACCTGTCCACCAGCTGTTCAGCCACCAAAAACCGGTCCAGTCTCTTTGCCACCCGAGCCTCTCCACACCTGTTATTCCTCCATGTGGGTTTCAACTTGATAGGTTCAATATCCAACAGGTTCATACGAACCAACTTCTGTTGAAAGTATCCTGCCAAAGGATCCACATGTGCTTGAGGGCCCCAAATTTCTGATTGCCCCAAAGTGAAATTTAAATCACCCCCCATCACAACCGAATCACCTTCCAAAAGCTGATCCTGCAGTAGAGAATCCCAGAAAGGAACTCTATTTACATAGGGCCCGTAGACATTAACCACAGTGAAGCAAGTACCCAAGTCAACAGAGAGAAAATCAGCTCCCAGCACAGAAGCCATCCCCCATGCATTAATCAGTTTAATCGCACAATTCTTCCATCCCACAGCCAACCCCCCAGAGCGACCCCTAACATCCAGAGTCACAAAGGTCCAACCTGCCAGCCACAGTTCCAATTTCTCCTTGATGATAGCACCTAACCCTAAAGTCTCTTGTAGCAGAATCACATCAGGGTGTTCAAGAGTAAGCACCCTCATGAAGGCTGATTTCTTTTTAGGCCCAGCCAGACCCCGACAATTAAAGGACATGATCTTCATATCCGAACATTCGTCCGGGCATTCACTGCTCTAAGTGCCCTCTCAATCGAGACCTGTTTCCCATCCCGAAGATCCATTCTGGCTCTGTTCTGTGCCTTAGATAAATGAGACCTACGTCCTCTGCCTCTCCGAACCGGCACCTTCACTTTTCCCAAACCCCCTCCAGAAATCTTAGTGCATGAGCGAAGGTTATACCCTGAAGCAGATGATTTAGGTGAGGAGGGCTCAGAAAACTCATCCACCTTCCCAGGATCCGGTTCAATAGGAGTCATTATGTCCTCCAAAAGAAGAGGAGGCAAAACAGGGTTGTGAGCAGAAGGTTCACCCACCGAGTAAAAGGAGTTCCCACAAGGGGGCGCAATAAGTGTAAGGGGAGTAGTCTCAGAAAGTCCCGAAATTGATAAATTTTTTAGACCCTCAACCCAATCAAGCCCAACCACAGAGCACCGATTGATATAAAAATGTACAGAGGATGTAAAAGAGAAAGAAGGAATACCTGAATAAGAGGGTCCCGGCACTTCAGCCACCGCTACTAAAGCGGAACCAAGTTTGTCATCCGCAGTAGTATTGTTGTATCCAGCAAGTATGTCCCGATCCACATTTGATTCCTGCCCAGAAGGTTCCAAACCCTCGTCAATCCGGCCCCCCCCCGAGTCTGTCTTCACAGTCGATTCAATGTGCAACAGGTCCAGTTGTTCTTCCATAACAGCCATACCAGAAGGGTCTTCCTTCCCCCCAATTAGAGTGCGAACCGATAGATGACAATCAGAAGGTTCCAAACCCTCGTCAATCCGGTCCTCCCCCAAGTCAGTCTTCACAGTCGATTCTTTGTGCAACAGGTCCAGTGGATCTTCCATAACAGCCATACCAGAAAGGTTTTCCTTCCCCCCATTTAGAGTGCGAACCGATAGATGACAATCAGTCGCCGGATGTCCATAGACATGACAACGCCGACATCTGAAAGGTACATTTTCATAATCCAGCACCTGAGGTATACTAACAGGCCCCCAATCCAGATTTATGAACTCCGGGAGTCCTTCGCGAATATTTAAATTTACCAAGATCCTTGCAACCTGCTTGTAATGCGTCTCCATAAAGGAGAGATCAGCTTTCAGAAAGTTTCCCAAAATATCCCCAATCTTACAAAAATGGCAGATATCCCAGAAATGCAGCGGAAGACCCGGCAATCTAACCCACACCGGAGTCAAATCAACTCTCTCCCGACCAGCATCAAAGAGTGGATGCCAGGGCTTTAACAAAACCGGCGAATGATTCAAGTGCCAATTCCTGTGAAGAATTTTATGCACGTCAACCTCCGACTGTAGCACCACCGCAAACCACCCCCGTAGCAGCATTTCCACCTCCGGTGTGTAGCCTAACACCTCGCGCCACTGTGAATCCGCCCATTCCATTACAGTAGATCGGGCGAAATTTCTGCCCATAACCCTACCCACCAGCGTCAGCCGAGACATCTCAAGGATACGTTCCCAGGCAATATCCTCGCCAACAGCATAACTACCCACAATGCGGGTTTTAATCCAACTCCTCCTGCGACGCCTGCTAGGTCCCTTACGTGCAGCCCCGACCCCGGATACCTCCCCCACCTTATCCCGCGGAGACCCAACAAAAACAGTAGGGCTACCACACCCACGATGTTCCGAAATCTCCAGTGGCACTCTCTCATCCACTACAGTTCCACCACCAACCGTCCCAACCAGCTGCTGTACCTGTCGAGCCACACCCTCAACCGCAATCTGTTCAAAACCGTCCGCCTCTTCAAAACCAACCTGCAAACCAGACGCCGGGAACCCTAGGTTCCGAGCAAAAAAATCTCCAGCCTCCCTCCAACTCGAACTACCCAGAAAATCCACTGACAATCCATCATTTTCCAGGTTTTTCGGCAACCAGCATTGTGGGGAGAATGTCGTATATTTCGTGGATGAGATTCCATTAACCGGCCTCTCCTGCCCCAAACCGGTGGTAACAATACCAACAGGCCCCAGCAATGGGTTTCCTTCCATGCCCTCCATCCGTCCTCCATCTGGCACCCCCCTAACACCAAGTGCCTCCAGCTGGTCACCAGAGAAGTCTGCCAAGTCCCCTACCTCCACAGAAGCCATAAACCCTGAGCACAGCAGCAAACCCTACCAGTAACCCCAGATCACCGACACAAGCTCCAAAACCCTGACAAATCAAACCAAATCGAGCTACGGCACAATATAATATTCAAACCCTGCCCCACTAAGCGTCCTCCATCCATCGTTTACCAGTACAGTCTTCTTTGAGGTGACAGGGAGAGGTTTGGTCCATAGGACCTCTCCCCTACCGCGGCTGGTAGCTCCCGGCTACCCTTCTCATCTGCGTAACCCTACCGCCATTGCAGCCTCCGTTTCCCTATCCACGTTACCAGTGAGTTGCATCATCAGCAGTCCTTCTTCCCTCAAAATGTCCTTCGTGGCCTGGAACATACCCGTGTACTTGGATATTCCATATGTGTCCCGGGGGGCCAAAAGTCGAAAGGTCGGCTCCAATTATTAACTTATTATTAATATGCATATATTATATATATTTTTGTTTATTACACATGCAATCCATGAGGAATAAAATAATATTTGTTGATAAGAATGGTGAATGATGACTACAAAGCAATGTTGCAAACATCGTCTTGCTGAAAAATTCGGCAGGGTCCAGAAAACATTGTTTCGAAATATCTCGGGAACACATCGACAAACATCGACAATATATCCACAAACTTAAAAAAATACTAAAATATTAATTTTAATTTTTTTTTTTAAACATCTAAAGCAACAAGAACATCAAATAAACACATTGCCACATGAATATGGAAAGAAAACTGATATATAAGTTGCCAAGAGATACATCACACATAAAAAATGAATTGTGTCCTAAATCCCGACTCCTGAGTCATAAAAAAAATATAACAAATGTATCTCATGATCATCATCATGAGTCAATAATAATAATAAATGAAATTAATTAGTTTGACTAGGATACTGAAAGTCTCTACATGCATGTGTCCCAATGGAAATGGATTTCCACAAGTTGTGGTTAACACTAGTCCAATATATCATGGATCGATACTAACTGCAAATATATTCTAGGATTACAATTCTAATAGAATTATGGAAAAGCCTTCATGTATTTTAATTTCTTATTGTCCAACTTTTTCGACTATTAAGAGTCGGCCCATCTTCAGGGAGATGTCACACTTGAAGCAAGATGAGAAAAAGGAATCCACAAGTGAACTCTATAGCTAGCTGCTTCAAGCTAGAGTGGGGCGCTCCATGAATGGTCTGGCCTCTAGTGAAATAGATTAAACATAACAACCAATTTTAGACATCAAAGTAGACCAAATGATCAAACCATCAAACTATTCAATGAGAGACGACATAGATATGGAATTGAGTCATGTAATGGAGCTTGCGATGTAGAATTTTTATCCAAGGTTTGCAAAGCCCATCATTAGGGACCACTTGCCATAAGAGAAGTTGTGTCCCTTCCCGAGTTCAAAGAATGTTTATAACTGGTCTCTATTTTTTGCTCAACTTAAGCCCATAATTTGTCTTTAGCCTATTATTCTGCTTTTCAACCTTGGCCAACATACTAGCATTTCCTATATGGATATGATGCTCTGTGCTATAAGAATGCTTTGCAAGGGCGGATTTCATAGCAGGTTCCTCACACTTCACCCTCCACGAAGTCAAAATCCCCTTTAGAAAAAATCAGCAATATCTCGGGATAAATTGAGAAAAATTGGCAAGATCTCAAGAAAGAATCTGGTGAAAAATTCGTCTCTTTAAATCGCGCAATTTCTCGAAACATCGGCGATGTTTGCAACATTGCTACAAAGCATACAACCCTTTTATTTATACATAATTTTTTAAGGAAAACCTCATGAGGTCCCCTCCTATTCCCCATAATATCCAGATCGAAGGCTACAATACCTCGGTTTCACCTTTTGCATGTATTACATCGGATTATGTAAAAATTGTAAATAATTGGTTATAGTGATGGAGGTCAAGCCATATGAACTTAAATTAATGACCCTGTTTGTAAATGATGTAAATATATTTTTATGTATTCCTTGTGCGTAGCTCAAGGTCAAGGCCCGATTTGTGAATGGCTAGGCGTTTAATTATGGTAAATATGCTTTCTATGTACCATGTGGTAGACTTTTTGTGGTTTGCTCAAGATATGTAAGTATTTTTATTGGAAACTAATATAATGGTCCAATATGGATGTAGAGAGCATGAGAGGGTTTGTGTATACTAGAGGGGAAGAGGAAAGGGGTAAGCAAGAGGGGCCCAAGGGGTAAGTAATCTCATGTCTTCTAGGAACTCCTACCTTTTCATCATGTGCCTTATTTAAATCTCATCCACTACCATTGAATTAGAAGCCAATCAATGAGTGCATGTGGTGGTTGGTGAGAAATGTCTAGCTCACATAGTTATGGAGACATGAGGCTGAGTACAATCATGGGGCTATCATTCTACTAGAGGGGAAGAGGAACGGAGGATGTTAGAATTTACACTTGAATAATAGTTAAGTTAGATCTTTAAACAATTTCTACTATATCAGAATAAACATAAGCAATAGGATCACTGAAAGATAGACAAGCACAACATACACAGGAGTTTATCTTGGGAAACCCTCTTAGGGAAGAAGACCCAGCAGAACTTCTTCAATATAGATCCTGTCAACAAGTACAATGTCAATACAACGAAGAGCTAAAGCTCTCTCATACAAAGATGCCCCAATAATAGAAGATACAAAGGCAAGATAAGATAGAACCCCAAACATAAGCTTCCTCTAGCTGCAACTACTTTCCCATGTGCACTTATTCACTTACTTGAGCGAACTTTTTGTGTACTTCAAATGAGGAAAGCGACCCTCGTATTTATACTCTTCTCTGGATGAATTTTCCACTATAGGGCCGACTTCACTGGGGCATTTTTGTTCATTGTTTGGGGCAGTTTACCCACTGATTTCTGTGGGGCCAACTTGTCTATGAGTCTATTTTACTTGATTTCTTTTAGGGTTTTCACATGATTAATTACAATATGAATATCTCCCAAAGGAAGTACATTAATACTAACAAGAATATCTTCTGAAGTTACATAATCTTCAACACTCCCTCTTAACAAGGAAGGTATTCTTCTGATGCAATCATCATCACTGCTGGTGCAAACTCTGTACTCTAACCATTGACTTGTGACATCTCTTGAATCTATACATCATTAGAAGTTCTGTACAAGCAAGCCATCACATCGATAATGCATCGACCATCATCATGTATCCGGGGGCATCATGGTAGCATCTCAATAGTGGGAGCAGACCAAGAGCTCACGTTACATCATTACGGGGCTTCGTCTAGTTCACACAGAATCTAGATCGACTGGATACACAAATCGATTGGGTACACATACATGGTTGGATACACATACTCAGTTGGATACACATACTTAACTGGATACACATACTCAGGTGGATACACATACTCGATTGGATACACATACTAAGTATGGTCACGCTCTTTAGGCTGCCAACGTATGGTCACGCTCTCGAGTCATCACAAGTATGGTCGCTCTCTCCAACCTGCCAACGTATGGTCACTCTCTCTAGTCATCGCAAGTATGGCCACTCTCTCCAACCTTCCAGAGTATGGTCATGCTCTCCAATCATCTAAGTATTGTCACACTCTCCAATCATCAAGAGTTGTTCACTCTCTCCAGTCATCTCACACTAGATCCAACTGGATATGCAGCTCGACTGGATACACATACAAAGCATGGTCATGCTCTCCAGTCATCAAGAGCTGGTCACTCTCTCCAGTTCTCACAGAGTCTAGTAATTAGTGCTCGTAGATGAACACCTGCCTCACTGTTCAGCTACAACCCATCAAATCGCATATGTGACTCATCCCTCCCTCTTGTGAGGGGCATCTCTCTGCATCACGCCAAGATTGTCCCTGAAGTACTCGAACTTCACTCTTTACAGAGGCTTGATCTACACATTGGCTATCTGCTCGTCCGTCGCAACATACTGGAGCTTCACTGCTCCCTTCTATACCATATTTCTAATATAATGGTACCTGATCTAGATATGCTTGGACTTGTCATGAAACACTGGATTCTTGGACAACTTCACGCAACTCTGGTTGTCACAGAAAATACAAGTCGCCTCTAACTCGAGATCAAACAACCCTGCAATTAACTTTCGAAGCCACACTACTTCACTACTAGCTGAACACACTGCAATATATTCTGCCTCGGCTGTACTAAGTGCCACACTAGTCTGCTTCCTACTGAACCAGGAAATCATGCTTAATCCCAAACTGAAGCAACATCCTGAAGTACTCTTTCGTTCTACGACACTACCGGCCCAATCTGAATCAACATAGCCTTGCAGGATAATCTTCTGATGTAATATCCCTTCAAAGGAAAATCCTTGGATTCACCTTGTTTTGACTCTAGGGTTTTGTTTACAACTAGTTCCAAACACCTCCAAATGATTTCGAATTTGGGGAGGAAGGTCTTGATGGGGCATAAGACATATTAACACACCTATCAAACATCCAAACAACTGATATACCCATCCATGGTGTACCAATTGCATGGGAAGAAGTTTCGGAACAAGACTAGTTAATTTGAGAAGTGGAGATCCCCCCTAGGTCTGGCATTAAATGCTCTTCCAAACACTGTACGGCCTTCCCTAATTGGTCTGATGCTTGGCTCTATTAGAGGATATTAGGAACAGTATATGTGCAGCATTATATTTAGTTTTAGGGTCGAATAGGCATCCCAATGAACAACAACTTCTTTGAGGTGAAATTGGTGGGCAGGGAGTCTCGAATTTCTTCATAAACCATAGTAACACTTCAGAGGTCTACACACATCATTTGGGCCATCAAAGTAACTTCATATGCAGCGCATAACATGATAAATAACTCAACAAACTCTGATATAAAACAGGTACAATAACATTCCAAAATCACTATGCAAATGCTATGGGGAAAATAGTTCGAATCTCTTCCTTGAATGTAAATATCACTTGAAATACATAATGTTTCGAGCTGTGGCTCCGAGGATATGATTATTATAGAGATATTTAGCAAATAACATGTCCATGAAGTCGAAATAACAGTCCTTCACTAATTATATGCAACAACAAGTGCACCCTTGCACATTTACATGACATTGAGAGAAAGATAGTAGAATAGGCATAGAGAAGAATGAGAGAAGATGAACTCGAACTCAGTTGGGGTTTGAACCTGCAACAAAAAGTCTCCATGAAGCTCTGTTGAGAGGTCTGAATGGCCTCTCCATCAACCAACTAGGATGGGAATCTTGCACCTTCGAAATTGGTTCTAAGGCAAGAAGGATAAGCATCCACCTTGCAAGGACAAGCTAAGCTCTCCATTTTTTTGCCAAATGAGAAATGATCAAAAGCTAGTCTCCTTCTTTCTTCTTGTCTTTTATTAACCTCCCAAGGCCTCCTTAGCTCAAATTACCTCCAAGAGACTCATCCCAACTTGAATTAGGGAGAGATTCCCATGAATGCCACTTGTCCAACTTTTCCTAGCTCTCCTCTTCCATCAATTCGAATGGTGAAATCTTGGCTACCATAAATCCCCTTGTGCGCCCTCTTGGAGGCTATTTTTAGCCTTGACATGTCATATATGTTTGATGTCAGCAATTAGGTCTGAACTTTGTCATAAGTGTCAAAGAATCTTCTTCATTGTTGTCATAGGAGTTAGGGAATCTAGCTCCAACTGTCACAATTCTTCTAAGATGTCTCTTCCTCTTCCACTCCAATTTGACCTTACATGGTTCATGCCATGAATAATACCTCTTCAACTCCCCCAAGTATGTTACCCTTCATCTTGAACTCGAATTGGTGAGAGAATGATACCAAGTGTAGTGGGGAATCTTGCCACATGTGGGTCCCACAACCTCTTATGTGCCCTCATGATCCAATCCCACCTTATTTTATTTTTATTATTATTTAATTGACCCATTTAATGTGAATTTGTAAGTCTAAGGTGATTTTGGGTCTTGTATCTCCTTTATTCCAACTTTTAATGCTTCCAACCCCAACCTAGGGAACTATTAATCTTCCTCCATGATAGTTCATTTGGATGGGGATATTACAAACTTTGAATTGGGAATTTTCTCTTAATGTGACCCACCTTGTCCATTTGGATCTAATTTTACATTATTACTAACTTGGACATCATGCTTGGCAATTATTTGACCCTTAGCATCAATTTGACAAACTATCATGAATATGGCCAAGTGGCTTAGGCCATTGTGACCCAATGAAAAATTTGGGGACATGACATCTGATCTAACACATATTTGAGTCCATAATCAAGTGTACCCTTCAGGTGCCTCATCACATGCTTTGCCGCAATCTGGTGAACATGTCTCGGCTTGACCATGTACTGACTCAAAGTGTTCACCGCAAGGCATATGTTAGGTCTAGTGTTCGTCAAGTACATCAACGAACCAATCATCTGTTTGTATAATGTGGTATCCACTGTCTCTGAAGAAGTATCACATAGCAACTTCAAGTTTGATGCCATTGGTGTGGCCATGGCCTCACAATCCAACATCCTGAATTTCTTCAGGATCTCCACAACATTATTTCCTTGGTTAAGGAAAATCTCATCTGGACTCTGCCACACCTCTAGACCTAAGAAATAGTGCATCATACCCAGGTCTTTCATCTCAAACTCTGCGACAAGCTTCTTCTTAGTTTATGTAATGAGCTTTTCGTCTCTTGTTAGAAACAGGTCATCTACATATAGTAGCAATATCATTGGTTTCCCATCCTCAACCTTGTAGTAATGGTTAGAGATTGATTTACTCTTGGGAAAACCCAAGCTCGTCAGAAAACCATCAATCCTGCCGTACCATGTCCTGGGTGCCTGCTTCAATCCGTACAAAGCCTTCTTCAACTTGCACACATGTGTTTTCCTGTCTTATGTATTGAATCCCAGTGGCTGCTCCACATACACCATTTAGGAAAGCTGTCTTCACGTCCATCGGGTGTACCTTGCACTTCATCACTGCAGCTATCACAAGTATAGCTCTAATTGAAGTGTATCTTGCTACAGGAGCACACGTCTCGTCATAATCGTCTCCCTCTTTCTAAGAGAAATAAGGAACCTTGCTTTGTACTTCTGTAGTATGCTTGATTTTGTAAATCTATTTGAAGGTCATTGCTGAACAGTCATCACTTCTTCTTCAGTCTTATCATCCTTCTCTTGTAGTTCATAGCACACGATCTTTCCTACAAGTCAAATTCAGTCATATGATTAGCAACATTACATACTAATCCATCAATTCAATGTAATGACAACTTCTTATGCATAATGTACACAGTCATGTAACCAATACATCTTAGCCAATGCTTAAGCACAACACTCATCCATATCCCGTATAACTATCTAGATACCTTCCATCTCTTCCAGAACATACATTTAAGAGCGTGCACTGCTCTCAACATGTTAGCAAAGAGGTTTCATTCTAGACAAGCAACAATGGCTCATGGGATGTTGTGCAACACCATAGGCTATTTACCCATCATATGTACATTAAGAGTATACTGTTCATTTATCCTAGCCATATCAATGCATTCACTATAACATGCATAATACACTTCCTGATTCTAGGAATACAGATATGCATGCAACTGTCATCAACAATATCATTTAAACACTTAAGGAATAAGTCAAATGACAGTTTAAATACTTATCTTTCATGTGTTTTGTAGGATCCCTCTTAATTTCTGCCTCCTTGTAGAAGTCACTGGAGTTTCTGGAAGCGTACTCCGCTCCATCGTCTAATTCTAAAGACCTTGATCTAGACCGAAACTTGCTGAAGTCTTCATCCTTGGTCCTCATGAACTGGATCCAAGATCTCCTTTTGCTTTGCTGTCATTGCTTGGAATGGACTTTTTGCATACTTTCCTTGAGCACATCCTTTGCATATACCATCGTGGTTTGCCTAGATCTCTGGTAGAGCTGTCACCATCTTGCATATAATTGGCAGAGCTTTGTGGTGTATATGAGCAAATCTTCTACAGGTTCACTGTGTTATGTATCATGGCTTGTTCTGCTTGTTCCCTAATTACAACTGCATCATCAATAGACTTTCCTCTTGGCCACATAAGAACTTGGTCATCAACATGAGTAGCTCTGTATCCTTTCTCTTCTAATGCTGATGTGGAAAGGAGATTCTTCTTCAAGCCCGGTACTTACAAAACATTTTTCATCTTTAGTTTTGCCGGAGTCTGACTTGTATGAAGCTTCCCCTACCCGTTTTATGGGATATTGATAATCATCTCCAAGCTTCACCTTATTAGGTGAATCCTTCTCTGTCTTTGAAACTTGTCATGTGCTTAGAAGCACCACTATCAACAAGCCAAGTATCACTTTGTAAGAGTGAAAATCAAAACATATTCTCCTTCACTTGAACAATCTTCTCTTGCCTTCTTCTGAATATGTTCATCGTCTTCTGTGGCATGAGCATGATATCTTTTATTCCTTCATTTTTTGACCAGGTCTTTTGCATGGGGACAATTCCTTGCAATATGTCCCATCTTCTGGCAATTGTAACATCTGACATTGGAGTAATCTTTCTAGGGCCTGCGAGTCTTCTGGAACTTCTTAGGCTTCTTGTGGAAGTGATCTTCCTTCTTGTTCTTTTCTTTCTTTGCATGTGCTGCTAAAGCTTGATCTTCACCATTACCCAACTTCTCTTCTCTTGTTATAATCTGGCTTCTTCTAGTAACCTGCTAAACTTTGTTAGCTTCCTCCTAGAACATATTCCTTGAATAAATGCTTCCCATGACCTTGGGAGACCATTTAATGTGGTCATTACCACTTCAACTTCTTCATTTGTATCTCCAATGGGTTCAAGTTGTTCTTTGATTTGAGATACTCTTGTAAAGTAAGACTGGTTTGTCTTTGAATTTTGCATCTTTACATTCCTGAGTTGAGTTCTCAAGGTCATCTTACGGTTCATGTTCTTCCCTTCATATAATCTGGTCAATGCATCGAACATCTCCTTGGGTGTCTTCAAGGATGAAACATGAGGAATCAAGTGATCCGTAATATAATCAACAATAATCCTTTTATCCCTAAACATATTCTTCTTATGTCTTGCTTTGTCTTCCTCTCCCTCTAGCTCTGCAACTTCTTCCTTAACATACTTCTCCAAATCATTTTCTTCTAGAATGAGAAGCATTCTATACTTCCATGCTCGGAAGTTATCAGCTCCTTCAAGCTTCCCACCAGGCTTGTTGTTGCTTGACATCTTGATAATTTTAATATGAGAACCTCAAATATAAATAATATTATAGAACTTACCAATCGAGATGCTCTTCTAGGTCCTTCTGAAATCTGCTGACCTAGGGTTTGTTAGAGAAACCCTAATTTTCCAACTTGTAGATCTTGGAATTCTGATCCAAGGAAAAGATGTGCCTCCATAAGGTGAGTTGAACAAGTGTCCTTTTCTTCTGGATCTGTGGACAAGAATGCCAAAAATCTGATGCCCTAGTTTTCCCGAGTAGTAGTGATAGGGTCAAAGTTGAAAATTCTCTGATCTGAGATCTACCTCCACAGGAAAATGCACCCTCCTAGGGCGAATTGATTTTACCTTCTTTTCAAGCTGATCTGCGGATGGAGGTGCCTGGAATAGTAAACCCTAGTTTCGAACTTTCGACAATTTTAGCTGTACAATGGCTTCTTTTAGTATGGCTCTGAAACCATGTTAGAATTTATACTTGAATAGTAGTTAAGTTAGATCTTTAAACAATTTCTACTATATCACAATAAACATAAGCAATAAGATCATTAAAAGATAGACAAGCACAACATACACAAGAGTTTATCCTGGGAAACCTTCTCGGGGAAGAAAACCCAGCAGAACTTCTTCAATATAGATTCTGTCAACAAGTACAATGTCAATACAACGAAGAGCTAGAGCTCTCTCATACAAAGATGCCCCGAGAATAGAAGATACAAAGGCAAGATAAGATAGAACCCCAAACATCAGCTTCCTCCAGCTGCAGCTACTCTCCCATGCGCATTTATTCACTTGCTTGAGCAAACTTTTTGTGTATTTCAAATGAGGAAAGCGACCCTCTTATTTATACTCTTCTCTGGATGAATTTTCCACTATAGGGCCGACTTCACTAGGGCAGTTTTGCCCATTGTTTGGGGTAGACTGCCCATTGTTTGGGGCAGTTTACCCATTGATTTCTGTGGTGCCGAATTGTCTATTTTAGTTGATTTCTTTTAGGGTTTTTACATGATCAATTACAATATGAATATCTCCCGAAGGAAGTACAATAATACTAACAAGAATATCTTCCGAAATTACATAATTTTCAACAGGGGGCCCAAGGGGTAATTAATCTCATGTTTCGTTGGAGCTCCTAACTTTTCATCATGTGCCTTATTTAAATCTCATCCACCACAATTGGCTTAGAAGCTAATCATTGAATGCATGTGGTGGTTAGTGAGAAATGTGTACCTCACATAGTTATGGAGACATGGGGTTGGGTACAATCATGGGGAAGTGTAAGAGTCATCCATCTTCATGGAAATCCATTCCTCCACCCTCATGGGAATTTGTTCTTCTTCCATTCTCATGGGAAACATTGTCATTCTCACAATTGACCATTCACACTCTTACCATTCTCATGTGCAGGCTCTATCCAAGTTATGGATGCTGCAATCCTCATGTTTTAAACCATGGACTTGGGAAGAGAGATGGATGGCTTTAGAGTATAGAGGTTGGGCTGTTTAGGAAACCTACCTTTCCTTTGTTAGGTGCTTCTCATTGGATGCCTTAAAGCCAAGGTATTGTTTTGGCATGTTATTCTTGGAAGGTAGATGGCAAGACAGGTTCTTCCTGTCTACACTAAAGAGGACTGGAAGGGAAGAATACTCTTGAGGGATTAAGGAGTAGAGAAGGGAAATATCTTCCTTGTGTTGTGTAGGGCAATGGATGAGAATGCCATGTTTGTCTAATGTCTAGATAATTACTTGGAGTGTTCGGTGGTGAGCAAATTGGTTGAGGTTGAGAGCAATTGGATTGAGTTGAGTGAGATGTGAGCCTGTAGCTAGTTTCCTTTGCCCTACGGCCTTGTAGCTCGGCATGGGGGTGGCATCTGCACTGTATGCCTATAGTTGGGTGGAAAATATCTTGTATGTTGGACCATCTTGGTTAAAAGAGAAGTTTTCTGTCTTTGCCTTTCATTCTCTTTTTATAATTATACAATTTAAGTTTATTCGTCTTTATGACTGAAATGGATATGGAATACATGGTTTCTATGAGTTTATGCCTATTTATTTTTGCTGCATTATATAAATGCATACATGTACAAATTTGAATGGTGTTGGGTGTTTAATGGCTTCAAATTTCTATTGAGATCTTTGACCAATTGGTCCTTTTCGCTTGGAGGGTTGGGTAATCCAAGGAAGGGGACTTTACAATGGCAGCTCCATCGCTAGCTACAATAGCAGTTGGGAACCCAGTGGGACTTTTCGAACTAGAACTGGAGACCTCACGACAAACCCTGCCTTGAAATAGTTTGTTTGAACCAATTAATTTAACCCACTAGTTGAAAAGTTGAAGGACATGGGGGTGGGCTTTGGTCCATTAATGTGTGCACTGTCACAAGATCATTTAATATAATCCCTTTGGGTGCAGCCACAACACAT
Organism: Larix kaempferi; assembly: GCA_027924585.1. Classification (NCBI taxonomy): domain Eukaryota; kingdom Viridiplantae; phylum Streptophyta; class Pinopsida; order Pinales; family Pinaceae; genus Larix; species Larix kaempferi. The sequence continues at coordinate 8,124,303 of BSBM01000072.1, read as the reverse complement.
TCAACAATTACTGCCTCAAGGTGATTCATGGCTATAGGAAAAGCCCTCTCGAGTATTGAGCCTTGCTCATTAGTGACAAATGTTAATTTTTTAATTTAGATCTGAGATTAACAGTAGCAGCAGTCTTCTTTTAATTGTGACTTCAAATTTAAATTTAGCAGCAGAAGGATATCAACAGTAAGTCAAATAGACAAACATGCATCCACGAGAACACAGATGTTTACCCTGGGGAAATCCTTTTAAGGTATAAAAACCCCACCAAAGAATATCTTCCTTAAATATGAGATGTCTGAATTTTACATAAGAGACAAACTTTTACAATGACTTTGCCTTTTAGGGCATACAAACAGAGGTGACCACAGGTACCATGCCAACTGCTGAGATGAAGTTTGACCAAGGAGAAAACATCCCAAACTTCTGTTGACTGACCTTGATTATTCTGTGTCCGAGGCTCTGAGCTTACTGTTGACTGTAGATGCCTGATTTTTATGAGCTGCAGGTCGATGTAGCCTTAACAGAGCTGGTTTGAAGATAATAAGCCCACACTAGGGCTCAGCTGCAAGAGAAAAAGACTGGCTGCATCAGACAGGCCTCAAACTGCCCCTTCCTCACTGTGATGAATTTCGGCCTGCCGCTATTCCACTGAAACAAACCTGCGGCTAGGGTAAGGGACCCTCAACAGAGGTTCGATCCTCTTCACAAACAGAAATTGGATGTTGGATAAATGCCTTCACCAATTCGGCTGTCCAAAAGATGAGAGAACAGACTTCCAAAAACATGAAAGATATTTCTGCTGTAGCTGCCGAGTTCTTGAAGATAGAGATAGCCCCACGACCTTTTCTTCTTTTGGATCAGAGTTGATGAGATGAGATTATGTTCTAATGATGGTGCCACTTTATTTATAGAGTATCAAAGGAACATATCCTTAGAATTAGGAATAAATAAAAGATTAAATAAATAAATTAAAAATTAATTTTAACTTTTAATTAAAAGATTAAAAATTAAATTAAAAATTAATTTTAACTTTTAATTAAAAGATTAAAAATTAAATTAAAAATTAATTTTAACTTTTTAATTTTTTATCTTTTAACCTTTGACCCCTTAGCTTTTGATTTTCAACAATAGGGCTCTTGGACCTTAAAAGGGTCTCTTAGTTACCCATTGGGGTTCTTGGACCATAAATGGGTCTCTTAGTTATCCATTCAAGTACATCATCATATATAGGGAAGATATTCTTTGTTTCTCTTGCTCTCCTTACTGAACCAAGGTCATGTGCTAGGTACATCAACAAGGGGTGGCCAATCCCTTGAGAAGATCCCCTAGCTCTATTGACCAAGGAGAAGAAGTGCAACACTTGCCTAGATCCAATCCAGGACTTCAGGTTGATTAAATCAACGTCCTGGTCCCTGACTAGGTTCTTCAGCCCTAGGCTGAAGCTTGACCAAGGTCAACAACTTGGTAACTGACCAAGCGCCTCCATTCTTGAAGAATGGCTCTCAGCCCCAGGTTGAGCTTCAGTCTCATGACTGAACGTGTTGATCAATCCTCTGGTCCTTGACCAGGTCCCCCATTCCCTAGGAATGGTCCTCAGCCCCAGGCTGAGCTTCAGTCCCATATTGAACATATTGATCAACCTTGGTAACTAACCAGGTGCCTCCATTCTCCTGGAGAATGGCTCTCGATGCTGCTAAAAAATCAACAACAAATTCCTCGTCACCATTGGATCCAACCTCTGTGGGCATTTATACATAAAGAGTAAAAAGAGTTGACTCTTTATAATGTGATATTTATTATTAGGACTTATTTAATTATGACTTTCACTTATATTACGTTTCACTTATAATAATAAAGTGAATTTAATATTGAAATGCCTAGAGCTAGACATGTAATGGACCATGGTGTTCATAATATATTAATATGTTGCAAATATCGTTTTAGGGAATATATCAGGGAGGGTCCAAAAATAAACTTATCGGAAACATTGACAAGCATAAACTTGGACCTGGAAAACTTGGAAACAATCGGGAGAGATTAGAGATATTTCCAACATGGATGTCACTTATCTATGATCAGACCCAAAAAAATCTTGGCAAGTTTTTTCCAGAGATATCTGTGTGTTTTTGTCTTAGATGGTCTCTATCTACTGCCAAATCATCGTGAGAAAACATGTGTTAGAGAAATCAACGCTTGCTGCATGAGTCCCACAACAATTGCTGCATGTGGGCTTGCCAACTTTGTTAGAATTTTAATTCGCGATTGTCAACCTTGCCCGCAGTTTGACCCATTGCCACATAGGCAAAACTGTAAGAATTCTTGTCACTTCGAATTTTTGAGGGACCTGTCCGCACCTTCAAAACCCATGTTCTGGCTGATCTGAAATTTTGGGGACTTTGGTTGTCCTTGGAAACGTCCTAAAATACACAGGGACTTGGGGACAATCCCCAGATTCTAAACAAAATTTAGGGGACTTTTAGTGACCCATCCCCATATCCCTCAAGTTTTTGGGAACGCCTAGATGTCCCTCATGCTGTAGCTTTCCGATTGGGTTAATAACTGGCAAAATAAATAAACAATGTGACTTGTACCATGTGCTCCATTCATCTAAGTTGCAACCATAAGCAATATACCCTAACCTATGTTGCTTTTCTCATTTCATTCATCATTTCACTCTCACTGACCGTCTCACATCTGCCTGTGAGTAAATTCCTTTGGAGCCCCCATTCCTTCTCAAGTTTTCACAGAGCTGTCTCACATCTTAGATCTGCTTGTGCATATCGCTTTGAATCACTCTTCAAGGAGCTTGCCAATGCCATTCAGAGGCTCTACCTTTTAATTGCAGAGGCCAGCAAACAACATTTTGGTGTTTTGAAAACTGAAGTGCATATTTCGGTTTCCAGATTTCTGGCCTCCAGGCTATTCTTGTTTATGATTTATGTTTTAAACCCTAGTTTTCTCTTTATACCTAAATGCATATCATAAGAGTTAGTTTTACAGTTTACATCAGTTATTTTCTAGTGTTATAAAATCCTTGAATTCATGTTACATAGAATCTACTATTGGCTGTCTCAATGAACTTCTCCCTTGTCTTATCTGATAGTGGGTGATGTTATCTCATTGTTGTAAATGTTAACTGTTTCTTTCATGTAACATTTATTTTATTCTAATACTACGTTAAAATTGTCTATGTCCATTGAACATGAATGACTTTCCTGAGTCCTGACTATGCCAATTTGAATGTTTACTGTTGTGTTGCTTATTCTAAAAGTTGATATTAATGCAGTAAACTAGTTCTATTTCATCATTCATGTCTTTTGTGAATTATAATTTTTAAATTGTTTTTAATAGTTAGTATATGTGAATTATAATTTTTAGAATGTTTCTAATAGTTAGTGTGTGTGTGTGTATTATTGCTGTCCCCAACTCTCTGTCTGTGTCGCTTGAATAATTTGGGGGTGTGGTCTAGCTGTTCCGTACATGCGTTTTCCTGTCCCTGCTGTCCTCCGTTCCAGAAAACTGTGCAATGTGGGATATCTCCCTTAGTTGTGACTGCAGCTGACCTCCCTCTACCAGGGTGTGCTTGCCTGCATGTCAGAGAGTCTTCGAGTACGTAAGGCGGCCCTCCTGTTCTTCGGTGGGTCAACTGCTGCAACCTTTCTTTACTCAGACTGCCACCAGCCATTAGTGGACGCTGCCTGTTGTTGTGTTGCCCCTCGATGCATGTTTGTCGATATCATAGTTGTGCTGACTGTTGATTTTCCGAACCTTAAAATTTCCATCTACTTTTTCTTGTCCTTAATTGCCCAAGTTTAATACTTAGGCCCATTAAATTTTTTTATAGTAATTTTATTTTAATTAAATAAAAAAACCGACTTATCTCTCTCATCATGGGTGCCTTTACTATGTTGTTGTTCTCTGCTTCAACGTGTGCCAAATGCATTGGCCCCATTCTGTGTCATGTGCTCACATGATTTGTTGGCCCCTCTGGACTTCACCGTGCCTGCTAGATGCCAACACTCCGTGGCTTTGATACCATGTCAGATGATGCACATACACCGCAACAGAATAATGCGGAGAGAGAAAAGATAAGATAAAGATAATTTTATTAATGTCCAACAAATGACCAAAAAAGTAGGTCAAAGGGACTAAAAGATACATCCAGTGTGGGAGTGAAAACGCAACTCCTAGAAAATGCCAAAACTAAGATAAAATAAAATAAAATAAAGAAAGATACAAGCAGGTTTATAGCCAACTAAACATGTATATATCTGTATCAAAGATAAGGATTGTAGAAATGCAAAAATGCAAAATACATAGTGAGTTTGTCCAAGACTAGACAACTCAAGCAACTCAGGATCCTCAAGATGGAAGATCACGTGAGAGAGCTGAAGATGAGTGCAGTGATGTCAAGATCTCTTGAGTCTGATGGTCAATGGCAAGTTGAGCGACTAAGGTGCCTGCTCGCTGTCTGGAGCCGTCGGGGAGTCTGGTTGTATGATCCTGGGGGGGATGTAGAAGTGTCAAATACTCCTAGCACCTGAGGCCGAAGGAAAGAAACTCTGGATAGATCGTTGGCGACTCCGTTGTTGCTGTGAGGGGATCTGACGGGTGGGAACTCCCTTGTGTTGTACAGTATGCTGAGTGGTGTACAGTCCGGTTGGGCTTGATCCCTCTGACGCTCCGAGAATGAATGGGCTGAGGGGAGACTCCGAACTGGTCTCGATAAAATCACTCGGTCTCGGGAGGCTGAGGGGAGACCTGAGGTCTCACCACTCTACTGTTGGAGGTACTCTGTGGCTCTGCATGCCGCTTGTTGCTTCGATCTGACGGGCCAACGCTAAATAAGAATCGATCATCCTGGTTCTCTCAAGGCGGGGTGAGATTCGAAGTATCTGTGACCTGTGGCTGAATATCTCTCTGATGAAGAGAGATATTAATTGATGTTATTCATTATGGTAAATGTCAAAACTTAAAAGATGTCGCATGAGAGAGACAAGCCCCATATAACCAGCTTATTACATTAAGAAAACACCTAGCCTAACTATGAGTTGATGTTAGTTAAGATGTGAATTTAAGTTACTTTACTAATCTAAGATACTAAATGCATTAACACATGACCATTACACTTAGCTATCTCTAACAGATATCTGCAAGATCTTGTCCTCTGTAAGCATAGTTGGATTACATATTTGTGATATTGTCAGTCTCGTTCTAATCTACCCTTATGGCCGTTCTAATCGACCCTTATGGCTGGCTACCTGCAGCTTGGAAGAGAGAGAATTATAAATTTTTTATTCTCTGTTAACTAATGCAAGTCATGTTATTTTATTCTAGTCATTCATTTGTTATTAACGCTTCCAATGCATTTTAAGTTTAAGTTTTTCTAGGCTATGCTAAATCAGTCTCAAAACACTTATATGATGCATATTTGATAGTTGATACCTTTGGATCCAGTAATTTGTGCTAATACCCGGTGCATGAATTATCTAGCTGCATCCTGAGGATATTGGTTGCATAATAATAACAATAATAATAATAATAATCTAATTTTAAGGTCACGGCCAAGCCAGACACCAATTGGTGTATGAGACCCCCTTTTGTATGGGACAGGGGACCCCCTCCGCACAGTGATTTGACTGGTAAAGTTTATGGAGGTGTACATAGACCCTTTAATTGTGTCTAACCTTCTCATCATAAATTTTCCACACTTTCCTATGCTCTCTGTTCTTCCATTTCTGTTGTGCTCACTAGTTTGTTCCGATTTCCATTGAGAAGTATAAAATTAGTGTTACGCTAGAAGTGTTCTTATGCTGAACAGTCATATCTCAGATAGCGAAACTCTTTTCAGATATCTTAAAATAAGGTCAAATGGCTGCATTGTATTATTTTCTCTTCCTTCTTTGAAACATCATGTAAGATTGAATTTAGATTCTATGGGGTGGAGGCACAGCATAATTGTTCATGTACATCATATTCATATATGATCCAGAAAGACACATAATAATAATCCATTAGAATACATGCCCTTCCATATCAGTGGTAAGTTAATAATTGATGTATTTTTATATTTTTGTTACTCTTACATTCAATAGGATATTACGTAATAGGCTCTAGGTGCGCATATTCATATTGAAGTCACTTCCAATTTTTATGTCATATTTGCACCTTACTTCATTCGATAGGTCTATGAGCTATTTATTCAGTGTGCTGTTTGGGCTTTTCCAGGAAAAGCTATTGACTTTTCGTATAAAAGAGCTAAAGGATGTCTTAAGTCGTGTCAGATTAGCAAGGCACGGGAAGAAACAGGTCTGTATTTTCAGGTTCTACAGTTTTGGTTGAAATACGATTTCTTATTCATAGGAATGAACTTTGGCTGTCATATGCCTGAACAAATCTTTTGAGTTGTGGTATTGCCCTGTCATTGTAAAGGGTGTGGTCTTTTTGAGTTTGACCCAACAGTTTTCTGTTGTTCTGATGAAATTTCTTTGTGCAAAGATTTTCCTTCAGTTTTAGTAAATTGTCATGTAGATCACATTTGAGGATTACATGAGGATGAGTAGTATTGGCATCTGAATGGTTGTGACTTAAATTAGATTTGCTGCATCTATCCAATTTAACTTGGTCTAACTGATTTGTTCTATGTTGCTTTGTTAAAATTTTTAACATAATTATCACTCACAATGCCTTTGGTTGCACAAAACAGGTTCTTATAGAAAGGATAATGGCATTACTTTCACCTCCTGATCAGCAAGGTCAGAAAGTTAGCTTAGTTCTATGTATCCTAGAATTTCATTTGCATTTCTGGATTTCACTCGTTGAAGTATAGGAGCGCATCAGCTTCATTTGAATTAATCTTTTAAATTCATGCCTTGTATATGAATCCGTTTTAATTAAATTTATGCCTTGTATATGAATTTTTTTTAATTCATGTCTTCATGCCTTGCATATGAATTTGGTTTAATTCACGTCTTCTTGCCTTGCATACAAGATCATTTCCCAATTTAATTCACGCCTTGCAGTTATCAAAAGTATATTAAAATATTTGGCTTGTTAGGTAGATATGGAACATGTATGCTGAGTGGTGTACAGTCCATTTTCTTTATCATCTTTAAATTGCGAGGTTAATTTTATCTGTTATTACAGTCAGTTCTTTTTTAATCCGATGGAATAAATTGTGGAAAACCCTGTGAGTACTTCTCCAAGATTCATGTATGGTAAATGGGGTAAACTGTCGGCCCTAATTAGGGAGCCTAATCCCAAGAGGAACAAGAGAGTTGAACCCATGAACTCCCCTACTGTGGGGGAGAGATCACGTCTGGCTCAAGACCAATTGATATAACCCTTGTGGCTATTACACTCATAGTTATGTGGGTAGTTGCATGCTTTTTCATACTTATAAATTTCAGGGCATCTTTAAAAGTTTCTCGTTAGGTAGGTAGCCAACAGGATTTTGATCGAGTTTGGTAATTTCAAGAAAAATAATACTGTCTTCTTAGTTTTGTTATTGAAATACCATGAATTTCTAGCTCGACAAAGTTGTACTCTGACACAATTTTCTCATCTTCTTGTTTCTGCTTCATCTGATGCTCATCCCTGTGTTGTTCATAACTTGTAAGTTGTATCTGAGTTGTTTGATTAATGAATCATCTCTCTGGACTTGATGTTCCATGAAGCCTTGCAGGTTTTGATCTCGTGTTTATCTTTCAGTGGTACTGTTATCACACAGATAGTAGCTGCCAACTAAAGGGATCCTATCCAGGACAGTAGAGGTGGGCAGCTAAACTGGTGACACTTGCAAGGGCCTCTTTCACCACTAGATACAGAGGTGGTTGTTGGGCTTCAATCTACTAATGCAGATCAAACCTTAAGTTTATGTCAATCCGGGTTGGTAGACTTAGAGGCATATCCAAGTATAAGGACTCAAAGATAGACTTGTCTTGGAAATCTAGTTTATCTATGAAATAAACCTATTAACAAACTAAATTACTGTGATTTGAAAACACAAAAATTCCCTTACAGGAACAGCTTCATTTGATATTTCATTAACGCAGCAATTTATATGTGAAAGCAATTTGAGATAATAAAAACAATTACAAAGTAATCCCAACCCTAAAATATGAACTATAAAACTCTGCCTATTATCCCAGCATTGAATAAGCAATCAAACATTAATTCCCTTTATAGGAAAGCATTCGTAATGTGTAATTGTTCTTAATACTCCATCATTGAATAGTCAAGCAATGCACAGTAAGGTGAGATCATTCTCCAGCGCATAATCAATGAGATAACAGAGCTTTATAAAACTGATTGAAAACTAGTTTAACTCGTTCTGCAATAAGAAAATCGAATCCTACAGAAATTAAAACATACCACTGGCAACAATCAAATCGTTTGCAGAGATTCAATAGTTCACTGGCAAATAAAAGGAGTGTGCAGACTCGACAGAGGGGGCCCTCCAATGCCTCGTTCACACACACAATTGAAGAATCACAGAGCTTTAAACTTTAAATATATTCACCATAAAATCGATCATATACAGTAATAGAACAACGCAGTCTAGAACAATATGCGTTTTCAGTCTCAAATCGTGATCATCTTCTCCTTTGTTTTATGAAGTACTTATACAAATTCTTGAAAACTAGAAATGCTATTAACCTGGAAACTAATTAATGAAACATAGTCCTCGAGATCCTCTATCAGATCTGTGAAAATCAACAAAATCGGAACTGCCCTGCTTTTGTGCTGAGTGGTAGCACAAGTGGTCGTCTTTGACCGACTTTGACTTGACACCTATGAGAGCCACATCATCTATTCGTTGGAAGTTCATCCATCCTTGGACACTGAGGATCTTTTCTCCATCTTTCAGTTCATGCCTAGCTGGCCTGCAAGTGTTCAACCTTGGAGACATTACGGGAAGTTAGCACATCCTGTAATCCTGAATAAAAACCTTAGTTTAAATGCTTTAAAAATCTCAAAATTCAATTTGTTAAAAAGCAATGACATTTATACCTTTTAACCAAAGTTTGTGGGTGAATTTAAAGCTTTATAAATCAGTATGAAGGTTTTATGGAGGAAAATGGAGGATATTTAGATGACAAAAAGAGATCAAAATGGTTCCCAACAGTGGTCACACCGAATGGGCTCTTGTCGCTTTAGATCAAGCGAAGGCAAGATCAAGGGGGAGACCCTAGCCAGCCAATGAGGGCCAACGAACCTACTCAAGGCACTCTAGGAGGTATGAAATGGAGACAGGAGTGAAATCTTGAGTAAATAGATCTAGATCTAGGAAAGATAAGTGACTTTAGGAGTTAGGGCTTGGTTGAGGAGGCTTAGGCAACGAGTGATTACTCAACCGAGGAGAAAATGTGCCACTAATGAAATTAGACAAGTAGATCTAGTGCCGATCTAAAAGACCCAAATGAGATCCACCTAGGGTTTAGGCAAATAAGAGTGAGGTTGGCCCACTTGATGTGATTAAGGGATGAAATGGCACTAGATAGGTGGCTAGATGATAGATCTGGAGTTTTGAAGCAAAACAAGCCACACCCAACTGATAAATCTGGAAAAATGATTGAAGAACCAAGGGGTGCGAATGGCCTAGAGATGGCCAATGCCTAGATCTGTGGGTTAATGGAGTCAAATTTGACCCAAATTTGGTCTCTGGGGTTTTCTAGGGAAATTAGACTTGGGTTTCAGTTATTTAGCCCAGAAGATCGTCAGATCTATCAGGTCTAAAATTCTAGGGTTTTAACTTTAAGAAAATTAATGACAATTTGGATAGAAGTGATGGAAATCCGACATACCTTGTAGATCTTACCTCAGATGCTTGCAGCCGCCAAGTACATTGATGATCCTAACAGTTGGTTACAATTCCAAGCAAGATTTAGTAGACTTCAAGCAAGTGCGTGTTGATTCATGGAGGAAGTGCGCCCTCTCTACTCCATGAAGATGAAGAGATTTTCCCAAGCGAATGGATGGAGAAACCCTCACAATCCTCTCCCAAGCAAAATCGCACCCTTGGAGCAAAGATTAATTCGGCCCCCACTAGAGAAGATATGAAATCATGCTAAAGCTACTCAGATGTCCAAAAGATAGGCATTCCAATCATGTACAAGAACATTCATCAAAGCACAAGAAGTAGATCTGCAAAATAATATTTTTATTCCAATGTTCCAGAGCCAAAATACCTTTTACAAATGGTGAGAGAAGATATAAATAGGCTCTCACAATCCAAAATCCTAAACCCCAAAAGTATGAAGGGCTAGGATTAAAAGATATCACAACGAGATCAACGACTAAGATGAGCCAGATGAAATAATACATGGATCACTCTAAAGAGGGGGGGACGCACTCCCTCAATGATGTCCTAGGGGAGATGTAAGTCATAACATAACACTAGGACATGACATAACATCATGGTGGGGGCTAGGAGGTATGAACATCTTCAGTAGCCAAGCCACAATACATCATAATCATAAAACATGACATAAAGTGTCTAAAGACACTAGGACATGTGCCCCCAATAATACAAGGAAACGCCCCCAAATGATGACTAGGAGGACATGTGGACCCCACTGATGATGAAGACTGTGCCAGAGGGTGTGGAAAGCATCAATATCAAGTCTCAGACCAATCTCATGCCAATTCCTTGCCTCACTAAGCCAAATCGATTTCCTTGGTTGCTATTTCTTCATTATTTTACTGTCGGAAAACCACCTATGGAAGATAAAAATGCCTGTAACTCGCTGCCAAGTGCTTTGGGCACCAAACTGACTGGACCAATAAATTCGGGGATATGGGAATATGGTAATAATAAGTGGCTGGACCACATATCTCCTCTGTAGTGCCCTAGGAGAAAATAAATGATCTCTGTAAATCCTGTACATGCCATTTTTATATGGCAATCTGCTGCAAAGTGATAAACCGACAATATCATCAACTGCAAATGCCCAAAATTGATATCTGAGTGTGCCAATGGACTCAGAATGTCCAAATCAAGTAGGAATGAGTACTCATACACCATGTGACCATCAAGACAATCATCTGTAAGCTCATCCATGCCCAGATAATAAAAATAACAATCTATAAATGGTGATAATAATAAAAATACCACAAACTATCATATGGAACCACTGTTCGAAGCATGGAACTATCTAATGGGCACCAAGGGGCCATGAATAATCATTATCGAACACTGTTGGCCAAACTCATCCCGGATCTTGCTGTTGACTTGGTCAAACTAGGTTGAGTAGGTCAACAATGATCAAAATAATGACCCAAACTGAAAATAGCTGATGCTGCAAGTACAAATGGATAAGATATGCTCCCTTGCTTATATTGGCAGTAAGACTAAAGCATAAAATGGCGTTTAACTAACGATTACACATGTAAGATATAAATAATAAGTCTAGATCAAAGTAATCAATCACTACAAACAAGAGCCTCAAGTGTATACTCATTTACAAACTTGGCCATTTTGCTAGTTATGGGTGAAGATGGAAGAAACAAGGCTAGGCTAATGGGCTTGACTTGATAACCTCAACATTGTGACATCTCGGATGAAGGGCAAAAGGGAAACCACCTATACATATGCTAGATAGAGAACACTAGGGGGTGGTTGTGTCTCACAAATGGGTAGAGTGATGAGATTGCTTCCGATAGACTCTAGACAAGCAACCTTTATTGCATTTAGTTCATAGTCAGCTTTACACACTTTGAGATTTACTTTAACTTTAGATAAAATTTCGCTAGCCAGCCTCCAAGAGCAGGTGCCCTGAATAGCCTTGCGGGCCTCAGATAATGACTCGATATGACCTCCATTGCCCGCCACTATCCATAGGTGCGATGGAGTGACCACCCTGTTTCCCTGTAGGGGCAAATAACCTTACACCATACAAAGGATGAGTGCTCGTCCCTTGGCCACTCACTAGATACTGCAGACATTTAATTTACTTGTTGCAATGTTTAGCAACACTATTTTTGTTGACTTAGCATCCGTTTAGAATATGACACACTTAAGTTCCGATGCTTTAGTGTTTCGAGACACTTTTGTTAGGCATACTTGGTTTCGGGGACTAAAGGAGAACAATCACTGTGACTAGAATCACACATTCTAGAACCGAGACACAAGGATAACATGGAGTCTATCCAACACAGAGGCATAAGTGGGGGAAGTCCTCGATATCACTAGTTAAGGTGCAAGTCGAGATCAAATCAAGAGTGGATGACAACGGATGGATGGGGAAAGTGGCAACATGATGCCATGACTAGCAAAGACCCTACGAGGGAATGACCAAGTCCATACTTACAAGAAGGGCTTGACTAACAAGTATACACAAGAATCTCTTACTCACTGTAACTGAATCACCTCTACTCTAAATAACCAATAAGAACAATATAAAATATCGCCAGTAAACAACCACCATACACCAAGTCAACCTACCAAGATAAGTAAATGAGCATAATAACAATCCAAATGCACAAACCATATACTTGCACCTGTGATCTGTATCATCTGAAGGGCACTGGAAAACCGCTACTGTACATATCATGGGCACTGTCATCATATCCGCTCTGGATGATAGAAGAATGGCTAACTCAGTCATTGACCTGGGGTCATGAGCCTCAGTCCTGACACGAGACTATAAATATGTATGCTCTGGGTCCACTGAATATAAGAGTGATCATCAACAAACTGCTCATCAATTGTTGATCTCGTGCATAGCATAGTAAAGGATTGGCTCAGAAATATGCTCAAAACTGGTCTGCAGTCATGGTAGCCCCGGCTACTATGGATGTGACAAAAGGTACATTTACTAATATTGTTTGTTGGTTAGCGTGGCTATAAAATCCTCTTATAGATTTACATCTTCAAAAGGTTGTTTCTTCCTCAAACTATATGCTATTTTATTTCTTGGAGCTTCTTAGTCGTGTTTGTGTCATAATATATCTTATTTCTATAAACATTCATTTTCTTTCTCAAATAAGGCTGACTTCTGTGAGGAAAGGTACTCCTGGATTGAGATTCTGTCCATATCAAGTGTGAACCTACCCCCGATGTCTTATGTACAATGAGATGGGAAAAATAAATGAAAAGTGTGATTTACAATAATAATAGATGATCTAACTTGGTTCAATAGAAAATTAGGGACTAAGCTTCACAACTAATTGAGGTTTATGGGAGAATAATCTACTCATACACAAAGGGCATGTACCTCCTTAACATTCCATCTCTAGATTAGGCTTACTAGTATGCTCTTAGGATTGAAATTAAACTTCAAAATGAGCCATAACAATAGTAACACTAATTGAAGAAGCCTTAAGGCAAGCTTTCACACACCTCTTCTTACCCATCATTCTTCAATTCTGTTAAAATATTGTAACTTCTAAGAATATTCTATTTGTACCTTATTACTTGGAGATGTTTCATTCCTCCGTTGGGGCATTATTATTATATTCGGAGATGTTTATTCCTCCGTCGGAATGTTGTAACTTGGGTTATTAGACTTCCCTAGTGGGGTCGGCCCAAAGTCAGTTGTAATGGGGTGTTTAAGTCCCCTAGTGGGGTCGGCCCAGTCAGCATTGGGTTATATCTGTTGGGGCCGACCTAGTTAGGTATTTTGTTTAGTGAGAGATAAAGTATAAACAGAAGTGTTGTGTCTCTCATTTAGACACACACGCTCACTTGTGAAACTCACATAGGAGAGAGAGAGATCTAAAAAGGAGGAGAAGGAGCTCTTGTTTAGGGATTACATCTTTGTATTTGTTGGTCATCTATATTGAGGAAGCTTTGCTGGGTTTTCTACCCCATGAGGGTTTCCCAGGATAAATTGTGTCCCTTGTGTTTATGCTGTGCTTGTTGTTCTTTCAGTGATCCTGTATATGCTATTGTTGTGAAATTGAATGGAATACTGATATTATCTATCTTAGCATATTGAATCTTAACAAATTCTAAAGCTGTGATAGTGACAAGCTTTTCAGGAATGAACACAACAAATTATTCGTCGTCACCATCCAATATCAAAGGCTCTTCGAGCTTTAGGCGATTTGCATTGAATAATGGACATATGCTCATGCAAGTTGCTAATCCAACTTCTTTCTCTCCAATATGCTTGATGATGGTGTAAGGGCCATATCTTAGTGGCTTTACCTTTTTGTTTTTCTCCTTTTAGCACTCTTCCTAAAGATGTTTGATAAATCTAGACATTGCCTCCTGATACCAACTGAGTTGCACATCAGTTGGACTTCCAGAGAGCCACCAAAGTTTGCACAAATACTTGTGCGTTTCAGGGTTTGGAAGTTCCAAATCAGGCCTTTCCAGGCCCCCTTTTTTAATTTTGTAATGCCTGTCCATGCCCCATGAGGTTTGTAATAAAGTGTACTAGCATGGTGGTCTTTTGAGTGACTTGGTTCCCTAGGACTTGACAACCATTGAAGGTATTCCAAGGAGTTTTTTCCCTTGTCAATTATGCTTTGCCTTTAGCCGAGTATAATTGATGAGTTTTTCTCCTACACCTCCAAAGCTGGAATGCCTAAAGTGGTGGTTAGGCCTTGGGGGGTTATTAAAGTGCATTTTTCAACATATATAAACATGCTAGACACTCAAATAAGGTCATATGGTCATGTACTAGGTCCCCAGGTGCTTATTTTCAAGTTTTATTTTTATTTTTATTTTTGCGGTATTGGACCATTTTTTTGGTTTAATTAAAAAATTATTATTTTCATAAATTAAACCATTTTTTTAATGGTTTAATTGAAAAAAATTCAAAATGTAATAAATAAGTGGTCTATGGGTGAAATTTGACAATGGGATGCTCGTTTTTTAAGCCAGAGCACCCATTTAACCCATAAACCCACTTTTCCTAAGTTTTGAGTAAAAGTATTTATCTCAAAAAATGATATTTACTCAGAAAACTCAAAAAAGACAAAATAAATGTCAAAAAAGACATATTAAATAAAAAAGGACAAGTTCCTAAAACAGTGGGATTGGTCCAGAGTTGGTCTGGAGTTGAACTAGAGTGGCTGTACATTCAAAGCTAAGTTATATGAGCTCTGAATTAGATTAATCAAATCAAGTCGAGCAAGATCCAGTTGACAGAAGATGAAGGAATTCACCCTCCTTTTGCATGGGGCGACTTTCATAAGTGACAAATCGTCGTTGGAAGGTGATAACTACGAAGAGGGGTTGCCTACATCATGGAGTGGTGGCGCAATCCCCATTGGGTTGGCTTCCAATCAACTCCAAGCTCGATTTAATCAACTCCAAGCTTCCTCCTTCAATCATGGATGCGCCCTCCTTGGGATTTGCGCCCCCCCTTTTGCATGTAAATTGCTATAAATGCAAGTTATTGCCTCCTCTTTCTCTTGTTAGTGTTGAAAGGTTGAGCTCTGCCATTTTGTACTTCATTGATATTATTTGAGAATAAAAGAGACTTTGGAGGTTGAAACCTTATGTTGCTTTGTGTGTGGATGCATGATCATTGTGTTGAACGAAGGTGACTTGTGTTGAGCTGCTTATCTGCTTCCTGCTTCCGATCTCGGTTTACTATAAGGACAAATACTTGTTTCGTAAGCTAGATTAGTCAAGTTTGTTTACTTGTCTATTCTTGTTGTTTCATATGTTAAGAGATCTATTTGCTTGAAATATTTCATTTGTTTATGAATATTTTAATATTGACTTTTTTACGTATTTGGCTTCCAGATCTAATGCTTTGTGTATGAGTTTATGTGAGCTGCAGGTGCCCTTTTTGTTGACGGAAAAGAGAACTTGTTTGTCGCTCTTTTCTTGTTTCTAACTGCTTTCTTTCAGATCTAGTCCCACGACAATCCAAGAATTCATCTCCAAGTCTTATAGTCTCGTTTGAAAGAGCTTCTCTCTCCCCTTCTCCTCATATTTAAAAGCTATTTTGGTTCTGGTTACTTTTTGATTTGAAGTATTCACAGATCTACAATTTATAAAAGCATTTATCATAAGTAGTTTGTGTATTTTAAATCACATTAAGAATCTAGATCAAGCATTGCAAGATTATATTTCAAGGTTCTAGATCTAAGTAGTTTAGGCTTTTCTAAGTACAAGTTATAAATTTTGCTTATTTAACAATTTGTTTGGTTTAGCCTTACTCTTCAAAGCACATTTAATATTTGGCAATTATGTGCCTTGGTTAGCTTGACTTGTCCAAAAGCACTTATGATGTTCACTTGAGTCACTTGAAGACTCATGATTTTCCTTGCTCCTTGTTTAGTTCAATTGATATTGGAGGAACTTCATCCACTACTTGGGTGAAGAGATATATGATTGGAGCAAATTCTTATTGGCAGCAACATCCTTTGTTATTTCTTGATGATACACATGTTCATGGATGCACAAATTCTACTTATGTGAGCCCCTTGAAGGTTTATTGTTTTCTTTGCTCCCTACTTGGTTCAAATTTTAGTGGAGGTTCTTCATTCACTTCTTGGATGAAAGAACACATGGCTGATTATTTTGATGCACCTTACATCCTTTTGGAGCAGCATTATAGGACATGGGATCCTCACCTATGTCATTGGATCAGATTTGATGGGTCACTTGAAGCTTGTATGCACTCGGCAAATGTTGGTCTACTTACTTGGAGGTATAAGCACTTTCATGATTCTCTGATGAGGCACCTCCTTGATGTACATTTTTATTATCTTGTTATGTACTTTGATGATATATATTTTGTACTCATGATGTTTGGAAGAATGCATACAAGAAAATGGGATCCAGGAATTCTCTTGCCTAATGGTATGAGTTGGAGAGCACTCCTAATTGTTGGAGTGAAATACAAGCAATGGGACCCTGGGATAAGTTTTTTAGTCTCATTGGTTTCAACTTTTTGGGGAAACAAGTAGTATGGGGGATGGATTCCCCACTTAATAAAGTGATTTTAATCAGAGTAGTGCAGTAGCAAGCATGGTGGTTCCTCTCTAAAATCTTCATGGAATCTCGAAGACTGAAAGTTGGACAATTTAGTGGCAACTTCAAAGAATTATGCAGTGGTATCAGAAAGGGTTTCCAAAATATGAAAGAGGTAAAAAGTAATTGTGCAAACATGGTTTTGATGGATTTAATTAACATTTTGGTGTTTAGTGGTGATGTTACAGGGGATATCAAAATGAAAAAGAAAACCCATATCTCCTTGCTTTTGGAAACACACAATTGTAGTGCATGGGTGGCTCTACTCAAGGTTTTAGAAGAGAAGTTTTGGGAAGCAAAATTTTGGAAAGAAAGCAGGTTCTTCCACATACATGTGTTGAAATTGCTTGAGGACAAGCAATATTGGGAAGGGAGGATTTGTCATGTCCCAAAATTTTGCATTGGGTCACAATGGCCTAAGCCCCTTGGCCATACTCATGATAGTTTGTCAAATTGATGCTAAGGGTCAAATAATTGCCAAGAATGATGTCCAAGTTATTAATAATGTGAAATTAGATCCAAATGTACAAGGTGGGTCACATTAAGGGAAATTCCCAATTCAAAGTTTGTAATATACCCATCCAAATGAATTGTCATGGAGGAAAATTACTAGTTCCCTAGGTTGGGGGTGGAAGCATTAAAAGTAAAGATAAGGGAGCTACAAGACCCAAAGTGACCTTAGACTTACAAATTTACATTAAATGGGTCAAATAAATAATAATGAAAAGAAAATAAGGTGGCATTGGATCATGAGGGCACATAAGAGGTTGTGGGACCCCCATGTGGCAAGATTCCCCACTACACTTGGCATGATTCTCTCCCCAATTTGAATTCAAGATGAAGGGTAACATACTTGGGGGAGTCTAAGAGGTATTATTCATGGCATGAGTCATGTAAGGTCGAATTGGAGTGGAAGAGGCATCTTAGAAGAATTGTGACACTTGGGCTAGATTCCCTAGCTCTATGACAACAATGATGAAGATGCTATGACACCTATGACACAAATCAGACCTGAATGCTGACATCTGACATATATGACATGTCAGGGCTAAAAATAGCCTCGAAGAGGGCGCACAAGGGAGTTAGAGAAGCCAAAGAGACACCTACTTGAATTGAGTGGAGGAGGAGGCTAGATTTGGAGGGACAAGTGGCATACTTGGGAATCTCTTCCCAAATTGAGTTGGCATGACGCTCATGGATGGAATTCGAGTTAGGGAGGCCTTAGGAAGTTTATAAAAATCAGGAACAAAGAAGAATACCAGTTTTTGATCATTTTACATTTTGCATTTGGAGAGGAGAGCTAGTGGAGTGTTACTCTACTTGCCTTAGCACCAATTTCGAGGGTGAAAGATTCCCATCCTAATTGGCAATTGGAGAGGCCATACGAACCTTTCATTTGGAGCTACAATGGAGTTTTTTGTTATAGGTTGAAGCTACAGGGCAGCTCATGGTCACATCTCTTTCAGCTTGCTTCTACAACCATTCTTCTATTTCTTGGCATATTCTTTCTCCTTGAGGAGAGGCGCACTTGTTGAGGTGATGAACTCTTTGGGATAGCGCTCTTGAGGCCCCATATCTTTGTAATCTGATATATATACTCTATTTCTATTGCTCAGAAGACTTTCAGGTTGAAACTCAAAGAGATTTGATGTAAAAATGCTAAACTATGAACAAATGGTGTCATTTCCCCAATACCTTGTTATTTGCACTTGAAGTGGTATCAAATTCGAAGGGTTCAGTCAATGTCTGATGTATTAATGTTGTATGGAGTGCCATTAATATGCTGAAGAAGTTTCATGTTCATTATACAAGCATTTGGAGCAATATTCTTGAGTTTCATAACCATTTGTGAAGATTTACTATCATTTCCCCCCCTATGTCGAAACTAGTATTTTGTATCTGATTTAAGAGGGTTGTAGCAGACTTAATAAACTGAATGGTGATGCATATGAGACTATATTGATGTCCCCTAGATATCCCCTGCCTCTATCTAGAAACTCGAGAGGGTCCAATAGCATTTGGAGAGCCTTTTCTAGCATCTATCCCATGGGGAATTGAACCCCTAATTGCTAGTCAAATTTCCTACATGGGACAGAATTCAAAGGAGAGTTGCAGAAGCCTTTTGAAGACTCTAAGGCATCCATGAACCTCATAATCATGTCCTAATACCATCCATATACCTTCTGTAATAATTTGGGAGCATTTGGAAATCAAGAAACCAATACTAGTTAAGAGAATTTGCTAGTCAAATCCCCTACCTTGGCCAGAATCCTAAGGAGAGTTGTAGAAGCCTTTAGAAGAATCTAAAGCATCCATGAACCTCATAATAATGTCCTAATACCATCCATATACCTTCTGTGACAAGTTGGGAGCATCTGGAGCCATTTGGAGATCAAAAAACCAATACTAGTCAAGGGTCGAACTAGTGGAAAAATTGAAAATTTCACCATTTTAATAAATTTCTAACAAGGGACATTACAAAAGGGTACTGGACTAGGTGTGTCCCCATTTGTAATAGATAGTGATAGGAGATGGAAAATAATTCAGAAATTAGCAATAAAGGGTACTAGCCTAGGAATAGCTAGACATTGTTTATCATATTTTTAGAATTTGTTTATTGTCATCATATACTATCCTATTAAGGTTTGTGTGATCTTGATGAGTTATAGTCGGGATTAATGTGTGTTGCAAATATCGCTGGTATCTCGTCAGATTTTCATCTTGCTAATATAACCATCCTTAAAAATTTTGATTTTTTGAGTAGCTTGAAGTTTGAAGTTTGAATATATCCCGATATTTTGAAAATATCATACTATATGGGAAATATATGAGTTGATAAAAAATATCACTGTTGGTATGATAATTTGCCTCTAAGGCATTTTTCCCTTTTTGTTCATTTTAAAAACTGAAAAGGGATATTTTTGTATTTTTTCAAGTTTGTCGATATTTTTGCTGAATTTTCTGATGAGTTTCTTTCTGGACCTTCTGTGATATATTCCATGAAACAATATTTGCAACAATGGGTAATATTCATTGCATTTCTTATGATATTGCATATTGATTAGTGCAAAAGTAAGTTAAAAATAGAAACAAAAATTGCTACATGGCTAATTTATGTCACAAGTGACTGGACCTATCTAAATTAGTTGTCATATTCAAATTCAATTCTATCAGGATCTTTATATTGTTGCAAGATCTTGGTATTCATTTCCTGATAAAATCTTGTGAGTATATATATATACAAGAGAACATCTATGGAGGATCCCGTCAAATATGAATGACATAAATTTTCCACAATGGAAAACTTTAGAAAATCATAAAGTGGGCTAAACAAGAATTTGTAAAATTAGTTGTAAACCCTTAAATGACCGTATAAATTGTAATACAAGTTTCTCATTGCGCCGAGAGGCGCTCCACAGCCCAGTATGAGGGAGATCTTGTAACGTTTGTCCATGTTTGTCCATATTATTGTCGGCCATTAATAAAGTGTAATAATAAAAAGTAAAAAGTAATAATATGACGGAGATCTTGTAACGTTTGTCCATGTTTGTCCATATTATTGTCGGCCATTAATAAAATGTAATAATAAAAAGTAAAAAGTAATAATATGAGGGAGATCTTGTAACGTTTGTCCATATTTGTCCATATTATTGTCGGTTATTAATAAAATGTAATAATAAAAAAGTAACAAGTAATAATATGAGGGAGATCTTGTAACGTTTGTCCATATTATTGTCGGCCATTAATAAAGTGTAATAAAAAGTAAAAAGTAATAAATATTTTGTGGGCCATTGAGTGCAATACCTGAGAAGAGGTTTGCACCTCGGGAGATTTGATCCCTCTTGGCGCTTGATAGAGCCTAGGATTTGGATCTAGGCTGGTGTTGTCCTCAATCTATTGGCATATCTTTACAATTTCTAATTTTATCACTCTTTTTTGGAACTATTTTAACTAATCTCTGTTTTGTTTGAATATAGATTTTTGCAAAGCCTAATTTTGTTGATTCCTCAAATTCAAAATTTCTGAAAATTCATTGTGCCTTCACTTGATTTGCATCCATTCTGCACCTCTCTTGCATTTGTACTTCTAGTAATTGTGTTTTAAAAGGTGCAGGGTTGGGATGAGCTTTGAAAGTTTTTATAATGACAAGTGTTATGCTGCTGAATGTAAAGCTTGAATACCTACAATAGAGTATAATGCATTCATTTGGATAATGCAGTTTAGTTTGAAAATTGACAAGATGATTTATATTCTTTCCCATTTGTAGATAGATGGAAATAATTTTGACATGATTGAAATTGACAGGGTACAAATGTAATGGAGGTGCTCTGAACAAGCATACTGTTGATATGGAGGAAGTTGCAAAAATTATTGATGACATTTTCAGGTTAATGTGATTTATTTTTCTATTGTATTGAAACTAGGTGGTGAAAAGCATTAAATAAAATTAAAAAAGGGGATGAATGATAGAATGTTCATTATAAAACTGATTGACAGTATGAGTTAGAAACACATAATTATTTCAAATCACCTTAAGTTGTTGAATGTTGAAGTATTATCACATTGATGTTATTTAGTCTTATATTATTATTGTTAGAGCACAAATTTTTTGTTGAGATTAGTAAAAGCATCGGCAATAACAGTTGTTTCTATAAAGAAAGAAAAGAAATGGAAAATGCTAGGTACCAAATTGCATTTATTTATTGTAAGTTCAATGAAGAATAAGGACACTGTTAAATAAAGTGTTTATGTGCTTGCCTAATTTAGTCATTAATAATATAGGGAGTTGTGTTGATGTTTGCCTCCAAATGTTGTCATCTTAACTACTCTTAGAGTCTATTGTCATAAGTTAGAATAATAAAGATATTTGGGAGATGCAGAGGCAAGTCATTCTCCATAGGTTTTACAATATTTATATTATCCCCTTGTGGAGCCCACGAAGAGATAATCTTCTATATCTATTTATTTGAAAATAATAAAAAATCATTTATTTTTATTGTTGGCTATAATATTACCTATATGAGTGTTTGTAGTTACATCTTTATGTTGTCTTTCTACTCTCTTTTTTGTTCTCTTCATGTCTTCTTGTATGTAAGGTGAGGGATTATGATATGGATTCAAGTAGGGGAGATAAGAGACCCAAGAGGTCTTTTAATGTTTGTGTACATTAGACTTGTAGAGAAATAAGTTGTGATAGGAGACTTGTAATTACGATTCCCATAGTAAATGTAGAATTGTAAAACAAATAATCAGGGAATGCACCATAGACACAAATTAATACAATATGGAACCGATAACAACCACATTCGATAAAATCCACACAACTCATATCCAAGATAGCATGCATAAGGGAATTAGCGCTTCCACAACAACTACAATGCCTTTATGTTACTTACATGGTGGCTATGTTATGGCAAGACAAATAATGAAGCTAATCATTGAAATAGAAATGAAATAGTACAGCAACATACACAATTGGCTTGGCTTTTTATACTTTGCAGTTGTTGGTCCTTTACAATTCTCCTATCAATTGAGAAAACCTCACTTGAACATGTAAGGAGTACTGCTTGTAGATCTGGGTTAACTGTCCTTTTAGCATGATATTATAAAGTTTCAGGGTTTTCGGTCTAGTAGCCCGCACTTTGCAGTGTAGAACTATGTCTTCCTCTAGCTTTATGCCAACTTGTGCAACCACCTGTTCATTCTGTCCAGCATCAATGGTTCATAGAGCTTCAAGGGATCAATGTTGAAGGATAAATGAATGCCCATGCAAGTTGGTAAGTCTTGCTTGAATGTGTTGTCTTCAATCTGTTGGATGATAGTATAAGGGCCATTTTTGGGTGGCTTGATCTTCCTATCTTTCTCCTTGAAGCACTCCTTATGAAGGTAAGCCTAAACCTTTTCTCTTACTCACAATTGATGATTTGTGTTGGGTCTTGTGCTTTTGCCGACCATTGTGTAAAGTCTCTCAAACTTGACCATTAATCTTATGAATATGGTCTATAAACCTTATGGCTTGCCCATCTGCAACATCTTCATTCCCTATCATTGCCTCAGGGATAGGATCCCTAATGGATAATGGATCCTTTGAGTCTTTGACAAATATCTAAGATACAGTTCAATTGGTGAAGTTCCTATTGTGCTAAGCAGTGTGTTATTATAATTATGCTACACATATGGGATGTTGGCATCCTTGGCCTTCATGTATTTATGGTTAAAAATGTGCAACAATTGAAATATGGCGTGATTTACTATCTCTGTCTAACCATTTGTTTGTGGATGGAAGGCAGTGCTCCTCTTTAGCTTGGTGTCCGTCAATCCCCAACGTGCTTGCCAAAGTAGCTAAGAAATATGTTGTCATTGTTTTATTGCAGAACATTATCATGACAGTTTTGTTGAAGTGTTCCACAACTACCATTGGATTTGTCTCCACTAGTTGTGTTGGGCCTCCAAGGGAATCCATTGAAACAGACTCCCATGTTCTACTCAAGATTAAAAGTGGAAGATAATTTTCTAGCATCCTATTTGCTTGCTTGGATATGCTACAAAAAGTAAGTTTAGCAAACTTTGCTAGCATGTGCGCCTTTTTTTGCGAGTAGAAATAACTTTGCAAATTCATAGTTGTCCTCCCCACTCCAATGTGGCTTGATATTTTGGCATGGTGTGCATCACACAACTATAGTTTATGATCTCCCTGAGGAAAACAAATGACATTCATCTTTGCAAAATTTCATCCTTCAATAGATAGTCAACTCTTTATCTGGCATGCTATGCACAGAGTTATGCAACACTGTTTAGATGTGTGCAAGCTCTGGACAATACACATAAGATTTTTGGAAAGCATTGAATCCATATTGTGGAATTGTGCTAATACTATTAATCCAACAACTAGAGGTTTACATATGAGATCTGCTACCTTATTTATGCTTCCCTTTTGGTACTTAATCATAGTGGTGAACGTCTGGAAGTATGTGATCTACTTCATGTGGCGTGCATTCTTGATCTTGCTCTGTGTATAGAAAATTGGAGGCGCATGTGATCATTGAGAATGATAATATCTATTCCATGGAAAGAATTATTAATGTCGCTAGTGTGTACATCTTTGTCATAAAGTGAATAATTGAGAATTGCCCCCGAAAATGTCTTTGAATATCTACTATTGCTTTGTAGACTTTCAGAAAGAATTCAACTTTGTTCCCAGAGAAGCATTGTTCCAGAGGCTTGGAGACGTTCACATTTCTATGACCCTACTCGTTGCCATCATGTGCCTGTACGAGACACTTCTTGGTAGTCTCTGCACAGCCCATGGGGTATCAGACTTTATCAAGAGTACCATTGGGACAAAAAGGGGTGCCCCTTGTCCCCTGTTTTATTTGGGATCTACATAGACGAGTTGGAGTCTCTCCTACAAGAGCACATCTATGATGACAGTGGGTGCCTTCTCCACTAGTTCTTGATTTTGATGCTTTTGCTTTGAGATTGTATTCAGTGGTGTCTCACTCCTACAACACTTTCGAAGCTTAGCTAACTTGGCAAAGGGGTGGGATCGATATTTGTAC
Source organism: Larix kaempferi (assembly GCA_027924585.1). Taxonomy (NCBI): domain Eukaryota; kingdom Viridiplantae; phylum Streptophyta; class Pinopsida; order Pinales; family Pinaceae; genus Larix; species Larix kaempferi. Next base: position 8,099,811 of record BSBM01000072.1, on the reverse strand, counting down.
TTGGCCTATTGTTCATTGGATTCCATTGCCTCAGTGAGCCCTTCAGGCCGCACTCGTTGCTAGTTTGCTAGGGTTTTATATTTTTTGGAGGCTGTTGGTATTGCGATGGACCATCTTTTGTGGTTTAGATACTCCCTGGACACACTTGTAAACATCTTACCTACCAGGTAGGAAATGGATAGGATCATCCGAGACAATATCTTTAAGTAGTTTGTGTAGGTCATGTCCGAAGATGGCCTTCTACATTGAGCACTTCATGGAGATGAGGGATAGGCTCATTGTTTGGCCCCATAAAACACTCAACCATTGGGTGTACTCTCTTTGTATTTCACCTTCTAGTTCTTCGTCTAGACAAAATTTTGTATGTTGAGATTCCTCCATACATCCTTGGATGTTAGGAGAGATGGCTCTAGCAGACCATGATAGGCTTGTACCATTTATATCACATATTCTAGATCCATTCTCTTGGCACTTCTCTCTCGAATCATGTCAAGCCCTATATATTGTGACATGACAGTTCTATTATTAATTAATATTGTCCTTATTGGTTGGCTAGGACCTTAACTGTAAATGTACACTGTCTCCTATATATATACCAAGGAGACCTAGTTTTAGGATCATCTCATGTGGCATTGCAGAAAAGACATACAAGGCTACTACATACCAACATTTCAAAGATGATTCAAGAGCAAGGTCGGCCAACAAGGCAACCTGCAAACTAGGGTTTTTAAAGTTATGTTAACTTGAAACATGCATAAATTTTGATTGGATTATTTGTTTTGGGTGATTCCAAACGTGTGATAAAGAGCAAACAGAGAAGAACTCCACTAAATATCAATGGGAATAAATGGCAAGAGGTGGAGAAAATAATACTATGCCTTCTAAACCTCGTGAAGGCTTATCTATGACACAAGACAAGCATGATGATGTGGACTTTGGGGTGTCCAAGCTTACTAAAAGAGTAGAGGGAATGGAAACTACAATGTTAAGAAAGGTGGACATCATGAATATGGTAAATAAGGATGAATCCTAAACAGTCAAAGAGAGCATTTAAAAAACCTTGAAAACACGAGGGAGGAAGTTCTTAAGGATATAAGCGACCTTCTTGACAAAAGCTCAAATCCTCAAGAAGAGGATAAGGAGAATAATATGATGAAGTCACAGTCACATCGGGAGAAAATTCTATTGTACTCAGAGAACAAGAGCCTTGAGCATCAAACAACTAATCACTCATTACTGTAAGATCCACATAATCGTGGGCTCAACTTGGGACGAAGGAACTACTTTATTCCCAAGATTGATATGAGAAGGTTTGATGGCAATGATCCAATAGCATGGATATTCCAGATGGAGCAATTCTTTGATCTACACCAAGTGCCAATTTTACAAAAGGTAACTATTGCATCTTTGTATCTAGAACCTGATCAATTGGTACGGTACCAATTGCTTTGAGACCCTAAAAAGGACCCTATTGTCTCTTGGTCTATATTTTATGAAGGAATTGATATCACATTATGGGGATATTAAGAGAAACACCTTCTTTAACTAATTGATAAATCTCAAGCAAAAGGGTCTGATTACAGAGCACAACTAGTTTTAGAAGTTGGGTCTTGGAGTGAAGAATATTCCATAGGATAATTTGTTGGATTTTTTTATGGGCACTTTAAAGGAGAACATTCACCTAAATCATTGGAGAATGCTTGAGTTTTGCAAGGAAATTCGAAAGTAAAAATATGGCTACTAGAACGGCTACTATGAACACCTATAGAGACGGAAATGTTTCTTGCCCCAACCTCACTTAGCGTACAAGGCTGACTCTTTCGCAAGTGGAGGAAAGAAGAGCAAAGAGATTGTTTTAATTGTGACAACAAGTATAGTAAGGGGCATTGGTGCAGTGAGAAAAATATATACTAAAGATTGTGATAAGGAAGAAGATCCATAACCAAAACAATCTCAAGAGGTAGATGTAGAAGATACCACTCCATCCATATCTTTCTATCCATTGGCTGGCATTAGCACTGCTCATACTTCCAGGATAGAAGGATTTATCAAAAAGAAAAAAACGGTAACAGTGTTGATTGATTCTGTTTATACCCAGGACTTCATAAGTTGCAAATTAGCAAAACTTTTCAATTGATTTATATATCAAGCACTAGAATTTTAAGTAATGATTGCAGATGGAGGTGCCATAGATTCTTAAGGGAAGTGCCATATTAATAAGCTTACCATGGGGGAGTGTTTATTGGATAGTCCAATGACTGCAATTCAAATGAGTGGTGTTGGTGTTTGCTAGGGGTCTAGTGGTTACAATCATTTGGAACAATGACTCTTAATTTGGTTACAATCATTTGGAACAATGACTCTTAATTTTCAGGAACTTTTCATGAGATTATCCTCAGGAGGAAAAGAAATTGAACTTAGAGGTATTCCATAGAAAACTTTTAAAGTGATGGCTCTAACAACATGACAAAATTGCTAAAAAAGGGGCACCAAGGTGTAATTGCATAATTGTGCTCACTAGATGTTCAATCATCTATACCCCCTATTACAATGGATCACCAAGAAGTTATTGGCAACAATTCCAATGTATTTGGAGAGAATCCTCAAGGTCTTCCACCTACTCGATATCATGACCCTGCTATTCGCTGCAACTAAGAATTGTACCACCTAATATAAAACCGTACAAGTACCCATATGCACAAAAGAGTGAGATTGTGAATATTGTTCAAGAAATGTTAGATGCATGCATCATTTAACCTAGCCAAAGTGCTTTCTCTACACCAATGGCGAAGGTTTTAAAAAAGGAAGGTTCATGGTGTATTTGTCCAAATTATAGAGAGCTCAATAAGATGACCATTAAAGATAAGTTTCCTATTCCTATCATTGATGAATTATTAGATGAATTACAGGGAGCAATTTTCTTTACGATAGTGGATCTTCATTTTGGATATCATCAAGTTAGAATGAGGAAAGAAGGCATTCTGAAAACAACCTTCGGAACACATGAAGGTCATTATGAATTTTTGGTGATGCCATTTGGCCTTACCAATGCACCTTCCATATTTCAAAGCTTGATGAATTATGTTTTTAAACCCTTCCTCAAAAAAATTGTGTTAGTAATTTTTGATGATATACTAATCTATAACAGATCTTGGGAAGAGCATGTACAACATGTTGACATGGTCTTAAAACTATTGAAGGAGTACCAATTATATGCCAAGCCTTCTATGAGTGCCTTTCAGGTTCAGGAATTGGAATAATTGGGTCATATTGTATCTCATGAAGGTGTCAATGAGGACCCTAACAAAATTAAAGCTATCATGGAATGGCTAGTTCCTAAAACCTTGAAAATCTTAGAGGATTCTTAGGATTGACAGGCTACTACTACAAGTTCGTCAAGAATTATGGTCAAATGGAAGCACCTCTAACAAGGTTATTATTGAAAAAGGAGGCATTCTGTTGGACTGAAGAAGCAACCAAAGCTTTTGAAAAAGTTAAAGTGGTTGTGAGTACAACTTTTGTATTAGCCATGCCTGACTTCACAAAAACCTTTATTGTGGAATGTGATGCCTTAGGCGTGGCATTAGTGCAATTTTAATGCAAGAAGGAAGACCCTTGCATTTGAAAGTTACAACTTAAAGGAAAAAACTTACTCAATTTATGAAAAGGAAATGTTGGCCATATTATATGTAATTAAGAAATGTTGTGCTTACCTACTAGGAAGACACTTCAAGGTAAGAACGGATCATGATAGTCTTAAGTATTTCTTGGAACAACAATTGTCTTTGGAAGAGCAATAAAAATGGGTTACAAAGATGCTAGGTTACAACTTTGACATTATCTACAAAAAAGGAAAGCAGAATGTGGTGGGAGATGCAATTTCAAGTAAAGAAGATGACATAGAGGCCTTACTTTGTTCAATTTCCATTACATAATCTGATTGGGTGGAAGAGGCAAGAATTGAATGGAAGCAGGATTAGAAGGCATGCGAGATAATTCTACTACAAGAGGACACTAGTTCATTAGATAAATTTGTGTGGAAGAATGATTCACTTTGGTGCCGAGATTGCTGTAATGCTCCATTTTAACAAACCCGGAACAATTGACATGCAGAGCATGCGAGCCATAGCTCAAAAGCATGCATGCAAAAAGTGAGATGCATGCAACTAAACTGAAAAAATAGAAGAGAAAAGTAACTTCGGTACACAAAAGTTAGGGCATGCAATGCCAAAGTTATAAAAGAAGGATAAAGTGAGTTACTAGGTATCTATTGTTATTATTATTCATTGAGAATTGGTTTGAGAGCTCTCTAAGCTTCTTTGGTGTTGAGGACGGAAACCCTTGACCAGATTGGATTCGATGGCGAAATCTATCCATCCTAGCCGATCCAAAGGATAGATCACCCAGGTATATCGATTGTGCTTCATTGAGAAGTTGTTGAATTGAGTAAGAGTTCGAGTTTGTTTGAGTTGTAGGATCAGAGATCAAGTTCAAGGCAGCTGGGCGAATTAGTATAATGTGCTTGGTTATTGAAGAAGTTTGACAGTGAGGGCGCAGCACCTTGGAAGTCTGAGTACAAGGGGGGGCGTATTTAATAGAGGCAACATTCTTTATTGAGTAAGGCGTCTTCACCACTTATTGGCACAGGGATCTCCCTTCCAACTGATGCGTGAGGCTTCTACTAGAGTCGTGGGCTTCAGGTCTGGGCACATAAAGGATGAGCAGGAATCCATGTTGAAGAAATCTGTCGTCCTCATCCTGGAGGTGGGTTTTTGTTGTGAAGAATTCAATCTGCACCAAAACTTCATCCTGGGCGTCTCCACTGTAATTCTGGGCATTAGAGCTACTGTTGGCATCGAATCTCATATTCTGAGTATCCCTTTCACAAGGGCGTCTTACCATTAAAGTTTCCACTAAGGTAGGGTTCACCTTGACAGCCCTAAACTGTTTGGAGAAGGTTGTTATCTGTTGTGTATTGCTGAGCTGAAGAAGGAGGGTGTCGATCCATTATTTATAGTAGAGATACCTTGGTTGAAGGTGTGATCCTCCTCTCAAATTGACCTCCATCATCTTGCTGGGCGTCTTCTATTTAGCTGGCCAAGTTACTCAATAATGAGCTGATATTTAATTGCATGCAAGTCATAATCCTTTTGAGCATCAAGCTTATATCGAATATAAGCAGCTACAGCAGGTGATTAGTCATCTTAATCTCTGAGAGCAGCACTATACAATATATACCAGATCTGTGATTTGTTCCAGAGATCAATTTCCATTGGCAGCATTTCTCCTTGGGCAGGCAATGGATCCCATCTAGAGCTGTGATATGGAGGATAGGGGTTGGATTCCTGTCCAAAGGTCGTGGAAGATTTCCATGCAACCTCACAAGGCCATTTACATATTGCAGATTCTATAGCAGCAGATTGCAATAGCTAATCATCACCTACAGCGTTACTAAATCACTCTCATACCTTGAGGAATCCTCATATAGCAGCTTTGCCATTTATATTCCAGGCACGTCTTATGATCTATTTCTAATTTTTATATCAGTATAATACAATTGCTGGTTATGTAAATCTCAGTTGAATGTAATGACGTTATCTTCATCATGATTATGCAATTATGTCTATCATATGAACATGGATGCAAACTATGGAAATAACGAGAAACCAATCTTAAATTGGGCCAGTATAACATAAACCAATCCGATCCACTACACAAAAACACGTCAGCAGTAAGTTGGGATCTTACAATTGCCTTTATTTATGTAAGAATTCTCTACTAAAAAATAAGGTATTTTTGGAATTGCATACTTCTCTTATAGGAAAACATTTAGGGTTCTTGAAAACTTACCACAAGATGAAGAAGGATTTTTTCTGGGAAGGTCTTAAAACTGATGTCCAAAAGCTTGTGGCAGAATTTTTGGTTTGCCAATAGAATAAGGGGGTGACAATCAAGACACCAGGTGTTCGGTAGTGATTAGCCATACCAATTCAGTGCCGGGAAGAGGTCTCAATGGATTTTATTATAGGTCTACCAAAGTCGTAGGAAAGGCTGTCATCTTGGTAGTAGTGGATCGACTCTCAAAGTATGCCCATTTCTATTCTCTTTCTCATCCTTACAAAACAAATATAGTAGCTGCATCATTCATGGAAACAATTCAGAAGCTACGTGGAGTTCCCAAGATTATTGTAAGTGGTATAGATCCAATTTTCACTTGTGATTTTTGGAAGGAAATATTTTCTTGTTTGGGCACTCAATTGGCTCACAACTCCTCTTACCATCTTCAATTTGATGGGAAAACAGAGATTGTGAATAAATGCCTAGAAGGGTATCTTCGTTGTTTTGCATCTGTTAAACAAACACAATGAGTCAAGTGGTTGCCCTCAATAGAATGGTGGTACAACATATCTTTCCATACATCATAAAAATGACACGATTTATGGCACTTTATGGCTATGATTCTCTTTCCATCACATCATCCTTGAAAGAGAAAGCTAAGTTTCAAGCAATGGAGGTTCACATAGAGCACCAATAAGAGGTTCTCCAACTATTGAATGATAACTTGGCTATAACATAAAATTAGATGAAACAACAAGCGTATCAACATTGTATTGAAAGGAAATTTGAAGTAGGGGATTGTGTATTTTGGAGGCTACAACCATATGAACATATGTCCCTCAAGCAACAAAAGGAGGACATTAAATTAACACCCATGTACTATGGTCCCTATAAGGTGTTGTAGAGGATTGGAAGTATGGCTTACAAATTGGATTTGCTTCCATCTTTATGTGTACATCCAGTCTTCCATGTTTCTTGTATAAAAAAGGTAGTTGGTGACAATATCCCAATCCAAACTAGTTTGTGTAGGTCACCTAGATTAACCCTCATTGTGGGTTACGTCCGAAGATGGTCTTCTATGTCGAGCACTTCATGGATATGGGGAATGGGCTTATTGTTCGGTCCCATTACACACTAGTCTATTGGGTGCATTCTCTTCGTATTTCCTTGGGCGAGGTCAGGGTTGGCTCTCATAAACTTAGGGTGGAGACAGATTGCAAGATTGATCAAGCTGACAGTATTTTCCAAGTGTTGCATCTTTTTCGGGAAGTTGAGATTGAGGAGCACTTAATTTTTTGCTACCCTAATCGCTACAAGATCCGAGGATGGTTCCATTGTCTTTTCAAGGAGCTTCAAAGTTTGGCTAGATTCTTTAGGTACCTCGACCATATATATCTGAACTTATACTTGCAGGAGGCCCTTAGCATCCCCTTTTTCATCCTCCAGTCACATTGTTGATGTATATGTAACTTCGGAATGTATTTCACATATATGTATATTGTATTCCTATAGAGATGTTATTATTCGTCTATATGGAAGTGTTTGTATTCCTATAGAGATGTTATTATTCCTCTATATGGAAGTGTCGTCATTTATATTGTAAGTGCCGTAACTTATACTTGATGGGTTATTAGACCACCTTGTTGGGGTCGGCCCTGTATAAGTCATGTGGGTCGAAGGGTTATTAGACCACCCTATTGGGGGTCGACCATGTGGGTCAAAGGGTTATTAGACCACCCTATTGGGCGTCGGCCCAGTCAGCATTATGTTAAGTGGTTAAGTTGAGGCCGATCTAGTTGAGTAAAGGTCAAGTCAAGTTAGTGTATAAATAGAGAGTGTGTCTCTCTCATTTTACACATTCTATTCTCTCTCACACTCTCGGGAGAGTGGCGCACTTGTGGAGGAGGAGAAGCTGCTGCTAGGAGATGTCTATCTTTTATGCTTGGGTTGTATCATTGTTCTATCTATCTCTGAGGAAGTTATTGGGTTTTTTTACCGTTATGGTTTTCCCCAAGTAAACTCTGTGTCTCTTGTGTGCTTGCATTATTGTGTCCATGATTGATATGCTGTAGATTTGCTATACATGTTGTTCTTTCAGTGAAGATCCTAGATCAGATTGAAGTAAATTCTGAAAATTTAACATGGTATCAGAGCTAGCCTGAAAGAAGGCATGATATGGCATGTATGACACTTGTTGCACTTACGATGCTAGGGCTTGATATAGAAAAAACCAGTCATCGTAGCACTTTTGCTATAAATCCATTTTGGCGAAATTTTCGGGTCTGAAACTTTTACAGGTTGAAGATTAGATCCCCATGTACCTTGTGTCCAAAGGACAACCTCTAATTCGTTGTACTTTGTGATTTATGATCTGTACAATATAGGGTTTCTGTCTCTTCCAGATCTGAGTCAAAAACAGGTGACCTTGGCAAAAAGGTCATAACTTGGGCTAGGAAGCTCCAAATGAAATTTCGTCAAAAGTGACAGGTAGTACACAGACTGTACTATCTCAGGAAACCTTTTTAGAGGTCGAAGTTGAACCAGTGACAAGTGGCACGCCGTACAAGTTCGCTCTTTTGTATTAAACCATAAACAAGTCACGTTGCGACACTTGGCATAACTCTCTCTTAGAAAATCCAATTGAGGTCAGACCTGTTGGGATGGAAAGATGACAGGTCAGGCTACCACAGAAAAAGTTTTCAGACCCTGTGGATCGAAAAGTGCGGAGTTACACTAGAAACAATCAGGTACATATTTCTGTCAAAACATAATTATTTTTGAGCACCTTCATTCATGGCTTCCGGAATTTAGGGTTTCGGAGAAAGTTGGAATTCTTGTAATCAGAGACCACGGCTGAATGCTACTCATCAAAATTGAAATTTAGAGACCAAGATCAGAATTTTTGGTTGGGCAGAAGGCCGGGCTTGATCAGACCTTAATTCGGGACTTTGATCAGAAAAGTGGAAAATTAGGGCTTCTGTAAAAATGGGAATTTTTGAAATCTGTGACCATGGCTGGAAGCTCCTCAGGAAAATAGAAGCTTAGAGCTTTAGATCAAACCTTTTGATTGGGCAGAAGAGTGGGCTTCATCAAACCCTAGTTCAAGGTCACGTCCAGTGAATCCGGAAGTTTCAAAGGCAAAATTGAGGAGTGAAACTTTGCAGTTTTCAAATTCTGAATATACCAGCTTGATCAGCTCATCAAGGCGCATATTTCTATCCTTTCGGAAGTTTGAAATTCAAAGTTTGAATTTTTGGGGTTTCTCTGACAAACCCTAATACAACTCCAGATCCAGTTCCTGCAAATCAAGTGGATTGGTTTAATCCTAGAAGAGGATGGATTGGTCACCTGCATAAGTGAAGAAGTTCCTGTTTCAGAGGGAGATGAGGCTAAGGCCTTACATAAGAAGATTACAAGCAATCTCGACAGGTATGACTCATCCAGGTATGTCTCGAGATTTGTTCATGATTAAGTTTATGATATGTTTGTCTTCATGTTATTACGGTTAGAACAATCTTGATTTTAGACTTGTCGTATCACATTAACAAAATTATGAATGCATGCATTAGGGTGTTGACACTTATGATTGTACTAATGCATTATGGTGTTGTATGAGGTTTATGTTGTCCGCTAACATGAAAGGTACACCAAGAAAGACAAATCATGTTCTAGTTCAAGAACATATGATCATGATGACATGAAGACAAAGATTCATCCATTGTCATGGATCACTTAGAAAATCTACTTACGAGGTATGTATAACTTGGTTCTACAATGGATAACTTATGAGATATGCAGGTTACTAGCACAAGTCATTGAAGAGAACCAGAAGACATTATGCGGGTATGTTAGACATAACTAGCTAGCATGCTAATCCAGGTATGTTTTTCCTATATCAAGCTAGAATCCTACCTTGTGAGGATCTTATACTGTTGTGTTGTTGATAATGATTATTCATGAAGTCATAGGTTTGAATAGTCATGGTTGTGTGCATATTATGCTTCTTACCATAATTGATGATATGACTAACCAGAAGAATCATGAAGGTATAGGTTTGAGGAATCACGGGTTTAGGCATATTATGTTTCTTACTTTAATTTATGATATGACTAACTGTAAGAGTCCTATATAAACCTTGAAATGCTTATTATTTTTGTTTGAAATGATCATGACTATACATGCTTAAGATTATTGTGTTTTGATAGTATTAAGAATATACTAATGAATGTATGATTATGTATGAGACCTCAATGATAACACAATGATGATACTAATAAGCATGCATAGTGATTAAGGATGTATATAAGTTCAAGGACAGGAAATCCAGGAAGCAAAGATCAAGAGGGAGGACACTCTAGTTGTTCCTGCAAGGAAGCAAAGATCAAGAAGGAGCACACTTCAGTAGTTTCTGCAAGGATGCAGATATTCAGAGGGAGTTGACCACTTCTCACAATCCACATCAGAATGGAGTTGCAGAAAAGAAGCAAAGACTGAGAGGGAGTCAACCCAACAAACAAACAAAGATAAGTATTTGAATTGTCATTACTTGCATATTTTATTGTTTAAATAATACTGTTCAATAATGTATATACTAATGTTCCTAGAATTAGGTTGTGTATTATGCATATTAGAATAGTTGCATTGATGAACAGTATACTACTAATATACATGGGTAAGTGGCCTATGGCACTGTACAACATTCCATTGCTACTTATCTAGAATGAAACCTCTTTGCTGACATGTTGGGAGTTGTGCACACTCTTAACAATGTTCTGGTAGAGATTGGAAGGCATCTAGAAAGTTACGAGATATGGATAAATGTTGTATTGAAGCGTTGGCTAAGATAATTGCATGACTGTATGACATATTTCTTTATGTGTAAGAATTTGTTTTGAAAACTACGAGATGTTTTCTAATCATGCAATTTAACTTGTTGTGTAGGAAAGATCGTATACCATCACCTACAGAAGAAGGACTACAACATTTGTTCAACAACAAAGTTATCTATTGAAAATATTGAAGATATTGAAGTACCCAGGATCTGGGAAGAATGCCATGATCGAGGAGTACCAGTCGATCATGAAGATGTTTGGGATACAGTCCCAAGACCTGAAGGGGAGTCTGTAGTGACTTCCAAGAGGATCTACAAGATCAAGCATGCTGCAGGTGGTAGCATAGAGACTTTTGCTCCTGTAGCCAGATACACTTCCATTGGATCAGTACTTGCTCTGGGGGTGCAGTGATGAAGTGGAAGATATGCTAGATGGATTTCAAGATAGCCTTCTTGAATGGTGTAGTTGAAGAAGAAGTGTATGTGGAGAAGCCACTTGGTTCTGAGGTACATGACAGGGAGTCATATATGTGCAGAACTTGGTATGGTAGGATAGACAACTTTCTATCCAGTTTGGGCTTTACCAAGAATAAAGCGGATTCCAACCTTTACTACAAGGTTGAGGAAGGAAATCCAGTGATACTACTATTTAGATGACCTGTTTGTAACAGGTGATGATAGATTGATTGCCGACATGCAGCGGAAGCTTGCTGTCGAGTTCGAGTTCAAGAACTTGGGGATGATGCACTATTTGTTTTTGGCATGGAGGTGTGGCAGAGTGCAGATGGAATCTTCCTTGGACAAGGGAAGTATGCAGTAGAGATCCTGAAGAGGTTCGGGATGATGGACTGCAAGGCTATGGCCACACCTATGGCATCGAACCTGAAGCTTCTGTGTGATGCTTCATCTGAGTCGGTTGATATCACTATGTATCGTCAGATGATTGGGTCCTTGATGTACCTGACGAACACGAGACCAGATATTTGCTTTGCGGTGAACACATTGAGCCAGTTCCTGACGGATCCGAGGAGTGTTCACTTGGTTGTTGTAAAGCATATTCTGAGGTACCTGAAGGGTATAGTTGATTATGGGCTCAAGTATGATGTGAATCAAAAGTTTAACCTGCAGGGTTATGTTGATTCAGATTGGGCAGGTAGTGCTGCAGATAGGGATCAGGTGTGATCTCTTGGTTTAGCAGGAAGCAGTCCTGCGTAGCACTGAGTGCAGTTGAGGCAGAGTATGTTGCAGCCTGTTCAGCTAGTTGTGAGGCAGTATGGCTTCGGAAGCTACTGTTAGAGTTATTTGATCTCCCGCTGGAGACTACTGGTATCTTTTGTGACAACCAGAGTTGTGTGAAGCTGTCTGAGAACCCGGTGTTCCAAGACAGGTTGAAACACATAGAGATCAAATACCACTATATCAGGGATATGGTGCAGAGAGGAGCAGTGAAGCTCCTGTATGTTGCGACGGATGAGCATATTGCAGATGTGCTGACGAAGCCTCTAGCCAGAGTGAAGTTCGAGTACTTCAGAGAGAGGCTTGGTGTTCTTCAGATCGACGACACTTCGAGGAAGAAGTGATGAAGACATTTGCTGAAGCCATTCCAAGCATGCTGGAAGGAGGATCCTTCACATGGCTGTGGATATAAGCGCTGGATGATGAGCATCAGGATGATGTTCTAGTTTCTGCTCTGTATGATCAATTGGATCATTTACATTTATGTATGTACGCATCATGTTGGATGCTGGATATGATCAGTTGGATCATTTACATTTATGTATGTACGCATCATGTTGAATGCTTGGACCATGTATCTGTATATGTATCAGGTATGATCAGGTAGATCATGTATGTTGATGGATACATTGTGTGGATCATGTATCTATGTATGTATCAGGTAGATACATTGTATATGATGATATGTATCAGGTAGATACTTGGTATGCATCAGGTGGATGCATTGTATGATCAGGATGATCGTGGATGACGAGCTTCTCCAGATGACATGCATCAGGATGATGCAGTGATGATGATCAGGATGATCATGTGTACATCAGGATGATGTATGGTGAGTATCAGGATGATACTTTGTGGCCGTGGATTAGGTTGTGCAGATGAGCATGTCTGGGAGATCCTATAGGTTGGAGTTGTGTACCCGTAACAGCCTGGGATGCTCTTTCGAGACATTGCTCTGGGAAGACATGTAATTTGTGCCTTGGGAGATCTTCAGGTCGAAGTTGTGTACCTGTAACATCCTGAGACGCTGTTGCGAGGTTTTGTCCTATGGCATGTAATTTGCTCCTGGGAGATCTGGACAGGATGAAAAAGGCCTCAGATGCTTCAGCCAGGTTTTGCCATGACCACATGTAATTTGCTCCTGGGAGATCTGGATAGGATGAAAAAGGCCTCAAATGCTTTAGCCAAGTTTTGTGGTGGACCACATGTAATTTGCTCCTGGGATATCTGGACAGGATGAAAAAGGCCTCAGATGCTTCAGCCAGGTTTTGTGGTGGACCACATGTAATGTGCTCCTGGGAGATCCGACAGGTAGAGCTGTGTGCTTGTAACAACCTGGGATGCTTCAACCAGGTTTTGTGGTGAGATCACATGTAATGTGCTCCTGGGAGATCCGACAGGTAGAGCTGTGTGCTCATAACAGCCTGGGATGATTCAGCCAGGTTTTGTGATGGGTCACATGTAATGTGCTCCTGGGAGATCCGACAGGTAGAGCCGTGTGCTCGTAACAACCTGGGATGCTATCGCCAGGTTTTGTGACGCACGTAATAAGTCCTGAGAATTCCACAGTATGGCCAGTGATGATGAAGACCTGCAGATGGTGGGCCTACATCCAGTATGAAAAAGGACTGGCTCTGCAGAACTTCCTATGACGAGTAGATTCAAAGATTGATTGAGATAGCAGTAGCAGTGACGATGACGATGGCTCGATGACGATTATCCAGTGACAATGATCCAGAGAAGAAGACTTGTGCTAGAAGACCTGTGTCGAGAAATGCCTTCCTAGTTCAGAGGGAGTGTTGATGTATATGTAACTTCGGAATGTATTTCACATATATGTATATTGTATTCCTATAGAGATGTTATTATTCGTCTATATGGAAGTGTTTGTATTCCTATAGAGATGTTATTATTCCTCTATATGGAAGTGTCGTCATTTATATTGTAAGTGTCGTAACTTATACTTGATGGGTTATTAGACCACCTTGTTGGGGTCGGCCCTATATAAGTCATGTGGGTCGAAGGGTTATTAGACCACCCTATTGGGGGTCGGCCATGTGGGTCAAAGGGTTATTAGACCACCCTATTGGGTGTCGGCCCAGTCAGCATTATGTTAAGTGGTTAAGTTGAGGCCGACCTAGTTGAATAAAGGTCAAGTCAAGTTAGTGTATAAATAGAGAGTGTCTCTCTCATTTTACACATTGTATTCTCTCTCACACTCTTGAGAGAGTGGCGCACTTGTGGAGGAGGAGAAGCTGCTGCTAGGAGATGTCTATCTCTTATGCTTGGGTTGTATCATTGCTCTATCTATCTCTGAGGAAGTTATTGGGGTTTTTCACCTTTATGGTTTTCCCCAAGTAAACTCTGTGTCTCTTGTGTGCTTGCATTATTGTGTCCATGATTGATATGCTATAGATTTGTTGTACATGTTGTTCTCTCAGTTAAGATCCTAGATCAGATTGAAGTAAATTCTGAAAATTTAACACACATCCACATCCACATCTTGAACTAGCATCGACTCAACGTATCACTTCCTTTTTCACGGTGCTCCCATCTACTATGGGCACCAAGTGGTAGACAGATGGTCATCTTGTTTCCAACCTTAGATCTATGTGGACCTAGAGGACCACCTTCACTTCCAGAAGATTCGAATGACATTTCCAACCCTTGTCTCATACTAACAGTCAACCGATATAATCCAAATCACAACAGTGCCCCCCCTCCTCTAGGGAACAACACATTACAAGGTCCAACTCATCTTCTAGTTCTTCCTCTAGACATACTTATGTGTTGAGATTTCTCCATTCATCCTTGGAGGTTAGGTGAGATGGTTCCAGTGGACCTTGATAGGCTTGTACCATTTGTATCATATATTCTAGATCTAATCTCAGCGTATCTCTCTCTCGAATTGACTCCATCTTTGGAGTTGGCTTTTCGATATTTAGATTAGATTTATGCTTTACTTTTTCCATTGTGCATTTCATAGGAGTCGTTTTAGTGTTGTTACTTTATATGGAGATCATTTTGTACTCAACAGTCCCTTTGACCTACTTTAGTGGTCATTCATTGGACATCACTAAAAAATTATCTTATTATTATTATTTTATTATTATTATTATTATTATTTATCTAGACACGTTAGGCCACCTCCCGTTGTTTAAACAAGACTTGGATAGGGTAACTAGAAAGGACATCTACAGGTAGTACATTTAGGTCACTTGGATTGCACCTCCAAAGGGTATTGGCCCTGACATGGCTTTCTATTTCAAGCAATTTTCATGGTTGAGTGACGATGTTATTGTTAGACCTTGCACACATACAATGAATGAACTTCTGCATGTTGTTGTAAATGTAACTTTGGAATATATTCATTTGTATTTTATATTTATATTATTATTGTATTTTACTTGTACCTCTGACGGAGATGTTTTTCCTTCGTTCGGGGATGTCATTATTATGTTTAGTCATGCAAGGTCATTGAGGTAAAACCTCCATTGTAAGTCGGGGCAATAACACCCCAAAGGATAAATGTAAAATGTATTATTGAGTCTCCCCAGGATAGGTCGGCCCAGTCAAGCTAGTCAAGCCGACCTAATTAGGAAAAAGGTCACCCAAACATAAATTATAAATAGAGAGCTTGCTCTCTCATTTGGACACTCCTATCTCTCACTCATGTTTGCATAAGCAAAGAGAGAAGACGAGTTCGCTGGAGAAGAAAGAGAGAGAGCTGCAGAAGACATCTTATATTTGGGTTTTCCATTTTGCTTGATATTGTATTAGTGACGAATCTATCTTTGAGGAAGTTGCAGGGTTTTCTCCTTTATGGTTTCCTCGAGGAAAACTATTGTGTCTATTGTGTTTTGTTGTGCTTGTTTTTCTTTCAGTGAAAGATCCTAGTTAAATTGAATTAAAGTGCAAACTCTAACATGGTTTCAGAGCTAACTTGAAAAGAAGGCATTGTGCAGCAGTGAGAAACCAGGGCTTCCTAGTTCAAGGTCTTCTCTCCACTGATCATCAGAAAAAGAGGGTTAGGATAATTCGCCCTAGGAGGGCACATCTTTTGGAGGAAGCAAAATCAAGTTTGAAGAATTTTCATTTTTTACCCAGTCACTGGTGTCGAGAGAAACAAGGGTTTCCTGTTCCGAGCACTTCCTCGACAGATCAACTTGAAAAGGAGGTCAATTCAACTCGCCCTAGGAGGGCGCATCTTCCTGTGAAAGCAGAATTCAAAACCGAGAATTTTCATTTTTGGCCCCGCCACTACTTCCGTGGGGGAAACTAGGGCATTGACTATTTTGCAATTCTATCCACAAATTTGGGAAAAGGATTACATTCTCAACTCACTTTGAGGAGGCGCATCTTCCTGTCCAATCAGAAGTTCAAAATTCCAACTTTGGAAAATTAGGGTTTCTCTGACAAACTCTAGGCTAGCCAGCTCCAGAACCAGGTTGGGCATCCCAAATTGTTAAGACCTAAATCCTTTCTATTTCCATTTGAGGTTCTCATTTCAAAATGACTCACCACACCAAGCTTGAGGATAAGCTTGAGGGAGTTGACAACTTCCCAACATTGAAGTATAGAATCTCTCTTGTCCTAGAAGAAAATGATTTGGACAAGTATGTTAGTGAGGAGGTTCCATCGCCAGGGGGAGATGAGGCAAAGGCTATCCACAAGAAGAACTTGTTTAAAGCCAAGAGGATTATTGCAGACTCCATTAAAGATCATCTCATCCCTCATGTGTCATCCCTGAAGACACCTAAGGAGATGTTCGATGTCTTGACAAAGATATTCGAAAGGAAGAACATCAATCAAAAAATCTCTTTAAGGAAACAAATCAAGGATGTGAATATCTAACCTTCAGAGACCATGCAATCCTACTTCACAAGGGTCTCTCAAATCAAGGAGCAACTTGAAGCAATATAAGACAGAGTAGAAGAAGGAGAGATTGTTATGACCAACTTGAATGGTCTCACAAGATCATGGGACTGATTCATTCAAGGAATATGTGCCAGGAAGAAGTTGATCCCTTTCAGCAGAATATGGGAAGAATGTACACAAGAAGAAGCTAGGCTAGTAGAAAGTGAAGAGAAGATGGGAGCAAATGATGATCAAGCTCTAACAGCTCACAGTAAGAGAACTCACAACAAGAGGGAGGACCATCATCACAAAAGATCCAGAAGGCCCAATAGGCATCATGGATCTAGAAGGGATCTCTCTAGTATCAAATGTTTCACATGTGATGAGAAGGGACATTACTCAATAAATTGTCCCAGAAACCAAGGATCCTCCAAGAAGACCAACAGGAAGAGGCATCATGCTCACGCCGCAAAAGATGATGAACCTACAAACAAAAGAACAAAAGAAGATTCTTCAAGTGATGAAGAATATGTATTGTAATAAATAAAGGTAACCAGTTACAAGGGTTCATTCAGTAGGTTCCACCTCATAAGGTGAAGCTAGAGATGATCTTCAGTATTACATGAAAGGAGTAGGAGAATCTCCTACAGAGTTGGACTCCGTAAAACAAATAAAGGTCAATGCTCTATGAAAGAACCTCTCATCCATTTCAACATTGGTTAAAGGGACACACAAAGTCTACTCCAGTACAAAGAACAAGTTTAGAATACTTGCTCAACATTTCCGATCATAAGCAAGAAAGGCATAGGACCTCAGAATCAGACGATGAAGAAGAACACATAGTCAGAGACTCCAATAGTTCCTGCAAGGAAGCAAAGATGAAGAGGGAGTCCGCCCAACAACCAAACAAAGATAAGTACTTAATTTCTTGTATATTTAATTACTTAAATGATATTGGTCACTGGTGTACATACTTATGTTCCTAGATTTAAGATGTGTATTATGCATATTAGAATGTTTGCATCAATGAACAATACAGTACTAATATGCATGTGATAGGTAAGCGACCTATGGTATTGTACAACATTACATTGCTACTTATCTAGAATGAAACCTCTTTGCTGACATGTTGGGAGTAGTGCACGCTCTTAATAATGTTCTGGTAGAGATGGAAGGCATCTAGAAAGTTACTGTATAAATACGGGATATGGATGAATGTTGTGTTGAAGCCTTGGCTAAGATAGTTTCACAACTGTGTGACCTATGTCTTTATGCATAAGAATTTGTTCTAAAGATCATGAAATGTTTCTAATCATACAACTGAATTTGACTTGTAGGAAAGATCGTGCACCATCACCAACAAGAGAATAATGATGAGACTTGTTCTGTAGAACAAGTGACGATGGTTTAGGAGACAATCCAAGAAGATCATGAAGACCACGACTTGAAAGAACCACAAGAACATGTAGATCCACCTCATGAGAAGAACTCCCACAAGAGAAGACCAAAATGGGCATAAGAAGCAATACAAGATGCAGAGAAGTATGGTGCTCTAGATGGGATGCATTGAAAGCAAGAGACCCAGACCATACTCTAGCTATGTAGCCCTGCTATGTGACATCATTGATAAAGAACTTTCCAACTACGAAGAAGCAACAAAGAAGAAATAATGGAAGGATGCCATGATTGAGGAGTACCAGTCGATTATGAAGAATGATGTCTGGGAGATAGTTCCAAGACCAGAAGGGAAGTCTATTGTGACTTTGAAGTGGATCTACAAGATCAAGCATGCTGCAGATGGTAACATTGAAAAACACAAGGCAAGATTTGTGGCACGTGGCTTCTCCCAGAAAGAAGGCATAGACTACGAGGAGACATTTGCACCTGTAGCAAGATACACTTCCATCAGATCTATACTTGCATTGGCTACAGTAATGAAATGGAAGGTACACTAGATGGACGCCAAGACAGCATGGTACATGGAGCAACCGCTGGGATTTGAGACACATGACAGACAGACTCATGTGTGCAAGTTGAAGAAAGCCTTGTACGGATTGAAGCAGGAACCTAGGACGTGGTACGGTAGGATGGACAACTTCCTGATGAGCTTAGGATTTACCAAGGGTAAAGTGGATTCTAACCTTCATTTCAAGGTTGAGGGCGGAAGACCAGTGATACTTCTGCTATATGTAGATGACCTGTTCCTGACAGGTGAGGATGAGCTCATTACAGATTCAAATAGGAGGCTTGCAGCAGAGTTCGAGATGAAGGACCTGGTAATGATGCATTACTTTTTAGGCATGGAGGTGTGGCAGAGTGCGGATGGAATCTTCCTTGGTCAAGGAAAGTATGCAGTGGAGATTCTGAAGAGGTTCGGAATGATGGACTGCAAGGCAATTGGCCACACCAATGGAATCAAACTTGAAGCTACTGTGTGATGCTTCATTAAAGACATTTGATGCTACTATTGGTTCGTTGATGTATTTGATGAAGAAAAGACCAGACATATGCTTCGCTGTGAATACCTTGAGCTAGTTCCTGATGGATCCGAGACATGTTCACCTGATTGTTGCAAAGCATATATTGAGGTACCTGAAGGGTACAGTTGAGTATGGGCTCAAGTATGAGGCTAATCAGAGGATTAAACTACATGGTTATGTTGATTCGGATTGGGCAGGCAGTGCCACAGATAGGAAGAGCACTTCGGGATGCTGCTTCAGTATGGGATCCGGTATGATCTCTTGGTTTAGAAGGAAGCAGTCATGCGTGGGACTGTGTACAGCCGAAGTAGAGTATGTTGCAGCTTGTTCGGCTAGTTGTGAGTCAGTATGGCTTCGGAAGATGCTGTCAGATTTGTTTGATCTCGAGCTCGAGGCGACCTGTATCTTCTGTGACAACCAGAGTTGCGTGAAGTTGTTTGAGAACCCGGTGTTCCATGACAAGTTGAAGCATATTGAGATCAAGTACCACTATATCCGAGATATGGTGCAGAGAGGAGCAATGAAGCTCCAATATGTGGCGACAGACGAGCAAATAGCCGATGTGTTGACCAAGCCGTTAGCCAGAGTGAAGTTTGAATACTTCAGATAGAGGCTTGGTGTTATCTAGATCGAGGTTCCTCGAAAGAGGGGGTGATGAGACCGGAAGACGTAGATGCATTAGAGCTAGTTCTCGCATGGTGGAAGACGTAGGTGGTCCTTGGGACGTAATGCTCCTGAGGTGCTCCTAGGCTATACTCCCATGCTAGAGACGCTGAGAGGTCCACCGGTCACAAAGACACTTTGTGTGCGCCTAGGTTGGTTCTTGCATGGTGGAAGACATAGGTGGTCCTTGAGACGTAATGCACCTGGGGTGCTCCTAGGCTGTGCTCCCATGCTATAGACGCGGGTTGGCCATTGAGAGACATAATGTACATGGGTTGTACTTACTAGGTGGGAGATGCAGGTGGTCTGTTGGACATGAGGTGTGCATATGGGCTGTGCTCCGTGTGTGATAATGAGATGATCTGGATACGATGAGATGATAGTAGGCGATGCAAGTGATTGCCGTGGCAATGTAATGTGTGGTCCTGGGCTGTACCTACTTGATGGCTTGCTCGTAGAGATGATGAAGACCTAGATGAGAGCTAGGCCTACATCCAACATGAAAAAGGGATGGCTCTGTAGAGCTTCATATGACGGATAGATTCGAGAGATGTCATTAATCTATGATCAACGAGATGAGGATTGCTGCAGCAGCGACGATGATGATCCAGTGTTGATGATAATGTTCCAGCATTGATGATGATCCAACGATGATGACGTTGTCCAGAATTTGTGTCTAGAATGATGATGACTGTGGTGAGAGAATACCTTCCTAGTTAAGAGGGAGTGTTGTTGTAAATGTAACTTCAGAAGATATTCATTCAAATTTTATATTTATATTATTATTGTATGTTACTTGTACCTCCGACGGAGATGTTTTTCCTCAGTTTGGGGATGTCATTATTATGTTTAGTCATGCAAGGTCATTGAGGTAAAACCTCCATTGTAAGTCGGGGCAATATCACCCCAAAGGATAAACGTAAAATGTATTATTGAGTCTCCTTAGGACAGGTCGGCCCAGTCAAGTTAGTCAAGCTGACCTGATTAGGAAAAAGGTCAACCAAACATAGAGTATAAATAGAGAACTTGCTCTCTCATTTGGACACACCTCTCACTCACTCAAGTTTGCATAAACAGAGAGAGAAGACAAGTCCGTTGGAGAAGAAAGAGAGAGAGCTGCAGAAGACATCTTATATTTGGGTTTTCCATTTTGCTTGATATTGTATTAGTGATGAATCTATCTTTGAGGAAGTTGCGGGGTTTTCTCCTTTATGGTTTCCCCGATGAAAACTGTTGTGTCTATTGTGTTTTGTTGTGCTTGTTTTTCTTTCAGTTAAAGATCCTAGTTAAATTGAATTAAAGTGCAAACTCTAACACTGCAAGCCCCTCCTTGGTTAGTTCTATGTTGGATCTCATTGGCTTCAAATTGAGACTGATCATCACCTTCCTCGCCCATATAGGATTTGTCAACTTTTCCCTGTAGAGGAGATTGAGTCAAAGGATGACCTGATCTTTAGAGTTCCTGCTTATTACAAGATTATGAGGCGGTTTTATTGCCTTTATTGGACTAAGGTGGCCGACTCTCCACATTTTTTCATTTAAGCACTTATCATAGTCCTTGGATTCTCCTCTATGTCTAGAGCCTTCTAGGATGATCACCTCTTTCTTTCTTGTTTTTCAAGTAGCTTGGGGTAGTGAGCGACAAACAAAGATTCAAGATTCTTCGAATATTAGATTAGTGAGACCTCGAATCTCTTCCTAATCGCCTCAATGGGTTGTCACTCTTTTGTGAGACTTTTGACTCTTGAGGAGCTCTTGTCCTAGACCTCAAGCTTGTCTTCATTGGACTAACATTTAGAACAGTCCTAAGAGAGCTTAGATTTAGATACATACTTCCCCTATGCATAGCAGTGTTAAAAAAAGGGCCCGAAACCGGCAAAACCGGCCAGTCCAATCTGTTCCAAGGGTTCTCCGGTTCGACCGTTCGATTCAACCCGTTTTTGACCGGTTCTGTACGGAACCGACCGATTTCCACAAGGAACCACTCAGTGCCATATGGAATCGGTTAGTTTTCTCAAACCGACCAGGTTCCATATGGAACCAGCCGATTCCATATCGAGTCTTTCTAGGGAAAAAAACCCATGTTTTTAATTTTTTTTTAATTAAAAAACCAAAAAATTTGGGCACATCGGCCACATCCGCTAACCTAATTACCGTACAATCACTATATATTGACACGAGGACCCTTAATTGCAATCACGTTCACAATCATCTTTGGAATTTTCTAGGCTGAGCATGCGAATTACAGAATCAGGGCAACAGGGCGTTCGGGAGTCTGGAATCGAATCTCAATTGTGGGCCGTGGCACAACCGAATTTTGGTTTTATACACTCTTACTTGCTATATACATGAGAAACTTTGTAGATTTGTGTATAATGGTTTGAATTCACATGGATGCACATGAATATATATTTATTTTTCGAAAATATGAATATTTTATGTATTTTTGCTCAATCGGTTTTTTGATCCGTTTTTTTTCTCGGTTTTTGTCCGGTTTCGGTCTAGGTTTGGGTCTTGGGGCCGGCTGGTTTGACCACCGGTTCGGTTCTGAATCCTGATAACATTGATGCATAGTACTACCCTCTAGGGTTCATTGAGAACCTAGTTTTCCATTCAAAATTTCTTCTCTTTGGCCTTTATTGTTATGAGTGATGGGCCTCTTCAATCGAAGGCTCCCCATAGGATCCCACTCATGGTTCCAAAATTGGGCCTCCTCAATGTTGGGTACTTTTAGATGATCTTCTTAGACAATGCCTTGGCCCTCTCATGGTGATTGAAGAGTAGGATGTGAGACGTATTCTCCAAGAGTGACATAGAAGATGGCAAAGAGCATGTTGATGCTGAAAGTGATATGATGAAGTTGCAAGAAAATTTTGAAGATGAGGAAGAGTTCTGTTATAGACTGATCTAGCTTAAGTGGAAAACTCCTAACCCACTAGAGCTATCAAGAGCAACTTTGGAAAGAAGCATCACTATGACCATAGTGCTAATTTCCCACTCTTCTGCCCAGTGATCAAGGCCAAGGGGGGTTTCCCTATGTTCAATTGGATTTGGTTTGGGGAGAGCTAAGGGAAATGAGATTAACTTGATTAAAATGTGTGTTGTGTGTCACTTAGTTGATTTCCCAAATAAGTACTTAATCATTCAAGATGTATAGTATCCAATAAATTAAACACTTAGAGAATATTTGCTTAAGAGTATGAAATAACATGAACCATGATCATTAGCCAATAGAAATTGTGAAAGATAAACATTAAACCATAGAACATAAGCTTCAAGTGAATAGATCCAATGCCATGTGTAACATTTATCCACAAACAAAAATTGCTTAAGAGACGAGTTATGATTATTCTTTAGAGATCTTTTAAGTTCAGGCATTGAATGAGGCCTTGCTCGAGAGAAAGATATCTGAAACAAGTTGTCACCTGAATTATTTAAGAGAGCCAAACTTGCTGAAGTGACTAAAATCACTTCCCAAAGTTTGGTGTTTAATTCTTTATAATTAAATGCAAAAACTTGAGATTATTCAATAAAGATTGCCTCTTACATCCATTGATCCATGAAAGAAAAATGATCTCATGAGCAAATTTTAACAAAATTTGCATAAAATTAATTTCTAGAAATGATTATTAGTTAGTTAATGATTGTGTGAGTCATCAATTGTAATTAACCATCCAACCAAATGAACATTTCCATAAAATGAAATTACCTAGCCAATGCAGGATAGAGTTATCAACCATCATTAACCAAGTAAAATTCAAGTCTCCTTGATGTTATGTATTATCCAATTTAACAATAAATTGCAAAATTTACAGAATTAAAAATAAACCACTTAGTCAATATCCTAAGAAGATTTAACAAAAAAGTCAATATTTAACTAAGCATAAATTTTCGAGAAATGATTAGTTGCTGTCCCATGGATTTTGCAGTGATAAAATGGCAAGATAACTAAGTTACAACCCAGATTTAATTAGAAAAGTGAGTGCACAAGTTTTTAGATGAAAAATCTGAATTTTAAAGTTCTAGATTGGCCTGAAATTTTTCCAGAAATTAAAATATTTGCTATAGTATTTTCCAGAAATTAAAATCTGCAATTTTCAGCCAATATAAACTACTAGAAATAGGAAAAAACCTAAGATCTAATGCCAAAATTTTTCAGTAGTTAGATCTACCATAAAACCCTTGGAAAAATATGAAAAAGGTGACCTTTTAGGGCTGTTTTCTTTAGCAAACGAATTGCAGAAAATTGAACTAAGCAAATCTAACACTAAGAAATTACTCAAACTAATGTAGAAAAATAAAGAAATACTTTTTGGGATTTTTTGAAATTAGATCTACCCTAACCTACCCTGAAATGCAAGGAAAATTTAGATGTTTTGGTAGTTTTTTGGTTGAAGCAATTAGCAGAATGACTAGTGCCTTCAAATCCTTGGGCTATGGGGTCTTGGGATTAATCCTTCTTGTGGCCTTGTGTGTAAGTGCTTGGCTGGACCCTGCAAGAAATAAGAGGAATTCCTATCCCAAATTACTGAAACTCCATGCAAATCCTCAGTAAGGAAGGGTGGCTTCTATGGCACACACCTTCAACTTATGCCCTAGCTTGTACCCTAGCTTATGCAACTTGATTTGCAACCCCTCCTAAGATAGCCAAACCACAAGACAAGCAATAAAGTTAAACCACAAAACAACAAAGTTATTCCACTTGAGCAAATTTATCCTTTAAGTGAACTAGCAGCATAAACCTTACAATGATAAAAATAACATGTTACCTCAATAGGATTTCATCAATTTGTTCCAACTATGGAAGAAGACACCCCAATAGACAAGAACCTTTGGATGCAAATGATAGTATTTACTCAACAACAAATGAGAATGAGAAGTGAGCTCTTTTATATAGGAGAAAAGCTCAACTTACTCTACAATAAAATAATAATAAAAGTGCTAAAACCCTAGATCTATCCCAAGGACTCTCTAAGATAAGAGTTAAAAACAATAAAATATACATTAATCTTCAACAAACCCCCCAAATAAAAGTGCTAAAAGCCTAGATGTATCCTAGGGACTCTCTGAGATAAGTTATAAACAATAAATATACATTAATCCTCCTCAACAAACCCCACAAAGAGAGAGGGTGCTTCATCAAATCATGGTCAATGAATGACAAGTGGTACAAAATAGGGCCCAAGAAGGAGGGCGCTCTTGGAGAAATGGTCCAAGCTAACAAATAAAGCTCAAACAATGAGATTGCTCCCTCAAAAGGCCACATGTGTGGCTCCAAATGGTCTCCTTGTGGGATGTCATCATCAAAATATGGTCCAAAACCTCCTCCCGAGGTGGGCACTAGCATCAAATAGTGTGTATAGTGGGTGGAGGGGCCAATCCGATGGTCAAACCCTAGGACACCCTCCCTAAAACCCTAAAACGACCTCATATCATCCACATTTGTGAGCAAAATGGTCTATATCGAGCTCCAACGGTCCCAAGTGAGGTGCTAGGTCCAAATGTGTGGGTTGAGGGTTCAGAAGTCTCCATAGTCCTCCCTCATGCCAAGTAAAGGTCTCCAAGGTGCTAGGATGCGAGATGTCCATTTAAGTGTGCTAGGAGCATGACATATGATGACCTCCAAGTGTAGCGCTCTAGGTGTAGGTGCCTAATAACCATCCAACATACCAATCAAGTCATAGCATGTGTGTAAATAAAATCACTCTAGTGTAATAAAGTTAACCATCATCAAAACTTGGGAAAATGTTAGTCTAATATGACAACAATACACAAGATACATATTACAAGTACACATTTTCTGATAACTTTGATTTATAATATTTTACCCATCTAGTCTAACATTAGTGTAACCCTTAGAACCATTTTACAGGTGAGAGTCCTGATCCAACATGCATAGCTTAGCCCCTTAAGTCAAGTGAGGGTACATGAGGTGAAGTACGCACATAGGGAAGAAAGGGCTCTTTGTGAAATAACCATTATAGTAATATCAGTGCATTGGTCTATCCTTAACTTTCGAGAGTTAGGATTTTTAGATGTTTCTTCCACATGTGTGC
Organism: Larix kaempferi; assembly: GCA_027924585.1. Classification (NCBI taxonomy): domain Eukaryota; kingdom Viridiplantae; phylum Streptophyta; class Pinopsida; order Pinales; family Pinaceae; genus Larix; species Larix kaempferi. The sequence goes on along the minus strand of BSBM01000072.1, from coordinate 8,073,850 downwards.
CTAGGAAGTGTTGTCATGGGTCATCCATACTCACTTCTTCATATTGTGACTCTTATTTCATTTTTTCTTTGATACTTCATTTATTTTCATTTCATTTATCCCTTTCATTGGCTTAGTGCCTTTTTCTTTGGATGTGGCTTGATAACGTGGGATAAGGGACCCTGGATTTTGTGATGGGGAGTATCTGCCATGATCTTTTCCATTTGCATTTTTGCATTTAATTCATCAGAAAAATCTTTTTTGGAGAGTAAAAGACTCTTTTAACTTCGTTTGAGACATTCGTACATTGGAATAGTAATGAGATCATATGTCATCACTAATGACAAATCGTTCACAAAGGGGAAACTGAAGGGGATGGATGAAATTATGAATTGGCTAGTGAATGAGAAATTGGTAAGTAAAAGGTTATGAAATGGATGAAAATCACTTGAATTAGTTCACCAAGGTACAAATCAACCTTTATACTAACACACTTATTAAGCTAGAAGAATAGCACTAAGGTTAGACTAAGAGACGAACAACAACTAAGTATATGAGTCATCATAGAAGCATACATGTAACATCTCATGCTAACATATCGTCATATCAGAAAACATGCTTAGAGTAAATGAGTGTTGGAAAAATCACATCACTAGAGGATTAGCCACTGTCTTTGACTAGGCACATCAAGGCACATGGACCATCTGACAAAGCTGAAGGACCTCTGACCAATGATCTATGGCGAAGCCACAGATCTCATCTTAGGAATCTCTGATCAAAATCACCACTGCTGAAAAAGGGGTAACAAGTTCTTCAATCATGCAACCCAAGAATCCTGCTGAAGCTGAGAGAGATCTAGTAAACATGTGATTATGGCAGGTATTGAAGTTCACCAAGAATGCGATTAAGGCAAGTGTTGGATAAGGGAGTCGACCATGCGCTTTTTTTAGCAATAAAGTCAAAAGGCTCAACAAGTCTCCACATGGGATAAGATGTGAGCATGTGTTTCTTCGAGTTTATGAATAAGATGCATCTTCTCTCAACGAGTTCATCACACACTTCCAAAAGTAGAGAAACATAAATTGGAATTTTCTAATGCAAAATGTACCATTAATTCTCTTCAAATTGTGGCACTGCATATCCTGGATGAACTTGTCCTTCTCTTCCAACTTAGGAAGGAGGAGTTCATAATCATACTTCAAGTCTTTATTTTTGTCGAAGAGATAGACGTCATGACTCCAAAGTGGGACAAGGTCCTAACGAAGGTGGGTAATAGAGTTATGTAATCAATTCACCCCATCATGAAGTTGGATAGTAGTTCTTTCCCTCCAATGAGAGATTTTGCTAATGAATACAAGAAGTATCATTCTATGGAGAAATAATTTCATTATAAATTTTGTCTTTAGTATCCTGTAGTGAAGTAATAACATTAGGAAACTTGGATTTAGGTTCCTGCAGTGATGTCACTTCATGACAAAGTTGAGCATTGGATTACTGCAAAAAGTAACTTGATTTCGAAGTCAAACAATATAGTATTGTGTAGAATAGTAACTTCATTATGAAGCTTGGCATTAATCTTGTGCATAGAAGCAACTTGATTTATTCTCTCTATTTCCTCACAATATTTCAGAACGCACAACTCCTCTTCCTCTCAACATTTTCAGAGAAATTCTTCCTCATCACGGTTAGCCATATTGAAAGAATTCAAAAGATATATGCGTACCATGGTGGCTCATGTTGCAAAGTGTCTTTGTGAGGTGCACAGATTGCAAGGGCCTTCATGCAGGCACAAAGATACAAAAGGCTTTCAGATTATTCAGTATTTAGTTTAGTGTTATGCAGCTATTGTTGTTGGATTTGTCTGATGCTATTAGTGTTAGAGATATGACAAAGAAGTTGATAACTTCGTGTCTATGAATTATAACCAGCATAGATCCATCTTAAACCCGTATCTATCAAGCACCGAGAGGGATCCAATTTCTTGAGGTGTATTTCTTTTTTTAAATTTAAACTCAAGAAATTTGATCTCTCTTGATTGATAGATCCGGGTTTAAGTTTTTATTTTATAAACGAACATTTATTTTTTAATTACTTTTCATAATATTTTATTTTATGAACCAACATGGATTTTTTTTAAAGACTTTTTACGTTTTATTAGATGGTCATAGGATTTTTTTAAATACTTTTTACGTTTTATTAGATGTAACGCTACATAACGCTACATCACACACGTTAGAAGATCTCCCCCATACTGGGCTGTAGAGCACCTCGTTTCACTCGGTGCAATAACTTAGTTTCAATTGAAATGCTTTGCAGAAAAATGCAGGGATCTGGGGCTCCAGATCTTGCTTCCAAAGATCAAAATGTGCAAAAGTCACAAGCTATTGTACATGATGATAAATATAATGAACCTTCTATCCCAGAAACGAGGACTCGGTGCCCCTGTGGAAGTTCAGTGGATGATGGTACGATGATTCAGGTGCAGTTCTTAGTTTCAACTTGCCCCTTTCATGATTCTGGATGCATAGTATTGGGTCAGATGTATATTCTATCTGTTATATATAATGCATGAAGTTGTTTTTCCTGCCCAGTTCTTCTTTCTGTTATCTAGTCAATTTGTTGGATGGTTGGTATGATTTGGAATCAATAAAGAATTTGGAGAAAAATACAGTAAGTAGTTATGTTTTCTTATCCTGTTATCTTTACTGAGAATTAATCTGAATATGAGATATCTTTACATGCCTTAGAAAACATACAAGAACTCAGCCCAACAGTTTCATGCCTTATAGATATCCACTCTCTTTGTACAGTGTCAGGTTTATATGTCCTTTGCTGTTAATGTTACTGTAGCATACGTTCTGCAACTACCATGTAAATTATTTGTTCCATTTAATATGTACAGTCTACAAGTTTTATGTCTGGACTAGTGAGGAGGTAATCTTTATTTTCATTTATATATGCATTGAGACAGTCAAACACCTCCCACAATATCAAACTAGAAAACAATTTAGAGCTTGATAAACACATTATCTTGTGGTCTGTCTTGTTCTGGAGAAAGTTGAATCATTGAGGAATTTTATTATAATGAGACTCTACAGTTTGTTGTGTTTCTTTTGAGACACAAATTTGAGTTGGCTCAAAAATTGAAAAGCAACTAAAACGTTTTTAACAAAGATAAATAATTATTGAAATGTGTGTTGACCTTGGTGTTGTCATTGATGTCAAAGAGATTGTTGAACTTGGTGATGGCATTGAATTCTTAATGCTAGTTTGAAGAAGTATATAGAAAATATGTGCACAAGTCTCAGTAAGTCCCCCACCAAATGTCAAAGAGATTGTTGAACTTGGTGATGGTATTGAACTCCAGAAGGCAATTTGAAGAAATATACAGACTAAGGTTGTATGTGCGCAAATCCCACCAAGTCATGGCACTCCAGTGCGCAAGTCCCTCCAAGTCATGGAACTCTTGCGCGCAAGACCCACCAAGTCAGCGCAAGATAAGGACAAGTGGTTGAATTACTGCGAAGTCAGTGAATATAAAAATGTGCGTGCCGATGAAGAATACGAGGGGTTGTAAGCTTGACCAAGAAGAAAGGAAGAAGGGATGTTACCGACTTAGAGAAACCACAACTTGTGGACATATCAATTGAACAAGTTCGGTATGAATGAGAAAAAGATTGATGTGTATCAAGATAAGCTTGGGTGTGCAAACGATGTATTCTGAAATTGCAAGCTTCAGGGAACAGATGAAATGATCAGGGGAATCAATGGCAGTATGATTTGAGGAAGTGCACGAGGTTACAAACTTACAGGACAAAGTGAATTACAAGGTGCAGTCATGCAGAAATATGAGGAGTATTTGAGAAGAGCACAAGGAGAATCTGAATAAGGATCATTTGAACAGAAGGATACAAGGAATGATTACATAGAAAGAGTTGGAAAGGTGAAGTACAGTTTGCGCAGAACAAAGTGTTACCATTCAAACTAGCAGGCTAGGCTTGCAAGTGAAAGGCAATCACATAAGAAACTTGGATTGCTGTCACGTTTGTCCAATCTCCTAACTTCTTCAGGATCCAATGTTGTCCCAAGGGGAGAGCCCTTTAATGTACCTTCCAAGTATATGCCAAATTCCTTCCAAACACCTTAAAGCATAGATCAATGCCTCTAATGGAGTCAAACACATAGTAATATAGAGAGTTAGGATGGTGCTTGTATAGTAGTTTTGACAGTTTTGCAGGTCTGTTTAGGGTTAAAAAAGATAGGCCGAGGATTTCATGCCTGAAATTTTAGGGCCGTGAGAATTTAAGGCCGCGGGAATTTAGGGGCGAGAATTTAGGGTCGCAAGTGTTACCAACTGAGTTGCACTTCAGTTGGACTTCAATGAGCCGCCAGTATTGCACAATCACTTGTGTTTTTTCAGAGTTCAGAAGTTCCAAGTTTGGCCTTTTCAGGGCCCCTTTTTCATTTTTGTAATTCATGACCATGCCCCACGGGGTTTGTAATAAAGTGTGCTAGCATGATGGTCTTTGAGTGACTCGGTTCCCTAGGACTTGAAAAACATAGAAGGTATTCCAAGGAGTTTTTTCCCTTGTCAATTATGCTTTGCCTTTAGCCGAGTATAATCGATGAGTTTTTCTCCTGCACCTCCAAAGCTGGAATGCCCAAAGTGGTGGTTAGGCCTTAGGGGGTTATTAGAGTCCATTATGTAACGTTTATAAACATGCTAGAGGCTAAAATAATATCGTTTGGTCATGTACTAGGTCCCACAGGAGTTTGAGTCAGTTTCGAGAAAAATATTTTTTTCCGCATTTTTAGCCATTTGTTTTAATGGCTTAAATGGAAAATTTCAAGTGGTGATAAAAGTGTGATCCCTTGTCGGAATTTGGCGCAAGGATGCTCGTTTCCACGCTCAGAGCATCCTCTTCAACCTGGTACCCGGTCTTCCTATGTTTCGGGCGATCAAAACGTCCCGTGGAGCAGTTTTGCTGTTTAGAGCTAAAAATTAACATTTTAATGCTAATGGTGCTACAAATTGCACCATGATAAAAATTTAAAAAATTAAAAAACTGGCATTTAGCACATGTGACATGCCAAATGAGTTGGTATTAGTTCATATAAGGTGGGCGACTACATCAAAAGGTTAAAGCATATGTTGGTGGTTGAATTAAAAGTCAAACATTGAATATCTCAAAGTAAGCATGCGCTCCATCTTCACGTGGGCCGACCTCTCTCGTGACATGGCCGTGATTCGTTTTGGATAAGGGTAAGTGCAAGGTGGGGGCGACTACCTCTTGAGATGGCACCACCCACGTGTGGTAAGCCTCCAATTAAAGCAACCAACGTTCCATCCAAACAAAGCAAGGAAACATCAAGTTCGCCATCCGCTCCTTCACGTGAGCTGCTTTCACAACTCGGCAGCTTCCTCTTTCGACTGATCTTTTCAAGTGAGGAGTGCACCCACCTCTCTTGAGGTGGCGCATATCCATTGGATGTGAGCTAACTTGCTCTACAATTAAGGAGGATCCTCTCCGTAGGGTTTTGTGCCCTAACTGGCTTGCCTTATGCTATATATTGAGGAGTTGAGGTCCATTATTCATCTATCTGAAGGTGGAACCTCTGCTCGTGTATTGTAATTTCTTTTTTGAGTTCAAGGGTAAATAAAGAGAAGGCTTTGGAGGCTAGATTGTGGTAGCATGTCGTGTGTGGATGCTTGATGCTTCAAACCCATGGAGGTAACCTGCATTTTTGCATAAATATTTTGTATATTGTTGGGATTGCATCTGACCTTGTAAGGGAATTTATATTTCAATAGGCTAAGGAATAAGATGTGATGCTTGTTTCTTATTATACAATAGTTTGAAATGTTTGAAATATTTTGCATCTCTTGCTTGAATGCTTGTATTTAGAAGCCTTTCATTTTATTTATATCGGTGCTTTTAATCCTCTTGTGCAAGTTTTGTGTGAGATCTTTTTGCAGGTAGATTTGAGCTTAAGGAGAAGGCATGCACGTTAGATTTGCCATTTCCCAAGCAATTTCAAACGGAAGCATAGTCCCTCTTGTACTCACTCTCATGAAGGCTCCATTCGCCCATATGTTTCAAGCTCAAAACTCAGTTTTTCTTACCTTTGGCTCAACATACTTTCAAATCTAAATTGGTTACGGTTTCTATATAGATCTAAGATTTAAAATCCTAAGAAGTAGATCTAGTGCTATTTCATTAATGCTATACGATTCTGAAAGTCTAATCTCATTATACATTAGTGAAAGTCTCTTCCGTAAGTTTGCATCTAACAAATTTCAAAAAACAAATCTAGATTTGATAAGGAAGAGTTGTTTACTAAAGATTTATTTGGCATCTTAGGCTCATTGTATTTGGCTTGCACCTGGAAAGAGGGCAGCCAAAGATTCTAGCAAGGCAAGCTCTCTAGCTTGTCTTACTAGTTATTTTTTTTGTCTCATTTATTTCATCATTTGGATCTAGTTTTTAGGCTTAGTTTGCATTGAGAAGTAGTTTGAGTTTTAAGTTGTTATTAGGCATTTTACTTTCTTTTTAGTTCGCTGGAATTTCTTGCATGCATATCAGTCCTAAATTAAAAAATTAATTAAAAGTTAGTTAAAGACACAAAAAATTACCAAAAAGTTAGTTTTTTGCATACTAGTTTAGCTAGTCTTCATTTCTACCCTTTTTTAAGTATTATCAAAACACTTTAGAAGTGTTCTGATCATCTTTTCTAATAATTATCATTCACTGATCTGTTTTGATTTCATAACAGGTTGAGCCAAAGATTGCATAAAAATTTGCATTTGGAACTTCTAAAACCATCCAGAGAACCGGTTTCAAGCACTATTTCTTTTATCTCTCAAATATTGTAAACTGACTTGTTCCCTATTGATAAGGGGCAAGCAATATTCCTTCTAAAGTTTCCAAGTTGTAAACCAAAAATAAAAAGAGCTCAGCAGGCTATTCTAGTGCCTGCCCCCAATCCCCCCAGGGGGGATTTTGCGTCGATTTTCTCTTTTTTTGATTTTCTTTGTTTAGATTAGTTCCTTTATGCTTTAGTAATAAAATAACAAACACTCAAGCACACAACATCCTCCGAGGAATCATTTATCATTTTGTTATATGCTTATGTGTTTTTATCAATCATACAATTGTTCTTAAAATCTGATCTTAAAATTAACCCCTTGCTTTACCGAAATACTCCATCACTTTGTGGTGCGAGGAAAAGATACTCTTGGGTTGTAGTTTAGTTAATCATCCACTCACACATTTTAATAAAACAAACCAACACCCCAAACCCAAAGTATGCTCTTGACCGCTGTAGCTTAGTCGGAACAGTTTGGTCAATTAGAAACAAGTGTATGGTACTTAGTTTTAATAGGATAATCCAATATCATCTTTCTTGGCGGACTCAGGAGGTTGCATGGGTGTATACCGTAGAGTAAGCAGGCTACTTTAAGAAGGTTTATCCTCGCCTGGTTGGACACTCGATGAAGCCGCTAAAGCACTCAGTCCAAAGAGCTAGATTTGGTTGGGCCAAACCAACAATTTTATCCCCACCTCTAATACTCATTTAATAATCATAAAATGAACCAACAAGCATCTTGCAATACTTTCACAACCTTACACAACAACAATCGCACGCATACATCTATCGACACTGGTCCATTTATTTTATCTTGCAATATGTCGTGAATATATCTCTTTCTCCAATATCATGTGTAGTGTTGATTTAATTTTTTGCAATGATGTATTGTTGATCTATTTTCCATTTCATCATCTTTTAACTCCTAGAATAGATTTTTACTTTTGTTATAGATTAAAAGCCTTAGTTTAATTTTCATAGGGACCACCCCCTTTGGCTTTGCTAGGAGTAAGCCTAGACGGAGGAGTCGAGTAATCAAGTGACAGCACTTGACTCTCACTTGCTCCCAAGGACACACCGAGCGGCTTGAAGGTTTCCTACCGCGTCCCCCGTAGGTGTGTATTAGGCGGCAACATTTTGGTGCCATTTACTCGGTCCATCTGGCGACTCCACTTTTAAACAATTCAACGAAGTATTCAGCAAGAAGAAATTCGGAAGGATTATTCAATTTTATTCTTGAACCTAAAAAGGTATATAGAAGAAGATTGAATAAACAAAACTCTCGAAGAATACTCGAAAATCTTAGACTTGAGTCAATTTTAAATATTCACCATCTTTTTCAAGAGTCTAATCCACAAGAAGACATGGGAGATTTTTTCATCCCTTTAGACTTAACTGCAATTGTAGGGTACCCTCATGTCGTAACTGAGAAAGCAATTGAAAAATTGCCTTCATTTCAGGGAAATAATGCAATAAGTGTCAAGGCACATCTGAAACTGTTTTCACAATGCTATAATAAATGGTGCCTTAATGCTAAATATGAAGATGTGCAAATGAAGCTGTTTGCGCTATCCTTAGAAGAAGATGCCTTTGACTGGTTTTCAGACTTAGATGCCGACAACTACAAAACATTCAAAGAATTTGAAAAGGGCTTCCTAACCAAATGGGGAGACAAGAAAGAAGATAGGTACTTGTTAGCATCCTTAAACAACATGAAGAAGAATGGGAATGAGACTATGGAAGAGTTCAATAAAAGATTCAACATTCTCATCTCTAGCCTACACATTGAGATTAAGCCTCTCGATGGCTCAATCCTCATACATTATATCGAATCTTTCAATGGAGAGATGGGATATCAACTTAGGGATAAAGAACCTATTGATTTTAAGAAAGCTCAAGTTATAGCTGAAAAGATTGATAAGAACATGTAGTCATCCGGAAAGTCCAATCTTCCAGGTTTTACCAGAGGTACTTCATCGAAACAGTCAGACAACAAAGACAAGTCAGCATCAACAAATAGCAAGGACCTAGCAAAAGATCCTTTAAGAGAATTGGCATATGTGATCAAGGCTATGGAAGCCAATCATGCCGCACAACTCAATTCCATGCAAAACAAACTTATTGCTATGGAAAGAGAGAAATCTCACATTCCTTCCAATAGGTATCCTCCCAGACAGAATAATGAATGGAAGCCAAAGTATCCATCCAATAATCAGAGGATCCCTAATCAACTTGAATAAGCTAACATGGTTATGGAGGAGGTGCCTCCCTTCTGTAGGGCTTGTAATGAATTCCATGATGAGACAACTTGTCCTAAGTTCAACTACATAAATGAACAAGGTCCTCCTGAAGTCAACAACTTTGTAGGATATTCAAATCAACCTGAATATATCGACCATGTTGGTAAAACTCACATTGTGTCAAAGGATATTTGGAAACAAACTAAGGAAATGGCACGGGAAAAGGACAATGTTACAAAGATTTATGGAGAGAAACCTACCCCCGAAGAGATCAGAGAATTAACGAAGTTCAAAGGCTTCACCTATCAGAGAAGAAAGACTGCCGTTCCTATCAAGTCAGATCTGCATATACCTAAGGTAACTCATCTTCCTTCCCCAGAGTTAAATGTTGATGTGGTTAGCTGGCTAGCTGGTGCTAAAATGCTTGTTCCTGTAACTGAAGTCATTAAAATGTCAGGTCAAAAGGATAGACTGATAAAATCATTAAAAGCTAGTGGAAAAATTGTTGAAGAGCCCATGGAAATTATATATGAGAAACCTAATGAAAAGGTCCCATAAAAGACTATGGATAAAGTTCAAGAAAAACTGAAAGAGGTCATCCCTGAGAAGCCTAAACAAGTCATTCCTGACGTTCCCAAGAGAGTCAATGAAGACCTTCCTATTATATTGCATAGTATGGATCCTCGTAAAGAAGATCATCCTCCATTCTATGTATCTTTAGTTGTCAACAACATGCTACTCCATAATTGCATGCTAGACTTGGGGGCCGCAACCAACATCATGACCAGAAAAGTCATGGAACAATTGAACCTGCAAGTCACAAGACCTTATCAGAATGTATGTGCAATGGATTCCCGAGAAATTGATGTCATGGCAATAATCATGAACTTACCTATTAAACTAGCTGCCTATTCTGATGTAAATTTGACTATGGATGTAGTAGTGATTGATGTCCCTAGCACATGGGGAATGTTGTTATCTAGAAAGTGGGCAGCCTCCCTTGGTGGTTGCATCCAAATGGATTGGACCTATGCCATGATCCCAGCTAACGAAGATGCTCATGTCAGGTTGTATAGGGGAAATGAAAGGAAATTCCATGTCGAAGACCCTAATGTGTTAGACAACGAGTATGTTCATGAGGCGGACAGTGCTGGTAATTATTCTAGTTTTGCAAACACATTAGCTCCCATTAAAGAAAAGATAAAGGATGAGAAAATGGGTTGTGGAAGATGAGTTTTGATGGTGCATTTTCCAGACCAGGAAAGGGCGCTGGAATTGTTATTACTTCCCCATCTCAGCAGACTTTCAATTTTGCTTTCAGACTTGAGTTTGATGCTTCAAACAATGTTGCAGAGTATGAAGCACTCTTGCAAGGCCTTGAAATAGCTAAAGACATGGGTACTAACGACTCAAATAATATTATATTACATTCGTCAGGGTACTAACGACCCGACTTACAATGGAGGTTTAACCTTATGACCTTTACATGACCAAATGTAATAATAACATCCCTGAATGGAGGTAAAACATCCTCGACGGAGTTACAATAATAAAATACAAGTAGAATATTCTTTGAAGTTACATTAATTTAACATTTTATACTGTTCATGCATTATTATATATTATGGTCATGCTATGCGGAACTGTTACAGATCCTTTTTGGTGTGTATATTGCCCAGAATACTCAGCTGCGACTTTTACAAGAACACCGTTATTTGTTTTATTTTAGGGATCATTGTCCAAGAGAAGGATACAGACAGTACGTGATAAGAGGTTCTTTGTGATAATGAGCCTTCGGAAGGCATTATTACTTGTCAAAGTTTTGTAAACCTGCTTTGGGCACCTGAAGAATGTGATTTTCTGTTCTATCTGGATTAGACATTCATATTTTTTTTGTTTGGAAAAAAACTATCTCTGTTTCTTTTCTCCTAACAACTTTGAATCCTGGACCTGTAATAACTGTTTTGTCTTCTTTCAAATGCCACCAGTCCCAATGCAATTGTACCTCACAATCTGATGGCAATTGTTGCACTACTCTACATATGATTACTTACTGACTCTATAGTTAATAATATTATATCTTCATCTTCATCATTATCATAGAATTGAAAATCTATACTGTTAATTATCTTTAGTGGTCTAGAAATACTAACGGACAAAGCAAAATTAGATGCAGATCAAGATGCTACATTGGCAGAAGGATGTGTTGTTTTATATTCTATCAATTTAAGCTGCATTTATGGATGTTGCTAAGTTTGGTAACTGTTGTTCAGTGCCCACACCCTCCAAGACCCCTTATAATTTGCTTTCTTACATGATAGAAGGTAAAGGTTGGAAAGGAGATAGACAAGCTACTCAACCTTCTTTGCATAGATGACTTGGGCCTCAAGTTCAGCAACATCCTCCTAGCCCTCAATGTCAAACGGCTTCTTAAGAGAAACAAAAGTGATCCTTTCCTAACTACTGGTAGTTACGCCTGTATTAGCAGTTGTTCATGTAGACCCTTTTGATTGCTTTTGCAAATTGAAAATGGGGACTTTATCATAATGGAGATAATGAATCAACTTGACTATGTCTTTCTCCAGTACTTGGGTGAGAAATAGAAAACAAAGCCCTTTTCTATAGAATGGGAGAGAGGCAATAGTAGAAATCTGTTGTTGAAACTAAGGAAGAAATAATTATATGGGTGGAATGACATATCATATAGCAGAAAAATGCTCTCAGTTATCTGAAAACCTGCTGTTCTCTCAAATATTTCCATAAAAATTTCTTGGCCCTCCAAATAACTCTTGCGAAAATCTCTGATGAGTTTAAGAAGTCTCTGGTCATTCCAGATAATTCTCTGTTTAGTCCTTCAAAAAGTCTCCCTGAAAAATCGGTACCCAGTACTCCAAAATCTCTCAGAAAATCTAGTCTCTGTCTGTCACAAGTGTCCCAATTACATTAGTGGTACTACTACAAAAATTTTAAGGTCCCTCTTTGAAGAAGGCCATGCGATATGCTGACTATAGTCCCACTTTCTACTCTGTCCTCCAATAAGTCTTTGCTGCTCTCTAATTATAAAAAGTATCAATGTAAAGTTGCTTTCATTTGTTATTTGAGCTTTTCTTTCTTATTTTCTTTTAGTTTTTTTGGAGCCATCATGGTACAGCATCCCAGATGGATCCTGTATGGATCTATTCTGTATTAATTACTGATATGTATCCATTACCCATACTGAATGAAATCCTATAAGATATGAGGGGGGGTTGCAGAATAGTATCTGAGGTTCAAAAGCTTGGAGTCTCCATTTGTCTTCACATTTATATGGTTTGGTTCTTTGCTATTACATATACATATATAGTATCTTAAGACTTATATTTGTGCCTTTTTTGTGCATGCAAAATTGCGTATATTATGGATATCTAATTTAATACTATTTTTACATGTTATAATAAACTAACAGTTAAATCATTTTTTCTTGTCAATATTTTTTGCTATCTCAGTTTTGATTTTTTTGATTTGTCTCATCTGCTTCTTGGAACATATATCATAGTTGTTTCCTATGAGTAATGGGCTCTTGTGAACATTGTTGCCATTGAATTTTCTGTAGTGTGATGACAACAAATGTGGAGTTTGGCAGCATCTATCATGTGTAATTATTCCTGAGAAGCCTGGTGAAGAGGTTCAAGCAGAAATTCCCTCTATATTTTATTGTGAAGTTTGCCGCATCAATCGTGCCGATCCGTACGTTCTCTTTATATCTTCTATATTCGTTCTGTGTTTTCTTCTCAAGTTTATCTGGGTTGTTGGAGTAATTTATGTCAAATTAGTTGCTAATGGACATGTGACATGAATTGATGAGAATTTTGAAAAAAATGAATAGAAGTGATCTTTCGACCTTATTGGTATGCAGTTTAACTGGCTTCTAGCTTTTCAGAGTGCAAAATTTTTGCTTCTGTGCATGTTTCTTTTGTTTGTAATATGTATCTGTTAGATGTAATGGTCATAATTAGAGTTAGGCATAGGCGTACATTAAATGTATTTTTGCCATTTAATAAAGTCATAATAAACAAGGCTGTGAGATCCAGACCTGTCAAAAACGTGGCCAGCTTGGGACATGGCAAAACTCGGTTCAAGACTCTGCAGAACTTCACAAATAGAAAAAAGTCAAATGATAGGAAATTTTGTACATACAATTTTAATGACATTTTTCTGTCCATAAAATCTATAAAACCACAGTTTACCCATCAATTCATCTCATCAAATGACCAAATGAGAATGAAATAAGCATTGTTTTTGTTGAGTTTTTCTTATAGCAGTAGAATTACAATTTTCAGATCTGATAATTACTTCCTGATGATTTCAAACAGTAACTTTTCATCCCACTGTTATCATTGAATAATTACACACTGAAAATTTCAACTTTAAATGCAGTGGAAACAGAAGATCATAGAAGCACAGCCATGCACAGTAGACACAAAAAATCTACCCTGGGAAACCCATCCTTGGGAGAAAACCCAGCCTGAGCCAACTTTTTCTTAGAAGAAATCAGTCCAATTTACAAGTACATTACCAATCTTGAAGAGAAACCCTAGCACATAGAATGTGCCCTTAATGAAGAAACCCTAGATCAACAAGTGCATCCTCTTTCCTGAGGAAACCCCAGAACAAGATAGTGAACTTCTAAGAGATGATAAGAACCTTCAAAATATGCTCCTTGAAGAGTGCGCACTAGAGCAGCTGAGAAGAGATGCTGAGTTGTTATGAAATGAGATGTTTAGCTGCTTATTTATCCACTTCAAATTACCTTAATTTCACTTCTAGGCCGACTTGTCCTTTTCTTGTAGGGCCGACTTGTACTTTTCTTCTTCAATATTTCCTGGGGCTTCTTCAATGCTTTTCGGGACTTCTTCAATGGTTTGACTTGTCTTGTTGGTTATTTCTTCTTTATTAGAAAAGTTGTTCATGAGCCTTGTTGATGTTATTTTTCTCCTCACATGCACATATATTCACACATAGAGCTCTAATGTTGAATAGATCCACTAAGAAGTCCTAGATACAAGTCCCAGACACTTTTAGAGTCTATGTCAATTCAACATCATATTAGACTTGTATATTCCACAAAGGGATGAAATCCCCTATCAAATAAACAAGTCAAATCTCTAATATAAAATAGATCACTCCATCATGGAGCAGGCAATGTGAGAACACCCTGGGGCCAATCTCCCCAGGCCATATGACTCAGGTTGATGGGAGGAGGACTGCCCCTGCATGGGCCATTCACCTCTAGCCATATGACTTAGGCTCCGAGGATGAATGTATCATTCCCCCTTGGTCAAATCAGCATGACCAATCTGGGAAATGTCTGCTTGATGCTGCAAACTGGAGAAACATCAACAGTTTTGGGGTTATATACCTCTTTTAGTAGATGTGTTGCTGCCCTTTATTCTCCCTCCGAAAATCACATTTCGGCCTTTTCTCCAAGGTATTTCCTTGTGGTGTCCGTGTTTACTAACTGGGCAAGTTTTGGGTGAGTTTCGTTTTGAGGGGAGTTTCAGGGTGACTTTTCAGTGGTTATTCATTTCAAGATGCACTCGGCAAGACTCAACAAGAGTCATGGGTATTGGCCAAGTCTTAGGAGTCACAACATCGATACTGAATGACCTAGTTAGATATTCCTTTCAAGTGATGTAATCATGGTTTTATAAATATTGGGTCAGTAGGTGATTAGGTATGAGGGAGCTATGTAATGTACTTCTCTCTTTCCGATTGTGTATTGGGACATTGCATCATTGTATAATGAAGCAATTACTCTATTTCATAGGTATGCCTGCAAATGCTTATTTTTGATTATGCTTTTTTTTCTCTTCAGTCCCATTGAAGTGCCATTTTGGTTATTGTTGGACATTAATATGATTATGTTATCTTGTCTCTCTTATTCGTACAAGTATTCCTGTCTACATTCTGTTTGGTTAAATTTGACATGGTATCAAAGCCACGGCGAGGAAGATAAGATAAGATAGTTTAATTAATGTCCTAGAAATGACCACAGGGATCAGAGCCAAGGTGAGGAAGATAAGATAAGATAATTGAATTAATGTCCAACAAATGACCACAAGGAAAAGATGCCAAGGAAAAAGTGGCTGAAGGGCCGAGGGACTGTTCACACACAAAATGATGAGCAAAGGAAATTCAAGGCGGCAGATAAAAAAGAGTCTTAGGTCCACCCAGAGATGAAGATGTATAACATATTTTTAAAGAAATTAAAATTCAAATGCTTCCTAATATCCAATTTAGGAATATATCAAAGGATGTTGAAAAAGAGATAATTTAGATTTGGTTTACCCATTGGCAACAGTCAGGGCAATGATTTATTGTAGGAGAATGCAACCACAAATGGATCCTTAGCCATGTTCAAACAGATGAAGCACAGGGAAGTCATGCTTCAAAGACTCAGACTGCCCTAGAGCCACGTGCAGAACTCAAGAACAGATAAGACCATCCTACAGAAGACGTTGGCTACATGCGGGCACATGAGTGAGTATACTATTGTCAAGGGGGAGTATACCTGCAACATGAGAGTGTACACAGAGAGATTGCAGAATGGGAAGGAATAAGTATAGATTGCTGGGGAAGGTTATGTGTAGAGCTGCAGGGCCCAACAGCCACAAAAAGGAGTTAGTGACAAAGCCTTAATGATGAACTGACTTGTAGCAGGGGTCAACTTGTGAACAAAGCGGTTGATAGAAGTGCACAATCAATTTGTGTCTGATTTCTATAATTTATTTTTTGAAGTACTATTCAGTGTCATTCACTTTCAAAGTCAGAATATGTTGCTTCAGTTGTTGATGAGATAAGTGAATATAATTTTGCCTGTTTAGTGTGTCACATCACCGAAGGAAAACCAAAGAGGACCCATCACCCTTGTGGAAATATGTCACAAAGCAGAGTGGAAGCAAAGGGGGTGGAACCACCAAATTTGTGTGTCACATCACCGAAGGAAAACCAAAGAGGACCCATCACCCTTGTGGAAATATGTCACAAAGCAGAGTGGAAGCAAAGGGGGTGGAACCACCAAATTTGTTTGCCCTATTGTAAAAAGACTTACACAGGTTCATAGACCCACGTGAGAAGACATCTATGTGGGCAAATACCATGTGATGAAAACAAAACTATAGGAGTTTGTGTTTGCCCAAATGTGCCATCAACACAAAGAGCCATGTATAAGAAGGAAGAATTTGAAGCACAAAAAAAATCAAAAGGTTCAAGGGTTGACCAGGACACCTGTTGCTCACCGAGAACTGGAGGCCCATCCACCCAAGGTAGTAGATTCTCGCCCATGGGGTCACGCAAGACAGTATCGGATTTTCTTGAGCAAGGTGGTAGGGATGACGTGGATGCAAAAGTGTTCCGGTTTCTCTATGCATGTGGCATACCATTCAATGTTCTTCGCTCACCCTATTGGCATGAAATGGTAGAGGCCATTCGCACTACCCTAGCAGGATACAAGAGCCTCGGGTATGACAAAGCTAGAACCGTGGGGCTTGAGAAGGAAAAAGCCAAGATCCAAAGTGCTTTGGGGCAATTCACAAATGCTTGGAATGAATATGGGGTATCAATTGTATCAGACGGTAGGACAAATGTAAAAAGAAAGCCATTGATAAATGTTCTTGGTGTGTTTGCTACTCAGATAAATTCAAGATTGGCATAAACATTGCAGAACTCCTACCCAACCATTGAAGCAATTGGTCCATACAATGTCGTCCAAGTCATAACCGATAATGCTGCTAATTGTAAGGCAGTGGGAGCAATCATTGAAGATAGATACCCCAACATATTTTGGTCCAGGTGTTTAGTTCACAAATTGAACCTTTTGATGCATAACATTATTAAGTTGAAGGAGAATGATTACAAATGGATTGGTGAAGTGTACAAAAAGGGCAAGCACATGATAAGATTTATTACCAACCATAGCAATGCCCACGACATTTTCTGCAGTCACTCAAAGTTGGAGCTATTGAAGATAGGAAAGACCAGATTTGCTAGCTATTACCTCACCTTCAGGTGCCTTTTGAAGGTAAGAGAGGCATTGGCTAGCATGGTATCAAGTGAATCATGGCAGGTCTTGAAAGATAGGGCTACATCCACATCTGATAGGGATGATTTTCAGGAGGTGGAGGACACCGTTCTTGATGGTCAATTTTGGGCAAGTGTCAAGTATGTTTTGCAGTTCATAAAGCCCATTTATTACATGATTTGTTTTGTAGATAGAGATAAGCCAGTGATTGGGGAGGTGTATGAGCTGATGAATAGCATGCTGGGCCAAATTAAAGATATTATTGAACCAAAAGATCCCATCTTGTATGACCATATTCACAAACACGAGGTCAAAAGTTGGGAACATCTCAACATTCCACTGCATGCCTTAGCATATATATTAACACCAAAATATTATTCTCCATCTTGGTTGGCGAAACCAACACTTGGGAGTGGGGTTAGGAGAAAGCCCCACATAGATCTAGAGGTACAGATTGGGTATATGGCTACTCTAGAGAAGTTGGTCCCTGATGAAGAGGAATGTGCCTTATTGCGCAGTGAATTAAGCAAATACCTCAGTGAACTTGGTCCATTTGGTACTTTGCATGCAATCAAAGATTGAGATAGGGAAACTCCTATCGAATGGTGGAACATGTATGGCTCAACATGCCTACGCTTGTATAAATTGGCAATGAAAGTGCTTTCACAGGTGGGAAACAGTTCCTCTGCAGAAAGGTGTTGGAGCACGTACAGTTTCATCCACTCAGTGAAAAGAAATCGATTAAATGAAAACATGACAGAAAGCTTGGTTTATGTACATTACAACTTGACTCTGTTGAATCATTACTGTGAGTGGGCCAAAATTGATAGATCATATGTCACTTGGGACAACAATCCGGTGGAGCATAACTTGGAGGATGTAGCCTTAGCTTTAGAGCGCTTGGAGGAAGAGCTTTTGGGCGATGAGAATGACCATGCAACAATAGCAGTAGCAATGCCACTGCCATCTTCTACCTTGTTTCCATCTGATGCACCATCTTTGCCGAGAGGTTTACGATTCCATCTGCATCAGTGAGTGGGAGTTGTTCAGGATCCCGACCGAGTCTTGAACGTGGCTCAACATTGATGGCTACTGGCGATGATAATCCTACTCCCATTGTTCATAGAGCACGGGAAAAGAAACTAGAAATTTCCCATGGCAAGAGGAAACATCCATAAAATCTACTTTTCTTGTCTTTTCTTGTTTACAATACTTTCAAGTTTCTGCACTATTGACTCCTTTATATTTATTATGGTATATTTTGTAAACATTACATGGTGATTCAAGTTTGAAGTTTGAAGTTGAACCTACCTTTGAGTTTGAAGTTCACTATTTGCAACTTTGCTTTATTGAGTCATTGACTGCATAAAAGCATATTATTACTCTTTGGTAATGAATATGATGCTTCGTGAATTGTTTCAACTTTCAACTTTCATTTCATGGTTGATGTTCTCTGTTATAGACTATGTCACTATAGTTTGGTTACAAGTACTAGTGATGACAAAATGTTATATATAGAAAATTTGAAGCTTTAAGGTTGATGTTATGGATATTGGACCTACAGTTGACGAATTCACTACTAGATGATTGATGATTGATGAATGATGTTATATGGTATTATGGTTTATTTCATGTTTTTATGCTTTCCATAGCTAATTCAACATTTTACATGCATTTGTTGACACATATGCATCAAAATATATAAAATATATATATTATATAAAAAACACTTTTTAAATGCTTCCAAACCAGAAGCTTTTGAAAATTTCGCTTTTCGCTCCCGCTCCGCTCCCGCTCCGCTCCCGCTTCCCACTCCCATGTAACCTTGCTCCTAGACAAGTGCACAAGAGAGGAAGAAGGACGCAGCAAGAAGAAGAAGGCTAATTTTTGGGTTCTTTATCTTTGGGAAAAGTTTATCTTTGCCTCTAGGGTTTGTCCTAGAGCTTGTCTATGTGATTACTCTTGTATTTGATTGTACTTTGTATCTTGAATTGAATATCTACATAAGAAAGGTTGTTGGGTTTTCTTCCCTTGTGTAGAAGGGTTTCCCAGGATAAAAATCTGTCTTTGTTTTCTGTGCATGGATATCTTTCAGTGATCCTTATTTATTTCTGCTGCAAATTAAAGATTGAAATTATACTGCTATATTAAAAATTTAACATGGTATCATAGCAGTACTAAATAGAGACCATTGCTAGAGACGGTAACTGCCAACTAGGGCTTCCAAGTTTCAATCTTTCCATCCATAGATTTGTCTTGAAAGTAGGCTTTTGGAGATCCCCTCAGTAGGGTGCACTTAATTGTGGATAGATTGATCTTTAAAGTAGTACTGTTGAACTCGCCCTAGGAGGGTGCATCTATCCATGGAAGCAAATTTCAGATCCGAGAAATTTCATTTTTGACCTATTCTCTGTCGGAAACGGGAAACTAGGGCTTCTAGTTTTTAGCTGTTCTATCCACAGAATTGACTGAAAAATAGTGTCTTGGAAATCTCCTAAGGAGGGCACATCTTTCCTTCGGATCAGATTTCTCATTTGACAAACTTCAATCTTGACCGAACTCGTGCTAGGGTTCCTGGACCAGATCTCATATTTTGGCTTTTGACAATTTTTTTTTAGAAAAGAAGACAAGTTGGATGCTGTGCAGAAGATGAAGAATATTTCAAAGATAAAGCGTTACAATTGTCACACATTCGGCCACCTTGCTTATCAAAGGAAGAGAAAGCAACATGCAGTTGATGTCGAAGAACTTCTGAAGAAAAACAGGCATTTAAAAGCCATCCAAGACCCCAACAAAACCCAGATTTCAGACTTAGGTATTAATTAACTAAATGACTAATCACAGGCACTTAAATAATGAACAACAAGCTGAAACACTCATGCTGAGATAATTTAGCAGCGAAAAAATTAACATAACAGTCTGAAAATTGCATGCACAGTGAATTTTTGATCAAAATAGACCTTGGAAAAACCCACAAGGGGAAAACCAGTCCAAGAGCAAAATTTTATTAAGTATTCTCAGGCAGAAAATAGAGTTACAATAGCAAGAAAAATCAACATTTAATGGACTCGACCAACACCTCGAAATTTGTGCCAACCTCGAAACTCGTGCCCAGAATAGCTATATAGCCCAGTAGACAATACGACCTCTATTTCTGTGCCTAGAACAACAATACGATATGGCCTCAACCTTGATTTCCGTGCAACACCTCGATTTTTGTGCAACAACAAATTTCCTAGAACAACGTGCCAAGTGAAATGTATGGCTCAAAAAATAGCAGCAGCATGCTGCCTTGGGATTCGATCCACCTCTTCTTGGGATGAGTCCCTCACCTAGGGATTCGAGCCACTCACTTGAGAATCTTGCTCTTTCTAAAAAAACTCAATAATGCCAAATGCTCACACTCTTGGAAAACTGTCTTGCACATTACCCTAGGCTTGCTCTTAGAACAGTAAAATGACTTTTCACCTTGCCCATCCCTAAATCCGACGGACAAGATCTAATCTTGTTATCAAGGGACAATATTCATTCCCTCCAAAAAAATGAATCGGTTTCACTTTTTAATAAAGTAATATCACTTTATGAAATACATGCACTTTTATTTCATAAAGTCACTTTATAATAGACTAGGAACATTACATAAAAGTCACTTTATTAAAGAGCCACTTTATCGCAACTTTATAAAAGTCAAGTGCCTAGGTAATGTAAATGCAAGGTCACTTCCGCATACAAGAAAAAACTATGTGGAGCACCTCCAGAGCCAAAAAGCTAACACTCCCTCTTAGCGAGGGAGGTACTCACTGCCATCACCATCAGTTGCTTCGGTCCTCAGGTCCATCACATTGTTCATAGTAGGAGCTCCCTTTGAACCTGGAGCCAACGCCACCACCTGCACTGAACTCGAATCTGAAGACACCCTCCTGGTAGCAACCCTGAACCCTGAGCTCCTAGGAGAATCCATCCTCCAATCTTGAGCATCGGTCCTCTCATACCAATTGAGCCTCTTACCGGTACTCTGAAGAGAGTCCCTCTCTTCCATCGGAAATCGAGACTGAAACCTTGGCGCCATTGCAGCCACAGGAGCCTCCTGCTCCTCTTCCGACTCTGGATCATAAATCATGGGCTATCCACCTAACTTGTACAACTCACCGAACCGATCACCAATCAATTGTGGATGGATTAGTTTTGCTCCCTCTGAGTATATAAGAACATTTCCCACAACTGCCCTCTCTGGAAAAATGTACACATGCCCCCTCCGGAACAATGTCGAATACCTTGCATCCTCCAAGGCTGACACAGAGAGCAAGTTCACACTCAAAAACAAACAGAACTCCATCTTGCTCAAGGAGTTCACACTGTCGAACCTGGAATCTGACTCTCCCAAATCCACGCACTGAACGTGTCGTTCCCCCTTCACTCTCAACCATCCGGTTTGGATCTGTCTCAATAATGCTGCGGAATATATGATACATTCCGGTCATGTGACGAGAGGCTCCACTGTCAATGAACCAACTACTGTTCATCACAAATCCATTGTTGCTGGCACTTGATACAAGAGAGAACATTGAGAAATCTTTCTCAAACTTTTCTCCAAAGTCATCTATCTTAGTAGTTGCAGCAACAACCTCCTCCGCATCCTCCTCCTTCTTCTTCTTCTCAAGACACTGAGAAGCAAAATGGCCATATTGGTTGCAAGCAAAACATTTGACTTTGCTCAAGTCCTTAGTGGACTTCTTCTTGCCCTTAGCTGAAAGAGCAACATTTTCTTCAACAACACCCTCCAACTGTCCACTTCCCTGAGATCCTTCCTGAATCTCCTCTTGAGTGAAATCGTCCCATAGTCTGCTCCAATCTGGAAGACGTTCACAACCAACCACACACTTCACGAAGACTTCCTAGTCTTTGGTGAAGCCTTTCAAGGCTATCCTCACCAACTTAGAATCAGAGATGACCTCCCCAACTGCAGCCAACTCATCTTTCACCTGTGCCACCCGGTTAAGATAGGATATCACACTCTCACCCTTGGCCATCTTTGTTGCATGTAATTTATCCTTGAGTGCCATCTTCCGGTTCTCATTCTTCGCCTCAAACAAGTTTTTCAGTGTGTTCCACATCTCATAAGCTAACTTCTTCTTAGCCAAGTGTGGGATGAGATGGTCCTTGACACCATTCAGAATAACCCTCTGTGCTCTAGCCTTTTTTACTTCATGAATGTCAAGAGCAATAGGGTCAGAAGTGGGAGGAGTTATCATAGTGCTGACATTAACCCACAATCTGCTTTCTTTGTGCACAACAATCATTCTGACTTTCCATTGCAAATATTTGGAAATACCATCCAACCAGTCCTCAAATCTGATGCAAACAACCATCTCTCTCAATACACTACAACAATAATAATATACTTTTATCTCAGAGTCCAAGCTCTGATACCATGATGAAAAACAGGCTTTTAAAAGCCATCCAAGACCCCAACAAAACCCATATTTCAGACTTAGGTAGTCATTAACTAAATGACTAATCACAGGCACTTAAATAATGAACAAGCAGCTGAAACACTCATGTTGAGATAATTTAGCAGCGGAAAAATTAACATAATAGCAGTTTGAAAATTGCATGCACAATGAATTTTTGGTCAAAATAGACCCTGGAAAAACCCACAAGGGGAAAACCACTCCAAGAGCAAAATTTTATTAAGCATTCTTTGTCATAAAACAGAGTTACAATAGTAAGAAAAATCCATATTTTATGGACAGTACCAACACCTCGAAATTCGTGCCCACCTCGAAACTTGTGCCCAGAACAGCTATACGACCCAACAGACAGTATGACCTCGATTTCTATGCCCATAACAACAGTACGGCCCAGCTGTACTGTATGACCTCAACCTCGATTTTTGTGTAGCTCCTCGATTTCTGTGCAACACCTCGATTTCTGTGCAGTAGAAAATTTCCTAGAATAGCGTGCCAACTGAAATGTACGGCCCAACAAATAGCAACAACAGCTGCCTTGGGATTCGAGCCACCTCTTCTTAGGATGAGTCCCTCACCTAGGGATTCGAGCCACCCACTTGAGAATCTTGCTTTCTAAAAAAAAAACTCAATAATGCCAAATGCTCACACTCTTGGAAAATTTTGTCTTGCACATTACCCCAGGCTTGCTCTTATAACGGTAAAAGGACTTTTCACCTTCCCCATCCCTAAATCCGACGGACAAGATCTAATCTTGTCATCAAGGGACAATATTCATTTCCTCCAAAAAATGAATCAGTTACACTTTTTAATAAAGTAATATCACTTTATGAAATATGTGTACTTTTATTTCATAAAGTCACTTTATAATAGACTAGGAACATTACGTAAAAGTCACTTTATTAAAGAGCCACTTTATTACAAGTACAACTTTATAAAAGTCAAGTGCCTAGGTAATGTAAATGCAAGGTCACTTCAACATACAAGACAAAACTATGTGGAGTGCCTCCTGAGCTAAAAAGCTAACAACTTCCACCTTAGAAGAAAAACCATGGATGAAGACTTCTGAAAGTTTTTCAGAAGTTCAGAATTGGGCCAAAGTGTTTTGAGGACTTCAGTGATCCCTGCAAGGAGGCAGAGATCAAGAGGGAGCCAACAAAACATAAAAGATAAGTATTTGTATTTGAACTGTCATTTGAGTTATTCCTTAAATTTCTGAGTGTTTTGAACAGATTTAGAGGATATCCGACATTGTTCATAACAATTGTATGTAGATCTGTGATACTATAGATTAGAATTCTCTATTCTTAGAATAAGGAAGTGTGTTATGCATGTTATAGTGCAACATGTTATGAAATATTTTTTTATGCATTTACATGACTGGGATTGATGAACAATAGGTTCATGTTATGTGTTATGTTGAGTAAGTAGCCTATAGTGCTGCACAACATCACGTGAGCCCTTGATGGATCTAGTCTAGGATGAAACCTCTTTGCTAACATGCTGAGAGCAATGCATGTTCTTGATAGTATGTTTTGGTGGAGATGGAAGGCATCTAGATAGTCACCAAGTGTGTTTGGAATATGGATGGGTGTTGTGTTGAAGCATTGACTAAGATGCTAAGCCTTCATGAGCGGTTACTTGATTGTGTGCACTGTGTCATTATGCATAAGAGATTGTTATTCCATTGAAATGTCAATTTGATTTCATTGAATTTCATGATTATGCAATGTTGCTAACTATTTGACTGAACTTAACTTTTAGGATAGACCATGTGCTATGACTTACAAGAGTAGGATGATGAGATTTGTTCCGAAGAACAAGTGATGATTGTTTAGCAGAGAAGATCCATTGTTAGCTAGCTTAGCTAGCTTGCAGATCCATTGTGGAAGCTCAAGCATGGAATGAAGGATGAGATGGATTCCAACTCAAGTGATGATAGGAATAACACAAACCGGAAAAGTTGCTCGATGAGGAATATAACATGGACAAAGACCTCTATATTCAGAGGTAGCAACTACCTAGGATGTAGTAGTGAGGCTCGACATCATGAGGAAGCTTTGTTCTCCAGGATTGATGATGAGTTTAGGCTTCAGGAGGAGCAAGAAGAACTCATTGTTAGAGAGATTTGGCTTCAGGATTCAGAAAACCAGGATGGCTTCTGTGGCAGAGGGAGCAACTACAGTGGATGTAAAGACTGCCTTCCTCAATGGTGTGATCAAGGAAGAGGTCTACATTGAGTAGCCAGAGAGTTTAGTGATCCGTTGGAAGGAGTCCCATGTGTGCAGACTAAAGAAGGCCTTGTACAGACTCAAGAAGGCACCGCGAGCATGGCATGCTAGGATTGATTTCCTGGTGTAGCAGGAAGCAGACTTCAGTGGCACCAAGTACAACAAAGGCCGAGTACATTGCAGTGTGTGTTGCAGCTCAAGAAGTAGAATGGCTTCGAAATCTCATTGCTGGATTGTTTGGTCAGATGATAAAGCCGACCTTGATTCACTGTAATAACCAAAGCTGTGTGCAGATTTCAGTGAATCCAGTATTTCATGACAGGTCGAAGCATGTGGAGATCCAGTACCATTACATCCGAGACATAGTGCAAAGGGGAGCAGTCCAGCTCTAGTATATTCCTACAGATGATCAAATTGCTGACATTCTCACCAAACCTCTTCCTAGGGCGAAGTTTGTGTACTTTCGTGACAGGATTGGAGTGGTGGAGTATGTCTCCTTCATTGAGAGGGAGTGTTGATGTTGTAGCATCAATGAGACATTCTCCCTGAGACGGGCCAAATGGTGTGACTCTCCTTTGAGAGGGAGAGAGAGGGAGAGAGAGGGAGTTGACTGTTCTGGATGATACTCCTTGATGGACTGAGTTGAGTTACTATGAGATATTATACTCCTTGATGGACTGAGTTGAGTTGTTATGAGACATGACACTTCTTGATGGACTGAGTTGTGTTGGTATGAGTCTCTGGGTTGGTGCCCAATAACCCTTGTGGTTGGGAATAACTCATCACTGGGTTGGTGCCCAATGACCCTTGGGGTGTAGCCCATGTGGTTAGGATAACTTGTCACTAGGTTGGTGCCCAGCAACCCTTGGGTTGTAGCCCATGTAGTTGGGAGACTTATGGGTTGTAGCCCATGTGTAGTCTGGACATGATGAAAGTCTCACATGAGGTTGTAGCCCTTGTGAGCCCACAGGAGGTTGTAGCCCTTGTGGACATCATGAGGTTGTAGCCCATGATGTGGTGATGACTCACTAGTGGTTGTAGCCCTAGTGAGCTATTTGGGTTGTAGCCCATAGAGGAGCCCATAGAGGACGTCATGTTGGTTGTAGCCACATGGACGTGAGAAGACCTTTCTTATTATGAAGAGATTTTCAAGACAAGCCGTGATGCTCAGATGATATCCAGACGTGTTCTAGCATGATGATACCTCCCTAGCTAAGAGGGAGTGTTGATGTTGTAGCGTTGGGAGGTATCCTCATACAAGTTGGTCCTAAAAGAATAATAGTAAATATTATTATTATGCTTGAAGCAAGTCGACCCCCAACAAGTGTGCAAGTCGGCCCTAGCAAAAAAGTGAAAAGGCAAACATAAACAAGTATAAATAGTGGACACCTCACTCATTTCCAACCAAGCAAGTTCACTACACAAGTCTCCTAGACAAGTGTGCAAGAGAGGAAGAAAGATGCAGCAAGAAGAAGAAGGCTAATTCTTGGGTTCCTTATCTTTGGGAAAAATTTATCTTTGCCTCTAGGGTTTGTCCTAGAGCTTGTCTATGTGATTAGTCTTGTATCTGAATGTACTTTGTATCTTGAACTGAATATCTACATAAGAAAGGTTGCTGGGTTTTCTTCCCTTGTGTAGAAGGGTTTCCTAGGATACAAATCTTTGTGTTTTTGTTTTCTTTGCATGGTTATCTTTCAGTGATCCCTACTTATTTCTACTGCAAATTAAAGTTTGAAATTATACTGCTATATTGTCACATACCCACCCATCCATCCAAGGCAAGGGAGGGAACATGATGCCAGTCTCTGGGGCTTTCACATAAACTCAACCCATGCATTAGATTCATACACATAAATTCAAGAATAGTGCAGATGCAAATCAATTAAACATGCATAGCGGAATAAAAACTATCCACACACATTACTCATGCATACAGCATATCAAAAACAATCATCAATATAAACATTGCAGAAGTAATACATGGACAGAAAAACACTTATCTTTATTGTGCAATTGTCCCAAACAACTAGCTATGTCGCTGCAACGTTCCACCCAACCATAGGGAAGTTGTGTTCATCAATCTCTCAACACAACTGCCACCCCCGAGATGGGCATGATTCTTACAAGGAAAATGGGACATTCACTCTTTCACAGCCATTTAATCATTTCATCTGAGCCAAGCTAGTCCACAGCTGGGTTTATCAGGCTACATTTGAACCCTGGAGGTTTACACTCAAGCTCAAGCCAAAGCAATGGATTTACCAACAGAATGGCCATGGGTTTGGGCTTTCCCCAAATCGTTTCCATCCAAAAACGAATTGTGGGATGGGGAAAAACATTCACAGGGAGGAAAACGTTTTCTCCCCAACTCTCTCAGCATTTAACATCAAAAACGGTCTCTATGGAACCCCAATTCCATTCCCCTTCTTCTCCACTGGTATACGATAGAAAAACGCCCTTCTCCTAGCTAAGAATGAAGGAGAACATAGGAAAACATGGCTGGAAAACGCCCAGGTATCTCCAAACTCGTGAGGGAGAGCAACCGGTTGATGGATAATGGCTTGGGGAGCAATTCATGGCTCTTTTCTTGCCTAAGAAGCAAAACGCGATTTCCCATGCAGGGTAGCTTGCCCATACTCGAAATTGGATAGCCATACCTCTCATTCCCCAAGGCATTAACTACCTCAACCAACTCTTGGGAGAAATCAATGATTGGGTACAAAAGTCAACATGGGTAGTTGAGGGTTTGATGGGTTCTCTCATTGACACTTGGCTTGACTTGATTGGCTCCAAGGGTTTGAATGTTTTCCCTCCCAATTCCTTGTAAAAATCATGCCCCCATCTCTTGTTGCATTGCATAGCTAGTTGTGGGTATTTTATTAAATGCATATTTACATGATATTTACAATTCCATTGTGCCGAGCTAGCACGTAAACCATATGCATCAATAAATCGATGGCGGGGCCTTGGCCTTGAGCTTCTCACCACGATTATATAACAAGATTACATCATTTACAATTTTAATGTGATAGGGTCAAGATGGAGACGTGACATTCCCCTCCCCTTGGAATAACACCGTCCTCGGTGTTCCAATACTTCAGAATATATACCCACTTTACATATGCCTCAAAATTCACAACTGGTGGCAGGTTTGTCCTGCGTTTCATCTCTGCAGGTGGGCATTGCTCCACAGCAATCCCTTCCTTTTATTCACCTTCCAGTTGATCTACAAGTCTAGAATTTCATGGATGCCATCTTTCTTGCTGTCCTGGTAACTATCGGAGGAAGATTTGCAGCCAAATCAAATAGCTTTTGGTTTGCTGCCATGATCAATGTACACAACTGGCTCTCGCTTTTCTCACTAGCAATCACTTGGCTAGTAACAGTTGCAACAATGGCTTTCAATGTCTCACCTGTGAGAACTCATCATGGCAATTCCTGTTAGGACAAGCATAACACAATATTAAAATTAGTCAATTATTTTCCCAATTGACTTGGAACGTCCATGCTTTCCCACATACACATGAACTCATTCATGTTCATTCTTTTACAGGAAAATAACTATTTCAGCATTCACGATTCATTTCAAGCAATTAAGCACAATCTATTCTCAGCTATGACATGCACTCAACAATCCTTTGTTTTTAAGATGCATCAGTCAAAAGGGAAAGAAAGAGTAAGAGTTTCCCCCTCTTAGTCTTGTTCCAATCCAGAGCCACACCATCACTTGCGGTTCTATGCTCCTTAGCCTCTTTCACTTCAGTGTGAATGCTTGACTTGCCCTTTCTTGGCTATGACACTTAGTGTCTAAGGTCTGTCTAATTAATGCCTTTCAACTACGAAACCCTTCCCCATTGTTGCTTACAGAACCTTTGGCTGCTAGGACCCACACAGTTCCACTAGCACCATCTTTCATTACCGCTCATACTGAGCTCTCTTTAAGACGGTCACATGTCCACATGCATCCTCCAGATGCTTTCATAGTCTTTGCTTCCAGCAATACCTACACTCAAACATTGAATCAATTCACATGTTTAGTGTATTTTCATAGGGTTTATCTCTAGACAAGAGTTTGAGAAATCATAATCAAATCATATACACACGTATATTCATAAGCAAGAAGTTGCAAGGTAACCAAATACTTATCTGTATTGGATGTCTTCACTTTATTCCACAGGATCCTTCTTTGCTTTCCAAGCATTGGATTTCCCGTGGATACAATAATGAATGTTGGGACAACACGTAGGCTATTCCACAACCATTCGAATAGGCAATGCCAGGGCAGTACACCGATTGGTTTTTATCAATTAATTAAGGAATGTTTGGCCAGCACGCCGGCTGCTCCACAACATCAAGTTGTTAATGTTCCCACCAACTATTCTCCGAATTTACCAAGAATTTTATAGTGCCCAACCAGTTACTCTCTGGCTTTACCAAGCATTTATAGCTCCAACCAGTTACTCTCTGGGTTTACCAAGAATTTATAGTTCTTTTAGGGTCCTTGCTTCCTGCAATGGCCAAGGTTTCCAACAAGGAAACAATAGTGTATCAGCTTAGCTGTTAGAAGACTTATACCTAAAATATTCATTATTCCAAACAAGAAATAAATTGAAATGAATACTTATCTGTATTGTGCGTTTCCTCGCTACTCCACAGGTTTCCTTCTCTGCTTTACAAGCCTTTGATCACTTGTGGGGTGGATGCTTGGCCAACACACCTGCTGCTCCACAACATCATCCGAATAGGCAATGCCAAGCCAGTACGTCGACTGGGTTTATCAGGCATCCCTAAAATTAGTATGCTAAGCCAGTACACTGACTGGGTTTATCAAGCATTTCAAAATCAGTATGCTAAGCCAGTATGCCGACTGGGTTTATCAAGCATACAACAACCATTTCCAAGCTAGTTCTTCGACTAGGTTTGTCAGGAAATAACACCCTTCACCAATACCTCCACAACATGCAAATAACCAATGCCAAGCCAGTACATCGACTGGGTTTATCAGGCATCTAGCAACCCTTCGCCACAACACTCAAATAACCAATGCCAAGCCAGTACACCGACTGGGTTTATTAGGCATACAACAACCATTTCCAAGCTAGTTCTCCGACTAGTTTTGTCAGGAAATAACACCCTTTACCAATACCTCCACAACATGCAAATAACCAATGCCAAGCCAGTACACCGACTGGGTTTATTAGGCATCTAGCAACCCTTCGCCACAACACCCAAATAACCAATGCCAAGCTAGTACACCGACTGGGTTTATCAGGCAATATGAACAACATAATATGATTACGTGGCTCCTTCTCTTATGCAACCAGTGGTTCCCTCCAGGAACTCCATGGGTGACACACTTGACTGCAGGCTAGCATGGCCCCACAATACCCACTCACACTACACAAGGATGATACCCCTTTTCTGCAACACAGCTCCTCGGGCCTATCCATCTCTTCTAGTGTCCTTTAGTGTGAGCGTAGAAAGGTTACCACTGCCCATACAGTCCTCTTGAGCACCCTTTCTTCACTTTTCCTCTTACATGCAACACCAAATTGCATCTGTGTAAGCTGATAGCACAAGAAGGATAAGCAGACTCATCAGTATTGCTACTCTAAAATTGTAACCATATTTAATAACATTCACTATCAAGTATTGAAACACCAGGAATGCGTCCATTCCCTTAGGGTGTAGTCAATATTGAAAACCCTAACATAACCCATCACCCGAAAGGTATGCATCTCTTTCCGGTGTGAGCCATGTAGGCCTTAGTCCCACTCAAGCAGTCTGAAATAATAATGAAATAATAAAACATGCTCTGCATATTAAATCTAATAACCAGACATGTATATCTTCAATTAGGGTTATCGAATACTCATTCGTTTCACAGATGTATATTTTCTTCATTTGCGAAGAATGGGGGCTTCCTTCTCTGAGTCAACAGTCCTTCAGTTTGCCACCCCCAATATTTTCAGGTTCCATAACCCACACATGCCTTCTTGGCATAATTTCACTGTCTCACTCACATGGTTTACCAACATGCAGTTCGGTTCAGACATTATCATCATTTACAATGGCGTATCACCCGAAACCCATTTCCAAATCATGGGATCCTTCCCATCTAGTTTGGCTTTTGCAGGCCATCACACATGGTCTTCCTGCAATGTGTCATCCTGGCACACTTATCAAATAGCCAAACAGTCAGCAATAGTCAGCAACATTTAACAATAATTTCAAATTTGATTGCTTCATAACCAATCAATGGCATTAATAATTAAATTCAACATGAATTTACAATTCTGTCTCCTACAGAAATTGATTTGCTTAGCAATGAGGCTATTCTCATATTGTTTGGCTCTTGTAAGTGCTATCACTCTGTCCATTATGGTTTCACCCTTGCTACCATACATGAACATCCACCTACAACATGTCCTCCTGACACAATTTTATATAAGTCAAATAGTCATTAGCAATTATAAGCAATTCTCAAATCTGAAATTTGTAAATCTATTTTCCTTACAGGAATTAGATTTGCAACTATGAGACTATTCTCATAAACTTAAACCAGACAATTTTCAGATTTGTTTCATGCATAAATTACAACCATGAGAACCTTCTCATAACCTTTGGCTTCTGCACATGGTAGATCCTGGTCTCTATTATGGACTTATCCTCTTTGCCATACGCAAGACCTTTCTACCTGAAGATTGAAATTTCAATAAGCCAAACACATTGTGAGTATGTATGCATATACTCTCTTCATTGCTACAACAGTCGCTGAAGTGATCTCAGAATTAAAACGCTCAATAATTCAAACACTTTTAGCTGTTAACATTTTAAATGCAATGAAATATATACCTTTCTATATATGCATCATCATCACAATAAAATTTGCAAGATACAATCACACTATCCATGCAATTTAAATAAACTGTAAATACTCATTACTTTATATTCCATGCAACTTTGTCCTTCCAACAGAGTGCTCTGGTAGCCTCTCACATGTCTACCTTTTTCATGCAGTCTTTCTCCTGCATTCATAACAGCTCATGAAATGGTCTCAGGATTAACAATAGTCCACCATTTCATCTATTATCTAACTGCATTGAAACATATATATGCCACACCCATGCATTCACACAATGCATATTCACAACATTTACATCACTCACATAATCTTTTAATACAACCTTGCATTAATCCATGAATACTATTCATTCCAACATATCATGGCCTAACCATGCCTATCCCATATGGCATACACTACAACAGGACCACAAGTCATCACTTGCTTTGGTTGTTAAACTCACAACCAACATACACAAATGGTATGATATAATTTTCATATGAATGCATTGAGGTTTCTAAGAAACTATAGGGTGCAAGGCTCCTTGCCTTTACTTACCCGCACCTCACCATACTCGGTGGGTCAACATTCACATTTAGGCACTCAATACCATATGCAAACCAATCAATCATAGTTTGAACATAGTTGAAGGGATCTCACCAAATCCTCTTTCAACATTCATGCAATTTATGCATAAATAATCATTACCTGCATGGCTGTCATTAACATCGCTTGATGTTACCTGATCAGTTGGCCTCTTACCAAGGCTACTTTGTCCTTTTGCCAACATCATGATCACGGATTTGTTGCACCATCCTCTCTTCATAAGGTTGTATGCAACAATCATCATCCACATCCTTAGCCATGCTTCGGTTGTCTTTGGTCCTACAACTAATGTGAACATGATTAATTATTAGCAACCACAATAATTATCTTAAGTGGCTCATTGCATATGTAAAACCTCACTATTTTACTAATATGCAATATCATATACACGCAAAAAAAAACACTTTCACATGCATTGTGCAATATGCCATCTAGTACATATTCACTTCATCTATCTATCCTTTTGCATTTCCAGCATCCCTATGCCATAATTTTCAGTATAGACAACTCAGGAAATATAAATATAATAGCAATGGAGGAGTTAAGGAATTCTCCCTTTCCAATTCCTCATCATGACATGGAGTTCCTCCTCCACATCATAGCTGATCCTTTTCTTGGCTTCCCTACCAAGCACACAAGGATTCATTAGCTATGATCTTCTCATGAATTAGCGATTCAACATATACATATGTGTATAATATTCATTCTTGCTATATGCAATTATTATGCTATAAACATAAGTAGTTTAAGGTGAGGAATTTCCTTTTATCAACATTGTCTTGCTGCTCCCATTGCTTTTCTTCAAGGCATATTACAACCAACTACTCTTAATGCAATTCCTGCTTCTCATCCCAAGCATAGAGAATGCATTTCACACTTTCAAGGACTGCCTCTTGGGGATGACGGGGGTCAAGGGGGCTTGCAGCGTTCTCGTTTTTTTTTTGTAAATCTTTTCCATTTCGCGCAATCTGGTGCACAAGTTCTATGGCATTTTTCAACTTTCGGCGCTTGAAAAATCTCTCTCAAAAACAGCTAAAATTCTCTGTTTCGGAGCAACTCAGCGAGTTCTTCTGACCTGTTTCGGGCCAATTCGCTGAGTTCTTCCGATTGAAAACTCAGTTTTTCCTTCCGATCCGTTGCGGACCAACTTTCTGAATTCCTTCCGATGTTGCGGAGCAACTCGCCCATCTCTTTCGATGTTGCGGACGAACTCATCAATTCCTTCCGATGTTGCGGCGGAAACTCGCCAATCTCTTTCGAAATTTTCTCCATCGTAAACACTTAGAATATTTTGAAATTTTTCGGACCAACTCACCGAGTCCTTCCGTCGTTGTGGAGCAACTGGCCGAGTTCTTCCGCCGTTGCGGAGCAACTCGCCAAGTTCTCCCAAAATTTCCTATTTGACGCCGAAAACACTTAGTTTTTCAGACCAACTTGTCGAGTCCTTCTGCCATTGCAGACGAACTTGCCGAGTTCCTCCGTCGGCACAGTTTTTGGCAGAAACTCATAGACACTTAGAAAAATTTTGAAAATTTGAAAATTTTTGAAATTTTTTTCTTAATTATCAGTGCTGAGCAGGAAGCATACTTACCTCTGCAACTATGATAGGTAGCCCATAAAGGCCCAATGCTGCAACCAGCAGCTCTGATACCATCTGTCACGTACCCACCCATCCATCCAAGGCAAGGGAGGGAACATGATGCCAATCTCTGGGGCTTTCACATAAACTCAGCCCATGCATTAGATTCATACACATAAATTCAAGAATAGTGCAGATGCAAATCAATTAAACATGCACAGCGGAATAAAAACTATCCACACAGATTACTCATGCATACAGCATATCAAAAACAGTCATCAATATAAACATTGCAGAAGTAATACATGGACAGAAAAACACTTATCTTTATTGTGCAATTGTCCCAAACAACTAGCTATGTCGTTGCAACGTTCCACCCAACCATAGGCAAGTTGTGTTCATCAATCTCTCAACACAACTGCCACCCCCGAGCTGGGCATGATTCTTACAAGGAAAATGGGACATTCACTCTTTCACAGCCATTTAATCATTTCATCTGAGCCAAGCCAGTCCACAGCTGGGTTTATCAGGCTACATTTGAACCCTGGAGGCTTACACTCAAGCTCAAGCCAAAGCAATGGATTTACCAACAGAATGGCCATGGGTTTGGGCTTTCCCCAAATCATTTCCATCCAAAAACGAATTGTGGGATGGGGAAAAACATTCACAGGGAGGAAAACGTTTTCTCCCCAACTCTCTCAGCATTTAATAGCAAAAACGGTCTCTATGGAACCCCAATTCCATTCCCCTTCTTCCCCACTGGTATACAATACAAAAACGCCCTTCTCCCAGCTAAGAATGAAGGAGAACACAGGAAAACATGGCTGGAAAACGCCCAGGTATCTCCAAACTTGTGAGGAAGAGCAACTGGTTGATGGATAATGGCTTGGGGAGCAATTCATGGCCCTTTTCTTGCCCAAGAAGCAAAACTCGATTTCCCATGCAGGGTGGCTTGCCCATACCTGAAATTGGACAGCCATACCTCTCATTCCCCAAGGCATTAACTATCTCAACCAACTCTTGAGAGAAATCAATGATTGGGTACAAAAGTCAACATGGGTAGTTGAGGGTTTGATGGGTTCTCTCATTGACACTTGGTTTGACTTGATTGGCTCCAAGGGTTTGAATGTTTTCCTTCCCAATTCCTTGTAAAAATCATGCCCCCATCTCTTGTTGCATTGCATAACTAGTTGTGGGTATTTTATTAAATGCATATTTACATGATATTTACAATTCCATTGTGCCGAGCTAGCACATAGACCATATGCATCAATAAATCGATGGCGGGGCGTTGGCCTTGAGCTCCTCACCATGATTATATAACAAGATTACATCATTTACAATTTTAATGTGATAGGGTCAAGATGGGGATGTGACATATATTAAAAATTCAACAATATTTGGCTGTATTGTATCGTGTTTGCCCATATTTTGTAGTTTCAAATATGGATTTTGGACTATACTCCCATATTTTGGCCATATTTGGCTTTTTCAAATACAGTTTTTTTCCATAACATATACGGATTATATCTGTCCTAGTATATGCTAAGTATGCATTAATATAATTACGCTTTGGATGAGCAGTGAAACAAGTATAACGTGTAATAAATACTCATCACAATAATTTTTTAATAATGATGTAAAAAACTGTGAATCAAGAATGACATTAATGTTTAAGATGGTATATACTCTATAAGTTAAAATCCATTGTACTAATTTCATGTTGCAGGACTGATGCTTCTGAATGGTTGGATTATTATGTTAATCATAGAATTAATTTCTCTAGAATGTAGAATGAGTTGACACTATTGTGTATTAACATTTGTCCTTCTTCTCTCTTGTAAGGTTTACTTCATTTTCTGGAATGTTTTTCAAGACTGCTCAAAGAAAAAGTTAGTTTGACAATTTTGATACATCTGATAACTTAGTTTGACGTATTTCATTCTCTTGTTGCATTGCTTTGGATACTGGTCTGACTTGGTCATAGATATCTTTAGATCATTCTTCTTTGTCATCTTTGTTAACTTCCTGAACTTATTATGTTTATGTAGAAGTTCACTTTAGGATTGCAATCCGCCATGTGTTTTTCCCAGCATGGATATTCTGTATTGCTTCTTGTTTTTGTTATGATAACAACTATTGAATGAAATTTAATATTTTTTGAGATTGAAGTCATAGTGCAATAAAATATATCTCTCCAGTATCTGCATGGTGCAGAATATACTGAAAATTTATTATTTTTTGAGATTGAAGTCATAGTGCAATGAAATACATCTCTCCAGTATCTGCATGGTGCAGAATATATTGATTAATCATACAAAGAAGATAGGCACAAAATATTTAAGTATTTTTGAGACTTGAGGGTGATTGCACATTTGCCAAGTTTTTCTGCAATCCTTTGGTCTCTGAGTTTCTATGCTCCAAATCTTGATTCTTAGCCATTATTCAGTTAAAGCTGAATGTCTCTAGGATGAAACTTTTTCCTCAAGTAAAATTGCAGTGAATGCTGTATGCCCTAGGACTTGTTTGAATTAAATGAGCGTGAAAGTCATACTCCCCTTGTTACAGAGTCATTAAGACCTGCAAATGCTTAAAATTACTCTAGTGTCTTGTTTATAAATAATTTTATGCCCTAGGACTTGTTTGAATTAAATGAGCGTGAAAGTCATACCCCCCTTGTTACAGAGTCATTGAGACCTACAAATGCTTAAATTTACTCTAGTGTCTTGTTTATAAATAATTTTACCCTTGTTACAGACTTCCTTGTACTTGCACACTCTTTTGTTTCTTCTCTTAGCTAGACATTTTACTTTTAGCTATACAGTTAGGTCTTTATCTTTTCTACTCTCACTATTGATCTAGGGGTTGCTTTTGCACTCCTACATTGTATTTACATTGGATGCGCTCTTTTAGTCCCAGTGGCCTACTTTTGTGGTCTTTTATTTGACATAGATAAAATTATCTTAACTTATTGTATCTTATCCTTGCCATCTATTATTTCTTGTCATTTCTGGCAATTTTTATTTTATTTTTAGTATAATTTAGAAATATTCATTTATAAGTAGTATCTGTTTTAAGAAAGTATATTCCTATGAGATGCATCAGGAATATATTAGTAATTTCAAGTATATCAGCAAAATATTAAAACCCTGATATAAAAGGTTTTAAAAGTCTGATATGTTGTCAGTCTATTAAACTATTGGCATGTCAAGCTGAATTTGTTCTCTACTATTTTGTTAAGGAAGGGAAAGCTTATACAAGTGGGTGTATAGAAGAGATCTGTGTTCTTTTTAATGCTGCTGTAGTATCCTTTAAAAAGGGCTACTGAGCTCTCGGTAAGGATGGCCTCATTGTGCACCAATGTGATGATTGAATGTGCTTAATAAAGTAGTAGGGACACTGAACAATGTTTAATTGAAGATGAATTAGTCGATAAAGGTTATCTCAAAACGATGTACTAAGAATGTGTTTGTCTCTGGAAGACAAGTAACACTTGTCATGAATGATTTCTGAATTCCTCTTGTAAAAAAATTAAGTAATACTCAGCATGTAGAATGTAGTATTATTCAATTTACCGACAAGGCATGTTTATTGAATTGACTTGTCTTATTATTTTCATTTACATTTCCTGTTATTCTTGTTGGGTTTAATGTCCATTCTGTTGGGGCATTACAGGTGCTTAAACTTTGATGCGATAGATTGATGCTATATAATTCATAATACATATTGATTGCCTCTCATTAAGAGTTGTTTGTTGTTAACAATGTGAACCTGTCTTGCAGGTTCTGTGTGACAGTGGCACATCCTGTACTTCCAACAAAGCTCACTACATCGTTTGTCTCAGGGGAGGGGTCAGTTGCATGTCTCTTTAGCAATATGATTTCTGTAGTTTAGTATTTTTAAAATGATTTTATCTGACCTGTTTAGTTTGTCTATGACAACATTATTATTTTGGAGGTATGAATAATGGGTGTGGCAAATTTATTATTGGCAGGCAATGTTTAATATGATAAAATGTTTAGCTGCTATTATGGATTTAGCTTTAGACTCTTGATTAGCAAGTAATAGAATTTGCATATCCTTTGTCATACTGCTATTTTTTATTTGTCATCTAACATGCTGTTATCGTTTAACATGGATAGCTTCTGCTCTTCAGTCTCTAGTCATCATCCGAAGTTATTATATGATCTTGTTCAGCAGGAAATATATGGTTTAAATTATCACTGAGTCTAGGCAAGGTGATTGTACATATCGTTTCAGTACTGCCATTATTATTAGAAAGGTTACATGAACACAATGCCTGATATGATGTGGGGAAAGAAGTACAGTATGCTGCGTTTGTGTATCTGTTCATTGATTTAGCTTGTTGTAGCTAGAAAATCCAGAGGAAACGCAGAGGAATGAAGTGATTTATACATTCTTATGCATTTATGAACTAATCGAAAATGGCAAGATTGAAGTGGATTGCACTGAACTAGCCCAAAATACTCTGATGAGCAGTGATTATTTTTTAACAGTACCAGGGCATATCCATGATAAATTCGCATCAAGTACTCTTATCAGCAACATGTTCAACCCTAATACTGTGGTGTCCAGCATTTTATTCTTTTCTGCCATATGAGCAGAAACTAGCTACTAAATTCTAATAGCCATATGAACAGAAATAACTACTAATTAATTAGATTAATAGATTATTCAATTGCAAGGCTCTTGAGCATTGTGACAAATTGGAAAAACAGGTAACATTTTCAAAGTGGTTATGCAGACAGAGAAACATAATATCCTGTTTTAATTTTACATATAACTTACATATATTCATAAATGTTAGAGGATATGTTTTGCTGTTTTTTCATGTTGCACAAAGTTCTGGGGACAGGACAGTAGGACAAGTTATGGGGACGTATGGAGGGTACCTACAATGTTGCAGGGGACGGATGTGTTAAATTTTTTTATTACATGGTAATAGTCCTAGTCTGATTTCTAACCTACCTACTTAGCAAAACCGAAAACTGGAGTCTCTTTCAAGAATTAATAATAAAACTGCAATCTGATTTTTACTAGAAACTGAAACCCATCAAATTGAAGAATAGCAGCAAGTACACCAATCTGAAACTCAAATCACTTCACTGTTTATTACTCTTGAAGACAGGAAATACGTGGAAAGCTTCAAATTCCACCCTTCACCCACTCCTTCCTACTCTGAAAAACTGAATGAATGAAACCTATACCCATGCCTTTTCTTTTATAGAGTAGGAGGTACAATGAATATGGACACATGCACAACAATGCCTGAACTGAAATAAACCTAAACGCTAGATCTATTCTCTATTCCTGCCCTTGGTATTAGCATCCTTAATCTGTATGAAAGAACTATTCGTAGGAAGGTGTACCACCTAGAGGAGAGTGCAAGTATGCATGCATGCATCTTTTTCTTCTAGAGATATGCGCCCTTTCTAATCCTGGAAACGTTCCACATGCAAAGTGCCCTAACGGACTCTGCATGCAACTACTAACTGAAGAAAACTCAGAAATAGATTTGAACTGCTAAATGTAAAAGGCATGTAAAATGAAACTAAAATGAGGATGGTGCAGCTCTATATCTCTCTCTCCTTCATAAATGTCCCTGCGCCCTCATTACTGTTGTACGGAACTGCTGAAGGAGGGTGTACTGCTACTGCTGTACAGACTGCTGCATGGAAGCTCTTTTGGAGTCCCTACCACCATACCTTTTCTGCAACTTCTCAAATGTTCTCTGCTCGTTTCTAACATTAATGGCACTTTGCTGGTCACTTTCTGAGGTACTAAAAGTCCAATACTCCCATTTACCATGGAAAGTGTTCTCTACTAAATACAAGATAATCCCTCTGCATTCTGGAATGATGGAATCTCCCTTCTGCTAGGGGCTTGGTCAAACAGTTGATCATCAACAATCCTAAATAAACACGAATCTGGATCACTGCTTCCTTCTCTACACTGAACTCTCTTCAAAATCTTCTAGGTGAAAGCCTTCTGTACAAGGAACGATGCAGCATTTTAAAAGCTATCTTCTTGCATTCCTTTGCCCAAAACTCGACTAGATCCCTGGTTGTTGTCTTTGATGGTGACTTCTGACAATCAAACTTAGGTAAACACTAAATCTGTCATGCACGGAATTGAAAGTAGAGTCTTCGTTAAATTAGGAACTAACTCAAGGACATCACATGAAGGGATCTGGAAAGATATGGGGCCCAATCCCTTCACATGATATATAGCATCATCAGCCAACTCCACAAGCATTCCTCCCTCTTGCTCTTGTAACTTGCTAAAGAATCAAAGATCTTTCTGTCACAAGTCATATGTCTCGAAACTCCACTATCCACATACCATTCAACCCTTGAAACACTAGACACCATGGAAAAGTGGGTTATTAGCTTGGCAGTCATCATCCACTCCGGTAGCAGCTGCACTCTCTGCAAGCTTCTGCTGCTACTGCTGTTGTTCACCCTTTCCCTTCTTCGTCTCAGGACACAGGTAGAGTGTGCTTGTAGCACCTAAAGCATTTGATATGACTCAAGTCTTTTCCCCCCTAATATGAAGAATCTGATTCTTCCTCCTTGCTTCTATGGCACCTCCGGAGTCCTTTCCTACGTCTCTCCTCACCTTACCAGTGAGGGCCAGGTCTGGTCCATCATCCTCATCCTTGTAACTAGTTGGGACTTGTTCTAGTCTCATCTCCTCTCCAATGAAGGCATCCCACAACATCTCAAAGTTAGGTATTTTTTCCTGACCACATAACCTGGACAATGTTGTGCCAAGATGAATTGAAGCTATTTAGATTAATCTGAACTAGCTCATCTGGACACATGCATGCACATGAGACCTTTCTCAGTTGTCATAATCTAACATAATCTTGAGACATAGTTGAGACTATCGACTACTCACATGTGGGTCAAATGTAGGCATCCACTGCATGTGGTTTGATTCATGTTTTTTCATTGGAAATGGACCCTCTGTTCTACCTATCTACAAGAGATGAGCATTGATCTGCTTGTACGACTTGTGGATGATGTGAATTAGCCTGTGAGTCCCTAGACGTTCACAAATTCCTAGATCACCTCTTATGTGTTGTTATCTTTTTCTCTTGATGTGGTGTTTTTAGTATCCACTGATAACTGATAAGTTGTCAGTGAAATCTAGATCTAGAGGTGGTTACATCCATATATTATATAATGATATCAGTGGAACTGTGGATGAATTTAATTTGTTGAGAATGGCTTAAGCCTTTTTTGCCAAGTTCTTGTGTTGTGTTTTGCTTATTCTATTTCTTAACATGATGCGTGATAGAGAGACTGTGAAAGTGAAATTTCAATTTTGACCCCGTCAACCCTTATGCATGCCAAATGACTATGTGGGTGTTTGGAGGGAGGAGAACCATCCCTGTGTTTAGGGGAGGTCTAGAAAGTCATCCTTGGGTCAAATGTTAACATTGGGATGTGAACTTGTTTGAATGTTTGGAGGTGTCATAGTTGGGATGTAAACTTGGCTATAAGGATGGGTATTTGTTGGATGTATTCTTGGATAAAAAGCATTGCTTTGTGAGGGGCATGTGGGAGCATAAGGACTGATGATGAATATGTGAGCTTGGCTTAGATGGGCTTGTGACATCGTAGGATGAATTACTTGGTTCAAGGGATCTTGTGGCACCGTTGAAGGGATAGGTTGGCTCATAGTTTGATTCCACATGTTTGAGTCTATGGGGCATTGTGTGAATGTTATGTGAATGGTCGGATTATTTGAGTTCTATGGGAAATGTTTGATTAGTCCGATTCAATTTAGTCTAGAACTAACCATATCTAGCTAGGTTTGGTAAAACTGTTTAGACTCAAGTTGCCCTTGTCATTTGTACAAACACTCGGCTAGGTTGAATGGGACAAACCCAAGTTGTTACTTTTTTCACATATCAGGTGGCACTAATTTTATTGCCATTGACATGGATGCAACCTTTGAGTGGATTGCTGAGCAAGCCTAAGAGGCTTAAGAGTCATTGTTTTAGAGGATGAATTAATGTGGTTGGAGTGAACTTTTGAGTTAGGGAAAGGAGTAGGATGGCCTTCTATGAGCACACATATCTAAGCTGTTATAATTATTATGTATTTATATATTTTTCCATATGATTTCAGATTTGACTCTTCACATTGGATTTAGTGAACTAAGTCCATTTTGGTTCATAACTTCATGCTATGGTCATAATGATTTGATGTATGTGTCCATTCTGAAATGAGAGCACCACAAGTAATTTCAATGAGAGTTAACCTTACAAGACCCTTATTGCAATTTGTGAAGAAGTTCACAAAGGATATGAGGAAAAATAGTGGTGGCTCCATTTACTGGGCACATAATTTTTGTAAACTTGCATTTTTGGTAGCTAAACCCTAGTTTACCAACATCTTTTGGCCATACTTCGTAATGGAGTAAGGTCATTTACATGTTCTATTTAAAATAGATCCCAAATGATGAGGGTGCACAGGGTTACTGAAAACGCGACATTTTCTTGTGTGCATACCAAGACACCCCAAACTTTAAGAGACTCTCAAGTAAAGGGAATGCATTTCGAATTTTGTTGAGGATATTGTGGGGGCTTTGTGCAAAATCGCTTCGAATGTATAATGTACAAATTAGGGAGGCTATAGATGATTTACTTGTTAAGTTTTTGTTAGCTAATGGAATTGCATTAAGTTTTTTATGATTTCCTTTTCTACAAGGGAATGATGAAGAGAGTTAAACTATAAATGCTAGGCTTATATATATACCTAATATTTACAATAAATTAACAAAGGGGTCTCAAATATGCAAGTGGTGGTGGAAGACCTTAAACAATCTTGCGTCGGGACATGGTGTTCTATTATCATGGATTGTTGGATAAAGTCAATTAAGGGTCCTTAATAAACATTATTGCGAGGATTTTGATAGAGCCTTAATTTTTGAGTAGAATTGAATGTAGGGTGTTGATGAAGTATTTATGTTTCCCATATGAAGGACGCGATCAAGGAGGTTGATGCCTCTAATGTAGAGGAGGTTATTACAGATGCAATGCCAATCGACTGAATTTCTAGGTGATTGAATCAAAATAGGTGTAAGCATGTATTATGAATTCATTGTGTGCATGCACTAGATGATGTACTCAAAGATATTGTGTTATATCATTAAAATTGAAAGAGAGACATGGGGATCATAAAGAGATTCC
Organism: Larix kaempferi; assembly: GCA_027924585.1. Classification (NCBI taxonomy): domain Eukaryota; kingdom Viridiplantae; phylum Streptophyta; class Pinopsida; order Pinales; family Pinaceae; genus Larix; species Larix kaempferi. Next base: position 8,030,754 of record BSBM01000072.1, on the reverse strand, counting down.
ACTCAAGCACAGCTAAAAACCAATACAAAATGTTTAGTTGGGTAATGTTGTTACCCAAATAAGCAATGAATTGATCAAAGGATTGAATACAATTGAGATGAGAGCCTTGTATATGATAAGGTGTTAGACCTATATTAGCTAGCTTGAACCTTAACAGGTGGGAACACTTAGTGTCACCCACTAACAAGAAATGTGGTCATAGGTTGGCCACTGATGGTGTATACTAATAAACATTTATTACCTTGATGACACCATAAGATGCCCAATAAGTGTCACAAGTCAAGATTATACAACATATCTGAGTTGCTAAAGCCAACTGTTATGTTGTATTTTACCTTCATTCTTCTTCAGTACATTGTTCAGGTTCAAGAGGCCTTCTAAGGGATTAGTCTTAGCAATGATTGGTCAAGTTTTAGGGAGTTGATACTCCTCATATTGCAATAGGGTTAGACTTGTGATTGCCATCATAGTGGAGGGGGTTTGTAGCATGATCTCTATGGAGTTGTTTCATGGAGTTCTTTTTCTTGCATATGCTTAGAGATGGTTTTGATGGAGTTGATTGGGATATTCACTTCTCTTTTGGATAGTATTGCTCATTACACATGTGGATTGCCCCCTGGTGATTTTTGAAGGTTTGATAATGACATAAAAGTGTTAGATTTGTTGGTCATTAATCCCTTTTTATTATGTTCTAGTCACCATAAAACTAGAGTTGTGTTATATGGCATTTGGGAATGTTCATTAAGAAGTTTTAAGGGGTATTATTAAAGTGATGTTGGGGCCACCCTCTTTTATCACAAAACCACACTTACCTTGGACTTAACATGATAATGGAGACATTTTTTAAGGGTTGAATCGAATTAGAGTGATATCACATTCCACTATGAGGGTTGGTGTTGTGGAAATATAAAAGGGGCCACCCCCTTATACATCCCCTAGTCTTATGTGCAATTTTTTGATTGGACCATATCATCACCTATACGTCTCATATGAAGATTTGATGACGTCAGGCGTGGAGATATGCTTATGGCCTTTCTCATGGGGCATATTTTGGTGCCCACATCATGAAGTTGTCATCCTCATGAAAAAGTGGCTTGGAGAAGATGGGCATCGACATAAACGATGAACCAATGTGGTCTTCGAACTTGTTCACTTATACATCAAAATAAATTTGTGGTGGAGAGATCCCTTGAATTTGCCTTGTGTCAGGTTCAGATGGATTGGTTCGAGTTGTTCATCATGGAAATAGAGTATGGAGCATATTGGTCCATCCCACTTGTTCATGGCCCACGTAATGAAGTTGTCCAGGATAGCTATACATGGATTTCCAGCAAGCATAAGCATTCACATGGGGCTGATTTTAATTGTCATATATTATTATGGGAGCAATACATGATCAACTCTTTGCCAATGGATTGAACCTTTACTTAAAGCTTGCAAGGGTCTTAGGAGAGATAGTCGTGTCAGCCATTATTGATGGCTCAAGTTCCATGGTTTTATTTATGAGCCTTTCTTGTTCCATTCCTCAACGTGTTTTGGTGTCGGCTCCTTTCATGCATAATTTGTATTAACATGCTATGGCCATTCACGAATTATGTGGGTTAGGGCAGCCAATCATTATTGTAGAGCCGTGTTTCACCATGTTTCCTTGGCCAATGGATGGGTGATATTGTTGTGAGAACAAGCCATCCCCTTGGTTGACCCTTGCATTGAAGATTATTCCACACCATCCTTTTTTTTTATGTGGCCATTTCTTGAGGTGATGTACGAGTTGGGCGTACCATCATTTGAGGATTGAGTCTCATCGTTTGACATTGCAAGTGGGATGTTGACCATGTACCATCATTAAAAAAATTCGCTCATACTTTGGTTAGTTTGACAAGTTGTTGGAGCTGTTGGTGTGGCTGAATTCCTTCGAGGATATGTATGATTAACCATCTCTTTATTTTATTATCACTTGACTTAGTGTGAGAGATGGTTATGAATTATTATTATTTCCTTTTGAGAAAAGAATGGATTTCAACCACTTCATCCTATTATAGAAGAGTTGTTGAGCAAGATGTAGACCCAGGAGAGAAAATCATTTTTTATTTTATTTTATTTTTTATGGTAAAGGATGTTGAGCTAGCTCTCTATATAATTATAAAGAGTAGCCCTCCCTCATTTTTCTTGATATCTGATTTGTGAGGATTTCTCTCCTCTTGGAACTTTATTGTGTATTTTTGGAGGAAGTAATGGAGGTATGGAAATCTTGTCTCTTTAATGTGAAGCATTTGTTATTGACTCTAATTGTTGTGGGATACATGCTAAAATATTACTTACAAACACATGTTTAAGAGGCTAAGTTTCAAGGGTTATTTGTCATCTTAGAAGGATTAAATGTGAGGATTTTACCCTTTTGAATCAGCTTTGTGTCTGATTTATGCTTATGTAGTCTTACATCCATCATCTTCATAGGGTTGTTGCGGGGTTAGCATTTTGTTACAATACACACCCTCATTGTAATGTTTAAGAGGGGCAACATTAGGGCCCTCTAAGTTTGTTTTTACATCATCTAATAGCAAGTTAAGGCAAATTCTTGGCATGTCTCATAGCTTTATTTGTCTTAACCATTTGTATAACTTGCTCACTTTGACTTATTCTTTTGACTCCATTTTGCCCAACATTAGATAGGCACTAGCCCTTTATCTTCCATTACATTAATTTCTTTACCACAAAAAAGGCATATTTTGTTAAGGCTTACTCTCCTTGTATCACCTTGAGCCTAAGTGCGATAGCCTTAGCAATCTTATGCAGGGATACCCTCCTTGAGTTGAGGGAGAGCCAACCTAAAGTTGGAGAGGGAGTTATTGAGGTGGCAATGGGTAGTGCCTCTTAGCTCTGCTTTTGGGTCAGCATTGTTCTTTTAGGCTTTAACTTCACATGTTAACTTGGGAGGTAATAGGAGTCAATAATAAATTAGGGCAAGAAATTAAATTGATAAGTTTGAAGAATGATCAGTGGAATGATTGCAAATACATTGTTCTATCTGATATCAGGTAGTAGAGATGATAACTATACAGGTCCAAGTTCGGCTAGTCTTGGTGAGATATATGAGGAAATTGCTTAAATGATTGGCAAATAGAATCCATCATTTAATTAGAAACCCTCTTTTGTATTTGTTAAAAGAAATCCAAAAGATCATAAGATGTGGAACATGATGAACTCCCCTCTTCATATTGCTGCTTATGCATTCAATCCTGTGGTATCTAGAGAGGTTAGGTAGATAAGATAAGACAAGATAATTTTATTAATGTCCAACAAATGACCACAAAAGTAGGTCAATGGGACTGTGTAGTTCCATGATAACAATACAAAGTAGGAGCATAAAAGTAGCTCCTATAAGAAGATAAAAGGTAGAACTCAATTCAAACCCTAGTTCTATAAATAGATAACCGATCTCAGAGAAAAATATATACAAGGAGAGATATGAAGAGAGCTGATCCAAGGAAGGAGAGTGGATCCAAGAACTGTGATGCAAAAATGGTGATGGTGATACTGTTATGGGCCACTGAAAGCACTGGAAACACTGGAAGCATTGGGAGTATCTCTCCTACCATCCGAGGCCAACCGAAGGAGACTTAGAAGGGTACTTTGTCTGGAGGAAGAGCTAGAAGAGGAACTGCAATGAGTAGTGCGCCACTGCCTGGAGGAGGTTACTTGATGCTGCAACCTGGGAGAAGTTTTACAATTGGATAATCCTGAGTTGAAAGAAAGGTTTTGCAAAGCCATATCAAAGATATTTAGTTTCAATGAATAAACTAAAGCTCAATAAGTTTTTTAAGATTTTGTAGAACTAACTATCCTTACTTGCATAAGTGCTACAAGGAAGGATATGAGTATGGCGCAGGTGAATACCATTTGATGGTGGAGGGATGCATAGGGGCAGGGTTCTATAGATCTTAATACCGTCTCTGTGTTTGTTATTTGAGGTTGTCAGTTTCTCAGCTAGTGAGAGTACCTAGTTCACTATCTGCTTTATTTACTTTTCAAGAGTAACAATACCACCTGTAAGAGAGCTGAAAGCCTTTTTCATAGCAGTCTTCACAAGAACCTGAAACTCGATGGAATGAAGATCTCAAAGGTGCTCCATGAGTCCATAGATTCAATTAGGAAGGCAGTTCAAATCCAGAGACAACTTTAGTTGACATGTGGGTAGAAGAAATTATATTGGTAGATGGTAGTGATGATGATAATGTAGTGGAACTCATTGAGGTTCAAGGCTCAAGCATTTTTGGATAGTGTTGGAACTTGAAGCATTTGTAATGTATATCATATACGTATCAGCCTTCAGGCTATCTAGTATGAGCACATATTTCTGGCAATTTTGTGATCTTATATATTATATATACTGTTATATATATTTCTGGGAATGGTATATGTTATTTATACTGTTGTCTAATATTATTATGCTTTTTTCTTTTTGTAGTCAGCAATTTCATTGTTTTAGGGTTTTGCACGGTTAATTCTTTCCTTTTTATCTTTAAATATTTTTTTATCAGCAATACTCCTGGGGATTCAGCTCCCTTGCCTATTGGAAATGGCCTCCCCGATAAAACATGGATGGATTGTAATCTGTCTTTTAGGCTAGAAACCCAAAATGTGGCTTCTAGCACTGATCTAAAGTTCTTCACATATAATAAAGATTTATAGCTTTTATCAGGTTAGGGCAGGTGAGTCACGACTTTAAGAGATTTTTTTTTGAATTGCTGATCTTTGTCTTGTATTTTTTGTCAGGTTTATTTTAGTTCTATTGCAAAGATTAATCTCTTCTTTGGTTTCAGGTCAAGTCCATTACAGAATGTAGAGAAGTCCTTTCTTTTGACAAGGTCAGACAAAGATCTATTGCAAAGACCTGGTTACGATCTGCAGGTTAGTTGTTCAGCACTGCATTATGTTACCTATCTTGTATGACATGGTAGAAATTACTTTTGTGATTTTGAAGATGGGTACACACATCTTTAATTTATTTTTTTATAATAGTGGGAAATTTTTGAAGGGGAAAAGGAAATAAAAAAGAAATTGCATTTGGACCAAAACTTAACACTCATTGTTGGAAATAGTTTTCTAAGAAACAAAGAAGTGCTGTGAGAATAACTATATATGTTTGTAATTTTTAAAAACTTACAAAAGACTCATAAAATTATCTTATCTTATCTTATATGCATGATTAAACATGTAGTTTTCTAGATTTATAATTAATATTCTCTGTCTTTCTTAGTTGAATGTGATTGAGCAGTCAGGAACTGTTAATGACAACATATAAACATTTCTACTGCAATGTCTGATAGACAAGTTTCTAGATTGTCAAAACCAATGATTTTCCATATCCATCAAAAGCAAGTCTGTTCTTTTATTGGTCAAGGACAGAATTTGAGTATTATGTTTTTGGTCAGTTGTGCATGTGTATGGGTATGCCTTCTTGTAAACAAATTAAAGAAAACAAGTTTTATTAAACCATCCATGAGGCAATTCTGGCTATGTAACAAAGATGTTTACATTTAATGTGGCAATTTCATGAAATTAAAAGCAAAAAATTACAGAAAAAGAAGAGAGCAAAGTAAAGGGGACCAGCAGATCATGGTACAAGAAGTATTGGACTACTCATATGGACTCAGCCTCCTTTGCTTGAAGCTGAGAACTAACTGTAAAATCTGTCTCTTGTGTGCTTCATTGTTGTAACTGGTATTTTCATATTCCCACTCCATCTCCTAGAGATGCTATCTTGATTCTTCCATTGCTGATTTGTAGACTTGATCACTCTGATATGTGCATATGCTGTGCATCGCAGCAGGACTCAAAGGAAACTAGCTAAGTGCAACTACGGAGATAAGGTAGCTATCACCCTCACCTACTTCCCTTCACTTTAAGTGGGTTGAACCACTAAGGGGGTATTCCCTAAGGCAACTAAGTATTTGTCTAGGATTTGGAGATTAGATGATCAGTTGAGTTACTCTTGAAATTGTGAGAATTGTGGTTGCTTGAGTTAAAAGGTTGATAACAATAAATTTATTAATCCCAACTTAAGCATTAAACTCAAAGTAAGATGAATATTCTCAGGTTGCTTGAGTTAAAAGGTTGATAACAATAAATTTATTAATCCCAACTTAAGCATTAAACTCAAAGTAAAATGAATATTCTCACAATGAAATACTTGTTGATTAAAGAAATGAAACATGAAGCAATCTAAGCATTACATAAGCAATACACAAAGTACAAGTTAAACTCCATGATTATTATAAACATCACATCAACCAAGTATTGAACTTAAATCAGATTCTTTAAAGAAACCGAGTCCTGTAGTATCCCTGATCAGGTTAGAGATGATATAATCCAAATTTTTAAAACTTATAGCACAATTTTTCACAGGTAGAAACTAGTTGAAAAGGAAATGGTCTAGGGCACAAGAAGACTCCTCTAGGGTTAGAGATTTGGAATATTTAGGATCTTTAAAATGTATGGGTGAATGTGCAGCATCAAACATATCATATCCAGGGCTACCTTCTGAGTCCTATGCACAAGGTACTGGGGCCATTTACGGTTCGACAACAACTACTGCTGAGGTCTACTCTGAGGCTTCCTGGGCACACCAACATATGCATACTAAACTCATTTGCTCACACCTGAAGGTAACCAAATGGATTATATCAGATATTAACCTCCTAATTAGGTGTTGGACAAGAGCTTCTGAGAATTTGGGAGGTTCTGGTTGAGTTTGGAAACAAAAGAGCCAAGGGCACTATGTTGGACTGCTCAACTAGTAGTTTTCCAAGTTCTTCGAAACAGGCAGAGATGCCTTCGAATCCTCAGGGAAATGGTTGGGGATGCTTCAGTAAGGTCCCAGGATTCACAAATGACCATTAGAATAGAAAACTGGTTCATACATAGCTTTGAATTAGAAAAACTGTAAAACTAGTCAAGAAAAGGTGCTTAAAGAGCTAGTCTTGGAATTACTTGGCTCACACTACCTTAGAGGCTTACAAAATTCACTTTTGAAATATGTTATGTCTCTGACATGAGTTTATTAATAACAACAAATCAAAATTGAAGATCCTGAGCAGAAATTAGAGGAGTTTTAATATTCAGATCTTCAAGGAGTCTCCAATGCTAGAGAAATCTTACAAAACTGAGAGAATGAGTATGAGAAGAGGAGAAGAAGGAGAAGTTATGCACTGGATCTGCAATGAGGATGAATTCAAAACTGGTAGCTGCAGATGGAGGGCGCATTGAACTTCATGAGCTGCACAGGGGCGCCTTCAATGAAATGGATGACCTCATCTAGATGGGACTCCTTCAAGAACTCTCTCCGATGGCACTAACTGAGGATCTCTCTCTAGATGTCTTAGATTCTTCAATAATGGACTAATGCAGGCTTGCAGATCAACATTCCATGGCTCTGGATCTGATCATGGACAAACTAGAACAGTAATTGCATTGGGGTTCATCTCCCAAGCTTGGTTGAGGCACATCACTCAACTATGAGTAGAAAAAGCTCTCAAGAAAATAAACAAATGACCGAAAGATGTGAATGGTGCGCACTAGCCTTCTTTTATAACTTGGGTAGCTTCTTTGGAAAGTCATTGGCACGTGTGAGAGGTGAGGGCGCCTTCCTTGAGAGAAATAGCAACTTTTTTCCCTTATGCAACTTGCTTGCTTTGTGTTTTCAACTAATTTTAGCAACTGCGCCCTCCTTAGCTTTTCTGGATGTTGCCTTCTTTTTCAAACTGGTTGCTTTCTATACTTTCCTTCTTTTTAACTTTCCTGCTTTATGCTTTTGCCAGTTTCTATCTTTTCATGCTGCCACCTTGCTTTTAGCTGACTCCTTGCTGTTTCTATCTTTTCCCACTTGAGTAGGTGAGGTCCACCTTGCCCTCATGCGCTCTCCTAGCCATGTGGACATCATCACTTTCCAAAAAATTGATTAATAATGTTAAGGAAATATTTATAAAATAATTAAAGATTAAAATTATTAAATTATTAATTACAATAGTCCTTGTACCAAAATTTATCCCAATTAATTAATTATCCTCCACTTAATTCTTCTTCCTAGACCCTTAGGGATTGAAGGGTCCAAGTCTTGACCAAGTGGCCACAAAAGAAGGAACATGACAAGTCCGCAAATAAATCAGTATATCTGATTCATATGCTTTAAGTCACTAAATGTTTCATCCATAAAAATGATACCAAGACTTATGAGAAGTGACTGCTTTGAACTTAGAGATTATTAACCAATGCATTCATAAATATAAGTACAAATCATGAGAAACAAATTAATTTTACAAGAACCTTATTGAAATTACTATGAAACCATCTAAAGAAAGCTAAGCAATCTAATGAAACATGAAGCAATCTAAGCATTACATAAGCAATATGCAAACTACAAGTTAAACTCCATGATTATTATAAACATCACATCAACCAAGTATTGAACTTAAATCAGATTCTTTATTGAAACCGAGTCCACAAATAAATCAGTAAATCTGATTCATATGCTTTAAATCACTAAATGTTTCATCCATAAAAATGATATCAAGACTTATAAGAAGTGATTCCTTTGAACTTAGAGATTATTAACCAATGCATTCATAAGTGTAAGTACAATTCAAGAGAAACAAATTAATTTTACAAGAACCTTATTGAAATTACTATGAAACCATGTAAAAAAAACTTAGCAAGGAGAATGACTTACAGATCTCTTAGCCATCCAAAGTGTCATGAGTAAAGAGTGAAAATTAGTCCAACTTCAGATTTATTAACTATTCACATGCATGAGATTACAATCCAAAATATGAGGGTTTGAGTTATTTTCTGAATTTGCAGAATTATAAGTGACTAAGTGCTCATAATTAACTTAAAAGAAGGTCGCTAGTGCAGATTTGTATGCCTAGCAATTATAGAGCTTAAAACTTGCTAAAAGATGAATCTGTAAATGCAGAATTTAAAGCTCAAAACATGTAATTAAAATTCTAAAATATTCTAGCATAAAGATAGTTCATTAAATCAAGCAATTCTCTTGTTCCAAAGCCGGATTTTCCAACAGAACAAGAGATTAATTTCCAGAACTAATCAAATACATTTTTTTGCTGTTAATTAACCATATCCAAAAGGTATTCAAAATGTTAAATGCTGGAAAATTACAACAACAAACTTAAATCTAATAAATGATAATCAACATTAGCAATTAGAAATAAACTTGAAAGGAAATCTGAAAAAATCTATTTTAAGTTAAATGTTTATGATCCCAATTGTATCGGCATTAGTAAATTAGATAAATTTGCTGAGTAAACAGAAAATTTAACTGAGGTGAAGTATTGCATAAAAAGTTTAAGAAATCCAAAGTTCGCAATAATTATTAAATGGTGTTTTAAATTTTGACTTTTATAATTTGCTTGGCAAAATCAATTTCCAGATCTAGATAAAACTAATTTTTTTTTTTAGAAACAGAAATTTAGATGGCTTATTAGCTTATGACAAGTACCTTAATTATCTTAGAGTGAGTTATTTGGGCTATTGGAGTCCTTGGGAGTTGAAACAGAAATTTTGGAGACCACCAAGTAAACATGGTTGAAAAACTCAACCAAACAATAGTTGATGATGGCCAAAAGCCTCTTTCATGCTTCCAAGGGATAAATTCCAAATGCTGGATCCACAAGATACTTGCAATATAAAGCTAGATCTATGCTATAGAATCTAGATACCACTTATTTGCATAAATTCATGGAATTGAAATCATACATTCATATGCATATGATCTATAACAAAGTAAGCAATAAACAACAAGTTACCTAGACTTCTTGGACCAAAGGTGAAGCTCCTATTCCTTCCTCTTCTTCTTCTTTCTTCTCTTCAAAGGAAATCACATCAACTCAAATGTCACACAAACAATCCTAAGCAAAATATCAAAGGGAGCACTTTATTCACAAGTGACTAGCCCTCCAAAATCATGAAAAGACAATGAGAGCCTCTCTTTAAATAGAGAGAGAGCTTAACAAACTTCTCAAAGGAAATTAATAAAATATTCTTTTACAGGGTCAAAATAACAACCCTAACTCAACTTCCTCATGACATGGTCAAAAAATAAAAATTTTAGGTGGTTTGTTATGCCACCTATGCAGCCATCCTCTAACCAATCCATATCCCAAGGTGAGAGAGTGCATCTCCAAAACAAACTAATACCACATCTCATCAAACCACGTGCCATGACCTATCCATATCTATGCAACAAATACGCCCATGAAGAATCAAGTCCACCCAACAAAGTGTTAGTGGTCAACTCCATGATCAATGTGAGAGGAATTAGCTTCAACAAATAAATAAATATGTTGTTGTTAATGTAACTTCGGAAGATATTCATTTATATTTTATATTGTAATTATTATTGTATTTTATTTGTACCTCCGACGAAGATGTTTTTCCTCCGTTTGGGGATGTTATTATTATGTTTGGTCATGCAAAGTCATTGAGGTAAAACCTCTATTGTAAGTCGGGGCACTAGATTCCCTTGAGTAAAATGTAAAAGGTATTATTGAGTCTCCTAGACAAGTTGGCCCAGTCAATTTTAGTGAGGCCGACCTAGTTAGGTAAAAGGTCACTCCAAAAGTAAAGTATAAATCTATGTTGCATTGGCCTTGGGGACAGGGGGACGCTGGGATGAGTTTCCGAGACGGCTAGAGCGCACCCCCAATTTTTCAGGGGACGAGAGGTTGGGGACGACAACTATATAATATAAATAAATATATATAATTATCTATATATATAATAAATTATAATATACATAATTAAAAACATTGAGATAAAAATTAGAACTAATTATGAAATTCAAATTACAAAATGAAATATCGAATAGTTTATTGCTTATAATCATATTTTTTGTAGCAAATATATTGGTTATGATGTGTTTCTTCCCTTAGGTGACCACGATTCATGTTTTCAGCCTTTCCCTTTGGTGACCATAGTTCATGTTTGCAGCGCAGGAAAGTTTGAAAGGAAATTGACATGTAATTGCCACATAAAAAGGAAATGAAATGCCAAAGTCCAAGAAATGGCCACAAAGGATATGTAGACAAACCCTCCAAAGGGTGGACGAGCCATTAGAAAACCCTTTATAAGTGTATTAAAGCATGGCCGCCCCATGACTCGGGGGTGTTTGACCCACCTTGCCCCTAACGTCAACTCTATGTAGCTTGGGGTTAACAAAACATCTACGAACTATAGTGTGACATGCACATCTTACCCCATGTGTGGCCTTCGATATACGCTTGGCATTCTTTCGATGAGCGATGGCTAAAAACATGTCAATTACACTCTTCAATCCATAACCGTGGTTGAAACAAAATCATCAACAACAATCTCTTTATTTCTTTGTAATTCAGGGAAGGAGAGGACAAAAAAACCAATATGTTTTTCCAAACGTACAAACGATTGCACCGGTCTATTAATGGCATTGAATATATAGTATTTGGTCCAAAGCCTTTGCCTAGGAGGATAATTAGTAAAACCACAACGATATATATATCAGATTCCTCAAAACTGTCATAAACGCGTTGAAACCTCAAGACAACAAGAAAGGAAGTCTCTGAATTCTGTAACTCAATTTGTTTAATTTTTTTTAAACTGTGCAATTTAAGGGACGTCCAGGAGTCCCCAATTGTTCAAGGGACTTCGGGGATGTTCCTGAAATGTCCCCGATTTTGACATGTATGGTTAGGGTACACTCGAGAAGTCCCAAAGTCCCTAATGAATTGGGGAAGTTTTCAAGGAGTTCCAAAGTCCCTGGAACGCGGTAACGCACGGAATGGATGAAATTTTGGGGGGGACGGGTCCTCGTGCAACATAGGTATAAATAGAGAGCCTTGCTCTCTCATTTGGACACACTACTCACACACACAAGTTCACATAGCAAGAGAGAGAAGACAAGTTCGCTGGAGGAGAAAGAGAGAAGCTGTAGAAGACATATATTTGGGTTTTCCATTTTTGCTTGATGTTGTATTAATGACGATTCTATCTTTGAGGAAGTTGCGGGGTTTTCTCCTTTATGGTTTCCTCGAGGAAAACTATTGTGTCTAATGTGTTTTGCTGTGCTTGTTATTCTTTTAGTTAAAGATCTTAAATTAATTGAATTAAAGTGCAAACTCTAACATGGAATCAGAGCTAACTTGAAAAAAGACATTGTGCAGCAACGAGAAACTAGGGCTTCCTAGTTTAAGGTCTTCTCTCCACAGATCATCAAAAAAAGAGGGCTAGGCTAACTCACCCTAGGAAGGCAGATCTTTTGGAGGAAGCAGAACTCAGTTCCGAGAAGTTTGATTTTTGACCCTGTCACTAGGACTCAAAGAAACTAGGGCTTCCTGTTCATGGCACTTCCCTCCACAAATCAACTTGAAAAGGAGGTTATTCCAATTCTCCCTAGAAGGGCGCATTTTCCTGTGAAGGCATAATTCAAATACGAGAATTTTCATTTTTGGCCTCGTCACTACTGCCGGGAGAAAACTAGGGCATCAATTATTTTGCAATTTTGTCCACATATTTGGAAAAAAGAGTACATTGGACAACTCACATTGAATCAGAAGTTCAAGATTCCACCTTTAGAAAATTAGGGTTTCTCTAACATACCCTAGGCCAACCAGCTCCAGAACCAGGTTGGGCATCTCAAATTGGTAAGATCTAAATCTTTGCTATTTCCATTTGAGGTTCTCATTTAATATGTCTCACCACACCAAGCTTGAGGGAGCTGATAACTTCCGAGCATGGAAATATAGGATTGCTCTTGTCCTTGAAGAAAATGATTTGGACAAATATGTTAATGAAGAGGTTCCAGCACTAGAGGGAGATGAGGCTAAGGCTATCCACAAGAAGAACTTGGTCAAGGCCAGGAGAATTATTGTAGACTCCATTAGAGATCATCTCATCCCACATGTGTCATGTTGATGAAGCTATTCGAAGGGAAGAACTTCAATCAAAAGATGACATTAAGGAACTAACTGAAGAACGTGAAGATCCTGAACTCAGAGACCATGCAATCCTATTTCACAAGGGTCTCGCAGATCAAGGAACAACTTGAAGCAGTTGAAGAAAAGGTAGAAGAAGGAGAGATCATTATGACCACCTTGAATGGTCTCCCAAGATCATGGGACTCGTTCATTCAAGGGATATGTGCCAGGAAGAAGTTGATCACATTCAACAGACTATGGGAAGAATGTACACAAGAAGAAGCTCGACTTGTGGCACGAGAAGAGAAGATGGGAGCAAATGAGGATCAAGCTTTCACAGTTCACGATAGAAGAAATCACAACAAGAGGGAGAACCACAATCACAACAAGAGGGAGAACCACCATCACGAAAGACAAAGGAGACCCATAAGAGATCTATCGAATGTTAGATGTTTCACATGCAATGAGAAAGGACACTACTCAAGAAATTGTCCCAGAAATGAAGGTTCCTCCAACAAGAAGACTAACGAGAAGAGACATCATGCCCACACCGCTGAAGATGATGAACCAACAAAGAAAAGAACCGGAGATGCAAGGATGATTCTTCAAGTGATGAAGAATATGTATTATAATAAATAAAGGTAACCAGTTATAAGGGTTCATTCAGAAGGTTACACCTCATAAGGTGAATCTAAAGATGACTTTCAGTATTACATGAAAGGGATAGGAGAAGCTACTACAGAGTTGGACTCCGGAAAACAAATAAAGATCGATGCTCTATGGAAGCCTCTCATCCATTTCAGCATTGGTTAGGATACAAAAGAAAGGACACACAAAGTCTACTCTAGCACAAAGAACAAGTGTAGAATACTTGCTCAATATTTCCGATCATAAACAAGAAAGGCACAGGACCTCAGAATCAGACGATGAAGAAGAACATTCTGTCAGAGACTCCAGTAGCAAGGAAGCAAAGATCAAGAGGGAGTCCACCCAACAAACAAACAAAGATAAGTATTTGAATTGTCATTCCTTGTATATCTAATGTGGTGTACATACTTATGTTCCTAGATTTAGGTTGTGTATTATGTATATTAGGATCTTTGCATTAATGAACAACAAGTACACTACTAATATGCATGTGATGGGTAAGTGGCCTATGGTACTGCACAACAGTCCATTGCTACTTATCTAGAATGAAACCTTTTTGCCGACATGTTGGGAGTAGTGCACACTCTTAATAATGTTCTGGTAGAGATGGAAGGCATCTAGAAAGTTACCGTATGAATACGGGATATGGATGAATGTTGTATTGAAGCATTGGCTAAGATAGTTGCATGATTGTGTGACCTATGCATAAGAATTTGTTTTGAAAATGATGAAATGTTTCTAATCACACAACTAAATTGACTTGTAGGAAAGATCGTGCGCCATCACCTACAAGATAAACTTGTGACGATGATTCAGCTATAACATTCAAGAAGATTTATGAAGTCAAGATGAAGAAACTGAAGAACCTAAACCAGATACATAGTTATGTAAAAGATAATTCTAGAAGATCATGAAGACCGCAACATGGAAGAACCACAAGAACCTGTAGATCCACTTCGTGAAAAGAACTCCCACAAAAGAAGACCAACATGGGCATGAGAGGCAATACAAGATGCATAGAAGTATGGCGCTCCAGATGGGATGCATAGAGAAAGCAAGAGACCTAAACCATACTCTAGCTATGTGGCCTTATTGTGTGACATCATTGATAAGGAACCTTCCAACTACGAGGAAGCAACATAGAATAAAGAATGGAAGGATGCCATGATCGAGGAGTACCAGTTGATTATGAAGAATGATGTCTGGGAGATAGTTCCAAGACTAGAAGGGAAGTCTGTTATGACTTCGAAGTGGATCTACAAGATCAAGCATGCTGCAGATGGTAGCATTGAGAAACACAAGGCAAGATTTGTGGCACGTGGCTTCTCCCAGAAAGAAGGCATAGACTATGAGGAGACGTTTGCACTTGTAGCCAGATACACTTCCATCAGATCTATACTTGCATTGGATGCTGTAATGAAATGGAAGGTACACTAGATGGTGCATTGGAAGCATCTCTCCTAACATCTGAAGCCGAATAAAGGAATCTCAAGATAGTACTCTATTTGGATAAAAACTGGAAGAGGAGCTAAAATGGGTAGTGTGCTACTGCACGGAATGGAAAACAATATTCAGCATAGAAAATATACATGTATACAACACATGGAAAAGAAAATCAAGTAAGGATGGGCTTAGAGCCTACCTCTTCAACTCTCAAATAGAGGTTGAATGTAATTATGGCAACCTTCAATTTCCCTTCCAATTTCTCACGAGTCTGCTCCTCAACAACTAGGAAGAAACCCATTCAAATCCTAGAAAAGATGAGTGAAATGAGTGATAGAATGAGAGCAGATGGCGTGAAAGAGTGTTTTAATCCATCAAGGAACCCTAGCCATGAATTTTTTCATTGTTGGAACCTTGCCTTGGTTACCACAAGTGAAAAAGAAGAAAACAAATCGCTCATGATGAGGGATCATCCAAGGAGAGCCTGAGAGTGTTTTTTTTCCTATGGAGTGTTTCAGGACAGCCTTGGGAGTGCCACAGCTAGGGCGCCCCTAGAGTGCTTCCCACATGGGTTGGGAGTTCCACTCTTGTGGCGCTTCCGATACTGTGGAGCTTCTACAAGTCCCGAGAGAGCACTCTTGAAAAGTTTTCTTGAAAAGTGCTCCCTTGTAGTGTATCTCTAATTTATTGTCTTAGTTTTTATTTATTTTTTCAATGTGGAGATAAATCATGATTCTTTAATAAATATAAATAAACTAACAATAATAACAACAACAAAACAACAACAAAAACAACAACAACCACTAACGGACATAAACTAAGGGACACAAATGTTCACCTTGATGACTAGTCAATGCATCTAGATTCTAAGTATATCGTTGCTAGGCACTATATCAATCATCAATCGCATATCTACTCATTCATTATCAATTGTATAACAATTTGTCCTATATGGATTTCAACTATCTTTCATTCCTATCTTGGATATTTTTGTGTATATGAACTATTGTTGATTGCATTGGTATTAGAGCCATTCCTTGGGAACTTCTGCTCATTCTAGCCTTTGGTCACACTTTTCTTTCAAAGTTTCTTTGAAACTTGGCCTTTGGCCAAATCTATCAAGACCATCTTTTGAGAGCTTTTCTGGTTACCAGGTCCTTAACCACAAATTGGCCTTTGGCCATTTAAAGTTCAGAAATTCTGCTGCAAATTGAAGATATTGCCCGCCATTCTTGAGGATCAATCGCTGCCAACATCAATGAATCAATTTATATTAGTGTAAGATTCATTATAGAAGATAAAGAGATTAACAGAGGTTACAAAAGAGATCGATTAGATTTAATTTTTTAAAGGAAACTCCGGTCTGTCAAAACAAAGGAACCACAGTAGAAAAATCAGAAGTGCGATAATTTTTGCTACTAAACATTAAATACATGTGGGCATGAATCAACAGAAACATGATAAAACAAACAATTATTGTTTGAGTCATCGCACGAGAATAAGTTTAATAGTTTTGGTCCTTTGAATCAGTTGGGAACAACTACCACATGCTTGCAAATTTTTCCAACTGTTTAGGAGCTAAGTTGCAAGAAACTTGGTACTAGGCCATTTTTGCTACTAAACATTAAATACATGTGGGCATGAATCAACAGATACATGATAAAACAAACAATTATTGTTGAGTCATTGCACGAGAAAATAAGTTTAATAGTTTTGGATTAGTTGGGAACAACTGCCACATGCTTGCAAATTTTTCCAACTGTATAGGAGCTAAGTTGCAGGAAACTTGGTACTAGGTCCCGTATCACTGCCGTACCTGACAGGAAATTTGGAAATGCGTTTGGTACTCCTCGGAAACACGTTTCCGACTGCGCCACCATGTTACACGTGGAGGAAACATGGGTGGTACCGCTGGAAACACGTTTCCGTGTTGTATCCGCGTCCGTATGGCGCGTTTCCTCCTCGAATTCTTGCTTTTCCATCCAAAAAAAGAACCCGTTAGCTTAATCATTGGGTTTTGTTGTTTCTTAATGGGTTAATGATGGTTTAAGAAACCTCTAGAAGCCTCTAAAAGTCATTTTTTTTTATAAAAAGAGGATTTTACTTCCCTCATCTCACACAGTGATTTGAGCAAGCAAGGGTTACTTGAGGAAGCCGATTTGAAGATAGTCAGCTACAACATTGTGCAAATCGACTTATCTTATGTTTTAGTTCTATGTTGATTGTTCACATTTTGATATATGTAGCATTGTAGCCTCATAAATAAAGGCTGATTTTGAAATTTTGAATATATTGTATTGCCAAGGTTGTTTTTGGATATTACTACTTGGCAACTTGCATTATGTAATCATCTATGACAATTATTAATGATACAAAGATGGACTTATGAGTAAAATGTGATGTTAGATGTTTAAAATTATGATTTATCACTTGTCATTTATGTTTCACATTTAATTTTTAATGTCCTTGCTAATTTGCATACACACACACACACACACACATATATCGCGTCTCCCCGTTTCCCAAATTTTTGGGGGTTGCGTTTCCAGTGCATTTCCGTATTGGATACACGTTTTCATTTCCCCGTACTATGCAACTTAGTATAGGAGGAATATTCTCAAGTCGTGATTGAGTCTATTTCTGTCTCTTCTATCTAGAATGGTGCTGACTATTGAATGGGTGACCATTGGCACAACTAAATCATCAACTACATAGTGTGAATCAACTAGCTACATAGTGTGAAGCAACTAGCTATCGATGCTTGTGGAACCTATCTGCGAAATAAAAACTAAGTAACTTTGTTGCCTAACTTGTCATTGCCTTTGCTGTCATGGATCAAGTCAAAATTAGAAGTGGGCACCGCTGATGTAAGTTTTTGGGGTTTAGCGTTGAAGCACCACTTCTCGCTTAGTGAAGCATTGTGGGTTTAGGTGATAATTGGATCTGAAGTTTGACACATAATTTCTGCAAGCCACCATTCTAAAGTCTGCTGCATTTGGATTATTTTATGGTTAATTACATATGCCATAAGCTTCTATTTTGAAATCTGCATGTCAACCTCTGTAGGCCCTCACCTGTGGAGAAATCATGATGGTTAGTTAAACCGTGTCATCATATTGCTATGTTTCAAATTGTGGAAAAGGTGTAAAAAGCATATATAGAAGGAAATCATATTATTATTAAGTGATCGTAGGCCATCATAAAAATAAAACAAATTTATATAAGGAATAACCGAGTTTATATAATGTATAAATATAAAGGATCTCCTTCAAAGCATAGTTGGGGGAGTAGAGAAAGATGAACATGATGTACAGGTTGATGGTGAACTTGATATGGAGTTGACAATACATGAGGAGGATAGTACATATGATGCATTTATCCGACCATCCAACGTTGAGGATTCATCGTCTCACCTTAGGAGTGGTGCTTGTGAGGATCAGGGGTCTTAGCACCTAATTGTGACATGGATTCAATATTGAGTATTTGGGCGTACAGGACATTGAAGAGGAAGAGGATCCCACCTATGAGCCTATGGTTACTAGATATTCCTTGAACAACACTCAGATGGCTCTTTAGGAATCCGATAGGCATGTAGATAAGCTGTGTGATGAGTTGGAGTTTGTACACTCTTCATCCTCTACAGCAAGAGTTGATACATTCATGATAGGTGAGATCCATGAGGAGAGACATGACTGGGAGATGGTTGACTCTATAGATACAGGGCAGTATAGAGGTTATGGGTCACTTATTGTGGAGGGGCCATTAATGGTTCCGGTTGTAGTTGCAGATGTGTTGACAGGAGACACACTCCAGTATAGTACAAATGTGTGGGATCCAGGTTCAGGTGACACTAGTAGAGTGAGTGCACAGAAGGATACCGCAGCACACACAGGATACATGACAACTGTAAAACATGAGGGCATGAGTGGCACCTATGGTTTGAGGGGAGAGCATTCGGTGATGATTTTGCATGAGGACCACTTAGAGTTGCAGGTGACTGAGGAGAGATTTGACGTAGAGGGTTTGGATCAGGCAAGGGATCATGAGCCATCTCTATTAGAGAGAGGTTTATCTATGGCAGAGATAGTTGAGCACGTTCCCTGTGGATCAACCAACAAGGAAGTATATGCATACAGGGGTTGGGTGGACAGATATATGGCGGATATAGAGACACACTAGGTTACAAGCTTCATTGATATCATTGGAGTGTTGGCTACATTAGCGCATGCATGATACTCGATGGCTTAGGAGAATACAGGAGTATGTAACAGTCTACAAGGGTACTAGGGGCACACGATGAGATCCCATGGAGTTTTGGAGTGTTTCCTCCTAGGAGACCACCTAACAAAGATCACGAGCATACCCTTGTATTGGGTTTCCCCATGGTCGATGAGGGGAAGGACATGCTTCATAGGGTAGTAGATCCCTCGATAGCTTATCTTTGTTGGGAATATCATTCGATGAGGATCAGAGAGCGTGATGCTCATAGGTATACTTCTAGACCTAATTTTGAGATTGTGGTCATGCTCGTGGGGATGACCAGCACACTAGTTACTTCTCAATCACATTTGTAGGATGATAGCTATTTATTGCTATTACACAACAAGACTTGGGAGGTTCACCTGAGACATTTGGATGAGGTGAATGGCATCTTGGCCACAAGGGCGATCTTTCAATTAGACCATGGGATTGGTACATTGAGTACACAGGGGAGATTAGATTGGTTCGTAGGGATTGCCGTTGAGAGAGTAGGGAATGACATAATCTCCTATAGAGATTGCCCATGTATAGACCCTGAGTCCTCACTTAGGGAGAGGATCATGAGGGCTATGCGGGATTTGCAGTTGGTAGATTATTCTTGGTATCTGCATGAGTATGAGGCTCCGCAGGTGGCAGAGCTATTCTCCAAAGAGAGGCTTAGACTCCATGGATTATTTGAGCACATAGACGGTGAGTGGGTTAGCAGATGTATAGATGCAGTTTGGCGGGAGATGATTAGATTAGGAGCGGAGTCAGTTCTTAGTACTTGGTTTCTACCAAGGGATTACATGGAGACCCCGATGACTATCAGCATGGTACGATAGCAGTTTGTTGGAGTTGGGTTTGGTGGACCCCTTAGTTGGTGGTGGGATCCAGGCATTCTGCACGATGGATTGTTTTAGATGGTCAAGGTGATCGACAGAGTTGTGAGGGTGATCGATCTGCTATATTTATGGGATGACAATGGAGGAGAGGATGAGACTTCTTTATGGAAGAGTTGACTTTATTTCCTGGTATTCAGGATTGAGATTGACAGTGGAGCCACTATGAAGGAAATGGATAGCTTCCGCTTTTAGGTGTTTATTAGTGGGTTGCTTAGGTTTGGATGCATGGCAGAGCAGTTTTCTGAGGAGTTTGTGCAACTTATGATTGCTTGGCTCTTCAGGGGTAGTTAGATGGATTCTGGTTTCAGCACTAGGAAGACCAGTGCTCGGGGTAGAGAGTGCTTCACATCACACAAGCTAGTGGGGGACTTGGATGACTTCACCTTTTACAAGAAGATTCAAGGTAGTTTTGCATGGAGAAACTGGGTGGATATTATGTCAGGTCAACATGTCAAGTCGAGACCTGTATGCGCAGAGACTCACCGGTTATCATAGTTCTTGCAAATTCTGGTGATTTCCTCGGAGTATAGGGAAACACGATTGATAGAGCTGTCTCTTGAGGAGATGATTAGAGTTCATGAGCAGCCCAGAGTCGTTACCAGTGACCGGAGCATATTTCCTTTGTCGGTATTTGAGGTTGAGTATGACAGCAAAATTGCAGACTTCACCTAGTTTCCTATACACTACACCATCCATAGTGAGGCGGCCAACTCTTATAGATATTTCTGCTTGGAGTTTCAGGAGAGGTGGATGTTGATAGAGCATGAAAGATAACTGATGATGATCAGAGTGGCTCAACGACTACATGATGGTCTCTTTTTTGGGGTAGTAGGGGACCCTAGGATTGTAGTAGTGTACGGTACAACAATTAGCATGAGGACAAGAGTCAACTATCACTTTCATTAGCCTATCCATATGGAGCAGTGGATTAGCTTCCTAGGTGGGAGACCTTATGAGGGATGGATACAGTATGTACTGGCTTGGATGCTTAGGAGTCTATAGTATGCTCCTTGTGTTGATTCTGCACTGGGATGTGGTGGATGCAGTAGGTACTTCGCAGTTTTTAGACTGATTTGGGACCCCAGAATCTCAGTGACGGGAAGCTTAATGGTTATTAGAGGATACTTTCCGGAGGTCTCATGTCATAGTACCTCGCAGGATAGTACTTTGAGTAGAAGGTGCTACAAATCTCCTAGGATGATTTGGGACCCTGGGATTTTCCCTGGATTCAGTTGGTTCGGTTTGATTGATTATGGAGTTGTGTTGGTATTGCTCGAGGACAAGTAATCTTGGAGAGGGAGGACTGTGATGTTCCCTTTTTAACAAATAGAGGAATTGACTGAGGATTGATACCATTCAGAACAAAAGAAGATCTTAATCATGGTTAGATCATCAATAGATAAAAGAGGGCCACAGGAACTAGGGGCCACCTACATGCATTACATGCGGTCCATATTTCATGATGCATGCACAAAAATACCTTAATTAAACCTTCATGCACATAGAAAGCAATGCATGCAAGTCAACTTAAAAATAGGAGAGAAAAGCGACCTAGGCATGCAAAAGTTAGGGCATGCAATGTCAAAGTTATAAAAGAAGGATAAAGTGAATGATTAGGCCTGCTTATTGATTATTGATTTGAGAATTCGACTTGGAGAGCTTAGAGAGCCAATTTGGGGTTGAGGGCACACTACTCAACCATCAAGTGTATTTCGGCAGCATAACCTATTGGTCCTAGTCACTTCCAGGGTTGGATCATACAGGTTCAACATTACTTCCATACTACACATCAGTCTTCAGCGTTCTTCAGGATTCAATCCATATATTGGATCAAGAGGACTTGCCCTTTGCATGAGCAACTTGGGCAAACGAGGGCATCGTCATATCTTGACATACATATGCTATTTGGTTTGCATGCAACTGCCATCCTTCCGAGAGCACAACTATTAGCCTATTTACTGAATGCAGGCTTCTTATTCGGCTTCAGGAAAGAGATCTCACCACTTCATCATTCAGAAGGTCGCCTTTCCTTGAGGAGAATCTCGCCCTATGACCTAGAGTTCATGCATGTCTTGCATGCGGCTTCCATACTGATCAGGAGGCCATTATACCCCTAGTACCTTCATCCGGGAGCTATCTGACATCATTTGAGCGGTTATACATCCATCCCCAGATTGAAGATTGCGCATTTATCACAATTGAAGATTGCGCATTTATCACAAGGGCGTATTATTGGATAGAGATCATCTCACATCTCAACTGATCCTTCATGCATGGCTTGCATGCTTAGCTCTTATTGACCTACATACCTAGCACATATTATTGGTACGCACATGCATGATGCATTATTTCTATCCCTATCTTATAGCATATATGAATATTTGGGTTATTTAGGGTTTTCACAACCCCATTGACTTGCATGCATTCTCATGCAATCATAGTACGGCACATGCATTCATCTTTTATTTGAATATTGGGTTACAAGATTTCAAGTAAGCAAAATCTACGTAATAAACACTATAAAAAGGAAACAAATATCAGTTGGGATATTACAAAATCAAGGGGTCTCACTTTCCTAGCATAGTAGATTCCTCGGATGATGAATATTTTTTGGTTTTTCTATTTTATGATTTTTAGGGTTCTCACAACATTATTTTTTTTGTATTTTTCAAATATATATATATATATATATTTGATAAAAGATTGAATTAGAGAAGGGGTTAGACCTTAGTCTTTATCCTAGCGCAAAAAGAGATCAAGATTAGTGTCCCTTCTCAATTTGGCAATTCGATATTTACGAATTAGGGCAAAGTCTAGTAACCCTAGATGGGTCAAAGTAGTCCTAACCTAATTAGGGAAATAATGAACTCCAAGGGCCACTATGAGAGCTCGTTTAACATGAAAGTGTCCTCAAACAAAGTTAGCAAGATGCAGAGTAAAACCCTAATTTACCTTGCTAAGGTGCACAAGAGGCAATGCTACACAAGAGACTAGAAGATCTTACCAACACCACCAAGAAAAGAGCTAGAGAAACCGTAGATTCTTCCTTGGCCAAGAGTTATCACAACTCTTCACATGCATCAACCTTGAGAGAGATAGCAAAACCCTAGAAATCTGCCATTCATCCATCATCACAAGAGATACATGCCAAAAAGAGAAGTGTGCTAGCCTTAATTGCTCATGTAGACCAAGATAAAAAGAAATAAGATCATGTTTGAACCCTTGTTCTTGTTAAAAAATGAGAGTAGGAGCCCCTTATTTATATGTGGTGTCCTTATTTATTGGAGCTTGTTCAACTAGAGCTTGACACATCTTAATAAACAAAGGTGACCGTGCAACATCAAACGAAATGAGGTTGAGATAGAAAAAGAACCCAATGGTAAGATCAATATCCTCTCGCTTCTCTTACTGAAAAATCCTGTCCATTGGACCACATCTTGTGGTTGGCCTCTTTTTTGCCGATTGAGTTTCAGCCCCACTCCCAAATCTGCTAGATGGATTCCTAAACAATGGAAGAGGATCCTAATTTTTTTACTTCTTGCTTACTACTACCACCTTCCCCAAGCCAATTGTATCCTCTTTTTCCAAATCCCTTCGTTGGGTAGCATTCATTGATTTACATGCTCCAAGCCACAAGGAAGGCCCAACAAATGGCCCTTAACTTGGAAGTATGTGCTCTTGAGTTCAATATTGCAGAAATTACATGTCCAGAGAACATTCCCTGCCCCAACAATCTTTGATCCAGGGCCTTGTTTTCTTGTTACATACTGCCACAGTGGGTACTTCTTTTCTTGAGCTTATTGTCTTGCTACATTAGGGTCATTTGCAGTCAGGGAAGTACCAACAACTTCACTTGAAGCAGATGGAATACTGCCATTAACATATAAGGAGAAACTTGGAGTGGTGGGGACACTAACATTGACACGCCTCCATTTCTTTTGACCTCTACCAACTGGCGTTGATGATTGAGCCATGATTTCTTTGAGATGAATGAAGACAAATGCTATTGTTGGTAAAAATTTAAATCTAGTTTACAAATATGCCTTCAAAGCACTTGGAATCCCTTCAAATTGTTGTTTTACCCGTAGTTTGAAAAATCGGAAAAATTGGAATTGGAATCGATCGATTCACTAAGCAGACCCCAAACCGATTTGAATCAGCCATCAATTGGTTTGGGTGTACCAAACCGGTTAGCTCAGTCGAGTCATGTAAAAATTGGTCGATTTCTTCATCATTGGCACGAGGGGATTGCAGACAGGAAAATGCTCAACATTTTTGTTTTTTCCTAATCTAACATAACCCTAACTCTATTCAATGACCCCCCTCCCCCTCCCTCTATTTCCCTACACCTATCTCATATTCTCAGTCCATTCGTGAGTTGGAGGCTTGGAGCGGCACTGTAGTAACCAACAATTAGCAAATAGTGATAGACGAGTCGTGAGGGACTATGTAGTATGTAGTATGATCATTGATTTATGATGTATGATCATGTTGTAGTGGCATCATGATTCATAGCGTGCTGTTTTTTGGACTCTATAGGCCATATAGCCTATAGGATTCATTGATTATGCATTTTGTTCCAGTCCTAGTATTTTAGATATGTATTGCATAGTACACTTTGTGCCATTTGGATATATTCACTCTTATATGGTATATACATGAGCAGACTTTGGATATTTTCATTTTGTCTTTAATGCTTTGGAATCATGGACTAGAATCTTTAAAATATTGTTTTTCTTTCAATTTTAAATATTTTATGTATTTTTGAGTAAACCGAGTCATTAAATTCAAATTGGCTGATTCATGACCGTTTCTTTACCGATTTCGATTCTGAGTCTGAGTTTACACTTGATCGATTCCGAGTCCAATTTATAAAACTATTGTTCATAGTTGGAAAAATCGGCAAGGGTCCCGAATACAACTTCTTGGCAACATTGGCGAAAAAATAGGCAAAAATTGGCAAACTGTGACAAATATTAAAAAGTACAAATTACATTCATTTTTTTCTAGAATTTTAAATATGTAGAAAGCAATGGTATATATGATGTAGTGGATGCCAAATAAAATATGATACATCAAAGTCGATACTGAATCCTGAACTCTGATAGTTGTCCAATCAAGGACTCAAAAGTGGATAACCAATGGTCCAATACAAAATGAAATCACATATATAAATGTTTCTCATCATCATGAGATAGATGTACAATGATACAATCATACATTGACAAAGTCCCAAAACTAGCAGCTAGCTGTTTGTCTTTGATATCGATGTCCTCTTTCCCTTTTGCTGTAAACGATCATGGGCTGTTTGCCAGGCCTGCCTCTAGCAGTAGAAGGTCCTGGCCCTACACCAGATGTTAGATGGTGACTAGTGTGTGCCTTAACATGGTGGAATTTAAATACATACCTAAGATTGGAAATTTGGAAATTTCAACACTGGTTGGCAAATGAGATTGAATCCTTTCTCCACTAAAAAAATCCTCGATGGTGATGTTAATGGTTGTCTAGATTTTTTGAATGTCGTGCAATTTTTTCATTTAGGTAAAAATCGTGATTTTTTTCGGCTGAAAAAATTGGTGCCGGAAAGAGTCGCAATTTTTGGTGAGCATGCCTATTTTTCGGCGATGTTATCCTCTATGCTATGGTTTTACCCTTTACCTGCACAAAATCACTGTGCGAGAGCTCTTTCCCTTAGCCAAAAATGAAAAAAAGAAGATAAAGAAGATACATGTCCTGAAATCAGGACACGCTTAGGGAAGATCTCCCGTTCGGAGACGTCCAAGACATGTGTCCGGTGTCCGACACGCTGGATACAGACATGGAGGGCCTGAAGGACGTGTCCAATTTCTTAGATTCTATCTTTATTTAAGTGAGTGTGTGGTAAAAGCAAGATGTGGAGACTTGCTTCTTCTGCCCCCGCTCTGCCCTGCCCTCTTTTACCACAACTCATATGATAAATCTTTTTACTTGTATCCAAGATTGTCCTTTTTCTGTAAACTTCCAAGAAAATCTGTAATTGGTATTGTGGATTGATTGTCCTTTTTCTGTAAACTTCCAAATCAATATATATTAGAGTGGAGCTTTTACTAAGATCAAGTGTTTTTCTATTATTGAATGAATGATTTAGGTTATTATACAAATCTAATTTAGGGTCACAGCCTAGCCAGACACCAAATTGATGTATTTGACCCCCTTGTTTGTGGGACAAGGGACCCCCTCCACATAGCAATTTGACTGCTTAGTCTATGGAGGTGTACATATTCTACCCCACTTTGGATTTGAATCTGTGACTTACAGCTAGGAAACCCATTAGGCTTGCTCAGGATTTCATTTAGCTAAAACTGCACACTCATGAAACACAGGAGCATATTTTAACAAGGGAAATCAATGATAAGAGGAGTGACGTTAGCCAGTTTAGTGTGGTTATGGCAACAATATTATAATTGCGTTTAGGATTAAATCTTTTCTGATTAGAGAAAGCAGTGATGTGTTGTGCGCTTGAGATGTTGTGCGAGTTGAGTCACCTCTTTAGTTGTCTGTCTCCTCTACCATCTCGGATAAGATATCTTTAGGGACAACTACAAGTTGTGTGAGAATAGGTTTAATCATAGATTAAAAATAAGAAAAAAATAGGTTCTGAGCATATTTTTTTGGGCAGCTTCTTTTCCCAACTATACGATTGTACGAACATACCATACAACTGTACAGACCTAAGCTACGGGGAATCGTTCTAGCCTATGCTGCTGGGAATTGCTCTGCACCCCCACGAATCGATCCCAATTCGCGATTCGGAAGGAATCGATTCCGGAATCGCGATTCCTCATTAATTCCTCTCGGAATCGATTTCGTAATTCGCGTTTCCTTGGAGAAAAAAATGCTCCCTGGAATTTTAGGAATCGATCCGGAATCGATGCGTCTGGATCGATTCCTGAGCGATCCCGGGCAAAAAAATCGCTCCTGAAAACGCTTCCTGAGCGATTCCGAGAATTTTTTTTTTCTTTTCGGGATTGGCTAGGTTTAATTTGGGCAAATAAAGTCTATTGGACTCCATTTGGACTCATTCTATGCCCTCAGTGGTAAACAGTTTGATATGCTCCCCATGGTAAATAGTTTAAAACTTTGATGTGCCCCAGGTTGGCGAAGAGTAGTTTCACAGATGATAAATGCATTTTCTTCCCCAAGATGAAGCTGTCAAATGCATTCTTTGGGAGTGCCGGTTTTCTTGTCAATGTTGGAAATTAGCATAGCAGAGGTTCTCTGAAATGATCCAGGGTACCATTCATTGGAGAGCAGCTGTTCTTGGGGACTAACTCTTTCATCAATCACCTTATCAAGGCTTGTGGCATTGTATCCATATTGCTGTTATGTTCTCTTTATGGAAATTGTGCAATAAGTGTGTTTTTTAGGACTCTAGTGGCACTGTTCTTCCTTTCAAGGGCTGTGGATGGATGAGCTTTGTGCCCAACTCAAGGGTGAAGGGTTTTTGCTCATTAGAGATGAAAAAAGTGAATTGATAACTCCATATTCATAATTTATTGTAGCTATAACTGCAACAAGATAGCTGCTACAATGTCTGTATATTCTTATCTTTTCTTGTACAGATTTTGTTCTCCTTGTACATAACTGTTTTATGCGTAAAATAAGAAGTATATTTGAAAAAAACACTTTTACAGGAGCTTCAAAAAGGTCTATCCCATTGTCTGTCAAAACCCTGGCCTTGGGTTTACCTTCACATCATATATCAGACAATGACATTATAGAAATTGGACGAATAAATAAGGAAAATTTGGCAGTACACTGGTAAAGGGGCCTTTTCAGAAGCATCTTTGCAATATCAATAAAGTTCATATTCTATTCAGAAGGGATACAAGTATAAAATAGAAAACCTTTTGCATGTTAATTTTCATCAAATTCTAATTAATACAGTTTGGTTATATGAGAAAAATGGTATTGACATATGAGGGTCAAATACATGCAGCATTGTCTTAAAGTCAATGCCATCAGCTACACGTTTGTACTTCCCTTACAAAAATTCAACTTCTATTACAAAAATTCAATCATAGAGTTTGTTTGATAAAGTAAATCTTAACAATAACTTAATATCTTTGCAAGTTTGATATTGTATTTAAAGACATCACTTGCAAATGGTCATTGCCATAGCTATGTCATTCCAGAAAATCTTGTGAGATGTCCTAGATGATTGATGTTATATCAATGTGTACTAAATGGTTATATGAATATCTATGTTTTCATGTTTTCTATAGCTAATTTGGCATAATACATTTTTTTTTTAATATATATTCATCAAAATATATTAAAATATATATTATATAAAAAACGCTCCCAAAATGGAAGCTTTTGAAAATTTCACTTTTCGCTCCCGCTCCCGCTACCCGCTTCGCTCCCCGCTCCCAACAGCGTAGCTCCCATCATCATTAGATGACCTCTGCTATTTATGGGATTTTGTCTGTTTTGAAAACATCATGATCATTTTCTGCAGTCTTTGATGGTATTACGTACCCATTATAGAGCTTGCACTATTATATGATGTTAGTCTTGCTGCCTTTGTCTAATTTACTAGAGGTGCTTTGATAAAAATCTTTGTAATAAAGGGTTTTGGAGAGTGGAGATGTGAAGGGTATTATGTAATGCAATCATGCTTGATCTTGGTTATTTGAAGATTGCTTTCAGATCATTTTCGTCTGTTTTGAAAACATCATGATCATTTTGTGCAGTCTTTGATGGTATTACGTACCCATTATAGAGCTTGCACTATTATATGATGTTAGTCTTGCTGCCTTTGTCTAATTTACTAGAGGTGTTTTGATAAAAATCTTTGTAATAAAGGGTTTTGGAGAGTGGTGATGTGAAGGGTATTATGTAATGCAATCATGCTTGATCTTGGTTATTTGAAGATTGCTTTCAGATAGAAGTAACTGTTTCCTGCTACAGTTTTTATCATAATTAATTAGCTGCCAAGGTACATGAACTAGAAGCTATATGTGTGTAAGGATCAAAACAATCCCCAAATATGACCATTGCTTATATCCCCAGATTTGCTCAAGTACAGAACACTCAACAAATCAATCAGTGGATGCTATTCTGTAATTGACCATTGGTGGTTTAAGGCTTTAAAGCATCAAATATATGCTGCTTTTTGTATTCCTTTACACACTTATCGATTTGTTGATTATGTACTTATTGGATATTAATTTGCTAATCATGAAGGATATGATGCTTTTTATGCAACTCAAAGGTGTTGAATGTTTGTCTGATTTAAAAAAGACAACATGATTACCGGGAATGCCTTCTTTTTGTACTTGTGTTGCATTTCATTTATACATTGTGAGTGGGGGGAGGTGCATAGGATATGGTCTAATTACACATAGGAATGATATCTTGAATCAGTTCCTCAGATTATTGGTTTTACAAGCTATCCACATAATATCTTTTGTTGCACATTGTTAGCCCTCTTCTGCAGGTTAAATATGTGCGTGTGGTTGAGCACTGTGCAGTGTTTTTGGTCAAAAGATAAAGTTAAATGGAGGGAATAGCTGTAAGGAATGGATTGGTCATATTTAAAATTAAATTCTGAATGTGAAAGTGTAATTTTGAATGGGGTGTGCAAGAGTTTCTTGAATTCATGTATATTGAAATTGGTTTTTCGTTTTCACTCTTCCTTAGTATAAATGCCGGGCTTGCAGGTCTGGTGCATTCTTCTTAATGACACGGTGCTGTTTAGGATGCAATGGCCACAATATGCTGATCTTCGGGTTAATGGTATAGTTTGGCAAGTTACCATTTGTTGCAGTTGACATGGCTTACATACAATAATCTGTCATGTTAGATTTTAAAATTTGTTTTTTCAATTTAGTTTTCTTTCTGCCTATAAAAAAATGAAAGTGGGCAGTTTTTTTATACCTAAAGTTTCCATTTTTATGTAAGTGTTGATAGCATTGATAAACTAAGGTCGGCATTCATTGTTTAATTGTGTTCTTTCCTTTGGTGTGCACATAAAAATTACCATTGTTTTGAACAATTATTTTATGGTTTGATTTCTTTTTAATACCATGTTTTCTGCTATGTTACCTTACAGCTGAAGTTCTAAGATTGTTTTACTGGAGTACAAGACTGATTCTTTGTCAATTGTATAGGTTCATCTCGGAGTTTATTACGAATTATTCTTTAGAACTGCTGGGTGGGTAATCTGTGGTGAACTTAGGGATTAATTTAGGAAAAATCTATTTCTTAGCAATTATTCATAGAATAATCGTTATGGTAGTTAGACTTAGGGTTGTGGAAATTTAGTGCACAAACAGAACAGTTGTTAGCCAAAGTGTTTCACTATGTCCAACTACTAAATTTTTCTTTATTTATTGAGTGGTCGACTCAAACATTCCAATGATAAGGATACAATACTATGGCTTTTATATTTGCATGATATCTTTATATAGTTTGTTGGTAGCACTTTTTGGAATAAAAGCAAAAGCTTGGTTTTGTAAATCAATGAGTGAAAAACATTAGGCTTCTCTTTAGCAGCTTCACTAGAAATGGATACCAACAATGGGAGTGATCTGGATTCTGGGGTCATGAAAAAGAATGCCATGGTAGAATTTGTTTATAAAATTCGGTAGCAAGTGCAACAATCAATGCCTCATCCAAGGGCTGAGGTGTCAACTCAACAGATGTGAGTGATTGAGGAGGGAATAATGAAGGCATGAAAGTTTTGGTGAGGTGGAATATACTTTGAATCTCACCAGCAATGATCTCAGAAACAAAATCACCGAACCTGTAAAGGCTTACAAATTATAAGAGTCTTTACTCCAACTCAAAAAAGACAAGGAACGAGCCCACCAAAACAGTTAGACCTTATATTTCTAAAGCTGCCAGTAACAGTACATAACACCAGGGTTTGTGGAAGATCTGAAAGACTGAGTAGATTTGTGTATGCATTCCACTTCTGAAAGATACAATTTATGAAGAAAACTGGAAGCATAACCATTACTTTCTAGCACAGATTTGAGCTCATACGATGAATATTTCAGATATAGAGGAAAGGAGGAAGAAGAACATGTTATCACCCGTAAATTCTCACTTTCTCGAAACCTAAGGGAGTCCAGATAACATGAGAAATCAAGCCACCGTCACCTTGCTTGACCCCCACTGTTATTGGTTTGTCACTTCAAGGGGCTATCCCCAAGTGATCTAAGATATTAACTTCAAGTCAAATAACGATTACAAGTACCTTGAATCCAGCAAAAGGTTGCTATGCTGTTCAAAATCTGCAATAAAGTATGAAAAACAGCAAGATGAAAAGTGTCTAAAACGGCTAAAATATAAAAGACAGCAAGCTGAAAAGTGTCTATAACTCTCCAAGATCTCGAGGAAGCCAAGATGTACAACTCCTCCCCTGTAAGATGGGATAGGTACAATCATGATGCTGCAAAGAGGAATGCAATTACCATAGGTAATTAATGCTAGCTCTAAACTACCATCCCAGGAAAAAATAATGGAAGCGATGAACGGTACAGGGCAATAATCAATGAAGTTTTGCTCCCAAACACTCAATGATAAGTCCCTCCCTTGAACTCACATTACTTGTACAATATATATAGATGATGGAAATAGAATGAGATAAGAGAGAGTAGATGAGGATAGAAAGATCCTCCAAAAACAGTCCAAGAGACATCCCCAAGTGAAGTTCTCCACTTTCATGGTCAAAATAGAAAAGGTGTATGCTAAATTTGTGTCCAATCAAGTGCCCTCCTTCTCAGATAGTAGCCATATCCTCATGAATCTCAAATCTGCCACAAAAACTCCTCTTCTAGAGCACACCCCTTTCAAAAATATTATCTTG
This sequence comes from Larix kaempferi, assembly GCA_027924585.1. NCBI lineage: Eukaryota > Viridiplantae > Streptophyta > Pinopsida > Pinales > Pinaceae > Larix > Larix kaempferi. Next base: position 7,998,694 of record BSBM01000072.1, on the reverse strand, counting down.
TCTTTGCTAATAATAATCACTGTGCGAAATGGAAAGTACCAATTTGAACTCTCTAAAGTTATATCTCATCCATGAATGTCAAGGTATTAGTGCACTGTTAGTTTTGTACCTAGGGAAGTGTTCCCCTAGTGATTTTTTGCCTAAGTCACTTAGAAGGGGGAAAAAGGTGACCCTCAACATTAAATGTCACTTAATGAGACTTTATAAAGTTAAAGTCACTTTTTGATAAATCTTAAGTGGGTGAGTGAAATTTATTTAAGTGATTTAAATAAAAGGTATTTTCACTCTCAATGAATCTCAACCATCGGATGAGATCTAATCTCCACTGTTGGATTAGAACAACCCTAGGGTTTAGACAAAAAGGCTTGAGGGAGGCATTTGAGCTCACTTTTTGAGAGATTCAAGAGGAGAGAAAGAGATGGAGAGAGCAAGAGACCAAGAGCACGGATTTCAAGAGAGCATTTTAGCAGGTTTTCAGGTGGCACGACTTTCAAGGCAGCTTGAGGGCATTAAATGCAGCATGATTTTCAAGGCAGCAGCATTTAATATTTCAACACAGAAACCAAGGCATCCGTACAGTAGGTTGTGGGCACAAAAATCGAGGTATTCCGTACAGTAGTACATCGAGGTGTACGGATTCCGTACAGTATGGATTCCGTACGGTGAGGATTTTTGGGCACATAAATCAAGGTCCGTACAGTTGTATGGATTGTACCAGTTTGGCACAGTTTTCGAGGCACAAATCTGCACAGAAATCGAGGTTGGCACAATTTTCGAGGTGCCGGAAATTAACACAGATTTCGAGACAGCAGTGTGGCACAGAAATCGAGACAGCCTCTGTGTAATTTTTTCTGGGTGAAGATAAGTACATTTTTTGCTGGAAAAAAATTATTGTACTGAAATTACATTTGCTGAAGAATAATAAATCTCTCTCTCTAACTGGTTTTCCCTGTGGGGGTTTTTCCAGGGCTTGATTTTGGCCAAACATTTCTGAGTCTATCATTTTTTTATGGTGTGATTGTTAAATGTGTTTTTCAGCCTGTTAGAAGCATTTTACTGTGTGTTTAATTGTTACAGTAATTTTCATAAGTAACCTACAGCCAATGCATAACCGGCTATAAGTGAAAACCACAAAATGTTGACATAAACCAGCAAACAGTAAAGTGCAGAAAATTCTACATGCGCATCACTTGAAGAGAGGTAGAAACAAGCTAAAAAGGTGAGAATTTAGAACCACATGCTAGATTTCAAGAATAGTATGATTGCTTGGCTATTTTAGGAAGGAAATAGGTGTTTAAAATCTGTAACCATCCTCTTTAAGCAAGGCACATCCCTTCCTAGGTCAAATAGTATGTTTAGGCTCCATCAACTGCAATGAAGGTTCTTCAAGGCCATGCAATTCCCTAAAATCAACAACCTCATAAATGATAACCACCTTTTGATACCAAATAAAGCAAATTGCTAATTATTAAGTGGCTCAAGATGGAAGGTGAGTTAAACTAGTAAATGGAAAGGGCTCAAAGAAAGGAGATGGAAGCTCATCAAGGAGGGAAGACTAGGTCAAATCACATGAAGGCCTCCTAAGGAAAACATTTTCCAATAGCTAGTAAATCACATGTGGGCCACCAAGTACCGTCTTGATCGTGCTAAAAGGAAACTAGTTCCTGAAATTTCAAACTCCTGAAAGTGGTTTTAAATCTGACACTGCTACTATATACCATACCAGGTATCCAAAAGTCTACTTACCTTGACAAAAATAGACCAAAATCCATGGTCTTAGAATCAACTAAAACTCGAACTAGAGACAAACCATAATACTAGGTCCTTAAATATGTAATAATGTTGTTAGTCAGACCAAAATCAGAAACTTCTAAAAATAATAGTTTGTAAAAATAGAATTTGCTATAAGTAACTTCTTAGATTTGCCTCAAATTCGAACCCTTTGTGCATCTCCCCAAAGGGTGTCCAATACTATGATGAGATCAGGGAAAAGACAAGTTTTAAGAAACACAAAAATCAAGAATGCGATTCTTGGAACTAAGAACTGCAAGAACCAACTTGATTATATTCATTTGGGGTCTTCTACATCCCATACTTGCTCTGAATACTACACTGAACTGGTAAGTATGGGGCACCTTCTCGAACCTAAGTCACGTTGTATGATTTCAAGTTCGACAACCATTTCGTTTGATTCGAATTCAGATTTTTCGATGAGGTTTAGATGAGGTTCACCATTAGGTTCATCTATATACATTTCTCTCTCTCTCTCTCTCTCTCTCTCTCTCTCTCTCGATATATATATAATATAAACTTTAAAATGAAATATTGTTAAAATACAAAGGTCATCTAGACTATAGACTTAGGCATATTAATAAAGTCACTTGGTGATTTTAGGTTATTTTATGTTTAATTATTTTATTAAAGTACACAAGTCATTTTAGGGTTTGTGCAATTAGGGTTTATGTCATATCATTATTATAAAGAGAGGGTTGTTCTCTATTAGAATTTTAAATGCAGTAACAATATGGATCACGGAAAGATAAACAAGCACAACATAGACAATAGTACACAATAATTTTATCCTGGGATTGGGGAAAACCCTCTTAGGATAGAAAAACCCAGCAAACGTCTTCTATATAGATTCGTCAGAATGTATAATAGTATTCCTCGTGCAAAGACCCAAAACAAAAAGACTCCAAAAGTAGCTACTCACTTGACTCTATCTTTCCTACTCATGTGAACTCAATGAGTGAGAGTGGTGACCAAATGAGGAGGTCGAACTCCTCATTTATACTAATCATCTGACTTGACCTTTTTACTAAACAGGGCCTACTTGTCAAATTCACAATAAATTATTCTTTTCTAGATATTTCCAAGCCGACCTAACAGTGAGGGTTTACATTAACTCTTTCAATGACTTTTACATGATCAATTACATCAATAATAATCCCCGTAGGGTGTACAATACAAATGATACAAATATGAACATCTTCCGAAGTTACATTCTTCAACATTCTCTTCATTTGATAAGGGAAAAGCCATTTTCTCTCTTTCAATTCTCTCTTTGTGTTCTTGGGTTGTTTGTGTTCAGTTTTCGTAATATGGTATCAGAGCATCCTTAGTAGTGCCATTACCTTGCACTTTTGGAAGCATCTCATCAGTCATAGATAGCTTTGTGAGCATTATCGCTTCTCTATTTCCCTCATCATATTTCTATTAAACCTAGTTCTTCAGGGATGACATTTACAAGTAGTTTATCCAGACTACTTGGGTTAACCCTCAAGTTGGGTTATGCCCAAAGATGGCCTTCTATGCAGAGCATTTCTTGGAGATGAGATATGGACTCATTGTTTGACCATAGTACACCCTTCACCATTTGATTGATCTTCTCCACATTCCTTTGGGCCAATTTAGAGTTGGCTCACATAGGCTTTGAGTGGAGGCGAACCACTAGATTGATTGGTTAGATAGGATATGCCAACTTTGCCACCTTCATGATGTTGAGGATGAGGAGCATTTATTCTTCCGTTGCCCCATTTACTATGAGATGCGAGGGCATTTACATTGCCTATTTAGGGAGTCCTGGACCCTCTCTAGTTTCTTCAGATTGCAAGATCAAAGATGTTTGGCCCTCTACACGTAAGAGGCCCTCTGGCTTCGTTCTCATTCCATCTGGCCATCCCAGAGACCATCCTCCACTCAACTCATCACTTCCTTTTTTATGGTGCTCCCTTATACTCAGGGAACCAAGAAACAAACGAATTACTATCAGAGCCTCGACCATTGATCCGTGAGGCTTCGGAGGGCTGTCCACACCTCACAGAGATCTCAACAACATCGCCAATCCATATCTTACATCATCAGTCAATGGTGATCGTCTAGTCACTAGTGGCGGGCCTCCTCCTCTAGACAACAACACAGTACATCGTCCAGTTCCCTCTCTGGCTCTTCCTCTACGCAATCCTCTATCTTGAGTTTCCTCCACTCAGATTCAGATGCTAGGAGAGACAGATCTAGTAGATTGTAAGACGTGCCCCACTGCTTGTTGCTCATCTTTCCCAGATTCAGGATCTGTCAGTTTGGTACATCTTTCATCCATCTTTCTTCTCCCAGAGGGGCTTCCCATTTTAGAACCTATAGAGTGCTCCAACATGGTTTAGAGTAGACCCACTCTCTTGCGTTTTGCATCATATAGTCTAATTTTATAGTAGTTGTTGTTGCATTCCCACTTTGTATTGATATCATTGTACCCAACAATCCCTTTGACCTACTTTAGTGATCATTTGTTGGACATTAATAAAACTATCTTATCTTATCTTGGTCTTTGCCTATTATCAGTCAAGTTTCCTTGCCCAACAATAGCTGAACTTGACACCTATTCTAAAAAATGGCTAACATATGTTGTTTCCAGGTACAATATTTTTATTAGAGAATTTTTGGTTACCCTCCAACATGGTATTGGACAGACTAGCCATTTTGTCAAATAATTTTTAAGATGAAAGTGTTGAAATAGAGACTAAACTACTAAAAAGATGCCCAAAAAACCAAGGGTTTTCTCCCAAACAGCAGAATTGACCACTGGTCATTGAACGTTCTACCAAAACTAAAGATATTTCTGGAAATACAGTAGAAAATACACAGGTTTCCACAAATCTGCCAAACAACTGCTGAAATATAAAACTTCCCTCTAAAATTGTAGAAATTACCAAAAAATTGAAAAAATCAGCCTGGAAAGAAATTACAGGGAAAGTTTCAGAAATATAACGCTGAAAAACAAAACTCAAAAAAATTATAGTCTATGGTACGGGTTTCTTACAGTCCTTACAACTGTATGGATCTGTCCATATGGCCAGTGTGTACAAAGGCTGTTGGGAGCACGGAGTGGGAGCGAAAAGTGAAATTTTCAAAAGCTTCCGTTTTGCGAGCGTTTCAGGAGCATTTTTTTATATAATATATATATTAATATATTTTGATATATATATATTAAAAAAACCATCTATTATGCCAAATTAGCTATAGAAATTAGAAAACATGAGAACATAGATATTTCATATAACCATTTAGTACACATTGATATAACATCAATCATCTAGGAGCTATAACTTATAACATTGTCATTAAATGATCAAATCATCAATCATCAACAACATCAACCTTCAAATTTCAACATATAATATTTGCCATCAAACTAGGCCATAATGTTTACAAAATAGACCGTAATACTAATAAACATGAAATACAAAGTACTATGATACTATCTAGTATCTAGTAAGCTTTCCGCTTGCCACGAGAAACTTCCAATTTCTTTTCTCGTGGTCTAGGTGGAATAGGAGCTGCTGGAAGTGGTCGTGGAACATGAGAAGAAGATGAATGGCCCCCACAGATTGTTGGACGTTGTGAAGCTAAAGGAAAAACTCCTGCATCTGGAAAGTTGCTGCTGCTTGGGGGTGGCATCTCTATACGGGTACCTGTAGTATGAATTGGATCATCATGATCACCCAATAGTTCAGCCTCCAAGCGCTCTAATGCTATGGTTCATCCTCCACATTAGCCTCCTCTGGATTGTTGTCCCAAGTCAAAAATGTTCTATCATTCTTGGCTGCCTCACAATAATGGGATAACAACCTCAAGTTGTAGTGCACATAAACCAAGCTTTTTGAGCGTTTTACATTCAGGCTGTTTCTCTTTACATTGTGGATGAAGCTATAGGTGCTCCAACACCTCTCTGCAGAAGAGCTATTAACAACCTGTGAAAGCACCCTCACCGCCAATTTATGCAAATATGAGGCTCCAGAGCCATACATGTTCCACCAACGGATAGGATCCAATCTATCTCGATCTTTGGTTGCATGCAGGGTACCAAAGACTCCATGCTCACTGATGTATTCGCTCAATTCACTCCGTACTTGAGCACACTCATCCTCATCAGGGACCAACTTGTCTAATGCAAGCATATACCCATTTTGCACCTCTGGATATGTGGGGTTTTTTCCTAACTCCACCCCCAGGTGCAGGTTGGGCCAACCAAATTGGAGAATAGTATTTTGGGGTAAGGACATATGCAAGGGAATGGAGTGGAACATTTAGATTATCCCACCTTTTGACCACATGTTTATGAATATGGTCATACAAGATTGCATCTCTTTTCTCAACAATGTCTTTGATTTGACCAAGCATGCTCCATCTGCTTATATACTTCCCCAATCACCGACTGATTTGTATCTACAAAACAAATCATGTTATAAACTGGCTTGGTGTATTGCAGAACATACTTAACCTGTGACCAAAAATGACCATTAAGAACGGTGATGTCTATTAGCTGTGCTTGTAGGTCTGTCTTTTAATTCTTGCCATGGATCACTTGAGACCATACTAGCCAATGCCTCTCTTACCTTCAAAAGCCTCCTGAAGGTGAGGTAGTAGCTAGCAAATCTAGTCTTTGCAATCTTCAATAGCTCCAAGCTAGAGTGATTGCGAAAAATGTGGTGGGCCATGCTATGCTTGGTAATAAATTTGATCATTTTTTTACCTCTCTTGTACAAGGCACCAATCCATCGGTAATTAGGGTCCTTCATCTTAACAATATCATGCATCAAAAGGTTCAATGTGTGAAACAAACACCCTGACCAAAATATGTTGGGATACTTATCCTCAATGATTGCTCTTGCTACCTTACAATTAGCAGCATTATCAGTGATGACTTGAATGACATTGTATGGCCCAATCTCCTGAATGGTTTTAAGTAAAGGTTGTGCAATATTAATACCGGTCTTGTAGTGATCTGAGTAGTCATGGGCTGAAAGGAATATCGTACTGCTAGTAGAAACGCCAAGAATATTTATCAATGGCTTGCCTTTAACATTTGTCCACCCATCAGATACAATGGACACCCCATAGTTGGACCAATCATTTGTAAACTTTCCAAGAGCACCATTGATTTTGGCTCTTTCCCTGTCAAGTCCCACGGTTCTAGCTTTGTCATACCCAGGGCTTTTGTATCCTTTAGGGGCACCATTGATGGCTTGTACCATTTCATGCCAATGGGGTGAGCGAAGAACATTGAATGGCACACCACATGCATAGAGAAACCTATAAACTTTTGAATCCACATCATCTCTACAACCTTGGTCAAGGAAATCCGATAATGTTCTTCACATAGGAGAGATTCCACTAGCATGGGGAGATGAGGGTCCCGATTGAGCCGATGATGATCTAGTTCCACTACCAAACATTCTCTGTGAGGATTTAGATTCAACCCTTGATCTCTTGGAATTGTTTTGAGCGGCCTCTTCTTCCATCTTGTATTTGTTTCTCTCTTTAGCCGACACTTTGTCACAGGTTTTAACTCCAGTAGCCTTACCTTGATCGCATGGCATAATCCCACAAAAAAACTTTCTCACCCGGGTATATGAACCTGTGTAAGTTTTATTACAATGGGGTCATATAAATTTTGTGGTTCCACCCCCTCTCCCTCCCCCAAGCCTTGTCACATACTTCCACAAAGGTGTTGTGTCTTTTTGTTTTTACCCCCAGTCACTCTCATTCTCATCATCATCACCCTCTTCCCCTTCCTCCTTTTCTCCATGGTATGTGTCACTCTCTACCTCTTCCCCCTCATCACTACCACCACCATATCTGCTTCCCAACACCATCATAATGAGAAGAAGTGGAACCAAAAGCCAAAACCACATACCCATCATGTTCCTTGATTCAAGATGAGAGTCACCTGTTTCCTGCAATAGAATGATGGAGAAGAAGAAATATGAAAGAGTAGGAGAAGAGAACATTGCAAGGTTTAAATTTTTTAACATAGTGAAATATTTTTTCAAAAATAAACAAAGATTGGGTTTTTAGAGCCTACCTCTTTAGCTCTTCAATGGTGGTCGAATGTCTCTATGGAAGCCTTCAATCTCCCTTCCAAGCTCTCACATATAGAAGCCTTCAATCTCCCCTTCAATCTCCCCTCCAAGCTCCCACAAATTTGCTCTCAAACAACTAGCAAACCCTCTCAAAGCCCCAGCAAGAGAAGTGAAATCAATGAAATGAGGAATAAAATGAGTCCAGTAGACTTTATTTGCCCAAATTAACCCTAGCCAATCCCTAAAAAACAAAAGAAATGTAAAAATGAGAAAAATCAGACTCAAGTCCGCCAAGCTCGCGGAATCGCTCAGGAATCGATGAGGAATCAATATGGAAGCGTCAATTCCAGATCGATTCCTAAAATTCCAGGGATCGTTTTTTCCTCAAAGGAATCGTGAATTGGGAAATTAATCCCGGGAGGAATCGATGAGGAATCACGATTCCGGGATCGATTCCTCATCGATTCCTTCGGGATCGCGAATTGGGAGTGAAGCGGAGGGGGCTAGAACCTACGCTGTTGAGAGCGGGGAGCGGGAGCGAAAAGTGAAATTATTAAGATATTAAGTTATTGTTAAGATTTACTCTGTCAAACAAACTATATGATTGAATTTTTGTAAGGGAAGTATAATGTGTAGCTGATGGCATCGACTTTAAGACAATGTTGCATGTATTTGACCCTCATATGTCAATACCATTTTTCGCATATAACCAAACTGTATTAATTAGAATTTGATGAAAATTAACATGCAAACGGTTTTCTATTTTATACTTTTATCCCTTTTGAATAGAATATGAACTTTATTGATATTGCAAAGGTGCTTCTGAAAAGGCCCCTTTACCAGTGTACTGCCAAATTTTCCTTATTTATTCGTCCAATTTCTATAATGTCATTGTCTGATATATGATGTGAAGGTAAACCCAAGGCCAGGGTTTTGACAGACAATGGGATAGACCTTTTTGAAACTCCTGTAAAAGTGTTTTTTTCAAATATACTTCTTATTTTACTCATAAAACAGTTATGTACAAGGAGAACAAAATCTGTACAAGAAAAGATAAGAATATACAGACATTGTAGCAGCTATCTTATTGCAGTTACAACTACAATAAATTCTGAATATGGAGTTATCAATTCACTTTTTTCATCTCTAATGAGCAAAAACCCTTCACCCTTGAGTTGGGCACAAAACTCATCCATCCACAGCCCTTGAAAGGAAGAATAGTGCCACTACAGTCCTAAAAAACACACTTACTGCACAATTTCCATAAAGAGAACATAACAACAATATGGATACAATGCCACAAGCTTTGATAAGGTGACTGATGAAAGAGTTAGTCCCCAAGAACAACTGCTCTCCAATGAATGGTACCCTGGATCATTTCAGAGAACCTCTGCTGTGATAATTTCCAACATTAACAAGAAAACCGACACTCCCAAAGAATGCATTTGACAGCTTCATCTTGGGGAAGAAAATGCATTTATCTTCTGTGAAACTACTCTTCGTTAACCTGGGGCACATCAAAGTTTTAAACTGTTTACCATGGGGGGCACATCAAACTGTTTACCACTGAGGGCATAGAATGAGTCCAAATGGAGTTCAATAGACTTTATTTGCCCAAATTAACCCTAACCAATCCCGAAAAAAAAAAAGTTCTTGGAATCGCTCAGGAAACGTTTTCAGGAGCGATTTTTTGGCCCGGGATCGCTCATGAATCGATGAGGAATTGATCCGGAAGCTTTGATTCCGGATCGATTCCTAAAATTCCAGGGAGCATTTTTTTCTCCAAGGAAGCACGAATTACGAAATCGATTACGGGAGGAATCACGATTCCATAATCGATTCCTCATTGATTCCTTCCGAATCGCGAATTGGGATCGATTCGTGGGGGTGCAGAGCGATTCCCAACAGCGTAGGCTAGAACGAGTCCCCGTAGCTTAGGTCTGTACAGTTGTATGGTCTGTTCGTACAATCGTATAGTTGGGAAAAGAAGCTGCCCAAAAAAACTGCTCAGAACCTATTTTTTTCTTATTTTTAATCTATGATTAAACCTGTTCTCACACAACTTGTAGTTGTCCCTAAAGATATCCCATCCGAGATGGTAGAGGAGATGGACAACTAAAGCGGTGACCCAAGCGATGCCACGGTTCCCAATGCAAACTTGGAGTCACAATAATCGAGGCACTCTTCACTTTAGATCAAGACTAATCAAGATCAAGGGGGAGACCCTATCCAATCAATGAAGATTAACTAACCCAAAGGTTTCTAGGGAAACGTGTAAATTGAGTTACGGAAACCAATGAGTGAGTTAGATTAAGTGGACCCAAGAGTTTTAGTGTGGTTGGAGAGGCTTAGGAGGTGACAAGGGTTTCAACCAATGATTGATTAGGGCCACTTATGAGGCTCAAATGGATAGATTTAGTACCATGAAAATACACAAGTGGGGCCCACTCCTTAAAAAGTGGAAAATGGTCCAAATGGGGCCCACAAGGTCAAGTTAGGTGTGAGATGGCACTAAGGGGATGCAATGATGTAGATCTATGGATCTAAGATGAATGAGCCAACACCCACATATGGGATCTAGCGAAAAGGCCACTAACCCAAGGAGTGTGAATTGCCCAAGGGAGACTAGTGCCTTGAGATGAGGGGGTAAATGGAGTCCAAATTTCACCAAAATGTAGATTGGGGAAGTTTAGGCAATTATCAAGGTGGGTTTGAAATGGCATGCCCCAATGTGAGCTAGATCTCCATAGATCTAAGATTTAAAATGCATCACCAAGTGACCCAAGTGGGGCCTAGTCCCTCAAAATGAGGAATGGGGCCCACAAGGTGAAAATCAACAAGGTGAAGCACTAGGGGTAGGTTATCAAGGTAGATCTATGCAAATCAAGTGGGATCTCACCTACCCACAACTTGGAAGTAGCCCCACTAGCTCTCCTCAAGGAATGCAAATTGCCTCAAGGAGGGCTAGGTGCCTTTGAAAATGGGTCAAATGGAGGCCAATCACTACCAAACTATAGATCCGAATTGCCGTGGATGCTATAGAGGTGGGTTTTGAAAATTATCCCCAAAGCCAAACTGGATCCAAGTAGATCTAGAAAAATGTAAAAATGAGGGTTTTAAATTTTTAATCAATGAGGGTCTTGTGATCTAAGAGAATAGATGGATAGGATAGAAGAATGTCATACCTCATGGAACATACTTGGAAAATGAAGATGGAAGAGGCTTGAGACGAGGATTACTTCCCACAAAGATCAAATGCCAAATTTGATGAGCCCTTCTTGCCAACGTTTTGCCTCCTTCAACCAAATCTGCATCCCAATTCCTGTCAATCAAGGACACAAAGATCAATCAATTGACAACAATGGAAGTATATGCAAACAAAAGAGATGAATAACATGAAATTGTTGGTGCAAAGACAAAACAACTCCCTGTAACCCAAAACGACTTGTTGAAATGAGCAGGATAGGCCTCCCCACCAATGCAAATTGCCCCAAGACGTCTTCTTTGCCAACAAAAATTGTTAGTTGAAGATAAAATCCAAGATGGCCACCAATATCTGTCAGTGCAGAGGAAGGAGCATTTACAATCACCACAAGCATTCCAACTCCAAGATCGAAGATGCCCAAGAAAGTATTTTTATTCCAATAGCCAAGAGCCAAAAATCTCTAGATAGGTTTTACAATAGGGGGGTCTCCTTTTATAGGATATTAAAGACCAAAACCCTAAACCACAAAACCACTTTTTGAAATGAGTGGTTGAGAGAAAAAGATACAACATAATAATCAATGGCTAAGATGAGCCTAACAATATATCACATGGATCACTCAAAAGGAGGGTGACGTCATCCCTCAAAAGTTTCTAAGGAGGGTGACGTCATCCCTCAAAGGGGGCTAAACAACATGGGCCAACCATAATATGACATGGACATGACTCAAAGACACATGGTGGGGCTAGGAGGTATCAATCCTTCACTAGCTCGTCCCCATGGCACAATAATATAAAATAATAGGGCTATGACATGTCCAAGTAACACAAATGATCAAAATCCTGTCTCCAAAACTGAGAGAGACATGCAGTAAATGGCTTCCTGTGGCCACTGTGGACCCCACTGACTGATGCCAACTGATCTTGAAGATGGGGGGTTCACCCTAGAAGACCTCTGAGAAGACCAAGTGCCAAAAACTTACCTCAATTGCCCAAATCGAATTCCTTAGTGACCCTTTTATTCCATTTTTAATCCTCCTTAAAAACCCTGAAACTACCTAAATTGCCACCTAGGGTGCCTGCGCTGTCAAATTGAGGGCATCAGGCTATCTAGAAGGGGGGCATAAAGGTGAAAACAAGTGGCTGGCCCACCCCCTTCCTACACATCGCCCTAGGCAACGACTGGCCTGCAAGCCTCTGCTGGACAGGTTGGATCAGCATGCCCAAAACTGGTCAACAGGTGGAAAACTGCATCTATCATCGTCAGAAGTGCCCAGAATTGAAAGATAAGTGTCTCAATGGATCTAGAAGACCCAAATCTACTAGAAATGTGTACTCATACACCATGGGTTGACTTGAGGGGTCAACTGTAGGGTTCACCATACCTGGACAGTGTAAAATATGATGATCTGGAAATAATAATAAAACTGCTCAACTGCATCAATCATCATCTGAATCATGTGTCCATCATATGGAATCATCAATAAGTGTATGTGGGACCATCAATCATCATCCATAAGCACAAATGGTCAATCTCATCACGAATCCCAAGAATGACCATGGTCAAAATATAACCAAGGACAAGATTATAACAATAGACTAAGACATGTTCCTTTAATCACATTCACAGCTTAACTTAAAGTATATACATCATTCCGTGGTAGTTAATACATATATATATATATATTTCAATGTTATTTATATTTTACTTGCACAAAAGCTTTAATGACAGACTCACCCATTGGACATGGCCTAACTGCTAGCTAAGGATGAAGGCTAAGGACAAGGCTAGGCAAAGGGGATGACTTGACCAAACTCAACTAAGTGACACTTTGGACGGGGAAAGGAGGAGCTACACTCTGTGCTGTACAAAATAACAAAGGGAAGGGCTGTGCCTCACAAGTGGATAAGTTGTTTAGAGAGTGTTTATTCAACTTAGGCATCATGTCTACATCAAGTTGATCCAGGTTCATTACGATCATCCATTTCATTTCCATGGCCTTTTTGGCCTATATGACCCCTTTGGGATTTCACATGTGCTAAGAAGCACAACTAATCGTAGCTTGCATCCGGGGCATATTCATATATACGAGGTCAGCAATAATAGATATAACTTTGGGAAACCATTGCATTTGGACCTTTTCTATACCCTTCGAGGGGTACTTTAGCAGTTCATTGCTATAGCCTTTATTCACGTGTGTTGATAAACACATTCTAGAATTTTAAGTGCATAGGCTTTATAATAGTTTCCAGTATAAGTAGTACATGTGCTTTCAGTTTTAGCCAACAACAACTCAAGCGACTAGGAGGACTTCTGTACAGTACCAAACATTGGGACAACCGACCATAATGATTTAGGCATACAATCCAACTCACCAAAGGCAAGTTCTGTCACCAACTTAGAGCCGAGACACAAAACAAACATGGATGCAGTCCAACCCAGAGGTAGAAATGGGGAAGTTCTCAGTATCAAGAAGTCAAGAAGGCAAGTCAAGGGTAAAATCCAAATCAGGAAGGTCATGGATGGATGGAGTCAAATGAATGTGGTGCCTAAGCTAGCAGACAAGGATGTCAGGAAAGACCATATCTATGCTCATAGGAGGGTAATGAAACCGATGAGTATTGTCAAAAAACCTAAGTGTGCGAGTAATACATCCATTTTATATTTATAACATCATCCAAGATATTTCATTTTATTTTAAATAGTACTGCCACATCATGAATCATATACCAAGTCAATGCTATGAAGATGACTAAAAAACAAGATAATAATCCAAAGCTAATAATCATAAGTCCATAGGTCACATCATATCATAATAATCATCAATAAACATCTGAAACACTGCTGCAATAATATCACTGGGCACGGAACTGAAACTATATGGAACAAAGGGTCACATCGGTCATCAAATCTAAGCTCTCAAGGCTCAACCTTGGCACAAGGTCTAATAAAAGTCTGATATATGTACTGCTCTGATCCATGAGTGATCTCAAATAACAAGCTCATCATAGCTGATCTCTGTAAAAGCAAAGCTCTGAAATGTGCATATATCTGCACAACAAGAATAGTAGCCCAGCTACTATGCTATGATAACAAAACCCATAAAAATATTTAAATCTGTCTTTAAATCAAATTAAAATTGATTATCTTAAAAGTCTGAATTTCGCTTTAAATCAAGCATAAGAATGTTGTTCATCTTTTAAACTAGAAAAAAACAATAACTAGTTTCGGTTGGTGCAAAACTCCTTCGGCTTCTCGGTGTGTATCAAAAGAAGTCTCATGATTCGTCGCTGAACTTAGCTTTCCCTAGGCCCTTCTCTTGCTTCACTTCAACTTCCTCTCACCATGGCTGGGATCCTCTTCTTCCATATCAACACTATCATTTTTCTGATTTGGAGTACCTGCAATGGTTTTGTGAATGTGGGTTTTTCAAGACTCATGTTCAAAATTCTCCCCCCTTTGAGGTGGAGGTTGTTAAAATATCCATCTATGCCAAACTACCTCAGTTGTTTTTGATGTAAAGGTTGGGATTGGAAGGATTCTTTCGGAACTCTTGTTGACCCGAATACTCATCAATTTTGATGTACCATGCTCCGGGTGAGTGCTTCAAGCCATAGAGAGCTTTCTTTAATCGATATATCAAATTGTTCTTTCCCCAGAACTTGAAAACCTCGTGGTTGGTACATTTATACTTTTTCCCCAAAATCTCTATCGAGGAAGGCACTCTTCACATCCATTTGGTATTTCAAATTGTGTTGAAAGGTTAGAACTAAATGGATCATGCTCATCTTTGCTGTGGGAGCAAAGGTCTCTTCATAGTCAATTCCTCCTTTTTGTGTGAAGCCCTTTGCAACTAATCTTGCCTTATGGTTGTCAAGTGTCCCATTTGCTTTGCACTTGACGTTATACACCTATTTGTAGACAATGGGTTTCTTCCCTAGAAGTAGTAGTCTCTTCCTGGTGTTCTACAACATGGGCCTTGTCCTTTCATTGGGAGCCTCCATGGTTGTTCTTTAAATCCCACAACCATTCTTTGCAAAACTTCTCTTTATGATCCACCTTTACACTATAATAACATTTAAAAATATTTTGATTACTTGATTCATCAATGTTGCCTTGACTGCTTCTTCCATCATTTTTTCAAGCAAGCTTGCCCTTAGCCTTGAGGTTCGCTTTTAATGCTAGTTCTGAACTCACTATTGTATTTTCATTGTCGAATCACTGTATTGTCATTGTCGAATTGCTTTTTCCACTTGTCTTGCTGCAAAATATTTGCACCTAACTCATCAAACATTAGGTCATTGTTAACAATAGTAATATTAAGAGGCCAAGGGAAGACTAGAATGGGAGAAGGTCATGCAAGCTGAACATGAGACTAATGAAAAATTAGACATGGGGTCATATAGAGCTACCACAAGGAAAGAAGGACAAAAGGGTCTACCAAATGGTGAATGCATCATCCCCGTTTTAAAATGTAGCAAGCATCTCATCTGCGACAAAGAGTTTAATGGGATTGACGACCTCTCTATTCTTGGCATCATATTTTGCTTGGGCATCCTTGTCGATTTCACTTCGGACTTCCTTTATAGAAATCAACTTGTCCAAACACTTGTACTAAAAAATAACAAGCATCTGTTCTAGGTTACAATGGATCTAGGATGGAGACGAGGGATCCAAATTCTCTTTTGACTTCTTGAAAAAAAATTGTGATAGAGAGGGTTCTTGGTCTTTGCTGAGCCGATGGTTCACTTGTAGAGAATCCTGCTAAGATTAGAGGTATATTTAGTGATTGTTTCTAGTCAATCTTTGATTTTTATGCTCTAACAATTGGTGTGATGGTTTTCCGAGCTGCCTGCTATGGGTTTGTCCCATGGAAGGTCTTGAGTGTTGACAAAGATAAGTTGGATTATAATATTACTAAAGATGAGTTCTACACTGTATTGATGTCTATGAAGAATGGCAAATCCCATAGATTGGATGCTTTTCCTTGTGATTTCTGTAAGTCCATGTAAGATTGCATTGGGGATGGCTTTTGCTGATTGGCTACTGAAGTCTTATCAACCAATCCCCTCCTTGATTCCCTTTATCAAGTGATTATTAAGTTGATTGCTAAAATTGTTGCACATGATTTCATAGGTGGTTGGAGACCTATCACTTTGGTTTTAGTTGTATATAAAATTATTTCAAAGGATTTGGCCTTGAGGATTCGAGTGATGGCAAAGTTTGCGGTCATGTAGGAGTACACTGGTTTTGTTCATTGGAGGTTTATTCTAGACACCGTGGATTTGGCTTTGAAGGCTATGGAGTGGGCTACGAAGATAAGACAACCATGTATGATGTTGAAGATTAAGTTCGACAAGGCTTATGATTGTGTTGATTAGTCTTTCGTTTTTGAGATAATGGCATGCTTGGGTTTTGGCTTTTATTTTGTGGGGATGGTGAACACTGTTCTCGAATGCTTTGGCTTTTGTGTTTGTCAACAAGGCCTTGACCCCCTCCGTTTGGTCTTCATCGGTTTATTAGGCAGGGATGTCCACTTGTGCCTTATTTGTATGTGTTGAGTGTAGATGCTATGGGGTATTTGTTGGAGGTGACTTGCATCGTTGGTCAGATCATGGGTATTATGCTTCTAGATGGCTTTGAGTTGGTTAATATTCGTTTCGTGCATGACAGCTTGCTTTCTATTAGGGATGAGTAGGGTTTAGTTGACGAGCCCCTTTCTTGTCTGAACACTTTTTGTAGAGCTAAGGGTCCCATAGTCAATCTTCAAAAGACTAGTTACTACCTAATTGGCTTATATTCTCCGCCAGATTGGGTTTTGATTGCTTGGTCTTACATTCGACTAGGGATGATTGTCCAATATATTGGTATCACATTTGGAACATGTTTATTGCTAGTGGCAGTGTGGGATTGGTGTCTCCTTTAAAAAAAAACTAACTGTTGTAGGTCAAATTCTTTAGTTCTCCCATGTGTATTATGTTTCTTGCAGGTTCCCTAGTTGAGCTTAGTCATGACCACTTGAGTAGCTTTTGTGGTCCAAACATTGAGGTGCTAGAGGCTTACCCTTAGTTACTTGGGATGTTTGCACTATTCCCAAGGATGAAAGGAGGTTGGGCTTGATTGATGTTGTAGCTTAGGGAAATATTTTGGTGGCCAAGTGGGTGGTGAGATATTTAAAGCACTGTTTTAAAAAATGATCAACTCGGACTTTGACTTGGTCAAGTTGATCAAGTTGACCCGATGCCGTTTTGACTCGTCTTTCTCTACCAATTAAGGACCAATTTAGTACCAAACCGACCGAGTTGGTGTACAACATCGGCTGGGTTGGTTCGGTACCAAATTGTTCCAACTCGGTTGAGTTTGTATTTGCTTGGTCGAGTGGATCCAATTTGGCACTCGAACATGGTAGTGGTACATGTATAGAGGAAAACGTTATTTATTTATTTAAAATTATACCTAAAACCTAATGTCTATCAACGTAAACCCTAAAACTAGATTATAAAGAGACTCCCTTGCTCTATTTGGCTCTCGAATCTCTCATTGAGCATTAGTGAACATTTGTGAGCATTTGCCATTTTTGGAGCACTATTGAAGAATAGTTCCACTACTATAGTTGCAGAAGTCCCTAAGAAGTTTGAGGACTTCTAGCTAGAGGATGGTCCTATAACTCATGCCAAGTATCCCATTTCTAGAAATTGTGATGAGTTTGATGATTGATCATGTTGATCAATGATATGTAGTAGGCCAATAGCTTGTCGAATGTTGTTTTTTGAACTTTAGAGGCCATTGAAAGCGTCGTGGATTATATATTTTGTTTCAGATATGTATTGCACTTGGTGCAATTTTGATATATTCACCTTTATATGGTATATACATAAGGAACTTTGCATATATTGTCTCTAATGCTTTGGAATCTTGAAAACAAATTCATTGAAATTTTAATATAATATGTATTATTTAGTAAATCGAGCCATAAAATTCAAACCGGTTCAATTTAGAGCCGATTTCGAGTTCGAGTTTGCGTTGATCCTCAGTTGATTTTGAGTCTGAGTCTGAGTTTTAAAACATTGGCTTAGAGGGATAAATGCCTCGCCAAGTTCTTTTTTAGCATAGGATACCTTCGGTGTAGAGCATATTAGTAGGGTCTGTGGGGTCTTTGGCTTATGTGAGATCATCTCATCCCCCTCCCTGTTCTAGGTTGCGGGGCCCATTTTGTTTCGCAGTGTTTGGGTGGACTAGAGATTGATGTCTGGGATGGTTAGGTGGTAGAAGGAGGGAAACTGAGTGGGTTGGGATCATGCCTCATGTTCGATCTGGAGTTGGCATGATCATGGGTTGTGTGTTGCAAAGTTGCCACATTTTTAGGCGCGTTGAATGAGTTGGAATGGTATATTTTATTAGTGTGATTTATGGGACTGTGGGGCACGAGCATGGAAGGAGTGGAGATCACTTGCATAGGAGTTTGGGGTCTTGGACTTTGATTGTCCTTCTATCATGGAGTTGCCTGCCTCTATTCCAAATTCTAAGCTGTTTAAAGGAATATTCGTATGCTAGGGCCTTTTTGGAGGGGTTAGAGGTAGAGTTTTGGTATGTCATTGCTACAATATGATTCTTGTTGTCTCTATTCAACATTGCATCAGAGGCACTTGTTGCACAACCTAGTAGTCAAATGATTGCAAGAAAAATAAGTTGCTAACTTGACAAAACCACGGGATCTCCCTCCCAATGTGTCACTACTGAAAGGAAACCCCATGAATTTCCTTAATACTAAACAACAGTTGCTAGCTTTCACAAATACTAGTCCAGTTGAGAGTGTGTTTAGGATTAAAAGCATTGAAATTGGACACACTTTCAAATAATCCAAGGGTTTGTTAGAATTCGGGAGTGAAGTATAAATCCCCTAACTTAATGTTGTTCAAGATAAATTTAAGAATGTTGATGTATGAGTGCGTAGCTATCAAGAACATTCAAATATCATGACAGGTAGAAATGCATGTAAATGAAATTAGGGACAAGAATTACCCCACCGACTTTTGCTTAGGACAAAAGGAGTGTATCATGACAGGTAGAAATGTATGTAAATGAAATTAGGGACAAGAATTACCCCACCGACTTTGGCTTAGGACGAAAGGAATGTAGCTCTTCTATCTACGTGTAGGGTCCAACAGTAATGCTCGGTCCAATCTCTTAGAGCACAACCAAGGAGGATCAACCGTACCCTTGGCCACATTACCCGACTACCTAAGTATGTGAAGAGTAATCTTCTTGAATGCTGTGTTCTGTGCACTATAATGACAAGATGATCGATAGGCTAGTTTCAGGTATCCTAAGGCGATCCTTGATATACTCAAGGTACGTGGAATTCAGTTTCGTGTTCAAGTCCTGTCTAATGCTACACTACTTGAAGGGGTATTGAAAGGAGTTATAGTGGTGGCCAACACTGTCGAGAGTTTGCTTGACAACTTTAGAATGACAGATCGCAAGATCTTGTCTACACCTATGGACAAAAGATTGAAACTTTCAACCAAGACCGACTCTAAGGTAGTTCATTTCCAGATTCATGGTAGCGCCAAAAGCAGAGCAATAGACTGCAATAAAAAGGGTGTTAAGATATGTGACAGGGATGTTGGACTTTAGCATTATGTACAATAGAACCACAGATCCTAGGTTGTGTGGATATATGGATTTAGATTGGGTAGGTTGTGTGGATGGAAGAAAATCAACCTTTGTATATGTATTTAGCCTTGGCACAAGTGTAGTCACATGGATTAGCAAGAAGTAGTAGGCAGTAGCCCTTTAATTGGCAGAAGCAGAATATTGAGGAGTGGTGAAAGGAGCATATGAGGTAGTTTGGCTTAGGAGGATTCTTTAAGATATGAAGCAGTAGACAAAGGTGACACCCTTACTCTGCAACAATCAAGGGATGCTCAAACTAGCCAAGAATCTAGTCTTCAACGAGTGTGCCAAGTATGTTGAAAGACATTGCCACTTCATCAAACAACTTGTAGAATATGGAACTATTGAGTTGTAGTATTGCCCTATAGAGGACGAAACTGTAAACATTTTTACCAAGTCTTTGGGCCCTGAAAAGCATGTAAAATTTTGGGATAAACTTGGTGCGATTATTAGATTGACCATTAAGGGAGGGTGTTAAATTAAAACCTAGTTTCTAATGTTGAATTAGATATTAGACTTAGGCATTAATAAATTCACTTCAAGACTTTATGTTATTTTGCAGTTTTATGGTTTGTCACTTTATTCTATTTCTTGGTTTATCCCGGATACACAATATGGATTGACTCGACCTCAAGTAACCCTGTATAAGAAACCTTTCACTTTCTCATCTATGCTATACATTGCGATAACTGAGTTATTCTTGGTTTCTTTTGTGTTCAATTTCTGTGGTAAAAAAATTAACTAGAAAACTATTAACAGTACAATTAAAAATTATAGGAGAAGAGTCAAGATCTCAAGAAAAATTTCAATTTATCAAAGATACATGAAGAGATTTCTTGCCTTGAGTCATAGTCAAAGCCAACTTGGACAAATCAAGAAATTAAAGATTGAAAAAAATTCACACCAAACAAAGCTAGAGGGACTTGTCAACAAAGAAAGATTGATCGACAAAGAAACATAATGGATCTAGATCAATTAGAGAAGTTTGGCGAGATTAAAGTCCAAACCATGGTAAAGGAACTATCACAAACACAATCAAAGTTGAAAAATCGAGTGAAGATTTATCTGTAGTCGAGAAATGATCAATTGATAAAGCGATAATTATAGATCCAATTATAGTTGAAGGTCTATCTATCTCTGTTGTTGATCCTAGTATATCAAGAGGAAGTTCATCTATAAAACCCTATCGCCACCCAAATCGCAAATTTAATCATACAACAAAATAAATGCACATTTCTAAACATTGGAATGCCAATTCAACTCATTGCCAAAGGAATATCGAGCAGTGAAAGAAGTCCTAATAAAATATTGCACCATATGATTTACAAAAAATTGAATTAGGTTGGACTGACCCTTTCAAAATGTGATAGTTTTATCAACACTTCAGAGAATGTATTGTTTAGTCCAATGTTACAAAAACTGAACTGGTGGTTGAACCGGCCGACCCTGTGAACCGGAACCGGACCAGAACCAGACCAAAACCGGAAAAAAACCGAATCATAAAATCGGATCACCAAAAATACATAAAATATTCAAATCTTGAAATATTATATATATATATTCATGTGCATCCATGTGCATTCAAACCATTATACCCAAAATACGAAAAGTATCTCATTTATATAGCAAATAAGAGTGCATAGAACCAAAATAACAGTTAGCATTGAGTGCAATACATGTCTGAATCAAACATCTACTGGTCTTGCATCTTAGATGGTGTAAGCTAAGATCCCTTTAGGATATTCATTTTGTTTCAAGTTTCCCACCAGTAAGAATTGCATCAAACTTCCTCAACAATCATAGTGGACAAGTGAATTGTTTGATGCTATCACCAACTTTCACTCCAAAATGCTTTTCAACAATCGAAGATTAACCAAGACAAAAATACAAAATATACTTGTACAAGATAGATGTAATTGGGCAAAAAGTTGCTTATGTGTTGCGTGAGCACATACAAGCCCTAACTTTGTCCATCTCAACATCGTTGATCACTCCACTATTTGTCTTGTCACTTCAACATGTATAAATTTGACTTTTGATGCAAATTAGAAATTTCTCTTGGCAAGGAGGCTTCCTGGATTTTAACCTTCTGAATTTAGAGCCTAAAGGATGAAATGAAATATAAATAAACAATAGAAACAATGAACAATATTTCATCTATCAACAACTCCAATACACTAGGCAATCCAAGATAAATTATAGCAAACATATGTCAACAAGTTTCAGCCCTATAGGGCAATCTTTTCAAGCATAAACCAGATCTGAAATCACTGCAATTAATGTGGATTTATAGCAATAAATATGCCCCCTTATGTTTTATATTGATGTTAAATCTCTTAACAATTTCAGCTTTCACATTAGCATGGCAAACTAGTGCTGAAAATTGCCAAATCTTAAAGACAATTGCAGACTGCTGAAAATCAAATCTACAGTAAGACAATTTCAAACTGTTGAAATTTTCATATATACATATAAAGATGAAGTACATGTATATGCCACGTGGACAATTTCCCCCACCCACTTGCCTTTTTAAAAAAAATAATTAAAAAAAAATCGTTTCCTGAATCGGCCGGTTTTCTTTGTGTTGTCTCTCAAAACTGACATGCGTGTGTTGAAGCCCAAAATGTAACACACCAGCTGGATGACGACTCTCAGGAGAGAGGCCAATGTCACCACACTCCTCTCCTCTTCACTTCAGGTTGGCTCTTCTCCAACTCAAGTGGGGTATCCCTAAGATAGGATTGCTAAGGCAGGTACAGTAAATGGGCAAGGTGAATTTGAAGAGGCCATCTTAGAGAAACAAATGTAACAAAAGATGTATTTTGAATGAATGATGGGAAAGTTGGGAGGATCAATGCTCGAGGGAAGGCCAGTGCCAGTATGTCAGAGGGGCGAATGGAGTCAAAAGAGAGATCAAAGGGCCTTGTGTGATATGTGACTGAGGGGGAAAGATCGCATCATTGAGCAAGCCCTGCTCAGTCTAGTGTTTGGCAATCAGAAAGAGTACTTGTTCTTCTCTAGCTGCGGGAGGTGCGCTATGCAAACCAAAAATTAAGATTGCATAATCAAACTAGATTAAATACAAACATCAATACCTGTGTATGCACACTCACAAAGGGAAGAAGAAAGCGGAATGCCAAGAGTTCTTCACCAAAGGGAAGAAGAAGGCAACTGCTAAGAGTTCTTCACCTTCCAGTGTGGTGGATTGTCACCCTTCTATGGTCTCTTACACGAAGAAAACAGGAAGCAGAAATTGGAACGCTCACACTCATGCAAAAAATCACAAGCTCACGCCACAAAAATACTCAGATTATCCAAAGAGGCCCATGACATTTTTCATTAAGTTCTAGTGAAAGAAACTCCCAAAAGTTTTTCCATGTCTACAATGGAGAAGGATGGCCTCTTTATAGGCCTAAATCCTCTCATTTTTCAAATAATAATAAAAAATGAAAAAGAGAAAAAAGTGAGATCGACCTTTCTCTCATCTAATGTCTAAATAGACTTATTTCATCACTAAAGCCAACACTCCCTTAGTAAACTAAAACTGGCTGTGATAAAAGTCGATTGTCAAAGGAGTGCCTGCAAAAAAGGGCCGTCACATATTTTTCAAACAATCTGGTCGCCACCTCGACTTTCCAAAGATGCAAATCGATTGCCACTCGTAACACATGAATCGACTGTCAGCTGAGATGACACACGTGGCTATCCGTGCTGCCCCAAAACTCCACGATCAGTGAAAACATCCCCAAACAGCTACACATTCAGCCAATAATTAATCGAATCCTTCGAAAGCAATAGAAACCAAGGTAACTCGAGCTGTCTAAGGAAACGCGGGGATCCATGTAACTCGAGCTTTGTATACGGCTGCTAGTGAAAATGCGATTTTTATTGATCAGGACTAAGAGTTAAAAGTGGCGGGTTCTTCGTTGCTGAGATGAACTGTTTGTTGGGCGATGGATTTCGCATCAATGCTTTCGTAAACAGCAGCTATCCGAGCTGAGCTCAAATCGTAACTCTGATAGCTTGGCGTGCTCTGTCGGCTTCTAGACTCTTGGCGAGTAAACACAGATCATTCATGATCCCCTGTGCTGGCGTGATTGACGGATTGTAACCCGAGCACTAACTTTAACTCCATCTCAATCGATCGGCCGCTACAGATCCGTGAACCGGTGACGTGGTTTTGCTCTCGTTGAGAACCCCTGAGAGATTTACTATGTGTTAAATGGAATGGCCTCCGATTTAAATCCGCCGTACCTCCAAGTCAAAACTACCGTGGTGTTGATTTGCCCTGTTGAACCCCGAGCTGCTACCACCGGTGTCATTCTGTAACTTGTGCTATCGATTTCATGTATGAACACGACTAGCAGCGGCCCGATTTATTAAATTATGTCCATGATGGAAACGCTTGTAATCAACTGCTCGATTGATTGATGCAATGGTGGTTGAATGCCAACTACAGCCCGCTCCAATAGACGATTAAAAAAAAGGGGATCACGCTAGCTGTGGAAGGAATGGAAACTCTATACGGCTTATTTTCACCGATACTGCTCCTGAGTTGACAGTTTTGCCTTCAAACGATTAAGGGCCTTTCTCTTATTTGCGAGATGGCTTCTTTCCGTAGTGCAACGGACAGCAATGCCAGTTGGGGCATGGGCAATGCGAACTGCTGCTTTAACCTTGTTTACATTTTGTAATCCTGAGATCACAATTCTCTTCGATAACCCACAGATATTCGCAGTTCGTAACCACGACGGCTCTCTCAAAATCGCAGTTTTATGTCTTCTCTTTGATTCCGAGACAGAAATTTCTTTTGAGCCTGCTGAGAAGCTTTTATCATCAATCTTGATTTTGCAATTTCTAGCCACCGGGAGCCTCCATCCAGCGAGAATTTTCCAATTTTTCGTTCCTTAAAGGTGATGAAGAAACCGAGAACTCAACTGGAGATTCCCGTGCACCTTGCAAAGCGGATAAAGTCTTCGGATAGCATTCATCTTTGTGAGCAGGCTATACCACTGGACGACTGCTGGAGATTCAACCAACACGGGCATTTCCATTACCTATTTAGCATCATGTCTGAACTTGTCTTTCCCATAATCCTGAGATTTCTTCCATTGGTTCTTCAGTAACTTCAGAATTCTGCAGTGTTGACCAATTTATATCACTTCCTCTGCCAGAAGAGTTAATTGAATCGGTGCTTCTTGATTAAATCACCATCCTTGGTTCATTCATCAACAGGTTCTTCTTTTGGACTGTTTGCAATATTGGTATCTAAAAATTCCTCGATCTGTTGAAATATTATCTTCTGGTCTTCTGTAAATACTTGAAGCAGTGCAACTGACCCCAAAAGCTGAAGAACTGTCTCGATCTCTGAGAATGCAGCTAGACCAGCTCCTGCTTGTTCTATGGCAGATCCGAGCTTGAGAACAAGCTCATCTCTCAAATTCCTTCAACTTATTCTGGGTGGAATCCTGTCAGTCTGACTGGCCTTCATAAACGCAGAATGTGACTGCCTTCACCCATGACTTTAAAGTGTTTGCTTCCTTATGTTTGAAAAATGCCCTTTTTATAAGCTGGAGCATAGTCAGGAAATTATGCTCTTGATGATACCTTCACCCTGTCTGCTAAATATTTCCTCAACATCAGTGGATAATGCTTCATCATACTCACCATCACTTCCATAATCCTGTAGATTTCAACAATAGAACCACCAGAAATTCTTCAAGTGACGACCCATACAAAAATGGGGGATAACACTTTGAAAAACCAGTTTTGTCCTGAACCGGCCGGTTTTGACCGGTTTGGTGACTGAACTGGCCAGTTCAGGACAAAACCGACCAAAAACGGTTTGAAGGGCGGTTCGGACCGGAAAGGTGCCGGAACCGGTCTAACCGACCAGTTTTGCGTAAACCGGTCCGGTTTTTGTAACATTGGTTTAGTCTCTTCAATCATCATAGCATCAAGGATCGAGCATTGACCGAAATAATTATAAGCAAAAGCAATGGTGTAGACTTATCCATACTATGCATTCTGGAAAAAGAATCCTTGAAGGAAGAGGCAATGCAACATATACAATATTTAAATATATAAATAATTTTACATAATAATTAGCCTCAAGAGATATCCTGATTGGTCTTGGAGCCAGACGTGGAATTTCTCATACTTGGGAGGTCACAGGTTCAGTTCTCTGGATCGCCTTGGGGTTGGGCACTGTATTTAGTGCTGATGGTTCACGCTATTTACCATTTGTGGATCACGAGGAAGTACTCAGTGGAATTTTCACAAGGTTTTCCTTGGAAAAAAATGACATAATATTTTATAATTACTAATAATAATGATAATTAAATATCCCAAGGACACAATTCTTCCCCCTCGTGACTAGTCAGTGATATTTATTCTGTCATGACTCACGAGTGGTCTTGCTAATCATTACTCTTGTCACTCAATTACAATTCTATATTTTAATGGATTTCATTACTTTATCATTTTGAATATTTAATTGATGAATTGGTTTGGTTCATTACAATCTATTTGATGACATCAAATTAAAATATGTTATCAGCATGATCAAAGTTTTTCTCTTGAGCTTACTTTCTCCAAACTGAGAGAAAAGATTTGATCAAAGTCAAACATCCCATATTTATTTAATTAAGCAATTGAAAGTGATTCTCAACATGAATAATATTCCATTATCCAAGGCTTTCTGCAAGGAGAAGCATTTCAGGTTAATAGTAAATACCTGAACGATAGAATGTTTAGTAGAGGACCTGTACAATATATCTCGATTTATTTGAAGCACTAAATAAGGAATTTATTCCACTGACGTTTGGAATATCATATGCCAGTTATCACTTTCCCCCAAATGAAAAGAAACAAATGGTATTTCATCTATTTTGAACTCTATAAAGCATGTGTGTTCATGTGATTAAATTCTCCACTTAAATGCCCGGTGGAAATATTTGTTAGCAATAATATCTAGTAGGTCCCGCTGAGTTGACATACATAACTTATGTTGATGCCTTCGACATTGAAGTTTTTTTGGGAGAAAACATGTATTTTATATTTCCTGTATTAGAGTATTTCAACTATAAGGACAAAAAATATGGCATAGAATATGTTCGCTGAATATGCCACAATAGTGTGTATTGTTGAGTGAATGTTAGGAAAAAGTGACGTTTAAGGGTTGGATAGTGGAGTGTTGGCGTTGTGCATGTCTTGAGTGCCAGCTCATTCAATGTCACTGTGGATCCATTTTTGTTAAAATAAATGTCAAATCATAATGGTCAATTAGATATTAGACATAGGCATTAATAAAGTCACTTTGACTTTAGGCTATTTTATGCTTTTATGCCTTATTTCACTTTATTGTGTTTCTTGGTCTATCCCACATTCACAAAGTGGATTGACTCGATTCGATTGTAGCCCTTTATAAGAAATTGTTCTCTTTCTCATTTATGCAATACAATACAGAGAAGTCTTTTGAGTTTATCTTGGGTAAAGAAGAAAGGTCATGGTAGCAGTGAAGATGCCACCAAGATTTATAAGAAGTGGCATGATGGGCCATGTTAATGCACAACCTAGAAACCCTGGATTTAGCAAGTGAATCGACAGCTAAACCAGCACAACTATGGATTCCCAACCCAATGTGTCACTATCGGAAGGGAATCAACTATTTAGGTTTCCCAGGCTCAACAGTAGACGAGCCCAAACTAACCAAGGGAGAGACCCTAGCCAAGCTTTTTCTAAGGATTTCAAGATGACCTATCTAGCCCCAAATACTGACCTAGGTATATTTTTGCATTAATGTTCCTGCTTAAGATATTTAATGCAATATAAAAGACACAACTTAGTATGATATTGATAATCAATGCTATAAAAGGTATATGATACAAGATGAAAGTACTTGAAAGTAAAATATACAATTTGAAATTTGAAAGGGAAAATATCCCAAACCTAAGGCTTTATAAGTCACAAGGACTGTCAGGTTGTTGTATCCCTTCGGTCTAGACTCTAGACTCTACGTGTAGGGTCCAACATTGATGCTTGACCGAATATCCCAGAACACTAACCAAGGAACCCTTGGCCATGCCACCTGACTACCTAGGTATGTGAAGAGTAATCTTCCTGGATGCTGTTTTTGGTGCACTACAACAACGAGGTGGCCGATAGGTTGGTTTCAGGATGCCTAAGGATTCCCCGATATTCACAAGGTACGTGGGGTCCAATTCTGTGCTCGGTGTTGTCTAATGCAGTACTAATCGACTATGGGTATTACATCTTGCACCTAACAGGGATGCAAGGAGACATGTCCCAGCACTGGTCACTGTCCTAGTGTAGAGCTTCCCTAGACCGCAATTTTTACCTTCCTTACGACAACTCCCAAAATTCTTTATAAACATTGGCACATGTTTCTACCCAATAAAATCCCGGTGACATTTTCCCAAAATGAGACTTTCACCATAAAAAAGACAGATTGTATAATCTCCGTTATAAATGTCGATGTATCAATTAGTGTTTAGCAAAATAGCATTGAAAATAAAAATACCACTATCTCTAACAAGTATCCAGTAAGGCAAATATTGAGTTCAACTTAAATGCAATAAGTATCTCTAGTTTTTGAAAGTCATCAACTCAATATAGCAATGTAAATATCCCAAGAAACATTCACTCTAATGATAATAGTTCATTCTATAGCAAATGGATCTAGATTCTAAAAAAAACTTGCAATTTCCTTATGTCATTTACTTGCAAATGATCCAATATATGCATGCCAATCGCCATCAATTTAAACTAATAGCAAGTAATTCAATTCATTAAATGCTTTTCCAAATTGAAACCCAGGCCTCAATAAGCATTAGAAACTAGCCATTGATATCATTTATGTACTTGAAATACCATTCACTTTGCCTATGATTTAAGATTCAAGAAAGCTACCTATGATGTGCCAATACAATAACAAGTGTCCAATCAAGTAGAAAAGCAGCCAATATTCCTAACATAAATTTCTCCAGTTAGCCAAGCTAATCCACCATTTTCATTCACTTGATGTAGCACAAATAAAGCTTTCTTAGCATTAAACTCTTGACCTATCACTTAATATTTCATCTCAATCATGAGCAAAATCAGATCAGACTTATTTCGAGCTATTAGCATTAATGATTTATTTATTTCATTTAACAACGATGGCATTAAAAGATATATTAAAGGATCTAAGCACATCAGACAGTATACCATCCAGTTAAATATGCCAATCACAAACTCATTAATCACCCTCTTTTACCCAAGTCCTAAATAAACCAATACTTTGTAACAATAACCAAAAGGACAGATAGGTCAAATAACAATTTAGGCTTGCAATGAGGAATTAAGAAACCCAGTTGTAGAAGCCAAATAAAGTCCAGTTTTGCCCTAAGAACAGTGAAAGAAGGAGAGCCAATAGAAACGTTAAAAAGTGCTTAATGAGATCGGACCTCTTGTGAAGTAATTTCAACAGTGATCAAATGATTTAGAATGATATCACTAATCAGATCTAAGACAATGAGAAATAGATGACTTCCAAATGCAATGCCAATTAACCACAACACCCAAAAGTGAGCAAAGTTTTGAATGTAATAGAGTTTGTGCTTCAAATACATATGGTACCTTGAAAATACTAAATGGGAAAGGGCAAAATGACAGTCCAAGATGGAAGCTGAATCCACTGTGAGAAGAGGTTTCTGAGATTTGATAGTTGGATAAAATTCAGTGTCATCAACAGGTAGAGAGGCCGAGTTGCTTCAATGGTTTGTTCAAAGCTTAAAGCATCACTTATATGGACTTACAAACTATGAATTCAGGAAACATGGACAGAAGTATAATATTGATTATGATACCAAGAAGTCAATCTAATACCACTTCACTGCTTATCAATGGCATATCAATTCTCAGAACAGGTTCAAACGTCACTGTCATAATCAAATAGTAGGCCGAATTTGTTATCAGCTTCGATGGCAAATCTTCAGGGCCAAATAGGATTAGTTAGGGGTCCTTCCAAGATTAATGGCAAAGCATCACTTAAAGAGATTGTATATGAACTTCTATTTCAGATTCATTCCACGAAGAGAAAGGGGATACAATACCAAATAATCAAGCCCGAATCAATGACATAGACAGTACCAAGAAGAAGGCAGAATTACGAGTTTATGGTACTCCAAGCCCTTTGCGACGAGTATGATTTTCCAAGTGACAATAACATTCTAGAAGTGGGCTGAATGTATAGGTCACATTTATTCCATTATAAAAAAAGGTACTACCATCAAAGGCAAATTTAGGCAGTCACCTAATGAGATAGACATATGATCAAGAAATTCAAAGCGACTTGATACCCTTCATAACATAAGAACTGAACAGTGCAAAATTTAATTTGGCTTGAGAAATAGTTTAAATTAATTAAGTTTATGACTAAATGTGATAGGGGCAAATAGGTCTCTTCTCAGTTTTTAGAGTAGCAATGCTAGTAGAGTCATAACCTCAAATGTTACAGACCCTCCAACCAAAAACGATGGCTGAGATCTTCAAGCTAATCTTTATGACTTACTGCTACAACCGATGAATATTAAAGTGGAGGGGCTGCTCATGGTATATGGTTGTAGACTTCAGAGTTGAATGACCTGCAGTAAGATAGTAACCAATAATATTTGTTTGGAAGAAACCCTTAACAATTTCATGGCATATGAGGTAGGGCCGAACAGGCCAATGTGATCTTAGTTAAAGCTCATTTGGAATTTAAATCATTTGAAGCAGAAATTATTATAAATCATGAAACATATAAATTCTCCAAATGAAACCTAGTATGTGATGACCATTATAAAGAGAGGCGATTTGGCCATACTATGAAGAATTTGTTGAGAAAATTATGAAGTAAATTTTTAGTGTTTATTAAATAGTTCAACCATAGTGAGCATGTGAAGACCAAGATCTTCACTCAAGGTTGAAATGGACTTAGACCAATACTCAATACTAAAATTGAAAATGAAACCAACACACAAGGGTTAGATCTTCTAGGAATATTTCACTAGTGAAAAAATAAAAGTTACTTGGATTTGCTTAAGAAACTTCTAGAATGTTGGTTTAAGAGAAAGGGGAAACCATGTTAGGGTTTAAAAATAATAGAAGTATTTCCCTTTCTAGGAGGCTTCTTTCCATAGGATTTTCCAAGTACTTACAAAAAAGTAAAAAGACTAGAAATAATAGGTGGATGGAGAAAATTAGCTAAACCAAAAATAACTAAAATTGAAACCCTAGACTAGTGCCTAGTATAATCTATTGATTGGGCATATGGAGTCATTTAAGCTCATAAAAAAATCAGTATTGGTTGATGAAAACTTCAAGGGAGGGCATGGATACACAAATCCCCTCCTTGTCTAGATGAGGCAACCCAAGTGTCCTTTGCTCCAACTCCTCTTTGGTAACCTGTAAAACAAGGAAAAATAGTCTAAACCCTACAAGACACTCAAAGATTCATTAGTGGAAGACATATCGATTAAAATCATAATTTAAACAAGTGTGGTTGCAGGCTTGCAGCACAAAAATGAAATAAACATGAGATTAATCATGCCAGGCAAGGTTGTAGCAATCATGTAGCTCTTTACAATGACTACACAAATTAAGATGTTTTACCTCATATTAGTGAAGACCATCCAGTAATAAAATCATCATACCCCTGTACATTTGCACAATAGAAGATACCAAGACAAAAGACTCTAGAGACAAATTTTAGAGTTTTTATTAGCTTAGCCAAAAATTGTCCTCTTGCAAGTGAAAATGGCCCTCTTTATATAGTGTAAAGGAGCCAATTTTCCTTTGGAGAAAATATCTAGGGTTACAATAAGTTTGTTAATGAATAATTGGGTGATGATCATCTCAAGGAGTTAGTTTCTAGATCAATGGTCTAGCGCAACTCTTACAACATAAAATATTTGCCAAAATAGCCAAGTCATCCTAGGGTTGAGGGTGCCTCCTTGGCTTGGAGAATAAAAAATAATAAATAATTTACAATACCATGGGTCTCCACAATACCTCCCTCAAATACCAAGGGTGAGGAGAAAAGCATCCACAAATACCATAGGTTGCTTCTTGGCTTCAAGGAAACGTTTGACCCTTTGAGCAATTCGTTGGCTTGTGAAGGTGTTGCCCTTCCTTGTAGGATAAAAATTATAAAAAAATATACAATACCATGGGGCTAGCCAAATACAAGAGGAAAAATACCATGGGTGGTTTAGGAAACCATGGATTGTTTCCTCATTCCACTCCTCATTCCACTCTTTGACCCCCAACCAATAATTAATTTTTCTTTTAGGCACATGTCTTGGTCCAAGGAGGGTGTCCTAGGCCCTTGGGATACAATCTGATGGTTGGGACTTAATCTTTAGTTGAGCTTGCCTTTTCAAGATCACAAGATGCCTTAACTTATGTGCCAAGATGCCAACTCATCAATTTTCCTCCATATGTGTGCCAAAATCCTCCTTTTGAGCAAGATGTTTTGGCCTTTTTAGGCTTAAATAATTTATAAAAAATTAAAGTGCATTCTAAAATTAAAATTAGGCTTCCATATGCACTTTTGCCTTTAAATGAATTATTAAGTGCACCTTAGGAATTTTTTAATGAAAAACCATAGGTATACACTTAATTAATTCATATTAAGCTTAATTTTTTAACTGTGAAACCCTCGCAAACTGAATATCTGACAAGATGGACAACGTTGGGCAAGGAGGGAGTTGTTATTGGTTGGTATCTCTCCTGAGAGCCCAAATAACCCAAGACGTTGTCATGTTAGAGGATATTATATTTCCATGCATGTTCATCATTCTGTCAACCTGTTTACTGACAATGCGAAGGAGCCCTTGTAAGATACGGCCAAACGGAATATAGGAAGTGACATGCAAAGGTTGGAATGCGTAGATGAGGTAATTGCGTACTCAAATCTACTTTTAGATTTTCAAAATATTCGTTATAACCTTCCCAGGCACGTCCATGAAAATCTACACTTGCTACAGTAGGGAGAAGCCCACTACCGTTTTAGAAGTCCATGATCTAAGGCAGCAACAATCATTCTGACTTCACTTGCCTTGGAAAGGGCAAAATGGGTATCCAAATATTCTTTTACATCTAAAAAATACCTTGTACATCTTTAGATATGGAAAAACTCCTTTTCAACTCCCAGAGGGTTGACAGACATGCACTGAAACAGTGAGAAATTGTAGATATCCTGGCAATTCTTTCATGGCATCTGAAATATGATGTACTAGAATGATAAATGTCCCTGATGGACCAACAACATAGGGTGTCCATGTGAACAGATACATAGAAGACATATATAACTATCACAGTTGACTCATTGTATAGCTAGTCACATATACATGATGATATATCTACACCACAATTATCTTCGAACAAGTTTTTGAGAAACTAGCTTTACAAATTAACCAGATCCTAAAATAATATTCTACTACTTGCAAGGACAAGTTTCTTCAATGGGATGAGTTAGGTGGACCACCATGGTTATTCAAGTGAATCTTTTGATGGTCTAAGGAGACTAGATTGAATCAAGCTTTGGGAATATATGGGGTTTCTATGATCTCCATTATACATTAGGAAGCATGTTACTCACAAATGGATGATGTGTTAGAAGATGATACACCTTCAACTTTAGCAAGCCCCCCTTTTGTTCACATGCAGTTTCATTTTCCTTTCTTTTTACCTTTTTGGATAGTTCACTTTGATACTTTACCTTTTCTTGTCCTCTAGTTGGCTAATGACTGAAAATTGTTGGTTCTAAATGCCTTTTGGGCACCAGTGATGACAGAACCTTAACTTCGTTTCTAACAACTGTCCATTGGCCCGACGGAGTTTCCACAACAATGCTTGTTTAGAGAAAATATGCATTACCTCTTAATTCAAGGAGTACATACCCTTCCAACCATTAACCAATTTCAAGGATGGGAGAACTTGTTTCAAATCTAGGAAGCACACTTTTGGCAACTATGCGAACCGTAGCTCACACCCAATCCATAGGGGTCTACAAGCAGAAAGGGATCAATGGGGTCAAATGGCGGTAATCCTAGGTTCATAGTCCAACAACAGGGGTAAAATACCAGAAAAACACAAGACTTCATAAAATCAATTCTCCTAGGCAATCATAGTCAATTAAGCATATTTCTAAGAAGAAAGACAAAAGGCTTCGGAGAATTTTGTTGCACACATCAAAGCGAAGACACGAGGGGATAACATGGAGGTCTTCATGATGAAGGTGTCACAATGGGGAGATCAAGAGCTCAAATCCATGAACCTTAGACTAAGGATGCAGACCAGTTTTAATGTAGTGAGATGGATGGGTGGATGGCCAAAATATGGACCTACGGAAGGGGGTATAAGTCCTTGAAAGACACCTAAAATTATCTAGGTTGAATGGTACATAAGTAAAACAAGGATCTACTACCCTTGTCAACTTGAAAGTGTGATACTTCTAGCTATACTCATCAGATGATTAATATATCAACTAAAGTTAAACCATATAAATATCTAGTACATCATTACATCATCATCATTACTTGGAATTGGCATAGTATCACAATTATGGCAACATTCTGATAATCACACACATATTTTCCTTGATAGATGAGGCCTAAGAGCAGTAAAAATAGGCCTCAGAAATTTTTGGCTATCATCATCCTTGAAAGCAAAAAATTTGTTTGGAAAAAGGGATGCCCCACAAAATGTGGCACAACAGGCCATATAAAGAAGTGGTACAAAGGGAGGTTGGCTGAAAGAAAACCAACTAGGGAGGGCCTTAACAAAAG
The DNA here is from genome assembly GCA_027924585.1 of Larix kaempferi. NCBI lineage: Eukaryota > Viridiplantae > Streptophyta > Pinopsida > Pinales > Pinaceae > Larix > Larix kaempferi. Next base: position 7,964,120 of record BSBM01000072.1, on the reverse strand, counting down.
GCTCATGTTGTAGAACATATAGAGGAGGTGTCAACCTTCTATGGATCCATGGCCAAGTGGCCATCAAATCAGCTCAGGTCATCTTCTTGGTACATCGACTGAGGTTCATCACAACACTTTACCAACATATAGGGCTGGTTCACAAAGTACACTGCCTATTCCTCTTAAGTTTTCAATGATTTTGGTGGGCAAGGAAGAGTACATAGTTGTTGGAAAAGGAAATATGCAGATTTCCTTTGGATGAAAAATGTTGATTTTACTTAATGTTTACTATGTGTCAGACATGGAGCTTAATCTATTATTGGTTAGTTAAATTATGGGATAGTGTTTCCAGTTAGATGTCAATTTTAGTAATCACAGATAGAACATAATTGATGAGGATGCCGAGAAGACTCTTGCTCTTAGTGTGGAGGATCATGGACTGTTTAGACTGGCCAACATTGGACAGGTCAAGGAACATGCATTGACAGCCAAGAGGGCATCACAGATCAGTACACTTTGGCATCAATTGTATGGGCACTTCAACTTGACCTACCTCTTCCAGTTGGCTTGCAAGAATCCGGTGGATGGACTTCCTAACATCCAACAACAGATTTAGGGTGTTTGTAAAGCTTTCCAAGCAAGGAAGCAACATAGGGAATCATTTGAGGAAGGACAAGCTTGGAGAGAATATAGTCCTCCAGTGAGTTCATGTAGACATTTCTGGACCAATGAACACAACATCAATGGCCATTGCTAGGTATTTCCTTCTATTTGTTGATGACTATAGTATGAAAATTTGGGTGTATTTTCTGAATTTAAAATCTGAAGTTTTTAGTGAATTTCAAACATTTCAAGCCTTAGTAGAAAAAGAGTTTGGTTGTCATATTACCACTCTTAGGTTTGATAATGGCGGAGAATTCTGTTCCAAAATTTTCATTAACTTTAATGTTAAATAAGGGATGAAAAGACAATTCACTACACCCTACTCTTCATAGTAAAATGGAGTAGTTAAGATGCGGAACCATGCAATCATGGAGATGGCCAGATTTATGATGCAAAACTATAGGTTTTGGGTCGAGGTAGTGTTCACAATAATATATTTGTTGAACCGATCTCCAATGATGGTGATGAAGCAAAAGACCCTAGAGGAAGCATGGATTGGGAGGAAGTCTAGAGTTAGTCATCTTAAGGTCTTTGGTTCTATTGCCTATGCCTAGATTCCAGATGAGAAGATAACCAAGTTAGACCTTAAGAGCAAGATACTAATGATTACAGGGTACAATACTACAATGACAGTCATAAAGCTTACAATTTGATTGATGTTGACACCAATCAGTTGAGATTTAGTGGAGATGTAGTAGTCGATGAGGAGTTTGACCTTTCCAAGCTTCTTTAGGGTTCAAAATTATCTTAGAGAAGCCAATTGTGGTTGAGGATTTAGGTTGCTCCACATCAAATGGGGAAATATTTTAAGCATTCTAAGGAGTCTCCTAGGCTTAGGCCGGTAATTTCTAATGCAGATAGCTCGAATCAACATTTGGATGACACGGGTGCAAGTAGCGCAAGTCATAGTGACAATACTGATTTGAATGAGGAGGATCCCCAAAAGAGACTAATGTGGTGGCACCACACAATTAGAGATGTTTGGATAGGAGAAATGATCGAGGGATGATGATTAAGAGGTAATAGTAAACAAAAAGAAAACGTGGTTAACTTTGCCCAAATGGCCAATGTTCAGGGAGTATATGAGTCATCGGCATTAGAGGAGGCAAAAGGGAGACTTGAATGGGAGAGGGCCATGACAATTGAACATGAAATTTTGATGGAAAATCATATTTGGGATCTCACAAGTCTACCACTAGGAAAGAAACTTATTGGCTACAAATGGGTGTACAAAGTCAAGTACAAGGCATATGACACACTTGCAAGGCACGAATGTTTGCAGATGGGTTCTCTTAGTGAGAGGGCATTGACTATGAGGAGACCTTTGCCCCTACAACAACAATGAGCACCAACAAACTAGTTCTATCCATGTCAACATAGTTTGGTTAAGGTACATTAGATGGACTTTAAGAGCACCTTCCTCAATGGAGATTTGGAGGAAGAGCTATATATGTATCAATCAAAGGGGTTTCAAGTTTCAGGGAAAGAACATCTTTCTTGTAGATTGGGGAAGGATTTATATCGCCTAAAAGCTGAAGCATGCATCTAAGTCATGGTACATTAAGATTGACAAGCACATGGATGGATAAGGGTTCTAGTGGAGTCCTTCAGATTCCAATCTATATGTTAAAAGCATAAATAATGATATCATTACACTTTTCATTTATGTTGATGACATCATTATTAAAAATAGTGGGGCTATTGTGATTATTAAATCAAATCCAATATGAGTAATGCTTTTGGCATGACTGATATAGGCCTCCTATATTACTATCTAGGTGTAGAAGTTTGGTAACTAGGTAGTAACATTTTTATCTCACAAACAAAATATGCTAGGATTTTGCTTAACAAGTTTAGAGTGATAATTTACAAAATCTCTTATACGCCTATGGAGAAAGGGCTTAAATTTTTAGCCAAGACAAACTATAAGGTAGTTAATGAGTAAATCTACAAGTATCTACTGCGGATCTTGATATATGTTACGAACAATGGGATTGATTTGAGTTACACTAGAGATTCATTCTATATTCACAACAACGTCGAAAGCAGAGCATTGAGTTGAAAGGGACACTTTGGCATTTTGTACAACAGAAACAAAGACCCTAGGATGTGTGGGTATAGAGTTTTGGATTGGGCAGGTCATGTGGATGATAGAAAATCAACTTTTAGATATGTATCCAACCTTGGCACGAGTGTAGTTACATGGACCCTACGTTGCGGGGGAGCGCCCTACCCCCCCTCGTCCCTACTCTGGAAGCTCGCTTACGAGCAGAGCGTTTAGGAAGCGCTCAGAAAGCTTGCTCTAAGATCGCTCCTGTTCGGGAGCGAATTTGTAAAGCGTGCATCGGGCAAAAAAAAAACGCTCCCTGGTCTGACCGAAAGCGATGAGGGGAGCGATCGGGAGCGTTCGTTCCCTGAACGCTCTCTCATCGCTCCGACCTCTTAAAAAACGCTCCCTCAAACGCTTCCTCGATCGCTCCCATCGCTCCCGCCAGCGCTCCCACGTCACCCGCGCGGATTAGGGAGAGGAAGTCGATTTTTTAAGTTTTTTTGGGGGGGGTTTGCTTGGGCTTTAAAGCACCCCCCAACCTCTTTTCACTTCATTATTGCCATTTGACACAAGTTTGCAAGGGTTTGTGGAGCTTGGAGTGATTTTGGAGATTTGGTGAGGAGTTTCGAGAGCAAGAAGGGAGATTGAAAGGGTGCCAATTGCAAGAGCTTGGAGGGGAGATTGAAGGATGCCATAGGCTTCAACTTCAAACACCATTGGAGAGCCAAGAAGGTAGGACACTAAACTCTTGTTTTTTCTTTTCCACATAAAGTTGTATTTTTTTATGGCTTGAAATTTTGTATGTTTGTAGGTTTTCTTCTCCTACTCTTTCCCATTCCTTCTCCCTCATTCCATTGCAGGCAAAGAGTTATAATCTAAATCTATACAAGATTACAAGCATGGTGATGGGTATGTCAATGTGGTTTATCATTTTGGTTCCATTGTTTATCATGATGGTGTTGATTGGAAACTGAAGGAGAAATGATGAAGAAGTGGGTAGTGGCACATATCATGGAGAGGTGGGAGAGGAAGAGGAGGAAAATGATAGTGATGGTAGTGATGGAAAGAAAACCAAAGACAACCAAACACCCTTGTGGAAATATGTCACAAAACAAGGAGGGAGAGGGGGTGCAACCACAAAATTTACATGTCCCCATTGTGGAGTAACTTACACGGGTTCATATACCCGTGTGAGAAAGCACTTATGTGGGGTTATGCCATGGGATGAAAACAAGACTATAGGAGTCAAAACCTGTACACAAGTTCCATCAAATGACAGAGCCAAATATAAGAGGGAAGAGGAGGAAGCACAATACCTATGCAAGAAAAAAAGGATTGAACATGAAACCGCAAGCTCACATAGAACATTCAATGCTCGATCCCCATCCACACATGGCAGTGGATTCTCTCCCTCGCATTCAGGGCGTAGAACAATATCATATTTCCTTGACCAAGGTGGTAGGGATGATGTGGATGCAAAAGTGTTTCGATTTTTCTATGCATGTGGCATACCATTCAATATTCTTCGCTCACCCTATTGGCACGAAATGGTTGAAGCCATTTGAAGTGACCCTGCAGGATACAGGAGCCCAGGGTATGACAACTAGAAATGTGGGACTTGACAAGGAAAAAGCCAAGATCCAAAATGCTTTGGGGCAATTCACGAATTATTGGAATGAATATGGGGTGTCCATTGTATCTGATGGTTGGACAAATGTAAAGGGAAAGCCATTGATAAATATTCTTGGGGTGTCCTCCAGTGGTGCAATCTTCTTTTCATCCCATGACTACTCGGATCGGTTCAAGACCGTCATCAACATTGCAGAAGCCTTAATTAAAACCATTGAATCTATTGGGCCATACAATGTCATCCAGGTCATTACCGATAATGCTGCTAATTGTAAAGCAGTGGGAGCAATCATTGAGGATAGATACCCCAACATATTTTGGTCTGGGTATTTGGTTCACACATTGAACCTTTTAATGCATGATATTATTAAGATAAAGGAGAATGATTATAAATGGATTGGTTTACACTTTACTGTACAAGAAAGGTAAACACATGATAAGATTTATTACCAATCATAGTAATGCCCATCACATTTTCCGCAGTCACTCAAGGTTGGAGCTTTTGAAGCTTGCAAAGACTAGATTTGCTAACCATTACCTTACCTTCAGGTGCCTTTTGAAGGTAAGGGAGGCATTGGCTAGTATGGTATCAAGTGATTCATGGCAGGTTTTGAAAGACAGGGCTACATCCGCATCTGAGAGGCATGATTTTTAAGAGGTGGAGGGCATAGTTCTTGATGGTCAGTAATGGGTGAGTGTCAGGTATGTGTTGCAATTCACCAAGCCCATTTATAACATGATTCAGTTTGCAGATACTGATCAGCCGGTAATTGGGGAAGTGTATGAGCAAATGGATACAATGCTAGGCCAAATAAAAGATATTGTTTAGCCAAAAGATCCCATCTTGTACGAGCATATTCAAAAGCATGTGGTCAACAGGTGGGATAAGCTTAATGTTCCACTTCATGCCTTAGCCTATGTCCTTGCACCAAAATATTATTTTCCATCTTGGTTGGCGAAACCGGCACCTAGGGGTGGGGTCAGGAGAAAACCCCATACAGATCCAGAGGTACAGACTGGGTACATGCAAGCTATAGACAAGTTGGTCCCTGATGAAGAGGAAAGCACTATATTGCATGCTGAATTGAGCAAATACCTTAGTCAACATGGGGTGTTAGCTAGTTTGCATGCAAACAAAGATCGAGATAGATTGGTTCCTATTGAGTGGTGGAACATGTATGGCTTTGCCACCACATAGTTGCATAAATTGGCCATCAGAGTGCTTTCATAGGTGGTTAACAGTTCTTGTGCAGAGAGGTGTTGGAGCACCTATAGCTTCATCCACGGCGTCAAAAGAAACAACCTTAATGATAACCGGGCAGAAAGCTTGGTTTTTGTACACTACAACTTGAGGTTGTTGTCTCATTATTGTGAACATGCCAAAAGCGATTGAACATATCTCACTTGGGACAAAAACCCAGAGGAGAACAATTTGGAGGATGGAGCCATGGTTTTAGAGCGCTTAGAAGCTGAAATTTTGGGTGATGAAGATGGTGACAATGCAGCAGCAGCTACAGAGATGCCACCGCAGCCACCCCCCTCCAGTAGCAGTGTTCTAGTCCCACTCCCACCTGTACCAGTTTTTCCTCTAGCTTCACAAGCTCCATACTCTCGTGGAGGTCGTGTAGCTATTGGACGTGGTTCACGACCACTTCCACATACTCAGGATGAGGAGGCTAGCAATGCTCATAGATCACGGGAAAATAAATTAGAAGTTTCCCGTGGCAAGAGGAAATATTAGTACTTGTCTTTTTCTAGTTTTTCATTACTTTGAAGTATGCAAATTGTAACTATTGACTCTTTAATATTTCTTATGGTGACTCTACATGACTCTATGAAATACTTTGAAAACATTATATGGCAATTTAAGTTTTGAACTAAGGTCATGAGTAAATACTAATGAATATGTGCTTCGTGAATCGTTTTATTTCATGGTTGATCATTAAATCATTTGATATGAGTTTGAAACTTTGATGAGTCATGACAAATGCTATATATTGAAAATGGTTGATGTTATGGTTGATGATTAATTAATTGATGACAATGCTATATAGTTTAATCCATGTTTTTATGTTTTTTGTAACTAATTTGACATTTTACATGGTGTTGTTGACATATATGCATCAAAATATATAAAAATATATATTATATAAAAACCGCTCCCGAAAACGCTCCCACCTCGGAAGCTTTTGAAAATTTCGCTTTTCGCTTTGCTCCCGCTTTATGCCCCCAACAACGTAGCATGGACCAACAAGAAACATGTAGTAGCCCTTTCATCAATAGAAGAAGAATATTTAGGAGCAACGAAAGGAGCGTGAGAGGTAGTTTGGCTCAAAAGGATGCTCCTAGACATGAATATGTAGAAGACAGAGCCAACACCTCTACTCTGTGACAATCAAGGGTTGCTCAAACTAGCCCAGGAATCTAGTCTTCCAAGAGTTTATCAAGCATATTGAGACATTGGCACTTCATTAGACAACTTGAAGTAGATGTATTTGTTGAGATGCAGTAGTGTCCTATAGAAGACCAAACTACAAATATTTTCACCAAGTCTTTGGGTCCTGAAAAAGATGTAAAATTATATGATAAGCTTAGTGTAGTTAGTAGATTGATTGTTAAGGGTGGGTCTTAAAATAAATCTCATATCATTATGGTCATTTAGATATTAGACATAGGCATTAATAAACTCAATTTGACCTTAGGTTATTTTATGTTGTTATGCTTTATCTCACTTTAATGCGTGTCTTGGTTTGTCACACATTCATAAATTGGATTTACTCAACTCGATTTTCATACAATACACAACTCTTCCAATATAATCTTGGTTTCTTTATGTGTTCAATTGCCGTGATAATTTTGAGCATGCTTCTAGATATATAGTTAGCGCATACCTTTTGTGTACATCTAGCGAGTGTATCACTCATATTTGGAAATCTTGATGATCAGATGTATTTAGTGAAAATAGTGCTTCAACAATGCCACCTTCCAACCACTTAGATACATATTTGGTAGGAGTGTTTAGCTTGGCTTGATTATCAATCATTTGATTGATCAACCTTAATAGTGTTAAATATAAGGCTTACATGTGTAATAAAGTCACCTTAGTCAATAGGCTATAAAAGCTGGGGTTTTGATTGTTATTAGCTTTTATGGTTTTGGGCAAGTAATACCTCTCAAACTCTTTATAAGAGAGGAAAATCTGATTGTAATAGTGAAGTATTTTCATAATATAAAATTGTGTTATTGTGTTCATCTATTGCTTATGGCTCCTTTCTTCACTAAACCCTAACCATGGTTTCAACGTTAAATGATCTAGTTCATTTCATAATATGGTATTCGAGCAATGTGAAACCTGTTATATGCTTTGATAGGAATTTGTTAGTCCTATACCATACCCATCAAAACTGGGGACATTTCAGGAACGCCCCCAAAGTCCCTCGACCAATCGGGGAATCCTGTACGTCCCTTAACCTACATAGTTTAAAAAAAATAAACAAATTGAGTTACAAAATTCAGACACTTCCTTTTCTGTTGTCTTGAGGTTTCAACTAGTTTATGACAGTTTTGAGGAATCTAATATAATCGTTGTGATTTTATTAATTCTCCTCCTGGGAAAAGGCTTTGGACCAAATATTGTATATTCAGTGCCATTAATAGACCGGTGCAATTGTTTGTACGTTTGGAAGAACAAATTGGTTATACTATCTTCTCCTTCCCATAATTCACACCCATAATGACAGTTGCAGTTACAAAGAAATGAAGAGATCGCTGCTGATGATGTTGTTTCAACCATCGTTATAGATTGAAGAGTGTAATTGACATGTTTTTAGCCTTTGCTCAGCCAAAGAATGCGAAGCGTATATTGGAGGCCACACATGGGGTAAGATGTTCATGTCAAGCTATAGTTCGTGGATGTTTTGTTAACCCCAAGCTGCATAGAGTTGATGTTAGGGGCAGGGTGGGTCAAGTACTCGTAGGTCATGGGGTGACCATGCTTTAATACGCCTAAAAAAGGTTTTCTAATAGCCCATCCACCCTTTGGAGGGTTTGTCTACATATCCATTGTGGCCATTTCTTGGAATTTGGAATTTGATTTCCTTTTCATGTGGCAATTACATGTCAATTTCCTTTCAAACTTTCTTGCAAGATACAAACATGAATTGTGGTCATCAAAGGGAAAGTCTGAAAACATGAACTGTGGTCACCTAAGGGAAGAAACACATCATAACCAATATATGTGCTACAAAAAATATGATTATAAGCAATACAATATTTTATATTTCATTTTGTAATTTGAATTTCATAATTAGTTCTAATTTTTATCTCGATGTTTATAATTATATATATATTATAATTTATTATATATATATAGATAATTATATGTATTTCTTTATATTATATATTTGGCGTCCCCAATCTGTTGTCCCCTGAAAAATTGGGGGTGCGCTCTAGCCATCCCGGGAACTCGACCTTGCGTCCCCCACGTCTCGCCGTCCCCGAGGCGGGTGCAACATAGTATGTAGCCATCATTAGAAGGAGCCACTTATACTTTTTAAAGGAACCACATTATTGTTTGCCATTCTTTTATTAAAAGAAAGAAATGTTGTTACTTGCAATTCAAGAAGGGGTCTTTGTTGTCATTCTTTGTAGTCTAGAAGAAGAGTTGAGTTATCGAAGAATTTAAGTTGTTGTCTAGCCTCCAATTTATCCACCATGAATCATATAGTCACCGTTTCTAGTGTAAGAGAGACACCACTATGTTTGTTGTGAAGGATCCATACACAATGCATTGGGGAAAAGGGTTTTGATGTACTTGTTGTGATTACATATATGGTTGCTTCTTGTGAGAAATTGGAAGGATCTTTTGTGAAATCAAATTCCTACGAAATGAGCTTATTAAATGCTTAATTTCAATGGATTGAATCCCATTTAGTCCAAACATGTTTGTTTTGGAAGCATATAATAGTATTTCTGTTAGAGTTTTCTTGTTTTGATTCTGTTTCGATGTCCAATCATGATGAGGATGAGATGCAAATGGCATTGAGAATGAACTTGGAGTAGTCTCCTTAGGATTTGAGCGTTTTTTTTTCATAGTTTCTAGTCTTTTTAATGTCCAAGGGTCAAGCCAAGGTTTTCTTCAAAAGATTTTGGTGAATTATTTTTCAGTTGCAAATCGCTAAGGTTTCGGATTTGGATTGATGGGGAAGGAGGGGCTGAAGATGCAACTGCATCTTAGGGTTTGTTAGAATGTTTGAAATATTTAGGTCAGGAAATGTTTTATTATTTTGAAGGAGATAGGGAAGGTGATACATAAGATCTATTCATATCAAGAAACAATTCAGAACATTAAATACAGAGAAAAGGAAAGATTGAATGTCATCATTGAAAGAAAATGGGTCACAGACCAGAACTATAGATTTCAAGTCAATGACGTTCTTAATGGAAAGCTCAAGGACAAACCACATGTACGTAATCTAGTCGTTGAAGATTCATTGGATGTTAGACAATGGTGATGACCTTGATGAATAAATGGGATTTTACGCATTTTAAGAATCTGACACTTTAAACTTTAAAGATAGAAGGGATGTAATGTAAATATAACTCAGCATGATGGATGCCTAGATAGTTTGGGAGTTTGTGGATCTTGGGACTTATGCCCTTGTGAGTGTCATGAGAAAGCAAGATGGAGTACTTTGGATGTAGATGAATATGGATGGTTGTCCAATAGTTTCGGAGATTTGTAATTTCGGACTTTTAGTAGGTGGCATCTGCGAACCCGGGAATTCAACTTGGGAGCTACACCTCTACAAGGGTTACGAGGCAACTTGATGGAACTCTACATGCTCCAAGAGTTGTCTTTTTAAAGAAAAGCTTCTGAAGGATGTTTGGTTTTGATTACTTCTAATATTTAGTTTTTCAGTGAAAATATGTTTGATTTGAGTAAATTTTGTTTTCAGTACTGTAAGCCTTAAGAGCAGGTACTAGAATTTAAGGCTTACATGTGTAATAAAGTCATCTTAGTGACTTAGGCTATAAAAGTTCGGTTTTGAGTTATTATTAGCTTTTAGGGTTGTGGACAAATAAGACCTCTCAAACCCTTTTTAAGAAAGGTGAATCTCATTGTGTTATTGTGTTCATCTATTTCTTATGGCACGTTTCTTTATGAAGCCCTAACTAGGTTTTCCACATTAAATGATCTAAATCATTTCATAATAAATAGGTGAGTGCTGCAAAGCATGTAGGTGTTTTTTGACTGAAAATTCCTAAGACAACAGGGGCATGGATCTGAGCATGTGACCAATGTCCACTGACTTCAATGTAACTGCATCAGAGCCATTTTTTTAACTCCACACATGATTTTACTTGGTAATGTGAGTTAAAATTCTAATTAGGATGATTGTACACCGGTATTTTATTGCTATTCAGTTATTTCCCAGAGATTAGGGGAGATAATGGAGTACAATTACAGTTAAAGTACCTGCTAAATTGCTTCCACTATCTTGCCGAGTTTTTATGTGTGTGTATGGTTTGTTTTAGAATGCTTCCATTGCTCTTCTGTTCAATTCATTACTGGATTATTTTTTAAATTATTGTTAAATAATCTAATTACATAAATACAATTAACAATTTCTATGTTAAATCTACTTCAGAGAAGAATATCCCACCCACAAACAGGGACTTCTGTAAGTAAACATGTATAAAATTCATTGTCATTAATGAGTGTTCAGGTTAATTACGGGAAGGAAAGATACTGTTGAACATTTTAATTGATTCTTTAGTTGTGCTTATTATATGTTCTATTTTCTCAAGGTTTTCAAAGATGCATCATTTTTTATGTTTGTTGTTGTTCAACTTGGTTTCAACAGTTTGACATGTAATTCCTTTTTCTGTTCAGTATATTAAGTGGAAACCCTAGTAGTTAGGAAATTAATATTATTGTTGAAGCCTAACATATTGATTGATTCTAGTAATCTTATTTCAGTGCTGTCATACTTTGCATAGATACATGCAATTGTTAGCTTTGTTGTTTTCATTGTGCTAATATATTGTTGCATTCTGTTTTTTTTGAATTTCTTTCAGGAGTAGTTGTGCGCGTGACAAATAGGCCAGGGCCTCAGTTATTAGGATTCAATGGGCGTGATGACGGTCCAGGGGTGAGAGCCTACCTACATGACTTGGGTGCTTATGATAGGTGTCGACTCCCAGTCAGTATCTCATTGGAAGGTTTCAAACCAACCATGTTGAGTTACTTTCGCAATATGAAAGAATGTTCTATATCAAATATGCTCTGCCTGCCACTAGTTTGTTCTTGACAGTGTCTATATTCATTGGCCAACCTCACCATACCTGCATATCCATTTATTTGGGTAGATTTGGTCCCCACCATACGGTTTTATGAGTTATATCCCTTTTATCATTGTCCCTATGTTTCTAGTCTAAATCCATATGTATCTAGTTTTAGCAAATCCTATTCTTCTTTCTAGAAGTAAAATCTTTGATTTGTGTCTAACTGTTAAATTTGAGGAGAAATGACATCTGATTTCAGTTTCAATGAAAACTTTGTTTGCCCACAAAGTTCTCAAACGAAGGTGTTTATCCCACAAGATACTAGATTGAAAAACTTTGTGGTAACTAGGTATATTAATGCTGGAGGAGAAAACAGTGACGTCCAACATGAATTGTTAAATTCAGTTTTGTATTATATTATGTTATGACATAACATGTGACCAATATAAAGGTTTAGGTTAACGTCAAGTGGTTGAATCAGAATAATGGGTTCATTCCACTATTAATTAATAATTAAAGAGAGTGTGATATTCAAGTCACTGTATGCAGACAATCTACCTCGGTCTAGCCCTATTGTATATTTTCTGTAACATTAATATAACAGAGTTTCATATTCTCCAAACATTCTCATGAATTATGTTAAGTGTGTGTGTGCTCTCATGAAACCACCTACTGTCAGAGGCTGCTAGTCATCGTCTGTAGAACACACGATGCTGAAATCTGCATTTTCCTTAAAACTCTATGCACTCATTTAGTGGCATTTTACTGCACCAGCTTAAGATAGATAAAAAATCATGACAATATACCAGTGTAATAGCTTATATTTGTTCCGGTATCTGTCAAATATATCAAACGACCTACATGCTGCATGTTTGTAGTCCCATCATTTGGTTTTCCAGGGGGAGTGGGAAGCACAGGGGGCATGCCTCCGACCTTGTGGGATGCATGCCAGTGGAACACTGGATTAAAGGTGATTCAGTGTGGCATAATTTGATTTAAGAGTGTGCTAAGGTGATTATTAAAGCAAGGTTGTAATGTTTCTAAAGGTTGTATAACTAAGTTAGTGCAGGAAAGTAAACGACATAGGGAAGGAATGAAAGTACAAGGTTTATTCAACTCTTTTACTTTGGTGCCTAACTTAACTAGATTAGACTAAGTAATGCAGATGAAAGAGCTGAGAGTAAATGCTTTTCCTCTCGATTCTCAACCACAAAGAAGCAAGAGGAGAGAGAAAACAAACAAAGGTTACTGCCCTTTTTCCATTTGTTGTGATCAAGGCTGAAAAATAAAATATTTACTTGCTTTCAAAGGTGATTAGGTATTCTCCCTAGTTGGGGGCCGGGGCATTAATGTCTCAATATGTGATACTAAAAGGGATAAAACAAATCAGAAATGGAAGGGCAAACAACAACCATGAAACCTGAGAAATACCCTAACAGATTGTGTTACGTGTCTCTAGGCATACCTTGAATTTGCTACTCAACTTGCAAAAGAAGACGAAGGTTTTCCGTGTCTCCACAATGTACATATGCTAATAAAATGAATTCTAAACTATGCAAGCAACAATAAACCTGACAACCCATAAATAAACAATGTAAAGAGTGCCATATTGTACTTATTGGAAGTAGAGATCTTTTACATTGCAAACTCTAATATCCTCATGTAGGTGGAAGAATCTATTGGTCAAGACTATGCGGCTACATGTGGATTGAAACCAATGTTACTAGACTTGGAATCGGCAATAAATCAACGAGGCAAAAGAGTGAAATGTTTGGATCGGATTGGGAAAAAATTGGCAAATTCAAAAAATTAAATACACACATATTTTGAATTAAAAATGTATTTTTATAAATACTCAAAATAGCCATGTTCATAAACTGCAAGATACCAATAGATGTCCAAAAGATATCAATAGATGCCCAAAATATATCAATTCTATTTGAATTAGAAATTTATAATGAGATTCGACATTAGATTAGTTAATGTTAATATTATTAAAATATAAAATAGCCGACAGGGCTATTTTATTATATTTTATTATATATTAACATATCATATAGCCGACAGGGCATAGAATAGACAGTGAATGGGTGTACTGTTAAGGCACTCCTTGCGTAAAGTCACCAGTTCGAAACTTCATGGGTATTAGCTTACAAAGAAAAACATATCATGTATAATTATATATTATATATAAATAATTATATAATTTAATTTATAACATAAAACATAACAAGGTACTTGACACACACACACACACACACACACACACACACATATATATATATCAAGTTGAAATCCACCGTCAATCACCCTTCCCTGTCCACCCACAGTTGTCGATCACCATTCACTATGTCTGCCCTCGTGCAGATAGAGAAGAGGAGAGAGCTCGAAAAGTAAAACGATCTCAAATTTCAATTTGTTTGCTGTCGTGCAGATAGAGGAGAGGAGAGAACTCGAAAATGATCACCATCCACCATCGACCACAGTCAATCTGGAGAGGGGAGAGATTGAAAACGATGCCGAAAACGATGAATCCTGTGAGTTAGAAATCGGTAAGCCTGAGTTTAACTTGCCCGGAGCCAGATCAGATTGTTTTGCTGTCGAGTCGAGTTAGACTCGCGAATTTTCTTGTTTGACTGATGATTCCCGTAACATTGATTGAAACTAAAGGAAGGCCACATATCCAGAGGATCCAATTTGAGAGTTTGAGAGAATCAGGTGGCTACAATGAGGAGTGTGGTGGTGAAGGCATGAACAAAGCAAGAATTCTGAACTTATCCAAGTGTGGAAGAGGAAGACCTCTCTTGATGATGTTAAGAGCCCCCAAACAAATGTGAGAAAGTAAATTGTAATAAAGATAATATATATAAACATCAAATAAATAATAATAATAATAATAATAATGATGATAATTATTATTATTAAATATAAAGTGTCACATCCTCAATAAGGGACATAGCCTAATTTAAGGATATGACCATTCCACCATGGTGTCTACTAAATGCATATAAGTATACTGCCACATGGCATTGTATATTACCAGCATAAATCCATCTTAAGCCCGGATCTATCAAGCACCAAGAGGGATCTAATTTTTTGAGGTGTAATTTTTTTTATTTGAAATTTTTTACGTGTAAAGAACAAATTTATACCTCAAGAAATTTAATCCCTCCCGGTGCTTGATAGATACAAGTTTAAGATGGAGGTATGCTGGTTTTAATTTTTTTATTCTATGAGCGGACATGAATTTTTTTATTTACTTTTTTTTTTGGTAATGTTATGTTACGTTACAACGTCTTCTCCATACCGGGCTGTAGAGCACCTCACAACTCTCGGTGCAATCGCCTATCTTATTCAATTATATTTATTTCTTGTCCTAGATGGATTTTAACCTATCGTCCTTTTTACATTGGATATTTAGTAAATGAACTTTGTTCATATTTCCATAAATGAACTTCGTTCATTTCATTTGGTATCAAAGCTACGTTTTGATTTCGGCCTTTGCCCACATTTTTTCAGACCTGTCTGATTTGGCTCTTAGCCACACATTTACAAATTTATGAAAGTTTCGTTTATCCCTTGGTCTTTGACCAAAAAATAACCGGCTCTTGGCCATTTACCGTTCTGAAGAAAGATGATTACACTGTAAATTGAAAAAAAATACAACCAAAATCAATCAGATATGCAAAGAAAAAATGGGATGGATCTATAATTTAAGAATTTTAGAATAAAACCACATTCCAAATTTTAGACTTGACGTATACCAAATCAGTTTTAAAAACAACAGGGTTGACTTATAGAAAACAGTTCAGATTTTGAAATCGTTAGTTGAAGCCACAGACTGATACTGGAAACTTGGAAAGTAGAGATTGCGAAACAGAAGCAAAACAACTTGTCTATGCTGGTTAAGTAAATCATGGTAAGGAACCATGTTATGGTTAAACGATTCCTCTATTGTAAGCAATCTTATTCACTATCGCAGCCATATCTGCATATCTACCAATCGTTGGCAACCACAGGAGTCACGTATTCCGTGTAAAGGACCAAGGAAAACAACAAAGTCATTCACCATTGTCCATTACTGTTATATAAAACAAAATATAACATAATACAATATATCAATGTATAAATAATAACTTTAATATTAATATTAATAAATAAGAATTAAATAAATAATTCACTAAAAGGGTTAAAAGATGTGTCCTTACAGAAAGACACGATGGGCTTATATAAAGTCCCAATCTTGTAAATGTAATCATTATATCTTATCATAATCAATTTTCATATTGAAATCTGTTCTATGGATTATTTATTTTATCTTCATTGGAAGTTTTATTAGTAAACAAACATTTCTTCGTTTCAGTGGTATCAGAGCTCCTTCTTGGGTACTCTACTGATTATCGGCTGCTGGCCAGACATTGTTTTCAGAGGTTCTCTGAATTTATTGGTCCTTGACCAAAAAGCGGGCCCTTGGCCTCCTCCACCGTGCCTCCATTCCACTGAACTCTAAGTCACTCACTGCTCCACGCAGTTTCTTCTCCCCACCCCCACCTACACTTCTCCCTCGATCTCCTGCTCGTCTCACATCGTGGCCATCCTCCACTGCCCTCCTAACACATACAATGCTCCTCCCGTCCAAGCTACCCCCTTCCACGTTTCCCTACAGCTCCGCCAACCCTACGACTTAACTCCCCCATTTTCTTATTCTCCGCAACCCCAACACCATCAGCACACATGCTTTCGTTGCTGCACCTCTCCTCATCCCCAAATGCTGTCCACCTGCACTGCTCACCCCTCCATTCCACCACCACATGGCTCAGCATCACCCCCACGCTCCTCACTGCCACGCTGCCAGCTTTGGCCTGCTGCCTTGTCCGTCGTCTCCCTACTGTGCATCCATTCACATTGTTCCCTTCCCATCCTTCTTGCTCGCTCCTCTTCATACTCTGGCGCGCATTCTCCTTTCTCCCCCTTGCGCTCGTCCTCCTCATCACATCTCCCTTCTCCACTCCCTTCCTGTTGCGCATCGCGTTCTCCCTTAAGCCATGGCCTCGCAACCAATCCCAACCCCTCACGCTAGCACGCCGACTCCTTCGCACCCCTTCCTCTCTGAAAGTGCTCACGTGGTTGCTCCCTCCTCCTTCCTGTGTCCTCCCCCTCTCCCTCTCGTGCTATCCCTTACTCTTGTACCCACGCACTGCGCATGCCCGCTCCTCTTTGCATCCCACGCTACCCCAATCCATCAAATCGGTTAACTCAATCGATGTCCATTCAAACCAGCACCGCCTGCTCCCTCATGGCCTTCTCCACTGCTCTCCTCCACAATAAAAACCCTAATTCTATCCCATTTCAAATATAAAAAAATAATAATATGATTATTTAAAATAATAATTATTATTATTACATTTTTTAAAAGCCTACCTTGTACCACTTCAAAAAGAATTAATAATAATAATTTATTATTATTATTATCCCCCCCAAAAAAAATTCAATACATTATTATCATAATTGTTATTATTTAAAAATAATAATAATAATTATATAATTTTATTTCTATTAAAAAATAGAAGGGGCATACAAAAAAAGAAGTCAAAGTCAAAAGAAGAATTCATTTCAAAAGGAACTACATTAAGGTTATTACACCTTTTGTTTCTACCCATCGTCGAAGAGAAGAAGACGAAGTTGAAGGGAAGTCGTAATCGCAACTATGGAAATCACATATTCAGAAATGCAATCGCAACTACAAGCAATATGGTGCGAGTTAGAGCAATATAAAGCAACCAATCATCATCTAAAAATTGGAGTCTAAGAAGCAAGAAATCTTAAATAAGTTAATGGAGGAGGAAAATCATCGGTTAAAAGGGCATATTGAGAGTTTAACCACTCAGATTGAGGAATTAAGGCATTCCAATCAGAATTTCCAAAGTCTAGATATCAAGAAGGAAATTGTAGAGAGTGAAAAAGAAATAAAACGGTTGAACAAAATTCTCATGGATAAAGATGACGAAATTGCGAAAATCCAAAGGAAATTAGAAGAACGTGAATCAAAGGACTATCGTCGTCAGCAACAAATAAAAGAACTCCAGCGACAAAGTGACGACATTAACCACACACGCAAGTTCGAGATCACAAAGATCAATAAAACATTATCAGTCGAGATTGAATAAATCTTCCGACTAAGAAACCATAATAAGACACTAGTTACGAAAATAAGGAAGTTAAAAAGTGCTCGAAAAAAAGAGCAAGTTAATGAAGACATTGAAGGGAAATTACTACAAACGCAAGAAGATCACTTCCTTACAAATCACAATCAAGAGTTGACTGAACAAATAAAAAAACTAAAAGATGAGAAGCTAGAAAAATCTTCAACAAAGGATGTCCAAACTATGGAAAGAGAAACAATGATCAAAACCATTGACAAGGCGACATCATCAATACAAATTCAGATGTCGGAAGGAGAAACCAATACAAACCCAATCAATGTTCCCATTTCGGAAAACGCTTATATTGAAAAGGTATCGATCAATAAATCATTAGAATCACCAAAAGTTGAAGTTCCTACAAACATTCCTCAAGTGACTCAAATACTTTATCGTCACCCAAATCACAAAAGTCGTTACGATAAGCAACAAGGTCAAGAGGAAAATAAACAATACTCTTTTTATAGACAAACCAACTACAACATTGAAGAAGCACGAAGA
This sequence comes from Larix kaempferi, assembly GCA_027924585.1. NCBI lineage: Eukaryota > Viridiplantae > Streptophyta > Pinopsida > Pinales > Pinaceae > Larix > Larix kaempferi. The sequence goes on along the minus strand of BSBM01000072.1, from coordinate 7,945,808 downwards.
CAAAATCAACAACTTGTAGGAAAGCCTAAAATAAGAAATTCTATCCAAAGAATTGATCATCAAACAATTTCAATGAAGGTAGATTTGGGATGGATCACTTCACAGAAAATGCAACACATCAGTTCAGGAATCCGAAGATTATATCGTCTTGTCTTGTCGAGCACCAGAGTTACAAGTTTAAAAGATCATGAGAAGATGTTACGAGCAAGAATAAGTGACAAGTCTTTCAATAAACAATGCTTTGAGGACAAAGCAGTTTTAAGGGGAAAGCAATGTTATATAAAAAGATAACATAATATCAGTATATAAATAATAATTTTAATATTAATATTAATATTACTAATATTAATATTAATAAATAATAATTAAATAGGTAATTAACTAAAAGGAACAAAAGATGTGTCCTTACAAAAAGACACGATGGGCTTATTGCATCGAGAGTAGCGATGTGCTTACAACCCAGTATGGGGGAGTTGCGTAACGTTATGTACCAAAAAAAAAAGTAATAAAAAAAGTTATCTCGGCTCATAAAATTAAAAAAAATGAAAACCAAATAAAAAATAATTAAAAAAATCCATATCCGCTCATAAAATAAAAATTTAAAACCAAATAAAAAGTCATTAAAAAAATAACACCTCAAGAAATTGGATGCCTCTCGGTGCTTGATAGATCCCAATTTAGGATGGATCTATGCTGGTATAAAGTCCCAAACTTGTACCTGTAATCATTATATCTTATCATAATCAATTTTCATATTGAAATTCTGTTCTATGGATTATTTATTTTATCTTCACTGGAAGTTTTATTAGTAAACGAACATTTCTTCGTTTCAATTACAGCCATCATTTGAAATTCCATTACTGAAATTTGCGGACGGGATGAGCCATTGGATCTGTGTAGATTTTCTGCCTTTCAAACTGCCTGCTGGTTTATGTCAGTTTATGGTGGTTTTCACCTACAGCCTGTTTTGCATTGGCTGTAGGTTACTTAATGCAAAATGACTTGAACAATAAACACACAGTTTAAAAGCATTTAACAGGCTGCAAATTAATTCAACAACATTCACACATAAATTTGACTCAGAGATTTTTGGCCAAATCGAGCCCTGGAAAAACCCCCACGGGGAAAACCAGTTGAAAGAGAGAGAGATATTATTTCTTCAGCAAAATTTTCATCACACCATTACAATGAAAAGATAAACTTATCTTAACCACTCAGCAGTAGCTTTCTGAAGAATGTGCACCAAAGTGAGCCTCGTTTGGTGTGCCCACAGCCTAAATATTCGTGCCAGGAATAACTCAAACAGTGCTGAAACAATGCACAGTCCGTACACTGTCCTATCCCTCGATTCCTGTGCAAAAACCAAACTGAAATCCACTTTGATTTCTGTGCTGTTAGCTTTCGAATTCTGTACTGTTATTCCTTCTAGAAAACAGTGCCAAGGTTATGAAACTCGTGCCCTGTACCTTCACCACATATTCAGCAGAAGGTATCTCTGGAATGATGCCCAGATTCTCCTGCCAAAGTTCTGAAACCCGTGCCTGGTGCCTTCACCACAGATTCAGCAGAATGTATCTCGGGACTGGTGCCCAGATCCTCCTCGAACTGTGTGCTGGGAATAGTACCTGCAGTACGGTGTTTCCTGTACCTTCACCACGAGTTTAGTGCTGTAGCTAACCTGCTATAAAAAAAAAACTGCTGATAACTCATGCCAAATGCATGCCTCGAACTCTGAGCCACTGCTGGAAACCATACCTGGAACTCGTGCCCTGAATAGAAAGACAAGCTCGCTGGTGTCCTTAGGAACTCGTGCCCTGAAGAAACTCGCACCCCTGGCAGCTCTCTCGACCTCTCTCTCCTCTTCACTCATTCACAATGATAACAATGACCTAGGTTTTGGAGCCTCCCTCCTTTTTGTCCAATCCCTAAAAGGGAATCTTAATCCAATGGTTGAGATGAAATCAAATCAATGGCTAAGATCATATGTTAGCAAAAGTCACATTAATTAAATCACTTAATTAATTAAATGCTCACCCACTTTATAACTTTAGACAAAAGTGACTTTACAACATAAAGTCTCATTAATATTTAATTAATGTGAGGGTCCCATCACCCCCTTCTTAGTGACTTAGGCTAACATCACTAGGGGGAACTCATCCAAGGTACAAAACTAACAATCTGTCTATCGTTGTGATAAACAATTCCATCCACAAGAATTAAGAAGTATAGGGTGTAGGGCACTCTCTACCAGCCGTCATGGGAAAGGATAACCGCCATTATAGAAAATTGTAGCCAACCATAATTTGCGAGTTTCTAAATCTGTCTGCCCTTAATAATTTGATGAGGAAAGTGTTTAGCATACAGAGTCATTAGATGATTAAAGGTTAAGAGATGCTTAATTAAGGCATATTAAGGGTGTTCTATCCATAATCCAACAATTGATTAAAATTGGTATCAAAATTAAGGTTTAATACCCCAAAGTCATCTGATTAGAATGAGGGTAGATAGCGAGGAGGAGGAAACTAGCATTTCAATTCCATCTTGTAGGAATCCTTCATATCATCCTAGAGAAGTTAACACATTTAAAATGTGTTGGACATATTCTATGTGCTACACAAATATGTATATTTTTAATTTGCTTCAAGCTGATTGTCTCTCGCTAAGCTTATTGTTTATTTGTTGATGCTTGTTATTTAAGTTTTGTTGATGCCTTATAGCATAAAGACTCATGTCTGATCTTTGGAACAATAATCATATTGGCTGAATTACAAATTTCTGTTGCTTCAATAATCAATTATACACATTTTATATTTCTCATTTGGTTTTATTCCAGATCATAGATTGCACCAAGGAAGGAATCAACAAAGTATCATTGTCGGCCTATGATGCTCGGCAGTTTTGTATTGGTGTGCGGATGATTAGACGTCGAACTTCTGAACAGGTATTCTTTTTGAGATATTAGTTATTTATTTTGGAGAAATATTTGATTTAAATTTTAATGCATATTTTGTAACATGTCGCACATGTTAATCCGACTCAGAATTAAAAACACTTACATGAGGTGCTCTAGGCACAATACATATAAGCATGATTTGAGTATTCTGTTTGCAAGTCTAGTGACTCCAAGAAAGTTCACCATACTTTCTAAAAAACTCCATTATTTTCTATGACATTGATCTGTAACAATATCCAAACAGATAGACTCTTATGACGACTGTTCCACTTTAAAGTTTACATACATATCAAATTTCCAAATCAGACCTGCAGTGGATCACCAACAGCTATAATATATACAGTTCTTCCCATATGAAAACTGAAAATATAGATTAATAAATCCATTATGGACTCACTCAGAATCCTTTCCCATAATTCTAGAATTGATAATTCATGAGGTTGAATCTGCAAACCTTCCTTTGATAGAGCATCTGTGTCTATGTTCAACTCCCTGTAGATATGAGTGATTGAGAGATCAGTAAAATGTCCAGAAATTTCCTGCAGATGTGATGCCAAAGGGAGTAGAGAAACAGAATGGACATTCTGCTCATTTTTTTATCCATTTTGTCACGAATATAGAATCACCATATACCTGAAGTGAGATCATATTCTTCATAATAGCCGCTTCAAAAGTGACCGCAATGCAACCAACTCCGCAGAGTTATTAGTCCCTCTGCCCAAACAAGCTTTGAACCTGTAAAATTGAGTATGAGATTATACAGGACTCATGTGCCACAGATCTGATCCTATCCTGACAGGTGCCATCAAGGTAACCTCAGGGTCTATTTGTATCGATCATTTTCTCACCAACCTGCTTGGGAATTTCACCTTGATTTCTTTCCTGCAGAACTTATATAAAGAATGTACCCGTGCAAAAGTTTGAAAAGTTTGTATATGTCTTTCTTGAAAAAGGAGAACATTACATGCAAGCCAAGCCCCCCACATAACCAAGAAAGGTACTGACCTAAATTCTTTCCATTCTGGTTTTTGGAACCAGGTGTGTAAGCACTGTTCAATACTTGAGCCCTGACAAATATATCTCATTTTTAACCATTGCATATACTAGAAAATTACAAATTACAAATATAAAAATGAAATATCGACATAAAGATCCAATTTTTTAAGACACTAGAACATTTACAAAACACTTGGAATCCCTTCAAATCTTGATTTGACCCTTCTGCACAATGAAAGACTGTGAGAGCTATTTCCCTGCAGCTAAAAGTGAGAAAACACCTGAAAAAAGGCTTTTTGGAGTGGGACACGTTTAGGGATTGTGTCCGATACGTGTTTGGCATGTGTTGTATTTTAGGACATGTGCCAAATACATGTCAAAAACATGTCCACGTCAGATATGTAGGATATTGACATGGCCCCCCCAATTGGACATTTTCCTTTTTCCTAGGTTAGAACATCATCTCATTGAAGATCATAACCTTGATTTCACCTAGGTTGGCCATAAATTGATGAAGATTACAAAATCTGGATAAGGCATCAAGCTGTGTCTACAGACCCTTTGAGGTGGAGGACAAGATGACAACACCATCCACCAAGAGGAGGATGGAGATCATAAACTGGTGAAGAAGGTGCCCATTTCTTGAGACTCCAACTCAATGTGTATCCCAAATAATGTAAGTGAAAGAGGGCAACCTTGTTTCGTCCCAGTTGTGCTCCTAATGAAGTCCAAAACTCCATGAACTATGTAGAGTTGGCCAAGAATGGACTCTTAAAGACGCACGATGGCTGTGATAAGAATATTCGAGATGCTAGTATCCCGAAGTCTCTGAAACAGAGCCTCCCTTAGGACTGAGTCAAACGGATTTCGAAAGTCGACAAAGCAACAAAAGATTTTTGAAGACCGGTGTCTTACCTCCTCAATGATAGGTCGAAGTGTGAGTATATGATCAATGGTCTTGTTCTCTGGCTTGAAACTTCCTTGTGCTCTAGCTCAAAGATGTCTCCTCTCAAATTCCCTGGATAGCTATAGATGGAAGGATGTGGCATGTAGCTTAGAGAAAGTATTGCCCACCATGATTGTCCGGTAATTGTTTGGATTGGAATTGGCTTTCGATTAGTGAATTGGGTGAATTGTGTTATGGGATCATGACTGTGAAAAACCCAAACCAAGAACATGGTTAAAAAAATCAGTGATGTAATAAAGAAGTGTTGGTTTACCTTGCGTGAAAAGCTTGGCTTGAAACCCCCTACCTTTGTTGCTTTGCTAGTGTTCATCTCCCAAATGGCCTAATGGATGTCCATGTAAAAGAACAAGTAGCAAGGTGTTGTGGGGGGAAGGTATTCGGAATAGGACACTGCCCAAGTACATTGTAGGGGGTAGTTGTATAAGTGAGCATGAAACTTATTAGAGAAAGATGAAGAAATTTCTCATTTAAGGAATCATAGTCAAAGCCTACTTATACAAATTAAAAAAAAAAGAAATAGAAAAAGATGCAATGGAAGAAACAACTCATTGACAAAGAAACATGAACCACTCTGGTTGAATTATGGAAGTTTCTTGAGGTAAATTCCAAACCATAGATAAGGGAACTACCACATGTACAACTGAAGTTGAAAAATTGAGTGAAGATTTACCTATAGTTGATAGGTCATCAATCAACAAGGAGACACTTATTGTACTAGTTACAGACGAAGGTCTGTCTGTCGCCACTGACAATCCTAGTATATTAGAGGGAAGTTCAATTATAAAACCCTATCGTCATCCAAATCACAAAATTTGTCGCACAAATAAAACAAATAATGCACATTTAGAAACATTGCAATGCCAATTCAAGTCATATCCAAATGAATAATGAGAATCACAATAAAGGAACTCCTGATAAAATATTGCACCATACAATTTTACATAAAATCGAATTAGGAGGGGCTGACCCTTTCACAATGCGATAATGTTTTTCAGTACTTGAAGATCACACCGTTTAGAGTATTCAACCGTTACAACACCAGGAATAGTGCATCAAGTGAAAGCATTATAGGTAAGAACAAAGCTGCAGCCTTTTCCAGACTATGCTTTGAGGACAAAGTATCCTTCAAGTTAGAGGCAATCTAACAGACATAAAAACGCCTATAATAATAATAATAATAATAATAATCCGAAGGGTCACATGTCTAAAAAGCATGTTTATTCAAGTAGGTGACCATCCATTGTATATTTATAGTTTTATACACAACGTTGCATGTTATTGTATTTATCATCGATCAACTATATATTCAAAACATTGAATATTTTTCCAGTATGGATTTCTCATTGCTGTCCTATTTGTTTTGGATATATTCCATATATGAAAAAACCTTGGTTCATCACACAATGGAGTTCTGGACCAGGGTTTCTAAAAGGCAAGAAATTTTGAATTAAAGTAAATTTACTGATTAAAAGTTGTTTTAAAATTGTAAAAGACTTACACTTTATCCTTGCGAGAGTTTTTATTGGGAAAAAATTACAAACAAATGAAAAGGGCTGGTACTGACCAATCTCGGGAATAGAGACAAAAGAAAACCCTACCCAGGGACAAAGAAGGAAGCCATAACACAAGGAATTGATGCACCATATCAGAAGGAACATAAGCCAACTAAGGTGACTGCAGAAATGTCCATGCTTTCAATGCTGGTAAAATGATCAGGAGTGAGAGGCAGACACATAGAAATGATCTCAATGCACCAAACTCTCCACGAGAAGAGTAGAATGGGACACCCACAACAGCATCATAAATGCCTAGAAATACATGATTCAAATGCAAATAGCGTGAAGAAAGAAGTATGTGCCCTAGAAGATAAGCATATTGAAAGAAGTTTTTTTAAATAGTCAATAGAAGAGGAAATGCGAATAATAAGCAAGATAAGAGAAAATGCATGTCCTGGCTCAGCTGCACAGAAGTTTCATGTGATACTGCATAGAGTAGTCTACCATATGCTGTCATTCTTTTGAGAAGAATATACATGCTGACTTGCATACAGTTTGAGACCCCCATCTTTCATACCGTATATGAATCTGTTTTTGAAAAGGAGAATGCTAGAACATAAGCTTGATGATGTGACAGATTATACTAAATTTCTCAGACAAAGAATTTTTTTATGGAATAGATCTACAGCAAAAGCATTTCTGGGAAAGAAGAGTATGTTTCTAGAAGATAGAGTAGAATAGAGCGTGAAGTCTATGTTGAAATATGAGAAACATGAAAACTCTCGACCCCGAGCATGGGAGTGTTATATAAAAAAAATAATAATACAACAAAAAATTATTATACATGAATATATTATATAATAACAAATATAAAATAATCAAATTAAATATGATTATAATAAATATAAATATAATGTATTATTAACTTTTAAAAAGGTTACACCTTTCCGAAAAGTCACCAACCCAAGTCAACCCTTATACTATATAACATGGGCTCATTGTAATTCAAATCATTATCATATTTTTAATAAATATATATTATTCAATTATGTGTGCAAATTCGTAAAATTCTCTGCCCATTGGGATTTTTGCATTTCAGTGGTATCAGAGCAAGGGACGCCCGCTCTTTTCTGCTGCCGTCCAAGATCCAGTCCGCCATCCGTACGCCACCGCCGCCAATCAGCCAGTTCACTGTCCGTACTGGTTCCTGTCTTCCACCATATTCATCGTCCATCACTGCCACTTCTCTGTCCGTCGTCGCGCCTCCCTCTTCTGTGTCCTATCCTCTCCACCACCATCACGTGGCTCACGTCCATGCTCCTCCACGGCTCACCTGCGTGCTCCTCCCTTCTGCTCAGCCCCCTAGATTCCGCCTGCGGGTCCCTCTTCCATTTTCTCCATCCTTGCGCAGCCTTCCACCAATTTTCATTGCTCACCATCATCTTCACACCATTCACCCTTCGCTACTCCAACTACCCATAAGTGCAATTGTGCAGAATTCTGTACAACTTACAAAATACCTAAAGTGTGGCTGGCTGGGAATGGACAGCCAACAAAAATAAATCTCGATTTAGCACAGAGAAAATTCCACCCGTCACCAGAATGGGAGATCTCAACGTTAGATTGGATAAACCTGACGAAAAAGTCAACAAGAATTACGCAGAGCTAAGAGTAGAGATCGGAAAAAAGAATAATGAATTGGATCAGACTGTTGCCGGATTTAGGATAGAATTGAAGGGAGACATAAATACCCTAAGAGCAGAACAAAAACAAAATCATGATCAACTTATGAATTTTATAGCCAATCTGCATTCCTCTGTTCCCCTTCATACCAATAACCCACCTCCAGATCTTTTTAATACACCTAATCCAAGCACGGCAAAAACACTTGACCATGAAGCAAATCCTACCTTTCGGGGGGTCCACCTTTTCAACCCACTCCCCACTAGCCCAGTTCCACCTTTGGCAACTCGAGTTCCAGAACTTACAGATGAACAACGTCTTCAAACCTACATACATGGGCTGAAACAATACATACGAGACGAATTAGAAATGCACAACATCACAACTATGGAGAAGGCAAGACGTAAAGCAAGGATCGCTGAGAACAAGTTTAAAAGATCTTCTCAAACTAGTTTCGATAAAGTCTACTCAAGCAAGAACCTTCTCAATCAGCAAATGTGGGAACTTCAAAATACATGCCCCTGCATCTAAGGGAAGGAGGCAAGCTCAATTTGGAGGCCCAAAGGATGAAGGAAGGAAAACGCAAGTATTGTGGAGAGAAATGGGAACCAAAACATAGATGCTCTCAAAAGGGCAACTTCCAGAAATTGTATACGTACGAAGCATGAGAAGAAAGTAGCTCCAACAGTGAAGAATCAAGTGACGGCAACACAGAAGAACTTCAAAATGAATCCCCAGAAATAGAGGATGATACACCAAGATTATAATTAGCCGCCATTACAGGGATATCTCAACCTCAGACCTTAAAACTAAAGGGTCATGTCAAGAATAACAATGTCATGGTCCTCATAGATATAGGGAGCACCCATAATTTTATCAATGCTGCTCTCGCAAAGAGGTTGAACCTGTTTGTATATCCAGTGCCTAACATGAAGGTGATGGTGGCAGATGGTAAAAAGATTGAAAATGTGGGAAGATGTCACAAGGTTAAGCTGCAAATGCAAGAGTATAACCTAGAATCTGATTTCTTTGTAGCACCTCTGGGAGGAGTAAACATGGTTTTGGGAATTCAGTGGTTACAAACATTAGGTACATACTCCGCTAACCACCAAAAGCACTTTATTAAGTTCAAATGGTTAGGGGAAAAGTACAAATTGTATGGTTTCCAACCACCACAAACACAAATTGTTTCATCACATTAAATGGAAAGACTGATCAGAAAAGGAGCACCCACCTACGTAATACAATGTCAAGAAATGGAGTTATTAACATGCAAAGTGGAAGATTCCAAACCACCAGAGATCCAAGAACTAATTCAAAAACACAATAAGGTATTCCAAGATCTCCCAATGGAATTACCACCCAACAGGAAGATCGAACACATGATTGAGATAGAACCAGGCGCAAAACCTGTCAATATCAAACCTTACAGATATCCACATCATCATAAAACTGAGATTGAGAGACTGATCCAAGATCTATTAAAATGTGGTATCATTTTGAAGAGTAGAAGCCCTTATGCAGCTCCATCCAGTAGTGTTAGTTCGAAAGAAGGATGGATCCTTCAGGTTGTACATAGATTACAGAGGGCTGAACAAGATAACAATCAAGCATAAATTCGCTATCCCCTTCATCGATGATTTGTTGGATGAGCTTCATGGAGTTAAGTATTTCTCAAAATTAGTTTTGAGATCAGGGTATTATCAAATAAGGGTTAAATTAGAAGATGTAGCAAAAACCACTTTCAAAACACGTGAGGGACAGTATGAGTTCAAAGTAATGCCTTTTGGATTAACCAATGCACCAACTACATTCCAAACTACAATGAATGAATTGTTCCAGCCATACTTGAGGAAGTTTGTTTTAGTCTTTTTTGATGATATCCTCATATACAGTAAAACTTGGAAGGAGCACCTCCAACACTAAGATCAAGTACTCACCATTTTGGAAGAACACCAGGTCTATGCAAAAATGTCAAAGTGCACTTTTGGAAAAGAAGTGGACTATCTGGGCCACATAATATCAAAGGAAGGAGTCAAGGTTGATCCAAGTATGATCAAGGAAATCACTGAGTGGCCCAAACCAAATAACATCTCTAAGCTAAGAGGATTTCTAGGGTTAACGAGATACTATCGAAGATTTGTGAAAAATTATGCCCATAAGACTGCTCCTCTGACAAATCTCTTAAAGCAAAATTCATTTCAATGGAACATTGAAGCTGAAAAATGTTTTGAAGCCTTGAAAAAAATTATGTCATCAACTCCAGTATTAGTGGTGCCATATTTCACAAAACCCTTTGTAGTTGAATGCGATGCTTCAGGATTTGGGATAGGAGCCGTATTGATGCAAGGAGGCCATCCAAAAGCATTTGAAAGTCGGAAGCTCAACAAGAGAGAAGGTTTGAAGTCCACGTACGATAAATAGATGCTTGCAATTATACATGCTCTAGCGAAATGGCAACAATACCTTCTAGGGAGAAAATTCTTGATACGAACAGACCACAATAGTTTTCAATATCTCTTACAACAAAAGACATTGTCAACTGAACAACATAAATGGATAGAAAAAATTGCTACATTTGACATGGAGATATTGCATAAAAAGGGAAAAGACAATGTAGTCGTTGATGCCCTATCTTGAAAAGATGAAGAAATCAACACTTATGCGATTTCAGTTGCAGTTCTAGACTGGTTGGATGAAATCCGAGGTGATATGCCAAGGACCCAGACACATGTACCCTGATTGATGATCCTACTTGAAGTCCAAAATTCGAATGGAGGAATGACATCCTTTGGTATAAAGGAAGTATCTACTTAAGCCCAACATCAAGGTTTAAAACTAAGGTTTTGATGGAGTCCCATGACTCACCAACTGTAGGACATGTAGGTTTCCTCAAATATTCCTACAATACCAGACAATCATTCTTTTGGAAGGGAATGTATAAAGACATTCAAAAGAATGTAGCAAAGTGTGACACATGTCAGAGAAACAAAAGCGAAAATGTCATGACGCCTGAGCTATTCCACCCTCTACACATTCCATACCAGAAGTGGGAGGAAATCTCCATGGATTTCATCGAAGGATTACCATTATCCAAAGGAAAAGATAAAATCTTAGTGGTAGTGGACCGACTAACGAAATATGTACATTTTATGGGCGTGAAGAAGATTGACTCTGCTAAACAAATTGCTGAAGTATTTTGTAAAAATATTTACAAATTACATGGTTTTCCCAAAATCATTGTTAGCGATAGATATGCCAAATTCACAAGCAATTTTTGGAAGGAATTCTGCAAACAAATTCGGACCACTCTTGACATGAGTTCAACTTACCATCCCCAAACAGAGGGACAAATGGAAATTGTCAACAAATGTTTGGAACCTATCTTTGTAGTTTCGTCACTGATAAGCATAACAAATCGTTACAATGGTTACATCTTGCAGAGTGTTGGTATAACTCTACCTACCACACGTCGGACAAAATGACACATTTTCAAGCATTTTATGGATATGAACCACCTAGATGGAAGGAAGTTGCTCAAGGTGATGCAAAAGTACCTGCAGTAAAAAGTCAACTTGAAGAAAATTAGAGAGTAATGCAAGTACTCAAGGATGGCTTAACCATGGCACAAAATCGTATGAAGCAACAAGTAGATCATCATAGAAGAGAAAGTGAGTTTGAAGTAGCAAATTGGGTATTTGTAAGAATTCAACCATACAAACAATTGTCACTTAAGCAACAAGGGAAGAATAAATTGGCCCCCAAGTTTTATGGACCATATCAAATTATCCGAAAAATTAGCCAAGTAGCATATGAATGGAAATTACCAGACAAGAGTCGAATTCACAACGTCTTTCATGTATTGTGCCTCAAAAAAGTGTTGGGACAACATAAATCCGCCCAAACAACACTCCCAATCTTAGATGAGGAAGGGAAACTCATTCGAGAACCATAAGTTATCCTCAATATAAGGGAAAGAAGACTACACCCGCAAATAATTAAAGAATATCTTATTAAATGGAAGAATCTTCCAGAAGAAGATGCATCATGGGAGACATAGAAGTTTCATTGGCAATATCCATCATTACCCTTCTTTGAGGACAAAGCATCTTAAAGAAGAGGGCAATGTTATATAAAAGAAAATTACAACAAAAAAAATATTATACATGAATATATAATAAAATAACAAATATAAAATAATCAAATTAAATATGATTATAATAAATATAAATATAATGTATTATTAACTTTTAAAAAGGTTACACCTTTTCGAAAAGGAACCAACCCCAGTCAACCCATATACTATATAACATGGGCTCATTGTAATTCAAATCATTATCATATTTTTAATAAATATATATTATTCAATGACGTTTGCAAATTCGTAAAATTCTTTGTCTCTGGTATTTTTGCATTGCATGGAGGCCATGAAAGGGTGGGGATGTACAAGAGTAAAAGATATAGGAGCAAGAAAATGATTTTCTTGCTCCTTATGTTTTAAACTTATATTAATCATTGGATTATAAAATGAAAGACTTTAATGACTTTTGCTCCAACTTTCAATTTTTAACTATTCTAATATAAATTTTGTAGTATTCTTGGTGGTGTCCCCTATGTTGAAGACCTCGATGTACCTGTCGATGTTTCCTAAAATTTGGGAGGGTACTTCTACATATGTCGTTTCTGTGTTTCCCCGCTTCCATGTCCCTGCGTCCCGGAAACTTGGGGCAACATTGAGAAAATCCAAAAGTAATGAGGTAGGTTTATCTTGGAATAGACCCATCTCTCCTAACATTTGAGTCTGAATGAAGGAAACTCAAAATAGTATATTGTCCAGAGGAAGAACTGGTGGAATTGTTGGGACCGTCCATTGCATTGATGTCTAGAGGAGGTAGCCCGCTGTTGAGGCCTAGGAGATCTCGTCTGCTTCATGGGGAGGTATTTGGTCATGTCATGGTGTTGAGATCTTGGGAGATGGGGGAAGGTCCCATGGGTCTTCATTGATCGAGAGGCTAAGACTATGCTGCTATTGGATTGACTCTTAGTGCCCCTATTTGAGGGTAGCCCTGTGAAAAAGGAAATGATCCATTGGATAGAGTTTGCTTGAGCAGAAGGCTGAAGAATTTGGGCTCAGAGATGGAGGGCCTCCTGCATGTATAATTCTAGGCATCTCTGCTCAAGGTATCTGAGGAAGCAGGTGAGGGATTGAGTCCCTCTTAAAAGGAAATGGAACTTCCCTCTGATCTCATAATAGATGGGGCAGTGGAAGATGAAGTGCTCCTTTGTCTCGATCTCTTAAAGATGGCATAGCTGGTAGATCTTGTCGGAATGATCAATCATGTTGGTGCATTTCTTCTTGAAGTCTATGAGACCCATTCTAAACTTGTTGAGGGGAATGCGAAGAGCGTGTAACCAATGGTGGAGGGTATGCTGGGGTCGAACAATGAGTCAGTCTCTCATCTCCAAGGATTGCTTAGCATTGAAGACCATCTTAGGGTGTAACCCACCCCGAGGGTTAACCCGAGTGATTTGGATAAATTACCTATGAATGTTATCTATGATGATCCTATTTAATTCTTGTCTAATAGGTAGGAGGTGGCCAGATGCATCCAAGGAATAAGGAAAGTTAGATAGGTACTTCTTATCTATAGAAGATAATTTTTCAAGCTAGAAATATACAAAGGTTTTTGTGTTTTATTATATATATAAAACATTAACCTAGGCAAGAAGGAATGTTTAAAATGTTTAATATTGTAACATCAATGTACCTTTCTAGAACAAAACCACAAACATGTCCATAATCTACTCATAATTATGTCAGAAGATATGTCATGTTGAAATTTGGTATGTTGATATGTGATTGATGTTTATTTATGTTGATGACTTGATAATTTTGAGTTTCATACAAGTATTATGATGATAAATTAAATTTTGAAAGTCTCCTTAATCTAGAGCATTGCCTTCATACATGATAATTGCTGTTGGATGAAACAGTTGGTAATAGCTAACCTTGATGATCTATTTCCTCGTAATACTTAGGAATTGTGATATCACCAAACATGCCCGTATCTGCATAATGAAAATGTAGGGTATAATGTGTAAATTTCCTTAAAATCCAATCTTGAGTTAAAGTATGCCAGTTTATTTTTTTATTAAACCCCAAATATTACTTTTAACCACAAATGGATTTCTTCACAATGTAGCGGAAAATAAATACTGAGAGAAATATAACATCAATCACATCAAATAGAGACACCAATATTTTTGGGTATAAACCCCCAGAAAACCCAAGATGGGAAAACCGGTGCAACAGTCTAAGAAGATATTTTATTATGAAGATATAGAACAATACAATCAAGAAAATCGATTTTAGCCAACCTGGCAAAATCGAACAATCGAGAATCACGGAGACAACCCCACAAACCTATACAGCCTCCCTGCGCAGCTGTTCGGCCCCTTGGTCACTCGTACGGAATTCGTACGACCCTGCATCAGGTGTATAGACTGATCCGTACGGCCCTGCGTCACACGTGCTTCCCCCTCTGCGAGCTGCTGTACGAACGACCTGGGTACGACCTCTGCAAATCAGTACGACCTCTCTGCGAATCCATACAGCCTCTTTCTCCTCTGCCAAATCGCCCTGTCAACTGTCCGGATGAATGCTCATCTGTCTTCTTCTCTGTAAAATTCTCTTGCAAGCTTGTCTTTCTCAGTCTCCGGCTGAAAGCTATGAGTAAGAAATCTCTCTGTATGTGTGTGTGTCCTCTCCACCAAATCAATCCTCCTTTTAACTCAATGGCCAAGCGAAAACCCTAACTTCTCACTATGGATCAATGGATGAGATACTCCGATGAGATCAATGGCCAAGATTAGATTAGCCATCACTTAAATTATTTTCACTTGAACTTAATAAAAGTGACTCCATTAAGTCAATTAATAATTAGATCACTTGATGCACTTTTCCTAAGTCTAAACTTTGGAAAATACATTAATACATTTAGCTTCCTATTTTATGTCTTCTAGCATGCAAGGACACATGCAATGATAGAATACCTTCCTTGTTGCCACTTTCTAACACTCCCTCTCAACGAGGAAGGAATTTGATAGCAATCCCAACTTGTCTCTGAACTTCACAAACTTGAGCTTGCAAAGTGCCTTGGTGAATATGTTCGCCACCTTCTCATCTGTCTGAATGTACTCCAACTGAATGGTTCCTCTCTGAACACAATCTTTGAGGAAATGATATCAGATGTCTATGTGTTTGCTCCTGTCATGGAACACTGGATTCTCATAAAGGTTAATGCCACTTTGATTGTCACAGTGAACTATAGTAGTCTCCAACTCACTCTCGAATAACCCTAAGAGAAACTTCCTTAGCCACATCCCCTCACATGCTTCCATACTAGCTTCCATGTATTCAGCCTCTGCCGAGCTCATTGCAACTGACTTCTGCTTCCTTCTAAACCAAGAGACAACCCCTGACCCAATGCTGAAGCAACAAACTGAAGTGCTCTTTCGGTCTTCTACACATCCTACCTAGTGAGCATATGTGAAGCTTGCTAACTGTATACTCCCACTGCGCTCATAAACCAATCCATACTCCACTGTGCTCATAAACCAATCCATACTCCACTGTGCCTCTGATATAGCGAAGTATGTGCTTCGCAGTTGTCCAATGCACTCTTCGAGGGTTCACCATGAACTGAATCAAAGAGTTAACTGCAAAGCTAATGTCTGGTCGAGTGTTGGCCAGATACATAAGTGACCTGATAAGCTGACGGTACAATGTAGGATCAAACCCCTATGACCTTGATGCATCAATCTTCCTCCAGTTGGTAACTAGAGGCGTGGACATGGATCTACTGTCCTCCA
Organism: Larix kaempferi; assembly: GCA_027924585.1. Taxonomy (NCBI): domain Eukaryota; kingdom Viridiplantae; phylum Streptophyta; class Pinopsida; order Pinales; family Pinaceae; genus Larix; species Larix kaempferi. The sequence goes on along the minus strand of BSBM01000072.1, from coordinate 7,929,841 downwards.
TCTTGAATATCCTCAAGATCTCCACTGCATACTTCCCTTGACCAATGAAGAAGCACCCATCTCTCTGCCAAGCCTCTAGACCTAGGAAGTAATGCATCAACCCAAGGTCTTTCATCTCAAAATCTACTGCAAGATTGGACTTGCAGTCCCCAATCAACCTCTCATCTCCTGTAAGAGAGATCATCTACATACAACACCAGTATGAGAGGTACCTCACCTGACAAGAAGTACAGGTTGCGGTCTGCCTCACTCTGTTGGAATCCCATATCCTGTAGATAGTTGTCGATCCTCGAGTACCATGTTCGAGGTGCCTGCTTGAGCCCGTAAAGAGCTCTCTGCAACCTGCATACATGCGACTCCCTGCTCTCCACCTCAAGCCCCTTTGGTTGCTCAATATACACCTCTTCCTCTATAACTCCGTTGAGGAAGGCAGTCTTCACATCCATCTGATGAACGCGCCAACCCATCTCTGCTGCCAATGATAGGATAGTTCGAATAGAAGAGTATCTGGCGACAGGGGCGAAGGTCTCCTCATAGTCAATGCCTTCCTTCTATGAATACCCCTTTTCCTCGAAACGTGCCTTGTACTTCTTTATACTTTCGTCTGCTACATGCTTTACCTTGTAGATCCACCCGGATTCTACCACCTTTTTACCTTCTAGCCTCGGCACAACCTCTCATACCTGATTCTTCATGATTGAGTCATACTCCTCAACCATGGCCTCTTGCCACACATCATATTGTGCAGCCTCCTCGAAACTGGAAGGCTCAGTGTTAATCAACTCCATCATCAGTGCCAAATAGCTAAGTCTATTTGGTGGTTTGCTCCGCCTCATGGAGCTCTGTGGAAGACTCACCTGCCTGGAATCCTGAACTGTGGACCTGTACCACCTAAGCTGTGGCCTAGTGTCTACCTGTTGCGGCTGCCGGATATCCTCCTCCTGCTACTGCCATCATCCACATCAATGATACGAAGATCCTGTCCACCTGACTCCTTCTGACTACCAGAACCTGTGCCCTGTGTCTATAACTGTACTTGTGGCTCCTCCAACTTGACTCCCGAGTCCTCTGTTGGCTGCTCCTATGCTGCTCCTGTTGACTTGATGAGGACTCGTAAGGCTATGTCCTCATCAAACTGGACATCCTTGCTCACAATGATCCTCTTGCGAGCCAGGACATAAACTTTGTATGCCTTAGAAGTCTCACTGTAACCAACTAGAAGCCCCTTTTCACCAGAAGAGTCCTGCTTCTTCCTAGTGTCAGCATGAATGTGACAATAGTAGATACTCCCAAATATGCGTAAATGACTCACATCTGGTTTAGTACCCGTAAATACCTCCTCAAGTATCTTCCTCCCCAAAGCTAAGTGATGACACCTATTCTAGACATATACTGCAGTTCGGAATGCCTTGGCCCATAGGAATAGTGGTAATCCTTGATCAAATAGCATGGCCTTGGCTGCACTCACCAGTGTCCTGTTCTTTCTCTCCGCCACTCCATTCTGCTGCGGGGTGTGAGGAACAGTGTGTTCCTTCTTGATCCCCTCTGATGAATAGAACTCCAAGAAATCCTTGAAGGTATACTCACCCCCATTGTCTGTTCTCAATATCTGAATCCTTCTCCTTGTCTAGTTCTCCACGAGAGTCTTAAATTCTCGGAACCGCTCAAGACCTGACTTGGCCTTCAGGAAATAGATCCAGATCTTCCTGGAATAGTCATCAATGAATGTGACGCAATAACTGTAACCACTGAAAGAATGAACACTCATCGGTCCGCATACATTTGAATGCACCAAGTCCAAGGTCCCCTTAGACTTGTGCTCACTCTGTGGGAAAGGTATCCTGATGTTCTTCCCCAACACACAACCCTTGCAATGGTTATGCTTTTCTTTCTGTACAAGAGGAACTCCAATAACTGCATGTCTCAGATGCCTCAGTGCTCCATGATGTAAGTGTGCCATCCTCCTATGCCACAACTCACTCTCACTGCTGCTGCTACTAACCAAGGCCTTTGCAGGCTCTCACTGTAATCTGTAAACCTTCTCCCTCCAGACCCCAATCATTCGATCCAACCTCTGATCTGACCCCTTGGGCCTGATATGCACTTTCCTATCCCGAAAAGTCACTAGAAAACACTTGTCTTCCAGTATGGAAACATATATGAGATTCTTTGTCATCCCCATAACATATAATACATCAACAAAGCTGATGGGCTTCCCAGACTCCCTCTGAAACGAAACAATACCAACTCCTTGCGCCTGATACCGCGCATCATCTCCCAACTCAATGTGGAGATTTACTCCACCCTCCTGCAAGCTTTTGAAGAAAGATCTATGTCATGTCATATGACAAGATGCACCGCTGTCAACGTACCAAATGTTGTTGTTGATGGAACTTGCCATGCAAGCTATCAAACAAAAGTCCTCATCAAAACTCTTGCTGAACTTATCCGCCTCTGTTGAACCTGCCATTTGTGTGTTCTTCTTCTTCTTCCTATCTGGGCACTGGGAGGCAAAGTGTCCATGCTTGTGGCAGATGAAACACTTGAGCTTTGACATGTCAATGTTCTTCTTACCACCCTTCTTCTTCTTTGCCTTCCCCTTGCCTTTGCTTGTAAGGGCTAGACCCTCTTCATCCATGATCTGTGGGGCACCATTGGATGAACTTGAACCTTGATGCATACAGATCTCTTCCTGTACGAAGTCATCCCACAATCTATGCCAATCAGGGAGCTTCTCCCTAGCCACCACGCCTTTAACAAAGGCATCCCATGGCTTAGAAAAGCCATTGAGAGCTATATGAACTAGCTCCTCATCCTCAGTCTTAGAGCCCACTGCTCCGAGCTCATCTATGATCTGTGTGAGCCTTGGGAGATAAGGCACCACTCCTTCACCCTTGGCCATCTTGATACTACGTAACCTCTCCTGCAACACTATCTTCCGGTTTTCGTTCTTGCTCTAGTAAAGGCTTTCCAAAGTCTTCCACATTTCTAATGTAGACTTCTTCCTGGAAAGGTGAGGGACTATGTGGTCCTTCACCTCATCCAAGATGATCAACATAGCTCTAGAATCTACCTTCTTCCACTTTGCAACCTTTGTCGGATCTGTGGGAGCAACCTTCTGGCTGTCAATGTGCTCCTCTACATCACTAACATCTAGGATCCTAGTGATCCTCTCTTTCCAAGTAGGAAAGTTTTGAGCCCCTTGGAGTCTATCCTCAACTCTCAACTGTATGGCCATAATGAAGTGTACCTGTAAACCCTAGAATAGATATGCCCCTGATCTATTCAACAATTGTTGCTTTCTCGTAGATCTGCTTAGAAGAGCTCTGATACCATGTAAATTTCCTTAAAATCCAATCTTGAGTTAAAGTATGCCAGTTTATTTTTTATTAAACCCCAAATATTACTTTTAACCACAAATGGATTTCTTTACAATGCAGGACTGAGAGAAATATAACATCAATCACATCAAATAGAGACACCAATATTTTTGGGTATAAACCTTCGAAAAAACCCAAGATGGGAAAAACGGTGCAGCAGTCTGAGAAGATATTTTATTATGAAGATATAGAACAATACAATCCAGAAAATCGATTTTACCCAATCTGGCAAAATCGAACCATCGAGAATCACCAAGACAACCCCACAAACCTGTACGGCCTCCCTATACAGTCGTATGGCCCCTGCATCACTCGTACGGAATCCGTACGGCCCTGCGTCACACGTGCGGCCCCCTCTGCGAGCTGCTGTACGACCGACCTCCATACGGCCTCTGCAAATCAGTATGGCCTCTCTGCGAATCCGTACGACCTCTTTCTCCTCTGCCAAATCGCCCTGTCAACTCTCCGGATAAATGCTCCTCTGTCTTCATCTCTGTAAAATTCTCCTGCAAACTTGTCTTTCTCACTCTCCGACTGAAAGCTATGAGCAAGAAATCTCTCTGTATGTCTGTGTGTCCTCTCCACTAAATCAATCCTCCTTTTAACTCAATGGCCAAGCGAAAACCCTAACTTCTCACTATGAATCAATGGATGAGATCCTCCGGTGAGATCAATGGCCAAGATTAGATTAGCCATCACTTAAATTATTTTCACTTGAACTTTATAAAAGTGACTCCATTAAGTCAATTAATAATTAGATCACTTAATGCACTTTTCCTAAGTCTAAACTCTGGAAAATACATTAATACATTTGGCTTCTTGTTTTATGTCTGCTAGCATGCAAGCACACATGCAATGATAGAAGACCTTCCTTGTTGCCACTTTCTAACATAATGAAAAGGGCAATATAGGACTGGTCTAGTTGTAAGCACTTGAATGGCCTAGCAGCCAAGAATAATTCCAGGTCAGTGTACCAAATAAAAGACCCACAAAATGGTATAGTCCATGCCAAAAACTATATGCCTTGTTGCAAGGTAATACTCAAGGGTTTATCGAAAAGTGCGTCTTATCCATTTAAGGTTATTGTTATCATTTGGTGCTTGCTGCCTGGACCTCAAAATAAATGAATACACCAACCTGAAAATAGCTTCATATTTACAATTATGGATCAAACATTTCCACCAATTAGTAACTAATATATTTTGAGAGATTCATCCGTTAGTTCATTATGTGTTATTTCTGGGGGTTTTTCATATATGATTTGAAGTTGGGATTGATATATCTAATCATATTGAAATCAAGTGTGAAGGTAGCCTTAAATGATCAACCCTGAATCAGTTATGTTAGGTCATTATGTATTATTTCTAGGGGTATTTTATATAGGATTTGATATACCTAATGGAATCATGCATGAAGCTAACCTTAAATGATTACCATCATATCATTTATATCTCAAAGGTCATCTTAACCATAGAGTGATTGAGGGCAGATCAATTCTAAACTGGCTAAAGCACATCAAACAGCTGTTTGAGCCAATGTCGAGAGGTTAAAATTACTAAAACAGGAACTAGCAATCTGGAAATTCATATGCCCTATTCCTCAGCCTAGCGGCATTAAGTGCACAATGGGAGATCTACGTCTTAGCCAATAGGCAGTTCTTGCAAAATTCAGTCAGAAGTTCCACTTCTGGGCCAATACAGTTCTTTGGGTCAAAACATAAAAGAATCTCTAATCACTATGCAATGGTCGTTCCTTCTGTCTATGTGCAAAAGGCATAATTCAGGCTTCCATAGCTCAAATTAGCAGAATTAGTCCATACAGGACCAAAGGGAGGCTACATTGGTTGTAAGAACATAGAAAGCAAATTCCAGGGTTGAATGCTCTTTGGGCAAACACTTACTTAACATGCACAATTTCAAGTACTGATCAATTCTATACTGGCCAAATTAATGGAAAATGAAGGGTTTTGTCAAACATGTGCCACCAATCAAGGCACTGGTCTATTTCCATGAATTTGTATAGCCAAATGAATCCTGAGTGTTTTAAGCTCAACCACAGTAGTTGCTTCATTTTGTTATATTTTCGAACATGTTTGACCAGCTTGACTATCTTTGGTAGGCATTGACTAGCATTGAGTTCTGACTGATCTTTTAATTTGAGGTTGATTTCTGCAATGGGATCCTTAATCTTGCCTGTAACAGAGTTTACATTGATCTCATTTGAAGCTTTTATTTGTAATTTTGTCTGCTTTATTCTTGCTTCAACTATCATCTAGTATATGAGTTTAGGCACAAGTAGTGTTTTCATGTAGAAGTAGAGATTTAAGAATTATCAAATATCTTATCATGAAAACTCAAAGGGGGGTGCCTGCAGGTGTGCCTTGAATGAGATTAAAATTTTAAACATCTTGCAGGTTTTGCATTTAGTGCCTCATGAGACAGAAGGTGAGCCTTTAGAAGAGGCTCTTGCTCGTGTTCGACGTTGTATTGGTGGTGGTGCCTCTCTGGGAAACAGTGAAGATGGTGATAGTGATCTCGAAGTTGTTTCAGATTCTGTTACAGTGAATCTCCGTTGTCCGGTAAGATGTAAAATTCATTGAAAATTACTGTTGAATATAATCCAAATTACAATGAGGAACCCTTTTAAAGAAGGTTTATCGAGAAGGTCAGTTGTGTCATTAGTTTTCTTATTATAATGTATGTTATTAACTTATTCAATTTTGTGAGGCTCTGATTTAGTTATCATGATTTGAGGAGTTTTAAGCATGGACAGTACCAAGTATTCTTGTGAAAAGGGACATCAGTCCTTGTAGGTATTTCATTTGAATTTAAAAGTGTCTTTAATGATATAAGTTCTCTAACAACATACAAACAATGTGATTGGATACAAGGAAGTAATGAGATGTGTTACAGCTTGATTTAGCACCCAAGTGGAAAAGTCCCTATCCACTAGTGCTATCAAGGGCAACTTTGGAAGAAAGCACCACTGTGATCTCAGTGCTAACATTCCACTATTTTGACCAGCTCTCAAGGTCAAGGGGGGCTTCCCAAGGGTTGATTAGATTAAGATTTGAGAGAGGTAAAGGAAATAGATTAAGCATTCCCAAATAAGCATTCAACCATTAAGACATGCTATAGCTATTAGATCAAACACTTGAAAAAGATTGCTCAAAGATTTAAAGTAGAATGAGCCATGAACATTTAGCAATAACAATTATGAAAGAGAGACTATAGCAATAAATCTCAAGACTTAGAATTGAAATGTTTTTAACTAAGTGGATTCATTGCCATTTGCCATAAATAAAAATACATTTACAAGTGAAACTGTATATGAGACAAGCTATTTTAGATGTTCTTTAGAGATCTTGAAGTTGAGGCTTTGAATGAGCCTTTGCTTGAGAGAAAGGAACTTTGAAACAAGGTGTCACCCAAACTTATTAACGTAACCAGACTTATTAAAGTGACTAAAATCACTTCTACAAGTGTGGCATTTAAGTCTTTGTAATTTAGATGCCCAAACTTGAAATTAATTAATCAAATAACATTGCCTCTTACATCCATAATCCATGAGATAATAATGACATCAAAAGCTTTTGCATTAGAAAGATAAGACAAATGAAGTTTGTACAAAAGGAAAATCTATAATTCAATAAACACTTGGCCAATGATTATGCAAGTTTAAGCAATTGTATTGAACCATCAAACCAAATGAGATTTCTGGAATTTAACAGTGCAGTTATTTAGCCAATGTACTTTGAAGAAATGTTGGATTTTGAACCAGCATTAACCAAATAAAACACGTAAGTTCACTTTCTGTTATAAGACATCCAATGAAGTAGTAAACTAAGAAAAATTCATAATTAAAACAAATCACGTTAGTCAGCAAATAGGAGCAATTTTGCAACTGAAAATTAATAATTAACTAGTGAAAATTTCTAGAAATTTAAGCTTGCTGTTCCAATGACATAGAAATAGGAAAATGAGCAAGAAAACTAAGGAAAATTCAGATTTTAATTCAGAAAAATAATGATAAATTTAAAGCACTAAAATTTGAATTTTAGAAATCCTACAATGGCCTAGAAACTTTCCAAAATTAAGAGTATTTGCTGTAATAATTTCTAGAAGTGTAAAATTGCAAACTTAGCCAATTTGTGTTGATTTTTGTAGCTTTGGATAGGTACTTCTGCAGGGGTTTTCCAAGTCACCTCTCAGACTTAGGAGTTTCACTTTAATTAAGTGAATTGAATGTACTTTTGTACTTACCTTATGTAAAGTAGAGAGCCCAAGGTATTTCGTGGTCCATGGTATTTGCATACTTTAATGTTATAAAAGTCATCCTAGGTGAGAGGCGGAGACATAACAGTCACACAGAGTGAGTGAGATCTCATTGAGTGGGTGGAGAAGGACTTCCATAAGTGTGAAGGCAGGGGCCGAGGAGCAGAGCGAAAGGACAACAAAGGAAGTAGCAACCAGGTTTTGATAGGCTAGGTTACTTGCTGTTTTGTATATTCGTCAGGAGGGCCATTATCCCAAGACGGAAGCCTATGATTTTTATAATAAAATCATCTGTAACTGGTTTTTTCCCTATTTGGGGTTTTCCAGGGTAAATCTGGGTCAAATGTAAATTTGTTGATGATTTCCTATTGCATTTCCGCCGCATAATTAGTTAATAACTTTGTGTTTTTTCATTCATAATTAATCAATAATTATTGGAATTGAAGATTGGATCTGGGTTAAGAAAAACTTAACATGGTATCAGAGTGGGTATTGAAGCCAAGGCCAGTTTGAGCGGGAAATCGTCGTTAACAAGGTATTTGCAGAGTACGACCGCCATGCAGCAACCTTCGTACAGCTGAGTCAACGAGAGCGGATCAAGGTGGGTGTTGGGTTGTGGGAACATACATGGGAGTCTGTTGGTGTAGTGGAATTGTGCCGGCCGCTAGCAACAAGAGCCACCGGGCTGTGGAGGCGGAAAGGTTGTGGGCTGCGGAAGGGCCGAGAGATCTACAATAGATAGGACCTAGTCGAGTGAAGTGGCATGAGCGTGCGGCAGAGAGCAACCACCAACTGGAGCAATTGCCCATCCAGCCGCCATGTGTGACAGTCGGCCTGGAAATGATTGAGCCCGTGTGAGTTTCTGCACGACGAGAACGACAAGGGTGTGGTGTAGCAGTAAACTAGTTGTTTCTACAACAGTGGGACGCAGATGGGAGTATGCGGTGTCAAGCTATTGTTGAGCACGACGAACAGGAGGAACAACTAGCGTGGTGGTCGCATGCATAGGAAGCTACTGGGAGGGAAAGAGAGGGTTGCAGCTAAGCAGAGGAGGTGGCAACATGGAGTGTAGTTGATCGACAACGATAGGAAGGCGATCAGGATCGGTCTACAGAGGAGTGACAATGGGTGGCAAAATGCCGACAGATAGGCTACAGGCGCAGGAGAAGAGTTGGGAACAGCTGCAGGATGCAGCAGTGTTTGCAGGTTTGCAGAGAGCGTAGCAAGTGGACGGAGCAGGTGCAGCGAAGGTGACATTGTGGACTGTAGATTTGGATGCTGGGAGGAATGTTAGAGATGTGGGATGAGGGCCATGTGAGCAACAACCGCCTATAGATTTTGACAACTCTAGAACCCGATTTGGCCATCAGTAGAGAATGCAGTCGCTAGAAGCAACCAGTTTGCGGGCCAACAGGGTAGTGGAAGCGATGCAGGTTGTGGAAGCCCAAAGAATAACAGGCATCGGGTAGCTAGGACGACCGTAGGAGCTATGAGCAGACAGAGTCGTCACCAAACAAGTCACCGAGTAGAAAACTCAGCAAACTACTCAAGGTAGGGAAATAAATTTTGGGCAGCCTCCCAGGGCAAGGGGTAGAAAATTTTTGGGTAGGCCAAAACAACCCAGAATAGTTAGGGCTGTTTGGGTAGCAAAACCAGGAAATTTCGAGTAGCCCCATAAAGGAGGTGGGAAAGCCCAAAAGGACTTGGGCAACCGACAAAAGTAGTCGGGTAGACTGCAGAAGTTCCGGGAAGGCCAAGAACAGTCCTTGGGAAGCGAGCAGAAAGGCTCATGCAGCGCCTAGAAGCGCTCAGGAAACAATAGGTTGTAGATCTGGGCAGTAAGGCTGCAAATCCAGGTATCAGGGTCCAAGCAGCCAACATGATTTCAGATGGGTGAAGAAAGACTTTCATTTAGAGATCAGGGGATGACAAGAGGACTACTTGCATAAAGAGTTTAGTCCAAAGGAGAAGAGAAGCCGACAAGGTAGCGGCTGTTAGATATGAGTAGCGGATCCTAGTTGCAGGAGTTGGCAGTATTATTTAGTGGACAGTGGTGCATCTAACCATATGACGGGGATGTCCTTAGTGTTTTAGAGATAGAGTCATACTGCTATCTGACATGTGGGGTCAACACCATACATGCAATAAAGGGGGTTGGAACAATGTTATTCCAGCTAGAGTTAGGAGGATCTCTAGAGGTGGCATGAGTGATGCATGTTCTAGAGCTGAAAATGACTTGCTCTTAGTCTCGACTCTGGAGTACCGGGGGTATGGGGTTTTTTTCCAGGATGAATATGTACTCATACGGTTAGAGGGAGCTACCTAGGATGTAGCAGTGGTGCTTGGTGTCAGACAGGGTAAGTTGTACAGGTTGTTGGGTCAACCTGTCTGTGGGTACGAGGGGATTTTGGATCGAGGATCGATGCCAATGACAGAGGTTAAGGAGAAGAAGACTTTGAAGGTTGAGGAGAGTTCACAAACTTCTAGTGTGGGGAGTAAACCCTCAAAGGGGAAGAGGGAGTTGGCCCCTTCCAATTCTTCTAGTACTGTTAGGACCAGTTGGTATGAGTTGACATTGATGGATGCTCAGGAGAAGGAGTCTCCTAGGAGCACAGTTAGGAGGAACAAATCTTCAGAGTAGATTCCAAAGTAGGTGGCAGGGAAGTCCTCAGCTTCAGAGGGAGCAACTACAACAACAGATGATGTGGTGGGATTGGAGATAGATCCAGGTGGAGGTTCTTCCATAAGTACCTTTGTCGCTAAGAGGGAGTGTTGATTTTTGTAGCTTTAGATAGGTACTTCTGCATAGGCTAAGTGTCAGGCATGCAGGAGTCGTTCAAGTGACCTCTTAGACTTGGGATTTTGACTTTAATTAAGTGAATTGAATGTACTTTTGTACTTAACTTATGTAAAGTAAAGGGCCCATGGCATTTTGTGTTCTATGGTATTGGCCCATCGTATTTGCATAGTGTAATGTTAAAAAAGTCATCCCAGGTGAGAGGAGGAGACACAATAGTCACACAGAGTGAGTGAGATCTCATTGAGTGGGTGGAAAAGGACGTCCATCCAAGTGTGAGGGAAGGGGCCGAGGAATGGAGCGAAGGGGAAGCAAAGGAAGTAGTAGTTGGTGTGATAGGCTAGGCTACTTATTGTTTTGTAAACTCCTCAGGAGGGCCATTATCCCAGGACGAGAACCAGTGATTTTTATAATAAAATCATCTGTTGCTGGTTTTTCCCCCAGTTGGGGTTTTTCAGGGTAAATCTGCGTTAAATGTGAATGTGTATGATTTCCTGTATTCTTTCTGCTCCATAATTTGTTAGGGTTATAGTCTAAGTTACCGGAAACACCTAAGCAACCTTGGTGAAACGTCATTCCCCGTTTTGGATCCTGAAACAGAGGGGATACAACCTTGAAATGTCACTGATACGTATCAGATTGGTACGGATACGTTTCAGCCTAGAGGTGATACTTTTCAGGGAAATGGTAATATTAAATTCTTAAAGTAAAAGGATAGGTGGATAGGTGTCATTCTCCTTGTATTTCATTTTCTATCCTTTTACTTAAATTTTTAACATTACCATTAATTGTTTTAGGATGTTTGAGAGTGGTTCCAACCTCATCAGACTTCATATGTAAAAGTAGAATTTTTAATCCCATTCAAAATTCAACAGACTTTACAGTTTTCAAGATTTCAGGATTGCAACGTTGCCACTGGATTCTATCATATATGAGGGTATGGGATTGGCATTCAATCAAGCACATCAACCTCTCTTTGTACCTTGATGTTGGTGGTGCTTATTGTTGAACTCCTCTGTCTTGGATGGACTTGGACCCACTTCCATAGCCAGAGGATGTGAACATTGGTGTTGGACAGGTGCCTTCAAGCCCAGGGGAATCAAGCCAGGCTTGGGATTCCTATTTTCGATCTACTTTTGTTGAGGACATAGATGATGACTCTAACTCTGAGCATGAGTATTCAAATGATATTAGTTAAAAGTTTTCATAGTGTCATGTTACATGTATGATTAATGATATTCGATAGTAGTGTTAGGTGATGATGATGATGTACAATGATAATATTATGATGATTATGATGACAATGATATATATATATATATATATATATATATATATATATATATATATATGCCATTTCCATGCCGTATCATCTCTGGCTTTTTTGAAAATTTGTCGTATCCATTTCCCCCCTTGTATCTGTATCCGTTTTCGTATCCGCTTCAGTGCAACTTAGGTTATAGTGTGTTTTCAGATAATGGTTGCAGTAAACTATTTGAGTCTGATAACAGGATCTAAGCCCGGAAAATCAACAACATGAACCACTAAAACCAGCAAGAGACTTTAGATTTATAATCCATAAGTTTAGTGATCTATTCCGGCATGAATTCCTTGAGTAAAATATGAAATTTGAAGACTAGTTAGGTCATTTTTATTTCTGTTTTTTATGCAATAAACCTACGACGTGAAACATAACTAAACTTGGAAAATTTGAGCCAAAATGATGAAATGAAAACCAAAAAATTTCATAGGCTTAAAAAGGGGAAATACTAAAAGTTTTCAACCATGAGATTATGTGATTTAACCCTTTAAACAAAACAAAAAGGAAAATAAAATTATTTTTTTAATTTTGGTTGAAGAGATGGAGTATTAGAATAGTGCCTTCAAATCCTTGGGGAAAATGGAGTCTTAAGATGATCCTCCTTGGGCCTTGTTTGTGTGTGTTTGGACTTTGGCTAGAACCCCTGCAAGACATGACCAATGGCTGTCAATTGTTCTTTGATATCCTTGATCTTAAGTAAATGCTCTTGCAGCGATGCACTCATTCATCTTGATCAGAAACAACATATTTTTCAAGAAGTCTCTGCCCTTGTTTGAAGTCTCATGCAACTCTCATAAATGCTTCCAAATCCATGCTGAAGTCGTCAATATTTGGACTTCAGGAAGCATTTCAAATGTTACAGACAACTTGATCAACATTACGACTTCTTTGTCTTTCTCATCAAATTTGTCTTGATCTCAACCTACAGTTGGTTGTTGGAAATCTTTACCTAGGACGGTAGAAGCCAAGCATCTCTACTCAAGTATGGCCAACAATGTTGCTTCTACATTCTGTAGTTCTTACCAGAGAATCTTTGGCTTCCATTCAGCATGATGTTGGGTAAATAGGCCTCAAGTACAGGTAAAAAATGCAGAAATATACACTGGAACAGAGTAAAATGCTGAAAATTCCTGTTCTTCCCTTTCTCAATCTGCAATTCTCGAGTAAGAACACCTGGATATTGGCTCTATACACTTGTATCAGCCACTTATTGCTGAAAAACATGCAGATTTCTGATACATCTGCCCAAAACAGCACCGAAACTCAGATTTTGACAGATCTGGTAAAACAACATAATTTATCTCCTTGGAGCTGCTAAAAATTGAGCAAATAGGAGATGAATCATCCAGATTAGCAGATTAGGGCAACAGTATAGGCAGGAACAGCTCCAATATGCTCTTAGATCATCTGTACTGTCTAGCAAATTGAGAAATTTCACTGATCAATTATTCAATTAGGCTGTAGACTCCAAAATTTTCTTTGTTTGTTAGTCCATATACTCAATTGCTGCAAATTCCAGTGTCTTATAGTCGTAGGCTTGATTCTTGCTTTGCAGCATCCCTATGGCCTCGTGTGCAGCTGATTTCTCTTTGGTAACTGATTTGTACATTGGTGGCTTGCTTTTACCTGTATTTCTCTTGGTGACTGAAAATTACAACACCATGCAATCACATTGTTTGCAGGGTTCCTCTTTAAAGAATTGTTTCGATAAATTTTTTAATGATCCTTGGTTTCGATGAAATCCATTTGGCTCTTCAATGTGTTATGCTAGCAATCCCTTGATCCGTCTCTATTGATGACAATCCATAGGTCTTCACACTCTCATCGAATCTGTGGCTCTAAAGGAGCTCTGATATCATATCACAATAACACAAAACCCAAACCCATAAAGAAAACCAAGATAAAGTTGAGAGAATTCCCCGTATTGTATTGCACTACGCTGTTGGGAGCGGGAGCGGGAGCGAAAAGCGAAATTTTCAAAAGCTTCCGTTTCAGGAGCGTTTTTTATATAATATATATTTTAATATATTTTGATGCATATAAATTAAAAAAAACATGTATTATGCCAAATTAGCTATAGAAAACATCAAAACATAGAATCTAGATATTCATATAACCATTTAGTACACATTGATATCACATTAATCATCTAGTCTTCTAGATTCTAGGAGCTATAACTTATAACATTGTCATTAAATGATCATCATCAAATCATCAATCATCAATCATCAATCATCAATCATCAACAACATTAACCTTAAAATTTCAACATATAATATTTGCCATCAAACTAGGCCATAATGTTTACAAAATAGGCCAACCGCCAAAATAAACATGAAAATGAAATCCAAACTACAAAGTACTATGAATCTACTAAGCTTTCCGCTTGCCACGAGTAACTTCCAATTTATTTTCTCGTGTTCTAGGTGGAATAGGTGCTGGTGGAAGTGATCGTGGAACATGAGAAGAAAATGAATGACCCCCACGGGTTGAACTTGGACGTTGTGAAGCTAAAGGCAAAACTCCTACATCCGGAAAGCTGCTTCTGCTTGGGGGTGGCATCTCTGTACGGGTACCTGTAATTGGATCATCATGATCACCCAATAGTTCAGCCTCCAAGCGCTCTAATGCCATGGCTCCATCCTCCACATTAGCCTCCTTTGGATTGTTGTCCCAAGTAAAAAATGTTTTATCATTCTTGGTCGTCTCACAATAATGGGACAACAACCTCAAGTTGTAGTGCACATAAACCAAGCTTTCTGCGCGATCTACATTCAGATTGTTTCTCTTTACACTGTGGATGAAGTTGTAGGTTCTCCAACACCTCTCTGCAGAAGAGCTATTAACAACCTGTGATAGCACCCTCACCGCCAATTTATGCAAATATGTGACTCCAGAGCCATGCATGTTCCACCAAAGGATAGGATTCAATCTGTCTCGATCTTTTGTTGCAAACAAGGAACCAAAGCATCCATGCTCACTTATATATTCGCTCAATTCAGTCCGTACTTGAGCACACTCTTCCTCATCAGGGACCAACTTCTCTAATGCTTGCATATACCTAGCAGCAACCTCTGGATCTGTGTGGGGCTTTCTCCTAACTCCACCCCCAAGTGCAGGTTGGGCCAACCAAATAGGAGAATAGTATTTTGGGTTGAGGACATATGCAAGGGCATGGAGTGGAACATTTAGATTATCCCACCTTTTGACCACATGTTTATGAATATGGTCATACAAGACTGCATCTCTTTGCTCAACAATGTCTCTGATTTGACCAAGCATGCTATCCATCTGCTCATATACCTCCCCAATCACCGGCTGATCTGTATCTGCAAAACGAATCATGTTATAAACTAGCTTGGTGAACTGCAGAACATACCTAACCTGTGACCAAAAATGACCTTCAAGAACAGTGTCCTCCACCTCCTGAAAGTCACTTCTATCTGATGCACTTGCAGCTCTGTCTTTCAATTCCCGCCATGGATCACTTGAGACAATACTAGCCAATGCCACTCTTACCTTCAAAAGCCTCCTGAAGGTGAGGTAGTAGCTAGCAAATCTAGTCTTTGCAATCTTCAATAGCTCCAACTTAGAGTGATTGCAAAAAATGTGGTGGGCCATGCTATGATTGGTAATAAATTTGATCATTTTCTTACCTCTCTTGTACAAGGCACCAATCCATCGGTAATTATTGTCCTTCATCTTAACAATATCATGCATCAAAAGGTTCAATGTGTGAACCAAACAACCTGACCAAAATATGTTGGGATACTTATCCTCAATGATTGCTCCTACTGCCTTACAATTAGCAGCATTATCAGTGATGACTTGAATGATATTGTATTGCCCAATCTCTTGAATGGTTTTAAGTAAAGGTTGTGCAATATTAATAGTGGTCTTGTAGCGATCTGAGTAGTCATGGGTTGAAAGGAAGACCGCACCGCTAGCATAAATGCCAAGAATATTTATCAATGGCTTGCCTTTAACATTTGTCCACCCATCAGATACAATGGATACCCCATAGTTGGACCAATCATTTGTAAACTTTCCAAGAGCATTATTGATTTTGGCTCTTTCCCTGTCAAGTCCCACGGTTCTAGCTTTGTCATACCCAGGGCTTGTGTATCCTTGAGGGCCACCATTGATGGCTTGTACCATTTCATGCCAATAGGGTGAGTGAAGAACATTGAATGGCACACCACATGCATAGAGAAACCTATAAATTTTTGAATCCACATCATCTCTACAACCTTGGTCAAGGAAATTGGATAATGTTCTTCGTATAGGCGAGACTCCATGGGGAGATGAGGCTCCCGATTGAGCCGATGATGACCCAGCAACAGCTCCACTACCAAACATTCTCTGTGGGGATTCAAAATCAACCCTCGATCTCTTGGAGTTGTTTTGAGCGGCCTCTTCTTCCATCTTGTATTTGCTTCTCTCTTTAGCTCCCACTTTGTCACAAGTTTTGACTCCATGAGACTTACCTACATCGCATGGCTTAACCCCACACAAATGCTTTCTCACTCGGGTATATGAACCTGTGTATGTTTTCCCACAATGGGGGCATCCAAACTTTGTGGTTCCACCCCCTCTCCCTTTCCTTGTCACATACTTCCACAAAGGTGTTGTGTCCTTTTGTTTTTGCCCCACATCACCCTCATCCTCATCACCCTCTTCCCCTTCCTGCTCTTCTCCTTGGTATGCATCACCCTCTACCTCTTCCCCCTCATCACTACCACCACCACATCTACTTCCCAACACCATCATAATGAGAAGAAGTGGAATGAAAAACCAAAACCACATACCCATCATGTTTCTCGATTCAAGATGAGAGTCACTTGTTCCCTTCAATAGAATGATGGAGAAGAAGAAATTGGAAAGAGTAGGAGAAGAGAACATTGCAAGTTTTCCATTTTTTAACATGGTGAAAAAAAATTGCAAAAACAAACAAAGATGAGTTTTTAGAGCCTACCTTTTAGCTCTTCAATGGTGGTTGAATGTCTCTATGGAAGCTTCAATCTCCCTTGCAAGCTCTCCCCTTCAATCTCCCACTCAATGCTCAAAGCTCTCAAACAACTAGCAAACTCACTCCAAGCTCAAACTCTTCCCAATCAAGCAAATGAGTAATGGAATGAGTCCAAATGGACTCATTCACCCTTTATTGGCCCAAAGTGACCTAGCCCACCAAAAAAAAAACCCCAAAAAATCCAAAAATCCGCCTTGTCCGCGGAATCGATCTCGGGATCGTTTTAGGGTTCGATTTTTATGCTCGGGTTCGATCCAGAATCGACCCGGAAGCTGCGATTCCACAACAAATTACAATATTCTAGGGATCGTTTTTTTTTACCCAATTCGCGAATTACAAAATTGATTCCGGGCGGAATCGATGAGGAATCGCGCTTCCGGAATCGATTCCATCCGGAGCGCGAATTGGGATTGATTCGATGGGGGGGGGGGGGGCGGGTCGATTCCTAGCAATGTAGGTATTGCATTTCATTAAAAATGAGAAGAGAAAGCCTTCCTATAAATGGTTACATACTAGTTGAGTCAATCCGCTTTATGAATGTGGGATAAACTGAGAAACACTCTAAAGTGAAATAATTAAATAAAGTATTAAAAAATGATATAACTCAAAGTCAATTTGACTTTATTAATGCCTATGTCTAACATCTAATTGACCATTATTAATTTGATATTGCTTTAACAGTCACTAATTGACCTATAATAACTTTTCTTTCCTAGGTTAGGACTAACCTCATATGATTTAAAAACATTTTTTATAGCAACCTTTGGGCTCCATTCCCACTAGGGCTGACCTGCTCATCATTAAGTACAATGTCCAAAATGTGGTTTTTTACCTTTCAATCATGGATGTTCCCTTCAAGGACTCATTTAATTCCTCTTTTGTGTACCACATAAAGTGGATATTGACCATATCGATGGTTTCTTATGCTCATCCTTGCTGGGGCATTTTAAATCAAAGTGCATCAAAAGCTCCTTGCAGCACAACAATTTTAATGGCAACGCCAATAATCAATCTTAATAATAAAGGAAAAATAAATCTATACCATTGATGCTAAGGAAAGAGTTCACCAAGATAAACATGTTGGAATCATATGCTTGATTTGTGTGCACTTGTAGGATGAGCGACAGATTTGGAGGAGCACTCGACCACGTAGGAATCAAGAGCACAATGATCATGGGTGAATTGATATGCAAGTAGTGAATGAAAACCAGAGAAACCCTCAATTAATGATCATGCAATATTGTTTTGTGTTCAATGAAGACTAAAATTTAATGACAACAAGTATAGTCAGCCATAAAAACGATTTCTAACTCATCAAAAAGAAATAAATCTGTGCTACTGATTCAAAGGAAATAATTCACCAAGATGAGCATGTCTTGATCTTTGTGTAGGATGAGGGACAAATTTGGTGGAGCACTCAACCAATTGGGAATTGGGAGCACAACTAATATGAGTAAATCGGTGTGCAAGTAGTAAATGGAGGCCCATCATAGAGAAACCCTCAATCAATGATCATTGAATATTGTGTTATGCTCGAGCAAGCATATACCATGTAACATATTTATTGACAAGTACAACAATAATCAACCGTAAGAGCAAACAATAACTTGTTCAAAATAAATCTATGCTACTCATGCAAAGGAAACTGTTCACCAAGATGAACATGTCACAATGCTATGCCCATCTCGTGCATAGGATGAGTGATAGATTTAGAGGAGCACTCAATCAATTGAGAATCAGGTGTGCATTTATTAGGGGTGAACCTGGTATGCAAGCAATGATTGCAATCATTTCAAAGAGAAACCCTCAATCATTGATCATTGGTATACTTAGATGCAATCTCTGATACAAAAATTGTTGATGAAAATAAATGATCAAGGAATGAACAAATAGTGAGTTGTAACGTTGACTAATGATTGGATCAAGAATTTGTGATGCGCAAGTAGGAAAATGCAATGCATATCTAATTCATAGTATTGTAACTTGTAACTAGAGTGAGGATGGCTTTCATGAGTCACCTCCGAAAATTCCTAAATTACCGAAGCTTTTTTGTAGTTGGCATGTACTTGATAGTCTGAGAAATAGTCAAGAAAGTGCTTTTGTATGTGACTCACACGAGCCCACCACTAATTGTGTTATGTCTCACTTTACAATGGCAAGTTGTCACAATCATTAGAGAGATTTTGAGGTCAAAAAATGGCCTCCTAAGAGATGTACTACAAAAATATGAGATATATTAAAATATTATGAATTGGGGGTTTTATGGGGTAGGTATATATGAAAAGTCACCTCCCACGCTATTTTCTATGCACAATATAAATAACCATGGTTGAGTTACTTTTCAAAATTCACTAGAAATAAAATTAATAAAATAAGTCTACATTGATGTGACTAAGATTCATTGTAAATTCCCAAAAAATTATTGTCCTTTAACATTTATTTGTCTTGAACTTGCAAATGAAATTAAATAATAAAAAACATTTTCAAGAGCTATTTTTTTAATTTTATGTTGACTTTTTATATTGAGTACTTTTCTCATGAATTTAATAATGTAATTTAATTGAGAATTTATTTACATGTAAAATGTCAATAATATTATTATAATCCACATTGCATTATTATTATTATTATTATTTATTAAATCTATTATTATTCTTTATTAGTTTGACACTATGTTATTAAATAGAATGGAGTGAATATATAATTTAAAATTAAAAACATAAAAATGATAATATATTATTTTATAAAAAAATGTGAAAGGACTTTCTTTATGAATTAAGAGTACTTCACTTGAAAATGACAATAATATTATTTTATGAGAAAGTGTGAAGACATTCATTATGAGTACTTTACTTGAAAATGACAATAATATTATTTTATGAAAAGACTATCATTATGAGTACTTTACTTTATGACTTAAAAGTACTTACACCACTACCTTGGTTAACTATGTGTTTTCATCCACCATAGAAAATTTGACAAATAAGCATTCTTAACTCATACAATGCCACCTCACCAAGGGGGGTGATGTCATCTACTAGAATGTGATTGGTTGTATTTTATAGTACATTTTCTTTGTTTTGAGGCCATTTTTTGACCTCAAAATTTCTCTAATGGTAGGAAGGAAACAAGGAACATAGGAAACTGAACCAGAGTAAAGGAAATAATTGTTGGAGGGTTAAACAATGATTTAGTGATACACAAAGGAGCCTAGAAATGGATCCTACAAGAATTGATTGGGAGATGGGAAAGACTAGGAAGCTCCAAAGTAGATGAAGGAGGTTGAAGGGACTCCTCCTGAAATGCTATCGAAGGCAATCAGGTGCACTTGGTTCACATGTATATTTTTTCACCTAGTGTTGATTCTCATTACACCGACTGAAAGCCAAGGAGTTTTGGACATGTTATCCATGTTTTATTGCTAATTCACTTCTGATGGATCCTCCATATAAGCCTTAGGGTAGAATGTACTCATGTTAATGTTCATCACTTTGTGCCATGAATGTGGTATTGGGAGGGTCTCGGGGGTGTGGATGAGAGGCGGTGGTGGTGCAACCCTTTGCTTATAGCCTGTTCATATTAGTGGTCTTGATATGTTTTGGGAAGCAGGAGCGTGAGCAGGAAGTGCATTTTTCAAAATACTTTTGGGAGCAGAGCATTCCAGGAGCGTTTTTTATATAATACATATTTTAATATATTTTGATGCATATATTTACAAAGAACATGTAGAATGCTGTAATAGCTGCAAAAAAATGAAAATATAGATTTAACAATTGGATTAATCATGATAATTAAAGTATCAACCATTTAGTACACATATAACGTCAATCATCCAACAGTTATAACTTATAACATTACCATCACACGACAAAGTACTAGAGACTAGATAGGCCATAATAAAGACAAAGTACTAAGTTCTAGAGACTAAACTCTATACAAGAAAAAGAAAAAAAATCTAGTATCTACTAGGCTTTCCTCTTCCCACGAGAAATTTCTAGTTTCTTTTCCTGTGATCTATGAACAAGAGTAGGATTAGGTAGAAGTGGTCATGGAACACAACCAACAGCTACATGGCCACCACGCAATGTTCGATGCTGTGAAGATAAAGGCAAAGCTCTGTCATCTGGAAACCTGTTGTTGGATGGGGGTGGCATCTCTTCTGCATGAATATGATCACCCAAAAGTTCATCCTCCAAGCACTCTAAAACTATGGCTCCATCCTCCAAATTAACCTCCTTTGGATTATTGTCCCAAGTCACATATGTCTTATCATTATAATGAGACAACAACCTCAAGTTTTAGTTTACATAAACAGCTTTCTGACTGGTTTACATTCAGGCTGTTTCTCTTTACATTGTGTATGAAGCTGTAGGTGCTCTAACACCTCTCTGCAGAAGACATGTTAACAATTTGTGAAAGCATCCCCACTACCAATTTATGTAGATGTGTGGTATAGGAGCCATACATGTTCCACCATTCAATGGGATTCAACCTATCTTGATCTTTAGTTGTATGCAGGTTAGCAGACTCCATGTTCACTGATGTATTTCCCAAGACTCCACACAGCATAGGTCTCAAGTATCTTATTCGAGTTCCATTTGGAGAAGAAAAGTTTGTGACGATTTTAGAATTTAAACGTCTGCAAATGATATGAATTAAATTAAGTGTGTATTGTATGAGAATACTTTAGAGAAAATAAAAAGAATGTTGTAATCCAATAAGATTTCTACTCTTCCGTTTATTTATTGATGGAATTTATTATTCAACTTTTCTAAGTTGATATTTTTCTTTCTTTGCATGAAAGAACCCTTTTTCCTGGTCTCTTTTTTCTGTAATTCTATAATTCTAAGTATGGTGTGGCTTTTATACTATCCACCCAAAAAATTCTTTGTAGTTTTCAAGTAATATTTCTTGCACAATTCAATTATTATGTGTATCAGCTGAACATGTGTTACATAACTCACATTTGGTTTTTTTATTTTGTGGATTCATTATATTTCTTGAAGTATTACTGTATTATTGTGGAGTATGTCGCATCTTCTGGTAGTAAACTTCTTGTGGTATGTGGCAGATGAGTGGATCACGTATAAGAGTAGCTGGAAGGTTTAAGCCTTGTGAACATATGGGTTGTTTTGATCTTCAATCTTTGATAGAGCTCACTCAACATACAAGAAAGGTTAGTTAGCATCCATTGCTGCATGTATCTACTTGTAGAAAAATTGTGCAGGTTTTTTTATATGAATATGGCTAGTTGAAACTGTGTTATCATGTAATTGTTTTGTTTTTATGCAGTGGCAGTGCCCTATATGCCTGAAGAACTATTCATTAGAGAACATTGTAATAGACCAGTATTTCAGTCGCATTGCATCTGTAGTAAGTGGATTTTCTTCTCTGCTTTAATCCATATATCAGGCATCAATTGGATAGGATTGCTAAGGGTTTCTTGTCCTCAATCTTGCATCTTTTACATTCTTGAATGCAGATGAAAAACTATCCAGACGATGTTTGCGAAGTTGAAGTGAAATCAGATGCTTCTTGGCGTCCAAAACTTGAAGATGAAGCAAGGTATCATCAACAATGGCGCTTGCCAGATGGGTCCTTGCCTATCCTCAACGGAGATGTTAAAAATGAACCTCAAATTTCAAAGCAAGTGAAACAGGAGGATCACATATCAGAAAATCATATTGTTTTGAAAATTGGGATGAAGAGAAATCGTGATGGACTTTGGGAACTTAATGGAGCTAAAGATAATCAAACATCTAGTAATGCATACCACAAAAAGGAGCGAAAAGTGAGAAAAACCCAACAATGTAGCAGTGCAACAAGAGGCAATGGAGATCACCAAGATCCAAGTGTCAATCAAGAAGCAAGTCAATGCCAGGATACTTTGGGAGATAATGGTCCTGATTGTGATTCTGCATTATTAGGACTTGTCCGTCCAACAGCTTCACCTGTCAATCCTGTTAGTTCTCATCTTCAAAAGGAGCCCGATGTAATAGTTTTAAGTGATTCAGAGGAAGAAATTGAGGATGCCTTGAACGTTGGTTCACAAACTGCTTCAGGGTTTGGTGGTTCAGATAATCATACTCAAGGTGGATTAGCAGAGGGCAATGGCATTCCATTCATCCATAGTAGTTTGTCTATGCATCGCATGCCAAGTGAAGTATGCTCAGTGCCATATAGTGCAAATGCACACTTTGATTTATTTGGAGCCAACGATGTCGACTTCAATCCACCACATTGGCCAGCACATTCAGAGAATGCAACATTTCAGTTGTTTAGAACACATGCAGATGCATCAGATACCTCTGCAAATTCACAGAATTCCTCTGTTGTTAGATTGACACCTGCTAAGCATAATGGTGCTCCACATCAGCAAGCCAACAGCTTATCAGGGTCGAGGATTCCAGGCTATGCCCAGATGTCAAATTCACAACCAGATTATTTGACTACTGCAGTGAATGGCGATCTAATTGTGAATTCTAGGGGTATTGGTAATAGTGATGCCCCTTTGGAGTTGTTTTTTTCAGATGTGCCAACTCAAGCCACTGTTCAGGATGATACAAGTGAGCCGGTTAATGCTTCTGATTCTCTACATACAAATTGGATTTCACTTAGTTTAGGTATTGGAAACAAAGATGGAACATGTGCGCAGGAAAATTGCGTTGGGGAATGTGATAGGCAGAAGACTTCAGATGAGAGAAGTGGGTTAGATTCCATAGCAAACACCGGTATATACAGTAGTACTTTGAATCTTTTTTCTTTTTCTAGTTTGAGATTTTTCAGTTAGATTGTACTTTGCTCTATTGGATTTATGAATGCAGCTTTGGATATTATTAACAATGCAAATCAATTAGGATCAGTGGAAAATGGTGGGTCTGAGAGCCCTTCAATAGCTCATCGACGCTCACGATCGATTCGCCCTCAATTATGTCTTCCAGTAGATTCAGATTCAGAATAGATCAAGTTATTTCATCATGGCTATGGACCCTACTTTCTGTATACACATGGCACATAACTTCATGGTTACTTTAGCTTTCATCCTACCATCAAAACCTACAGGTAGGTAGTATTTCATTTCTTGCCCAACTTTGTTTAGCTATTTCTTGTGTATAAAATTGATCAAAGTTGTTTTTTTGGCAAACAATTTTGCAGCAGTCAGACACTAGGTTTTTTCTCAATGAAAAGAGCACATTGTGGTGGATATTGCAATCGCTTCGGTGGTAATGACCATGCCATGGGGTTTTTGCCTGGTAAATTCTGTATATTAAACATGGTTGATGTATAGCACCCCTGAAATTTTCTTGTCCATTGTATACATGCCATTGGGCATACATGAGACTCTGAGAGTTGTATGAATTGATCATTGTATACAAAATATCATTTTGATATTTCAATCATTAAAGATTTAGCAATATCCACTGATTTTGACTTTGACAATTTGATTAGGAATATCAGTTTGTCTACTGCCATTACCCTCTTTATCATTTGTCAGTGATATGATGGGCATTGCTATATTTTGTGCCAATATGTGAAGCAAATTCAACATACAAGCTAGTTAGTTGTCTGTTTGTGAGAATGCTCAATTTTCTGTAAGCTTTTGCCTGATGAAATTGACGACTGTCCACCTCTTAGACATGTGTTGGACTACAGGTTTATTCTTTTGGCTCAAGACCTCTTATTGCTTCATAATTGGTTGCTTATTTTTCTGTTATCATTGTTTGTAATTATGGGCATGTGCTCATCAGTTTTCAACTGTTTTACGTTTTTCAAATTGAACTATTATTTGCAATGTCAAATTGAAATGCTCACAATTTGAAATATTAAGCAAATAATATGAAAAAGTACGTATCATGCTGCTCTTTTTGTAAGACTAGTCACAGTATAACCACATTGATTGTTTGATGGATGCTCTGGAGGTATGTCTAGAATTTTGCTATCATTTTGGCTGACTTGATTTAGGTCCAATGAGGGATTTCTTTTGCCTGTGACATTCTAATAGAGCTGTTCTTTCGTTTAACCTAAATTAACTACAATTCCTTTTTACTTCATAGCCACTGCAGTATGAAATGGATTCGTGTTATGACTTATATAATGCTTAAGATTTGGTCATAGACAACAATCCTCCTTTGACGAGTTGAAATGCTGATCCATAGGTGTTTTTTCTTGCACTGTGCATTAGTGCCGATTTCTTTCTTTGGCCATTTGGGATAGGAGTGGCCAAATTATAGTATGGATTTTGAGGAAGGATCTGACGGTTATTCCCTTCATTGATGTGCATTACTAGAAGGATTTAATGATGGGCACAGAGAAGCACTTTAGAGCATCAATATCACACGACAGTCTTCCTGGATAAAATCATTAAGATTCATATGTTACTAAATATGCATTATTATTTTCTGATTGAAATTTGAAACTTTTTGAGAAACAAGTTAGCCCTTTCTCTAATGCCAAAAGTCCAAATTGCCATGCCAACCACGAAGCCATTATCTGAAATAAACCCAGGCAATGGAAAATGGTAGTTGCAAAGATGGTATTTATTGATTTGCCCTATTGGAAAAGTCCTATATCCAATACAAATTTACATTGCCCTTTTTTATATTGGCGCCCTTCCACTCGAGAAATAAAGATGGGCCAAAGTAGTGAATGATTTGGTCGTGCCCTACACTACAAGCACTAGTAATTGAATCTTCTATTTTATCTCTTAGATTTTTATTTATTTTTGCCATGCACTTATCACACAGCCAAAGTTGACCATATAAAATTATTAAAACAAAAGCTCCATAAGAAAATATGGTATTATGATAGAGCGGGCTAGGCATCTTTCCAATATGAATAAAGCCACATCCAAAGTTGAACATATAAAATTATTATAGACAAAAGCTCCATAAGTAAATATGGTATTATGATAGAGCGAGGCATGCAATTTTGCATTAATGGTGCAAACTTAGCTTATATTCAAGATTCAATACAAACTCTAAAGCAATAGTGCTCACTGTTGAATTGGGGGTGCAAAATGGTTGTTAGCTATGTGGACTAATGTAGAATATATTGTCGCTAATGTGCTAAAATTCGTTATACAAAAGGATGCCCCATAAGAAGCAACACATGCCATATCCTCAAAAGTGATGTAACATGCAAAAATGGAATGTTAACTCTTTCCAGAGGACAAAACCATTAATAAATAATAAATAAACTGATAGAAACAAGATATGGTAGGAAATGTCTTTCAAGCCTTTCAGACTTGGAAGAGTAACGTGAACAATAAATTAAATATGTTAGATCTCTTAACCCATAACTATATATATATATTTTTTTTTCTTCTTGCTCTTCATACTCACATTGGTCTCCTATCCCAAGGATATTTCTGTGTGCTTTCTATACAAAAAAAACTTTCTGATAATATTTCATCTATGAAATCTGAACTTGACATCCAAAACAAGATTTTTACATGATATCTTGTTTCTACATATGTATTCCAAAATACAAAAAGTCATAAAACTTTTAATCGCAAAAAGTTCTATAAGATATTAAAAAAGAAATACTAAAAGATCCTATAATGACTCTCATCCCTAAGTTGGTGATCTGCAAAATATGAGAAGTATAAGACACCAACTTCATGATACAATCCTTTTCTGGATAGTATATCAACTCATTGATTATAATACCGTGAGATATGTTGATAATTGACCACCGTAAACTATTCCAATAGTGTAGTGATCCTTGATTTCCAATGATCAAGAGATGCCACATGCATTTGACGAAAGCGTCGAGCCCATTCTATGATTGTCGTGGAGTCACCGAGAACCTGTAAATCTAGAATATGTTTTGAAAATGCAAACTGTAAAAGACCCCAGAGGGCCAATAATTCTGCCTGCAAGTTACTTCCCCTTCCACATCCAAAATATAGCTCATAGTAGCAATCCGAAGAAATTATAAGAAAACGACCTACACCACATATTCCTCGTTGTTCGGTACCATCAAAATACCCCACTGGACAATCATGATCAACCTATGGAAAGTAGATGGACTTAGTATTAACCCTTGACTTCTGCTCACAAACCTCCGATAGTACCTTCAAGGTAATAGAGCGAGCCCACGAGAAGCAGAACCTGATATCCTCAAATAAAATCAGGTTACGAAGACTCCATATGCTCCAGATGAAATATAGAGGAAATGATGGATAGTGAGATATCCGATCAAACCAAATGGTCGTTTTCTTATAATTTCTTCGGATTGCTACTATGAGCTATATTTTGGATGTGGAAGGGGAAGTAACTTGCGGGCAGAATTATTGGCCCTCTGGGGTCTTTTACAGTTTGCATTTTCAAAACATATTCTAGATTTACAAGTTCTCGGTGACTCCACGACAATCATAGAATGGGCTCGAGGCTTTCGTCAATTGCATGTGGCGTCTCTTGATCATTGGAAATCAAGGATCACTACACTATTGGAATAGTTTACGGTGGTCAATTATCAACATATCTCCAAAGTGCAGATAAGTCACACCGTAGCTGGAGTGTAATTGGACACTGCACAAAAAGATGATCTACCAATCCAGCATCTCGATAACATAGTGGGAAACGATTGGGACCCATACCTCCTCTATGATTGTAATTATCCTCGGTGAGGATCTTATTGTTTAATGCAAGCTAGAGAAAGCATAGAATCTTTAACGGAGCATGCCACTGCCATATTTTAGAGGACCACCAGGAGACAGTATTGTGACAATGTTTGGATGCAATAGCCGAATAAGCCAAATTTGTGGTGATGTCACCCATCGAGTCACCCCAAGACCAGGATAAACAATCAGATCTTATCTGGAGTCTATTCCCCGATAGATTAAGAACATTAACAAACTCATCCCATTCCCTACCACTTTATCCCATCAGACCAATATCAGAAGTCTTTAACCAATAATCAGTGGTCTCATAATCATTATTTTCTTTATTGCCCGGTTCATGAAAAAAAGACCCCGCAAGTGTAAAGACAACCAATAAATGGGTCAACACCCAATCAGATCTGATATCTGTCACCAACTTGCCAAACCAAAAATTCATGGAATAATGGAAAGACCTCCAACAAACCTCGCCATGTAAGAGAGGTTCCCACATGATTTTTCGTTGGCAATCTGATCCATTCAATGATAGTCCTGCCTTTAAAATAGTTATCCCTCATAATCATTCCCCACAAACCCTAGTGAGTAAGAGATCACCATAAGCTCTTAAGGTGTAGTGCCTTATAAACCCAATATATATTCATGATGCCCCAGCCCCAAAACTTCTCTGGGATCGAAATCTTGTCCCTAGCAACCAAATGTACACCATTCCGATCAGGCACTGCATTCCACATAAATTGAAATGTAATATGACAGATCTGTTGAAGGATACTAGTTTGGATCTTGGCCAGTGTAAACCAATAGACAAGAAGATTTGAAAGCATAGATCGCAGGAGTATCAATCTGCCCCCAAGTGACAATTTTTGGTAGTACCAAGTCTGAATCTTCCTCTCATATTTCTTTAATATCCAATTCCAGTCAGTGATTTAATAGTCATTCGGCTTCAAAAAATACCCTAAATACTTCAAACCACAATCCAAAGCTTGGTAGTCAAAGGGGAATAAAATACAAACCTGTGTGCTAAATTCCTCCTCAAAATGAAGGTGATATAGGCATGAATTCAGTATGTTGATCTCCATGCCCGAGTTTAGACATAAAAGATCCAAAATGTCTTTGAAATGTTTCCATTTTGCTAGTTTCCCAATACCGAAAAGCAGGACGTCATCTACAAAAAGATGTGTTATAGCAAAGTTCTTAGAGATCTTAATCCCTGAAATCTTCCCTTCATTCTTCGCCCTGGAAAGAATTCTGCTCAATCCTTCAATTACCAACAAGAAAAGGAGGGTGGAAAGAGGGCACCCCTTCCTTAGCCTGTGGGATCCCTTGAAAAATGTCGTCGGACAACCATTGACAAGTACAACATGGTTTGCCGAAGTGAGAACCAAGAATCCACTGAGTAATGTGAAAATCTAAGCCCAAATTCAATAATAATAATCTAAGGAAAGACTAGTCAACCAAGTCATAGGCTTTTACTAGATCAAGCTTCAAGACCAAATACAGAACTCTGTGTTTTTGTTGAATGTAAAGTCTCTTGTGCCGTCCCAACAACTTCTAAAATCAAACTTTGTTCTAGGAACCCAAATTGCTCCTTAAAAATGCCCCGAGACAGTCCAACTTTCAGTCGGGTTGCAATAACTTTGGAGATAATTTTATATAGTAGATTGCATAAAGAGAGGTCGAAAATATTTGAAAGAAGTCGGATCAATGGTTTTTGGAATCAGTGTAAGGAACGTTGCGTTGAGTCCCCTTGAGACCTTGCCAGATAATCTAGATTCCTCAAGCAGTTTTACAATCTCACACCCAAGGATATCAAAGAATTGGAAATAAAACTCAATTGTCCATCCGTTTGGCCCTAGACTCTTGTCCTTGGCCATAGACTCAACAACCCCTTCAACTTCGGAAAGAGTGACAGGACTATCAATCTTGGCATTATCCACATCTGTGAAGAAACTAGGCAAACACTATAGGATCTCCATCTAAGCAGCAATATTATTTGAAGAAGGTTTAGTGTAGAGAGCCTGAAAATAATCCATAGCCGCTCTTTCTATTCCAAACTGAGAAGTTACCTTTCTGCCAACCAAATCATCTATCTCCCAAATAACATTATTTTTTCTACGCATATTAGTATATGCATGGAAAATTTTGCTATTTTTATCCCCCTGTGTGATCCAGAGTGCCCGACTTTTAAGATACTAGACAACCTCCTCAATGCGGAAAAGATCCTCCTTTTCAGCCTCTAAAGCCTTGATAGTGTCTACGTCAGGATCATTTCTCAAACACAAATAAGGGTCCGAATAATAGTCCATAATAAGCTGTTCCAGTTGAATCAATCGCACCTTTTGCTGCAATTTTCGATGTCGTATCCAGAGGACTAAAACTAGTTTCAATGAGTGTAAAAAAATTGGAAGATTCTTCATAGTCAGGCCATCAGAAGGATAAAAAGCTTGCCAATGACAACGAACAAGTGTCTCAAAATCCCTTTTCGAAGACCACGCATTTCAGTACTTAAAAGGATAACAATACAACTTTGGTCCCTTCCCCAATCATAGTGCAATAAGAGTGTGATCAGAAATGTTTGCAGGACTAATACTAGAAGAACATATATCAACCAAGCATAATAGGGATTCACGCACAAGAAAACAGTCAAGTCGTTTAGCAATATGTTCAAAACCCTTCCTCCCATTTCGCCAAGTTGAAACCAAGGGTTTTGGGGCTACATCGATCAACCCATGGCTCAAAAATAAACCGTGAAACCAAAACCGCAAAGGGTCCAACCGAGCCTTTGATCCCCAAAGTTTGTCGGCGTTGACAATCAAGTTTAGGTCTCCTACAATAATAAGGGAGCCTAAGTCCATCAAACCTTGAGCATGCAATTCCAGCCAGAAGCGTTGCCTCTCCACGTATGGGCCATAACAATTAAATAGATGTAGTTCCATATCCAGTTCTCTACTATTACCAAACAATAGAATACCCCCCGCAAGTAATAAAAGGATGAAATTAGAAAACTAGTGGATTCCAAGCTGCAAGTAAACCGCCAGAAAGGCCTTCAGAATCTGTAGCACATCACCAAGCAAGGAAAAATTGCCAGAAAAGTTCACGGGCCTTTAATCCCGTGGTCATAGTCTCCTGAAAATACAATATCTGGAAAACAAGTAACCAACCAGTCGCTTTAGGGATAACAATTTTGGGGCACCCCCGACCCCTCTCAGGTTTAGTGATAGCAGAAACATCAAGTAACCCTCTTTGAAGCCTTCACTGCTCTAAGAGACTCAAATGTATCAAAGAGAGAACAAGTAACTAAACCATCGCTCGACTATGTGTCAAATCTATCAGAAAGAAAACAAGTAACTAAACCATCACCCGACTATGTGTCAAATCTATCAAGTAAGGAGGTAATATCACTACCCCCACCCCACCCCCTAGCGAGGTCCTTTTTTTTACGACCCCTAGGTTTCTTCCTAGTGGAAACATTGGAGCTTCCTAAAGGACGAGTCGATAAGGGAGCACTCTAGCCCTAATAGAATGACAATGGAACCTTACACAATTCCCCACCACAAGAATCAACATGAAAGATAGAGGAGGTATGTGGGGACTTTCCAAGGCTACCCAAAATAATCATTTCATCTTCTAGTAACTGTGCATCATATAACTATTCCCCAACTACATCCAATGTGGGAGAGTCCTTCCCTGTTGAAATAATAGGAACAGGAACCGCCACCTCCTGGGGTATGTATGAATTAAGCTGATCTTCAGTGTAGGAACTCCTCATCAAACTCTTGAATCTTATTCTGGTCAGAAACAAAAGGAGATGCAAAAAATTCCGGAAAGAGGAATTTTAGTTTACCTGAAAAGGAAACTCTTGATTGAGAGTTTTCTAGTGGAATAGTATCAATTGCAAATCCACCCATATGATAGTAGTCTTCTCTAGTCGTCTTCCGAGCAGAATTCCGTAGTGGACACTTTGCCTTTAAATGTCTAGCCTCACCACATGTATGGCATCGAAAGGGTACCCTCCAGTAATCCAAGGGCTGAGAAAATTTCTTGTTCCCCCAGTTTACAGTAATCGCCGCACGGAGTCCCAGGTCCACTTCAATCTCTGTGAGAACCCAGGTTGTGCGCTTGTCTTCGTGGTACATAGACTTTTCATCAAAATAGATAAACTGACCAATTTGATTAGCCAGAGAAACAAAGATGTCGCAAGACCAAAGCTCTAGAGGGAACCCTTGGAGTAGTACCCAATAGTGCATTTGTTGAAGTTTCTCCCTGCGAGGGTTAAAGTCTGAGGTCCATCTTTTTAGGCAAAGTGGGTCGTGCCCAAAAACCCATGGCCTTTCCAAAACCTTCGATGCATGAACATTGTCAAGGAAATGAAAAACTACTCAGTTATTCACCAAGATATGAACTCTCGGACAATACAAAAGAAAAGGCTTCCACACCTCAGTGACCCATTCCAGGATAGTCTTATGAAAGATAGGAACGGAGAAGACTTTACCCACGAGAGCCCACGTAGAAAGGTTGAGAACTTGACCTAGTTGTATGTCCTTCCCCACCGTCATTTATGGTTCATCCAGACGTAGTTTATGAGTTTTATGGGCCCCGTGATTTTTTGCCTTCAAACCCTTACTACGTGAGAGTCCGCCGCCTTTACGGGGAAGCTTATATGGTTCAAAATATTCACTAAATTCAGTGCCCTCATCAGAAGATGAATAAAAACCCTCACAACCCACCGAAAGAAGTGGGTCATCACGAAAAGGAGCCATCCCATTAAGATTATCACCTGGGGAACCCAAAGTATTATGCCAGTCCCCTGAAATCATAGTAAGCATCTGACAAATGGTGTCACTTCCACTAGTCTTGTCAATGAACAAAAACAAAAACCCCTATGCCCACCACAAGGAAGCTAGATGATTGGAGTAATCTACGAGGCTCAATAAAAAAGATGAAAGTGGGACCCTCCCTCAGTGTTCAAGGAAGCCCGTGAGCAAGAGGAAAACCCAAAGAAATACTAAACATGTAAAAGAAGAAAAACAAAAAAAACATCCCAGGCATAAGCTAGAACTGACAGGGTAGAGGAGCTATAATACTAACAAAAACCATGCCAATCCCCCCTAAGCCGATAAATGCCATGGCTGCCTCGTACCAGAGAGAACCCTAACCCTCATCCTAAAAGCACACCCTCGTACATTGATCAAACTCGTAACTATATTTAACTACGAGTGAGGGTTATAATTAATTTTTGTTTTCCAATATTTCTCATTCTTTAAGCATTGATAAATACGAAACTACCTCTTGACATCAGTGGATTGTTTTGCAATTGGGATTTGGTTATGATGAGACTTTTTGGAATCTACTTTATAGATTTTTATATTCAAATTCATTCTTGCATTGCTGAGACTCGGCCCGTAAAGTTGTTAGTGGATTAGTTATTATATGTATTAAAATTTGAATTTACTCTACATTTTTTGTAATGTCCTCTTCTGCTTAAGCACAGAGGACCATCCCGCTAACCTATCTGATTCCCATAGGTTCGAGCAGGCACTGACATTCAGGGAATTAACTGAGGATTGATGCCATATGCACCCTAAGAAGATCTATAACATGGTTATTATATCATCTGTAAGTCAACAGGGGCCACAGGAACTAAAGGCCACCTGCATGCATAACGTCCAAGCTTTATTTCATGTTGCATGCACTGATTGGGTTTCCACACTCCAAAAGCATCGCATGCAAGTCAACTGAGAATTAGAAGATAAAGTGACCTAATTAGGTCAAAAGTTAGGTCTTACAGGTGAAATTTATAAAAGAAAGGTAAAGCAAGTAAAGAAGACCTGCTTATATGATTATTGATTTGTGGATTCAAATTGGAGAGCTTAGTGAGCTAAGTTGGGGTTGAGTGCATGCATTCAACTAACTAGTGTACTTCGACAGCGAAATCTATCTTCCCTAGTCACTATTAGGTTGGATCATCCATATTCAACATTGCTTCATCATCAGATATTACTACGATTCAACTACTGTAGGGTTTGAGTTTATACTAGATTGAGGGATTCGCCCTCCTTGCATGCACTCATTGTCCAAGGACATACTTATTCGCATCACAGTCTACAGGGAGCATAACTTATGCATCATGCTTCCATTCTTCTCAGAGCAGTACTATTACCCTTCCTCTGGAAGAAGGGCTCTTCATCTTGACTCTCAAGCTACTTATCAGCATACCACTCATCAAGAAGACGTCTTCTCTGCATGGGCGACTTTCTCAAGGAGGAGGTCCACATATTAGGCATCTGATCCATCTTTCCATCTATATGCTACTTCTATTGTGATCAGAGGGGCACTATATCCATCACACCCTTTCTGGAGCTGCTTCTGCTGAGTATTATTTCCCTACGAGCATATCAAGGTTTGAGAGGGCGCATTATTCCCCCGGGTGCATTATCTGGAGGAGACTCATGACTCATCCTTATCTCACTCATCCACCGGCACAACTCTTGCATGTTGGGTTCATATTGATGCTTATCAACCGATCTATCTATTGGTACGTACATGCATAACTTCTTATTTTATAGCATTTCTGATTATCTGGGTATTTGATCTGCATGCGAGCACATGCAAGCTTAGATCAATCCATACTTTCACACTCCCTTCTTGTATTGAGGCATAAGACTACTAGAACAACACACAAAAAAAGAAAAATATCAGTTTGGGATATTACAGTGGTATCGGAGCATGTTCCTCGCCAGCTGTTGGAGCATGCAATTGTGAACGGTAAATGAATTCAAAAGACCCATACAATATTACTTACAGGAGACAGATATTTATGAACAGTGAGAGAAGAGAAAAAGAATTAGAGGATATAGAACTAGGGGATACAGAGTATCAGTATGAAAAAAGTAAAGGCAGAGAAACAATGGCAAACGATGATACGATAGCTTTCAATAGTCTCATTTTTGTTATAAAGGATCTAACTACTGGACAAAAAGAAATGGTGAGTGCCATCAGACATATGACAGATAAAACAGGGCCCACCCCACACAGTCAGTTGTTTCCCAACAGTGATAGGGTATCCACAAGTAGCAGTAAGGAACAATTACATACCAATATGCAGAGCCACCCCCATATCTACAACAGGTCCTCCTGACCTACCCTACCACAGTTCTTAGATAGCCCAACTGCAGTGCCCATAGTATAGGTAGATCCAGAAGAGCCCATGGGGGCATATTTGAGAGAGTACAGAGCATTGGGAGATGAATTCCAATCAGCCATGACCTTCACTGATTTTTGCCACTTTAAGAGTAAGAACAGGCCAAGAGCTTACACTAGGCCTTTAAACCAGAACTTTGAGTTACAATGCACGATAGGGAAACTGACTATCCCTACCTTTGAGGGGAACCGAGGTGGCCCAACATGGAATTGGGTACAGAAGTTGGACACTTACTTCCAACTCAATCCCATGATAGAGACAGATGTCATTAAATTGGCTACCTTGCATTTGGACAGGGAAGCCCATGAGTGGTGGTACCACGGGTTAGTGACCTTGGGTCACAATGCCATCACCTCGTACACAGAGGCTCATTGAGTGTTTTGACAAAAAAGACCCCGAGGTGCATTTCATAGAGCTAGCACAACTCAAACAAATAGGCAATCTAGATGCATTCATATCAGAGTTTCAGAGGATTGCATTCATGGTGATAAACATTACAGAGAGCAAATTGATTATGTTATTTACTGAGGCCCTCACTGAACCCTTACGTGGATGGGTCAAGGCCTATAGACCCACCACCCTAGCAGATGCCATTAGTCGGACTAGATATTTACAGGATTTAGTCCCAAAGAATAGATTTCCTCCCAGAACCAATTTTCCTATTAAAGATAAAGAGAAAAGGCCCTTCCAAAAAGAATGGCCCAAGAAAGAAAGGATGGATAATGATACCCGCCAGGACCATAGAAGAAAGAAATTATGTTTCACCTGTCAAGAACCATGGGTACCAGGTCACAGATGTTCAGGGAAGGGAAAGTCCCACTACATAGAGGTCTATTCCGACAGTGGGGAGGATGAGGATTACTAGGATCAGGAACAAGGAGAGGCACATGAGACATCAAATGAGGTACAGTCATCAAGAGGTGCCATTGCTACATTGTCTAGGGTTCCTAGATTCCACACTCTCCGGATCAGAGGTGGCATACAGGGCAACAGAGTGGGAGTATTGATAGATGGTGGGGCATCCCGCAACTTTATTGATGTTGCTTGGGTAGAAAGGAAAGGCATTCAGACTGAGAATTTTGATGGATTTTCAGTAGTTGCAGCAGGTCGCCACACCATGGAGTGTAGTCAGGGGATCCCAAAATTGAAAGTAACACTCGGGAACTATACAGTGATAAAAAAATTCTATGTGGTAGATGTACCAGACACAAATGTGGTATTGGGAGTTAAGTGGCTCTATTCCATAGGGAAGTATTCTACGAACTACCAAACCATGGAGATCGAGTTCATGGGAACCGAGGGGCAGAAAGTAGTGTTGAGAGGGATGAATACCTACCCTCCTACAGTAGTAACATCCTACAGGATGGAGGTAGTGCTCCGACAAGGAGACATCGAGTGGGAGGTAAAGTGCTTGGTTACCTTCAGGAAACCACCAGATCAGGCCACACAACATCCAACAGATATACAAGCCTTAATGCAGAAGCACAAAGTAGTATTCAGAGACCTTCCAACAGGTATACTTCCAGATCGGGGATTTGAGTACATTATTGAGTTAGAGGAGGGGACTCAAGCAGTCATCACTACCCCTTACAGACATCCCAAAAGATATAAAGATGAAATTGAAAGTACAATAAAAGAATTGCTCAAACTAGGGTACATTAAACCTAGCTCCAGTCCATTTGCATCCTCAGTGGTGCTAGTAAAGAAAAAGGATGGAACCTTACGCATGTGCATCGATTACATGGCACTTAATAAGAAGACCACAAAAACAGGTATCCAATTCCTAGGATTGATGAGTTGATGGATGAACTACATGGGGCAAAGTACTATTCCAATATTGACCTCCGATCAGGTTACCATCAGATTCGGATTAGCGAACAGGATGTTCCAAAGACCGCTTTCCGTTGTCACTATGGACACTATGAGTTTCTAGTGATGCCATTTGGGCTCACTAATGCACCAGCTACTTTCCAGTCATGCATGAACAATATCTTCAAGGCTCAGTGACACAAGTATCTTCTGGTATTCGTCGATGACATATTGATATATAGTAGGACTTGGGAAGAACATTTGAGACACCTAGATGAAGTACTTGGAATTTTATAGGAACAATCATTATATGCCAAAATTTCCAAGGGTGAGTTTGGCATGTAGGAGATGTTATATTTGGGACATGTGATAGGGGCCAACGAGGTACAGGTACACTTAGAGAAGATTTGATCCACATTGGATTGGCCTACACCCAAAAATGTGACAGAATTGAAGGGTTTTTTGGGCCTTTGCACTTACTACAAGAGATATGTCAGTGGGTTTTCATTGATGACCGCACCCCTCACCGATCTTACCAAGAAGGGGGCATTCAATTGGTCAAAGACAGCATGACAGACATTTGAAAAAATGAAGAAGGTAATGAGTTCATGCCTAGTTCTAGCTCTGTTCATGCCTAAGTCTCCCACCTCATGCCTAGTTTTGAGGTGGGAGACTTAGTATATTTACGTCTACAACCTTATTGACAATCATCTCTTAAGAATAAAGGAACAGAGAAACTCAAGCCTCGCTTCTATGGTCCCTACAAGATCATCCGAAAGGTCGGAGAAGTAGTGTATGAGCTAGAATTACCCCCAGAGAGCAAGATTCACAACGTATTTCATGTATATAACCTCAAGAAGGCAGTAGGTCAAGAGATTGTGACATCATATAAGCTTCCCCCCCTTGATGATGAGGGGCAATTGATTCTGATTCCAGAACGCATCCTAGAGGTGGGAGAGCGGAAACTAAGGAACAAAATCATTAGAGACTAATTGGTTCAATGGAGAGATCTGCCTATAGAAGAGGCCACTTGGGAAGGAGAACAAGTATTACAACACCCAACATTATAGTTGCTTGAGGACAAGCAATTTCGAGCGGAGAGGACTGTAATGTCCTCTTCTGCTTAAGCACAAAGGACCATCCCGCTAACCTATTTGATTCCCATAGGTTCGAGCGAGCACTGACATTCAGGGAATTAACTGAGGATTGATGCCATATGCACCCTAAGAAGATCTATAACATGGTTATTATATCATCAGTAAGTAAACAAGGGCCACAAGAACTAAAGGCCACCTGCATGCATAACATCTGAACTTTATTCCATGTTGCATGCACTGATTGGGTCTCCAGACACTCCAAAAGCACTGCATGCAAGTCAACTGAGAATTAGAAGATAAAGTACCTAATTAGGTCAAAAATTAGGTTTGACAAGTGAATATTATA
The DNA here is from genome assembly GCA_027924585.1 of Larix kaempferi. Lineage (NCBI taxonomy): Eukaryota > Viridiplantae > Streptophyta > Pinopsida > Pinales > Pinaceae > Larix > Larix kaempferi. Next base: position 7,891,969 of record BSBM01000072.1, on the reverse strand, counting down.
AAAGAAAGGTAAAGCAAGTAAAGAAGACCTGCTTATATGATTATTGATTTGTGGATTCAAATTGGAGAGCTTAGTGAGCTAAGTTGGGGTTGAGTGCATGCACTCAACTAACTAGTGTATTTCAGCAGCGAAATCTATCTGCCCTAGTCACTATCAGGTTGAATCATCAAGATTCTGCATTGCTTCATCATCAGATATTACTACTATTCAGCTACTGCAGGGTTCGAGTTTATACTATATTGAGGGATTCGCCCTCCTTGCATGGTTGCATTGTCCAAGGACATACCTATTGCCTACGGGGAGCATAACTTCTGCATGTTGCTTCCATTCTTCTCAGAGCAGTACTATTACCCTTCCTTTGGAAGAAGGGCTCTTCATCTTGACTCTCAAGCTACTTATAAGCATACCACTGCTCAAGGAGACATCTTCTCTGCATGGGCGACTTTCTCAAGGAGGAGGTCCATGTATTAGGCATCTGAGCCATCCTTCCATCTGCATGCTACTTCTATTGTGATCAGAGGGGCACTATAACCCCATCACACCCTTTCTGGAGCTACTTCTGCTGAGTATTATTTCCCTACGAGCATATCAAGGTTTGAGAGGGCGCATTATTTGGAGGAGACTCAACCTTATCTCACTCACTCATCCACCGGCACAACTCTAGCATGTTGAGTTCATATTGATGCTTATCAGCCGATCTATCTATTGGTACGTGCATGCATAACTTCTTCCTATTTTATAGCATTTCTGATTATCTGGGTATTTGGTCTACCTACAAGCTTAGATCAATCCATACTTTCACACTCTCTTCTTGTATTGAGGCACAAGACTACTAAAACAACACACAAAAAAAAAATATCAGTTTGGGATATTACATTTTTTCCCATCTCATTTTACATAATTCATTTAATTCATACCATCTCACTTTACATAATTCAATAAGGAGGTTCACCACACTTCGTTAATTTCCAAAATATTTATATTAGAATTTTAACCCTATGAGACTTGGTCAGAATGATCAGTCCACCAATTTTGTTCCTCTATAAATAACACAATGAAAAGTGTACCGTATGCGTGTGGGAGCAATCTCCCTTCTTTACTTGCATGTTTCATAGCTTGAAGTTTTCTATTCTTGTATGTGAGATTCACATTGTCGTTTTGGGCTAACACGCTGCTCCTTTTATTGTATCTGTACTTATGATGAGACGTAGTGGCCGAGTTCTTAATGGACTTGAGTCTTGTATATGTTAGAATTGTCATTCACATAATTAACTTTATTTTCCTATCTCATTGAACATAATTTATGGGCGTGCTTGGTAACACTTGAACACTCACCAAAATGTGCTTTATTATTTCAATTGTAACCATAGAGACTTGGACAAAGATGATCATTGTTGACAAAATATGTTTGTAACATTGTAAGACTTGGTTAAAGATTATCACTTCAATTTTGTACTTTTATAAATCATTAATATAATGAAAACTGAATCATATGAGCAAAAAAAACAATGATGAAAATTGAACATGAAAAATAGAGAACCTAAAGAAACCAAGCAACTTACAAAAATAGAAAACCCAAGGAGACCAAGTATGTAAGAATAGGAAGTGAATTATCACAAAGTACACATGGTACATTCTTCATTTTTAACATAACTTTTTAAATTACAAAAATAGTGAACATTGGGAAGTGTTTCGTCCTTGTATCGATGTGAGGAAGCACACTAGGAACTCAACACAGGTTATGTATAGAATCTATGGAAGCCCTTAATGAATTTTTGGATTCCTTGTTCAAGGAAAACCAATGTAGCAACATTGCATCCTTGTGTCCTAATGAGTAGTGTAAATTTCCTTAAAATCTAATCATGAGTTAAAGTATGTCAGTTTATTTTTAATTAAACCCCAAATATTATTTTTAACTACAAATGGATTTCTTCACAATGCAGTGGAAAATAAATACTGAGAGAAATATAACATCAATCACATCAAATAGAGACACCAATATTTTTTGGTATAAACCCTCGAAAAAAACCCAAGATGGGAAAATTGGTGCAGCTGTCTTAGAAGATATTTTACTACGAAGATATAGAACAATACAATCCAGAAAATCGATTTTCACCCAACCTGGAAAAATTGAGCCACTGAACTTCACTGAGGCAACCACACAAATTGTACGGCCCTCCTATGTCACCGTACGGCCTCTGCGTCAGCGTACAGACATATCCGTACGGCCCTACGTCACTTTTACGACCCTCTGTGACTATTGTATGACCGACCTATGGTACGGCCTCTGCGAATCTGTACAGCCCCTCTGTGAATCCGTACGGCCTCTCTCTCTCTTGCTCAAGTCTCCCCGTCAATCCTCCGAATGAAAGTTCCTTTGTCTTCTTCTCTGTAAAATTCCTCTGCAAACTTGTCTTTCTCACTCTTCGGTTGAAAGCTATGAGTAAGAAATCTCTGTGTATGTCTGTGTGTCCTATCCATCAAATCAATCCTCCTTTTAACTCATGGCCAAGCGAAAACCCTAACTTCTCATTATGGATCAGTGGATGAGATCCTCCGGTGAGATCAATGGCCAAGATTAGATTGACCATCATTTAAATTATTTTCACTTGAACTTTATAAAAGTGACTCCATTAAATCAATTAATAAATAGATCACTTAATACATTTTTCCTAAATCTAAACTTTAAAAAATACATTTGGCTTCCTTTTTATGTCTTCTAGCATGTAAAGACACATGCAATGATAGAAGACTTTCCTTATTGCCACTTTTTAACTAGTAGAAATATTGGTCATTTATGATGATTTGGCGACGAACTTTTATTGCAAAAGAGTCCACATGTTTGACTTAAACATGATGTCATTTTTCGTCGAATTGCTCTGTCGTCCTTTCGTTGGTCGTTTCCCCCCATCGTTCATTCGACAGTCGTTTCCTCTCGGCATTCGTCTGATGGGAAGCAATTGCCACGTGCTGGGTGACAATGATGGCACTGCGCGTTGCTCTTCCAATGCTCTTTTGTTGATCTTACGATGAAGCAGATGGAAGAAACTGCTACGTGGCGTGTTATATTGATGTCACTTAGTGTCTCTCTTACAGAAGAAATAGATGTCTCTCTTACGATGACAAGAAGCCACCAGATGGGGTGCGTCGCTCTTACGATGGCGTCTGTCGAGCTACTGATGAAAAGGAGGTCTCTCTTACGATGACAGGAGTCCAGGTGGTGGCTTACATTGATGTTGCAGTGCATAGCTCTTATGACGGCGTTTGTCGAGTTTATGACGAAATGAGGTCTCTTTTATGATGTTAGGTGGTTAGGCTAAAGTGATGTCACTGTGCACCACGCTTATGACGGTCTGGATCGACTTTGCGACAAAAATGAGGTCGCTCTTACGACAAAAAGAAGCAAATTTCAATGCGGCTCCAACGCAACCTTTCGTTGTACATGTGACGACAAGTATGGGGTTGTGACGAGCTTGCAATAAAAGTTCGACACAAACATTCATCGGAAGTACAACGCCCATGAACACGAAAAAAACATACTATCCATAAGCTTCACCCACCTATAACCTGCATTATGATTCTTCTATGTGTTGATCATTGGGATAGTAAATTTTTGTTTTCTTCGAAATAGTAAATTTTTTTTTTTTTTCTAATTGAAATTGGCATTACTAAGCATTCAAGAACAATAGTAAGACTCTATCATTGACCAATTTGTGGAAGTAATTATGTGAAATGCCACAAGTTCCAACCACACACTACAACCCAATACATTGTAAAACATGGTTTCCATGGATCTGAATGGAAACCAACCATAGTAGGGGCAGTGGGAAAGCAAACCTTCTATGCAATCAACCAAATCAATATTGTCTCAAAAATAAAGAGAAAAATGAAATTACTCATTTTTACAACCATTTTCAATTGTAACTTCTATGTATTTCTTGTAGAAACTATTTACAAGACCATAAATTAGTCAATCGCTTTACAAATACACATAACAATAGACTCTCTAATGTTTTCACCTTATCTCGGCTCATATGCAAATTCCTCCTGCCACGGCCTTCTCCTACAAAAATGGTATAGAAGGACATGCAAGGCCATGCTGACAACAACAACGTGACATCTAAATCCCTGGCCTTGCTTGCAAATTATTAACATGATGCACATACCTATAATATATCCTTTGATGTTTCAGAACAAAGTTTGTTTAGAGACAATGAATTCTGAAGACACGACGAATCTGATAAATTAGCAGAATTTCCTTTCTTGGAAACAATATCTAAAGAAGTTCCATCTTTGTAGACTATGACAATGCAAAATTATTGCCTAGAGAAGTTGGTGCAGTTGTTCATTTTCTCTTCGGAGGGATTGCACTTCCTTCATTAAATATGATTGCTTTCCTTGCACTGAGGTCATCAAGGAGCCCATTTCTGTATGGGAAGTTTAAATGAGGAAGTCCTTAAAAAGATAAGTCACTAGAATGATGTTATACCAGGGTAAAAAATTATAAAATGAAGCTTAGGAAAAATTCCATGGTAGATTTTTTCTTTTTAGTGATACAATTGACAATTACCATACATGTTGAATGTGAAATGACGAAGTAATTCAAGGTGAAGGTTTTGCACATCTTTAGGGATGGCTCTATGTATAGAACAAAGACTTTCCTCTAGTGTACATTGTACCAACTAAAGTGCGAATGATGGTGGCCCTTGTGGATTATAATCCAGTTGCAATAAACCCCTCTCAGAAATCATTTGTGGATTGGCATATGAAAAGGATATTAACCTATTCAAACCTTTTTCAAAACCTTTTACACTCCATAAGCATTGCCAAATTTATATGTTAAATGTCAGTAGATGCCTGCCACAATATTGAATACACATGCTACCACTGTGTGTATTGTGTATGATTATGTGTGTGTTTGTGTGTGTGTGTGTGTGAGAGAGAGAGAGAGAGAGAGAGAGATTACTGAAACTCCATGATAACACTTAGTAGAACATTATTGCCATAAATAAATACTAAAACTAATTTATCACGAGAAAAGCACCTCATGCATGATGCATAAGGACAAATGTAAAGATAGCATTCTGTGAAAGAAACTCATTTCTTGTCAAAAACCTTATTCCATTGTGTCGTGCTAAGAATTTCTTTATTATTTAGACAACATGTGCCATAAATGCTTGGAAATATTTCATTGGTCAAAAAGTAAATTAAATATGAAACATATTTGAACAAATAAAATGTCTGAGCTATAATTCATTCCATTGCTCAAAAAGTAAATTGAATATGAAGCAAATTCGAACAAATAAAATGTTTGAGCTATAAATTTAAAAAATTATTACACAACTGGGGAAACAATGTGTCACAATAGCAATCTTCTGCTAAAACACTTAATTTTTGCTATTTAAGATTTGTTAAAATCCTTGAGAACTTTTTCCATAGAGAAGGGTGTTAACTATAAGGTACCGTTCTCCCATGATACTAGAAGTATTCAACACTCTATTTTGGGCAAAGCTTCTTTGTACAACTTTCCAAATTTCCTTCAAGTTCCAATACCATTCAGCCCAAGTTTTAGTAATTCAATTTGCCCTGACATTGAGGCCTTATATTGTTGTTTAGACACGAGACATGAAGTATATCGCGCAATCATCCTTTATTTGGCAGATCTAAAAAGGAAACTTGTCAAAGAATCTTTTTTATTTTATATGCTAACTTGTACATATAAATTTCAGAGCAAGTATCTCATTTTCCTCAGTTTAATTGTAAAATTGAAAGTTAACATGATTACTAGTCTGCTTGAAATACTTCTTCATATTGATATTGAGCTACATGTTGCTCGATTTGATTTGATGTATTTGTCGAATGTTCCTTTAAGATATGAATAATCTCTCATTATGGCTTATCAATGATAGCAAGGACTGTGATTTTTTACACCACAAATAATTTGATAACACTAAAGGAATGAAAATGGAATCAATACTGTAGAAATGTGGTATGCAGTGATGTGCACCATTCAATTAAGTTTATCCATTCATGTCATTGAATTTGTTTGTTTTTTGTGAATCTACATAGGTATCCTTCCAAAGGAATGTTTACTGGTTCTATTTGTCCATCCTTAGGCAAGTGGAATGTTGTGCTCAAGGTGATCGCAATGACTTCTTTGTGAAACAATTATTTCCAAAGGTGCTTGTAAATTTAAGATCTTGATCGATGACAATTAATTTAGTTGAAGCCTATGCACTTTGTAATTTTGTTAACTTAATGAAAGCAACAAATACTGACTAGTTGTTAGTGCACCTTCTAGAAAGGAAAAACAAAGTCTATTTTGATTGAGACCCATAACAAATATAATTTTTAATTATGGATAATCCAGTTATAATTCCGTTTTAGTTACTCCTTGTTTATGAAGAAAAATATGCAACTGTCATGGAAAAAAATTTGAAAGGTTCAGGGAGATGTTCAATGTAAGGAAAGCAGAATGTCAGAGTCTTGTTAAAACAATGCCCATTTTATATGCTAGTTGCCATGTCAAGGGTGCCACATTAGCATCTGAAACATATTTATATGACAGAAAGTTTAGTAAATTAACTAAGCAAATCAAGCACATGCAATAATGATGAAATAAGGCATGCAAACAATTTCCATCAATTGTAGTTAGTTAATATAAGGTTCTATAAATGATAAGCAACTAAAATGTTGTTTATTTTTGGTAGCTTCTCCAGGACTAGGTAATTTTCAGTGCCCTTCCATCAAAAAATATTTCTGATAAGTTTGTTTACTTTAGACTAGGGTCACAAAAAGATTAAGATCTATTTTTGTCTTCAATCACCAATTCTATGACAATTTTGTACAATAATATACGACATTGAAATGGAATAAGACAATTTAGCTTAGAAATGTGATCTTTCTTTTATATAGTTCTATTGAATTTAACAAATTTGAACATAAATTGAATTGGTTGAAGAAGATTTTGGGAGAAAATACATGTAATCCAATATGTGATAATAAACTCCAATGAGAAAAGTGCATCTGCATATTTAGTTCTCATCTATTCTATTATAAACAAGCATCCAAAGAAATTTCTCAATAAATGATTGTGAGAATATATCCAATACTGCAAAAGCACATACTTACATTAGTTGGTATAGAATATGATATTGTAGCTGAAGTAACATCTGATCTCAAGAACATATCATTTTCAAAGTCCCTTTTTCCATCAGAAGGAGCATCCGTTTAAGTTTTCTCCTCCCTCCTCTCTACACCTGTTTTCTTTTGTTTTGGTGAACCTGCATGTGCCAATCCTCCGTCACTAGGAAAATAAACGCTTATGGGCAAGTTTGTATTTGATTTTCTGTCAACATAAGCCATGTATCCTCAGTATCCCCATAGGTATTGATGTGGATGTTTCAATATTTGATGGTACTATTATGCTTTTTGATCCTAAGGCAAATGAGATTCCACTCATTGGAAGAACATGCAAATGTTTAGAAGTCCCAGTATTCTCTATGTTTGAAAACTTTGCTCTTGTCACTTGAGAAGTATTAAAGTTTACACTTGTAGAGTAGTCTGGTGTTCCAGAGGTGGTAGATGGAAATTTATCCTGAGAGTTAGAAGAGATTGTGCCTGATAAAATACCATTGGAATCTGAAGCTGCAGAAGAGGAAAATCTTGATATATTATGAACAGATTATTGACACAAGTTAATCAATCAATTGGTATTTCTCCACCCCAAGCTTTTGGTGGTGTAACAAATGGAGATTTTTCACCCTTCAAAGATATCCTTGGTGTAGGGGTGGATAACTATGAAAAGGATCCCTTACTCAAGGATTATTCCTACATAGGATATAAAGGAGATCAAAGTTACAAAAATCCCAAATATGGGAATCATGTATTAGCAATCTAGATGTAGAAAATAATAAAGATGTCATTAATATAAGCATATCAAATTTGAAAATAAATATGAATGCATTGTCTTAAATGTTTCCATGTGTCCATTCCAACTATATAAACATTATAGGCTTTAGCAATCAGCTCATACACTTTAATACATTTTCACTTCAAATGCAGATTTCATAGCTTCTTCAAATCCCACTGACACGACAACCCTTCATGTCCTTTGCTCCTGACAAAGGAGACTCCTGCAATTTGCATAGATTTTGTCAGATACTTAGAACATTGCTTTGAAACTCAAACCAACTATCAAACCATTTCTTTGATGCTAGGACCATCTTTCAAAGCCCACTGCCAAGACACCCTTCACTTTTCCCCAACCTCATTTAGGAAATAGCTAAGTTATACATACTTTTTTCCCTTCCTTTTTCCCATCTCCATTTATTAAATTGCCAAGTTTAAAACAAGTTATACAACTTGACGAGAACTTTATACTCAAAATGAGAACTCTAGCCATAAAAACCCATATTTTTTCATTAAAAAAAACAACCCTGAATAAAAAAAGTGTTACTACCGGTAGCACCACTTTTTGATTCGGGGTAAAAAATTTAGAAATGAGCCAAAAAAATTGTTATTTTTGTTTGCAAAAACCTTAAAATCAAGCTCCGAACTGAAAACTAATGCTACTAGTAGCACACTTTTAAAAAAATGGCATTAGTATATCATTTTATCATAATTTAAAATTGTATTTATTTAATCTCTTAGTAACACTATATATAACTTGCACTAATTTAAACACAAATTAATCAAGAAATTATTTCACCACTCTTTCCATATAAAATAATTTTTTTTTATGATATTCATAGTAAAATCATATATTAAACCATAAGACATAGAAGTGATCCATATCAAAATTCAAGCACTCCTTTAGAGTTGACATACAAACAATGTTATCTTAATAAAAAAGAGAAAATGTTTCAAGTGCAAATATTCAAATCAACACATGGACTCTCTGACACCATCAAAAACTACATTTTCTTCAGATGAGTGATCGGATGAAGATGTAGATGACCCATATTCTTCTCTACTATCAATGAGTGCACCATTCGAGTCTTCGTGTATGCCCAACATTTCATTGTCATATTCCTTCTGGATCTACGCCTCGGTTTAGCAAACTCCCATGTTGCAACTATTTCTTGTGCCAACAATCTTTTGATAATATATGTAGTCTTGGAGCGAAGAGTGTCTTTCTTTGTCAGCTGATAGTCGTAAACTAGTATTTCAACATCCTCTAATTTAAAAATGTCAATGCAACGATGATTTACATTTTGACCCTTTATTTTTCTCTTTTTGCAAATATCTTTCTCAACCACCATCTTCGGCTTGTACACACCATCCAATGGGTGTGTGTCTATTGCATACCAATGCACTTCAACATATATAACTTCTTCATTTTCTTAATTGACTTTCATAAAATTTTCATTCCAGAATGGATAACCATGGATCTTCTGTAGCCAAAACTGCAATCATGTAACCCTCCTTAATATATTGTACTGATCCTTTGTAAAGGTCTTCCATTGCCTCACGTCACGAAGATGATCTTCTAGACCCAATATACATTTCCCTTTCCTCTGGATGAGAATACTCGACATCTTCAAGCTCAACATTTCTTTCCTTGTTTTCATTTGATATACTTTGTGGCCAACTAAATGGAGTCTTCAAAAAAAATCTCCATTTGTAGAGTTTGAAATTATGTCATTTTTCTCCATGAAAAAATACTCCCACCAAACAGAATCAACAAAATCAAAATAGTCATATGTATATTTGACAGACTTTTTTATTTCTTCCAAGCATTGAGAAGAATCAACATCTCTATTGTGTCAGCGTGCATTTTGAATCTCAACAGCTAATTGCAACAACAATAACTTGGAAGCATACATTTGACAAACTGGGATGGATTTCAAAAATGTTAAACCTGATGTAGGGCCCCATTCTGCACTTGTTGAGTACTTCTTACCCCATAGTAGTGTTTTCCCATGAATATTTTTTATACAAAATTGATGCTAAAAGCTAATGTCATTAAGTTTTTCAATGCACCTTTCTTCACCATACTATCCCAAAATAAATCTTCGCATGTCAAGAGTTTCCTCCAACGTTAGTAGAATAGGTTTTGGACTATATGTTTTTCTAATAATTCCAGTTAACGATGTCAGGATCCCAACATTCCTCCTCCCCAATGTCACTGCAAGACGACTAAACATTTGATCAATATGGTCATGTGTATGCCCAACAAGAAGGAAACCAACTTTAACCTTTTGAAATATTCCCAATTCAACAAGCATGTTCAGATAACCAAACACGATCTGATTTTTGTTTTTTCGACTGGTGTTGTCCTATTGCAGATATAGAACTCGAGGAAGATTACTGAACCAATATGTCAGCACATAGTGAATTATGGTGATGGTAAGGTTTGCATCATTATGAATATTTGGAGCTGTAAAGTAAACCCTTGGAGACGTCTGACCATTAAAAACCATAAAACCAACGGAGTGAAACTGAAAAAAAATTTCCTCCTTTAAATTCTTTGGTACATAAACAAAATGTGGAAAAAGTGTTTTTTATCCATGCCATCAATTATCAAACCCATATACTTATGTGGATCATCATAACACTTTGTGCGATGTTTGTATAACTTTTGTTGTTCAACTGATTGTTGATTGCGATGTGTTTGAAGTTCCTTGATAACATAATCGATAAATAAAACAAAAAGAAAACATTGATGAGCTTTCATAATTGATATTAATTCCAAAAAAAAAATGTTGTTAGAGACGTACCTCTCTCTATCCCTTCCGATTTATCCCTTCTTTGTGTTAGGATATTTTCATACTCCATCCTTGTCCTACCTAACATTATTTCATTTTCTAGTATTTGATGATGTCATTTTCCCCCTAGTGGTGTACAGATGTCATCCAGGATCCATCTACCACCTTCTGAGCCTTGCATGCATCATTTTAGGACCACTTTAGTCATTTCCCTATTTTATAGGAACCTACTCAGTGTTCCAGTTCAGTCCACTTGAGTTAGTTGACTCTTGTGGGGGGGTAGAGCTCCGAATGCCATTGATTGTGGCCTCATGTGCCCTTTTCTTATTTTTTTGCATGGAAAACTCACCAATGCGCCCTCCTTGATCAGTTAATTGATTGTGCCTTCAGTTAACTGAGTTTAGGTTCAGTTTGGTTGAGTGTTGTTGAAATAATGTAACTTCGAAGAATTTCTACTTGTATTATTCCTCCTTCAGGAGATGTCTTTAATGTAAAAGGTCATGAGGTAAAACCTCTGTTGTAAGTCGGGTCAATAGTACCCAAAAGAGTTTATTATAATCATTATTTTGAGTCTCCCTAGAGAGGTTGGCCCAGTCATGTTAGTGAGGCCAACCTAGTTAGGTTAAATTTCAACTGAAAAGTAAAGTATAAATAGAGAGTGTTTCCCTCTCATTTGCACCATTCACTCACTCAAGTATTGTGCAAGAGAGGAAGAGGAATACTAGCGAAGGAAGAGGAGGATTGATGTTGGCTCTTGTGTTTGATTTTTGTCTCTCTTTCTTATGAGACTTATTTCTCTGGGCATTGTACTTTGGTAATCTATATTGAGGAAGTTCTTGTTGGGTTTTGTTCCCCTTGAGGGTTTCCCAGGACAAATTGTTGTGTACCTTGTGATTGTGTATCTTTCAGAGAACCTCTTTATGCTGCTATTGAAAAATGTATTAAATGCTCATGAAGTTAGAATTTATTCTTTAGTAGCATATAATATTAACATGGTATCAGAGCTAGACTGAAAACAGCATCTCTCACTAGGTTAAAATTCTCTCTCTTTCTTCGGGCAAGAAAATTAGGGCTTTCTACTCAAGAAGAATTTTGGATTGCAAGTAACATTGGGAAGTGTGCCCCTCCTAGGTGCATCTTTTGGCACCTAGATCAAATTTTTTCAGTGGCTAGATCTTACAGAAATTCAAACACTAGTTTGACTTGGAACCAGAAAACCAGAAACTGCAGTCCAAATTCTCGCAAGTCCAGTTTCAGGGGTTAAATTTTGAATTCTTCAAAAACTAATCATACCAACATACTTTCCTTAGCCAAGCACATCTTTTAGTAAGCTCAGTTTCCATTTCTGAGAAATTTCAATTTTTGGTCTTTTTCTGCTCTTCGAGATAAAATGGCCCCAAGCACTAAGCTTGATGACAAGTTGGAAGGCATAGAAAATTTCCATGCTTGGAAATATAGATTTGGACTCATTCTAGAAGAGAATAATCTTGCAAAGTTTGTTAAGGAAACTGTGTCGGAACCCATAGAAGCTGAAGCAAAGGAAAAGCACAAGAAGGACATGATTAAAGCCAAGAGGATCATAGCAGATTCCATCAAGGATCACTTGATTCCTCAAGTGTCCTCCATGAAAACACCTAAGGAAATGTTTGATTCCCTATCGAGAATGTATGAGGTAAATAACATTAATGGGAAGATGAATTTGAGAACCCAACTCAAAAGTACAAAGATGAATCAGGGTGAATCTATCCAAGAATAATTTACAAGGGTTTCTCAATACAAAGAACAACTAGAAGCAATTGGAGACAACCTTAATTAAGATGAATTAGTGATGACTGCTCTCAATGTTCTTACTAGACCTTGGGATTCTTTTATCTAGACAATGTGAGCAAGAAAGGAAAGTCTACAATTTGAAGTAGAATGGGAAGAATGTGTTCAAGAGGAAGCTAGAGTGGCAAATCAAGAAGCACTACTCAGAGATGATGATCAAGCTCTAGCTACCCATACTAAAAGAGGAAAGGGAAAATCTCATTACAAGAAGGAAACCCATAAGGATTTTCCAACTCCTAAGAAGTTTCAAAAATATAAGAAGGGAAGCTACAAGCAGAGAGACTTCTCTTCTTATCAATGTTATCATTGGGATAAGATGGGACATATTTCTAAATATTGTCCAGTAAGAAGATAAGAATACAAAAGGAAGAATAACAAAAGACATCATGCTCATTTTGTCGAAGAAGAAGAAGAAGAAGAAGAAGAAGAACCTCCCGGGAAGTTACCAAAGGAATAAATTGAAGAATATGTCTTATAATAATGGTGCTTCAAAGCACTTTCTCCAATCTTGAAGAAAAGGACTCCCCTCATAAAGTTTCACTAAGGGAATAGGAGAAGTTACATACAAGCTTGATTCAGGAACCCCGATGAAGATGAAGGATGTGCTATAGATAATAAAGAGTTTAGAGTTACTTTTATAGATGATGAAGTTTTCATAGAAAATGCATTTGTTATTAGGACAAAAGAAGGTGGATCATATAAACTGAATGTTCACTTTGAAACAGTTTTGATACTACAAGTCTATGTGGATTATGGAGTAGAAGACTTGATCAGCATTATCAGATGATGGAGTAGAGCTCACCATTAGACATTCTAGTAATCCCTGCAAGAAGACTAGGATCAAAAGAGATCCTGGCAAACAAACTAAGATAAGTACTTGAATTGTCATTGTTCAATTGTATACATAGTTATGTTCCTATATTTAGGATATGTATTATACATGTTAGAATGTTTGCATTGATATGCATGTGATAGGTAACTGGCCTACATTGTTGTACAACATTCCATTGCTACTTATCTAGAATGAAACCTGTTTGCTGACATATTCAGAGCAGTTCACGCTCTCAATAATGTTCTGGTAGAGATGGAAGGCATATAGAAAGTTACCGAATGAATATGGGATATGATTGAATGTTGTGTTGAAGCATTGGCTAAGATAGTTGCATAACAATGTGACCTATGTTTTTATACATAAGAATTTGTCATTATTAATATGTTTTGGAAACTATGAAATGTTTCTAACCATGCAACTGAATTTGACTTGTAGAAAGTATCATATACGATCACCTACAAATGAAGAATGAAGAGACTTGTTCTATATAACAAGTGACAATGGTTCAACTATAAACAAGACTTATGAAATCAAGCAGAGGAATTCGACTATGATGAGATATTGCTCTAGTATCCAAAATCATGGTGCAATCGAAGTAGAAGAAGATATTGAGCAACCTCTGGGACTCAAAGAACCACATGTGTGCAAATTAAAGAAAACTTTGTACGGGCTCATAAGACAACCATGGGATAGAATGATGAGATCAAGGATCACCTAGAGTGATGAGACATCAACCTTTTCTACAAGGTTGAATATGAGAAGCTCATAGATGGGTGCAAGAGAGAACTTGCAAAATAGAGTTCGAGATCTTGGTATCCAGTGACCTTGAAAGATGAAATAGATGGATACACAGAGGATCATCAGAAGAGAAGGCTACCAGTCACTCCAGTGAAGAATGTACCAATACAAAGAGTACAAGATGCAGAGGGAGGATCAGTTATAGAAGGAGCAGGAAAGCTCCGCTTCAGAGGGAGTGACTACAGTACAGATAGAGAGACACTTTCACTTCGTCTTTATTTGTGGCAAAGGTATTTTTACCCAGTATGTAGTAGAAATCCTGAAATTATTTGATATGTAAATCCATGGCCACACCCATGGATACAAATTTGAAGATTATTGACTGATGCTTCATTAGAGTTAGTGGATGTGACACTATACAGAAATATCATTGGGTCATTGATGTATATGCTTTGTTGTGAAAACCTTGATTCAATATTTGGTTGAGCCCAGATGTGTTCACCTTGTAGATGCAAAGTATGTGATGAGGTACCTAAAAGGTACGGTAGACTATGGTCTCAGTTATACTAGATATCATGACTTCAGACTGTATGGTTATACATATTCAAATTGGGAAGGAAGTGTCTCAGACAGAAAGAGCACTTCAGGTGGATGTTTTAGTATGAGTTCAACCATGATCTCATGGCTAAGCAGGAAGCAGTCTAGTGTTTCTCTCAGCACTGCAAAAGCGGAATATATTGCAGCTTGGTCCGCTAGTTATGAAGCCATATGGCTTTAGAAGTTGTTATCAGGTCTATTCGATCTAGATTTGGATACCACAGTGATTCTATGTGATAACCAAATCTATATGAAGATGACAGAGAACCCCGTGTTCCATGATAAGTTGAAGCACATAGAAATTTGGTATTTCTACATTCGAGATATGGTGCAGAAGGGAGATGTAAAACTCCAATATGTGAGCACAAATGAGCAAGTTTCAGATGTGTTGACTAAGCCTCTGTCTTATGTAAAGTTTGAGCACTTTCATGACAAGCTTGGTGTAGTCCATAATGAATTCCCTCGAAAGGAGGAGTAGTGCTGATGATACTATGAGATTGATCATCCTTATAATGAATCTCGTAATTTCGAAAGGAAGGATTATCTAAGATGTGAGTGGTTGACAATGATCCCATAATTCCGAAAGGAAGGATCGTCCAAGTACCTGTGTGTTGTGATCAGTAGTGGTAGCTCCGTAAAGATTGGGCCTGTAATTCTAACAGGAAGGATCGTTTGTGTAGGATCGGATCCCGTAATTCCAACAATAAGGATTTTCTAAGAACCACAGATGTTTTTGGAATGAATCCCGTAATTCCGAAAGGAAGGATTGTCCATGATCCCGTAATTCCGAAAGGAAGGATCACCAATGTTGTTAGACTAAATCCTGTAATTCTGAAAGGAAGGATTGTCCATGATCCTGTAATTCCGAAAGGAAGGATCTCCAATGTTGTTGGACTAAATCCTGTAATTACGAAAGGAAGGATTGTCCATGATCCCGTAATTCCAAAAGGAAGGATCACCAATGTTGTTGGACTGATTCCCGTACTTTCGAAAGGAAGGATTTTCCATGATCCTATAATTCCTAAAGGAAGGATCACTAGTGTTGTTGGACTGAATCCCATAATTCTGAAAGGAATGATTTTCCATGATCTCGTAATTCTGAAAGGAAGGATCACCAATGTTATTGGATTGAATCCCGTAATTCCGAAAGGAAGGATTGTCCATGATCCCGTAATTCTGAAAGGAAGGATCACCCGTGTTGAACTTGATCTTGAAATTCCAAGAGGAAGGATCATATTGGTTGTTGATGCACCTATTTCCAGAGATGATATAGTTGTTGATGATGATATTATTCCATATTTGTGTTGATAAGCCAGTTTCGTGTTGTCGTTATTGTTGATGTATCAGTTCTTATATTGATTTGCTACAGATGATGATACTTTAGCTATGTACAGAAGATGATGATGATGCTCCAGCTTCGTGCTGCAGATGATGATGTTCCAGCTTTTTGTTGCAGATGATGATGTTCCAGCTCTGTGTTGTAGATGTTGATGATGTTACAGAAAGTTGTTCTAGTTGTTGATATTGATGTTGTTAAAGAACTTCCAATGATTTATAGATGTACCAACCAATGTTCCAGATGATGTTGTTGATGATGCCTCCTCCTCCCTCCTTCCGATGATGTTGTGTAGAGCCTCACCTATTGTTGTTGTTGTCAGTAGAATACCCTTCTTGTTAAGGGGGAGTGTTGAAATAATGTAACTTCGAATAATATTCTACTTGTATTATTCCTCCTTTGGGAGATGTCTTTAATGTAAAAGGTCATGTTAAAGTCATGAGGTAAAAAATTCATTGAAATTCAGGTCAATAGTACCCAAAAGAGTTTATTATAATTATTATTTTGAGTCTCCCTAGAGAGGTCAGCTTATTCAAGTTAGTGAGGCCGGCCTAGTTAGGTTAAAGGTCAAGTGAAAAGTAAAGTATAAATAGAGGGTGTTTCCCTCTCATTTGCACCATTCACTCACTCAAGTATTGCGCAAGAGAGGAAGAGGAAGACTAGTGAAGGAAGAGGAGGATTTTTGTTGGCTCTTGTGTTTAAGTTTTGTCTCTCTTTCTTATGAGACTTATTTCTCTGGGAATTGTACTTTGGTAATCTATATTGAGGAAGTTCTTGTTGGGTTTTGTTCCCCATGAGGGTTTCCCAGGATAAATTGTTGTGTACCTTTTGATTGTGTATCTTTAAGAGATCCTCTTTATGCTTCTATTGAAAAATGTATTGAATGTTCATGAAGTTAGAATTCAGTCTTTAGTAGCATATAATCTTAACAATTTTGAGTCTTCCAGAGCACTCCAGTAGTGACAATTCCTATGCTAGACCAACTAAGGTTTGAATCCTCTTGAGTGATTCAAATTCTCTCCATTGTAACATCATTGTTGACTATATTGATTATTGGATCATGTGACATTATTCTGCTCCTATCTGATTTCTCATGCATGATTAATTGTCTACTCATTTTTACTACGGTTTTCACTCTAATTCATCTTTTATGCTCATTCTTTCTCTATGAGGTACACTCAACTCTTAGATCTGCAGTGATTTATAATTTCACATGGTATCAGATATATTTGAGCATAGGTTGAGAAACTAATTTCAGTAGTGCACCAGAATCCTCTGGATTTCCACAGCATATCCCGGTGCCATTGCATTGAATTCATTGGAGAAATCCTTTGAGGTCTATCCCGGTGTGAAGGATCTGGAAAAATGTGCATATTGTCCTAAAGTAGTGCTCAGTAGTAGTCTATCTCCAAAATTGAGAGTTTTTTGCAGGTTATTCAAAAAAAAATGAGTGTAGCAATTGCAGCAGTTTCACCTTGTATTTGCTTCAGCAGTTCTCATGGACAATTCGAACTCTCCTCTCTCACACAGGATCCTAACACCCTTCAATTACCTTGATTGGAGGGATGATATGTAGATGGTATTGCGCAACATGTCACTATACAAGGTAACAATGGGGAAGGAGGTCAAATCCCAAGCAGTTGTGGAGAAGGCCAAGTATCTGAATAGATTAAATGAAGCATTTGGTTTCATGTGTATTCATATTTCCAGAGATCTACTCTTCCACCTCAATGGATTGAAGACTCCAAGAGAGCTATGGTTGAATTTAGAGACCCTCTTCGGAAAACAAGATGAGCTAAGGGGCCATATTCTAGAAAATGATTTGATTGCTCTTCAACCAAGCATTTTCGAGACCATCGAGCAATTCTTTTCCAAATTCAAATCTCTGGTCATGCAATACAAGTAGTGTGGCATTGAGAAGAATGATGAGAATTTGGTGCTATCCATTCTGAGCAAGCCAGATCCTGAGTTTTCCATCTTTGTCTCTACCTTACATTCATGGTGAATGTCAATTCCTGGTTGGAAGATGCCATCCTTAGATGTTTTCACTGAATATCCCATCCAAGAACAAGATAAATTGATCCATATGAGTGCCTTGAAGGCCTCCAAAAATAAATCTCTTGTGGTTGGAGAAGAAAAAAGTGAGAATGGAAAGGTGAAGAAAAAGGGAAATGATAAGAGGCCATCTGAACCCAAGTAGAATGCCAAACCAATTGCATCAGAAGGAGCCTATAGCTCCAAGAAGGACAATCAAAAGAAGTTTGAGAAATCCAAGTGTACATACTGCAAGAAGGGTAATCATCCTAAGAGTTCTTGTATGAAGAAGACCATAGATCTAATGGAAAAAATCCTTGAGCAACATAACATTTCCCTCCCTGAAGGCACAAGGAAGATTGATCCAGGTGGCAAGTCAAAAGATCATGAGAGATTCCATGCATTGAAGGATGGGTTCTCACAATCCCAAGATTTTCTTATTGATTCTGGAGCCTCCAACCACATGGTTTCCTCCGGAGAGCCATTTTATTCATTAGATATCGTCGATGGACCAAGCATACACATGGGAGATGACTCTCAAATATTTGTTGAAGGGAAGGGTACTATACGGATTGAGCATGGAAGGCTCAACAATGTACTGTATGTGCCCTCTCTAGCAGCTAATATGTTGTCTATTTACCATATGACACACAAAGGCTCACCAAAGAAAGTAGTATTTGGACATGATTTAGTTGAGGTTGTTGAGATATCATCTGGGAAGATGATAGCCAAAGGAGTTGCAAATAATGCCTCCAAGACTTATGAGTTCTTTTGCTTCTTTCCATACTCCCATCAAAGTGCTCTCTTGACTCATGCAAATGAGACAAGTAGACTCCGGCATGAAAGATTCAGACACCTAGACTTCAAATACCTACATCAGTTGCATAAGTAAGAGATGGTTGAAGGTCTACCGAACATAAAATTCTCTCAAGAGATCTGCAAAGGTTGCTTGGTAGGGAAGCACCCAGAGCGAAAGTATGAATTTGGGAAGGAAAATAGAGCTTCCTCCATCCTAGATCTGATTCATAGTGATGTTTCAAGACCGATGCCGACTACTTCAATGAATGGATCCAAATATCTTCTGACCTTCATTGATGACCACTCTAGGTTCTGTTGGATCTACTTTCTCAAATATAAATCTGAGGTGTTTGAATGCTTCAAAGTTTTCAAAGCCCTAGTTGAGAACACTGTTGGAAGGAAGATCAAAGCACTCATATATGATAATGGAGGGGAGTGCATCAAGAATGATTTGTAGCAGCTATGTGCTCCGAAGGCATTTAGATACAACATTATGTTCCATACACACCACAACAAAATGGTGTAGCAGAGAGAAATGGTCATTGAAAGAGATGGATACCTGCTTGCTTGAAGCAAGAGATATCCCATCAAATCTATGGGCAGAAGTAGTAAACTGTGCCACATACATTCAGAATAGGGCACCCCATAAATATATTGATGGGGTCACTCCATTTGAAGCATTGAAGGGACACAACCCTGATGTCTCTCATCTAAGGGTTTTTGGATCCAAGGCATGGGCCAGAATCCCCACTAACAAGAGCAAAGCACTTCAACCTCAAAGTAGCAAATGCATCCTTCTTGGATATGTAGAAGATGCAAAGGCTTACAAGTTGATGGAGGTTGCATCCAATAGATGCTCCATTGAAAGAAGTGTGCATTTCAATGAGGATCCATTGCATGATCTACAACCAGTTGATGAAGAAGGTATAACTAATCTACCTCCTCCATTTGCTCCCAATGATGTTTCTACAGGTGATCCATATTTAGAAGAAGAATGAGAAGACCAATATGATTAAGATCTAGATATTGAGCATGAAGATCTAGCATATCCAGATATAGATCCAACACCTACTCCTAATCCAAGGCCTAAATGGGCCCAAAATTTTATTGAGGCGGTTGGGTTTATTGTTGGAGATCCATCTGACTACAAAAGAACAAGATCACAATACCAAGATGCAAACATTGCACTTTTCCATACAGATCCACTTCTCCCTTAGAGGTGCTTCATGATGGTGGGGTCTGATCCATAGTCTTACAGAGAGGCTTTCCACGATCTGAGATGGAAAGCAACCATGGAAGAAGAACATGAGCCACTGCAAAATAATGGAACATGGGATCTTGTCCCTCTTCCAGCATGGAGGAAACTAGTTTAGTGCAAATGGATCTACAAAACTAAGCTTGCATATGATGGATATACAACCAATTACAAGGCTCAGTTGGTTGCAAAGAGGTAATCATAAGTCCAAGGTCTGGACTACAATGAGACATTCACTCATGTTGCAAGAATGGAGTCAGTGAGGGTTGTTTTGGCCATTGCATCTTCGTATGCATGGGAGGTACATCACATGGATGTAAAGAGTGAAATCTTGCATGGTGAATTGGAAGAATAGATCTACATGAAACAACCTCAGGGGTACATTGATGACCCTTCCTTGGTATGCAGACTGAGCAGATCACTGTATGGGCTCAAGAAATCCCCAAGGGCATGGTATGCCAAGATGGATTCCTTCTTACTATCACTAAAGTTTGAAAGATGCAAATATGATTGCAATGTTACATGCAACAGAAGGGAGGAAGTCTACTATTGATTGTTTTGTATGTGGATGACTTACTCATCACCGGTGGATATTCTACTGGGTTGAAGCACATCAAGTCTTCCTTGAACAAAGCATTCGATATGACATATCTGGGACTGTTGAGACAATTCATAGGTATTGAAGTGACTCAAAATGCTTCAGGGATCATGGTTTCACAGTCAAGGTATGAATCTGATTTACTGAAAAAGTTTCATATGGTTGATTGCATAGCCACATCCTTTCCCTTCTTATCTGGCATTAGATTGGAAGAAGGTGGTTCCACACTCTTGGTTGATAGCACCCTTTACAAATAGTTGATTGGTAGCTTGTTATATATGACACATTCGAGACCCGATCTATCATATGCTTTTGGTGTTGTGGCTAGGTACATGCAAGATCCACATGAGTTGCATTGGAAAGAAGCTAAGAGGATCTTGCACTATGTGCAAGGTACGAGAGAGTTTGGGATCCATTATTCTGCTGGTGCTCCACTAGATCTGGTTGGTTTTACTAACTCATACTGGGATGGAGACAGTACTAATAGGAATTCCACTTCAGGGTACGTATTCATTATTGGATCAGGACCAATCTACTGGTCAAGCAAAAAGAAAGCAGCACTTGCACTATCTTCAACAGAGGCATAGTATAGAGGGGCTATGAATGCAACCATCCAAGAAGTTTGGTTGCATGGGATCTTGACTAAGTTTGGCAATCGCACTTCTCCTTCAGTTGACCTATTTTGTGATAATTAGAGTTCCATCCAAATCTCCGGCAACTCAGTACAGAAGCAGAGGACCAAGCATATTGAGGTTCATATGCACTACATCAGGGAGCTACTGCATAATAGGACCATCTCACTGCATTATTTTCCTACATAGGAGATTATTTCAGACATATTCACTAAGTTTTTCACTCTGAAGAGATTTTCCTATCTCAAATCTCTACTTGGTGTGAAAGTTGTCTGAGCTTCCTGCTGTCCTATTTTGAGGGGGGGGTTTCCCATGAGGTTTTCCTCATTTCCTTGGTTCATGGAAAGTTCTTTATTTTTATCATTTATTTTATTGTATGGGTGACCTTTGGTCTTAGTAACTAGGTCCCAGGATGAAAAAGTATGGATTAAGGGGGGTGTTAGGATATTTTAATACTCCATCCTTTTCCTACTTAGCATTATTTCATTTTCCTACTAGTTGATGATGCCATTTCCCCCCTAGTGGTGTGCATATGTCATCCAGGATCCATCTACCACCTTATGAGCCCTGCATGCATCATTTTAGGACCACTGTAGTCAATTCCCTATTTTATAGGAACCTACTCAGTGTTCCAGTTTAGTCCACCTGAGATAGCTGACTCTTGTGGGGGGTTAGAGCTCTGAATGCCATTGATTGAGCCATTTTATTACTGTTTTGCATGGAAAAATCACTAATGCACCCTCCTTGGTCAGTTAATTGATTGTCTTCAATTAACTGAGTTTAGGTTCAGTTTGGTTGAGTTTGAGTCTTCCAGAGCACTCTAGTGGTGACAATTCCTATGCTAGTCCAACTGAGGTTCGAATTCTCCTGTGTGATTTGAATTATCTCCATTGTAAAAGCATTGTTGACTATACTTATTATTGGATCATATGACATTATTCTGCTCCTATCTGAGTTCTCATGCATGATTAATTCTTTGCTCATTTTTATTGCAGTTTTCACTCTAATTCATCTTTTATGCTCATTATTTCTCTGTGAGGTACACTCAGCTCTTAGATTTGCTGTGATTTATAATTTCACACTTTTTTTAAGAGAAGCACATATATTTCAAACCCCCATCCTTGACCTCTTAGGAATATGGACGTTGTTGAACTTCGTTTTCCATAGTCTTGTAAAATATGCATATCTAATGAAATTGTTATTTCCTTCGGCAACTTGAACAAATTCCTTGTACAAGTTGTATTTTTTCTTCCTTGATAAATTATCTGGAATGTGTATGGTTTCTCTATCTATCATACTCTCTCCATGCTTAGAAAATAAGTCACCCATCCATGTCATTGCACTATTTGTTATCGTCCCACTAGCTCGTGCATGATATTATTTAGAATAAAATGTAGGATCATTTTATATCCTTGTCTGGATTCCTGATAGTTGAAGATTACCATTTGAGTGGATTCTTTTGAATACCCTTCTGCAAAGAAAAATACTTCCAATGTGATAATCATAACCTACCTTTGTAGTAATCATGCACCCTACCAAATATGAATTTTGCATATTTTTGTTCATTGACAGATATGCTTGCCTTTTCTCTAAGGAATAATTGTATTGTATTTGTTTCAAACCATGTTTTGGGAAACACTCACTAGAAATCAAATCAATAATAGAAATGGGACTTGTGAGCAAATCTTTCCTAGACCTTGTATAACTAGAATGATTTGGATTGATATAAAATAGACTAGTCCTACACTTCATCTTGCTTATTGGTATAATTTCCCTTTCTATTTCATGTACCATTAAATCATCCTCATTAGAATTAATATCCTCATCACTATGAGGAATACCATCCCTCTCATTGAGATTCTCATCACCAAATTTAGTAGGAGAATGATTATCCTCATCATTAGCAATTTTATCACTTGAGATTAAATCAACATCATTGGTGGGATCATCATCACCAAAATCATCATCTATCCCATTAAAATCCTCGCTTGGAGGAAAATCATCATCGGTTCCATCAAAATCCTTGCTTGGAGGAAAATCATCTTCACCATTATTGGTGTCTTTATCCTCACCAAAATCATTATCCATCCGATTAAAATCCCCCCTTGGAGGAAAATCATCATCAGTTCCATCAAAATCCTCGCTTGGAGGAAAATCATCATCGGTTCCATCAAAATCCTCGCTTGGAGGAAATTCATCTTCACCATTATTGGGGCCTTCATCCTCACCAAAATCATCATTTGTCCCATTAAAATCCTCGCTTGGAGGAATATCATCATCATTTCCATCAAAATCCCTGCTTGGAGGAAAATTCAACATCATTGCCATCTTAATCCTCGCTTGGAGGAAAATCATCTTCACCATTATTTGTGCCTTCATCCTCACCAAAATCATCATTTATCCCATTAAAATACTCGCTTGGAGGAAAATCATCATTGGTGCCATCAAAATCCTCGCTTGGAGGAAAGTCATCTTCAACAATATTGGTGCCTATATCCTCACCAAAATCATCATCTACCCCATTAAAATCCTCGCTTGGAGGAAAATCATCATCGGTGCCATCAAAATCCTTGCTTGGAGGAGAACATTATCAGTCCCATTAAAATCCTCGCTTGGAGGAAAATGATCATCGGTGCCATCAAAATCCTTTCTTGGGGGAGAAACATTATCAATCCCATTAAAATACTCACTTGGAGGAAAATCATCATCGGTGTCATTAAAATCCTCGCTTGGAGGAAAATCGTCACTTGGAAGAAAATTACCGTCATCATGCTGAATGTTTTTAAAATTTCCACATGGAGGAAGGTCATCATCATCATCATCATCATTATTTCCTTTAAAATACTCACTCGGAGGAAAATCACCATCGGTGCCTTTGAAATCCTCACTTAAAGGAAAATTTCCACCATCTTCATGTACATCTTCATAAATTGAGATTAATTCATATGAGTCCATGACTTCTCACTAAAAAGTAGAATGATAACTCAATATTAACAGAAAAGAGAATGAATTTTTTCCACACTCCTCACCAATAAGTACAATGGTGCAACTGTTAACCCCCAAAAATCTTATAACTAAAAGAACAAAATTACCCTCCCAAAAATTCCCTCCAAAATTTTGTTCTTTTAGCTATAAGATTTAATCCAAACACTAGAAAAAAAATCATAACACTAGTAAAAATAATTTAATCCATCGTATAAAAAATTGTAATAATATTAATTAAATGACATGCAAACAATGCTATACAAAATTTGTAATAATATATTAGTTATTTACCGGGGGCGGCAGGTGCGGTGGGGGGTAATTTTTGACCCTGGAGGAAATAAATTAGTAGACTTCTCTTGGGGACTCGACATCAGCACCAACAACCAAGCAGAATGGCTTGCCTTGTACTACTCACTAGAATTAGCGGCCACCCTTAACATGAATCGTCTTCAGATTTTTGGGGACTCCAGGCATGTTATTCAAGCTATGAGCAATGGAAATCACCTCAAGAACGACAAAAATCAGAGAATTCAGAAAAGAATTAAGCGTCTTGCTCTCCCAAAGGACACACTCTACTATCATGTGCTAAGGGACCATAATGGTATTGCTGACACATTGGCCAATGATGGAGTCAAGTTAGAAATGGGGCAAGCAACCCTAAACAAAGCTTTAATATACCATTTTTTACCTTAATGGAAATGTGGTCTTGGCATTTTCCACTTTGGAAAAACCTAAGGCTTAATAGCCCAGATCTTGGTGGCAAATTTGGTTATAGTCCTCACCCTCTCCACCGCCATAGCATGGCTCGGAAACCTCATGTCACTCCACGTGCTCTCCTCGTGGTGAGTACAGTTCCCACGCCTGTGCATTTATCAACCCAGGCGATAGTAGGTGTTATTATTTTCAAGATGGATGGCCCTTCATTCCCACCTCTCAGCCAGGCTCTGCGAAATCTCTGCCTCTCTCAGGAACCCACAGTGCTGTTAGAAGGCGACTTTCTCCCGGCTGGTTGCGAAATGGACGGCGTCAGGCAGGCGATAGTCACTCTGAGTCGACTCACCTCCGACATTAAGGTTTACCTGTCGAGAACTTATGTAGTATTTTGTAATACAGAAAACAAAATCGATGAACTTGTTCTGGAAGATAAATACATTCATTCCAAGCTATCCTGCTTGGAATCACGCATGGAGGATATTGATAGGAACATCATTGAATTAATGGGGAAGGTTGACAGTGTTAAAACAGACATCTCTGGTTTTGTATACAAAACACAATGCAGCTGCGTTCAGGAGGCCCCAACAGTAAATCTGGAAATGGCAGAGGCGGCTTCAGTTTACCAGCAGAACTACGGATAATGGCAGTCTCTTGTTTGCAGGTTCTCTCAGCTGTTTATTTTGAATGTTTTTTTGCCTTAAAATATGTAATCAGTTTGTGAGGGTTTACCCCACCAGTAAATTTAGAGTTTTTAGGAATTCTGAAAGTGTAGAACTCCAGGGGACAAACACTATAATCCTCTGCAATTTTCCCTCTTTTGATGCAGAGAGCTGGATTTTGATTCTGTACTGAATGGCTGTGCACAACCTTTGTTAATATAATCCTTTTACCTGTTTTTGTTTAAAAAAAATATATTAGTTATTTACATCAATTTTTTAATCCCACAGTCATAACACTAGTCAAATATCATTTAATGTCGTCCTCTTTAAATTTAGTAATAATGCATTATCTAATTACACTTTTTTAATCCCACATTCGTAAAACGAATAATGTTAAACTTAATATTAACCATATAAACTATTTTGTTTTTCTACTATTCACGTTTAAATTTCGAGCAATTTAATAGTGCTTTGAAGGTTAGTTTTTTTTATAATATATGTTTCTATTTTATATTTCCTTTGGAAATGTTTTTTCTGTGCTTTTATCGTTTTTTTAATCCCACATACAAAAGCGGTAAAAATAAACTTAAATCTATGCTATATAAACACAGTTTTGTTTTCCATAGTCACCTTTTGCAAACAATGACCAAAGACATTGGAGCAATCTCCAAGGCCTTCAAGACCACCGAGGAGCTTCAAACATTGTCAAGGTTAGTTAAATTTTCATTTTTTTGTAATATAAATGTGTTATTAAAAAAAATTAATATAAATTTTTAAATTTTAATGTTATTTTTTTTTAAAATATTTTCCTTGGGCTTGGACATGCCCTTCAAACAAACTTGGGAAAATTTAATTGTTAATTGTTAATTTAGTGCCCAAAGGTGGCCTGAGGGGAGGAGCGTAGGTCCTCCCTCGTGCACCCAAAGGGGCAGTCCTAGGGAACACCCCTTTGGGAGCACGAGGAAAGAGATAAGTTCCTCCCCTCGGGCCCCTTTGGACACACAAGGGAGGAGTTCCGCTCGTCCCTTCGGGCCGCCTTTGGGATCCTAAAGCTCCAGCCCAATGGGTCAGCACTATGGGAACCTAAAGGGGGCCCATGGGAGGATCATATCTCCTCTCCACTACCCAACCCCGAGCCCCCTTTGGGCGTCCATAGCGCCCTCCCAAATAGGCGACATGATTTTGACCATTTGGGCAGGTGCTATGGGTGCCCAAAGGTGTCTCGGGGGAGAACCTCCACTCCTCTCTCGACCCCCCTTTGGGCGCTCATTGCATAGCCCATGGGCTATTCATTGGGCACCCTTTGGGAACGCAATGCATGGTTGAGCCCAAAGGGTGTGCTCTCAACCCAAAGTAAAAACTAAAAAAATAATTTTTTTAAACTATATGTTAATTTTTTTTAAATGCAAGTTTTTTTTTTTAAACATATACTATTTTTTTTGTTTCTGACTATAGG
Source organism: Larix kaempferi (assembly GCA_027924585.1). Classification (NCBI taxonomy): domain Eukaryota; kingdom Viridiplantae; phylum Streptophyta; class Pinopsida; order Pinales; family Pinaceae; genus Larix; species Larix kaempferi. The sequence continues at coordinate 7,864,799 of BSBM01000072.1, read as the reverse complement.
GAGAATGGCATCAAGAAATCTATCTGTAAACATTTCTGGAGCAAGATCATCGATGAAGTCATAGAAAAAAACAGTTGAGCCATCTGAGAATGTTGCGCGTGACGAAGTTGGATCCATTGAGGATTTAAAAATCAAGAATGATAAAGAATGGAAACATGCACCAGATGAAGAGAAAATGGACTATTCTTGTTTTCTGAAATAGAAATATCAAAGCAACCTAGACAAAATTCACTTATATTGTGCTACATTTACATATCTTAAAATATATTATCACTCATTGGGATTGTTGCGAGATATTTGTTTGGTGCCAAGTAAAGACGTTGTTTATGCACTAGTGAAACAAGCTAAAACCTATGTCAAAACCCGATATTGTTTGAAGGTTTCAAACTAGAAGGTCGACGGAATTTTCACAAAATTTAGTGTAGAAGTCACGCATGACATTGAGCGCAAGAGTGTAAGTTTCTATATTTTTTATATGTTTTTGAATTTGTTATAATTTGGATTATATGACAATGTAATACATTTAATACAGTAATGTTTTTATTTCACATGATTTTTCTATGCCACTTTCCCATATTTTGATTGGAGTTTATTCTATAGAAAAAAATCTGATGGATGTCTTTAATGTCGCTCTTCATAAGGGAGAAGCACTAAACAAGGGAGAAACAACAAAGAAGAAACGAGTGCAAAATTTTCATACTGAAGAAGTACAAGCACATAAAGGAAAAGGCATCCAACAATCAAATGAATTACCTAGGAAGGTTACATCTGAAAGGTTATCTCTCCCAACTGAACATGATCGACGAATAGTTGCTGATGAGGATGTTACTTTTGCTGGTAAGAGTAAGAAACACTCTTTCAAAATACCAATGGATGAGGGTGTTTCCATTCTTGATCAACAAGTTGTTCTTTTACATACAATTTCTTTAAGACATATTAAAATGAGGAGAAACGATGTTCAATCCAATGTTATCATTGAAAATCAGAGTGAAAACTCTGGGGACAGTTTGGAAATCATCACTTTGGGTGGTGATCTAGATGTTGGTGTTGTTAGGACAACACAAAATGCTATTCGAGATCGATTGCATAGGGATAAGTTGGTTCATAATGGGCATACATTTGGTTTAAATGTGAAGCAACTTTATAGACCCACATAAGGCCAGGAGAAGTATCAAAATAGGAAACCACATTGCTTGCATGTTCGCAACTTGAAAGCATTGATGAGGCACAATCCCTATGCACATGTGGTTGACTACCTAGTTCTTGTTGACCCGAAATATGTTCCTGTTAGAGATGCATTTGATGAATCAATATGTTTTGATTACAACTACTATGTTTTGGGGGGGTATCATTCTGTAGAGGCCACACGAGAATTGATGCAATAGTTTCCCAAAAAACCTAGTTTTCAAACAGTGAAATGCATCATTTATGTTGGTTTAACAGATGTGGAAGCAAAACTATTGGCATGGGATCATAACACAGATAGTGACTATAGGATTTCCATGACATTCATTCAAAGGGTTATATTTATCCACAATGAATTTGAACAAATATGTGGTGAGGATAGATCGAAATTTGATGCATATTTACAGAAACAATGTTGTATGGAAATATGTATCCCTATTAAAGAGGACAATGTGAAACATAAATGTTTGAGAGGAAGTGATGCATTCAAAACTGTAGATAACTATCTTTAGTTAGAATTTAGAATGGGGCCCATATGGGATTTGATTGATGACATGTTTAGCATGTGGGAGAATATTGTCATAACAAATCAAAAGGTAAAAATAAAAAAAGCAATTGCATGGAGCAACAGTCAAGGAGGCCTTGGCGTCAAGAATTTTCCAGAAGATATTACTATAACACCTTAGAGATCATTGCAAGGTGTGAACAATGAAACACTTATATCTACAATATTGTCATGTGTATATTCAGGTGAATTATCGAGGGAGGAAATGTGCAATGAATTTGAAAAGTAAGTTTGTAGTTTGTTTTTATGTTTTAAAGTTTATTTTTTGAGTTTAAGTTTTTTTATTAATTAAGAATTGTGTTATATTATTTTATTTTATTTTAACAGAAATAGGGTATGTATATATATTCTAAAAAATTATGTGCACAACCATTCATTACAAAAATTAGAATCTTACTTCAGAGAAGGAGAACAAAATAGGACATGTAAGCATGCCCAGATTAGCTATGAGTTTTCTTTTTTCCTGCTGTCCATTTCTTTATGTAGTAGAGGAGGGATAAACCCTTACAAACTGAGAGTTTGACAATATACAAAAATACATTCAAAACTGAAACTAGGAGAAGAGCCCAGCTGAAAAGAGGCAAAACTATCCATAATTTTTTGCTGCTGCACAGAGGCAGCTTTTGTAATTTCCTTGTTCATGGTGGGGGATTCCTGGTAGTGGATGCTTTTTTTTTAAAATTTCGGGTATCGTCTATATATCGATGAAATTTTTTCGAAGCTATAGAAAAACCGTGGAAAGGTATAACATTTAGGTTATACTCATAAGACATCAGTTTCCACGTTTTTAAATTTTTTTTTTTTAACTTCCAGGTATCATCTATATATCGACGAACTTTCATCGAAGGTATAGAAAAAATGTGGAAAGGCACCAGCCTTCTTTTGGTCTATTCGACGAACATTTGTCGATAGTTGATCCGAAACATCGTCGCATGTATAGCAAAACCGTCGCAACCTCCAGCTTTGTTTTGGTTTGTTCAACGAATAACCATCGATAGAGCGACGGTTGTTCGTTGAAGCAAATTTCTATACAACGCTTTTTCAACATATTTTCGTCGGTATAGGGACGAATGTTCGTCGATAGAGAGATGGTTTGTAGAAAATGAATTAAAAAAATCATTTTCAAGACCACCTTATAGAAGACATGTGGCGACTAGTGTTCGTCTCTATTGCGACAGCTTTCCACGTTCGTCGTTATATCCACAAAATAGGTTCCACGCAAAATCGAGCCCATGATCATCGCAATTGAGAGGATAAAACGTGGAAATATCAACGCAAAACCGTGGCAAATTTGCTCATATGTATTAGTGCCTTGTGTTATTTTCATCTGCAATAGGATTGGTTGGAAGAAGCATATGATAGAATGGAAATAGGATTAGAAGGCATGCAAGATAATTCAACAACTACAAGAGGACCCTAGTGCAGTAGATAAATTTTCATGGAAGAATGATTCACCATAGTACCAAGATATTATATATTTATGTAAGAATTCCCAACTCAAACAAAAAGGACCTATTGGAGTTACACACTTCTCCTATAGGGTAAAATTCAAGGGTCTTGAAAACTTGCCACAAGATCATGAGTGTTTTTTTGGGAATTTCTTAGAGTTGATGTTATAAAATTTGTGGCATAATGTTTGGTTTGATAACAGAATAATGGAGAGATAATTATGACAAGGGTCTTCTACAACCATTAGCCATACCAAGTCAGCGTCTTCAAAATGGATTTTATCATAGGTCTACAAAAGTCTGAAAGAAATCATGTCATCATGGTAGTGGTGGATTGATTCACAAAGTATGCCCATTCTTTATCTCTTTCTAATCCTTTTAAGGAAAGTACAATAGTTGCAACATTCATGGAAACATATGATGAGTTACAGGGAATATCCAATATTATTGTAACTAATAGAGATCTAGTTTTCACTAGTAATTTTTGGAAGGTAATATTTTCTTGTTTGGGTACTCAATTGGCTCTTAAATCCTCTTACCATCCTCGATATGATGGGAAAACAAAGATTGTGAATAAATGACTAGAAGGGTATCTTTATTGTTTTGCATTTGACAAACAAACACAATAGGTCAAGTGGTTTCCCTTGGCAGAGTGGCGGTACAACACACCCTTCCATACTTCAACAAAAATATCCTCATTTATGGAGCTTTATGGTTATGATCCTCCATCCATCACATCATCTTTAAAATATAAATTTAAAGTTCAAGCAATGGACGATGACATAGAGCATCGACAAGTTGTTCTCCAACTATTGAAATGCAACTTGGCTATAGAAAAAACTAATATAAAACAACAAGAAGATCAACATCAAAGTGAAAGGGGATTTGAAGTGGAGATTGGGTATTTTCTAAACTACAACCATACAAACAAATGTTCTTCGGCAACAAAAGGACAATAAATTTGCACCCAAGTACTATGGTCCATATAAGGTGTTGAAGGGTATTGAAACTATGGATTACAAATTGTATTTGCCTCCATATTCACATGTACATCCAATTTTCCATGTTTCTTTCCTAAATAAAACAATTGGAAACAAGATCTCAATTCAGACGATTCCACTAGAGATTGATCAAAACAAGCAAATCATACTAAAACCTAAAATAACCCTTGAAATAGATATCAAGTAGCTACAAAATTAAGCAATTACTGAGTAGCTCATCAAGTAGAAGAACTTGCCAATATAAGAGTAGACATGGGAATATGAGTTCTTCATACAAAAACATCCACAATTAGTCAAGTGTTTGGGACAACACTTATTTGAATGAGAGGGACATGTTAAGCCCTACTTATTGTCACGTTACATTTGTAAAATTATTATATTAGTATTCTATGGTTGACTAGGACCTTAATTTTAATTGTAACATTTGTCTCCTATATATACCAAGGAGACCTAGTTTTAGATATCATCTCATCTTGTGCATTTAATATATTGTAAAAGGAGGATGCCACCTTAAAGAGACTTCTTGTTCATATATGTATTCATTCACAATACATTGGATTACTCTTCCTTTCTATTTTTAAGCTAGTATGGAAGTTTGGTCCATAACAACCCCCTTTGAATTTCATGGAAATATTAATAAATATAACATTTTCCCTCTAAAATACAATTCGAGTGTTGAAATGCCTCTTTTTAGAAGCATTTTAATTCCTAAGATGCTTGAGTGGACAATCATAAATTTTCATTGGGACACTCACACTCATATCAAATATAATTCTTTCAACATTAATTGAGGAGCTAATAATAAGGCATGTATGAATAGATATTTCATGTTGATAATACTCATAATTTATGGAAATATACCAACAATTTCAATTCCCTAATTGAGAAAGAGGAAGGAGAGGTGAGGAAGAGGAGGATTAGCATTAATCGGCTCATCACCTAATAAAATCAACAAAAGGCATGGTGTTTTTCATCTCAATACATGTTTGAATAACACCACAAATTTAGCATCAATTTTCCAATATTTAAGATGCCATGTCAAAGGTCTCAATATCAAATTGCGTGTGGAGAGAAAGTATAGTCCTTTGGGTTTACTTGATCTTTAGTTTTCTTTTTTAAAAATCATGCTGAGTGTTTTCCATAAAGGTCCTATGTACATCTACCACTTCGATTCATTACTAATAATGATGTTTTAGACCGATTACTTTTGGGACCATCTCTTTAATAACAAAGTTCATATGGCTCAATAATGCAAACTAAATTTCTTCAAACTTGTTTGTCTAACAAGATCTTTTGCAAGTGGGTTATAAGTCATGTTGTTATGTTTAGAGTGTACTCTATGTTAGCTTCTTACTCTCACATACATTATTGTAGGTCATGTTTCTTGTTGACATATCCTTCTCTTATTTGATTCCTATACAGTCATAGAACTCATCTCTTGTTGTTGCATACCCTTCCCTTGTTTGATTCTTACACCATAGTTTCTACTTGATGGGTGTAAGACATTATCCCTACTAGTACTTGCTAATTTATTTCATCCAGCTGCAACAACAACATGGAGCGATAATTATCTTGGAAACATTGGTTACCAAACTTCAATATCGAAAGTTGTATAAAGGAAAATTATTTCATTAGACTCTCCAACACGCTATCCATTCACCTTCCCCATCCATTCCCGTGTTGGTGCCATGAAAAGTGGACACTAGAGATTCACCAATACCTATGGAAATTGATAGATGCATTGGATGTAGACTGATTATATTACATGCACATCATGATTCATTGGCAATTATACAACCTCTACAAGTTCAAGTTGAGAGGAAATTATGTGGGGCTAAGGGTCTTTAGAAGATATTCATGTGGAAACCCACCTCTAGGCCAACATGCAAGGCATCCTTCTCCAATTCTTTTTGCATGATTATCGATGGTTCTCTTGTATATTCCCTCAAGCGGTTTAATTCTCCAATGTTTTTCGCATGATTATCGAGTATATGCCCTCAAGCAGTTTAATTCTTGTTTACATAATTTGGTTAAAAGGTTACATTAACACTATAGCTCATTGAAATGTATCGCTTAGTACAAGTGGTATATAGCTTAAAAGTGCTAGTTACAATATTGCAATGTTGGTGTTGAGTACGTAGCTTTCTAAGTTAGATGAACTTCAATTCCTTGTGGTGCAAAGAGGTAACTTGGTAAGTTTGATTAACTTCAATTCCTTGTGGATTCCTAGCCACCTCTTGTAATGTCAATTCTAGTTTAATAAAATTTGCATTCTCGATAATAATTTCATGTAACTATTATGAATTATGGATGAAATTTCGATGTTTCCAAATTACTTCCAACTTACAGTCATGAATAAATAAGCGACTAAAACAAAATCAAATAAGTTGATCTTTCACTATTTTCTTGCAAGCTATGTCCTTAATACAATTGATGAGACTATCCCTGGGACTTGGTTATTGTATGCATTATTTAAGTACATTATTTTTCATATCCCATTGCATATAATCCTTACAGTGCTTGATCACACTATCACTCACTAAAATACATTACTTTAATTGTAACCCTAGGGATGATCACTCTCCTTCGATTGTGTACTTCAATTAATTGTTAATACTTGGTTTTGTAATCTCTTGGGATCTTCTTTTATTGTATATTAGATTCACATCGGTGTCTTTTTTTATATCAATTGGTATCAAATTTGGTAATCCTTGCATCAATACTTTAAAATAACTAACATGCATGATGGATCTATTATGGAGCAATAATTTCAAGTTTTCTCCTCCTAGTTAGACAAGTAGTATGAATTCACTCCTCACCCATTAGTTAATTATAGATAGAGAGGTAAGAAACTCACATGCTTCCAAATAGAGATGGATAGTCAAAGACAAACTAGCAAAAGAGTGATTCATTATTTTCAAATTGACCCAACCATTCAACATGGTAAATGGCATCGTCACCTTAGATCCCAAAACATCTATTGACTAGTTGTGCTTTGGTGTTGGGGGTTGTGCATGCATGTCTAGATAATTGTACTTAGGTATAAGATTAGGGAATTTCAAGAAATTCACAATTCCAAACTCCTTAAATATTTCTCCATGCATGAAATTATCCTACAAGCTATGTGGAATCAACAATGCAAGCAATTTGCATGCATGCCAACAAGACCAACTCAAGCTTTTAGGCTGTTGGAACATGCATAATGTATTTGTTCTCAAACTTCCATCCCATTTTTCAATTTGCTACAAATTACTTCCATATTTTTTGTCATGGTTTTTGGGCATTGTTTGCCACTATTAGAATAATTGATTTCTTATCTTATGATGGTTTTTTGCTGATTTGAATAGTTTTTTGTCCATTTCATTGATTTTTTGCTTAGTCTAACAAAAAAAAAACTCTCATCAAATCCATAGGATGATTAAATACTAGGAGTTTTTCACATATTGGATCAGTATACACGTATAATACCCATAATATTTTTTGCCTCCAAAATTTAATGTCATTCTCTTCCATATCATGGCTCCCCTAAACTTGATGAAAGACTCCAATGACTGCATAGATTCCAATGTTATTCAACTCCTTGCTATTATTAGCTTCACAACGCAAAAACCCATTTCAAAAACTCAATATACTATGACCCATCCCCAAAAGCTTGCCACCAACAGCAACCTATTATCAATGCTTGAAAGACTATTGGCTACCAACTAATACATATGGGGTCAAAATTCAATGAAATATTACTACGTCGAGATAAAATATTTTTTATCACCAAAAAATATTTTATAATCATGAAAATTTTTATCTTTTTTTTCTTCGTGCCTCGACACTTTTCGTAAGTACGATGAAGTTTACTTCTCGTCAACCTTACGGCGATAGTTCATCAAACTTATGATAGACTATTTTACATGTGTGGAAGGGTATATACCCATTTGGGAGGTAGAAACAGTCATTAACTTTTTCTTTTGGTAAACTTTGACCATGGTTCACATTCATTGAAACTCTGACGATATTGAATTTATAAATATTTTTGTTCGGGACAAATTTCAACAAATTTGCTATAGTTTCAACACTTTTTATGGTCATTGTTCAATGCACAAAATAGTAAATTTTTCTATCAGCTACTTGTTTAACACAACCAATTCTTGATATACATAGCTCGGTTTTTAAAATTTGAAGGTTAGTATTTTTAATTTTTATGTTTCTTTTAATATTTTAAAGTCCTATACTTATGGCATAGCAAGATCATTCATGGGATAATAAATTGAATTGCTAAATCACTTTAGTATAAATAAATATTCTGAATGGGCATAACTATATCATGAGTTTAGTGAGTAACCTCTTTATGAATTACCCGATTATAGCTACTATTTTTTAAGAGTGTTCACACTTCCTTGGATTTTAAGAGTATTGGCCTCTCTATATGATTATATTGTTTATTAGAATGTAAGGAGTAGTTTAGGGTTTCATTTCAAATTATTTATAATGACTCACATTATTTACTCCTAGTTCTCATTGTAATATAAAGCTCTATTAATAAATTTTAATATCATATAGCTTTACGATTTAACTTCAAAATGGATCATTTTGAAATTTATGTAATTTTTTATAGGGAAACCCGTTTATAAGCTTTTGCATTTTCTTTATACTCAAGAAACATCCTATTTCCATTTATGTTTTCTTGAACATTATGTGTAGTTTTATTTTATATCATTATAATAAAATTATAATTTGTTTTCCATTAAACCTTTGATGTAAATAAAGATCCTATACATAACATAAGCGATGTAACCCTTTAGTCCAATATTTATAACCAATATTATCCAATAAAACACCCCTCCCAAGGTTCATCATAACTCTTAGAATGGTTGTACTAGGTTTAAATTCTAAACATGTTGCAATTTATTCTATTGATCTCAATAATTCTATTACAAGTGTCAGGATTGTATCAATAAATCCCATTTGTAATTTTAATGCTTCAATGTATTTTGTTGTAATAGGTAATTAAAATACCAACTCCAAAAGAATCAACAATTTCCTGCTAAGTGAAAGAGGTGAATGGTGACTATACGTGATGGGAAATGTTATTTCCCGTGCCTTGAATGTAGGGGCTTTAATGGAAAAATAATTTTATTAACAATAGTTGAAAGACACTGTAGGGAGTATGGGAGCATTGAATGGGGGTATGAATACTGCCGCATGGTAAGTTATTCATTATAGTTATTTGTATATTGATTGTTTTTATAAATTTTCCTTTCATTTTAATATTTGTATATACTCTAATTTTATTTGATTGCCTATATTATTTTTAAAGAGAAATAATCCTAGGTATGTGACACTGCTTAGTTTGGAAAGTATTTCTCGAAATAATATTGTACAAGATGAGGAAGATGGTATGGATATTGAAGATCATGTTAATCCTATGGAAGAATATGATACTAATAATACAGTTGAGGATGACACGGCAAATAGAATGATCCATGAATTCTTTAATGCTCCCATGGATGGGGTCGACAAATTTGATGAGTACAATGATGATGAATATGTTTATGATGTACCTATGCTTGAGAGTGCCCTAGAACCCATTCATCAAGGAATACAAAAAAATATTATATCTATTGTATTGTTGTTGGTGAACTTGAAAGTATTGAATGGTTTTTCAAACACGTGTATCACATAGATATTAAGGTACGTAATATAATTCGTCACATATACATAAATGCTAACTTCTTTTTATCTATTTTTAGTGTCAACTTATGTGTCAATTAAGGATGCAATATTTATATTGATTATTGTTATTTACATTCACTATTTTTTGTTATCTTGTTGTAGATTGATAGGTGAATTTTTCTTACCATTTCCAAATAAGCTACCTTGCACATACCGAGATAAAAAAAAAAATGATCATATTATATACTATGGACAATATGCATTGGAAACGAAATTTGCACAATGTCAGATTAGTAGATATCGAACCAACCAAGTAACAAATAAGGTGCCTGGCAAGTTTCTTCATTGAACCGATCGAGTAAAAAATAAGGTGCCTAACAAGGTTATTCATTATATCCCCGTAATTGGACCATGTTTATAATCATTGTTCAAGTGACAAAGAATAGAACAATTTATGGATTACCATGCATGGAAAATAAGTGAAGATTGTGTAGATACCAAGTTGAGGAGATTGAAGTGTTATTGTGCATTGCAAAATGTTTGAGGTAGATACTTTTGCATTTCACACATTAGTCAATGAATTTATCTCCTCCAATATTTCATATATTCTTTATGGATTTCTTTAGATGAAAACCACCTACAAATGATGCAAGCAAATCATAGGTTTCAACATAAACAATATATACATTACAACTAAAACATATGTGATCAACAACTTTTGCAACAATTTTTTTGTATATAAATCGTTGTTTACCTCATGTATTTGTCAAGATCATATATAAATTGTTTTATGTTGTTGTCAAAGCTATCAGGGAGAGATAGAGGTAGAACACACTGTAACAAAAAAAGAATAATTATTTTATTGAAAATAGATTAAAACAAGTATTACACAATTAAAATATATTAAAATAATTACTACCGATATATATAGAAATCTACCATAATAATTACCTTAATGAAGGTATGTTGGCCATTAGTTTTTACCCCTCCAAGTTCACCTTTCTTTGTTAATATATTCTTTATGTTTGAAGAAAATATCGTCGGAAATCTAATTTTCTTAATGACCTATTTTACATCATTGCTTTCCTACTTTGTAAATAACCATGGAAGGTTGTTTTAGTCTACTCCATTGCAATTTGAATCAATCATATTTTGCATTGCATGATTGGATTCTTGAATTTCACTACAAATTTTGAAAATATTTTCTCTGTCACTCCTTCCATCTAAGATTCTCCAAAAATTTCTATTACATTCTTCCCAATATGCATTGTATCAAACAAATGAACTATTTGTAGGTTTTCATAGTAGGGAAACCTACTGAGTTGTTTGGGGTAACTCTTCATTGCTCGTGGAAGTTTATCATTGCTTTGATGACAATATTTATGATAGGTAAATGCAATTACAACAATAATTGTTAGATACGGTAAACATGAGAGTTTAAAACAAATCAAAATTGTAAGACATTGCATATGAAACATAAACGATTTGCTTACATTGATGATTTATATTATATTCCAACTTCCATACATTAGGGGAGTTTTGAGGTAAAGAATGGGCCTCAAAACAAAAAATGTACCAGAAAAATTCACTTTATAAGAACCAATAGGATTCAAGATGATGATGTCAACCATGGGGATAAAATTTCTAAAAAACAAATTGGAGGGAAAATAAAAACTATTTTTTCTTATTGTAATTTCGACATCTCTCCTTATTGGTTTACCTAAATTAAAAGTTTGGGCGCTCGTTGGATGTGGAATCTATGTATGCATCCAATGCATACCCACACTACATACTTTTGAGGCACCCACAACACAAAAAGCAAAAAAATCAATAAAAGCATATTTTAAGTATTAAAATACATTTTTATATTGAATTTTTCATGTTTCATGTCGTGGGTGCCTCAAAAGTGTCTCATGTGGGTATGTGCTGAATGCAGAATTAAGTTTTTCGTCCAACGAGTGTCGAAACTTGAAATTCAAGTAAACCGATAAGAAGATATGCCAAAAATATGACAAGAAAAATATGTTTTTATTTTTCCCCTCCAAAATTTAGAATTATTATTTTATTATTTCCCTTAGGAGGCCTATTTTAGACCTCAAAAATCCCCTAATGGGCAAGGTGTCATTCTTCATGTTTTTATTGGAAACTCTGCTTTGCCATTGAAAATATGTTTATTGGTAGTTCGATACCTATGGTTATTAGGGAGGAAGTGCCTATATTCACCAAACACCTCCTTTCCTAAACTTCTTGAATGGCGTGATTTCATCCTAGGACCACAAACTGGACATGAAAAATTACCCTTTGTTTGAAGACCTGCAAGATATGGATTAATGCTAGTATTAAGTATATAACAATTAATTATTTAAAAAAAATGCATGATATTATCATAAAATTATATACTATTGAAGTGCAGTAGTGTGTTACATACCACAAAAATGTGTTATCCTTGGGGCATCATGAATTGTCCATATAAACAATGCATGGAATTTAAATCTTCTTTGACATATTGGTCTAGATATGTCATACATAGTGATGCCAACCAACATTGTGTGCTCCCTCTTTATTGACATCCAAGGAGGAAGGTTGTTATTTATAACAAAAATAGGCCACGCTGAGTAAGTAGACCTGAGCTCACCAAATAGATTGACACCATCGGCTACCAATGAAATCCTAACATTTGGCATGGCTCTTTAAAAATCATCCATCTTTCTTTAGTGTTCCTAAATACAAAACCATTTGTAGGCATTCGAAGAACACCATCTTTACTTCTTTTCCATGCATGGTAATCCATAAATTTTTCTATTCTTTGTCACTTGAACAATGATCATAAACATGGTACAATTACAGGGATATAATGAATAACCTTGTTAGGCACCTTATTTTTTACTCGATCGGTTCGATGAAGAAACTTGCCAGGCACCTTATTTGTTACTTGGTTGGTTCGATATCTACTAATCTGACATTGTGCAAATTTCGTTTCTGATACATATTTTCCATAATATATAATATGATCATTTTGTTATCTTGGTATGTGCAAGGTAACTTATCTGGCAATGGTAAGAAAAATTCTCCTATCAATCTATAACAAGATAACAAAAAATAGTGAATGTAAATAACAATAATCAATATAAATATTGCATCCTTAATTTACACATAAGTTGAGTCACACTAAAAATAGATAATTTTTTAAAGAAGTTAGCATTTATGTATATGTGACGAATTATATCACGTATCTTAATATCTGTGTGAGACACGTGTTTGAAAAAACATTCAATACTTTCGAGTTCACCAACAAAAATACAATAGATAGAATTTTTTTGTGCCTTCATGAAGGGGTTCTAGGGAAGTCTCAAGCATAGGTACATCATAAAAATATTCATCATAATTGTACTCATAAAAGCTATCGACCCCATCCATGGGAGCATTAAAGAAATCATGGATAAATCTATTTTTTGCCTCATCCTCGACTATATTATTAGTATCATCTTCTTCCATAGGATTAACATGATCTTCAATATCCATACCATCTTCTTCAGCTTGTACAATATTATTTCAAGAAATACTTTCCAAACTAAGTAGTGTCACATACCTAGGATGATTTCTCTTTAAAAATAATATAAGCAATCCAATAAAATTAGAGAATATGCAAATATTATAATGAAAGGAAAATTTATAAAAACATTCAATATACAAATAACTATAATGAATAGTTATTTAAAAGAGGTTGGTATTCATACCCCCATTCAATGTTCCCATACTCCCTACAATGTCTTTCAACTATTTTTAATAAAATTATTTTTCCATTAAAGCCCCTGTATTCAAGGCATGGGAAATAACATTTCCCATCACCTATAGTCACCATTCACCTCTTTAACTTAGCAGGCAATTGTTGATTCTTCTGGAGTTGGTATTTTAATTACCTATTACAACATTACCACAAAATCCATTGAAGCATTAAAATTACAAATGAGCTTTATTGATACAATCCTAACACTTGTAATAGAATTATTAAGATCAACAGAATAAATTGCAACATGTTTAGAATTTAAACCTAGTACAACCCTTCTGAGAGTTATGATTAACCTTGGTAGGGGTGTTTTATTGGATAATATTGGTTCTAAATATTGAACTAAAGGGTTACATTGCTTATGTTATGTATAGGATATTTATTTACATCAAATGTCTAATGGAAAACAAATTATAATTTTATTATAATGATATAAACTAAAACTACACATAATGTTCAAGAAAACATAAATGGAAATAGAATGTTTCTTGAATATAAAGAAAATGGAAAATATTATAAACGAGTTTCCCTATGAAAAAAATTACATAAATTTAAAAATTATCCATTATGAAGTTAAATCATAAAGCTATATGATATTAAAATTTCTTAATGGAGATTTATATTACAATGAGAACTAGGAGTAAATAATGTGAGTCATTATAAATAATTTGAAATGAAACCCTAAACTACTCCTTACATTCTAATAAACAATATAAGCCTATAGAGAGGCCAATACTCTTAAAATCCAAGGAAGTGTGAACACTCTTAAAAAATAGTAGCTATACTCAGGTAATTCATAAATATGTTACTCACTAAACTCATGATATAGTATGCCCATTCGAAAGATGTATTTATACTAAAGTGATTTATAAATTCAATTTATTATCCCATGAATGATCTTGCTATGCCATAAGTATAGGACTATAAGATATTAAAGGATACATAAAAATTAAAAATAATAACCTTCAAATTTTAAAAACTGAGCTATGTATATCAAGAATTGGTCGTGTTAAACAAGTAGCTGATAGAAATATTTACTATTTTGTGCATTGAACAATGACCAGAAAAAGTGTTGAAACTATAGCAAATTTGTCTAAATTTGTCCCGAACAAAAATATTTATAAATTCAATATCGTCAGAGTTCCAATGAATGTGAACCATGGTCAAAGTTGACCAAAAGAAAAATTCAATGATTGTTGCTACCTCCCAAATGGGTATATACCCTTCCACGTGTGTAAAATAGTCTGTCGTAAGCTTGATGAACTATCGACATAAGCTTGACGGGAAGTAAACTTCATCATACTTTTTTTTTCACATCGAAAAAGCACTTACTATTAATACTGGTAATAGTAACAAAGAGTAACAAGCACAGCTCAGTACATAGACCCCCAACCGGTCAGTCGGCCCAAAAGGGAGATAAAGAGACTCCAAAATAGCATCATAAGAAAAAAGACGTAGGATTAGCCAAATTACACCGGGCCAATCCCCCCAGAGTGACCATAGAACATACACACAGAAAACCAGCAAAACCAACAGTTTGATACAAAGGGATGGCCAAATTACAACAGGCCAGCCCATCTCGAGTCAAAGGATCATCACCCAAAGCCATGAATACGAGAACCACAGTATCCATAACCATAAATAAATATGCTAATAAGAAACACTACTGATGGAACTATAAACCATGCGCCACCAAAGCCAAAACACAAATGTCACCATCACCGCTGAGATCAAGGACCTGCACAATGATAAATGCTTCACCATAACCATGACTAGTAATCCAAAAAAGAACTCAAAAAAAGGAAGGGTAAACCGGTCTAGTGACTGATTATCCCGCCATTCCTCTCAAAAAATGGTGCCCTCAGGAACCGAAAGAGCCCTTTTGGATACGAAAAGCGTTGAGGCACAAAGAAAAAAAAAAGATAAAAATTTTCATGATTATGAAATATTTTTCAACGATAGAAAATATTTTATCCCGATCGTCGTAATATTTCATTGAATTTTGACCCCATATGTATTAGTTGGTAGCCAATAGTCTTTCAAGCATTTCAAGCATTTATAAGAGGTTGTTGGCGGTGGCAAGTTGTTGGGGATGGGTCATAGTATATTGAGTTTTTGAAATGGGTTTTTGCATTGTGAAGCTAATAATAACAAGGAGTTGAATAAAATTGGAATCTATGTAGTCATTGGAGTCCTTCGTCAAGTTTTGGGGAGCCATGACATTGGAAGAGAATGACATTAAATTTTGGAGGCATAATGAGCCAATATGTGAAAAACTCCTAGTATTTAACCATCCTATGGATTTTATGAGAGTTTTTTTTGTAAGACTAGGAAACAAACCAATGAAATGGAAAAAAAAAACTATTCAAATCAACAAAAGACCATCATAAGATAACAAATCAGTTAATCTAATAGTGGAAAACAACACCCAAAAAACATGACAAAAAATATGGAAGTAATTTGTATCAAAATGAAAAATGGGATGGAAGTTTGAGAACAAATACATTATGTATGTTCCAATAGCCTAAAGGCTTGATTTGGTCTTGTTGGAATGCATGCAAATTTCTTGCATTGTTGATTCGACAGAGCTTGTAAGAGAATTTCATGCATGGAGAAATATTTGAGTTTGGAATTGTGAATCCCTTGAAATTCCCTAATCTTATGCGTAAGTACAATTATCTAGACATCCATGTGTTAGAAAAACAGGATTGCAGAGCAATAACAATAAACAGAAATGGAAATATAATCACACATACACATTACAAGAGAGACACAAATATATCGTGGTTCACCCAACTTGGGCTACGTCCACACTGAATTTGCCAGTCCTTATTATTATTACCGTCCAGCAAGGTGAAGGGATACAACCTGCAGCACAACCGTTGCACTTCCTCTTCACTGTTTCACAGTCTCTCTCCTGATCTCAGAGATATTTACAATGCATAAAACCTAATACATCATCTACCCTAGCCGTATTACAATGTCTTTATTTTATAGGGGAAATACAATGGGAAAATACCACGGGATACCCAAAACCATGGGCCCGCAAAACAGCTAGCGAAACCATCCCCCCTGGAACCTCGTGGGGGGGCGATGCCCCCCCACACCCCCCCGCTGGGGTGAGTGTACAGTCCACCTACATATCATATAAAATTGGGGTACAAACACGGCTGATACAGTATCATCTATGAGACTAGAAGATCTGGCTCCACAACCAACAATCTCCCACTTGGAGACTGATCACAGCAACTCCACCGCTGCTGCACTTGCTAGACTTGGACTTGGAAAATTTCTCCTCTTCACCTTCATGCCAGAAGGCCAACTGAAACTGAGCACAAACTCAGTTTCTCTCTGGTCACTACCTTTGTGAACATGTCTGCAAGATTCTGGCTAGTATGTATCTTTTCCAGCTTCAACAGTTCATCTTCCAGAACATAGCATATGAAATGGTACTTGAGCTGTATATGTTTAGTCCTGGAATGGAATGGTGAGTTTTTTGCAAGGTGAATGGCACTCTGGCTGTCACTATACAATTTGTTATCCTTCTGCTTCTTACCCACTTCCTCCATAAACATCTGCAACCAAATCATCTCTTTACTAGCCTCTGTAATGGCAACATACTCTGCTTCTGTTGTTGAGAGTGCAACAACCTTCTGGAGTTTCGAAATCCAGCTTACTACTGTTCCACCTATAGTAAACACATACCCTGTGGTGCTCCTCCTGCTATCCTTGTCACCTGCCATATCTGCATCAACATATCCCTGTAGAACAGTGTCTGAACCTCCAAAACATAATGCCTCAGTGGTAGTACCTCTCAAATACCTGAGAATCCACTGTAGTGCCTTCCAATGTTCTTTACCTGGATTGTTCATATATATGCTCACAACTCCCACTGCATGTGCAATATCTGGTCTTGTGCACACCATGGCATACATCAAAATACCAACTGTTGATTGATAGGGAATCTTGGACATGTAATCTGTCTCTTCTTGTGTCTTGGGACACATTTCCTTACTTAGACTGAAATGGATAGCCAAAGGTGTACTTACAGGTCTTGCATTCTGCATTCTGAACCTCTCCAACACCTTTTGTATGTACTCACTTTGAGACAATGTCAATTTGCGATTTTTCCTGTCTCTTGTTATTCTCATACCAAGGATTTGCTTTGCAGCACCCAAATCCTTCATCGCAAATGAATTAGCTAGCTTCCTTTTGAGTACATTTATATCCTGCATGTCAGACCCTACAACAAGCATATCATCCACATACAATAACAAAATAATATATGTTCCATTGTCTAGCTTCTTGAAATAAACACAATGGTCAGAATGACATCTGCTATAACCTTGTTCTGTCATAAACCTGTCAAACTTTAGATACCACTGCCTTGGATCTTGCTTCAAGCCATACAAGCTCTTTTTCAACCTGCATACCAGATCCTCCTTACCTTTGACCTCATACCCTTGTGGCTGCTGCATATATATTTCTTCCTCCAAATCCCCATGAAGGAAGGTTGTTTTTACATCTAACTGTTCAAGATGCAAATCTTCTACCGCCACTAGACTTAAGATAGTCCTAATTGAAGTCATCTTAACAACAGGAGAAAATATTTCATCAAAATCTATACCTTTCTTCTGTGCAAACCCCTTTATAACAAGTCTGGCCTTGTACCGCTTCTTACCTCCTTCTTCTTCCTTCAACCTGTAAATCCATTTGTTTTGCAATGCTCTTTTACCAACAGGAAACTGAACCAAATCCCAAGTCTAGTTTCCTACCAATGAGTCCATCTCCTCATTCATGCCTTGCTCCCACTTCTTTCTAGTTTCCACCTGCATTGCTTCTTCATAACATTCTGGTTCACCAGAATCAGTCATCAATAAATAATACATTGAAGGAGAGTATCGTTCAGGGAGTCTACTTAACCTGGTAGATCTTCTTACAGTTGTAGGAGTTTCAGGTACTTGCTGCTGCTCTTGATTTTCTGGCACCTTCGGAACTTCATTTTCTTTAATTTCATCAAGCACTATGTACTCTGTGTTTTCCTTTTCCTGTTTCTTTCCCTGCAACTGATCTTTATACATGACCTTTTCATTGAATATCACATCTCTACTCCTGATGATTTTTTTATTTTCATAATCCCATAAACGATAACCAAATTCATCAACCCCATATCCAATAAAGATACATTTCTTGGATTTAGCTTCAAGCTTTGTTCTATTTTCTTTATCAATATGGACAAATGCTTCACAACCAAACGTTCTTAGAAATGAGTAGTTTACCTTTTTATCTGTCCATGCTTCCTCTGGAATATCACCATCCAACGCACTTGAAGGTCCTCTATTTATTAAATAAATAGCAGTATTTACAACATTCGTCCAAAACTGTAAGGGCAACCCTGCATGCAATCCCATACACCTTGCACGCTCCATGATCGTTCTGTTCATTCTTTCTGACACACCATTTTCCTGTGGTGTTCCTGGGATTGTCTTCTCTCTACGAATCCCATGGTATGAACAGTAACTATCAAACTCCTTGCCGCAGTACTCACCTCCATTATCAGATCTGAGACACTTCAACCTTTTTCCTGTCTCATTCTCAACCAAAGCTTTCCACTTCTTAAAAGTAGCAAACACATCAGATTTCTGTCTAATGCAATAAACCCAAGTTTTTCTAGTTGCATCATCAATAAATGTAACATAATAATGAGAGCCACCAAGTGATTGTACCTGAGCCGGTCCCCATACATCTGTATGCACAAGCTCTAATTTTTCATTCTTCTTCTGTTTCCCAACCCTGAGAAATTTGACTCTCTTCTGTTTTCCATAAACACAGTTTTCACAGAATTCCAAACTTACCTGCTTCAAATCCGGCAGCAACTTCCTTGAGTGGAGAATCTGCATCCCCTTCTCACTCATGTGGCCAAGCCTATGATGCCACAATGCTATATCTGTTCCTGTGGAAGCTAAAGAGATAGAATGGTCAGTATTATGAGGACATAAATACAACGTACCTACTCTGTCTCCTTTTGCTATCACCATTGATCCTTTAGTGATCTTCCACCACTTTTCTCCGAACGTAGATAGACAGACGCCATCTCCCAACTGCCCTGTTGAGATCAGATTTCTTTTCATAGCAGGAATATGCCTAACTTCTTTCAACAACCAATCAGTTCCATTCTTAAGTTTTATCCATCCCTTACCCATTCCAACAATTTTACATGGCTCATCATCACCCAATAAAACATGTCCAAAGTCGCCAGGAACATACTCATGAAAGTATTTCCTATGGGGTGTAGCATGACATGAAGCTCCTGAATCTACTACCCAATAACCACTAGTATTATCTAATGCAAGAATCAAAGCATCTTGTAACACATCACCTGCTACATTTACTTCCTGGGTAGTTTCCTTCTGTGCATCTCCTTTCTTCTTTAGAGATTTGCAGTCTTTCTTCAGATGTCCTTTCTTTCCACAGTTCCAGCACTCTATCTTTCCCAGTCTGGACTTGGATCTGCCCGTTTTAGAATTTCCACGATTACCTTGGCTCTTTCCTCTCTCCTTTTGTCTTCCCCTGCTCTCCATGGTCAACGCATTACCTGATGTCTCACCTGTGCTTTTTCTTCGCATTTCCTCGCTAAGAATAACACCAATAACATCATCAAACTTCAAGGTGTTTGAACCAGAGACAGAGTTACTTACAGCCATGACCAAGCTATTCCAGCTTTCTGGCAATGAACACAAGATTAGAAGAGCCCTAACCTCATCATCAAAGTTCACACTTACAGAACTTAGCTGATTTGTAACCGTATTAAACTCATTTAAATGATCAGTAACAGATCAACCTTCAGACATCTTCATATTAAATAAACGCTTCATTAGAAATACATTGTTGGAGGCCGAGGGTTTTTCATACAGCTTACCCAATGCGCTCATCAAACCCTGTGTTGTCATTTCTTTTGAGATATTGAAAGCCACTGATGAAGCCAGGCTCAACCGTATTGTTCCTAGAGCCTTTCTGTCAAGAACCTCCCATTCTTCGTCCTTCACAGACGTCGGCTGCTTTGCTTTCCCTCCCAACGGTAGGAATAGATCCTTCTGGTACAGATAGTCCTCCATTTGCATCTTCCATAACCCGAAGTTTTGGCCGTTAAACTTCTCGACCTTAAACTTTCCTTCTTCTGCCATTGCTCCCACTTGAACCAAAAACCCTAGCTTCCTGCGGGTTTAACTGCCAAATAGACCTTTGGCTCTGATACCAATTGTTAGAAAAACAGGATCGCAGAGCAATAACAATAAACATAAATGCAAATATAATCACACATACACATTACAAGAGAGACACAGATATATCGTGGTTCACCCAACTTGGGCTACGTCCACACTGAATTTGCCAGTCCTTATTATTATTACCGTCCAGCAAGGTGAAGGGATACAACCTGCAGCACAACCGCTGCACTTCCTCTTCACTGTTTCACAGTCTCTCTCCTGATCTCAAAGATCTTTACAATGCGTAAAACCTAATACATCATCTACCCTAGCCGTATTACAATGTCTTTATTTTATAGGGGAAATACAATGGGAAAATACCACGGGATACCCAAAACCATGGGCCCGCAAAACAACTAGCGAAACCATCCCCCCTGGAACCCCGTGGGGGGGCGATGCCCCCCCACACCCCCTCGCTGGGGTGAGTGTACAGTCCACCTACATATCATATAAAATTGGGGTACAAACACGACTGATACAGTATCATCTATGAGACTAGAAGATCTGGCTCCACAACCAACAGCATGCACAACCCAAACACCAAAGCACAACTAGTCAATCGATGTTTTGGGATCTAAGGTGACGATGCCATTTGCCATGTCGAATGGTTGGGTCAATTCGAAAATAATGAATCACTCTTTGGCTAGTTTGTCTTTGACTATCCATCTCTATTTGGAAGCATGTGAGTTTCTTACCTCTCTATCTATAATTAACTAATGGGTGAGGAGTGAATTCATAATACTTGTCTAACTAGGAGGAGAAAACTTGGAATTCTTGCTCCATAATAGATCCATCATGCATGTTAGTTGTTTTAAAGTACTGATGCAAGGATTACCAAATTTGATACCAATTGATATAAAAACAAGACACCAATGTGAATCTAATATACAATAAAAGAAGATCCCAAGAGATTAAGAATCCAAGAATTAACAATTAATTGAAGTACACAATCGAAGGAGAGTGATCATCCCTAGGGTTACAATTAAAGTAATGTATTTTAGTGAGTGATAGTGTGATCAAGCACTGTAAGGATTATATGCAATGGGATATGAAAAATAATTTACTTAAATAATGCATACAAGAACCAAGTCCCAGGGATAGTCTCATCAGTTGTATTAAGGACATAGCTTGCAAGAAAATAGTGAAAGATAAACTTATTTGATTTTGTTATACTTGCTTATTTATTCATGATTGTGAGTTGGAAGTAATTTGGAAACATTGAAATTTCATCCATAATTCATAATAGTTACATGAAATTATTATCAAGAATGTGAATTTTATTAAACTAGAATTGGCATTACAAGAGGTGGCTAGGAATCCACAAGGAATTGAAGTTAATCAAACTTACCAAGTTACCTCTTTGCACCACAAGGAATTAAAGTTCATCTAACTTAGCAAGCTACGTACTCAACACCAACATTGCAATATTACATTAAAAATTTACAAATAAATATAAATAAGTGGATAAGGCAACTCCACAAATTTAGTAACAAACCTCCTAAAACCTAGAGAGATCTAACTGTTATTATGAACAGGATTAGACACATTCTTTTCACTTGTCATGGAATTCAAGTACATGAGTAATATATTCATAAAATACATGTTTCAATTGAATCTATGACGTACAAATGAGTGAATGGGTATCCTTTTATCTAAT
Organism: Larix kaempferi; assembly: GCA_027924585.1. Taxonomy (NCBI): domain Eukaryota; kingdom Viridiplantae; phylum Streptophyta; class Pinopsida; order Pinales; family Pinaceae; genus Larix; species Larix kaempferi. Next base: position 7,842,224 of record BSBM01000072.1, on the reverse strand, counting down.
TTTACGCCATCTTTGTAGGAATTCATTGAGATGAGTCTTCATGGAAGTCACGTGATACATAAACAAATTCATAGCTGGCAAATCGAGTTGACTGGCGATGTTGATTTGTACAACTAAGTCATCCCTAAGTTGATCAACATCGTTGACCTTGAGCTTACAAGGTACTGAATAAACCAACTCTTCAAATGTATGCATGCCCATATATTCAATTATGTTGTCAGTTTCTGCCCGAAATATGCTATAAATTGTATGTCCCTTCCCCACCATTCCTATGACTTCATCGCAAACAAAGCTCCAAGACTTAAGGGAAATATTTACCTTTTTTATTACATAGCACATAACCTGGCCAATGTTTCAGGAGCATTTTTTCATCAAGATAATCTATTGACTAATTGTTCAAAAGCTCTATTAGAAACATTTTTCTCTTCCCTTTGTTCATCCATCAAATCAGAAAGGTGAAAAAATACATTCAAATCATCCTGAAGATCATTCATCTCAAAGAAGAATATTGTTTGGACTTCTCTATACTCCTTGTTCGCATCCAATGCTTCCACTTTAAACTCCTCTAAAGTAAGCTTACAAGACATGGCAGAAGTAGTTTGAAGAGTAAGCTATTGAATACTCTGTTGCAGATATTGAATGTGACTATTATGCTCAACGAAAAATTATTCGTCTTTCTTATATTCATTAGATAAAGAATTTTAATGTTTCCTCAAATCATCAAATTCATTTTTGTATTGAATTTTGTGGTCATCAATTTGTTTGGAAATGTCTCCATGAAGAGACAACTTATCTTCTTCCAAAGAGGCTAATTTAGGATTCTCATCATCAATCATCCTATTGAAAGTGGAAATAGTATGATAATTATCCCATCAAAAGATCCCATGGAAGATGTTGTCTCAATAGTTTCTTTCTACACAACCATGGTTGCTTGTTTCTAAATATTCCGATGCTCAGGGGTCCATGGAAAGAATAATATACCCTTGATCTCTTGACACCTTTCTTCATTACAACCTTTTGTTTCCTGCTAAAGAAGTAATCTCCCAGAGAGGGGACTGTATCTTCTCCAAAATCCATTGTATCTTGGGAAGATGTGACCAAAGTGCCAACAGATGATACAATAGTCATAGATTAGTAGAAACAATCATAAATACTTGAGAAGAGTCATAACAAAATTGAGGATTGATTTGCACTAGTAGAGGTGCATGGGTAGACAAGTTTTCTGGTTCAAACTGAAATTTTTGAGTAGAGGGAAATATATTTTATGACTGAGAAGTTAAGCCAACATTATCTTTAGTCAAATAAGAACTATCAACTTCCATAGCTTTAGGTTGTTCAGGCGCAAGAGGCTTCTGTAGAGTATCATGAGAACTTTGGGATTGAGAATGTATCTACTCAATAAGGTCATATAGGGTTTGATTCTGGGAAGATGGAGAAGTAGGGAGAGTATTCAAAGGGTCTTGATTAGTATCAATGTTGGATTCTTTAGTGGTTTGAACATTTTATTTGGATGAATGTGGTTGGTAATTTGTGACTAAAGTGGTAGATGGAGTACTCGTGGTGGATAAAGGTAGAGGGTCTGGACCTTCTTGAATATCTTGGATAGACTGAAAAACTTCTTTAGTTTTCTCCATGTCTAGATCAATGAACTTGACAAAAGGATTGGTGGGGATAGGTTTAGGCACAATAGTGACTCCGATGTTCTCCTCTTTGATCGCTAAATTGGAAATAATATTAAATCTAGAACCAACAATGACAAGGTTCGTCTCAAAAATTTTAGGTTCCTCACCTTTAAGAGACTATGTTTTCTTAATAGGATTGGATGCAGGTTCAACATGTGTATGTTTTCAAGCAATGGCGACTGTAAAATATTCTGAAACAAACCAATCAAAATAAGCAAAATTGGAATTTGAAAATGAAATAAATGACAAAATTACCGTAAAGTCTATTACCTGAACAAACTGTAAAAATTCTAGCAAGTAAAATTCTCAATCAACTATAAATCCAAAATCATTATAAGTGCCTAATTTATATCAAGATAGATTTAAATTTCCATCACAATTAAATGCGTAGGGGTTAAAAGACGACTAAATTATTGGTGGGAATTAATTAAGATTTTACTTGTGTTTTTCTGAAAACAATTCTTACATGTCAGAACGGGGAAAATATTGGGAAACAACTTTTCGATGGTGAAATAAGGGTTTCGATGTAGGAACGTAAATATTATTGGGTGTCAGACATAGGAATTCGGAAGCATTCAAGATGGTTAAAAATATTTCATCCGCAAAACCAGACCCATAAAAGTACCAATTAGAATGAATAGTTTCGTAGCGTTCGAAAACATTAGAGGATAAATTTGCAAATTAACAATACTTGACTGACGTAAAGGTTTAGATGTCGCATAAATGGAGAATGAAAAGACTGAATTGGAGAATATTACTAGGTCCGTAAAATGTTGAGAAAGTTAAATAAAAAACAAAATTTAATTCTGCCATCCGATGAATTGAAACATCGGGATCAAAACATCAAAATGTTAAATTCATTTATAAATTAAGTTCCCGATGTCGTCAATCCAAGAAATTACATCGAGTTGAAAAACATCGGAAAGATAAATTATCAAAATACATCACCCCGATATCTGATATCTGATAAAAATTAATCGTCGAGAACATTGGAATCAAAATGTTGGGATCATAAAGTTAAATGTAAATGAACTTTTAACGGATCCACCCTTTTTTTCACAGAAAAATATAACTTACTATTAATATGCGAAATAGTAAAATATGTCCAACTGTCAGTCCATGTCCAATACATACAAATCTGCCAATAGAAATCTCCGGAACAAACCGGTTATATTATCAATATAAAAACATGAGGGCTGTCTAAAACAGTCAACAAAAGTTACCAACTCCCATAGTCAAACTGCTATGTATCCAGTAATATTAGAGAAACAAATGCCACATCATCAAAAGTATAAGCGTCTCCTAAAAAGTCCAAAATATAGATATCCACATACAATAAATATCAAAGTCACCCCAGCAGAAAGTGGGGTGAAATACGAATATTACACCCGATCTGAGTCAGCATCTGCAGGTAGGTGATATAAGGCCGCAAAAATATATGAGAGAATATATAGTTATGCCCAACAAGTAATTGGACGCATCATAATCAAGAATCTGCACATGTAAACTACAAGACATATAAGTAACCAGCCGCATAAATCCCATATGGAAATACAAAAAGTATGTGCAAAAAAGACAAACGCCCTCAAGTCCAATGTAACAAGTGGGAACCATGAGAAAATAGCAAATCATCCCGCCATTCCTGCCACAAGATGACCCCATGCAGGGAGTTGAGAGCCCTCTTAGAGAGCATATCCGCCACCAGATTCACCTCCCTGAAGATATGTTCAAAGTGAATGTGCTCAAATTCAAGAATGAGCTTTCGAGCCTCCTCCAACCAATGTTTGAGCAGGAGAACATTTAGGGAAGCAGCACCCTTAGCCCAAGCGATAATAGCCTGTGAGTCACCATAAATAACAAGGGAGGAAATCTTCCTTTGACGGGCGCAGAATAACAAGAGCCAAAGGGCGCAAATCTCACTTCGAGTGTTTGAACCATTACCTAGGTTTAGCCAATAATGAACAGTGGTAGTATTGGAAATGTGAATAGTTGCCCCGACACCCCCAGCGCCATTCAAGCGAACAACAGCCCCATCGAAAAATCTACAAGGAAATACCAGGATAGGGGGAGTCAAACGATTTCTCAATATCCGCGTCTTCGAGCCAACACCCGCACCAAAAACGGAAATGTATTCCTTATGTGCAGCAATGATATTATAGCATAAAGATGCACTGTGCGGTTTCAGATCTTCAAAGATGCATGCATTGCGAGCACGCCGCACCTCCCAGATCATAAAGAAAGGAAGTTCAACACAATCATTGTGAAGGCTCGTCCAAGCCTCCAACCAATCACATAATGTATGCTCACCCCAACGGAACTGCACGCCGGATCTATGAGCAACCTGCTCCCATAGATTCTGAATGAAGGTACAAGTCGAAAACAGATGATCCACTGTCTCCTCCAAACAGTAGCAGAGCAGACACCTACCCGGTCCACAGAACGCACGACGGCATAAGTTATCCCACGTGAGTATCCGGTTTGATAACACAAGCCAGATAAAACACTTAACCTTGAGAGGAATGACCAGCTTCCAAATATATAATTCCCACCAGCAGATAACATCACAGGAATCGACAAACAATGCATCATAGACCAATTTTGCAGTAGGCTCTCCAGAAGCCACATCCCACGACCAAGCCAATCTGTCAGCCTCATCAGTTAATTGTGTGTTTGAGTGATAAAAAGGCCCGATATATGCATCCCATTCCAATCCCATAGTGCCAGATAAACCCAGCTGTGTAGCCGTTATCCAAAGGGGCCGTCCCCCCATGAACGGCCCCACCGCATGTGCCAGAGTGTAATATCCTTTAGAACTGAGATGGGTCCTTAATTCCAATGATAGTGTATGCTCAGAAGGACCCCCCAAGATCGGGTCAAGTCCCAACTTAATGTCACGTCCATTGCCAGGTATCCAAGCAATCCAATGTGAAATAACTTTTAAAGATCCAAGCAACCCGCTCCAGATATTGGACACCCCCACAGTGACAGGCCGGTTCCCACGAAGCCATACCTCAACAGAGGTGTTCTTCAGATACTTAGCTCTAATAATTCGGCCCCAAACAGAATTGTCAAAAAGAGCACGCCACAGGCTCTTCGCATGCAGAGCCATAACAAAAAGGTCCAAGTTCTTTATATTCCATCCACCCAACTTCCAAGGACGAGCCAACCGGGACCAACCAATAAGATGATATTTTTCCTGACAACCACAACCCGACCATAAAAAGTTAAACAGCTTTCGACGAATGAGACATAGAACAGACCTTGGGACTTTGCAAAGTGTAAACCAGTACACGCCGAGGTTCTGTAGAACGGCTTTTGCCAGTGTGAGTCTGCCCCCTATAGATAGGTTGCGATAGCTCCAATGACTGATACGTCCTTCAAATCGGCGAATGAGCCAACTCCAGTCCTTCACCAGATAATTAGTCGGCTTTATAAAGAAGCCAAGGTATTTCGTTCCAGCCTCCAACTCCAAGAAATTGAAGGGAAAGATTGTACATATGGAGTTTTCCACCTCCCTCAATAGAGAGTGTTTTATGAAACGTGATTTGTTATAATTGATGATCATACCAGAAACCGAGTAGAACAGGTCCAGTATCCTCTTATGATGTACCCACTCATCAAGGGTACCAATACCGAAGAGCATTACATCATCCACAAACAGAGAATGTGAGACAGATATATCTCTAGCTATTTTAATGCCTTGAATCATTCCATCCCTCTTAGCCTTATGTATGGATAAACTCAGGCCTTCAATAACCAAAAGGAAAAGGAGTGGTGATAGAGGACAACCCTGTCGAAGACCCCGAGAGGCTTTAAAAAAATCCGTAGGAAGGCCATTGACCAGAATTGCATAATTAACCGAGGTTACACAAGCCATAATCCATTTCATCACCTTCCAAGGCAGGCCAATTTGAATCAGAATAAATTTCAGGAAATCCCAATTCACCCGATCATATGCTTTCACCAGATCCAGCTGAAGAATAAGGGCAGAAAGATGCTTCTTTTTTATAGTGTGGAAAATTTCCTGTGTCACACCCACCGCATCATGGATCTGTCGGCCTTGCAGGAAACCATATTGCTCAACTGAAATGTGTCTGGATAGTACAGGTTTGATCCGGTCAGCAATAACTTTTGCAATAATCTTGTATACTAAATTACAGAGAGCAATAGGATGGAACTCATTATAATTGTTTGGGTGGGAGGTCTTCGGAATAAGAGTCAGATATGTGGAATTGAGTGCCCCAGATACAGATCCTTGTTTCCGAGATTCCTCAACAGCCTCTCTGATATCCTCCCCCATAATATCAAAGAATTGTAAAAATAGTTCCACAGTCCACCCATCCGGCCCCGACGACTTGTCTTTTGCGAACCCACGCAAAGTACTTTCCACTTCATCCAGGGAGACCGCCAAAAATATATCATCCCCCTCCACCTCATTGAACATGCGAGGATATTCCTTAATAACTTTAAATTGCTCCGCCATAGAGGTGTTTTTAGGGTCACAATAGTATTCCTGATAGTGGTGGATAGCCTCCTCCATCAAATCATCAGACCCCCAGATCCTCCTACCACAGTGATCATTAAGGTCCCAAATAGTATTCTGCATCTGTCGAGAGTCCGCAAACTGATGAAAGAATTTAGTATTCTGGTCCCCAGACTTAATCCAAATAGCCCGGCTCTTCAGCCTCCAGGACTCCTCTTGTATAAGGATAATACTCAATTTACGGCTCTCCAGAGAGGAAATTTTCAATGCATCCTCAGGGCTAAGATCAGACCCAATAGAACCCCGCATCAACGAGGTCAATTCCAGTTCAATCTTATTAAGTTCACGGCCCATATCAGCTTTTTTGTTTTTTTCCCATCTAATAGTATGATCCTTTAAGGTCTTCAGTTTCACCGCCAGCTTGTCCATGGCAGAGCGTTCCCCCATGACAGCCATCTGAAGCCAACAGTTCCTCACACCCTGAGTGTATTCCCCATCCATGAGCCAAGTAGAATTGAATTTAAAAGGGTAGCATTGTGGCTTGGCTTCCACTTCAAATTGTAGAATAATAGGTAGATGGTCACTGATTTTGATTTGGTGGATCCAAGACCTGTAATTGTGAAGTCCATCCAACATAGATTCAGAGATAAAAAACCGGTCAATACGTTTCTGGATCATCATATCGCCCCCCCTACCATTTGTCCAAGTGGGAGCCAGCGGACATGGCGCAATATCAACCAGTGAAAATTTCATGAAGAGTTGTTTAAAGTAAGATCCCATCGTGTCTCTACGAGCCACCTTACCCCAGACCTCGTCATCCCCCCAAGTGAAGTTAAGGTCCCCAGCCACAAATAAATTTTCCAGGTCCAGCAAATGATTCGTGACCGCATCATCCCAGAAAGCCATCCTGTCAGCATATGGCCCGTAGCAGTTGATAATATTGACATTTTTATCCATCCCTCTGATATTGCCCGATAATAAGATGCCCAGAGAGGTGATAGAGGGATCAAGTCTCAGAACCACTGGGTTCCAAGCCGCTAAAAGACCACCTGATAGACCAACTGCGTCCACTGTACAAGCCATACACCCCGGCTTAACTTTATTAAAGAAAATACGTGCCTTATCACCACATACCATAGTTTCCTGCAGAAGAACCAAATCAGGATTTGTAATATGAAGTACTCTCTTGAGGGCCAATTGTTTGGGAAGCCCTCCCACACCCCGAATATTTAAGGAGAAAAAAATCATTTGCGAACCCTTGCAAGGGCTTTCAATCCTCTAAGAGCCCGGGTATCAATAGATATGGGGGAATCCACAGTGTCACAACCATCCACATTCCCCCCCATGGAGACCTTCTTATTTTTCCTGGCGCTCCTCGTTTTAAGAGGAGAGAGTTCCAGGGCCAATCCACCCCTACAGGCCCCTTTAAGAATACAAGTGTCCCCCGTAGTACCAGTAGATTTCACAGGAATAGACATCCCCCCCCCCCCACCAATTCAGTGGAAGGCACATCTAATGTCCCCCCCCCCAACATCACCATGGGTCAAAGACCTCACAATTTGCCGGTTTTTGTAGAAGGTAGGGATAGGTGCCTTCTTCACCATCTCGGAGTAAGAAGGTATAAGTATTACCTTATCGCCAGGCTCCTCAGAACTTACCAACCCCTTAACCGTGTCATCAACCAGATCCCCCCCCACGGGGCCCCCAGAATCAGTGCCAACCCCCACCAAAAGTTCCACCCGAGGCAACGAACCCCCCCCGGTCACACATACATCCCGAGGCTTCAGAGGGGCATCAATATCACTAGAAATAATCACAGTCGGAGTGTCCGTAAGTGGTATCCCGGGAGATACCGATTTGACAGGAGGGGTGTCAATCCGGCTCGCCGCATTCCCAATCTTAGTCAGCTCATTCCCAGTGACAAGGCCATCCCCCCCCCGGGTTCATTAGATATATATTCAGTACCAGAGGATGAGGAAATCATGTGATGTTTGCGACTCATATAATTCCCATTATTACCATGATTTAAATCGAGAGCATTTATAAACGATATATCCAACTCATTCGATTAATGAAAAAAGTTTGGGTCTTGAGATTCTAACTTACGGAACAGAGCCGAGTCCGGAGCGTCCAAAGTGGGAACCCGGTTGGAGAAGCCGTCCATCGAACCCGAAGTATCCAGCTCAATATCACTCCCATCATCTGACGACCAGAAAGGACCACCATCCTTGAGGCGCCCAGAAGAAGCAGGTGCCAAGCACTGACGCCACAAATGCCCAACTTCCTTACAGTTAGAGCAACGGAAGGGGATACCCCAATAATCTATAATTTGGGTAAAAATCCAGCCACGCCAACGGATGTTTAGTGCATCAATTAATCCCAAGGAAATATCCACCTCCACGAGGACCTGGCCCATGCGCCGGTCAAAACCATTCAGATGCTCGTCCTCAACATGCAGAAACCTCCCCAAACTGTTTCCAATGGCCTCAAAGGCCCCCCGATTCCAGAGAGCACGGGGAAGCCCAGGCAAAAGGACCCACAAATGTCGCAGGCGCACCGAGGCAGTTTCCGGATCAAAATCCGTTTGCCATTTCTGTAGCATTAAGCTTCCAGAACCATGTAGCCAAATTCTGTCCATAATAAGAGTGCACTGAGCCTCTTCTTCAAACTTGAAACCGTACCACCCGCAGGCCATGGCAAAAATTTGTGGAGTGTAGTTTAACAGAGGCCGCCATTTCGCCATGACCCAAGCCACAATATCGCGCCGATTCATTGCATGGTATGAAAATTTCCCTACAAGTACAGTCATATTGGCCTCAACGACCTCCTCCAGACCAATGTCACGACCCACAGTCAACCAGGACTCACCAGGACGCCGAAAATATCTCCCATTCAAACGACGGGCCGCACGGGAGGATGAACAAGGGTTTGTTTTGTTACCCACATCAGGGTAATCCTGGCCGCTGCCAACGGAAGGGTCCGACCCCCCCGACTCACCATGTGTCCGTCTCCCAGCCAGGTGTCCACGGTATGTTTTGCCACGCGGAACCATATGGCGACCACCAGGGTTAAGGGCCCTCTTCCCCTTTAACTGTTCCTTGAAATGCTCATCCGATTGGAATAAACCCACCTCCTCAATCATATAATCGGAGACGTTGAGGATGTTGTCCTCCGGAATAATGGGTTCCGGCGCCATATCCCCCAAAACGGTAGCCATATGACATAAACCACAACCAAATCCACCGCGAAAACAAACAAATCCCTTTTACCAGCCAACAATACACCAAAACGGAAGCAAATGAACGGTGACGGCAACTCAGGATCTATGATAATGGAAAGAATAATTAAAAACTCAAACCCTTGACCGCACGCAGGCCCAGTAACAGAGGCCCACACCCCCACCACACGCCAGAGACACCGGATCCGGAGTTCGTGGTTCCGACGAGCCAGACAGTGCTCAATACCAGCCGCAAAAAATGGAAACTGCCCATGAACAACCCCTTAATACCGCTTACAGACAACCATAACCGCACAGTTCCAATACCGGGTTATCTCCACATCGCCAAAGCAGATATTTCACCGCCGCAGAGACCCTAGGCGCAGGTAAGATGCTCCTTGAAACCCTAGTTTTGCGCCATGAAACCCTATGTGTTCGCTCCCGACCGCCATCCTTAACGGATCCACCCTACAATTACAGAATCAAAATATAATTAATTAAATAAACCTTGGGATCATCGAAACTAAAACGATGGGTAATTGATTTTAATGCAAGAAAATATTCCAATGTGAATTAGCTCGACGTCGGATACCCAAAGTGATTAAAATGTCGGAAATAATACTTCAAGCCCATCATAATTAGAGATTAACCCTTTTTAAAAAAATGATAAACAAATTTGTAGTTAAGCGTAGATAAAATTAAAAACTAACTTAAAGAAAGAGACTTAGAAACACATAATTAGGAAATTTAAAGGGGTCCAATCTTTTTCATAGAAACAATGGTGGGATCTATTGTGGCTAAAACAAATGGAAATTTCCCCTAGATAGGGTGTTATTTCCTTAGGATTAATGGTGACTCTGTTACAATGTGTCTGGTAATATGGCATCAATCCATGCCCCACATGGATGGTCATCAATGAAGATGAAGTGAGCTATATTAAAATCACATGGGTGATTATTACCTTCAGATGTTGTAATGGTGATGGTATTACTAGGACCTTAATGGATGAGATGATTTATCCCAATACAATTGCCTCCTTTCATATGTCAATTCTCTAACTTAAGGACTCTTTTTTCATTTCCTCTTTAATTCTTGCTTGTGGCTACTATACTCGTACGAATATGAAGGATTTTTAGTGGTATATCACAGGGTATTACCTAAATGGAAAGGCATATTTTCAAATTTGGAGGGATCTATTTGAAGATTGCATGACTAATCTTCGTCTCAGAGGTTGATCGCGGAAAGCTTCAGTTGTCGCTTGATCTTTCATGCTTCTTTTGTAAACAATGTTCTCACCTCTTAGTCATCGGGAAATTCCTCTGTGATATCATCTGCTAGCACAAAAGGAAATATGAATGCGCATGACAACAATAGTGAGGACAGTGGATGGGGATGATTAGTTTAATGATTCGATGATATGGGAAACTCTATGGGATACCACAACAATTCTATTCCTCCTACAGTTGTACTTCCTTCCAACTGTGATGGAATCATCTCCCAAGCGGGAACAGGTATGGAGAATTCTACAAGCAATCATGGAGAGAATGTTTCTTTCTAGGATTGTGAAGTGAAACCTCCCTTGTCTAGGTACTCTTCTGAAGAGCACCTGAATCTCATATTTGATACTAGGAAGGATGTGATGAAACTCACATATAAAATGGAGCTATTTGATGAGAGAATGTATACTTTGGTTTCAATATTTGACTTCCTCAAGCTTAGGATCTGGGTGAGTCTCCAGTATCCTCAAGATGTGTTTTTCTCGGTGCCCCAATTTTTCTCTCCACTCATGCGCTTGATGCACCTCCAATATCGGATTTTGCACTCTCTTTGAATACTTATTCTCCTCTTGTTCAGATCTAAAGTCGATATTGGAATTGGCATGCCTACAATTTTTATTTATTTATGTAGTTTTGCATTCATGGACGTACTGGATTTTATATAGTGTCGTGTTTTTTCTTAGGTTATTCAAGCCTTTAGTGTGGTGTAAGTATAGTTGGGGCTTGGGTAGTCTCATGTTTTGGTTCAGGCTCTAGAATCCTTTTTGTTAGGTTTGTTATAATTATGCTACTAGTTTGAAACTATGGTCTCAGTTGGTGGGATATACTGGTGATTTGACCACACAATCGCCAGCTAACAAATGTACTTCTTTTTTTTATATAATATAATATAGTGTGACTTACTTACAAAAAAAAAATGGCAATTCAGTGGGAAGAAGTATTTATCTCTGTCATAATAAAATGAATCCATCTTTTCCAAGAGCTTAGAATTTTGAATACTTACAATGCAAATGATCTTCTATTATGGTTAATACTTTCACCTATTCCATCCTTATAATATCTGAACTTAGAATAATGACCAACCTTGAAAGCAATTTCAACCATTAACATGAAACTCAAAATTGTAAATTATTGAAATAATTGAAATGTTAGAGAATAAAATTTGCTAGGAATAACCATGAAAATACGATAAGCAAAAGTAGATCCATCTAATCTTTTAATTTTAAACGCAAATATCACAGGAATTCCCACTTCTTCCAGCAGGTGTCCATAGCCTCGTTTGGGTTTCCTTTTAACCCATTCTAGATTCATTAATCCTGTCTCGTTAATTATAAATATATGGTTTAGTGATTCCTATATTTCTGTAAGTGGGGAAGTAGACTCAGAAACTTCGTAAAATAGTGGATGACATGTAGGTTATTTTGGATGTATTTATATATACATTTATTTCAAAAATTTGAACCCCTAATGTCATAGACATTGCCACTGCTTCTACCAGGCACCTATATCCTCGACAGGGTATTCTTTTAACCAATTTTACATGAGTTCTCTAGTCCCAAATGCTCTGAACGAAAGGATTTAATACCATAAGTAATTTTAAAATAATCCCTAAAGAGATTGTCTACAAGGTGTGTTGGTTGTGGAGCCAGATCTTCTAGTCTCATAGATGATATTGTATCAGCCGTGTTTGTACCCCAGTTCTATATGATATGTAGGTGGACTGTACACTCACCCCAGCGGGGGGGTGTGGGGGGGCATCGCTCCCCCACGGGGTTCCAAGGGGGACCATCCCCCCTGGCTGGGGGGTCCGGGGGCAATGCCCCCGAATAAAATTTTTGGGGCTGTTTTCGCCAGCTGTTTTGCGGGCCCATGGTTTTGGGTATCCCGTGGTATTTTCCCATTGTATTTCCCTTATAAAAGAAAGACATTGTAATACGGCTAGGGTTGTTGATCTATTAAGTTTTATGCATTGTAAAGATCTTTGAGATCGGGAGAGAGACTGTGAAACAGAGAAGAGGAAGTGCAGCGGTTGTGCTGCAGGTTGTATCCCTTCATCTTGCTGGACGGTAATAATAATAAGGACTGGCAAATTCAGTGTGGACGTAGCCCAAGTTGGGTGAACCACGATATATCTGTGTCTCTCTTGTAATGTGTATGTGTGATTATATTTGCATTTCTGTTTATTGTTATTGCTCTGCGATCCTGTTTTTCTAACAAGGTGGAGAAGCAAATCCATAACTCCTTAAGGGTATGAGATGATGTAAAGAGCTTACTGATAACTGACCTTTTCCACCCTACTTACCCCTTTTAGGTTATTCCTTTTAAATATAATCCAATATTCTATGTTTTCTTAAAGTAATTGTGGTAAAAAAATATGGACAATGGATAAAATATTTTATAGTGGGTAATAGATTGTTCAACAAAATTTCTAGGGAATCAAAGAAGCATTTTACTATGAAGCAAACCACAGAGCTTGCTTTTTCCTTTATTTGGCCCTTTGAAAACTGAAACCAAATGATTGATAAAGAGTAAATATACAACTCAATGTTGATTTAGGGTAGCCATCATTATTGAAAAAGAAAGTTGACATAATTAAATTTAAATTCTACTAGACAAAACCAAACTAAAACTAGAAAATTGAAGAGAAAATTGAAAGAAAAATAAATCTAAACTAAACTAAAATTATGGTACATTCCTAGTCCAAAAAACTACGATAAATATTTTCTTGAGAATTTATGCATTCACTCGATAAATTTCAAGTTAACCCTCCAGTGTTTGCAATCGAAACATGATGGTACCAAGTTTTTCTATAATAGTTAATGGTCTCAACGACAAGTGTTGAAACTTAGTGTGCTCGCATTTATCCTCATGAGATTTATCCCATTTGAGAGCAAGGTCAACTACTTGGAAGTTTATATCAAAAAAATATTTCTCATGAGACCAATGTTTGACAAATTTTTTATGTTAGTCAAGTTTGTGCTTTGCCTTTTCTCTTTCTTCTTCTAATTTTAGTAATGTGTCTATTATTTGTTCCATATCCAAGCAACATTCTTCCTAAACAGACTGGGATAATTGTAAGGAAGGTAAAAATATGTTGGGAGGAATAATGGATTCTTTCCCATACACAAGGAAAAAGGGTGAGTTCCCAATGGCAACTTTCATGGTTAGCTTGCCTACTCACAAGGCATTAGGCAATGCGTTGTGGTAATTCTTATGGCGATTTGCCACACTTCTTTTCATAATTTTGATTAGGTTTTTGTTTGTTGATTCAACCAAAACATTTCCCTGGGGGTAATAATTTGATGAATATTTTATTTTGATTCCCTTTTCTAATGCAAACTCAGTAATATCAATGGAAGAAAAACATGATGCATTATCAAAAACCAAAAACTAATGAATACCAAACCTGGTGATGTGTCACATACCCTAATTTTGTGAACATAATGTAATTATTTTATCATATTTCTAAGACATTATGTTAAATTTAATGCTTAGTAGAAATTGATGACTCAGCAGAGTCACTAGAAATGGAATGTAATTCTGAATATTTTTATTATTAATAAATAAATTATGGAGACAACAGCATGGGAGAGCTGTTAAAAGAGGTTACTGGTCTAACTGGTGGATGGAACTAGGTGGAAAGGCAAAAGACAAGTGGCAACATCCTCAAACACTTCCTAAGTTGCAGGTGGCAACTTCCCTATATTTTGGGGTCATGATTCCCCAAGAAAGTGGAATCCGAGCAGGTGGCTCATAAATGACAGTTAACCCAACAAAGACCTAGGCAATCTTTTAAATAGTACTCAATGAACTGAGCTGGGGGTTCAACATTGTTCTGGAGGGAGAATACATTCAGGTGAATGCTATTCAGGAGTCCCATTGAGGAAGAGGGGAAATACAGTAAGGGAGTGTTTTGATATGGGATGCTGCAGTAACTTGGTTCCAGTTTAGCTGTTTGGCTGAGTGAATTGTTTTGCTGCACCTAGTTCCAGCCAGGGAGACTAGAGCAAGCTCGGGGGTCCTGAGAAGTGCTGTCTAGGCACTCTCCAGGAGTTGGTAGGGAGGAACAGCCTCCCATTGCTGTTGTTGTCCACAAATCAAGACAAGTTCTGCTCATTACTCCTCTATGTTCTTTAAGGATGAATGAATGTATGCTGCATTTATTGTTAATATGTCTGAGTAGTAATTAATTAATTAGTAGGTCGAATATCCTAGAATATCAGAAGTAAGATTTGTTAAAAGTTACTGTGTTTTCTGTATTGTTAGTATGATTTAATCTCTGTTTTATTTATATTAATGTATTTATAATCTATACGGAAAAAAAAAACTATTCATACTTTATGTAATGATGTATAAGTTATAATTGTAAAACTAGTTTATTTATATTTTTGAATAGACAAATAGGGGCGGCATATCAAGTATTTGTACTCTGTATATTATAAGAATTTATTATACAGTCATAGGAGACAAACAGTAAACCTAAACATAGATATTATAACAAATCATATCTAGGTCGATAGACCTTATAGGAGATGTTGTAAGCATAAATAAAATTTCTATCTCAGGGTGCAAATCCCAGTCAGGAGTTAACAAATTATTACACGAAAACCTAGTTAATTTTTCTTCATTCAGTTATTATCAAACAAAACGATTGTGCAGAAAACCTACAGAACTCTGTTGCCAAGTTAAACATCACCATAATATCTTACTCTAAGCTCCCTATCATGACAGAATCTTAAAACACAACAATAGATGACATCACGACTGAGGAGTTAGATGGAAACTGATCATTCCACTGTTTTAACAATGAAAATTTATTTAGCAGAGAAAACATAAACCAAACAAAACAGATAGAACAGTTTTACAGCTCAGTGTCGAGTTTCCTTTTCATCACAAAATCCTACTTGTTTATTTCAACAAAACGTTACATTACAATCCTCTCATTAAACCCTAACTGAGAATTTTATAAATAAAACAAAAGGTTTAGCAGGAACCTCTTAGGCTCGGCATTGAGCTCATTCAAGGTATTATTAACTTCCATTTGACTCACTTACTTGACAGAGTCTAATTACAAAATTAAACAAGTAACTAAACCAAAATACGAAGGTGTGTTCACTCAAACCCTTTTTGTCCAAGTTTTTGATATTTAGAAGTTAGCAGCAGAGGCAAACCTGGATATTAAATCCACAACCAAACTCAAACACTCAAAACGGTAGTTTTTGCTCATTGTCGAGCTCCTTTAGCATTACTTTACCTTTTGTTTGTTTCATGTCTATCAACAGAAGAAAATCATGACGATAGCATCAACTTTTAAAAAACAAAACACCGAAACAGCAAATCCTTATCCCGAACTTAGTATCGAGTTCTTTTTATTCATATTATAATTTTCACAATCACAAAAACCATCCACGACGGTGGAGGTCATGTGGAACCCTATCCTTTCTGCTTTCGTTTTCTTTTAAAAATAAACGCAAGGGTTGCAGACAACAAGTTTTACCTACGATAGCAGTTTAAATACCTAATATAAGCATCTATAAGAGCTTAGAAATCACAAACTTATGCATTAAACACCAGTTAAATCATACAGGAGAAACTCATACAAGGTTTCAACAAAACTCGTTTATACAGGTAATTTTAATATCAAAACGTATTAACAAACCCTGAGTGCAAGTGTTTGAGCCCGGTATTAAAAACTACGAGGCCATAATGTCATCTACAGGACGGCTCCAAAGTCTTTATAGTAATCCCTCCACAGGAGTTATCAACACAAAAACAAAAACTAGAATTACAATTTGAACCATGGCCGTAACATTTTATACGACCCGGGATCTAAGCCCTTAACTTTTCATTACAACACATAACAAATGCTGCTGTAAACCCTATATCCCTTCATGCAACACAGACCCTAAAACCTACAACCAACAAGGAGGAATGCCATGGCTATCGAGCAGGCTTACCCGGAGAAGCCCACAGAATTGAGGGAAGTGCCCTATACACCATCGCGAGCAGACAGGTCCTGCATTCACATTTTGGAACTAGTTAATAAACGCGGTTATATAAGAAATACAAATCTTTAACTATAAAAACAACGATGAAGACCTGTAACTTACCATGTTTGGGCAGTAGTTGAAACACTGTATTCAGTATGGAAACCGCAAGTATGATGAGTGCAAGAATCCCATTCTCGTTAACAAAAGCCACAAGCTGGCGGGAACTAGGGTAGCTACCAAAATGGAAGCTCCATTAGGACTAAGCCGAGAGTTGTTGGTAACGCAGAAACAAGGTTAACTTTGACATTTAAAAAGGATAAAAACCCTAGGATATTAACCGACTATAGTTGCCTTTAACACAGTATTTTGACTCTCTTATAATATAGCCAACAAGCCTGAAGGATTACAGATGCAGTGAGACTATGCTCCATAACGTATCGATGGGGTTCGAACAGGAGGGTTTCACAGGGCAGCCGAGCCCGAGGGTGAGGGAAAAGTACCCAGTTAGGGTTGAGTCAACACTTAAATATCCCAAATACTTGGCGTAGAAACAAACACGTT
The DNA here is from genome assembly GCA_027924585.1 of Larix kaempferi. NCBI lineage: Eukaryota > Viridiplantae > Streptophyta > Pinopsida > Pinales > Pinaceae > Larix > Larix kaempferi. Next base: position 7,825,014 of record BSBM01000072.1, on the reverse strand, counting down.
GCCCTTTAATCTTTGCATGTTGTGGGTCGAATTTCTATAGTCCATGATGTGATCCCAAATCATTCTTACGTTCAATTAAAAATTGCAAAGTGATAAACCTCAATCATAGCATGGGTGTCCTTTATAAGGTCATGATACCATGCTTAGACTTATTATTAATTACATAATGAAACCAACGATATCGAACTCGCATGGTGCACAAAAAAATACCTGCCATACAATCATTGGAATTATACATATGTCAATGGTACCCAAGACACCAATGGTTTATTCAATAAGTTGTAATTAAAATAATAAAGCATGAGTAATAGAATTTTTGCATGGAGTCCTTTAAGTCGAATCGATACAAGTTTCCTAGGTTATCCTTTAAATAATCAAAACATTAATCATTATCTCAAATCTCTCTCTGTGTAAATTAAACAATGACTCAGTAATTCATACAATATGAACAGCGATCGAAATTCAGTCATGTATTATTTTATACATAGAGGAAGTGCTTGGCACTATAAAGGTTATTTTGGTAAATAGGTAATGTAAGTTATGAATGGATTAGAACATCATCTCACTATTTTAGCTTCAACCTTAGTCCCTTTAGAAAAGACATAGGGGACATCAATTTTCAAGTCTATAAGATGATGGATTAAAGTATGGTATGATGTTTCACAATCCTACAGAGTTAGCGTCAAGTGAGACAGCTGCTAGTATCGTGTTTATATCTTTAACATTTAAAGGAATAGGAGTAGCGGTGCAATCGAATCAAAACCCTTAAGGTTTTCCAGAGAAGACCAGTAACCAACAAAGATATTACACCATGCTAGCAGTAAGCATTATACAATGAAATTTTCCAATTCGTTTACAAGGGTAACAGTAAAACTCATACAGTAACAACAGATAAGTAAAAGTACACTAAATTATCATTATCCAGTGACATTATACAGTGCTAGATAATAAATATTATTGCAAAACAATAATAATATCAAAGAATCAATACTCCTTAGGGATACATAAGTCTGTTGATAAAAAACAATAGCTATCACACTCTCTTGTAAATTTCAACCTTCTCTATCAGCATGATTTCATGAATAGTACCGGATGGGAATTCTACCTTAAAACACTTGACAACCTGTCTAGCATGTTAGACCTTATTGAACAATTTGGTACAGTGAAATGATTTATAATGCTTTAAAATTTAATTGCAGCGACCCATACTTTACCTGTATGCCTGTAAGAGAAAGCCAGTTTGATGCATTAGCTCAAAAGCTAAGTAAGCCCAATCTGCTATGGCAACTCCCCCTTGAGGTTGCACAACAGTAAAAACAATCAGTAACGAAAAGGAGAAAACCATATTATAGCACAGAATCATTCAAACACATTTACAACCACGTAAGTAAACAAACAGTTTAATGACTACATTCAATAACATTTATTGCTATCTTAAAAATTTTAAATTTTTTGAAAATTATTGGGTTTTGACATGATGAGGTTAGTTTCTAGGAAAGAAAACACCTGATTTGTATTGAAGAAACAAAGTGGAATACCCTCCACCCATATGGTAAAGTATTCTATGGTAGTTAGAATATACTTATGTTGTAGACATGAGGGAGGATTAATCCGTCCGATGATTTCCAAACCCCTCTATTGAAAAGGAGCATCAACAGTTACCGGTTGGAGAGGGATTGTGTTGGAAATCATATTAATACTAAGAGGGGGGTGAATAAGTATTATGTGTAGTTATGAACAAATTTTTTATTTACAAAATACAAACAAAACTTATATTAAGCATTCATCATTAAAAATGTCATTCAACATCACACGTGCAATACATAGAACACAAATATTTTACGTGAAAAACCAAACAAGAGAAAACCACAGAATGCTCTCTTATAATATAAAGATTACATTCATGGAAGCACCAACTTCCAAATTTATCTAGCATCGACTAGAAGGAGCCTCCAAACCCCTGGTTTATAGGCTATAACCTGAAGGAATCACTGACTCCCTAATTTACTAGCACCAACTGGAAGGAGGCACCGACCCCCTGGTTTTACAGGCACCGAGCTGAAGGAAGCATCGACTCCCTGTTCCTTGTCTCGTCCTGCTACCTTGATATGTTTGTAAAATATTCTTCTTTGCTTTCTAATGATCCACACACTCTTCAGATATGCTGCAATACATTCAGTTATACACACCTTCTATATACTATGATCTTGTAATTGATGTAATGTACCACACACTTCACTTCACTACATCGATATTACACACTAATTCTTTCATATCCTTCTATAGTCTACACGCTATTTCAGCATAATATTTCTGTGCATTTGCAAACTCAATTGATACTGTGCATCCTCCACTTTTCTGTTGTTTTGTTATTACGCATTTGTATCAAATAAAATATAACCTTATGTGCACCATCTGCGATACTATCTTTATGTTCTTGCACACTTATCTCAGATAAACGCCATCATGATCCACATCATCTCTTATGTTGATTTTATGTATTTACGCGTTTGTATTAGATAAATCACATCATCTTGCACATCATTTTCTGTTCTTCACACATCTAGGTCTCTACTAGATCATGTTGTTCCGGTTTAATGAGCCATTGATACCCTTATAATTAGAAGCTTGCAAAATCATAATTCTACCACTTTTTCATCTTCAAGCTTACATTCAACTCTCCAACTTGGCTTCTTATTTATACTCGATCTACACAGACCGTGTGTCCACAAGTTCGACGAATACATCCCTTCTTCATTTCTTCATTGTTAGTCTTAATTACATATCTGCCACTTGTCATGTTCTGCGCGACTAAGGTATCATGCCTTGTGGGTCTTGCGCACAATTGGTCCTTTTCATAGTGGGACTTGTGCACTTGGGAACCACTTCGTGTGGGGTCTCGCACCCTTTAAGTACCATTGCTTTTGGGTCTTGTGCACTTGACATGTCCAACAAATTCTTGATTCCAAAAATCTTGCGCACTTCCGAGGCTTGTATACTTCTTCTACTTGGTGGGTATTACGCACTTCCAATACTTGCATACAAGTCCAAACGCATGTAACCTATGTAATTCTTCAAACTAGATATACTTCTTCAAACTGGATGTACTTCTACAATCTAGATGTAATTCTTCAATCTGGATTTCATATACTTCTTCAAACTGGCACAAGGATACTGAGACCTCTTTGACATTGGTTGACATCAATGACAACCAAAGTTCAGCAATCCCCCCCTTTGGCATTGATGTCAACACCTTATGAAGTTGTGTTATTCCTGATCATGAATTTATCTAATTTGTTTACAGATCATAGTACTCTCCCTGTGTGTACTCTCTCTATGTTCTTTCCAGTTTGAACATGTTATCTGCTTTTTTATCATCTCTGCGCAGATTACTGTTACTGATTCATGCTTCATGATATTTCTCCTTTGTTCCTTTGCACAATTTCCAAACAATACTTTTTTGTTGTCTTTCACTTCTGAAAAACTTCATGATATTTCTCCCCCTTTGAAATCAATGGCAAAGAGGTTCTTTCCATGAACAATTTTAGATTCTCCTCTCTTCGGTTTTATTCTAATTGCAATCACTCCCCTATATTCACTCTTCATTCCTCTCTTAAAGGAGTAACATTTTATGCTCACGTTCTTGATTGAACTATAGTTGCAAAATTTTGTAGAGTTTCCTTTGCAGCTACAACCTTTACTTTCATTTCTCCTTTTTGACCAAGATGCTTGCTTCCACCTTTTCATCATAAAAATATTTCAGGGTTTCAAAGCATTCATCAACTGCTTCCCTGATTTCCCCTTATAACTGTGGGAAAAGTTAGGTAATGCTAAAGGATTCTTCCTGCAACAGTTCAAGCTTGTTAGAAATTTTTTGTTGTTCATCTCGAATCCTACTTACTTCTTGTTGTTGCTTTTTGTAATCTGCTATTTTGCTCGGCTTCTCAATAGCTGGAAAGCAAGCTAAGTTGTCATACATCTTCTATTCTGGTTATTGCGCAGCTTGCAACCTTTGATCTACTTCCTTAAATTGGCGCTCATCTGTGATCAACTTACTCCATAGTTGAGCATTTTCTTCATGTATCTCTATACATTTCAAATCCAAGGTCCTGATAATCTTTATTGCAATATTAATTCTTTCTGGCTTGCCTTCATGTTCTACTCTAACTTCTGGAGGAGTTCCTAGTTGTTGTTTTGCTGGCAATTCTTCGACTTTAGTATGTAGACCTTGAATGGCCTCACCTATCTTTACCATTTTTCTTTCTGGAGAATTATCTTCTTCTTTAATTTGGACTTGTGGAAGTGCATTGTATACTTCATCCACTTCCTTTTGTAGCTTTAAGGATTTATATTGTACTTCCTTGACTTCCTACTCCAGCTGATCACCTCTTGTGATTACTTCTTCTGCTTTCTTCTCCCACTTTGATGTCTTTTGTGTAGTCTTTTCTTTTTATGTATTCATCCTGGAACATTTTTCCTATACATATTTCTTCTCATTCTGAATTTTATACCAATCAAATATAGCATCTTCATGTCTACATCTGATCTCCTTCTCCATACATGTATGTAGTGCATGTAGCTCATTTAAAGGTAAATGTGAAATAATCATTTCTACATGGATTATAGATTCCTGTATCTCTTGAGTAGGAAGCTTCAGTGCTACAAATGAAATTTTTAGTCTTTGATGCAGCTTTGTTTCCTTTGTCCATGAGATAGGGTGTGTCTATGAACTGCCTAGATGTTTTCCTGAGTGTGTTTCCACATTATTTCGTCCTTCTCCCTTGGTCTTCAGTATCAACTGCTTCGTTGTCGCAAACGTTTCTTTGATATTCAATAGGATCTCCTCTTGTTGTGTCGCAAGTTCTTCAATTTCACCTTTTGTAGCCATATTTTCCATGACTTCTTCAGTAACTTTTCTGAATTCTATTCCAATCTGTTCAATATCATTTGTAGTCAGTGTCTAAACGAGACTGGGTTTGTATGTTTTTCTTTTCTTCCTTGAATATTCTCCAGGATGAGTCGTTTCTGTCCTTTTGTTAACTGACGCATATTATTGTGTAGGTTTAGGATGAATTTGTGCATCGATAGTTTCCTCTTTGATGGGCGTTGGCTTGTTATGAAGTTCCTCCTGCGAAACCTCTTCTTCTTTTTTTAATGGAACCCTCCACGGTGGATCCCATTAGTGGATGATTTGTACAATGTCATCCTTAGTACAAATAAACATTGTAGGTAGCCATTGCCTGTCAAGATCCCTTTTAGCTTGTATATGAGTGTGGTGCATTCCTATTTTGAAGCGTGCAATTCCCTTGTATGATTCAACTATGTGAGACTGCATGTGTGGAGTCTCATATAAAATGATCCTAATGCCCTCACAACATATGTAAAATTTGATGTTGTTGTCTTCCTGTCTGCGCACAATTTTAGAAAACCACAAGTTTGTATACCTAGATGCTAGGAATGGACTCTTATTTCTAGCAAATAATTGAATCCCTTCTGGTTCTTTCCATCCTAACTATTCAATACATATAAATAACCAAGTATAATGGAAAGGTGTACCTTTTTCTTGCGTTAACTGGAAGTCCTCCAAAAATTTGTTCAGCAAAAACGTTGATTGGTTCATTTGCACTCCCTCCACACATTTCTATGTGGCTGCAATGATTGTTGTTGAGACTTGGTCTTGAAGACTCTTTCGGAATAGATTGCATGCCGGTATCTGGACTACAAATATCACAGCATCGTCTTTTATCTATGCGACTAAGTAACCTTTGTTGTCCCGTTGAGTTCCATATTTTTTGGCCATCTTATTTTCAAGGTATTTCTCTTATCTCCTATCCATAAGAAGACTTACGTATTCCCCTACAGTAGGAATCCTTGTCATCGACTAAATCACCTTGGCGTCAATGGAGGTAGTCCTGGTTATCCACAGGTACCCACCATGCACTTGTGATAACAACATTTTTGCACACATTTTCACTTCTGGGGACCTTCCAAAGTGAGGCATCTCCAACAAGTTCAGTATCCTTGATTTTGACATCCCACTTGCCCATGTATGGAGCTCCATTACAACTAGTACCTTAGGATCTGGGATGACTCCCATGTACATGTACTTGTCCACAATGAGTGTTGGAACAAGGTTGGAGCACACAAGTGCAGAACCCTAAGCGGCGAAAGGGTCAAAGACAAGAGTAATTAGTTAAGTTAGTTAGCAATGGGTCATTAGGACCATTTGTAACGTCCAAGTGCGTCTATAAATAGAATCAATATTGTAAGCTTTAGATCATCATAATCGATAGGAGAATTAGATGAGAATAACCTTTTGTGCGATTGTAAGCATGAGGGCATTTTCTGAGTTATGAAATATGAGATGATACATTCGCATCTATATTTTTTATGTCTTTTGGATCGATCTGTGGAGTAATTATTTCATTTTGGCTCTATACCATGAGTAATGTATCTGTATTTTGTCTATCGCAATATGATGTTTTCTTGAGATCACATTAGATACTTCCGCAGATATGTTATGTGTTGGACACTATTTTGATGCATATTTTACCTTATAAATCCCTCAAATATCTCCTTTACCCTTTATATTTCATCCATAAACCCTCATGTTTCATCCATAAAGCCTTGAAATTCAATAAACTAAGGTATAATTGTTGTTGCTCTTAAATGAATTGAATTTGGTAATTTTTAAAGCATTTAAATTTAAATTTCAAATAAAATTGCTGAATTGACTAACTTCCCATAAATGCTCCTAGTTTTGGATATTCCCAGGATAGTTGGGTGCAATTTGAAACACTCAGAAGAATCATTGATGTCCAAGGATGGATTAATTGCTAACAGCTTCATGAAATAGGTTTTACAGATGTTGAGTCAACGCTGGTCAAAGTAAACCACCTGCACTGCGATTAAGCACAAAAACGGGGTCGTTCCGATTTTGCAATAGATTCTTCCTATCTTCATGGATCTGGAGAACGAGCTCAGGGATAATGAAGATAATGGAGAGATTTCATTAATAGTTTACCCAGGATTATAGCATTTCTAGTTTCAAACATTTTGTATAAGTACTTGAACCCTGAATGTAATTGCCATCCGACGAATGGTGAATATATGCGATTGAAATAAGGACTTCAGATTTTGAATAGTTGTATGTGTTCATTTCTATATGCTATGGGATCGAATTAAGTGTTAAGAGTTTTGTGAACCAACCAGTGTGTGTAAGCGAAGCAGTGGAGGGCCCCCTCTTCCAAGCCTGCGCACCTATTTCCTTCATTAACACGCAGTGGTATGTTTTATTGTTTTCTGTAGTGTTCCATTAAAGATTTCAAACTACATTCTACAATCGAATTTCATTATGTGTGATGCAAGCATGCAATTAGGTTTTCATTGATTGACAGTAGTATGCATTTATGTTTGATTGATCATTTGTTGTAGGTTGTTTCCAACTTTACTTTTCATTAGAATATATACTAAATTGTTGAAGTATTCAAACACATTGTGAACTGATTTCTTGTAAAAGAATTCAATGTCTTCCTACTTTCAACAATTAAGTATCAATGTTGTAGTTTATTTTCATGATTTTGATGTTTCAGTTTTAGAATATTTCATAAGTTAAGTGCTGATAAGTTTAAGAAATCGAATGAATACATTTTCTGTAAGGGATTTTTGCATTTCTTAGTTTACAGCATTCAAATAATTCTAGGTTCATTTCCAAAGCAAAGTGTGTTTTAAACTAGTTTAGATCTAAATCCATATACTTTGGATGTGCTTCTAAGTCTTACGATTCTGGATTGACAATTATAATTTAAGCTCTAATTTACAACAGTAGATTGGGACAACATTATGTATCGCAGATTCCTCAAGCATTCTTTGTTGATTTGTTGAATTCACTAAGTATGAGATGATAATGCAGTCAAGGATTACTAGGATGATAATATGATGTTTTAATGTGAACAAAAATCTCTAGCTTGTGTTGATTGAGAGTAGAATAGAGCATGCCTTCTCCCAACTGCGGAAACTTGGATCCTGCATCTGCCCTCGGACATCTCAGGTGAGACCTCACTCGCTCTACGGGTGTTGCTGGAAAGGGTAAAACCTTTATGGGCCAATGCTTAAGAGTGTTTGGTCAATGTTTGTTGACATCAGTGAGAAGTGAACCCCTGTTAACAGAACTGTGTCAACAAATGGTTCTGTTTCCAAGACCTTAGTGCGAAAGAAGAGAGGAAATGTTGTGGCATCCGACAAAGCCGGAGATCGAGGAATGGTTTGACAAGAAGGCACGAGAATTTACTAAGGAGGAAAATAGGGACCCTGAATGGTCGACGACTGAATGGCTACAAAAGTATATCTACTCTGACATTCATGAGATATTATTGTGCGAATTCTCGATACTTCTACAAGAGTGGTTGGCACAAATGATGTTCCAAAAGAAGAAATTTCAAGGCGGTGAGCCGGAACAATGGATGCCCAAACTAATTCAGCAATTGAAGCAAGTGGACAACAGAACCTCTAGAGTTGTCGAGGTTTGGGTAGATAGTATTCTGGAAGGATACATCACTGAATTCGTTGTCGAAACAATTAATTCATACATCGACGCAGAAAGGAAGTTTTCAAAGGACCCAGAGGAAGGTTTCTATTGCCACTGAAATTGTAGATTAAAATGTTCATTTGTGAAAAAGGTATACTCAAGATGAATTCTGACGAGTAAATCTCGATGTGTGTAGGCTGTGGGTACCGCACGGATGCGGGTTTGATAGAATGATGTGAGGTAGATGGATATGAGCTATGAATAAATTTTAAGGGAGGTTGTGGAATATTGTGGTACCCTGCGAAGTGGGGTGAGGTTCCAGCCGGAGAAGAAGAGGAGGACTGAGAGAGAGAGACTCCTAGAGCATCCGGAACAAAAATTTGTGAAACGGGGCCACAAGGGACTAAGCGACCTTACTATGACAAATAAAGAAACCAGGCTACCCCTGATTCTGAAGAAGGACAAATCCAAAGAGAAAACGTACCCACAACTCCGCGCACTACACCAAATTTCGGAGGAATAGACATAAGCTCTTCGCAGGGCTATCCGATGTGTCAGAATAGTGGTAGGAGTAGTGGGTTTGTAAATACCAGTATGAGGCTGAGGATGGCAGGCGACGATGTGAAGATGTCGATCTTTTAGGGTAATATGACTGAGGATCTCGAGCAGTACTGGTTTCTATGCGAAGTAGTATAGACAGGGAAGCAGGTCCAAGATGACGATATCAATAAGGGACAATTGGCGACGACCTTTAGGGGTCGTGTGCTGGATTGGTTTATGAAATTCATACAAGTACCTATAGGGAGTCCTGAGAAAACACTGCCGCAAATTAGGGCAGGATTGATTGATGAGTTTAAGAAATCGAAATCTGAGTCGCAATATATCATAGAATTGAAAGAGATCAAGCAATTTCCAAATGAATCAGTATGGGAGTTCAACCAAATATATAAAACCTTGATGGCGAAAGTAATTTTTGTAATGAGCAATGTACAGCACAAGGAATGGTTCATCGCAGAATTAGTACCATGCATTCGTATGCCACTAATGCAACAGAAGATTGCATCCCAGGCGGAGGCATTGGAAATCGCGATGAAGCTGGAGGCTTAACCAGTCGATGAAACAGGGTTGGGTATGAACCACATCCAAGTGCAGCTAGCGAATCTGACGATCCAGCTACAAGACATTAAGAAGGGGAAAGAAGTTCGCGAGGAAATATGGTGCACTCACTACAAATCAAAAGGACACCATAAGGACCAGTGTCCAAAATTCCATGAATATTTACAGTCTAGTGCACCAAATCCACTCAGTCAGGGAGGAATTTCGTGGTGTCGAATTTGACATAAAAGGGGGCATCGATAAGAATAATGCATATATTTATATAAGATTGTGTCAAATCCAACCAATCTTTTCTGCAATTTATGTCGATCATTCAGCAATGAAGAAAATGATTGTAGGGCATATGAATTACTCCAAGAAAGGACCAAGGATACATTTTTTATGAAGGGGGGGGAGCAACCCCCTGTACAACAGCAACAACAGTATAATCATTAGTAGCCGCACTACAATCAACCACTACCACATTATAACCAGCCGCAGCTCCACTACAATCAACCACATATGTTGCACAACCAACCACCACCACAGTACAACAAAGCGAAGTATCAACCACCGCAGTATAACCAACAACCATATGGTCATTTGCAAGGAGGTTTCAGAGGAGGATTTCACGGAGGTCGAGGTGGAGGCATTGGTCATGGAGGAGGTTTTGGATGAGGTCGAGGGCTAGTTATATGCTATAATTGTGGTCAGGTCGAACATTATCAAAGGGATTGTCCGAAACCAACACCGTAGTGTACTTATTGCAGCGCAACGGAACACAGTATTGAGGAATGTCTCCAGTTGATTGCGAAATGGAAAACTAAAAATCCACCCCAACCCCAACCAAATCCAAATGTGAATCATAATCAAAATCCACCTCCGAATGTACAGAAGATCTCGGCAGAGATAAGAAGTCAACCTGTGAATGTCGCAATAGTGACCAGAGGGGGGGATGCGATAGGGGAAGCCAGGCCACAACCTAGTATTCGACCTACAACAAGGAAACAAGTCTGATTTGATGTGGAAGCAGAAAGGGAGACCTTTTTAGAAGTGCAAGAGACAATGAGAAGGACCAAGCTGCCACTTATTGGCCAGAAAGAACCCCTTTATGAGATTCCGTAGATATTCAATACGACGAACTTACAGAGATCACCAGGAAGGATCAACACCTTGAGGGATTTACTAGAAAGTTGTTTGGCACTAGAAAAAGATCAGGATGCACTATCAGAAATAAACAGTCTATTACATCGACAAGAGGGTGGATGACGGGATCATATAGTAAATCGATTGCATAGAAAGAAGATAGGGAGAGAAATGAGGATGATTGCGCAGATTGGTGCATTCGACGTCGACTTTATTATTCTAGACTTGGGATCATATGTAACTTATATTGACTAAACAGACATGGGAGACAATGGGGAAACCACATCTGGCAAGGTCCCATATACAACTTCAACTAGAAAATCATAGCAAGGTCACACCTATTGGCCGATTATGTCATCTCCCAGTCGAAATAGATGGATTCAAGACTTACGCAGACTTTGACGTTATAGAGATAGTGGATAACACAAGCCCCTACCCGACGTTGTTAGGGATCGAATGGGAAATGGAGAATCAAGATGTGATCAACTTTAAGAAAGTAATAATGTCAGTTGGAAACTGCGACATGAGGGTCGTTGCCCCACTTGATCCATCAGAAGGGCAGAGGTATGTCGAACCAATGCGAGATGAATTTACAGAAGGGTCTACAACATCTCGGAGGACTACATCAATCCCACTGCCGATGGGTAATTAGGGTGGCGAAGTGTTAACTCAACATCATCAGACTCTGATGAAGTGCTTGAGAATTTTCAGAATCGATTACACAAAGTATCATTCAGGAGGTGCACACGAATCACCTAGTTGTTGAGATGGGTGGCGACATAAGTATGTGAACTACCAACATACGAAGGATTTCCTAATATGATAGTATTTATCGCCGAATTTGAAGAAAGAGTAGCAGAACCACAGAGACTACTGGCATTGGAGGAAGCACTGAAGGCTACACCGGCATGGTGGTGGGAAACGCACAAGACGACTATAACAAAATGACCACTATGTCGACAACTAATGGAAGTAAGATTCGGAGAAACGGAAGGGTACTGCAGAAGAAAATACAGTGGAAGGAGTGATCCAAGGGATCACTTGGAGGAGTGTCAAAGTGCATGGGTAATGGGACCAAAACAGAAATGGTTCCATGCATTCATCCTTACATTGGATGAGGTACCTCGAAGCTGGTACATTGTAGAAAAAATGCGACGCGGAACAACTATGTGGGAAGAGCTAACTATTAGCTTTAGCCAAAATTTCAGCTTCTGAGATGAAAACCCATTCATCCATAGTGCACTACAAGAGATTCGGGAGAAGCTACTTGAAGCAGTACCGATGGAAAAACCAATGGGATTATAGTGGACCGTGACACCAGAAATGTTGCTGGAGTGCTACAACATGACAGGAGGACCTGATGAAGAGGATGATCCACGAGTTGTTTATGTACCAGAGTTAGAAGGAAGCTGGGATGTTGAAGCACCATATATTCCCTTCGAAAAATTCCAACAGCCACTGCGAATCAAGAAGGTTAATATTGGGTCAGATGCAAACCCCAAGTTTGCAAGTATTGGAGATTACTGGGACGATACAAAGGACCGGTCGCAAAGCTGAAATATGTGGAAGTAATTAGTTAAGTTAGTTAGCAATGGGTCATTAGGACCATTTGTAACGGCCAAGTGCGCCTATAAATAGAATTAATATTGTAATATTTAGATCATCATAATCGATAGGAGAATTAGATGAGAAGAACCTTTTGTGTGATTGTAAGCCTGGGGGAATTTTCTGAGTTATGAAATATGAGATGATACATTTGCATCTGTAGTTTTTTTTTTCTTTTGGAGAGATCTATGGATTAATTATCTGGTTTTGGATCTGTACCATGAGTAATGTATCTATCTTCTATTTATCGCAATATGATGTTTTCTTGAGATCGCATTAGATACTTTCGCATATATGTCATGTACCATAGATTCCTCAAACATGCTTTGTTGATTTTTTTAATTCGCTAAGTATGAGATGATAATGCAGTCAAGGATTACGAGGATGATAATATGATTTTTTAATGCAAACGCAAATCTCTGGCTTGTGTCGATTGAGAGTAGAATAGCGCATATCTTCTCCCAACGGCGGAAACTTGGTTCCTGCAGCCCCCCTTAGACATCTCGCATTAGACCTCACTCACTCTGCGAGTGTCGCTGGAAAGGGTAAAACCTTTCTGGGCCGATACTTAAGAGTGTCTCGTCGATGTTTGTTGACAACAGTGCGAAGTGAACCCCTATCGACATAACTGTGTCAACAATGAGTTCATGGAATTTTTCATCGTTCATGATATCATGATATGCAAACCCGAACTTGTACAGTTTCCTAAAAAAAAATTCTTCAACTATCACACCTTTAGAAGCCTTTTGTGTCAGTATGTCTGAATCTTCTACATGGGGCAAGTTAACAGGCATCGCAGTAGGTTTTCTAGATGGAATGCAGTCACGAGGGACATTTGTAGGATTTGATGAAGAGGCACCTCGTGTTGGTGTGAATTGTCCTTGAATATTCACTAATGGATTCTTCGACCTGCATTGTCTCTTGGGTACCATGGATTTCGAGCTTCAACCTTCACTCACAACTATTCACTTTGTAGCTAATGTTCTCAATACATGCAGGGGGTTCATATTGGATATATTCATGGCTTATAAGGATTTTGTGACTTTATTTTCTCGATATTTTACTAATATTTTCCAAATTCAATTAACCATATTATGCCATTAATTACTGAAGCCACCCATTAATTGGTCACCAATACTGTCACTACTCCACTAGTCATCAATGCTCACCTCTTTTCATAGTCTATTTTTGGACACAATCTTCTTTTTGCAACAGGTCTTTATGTTTGTGGATTAATCTTGTGTTGGAGTGGAGATAGATTGGTTTCCCAAGCTCTCCACATTTCCATTCAGTACAAAGGACTTATTCAATTGTTTTAGTCATTTCTTTACTAACTTCACATAGAATCAATGAGATTATTGCTCCCAATACAATTGCCTCCTTTCATATGTCGATTCTCTATCTCAACGACTCTTCTTTCATTTCCTCTTTAATTATTGCTTGTGGCTATTGTACTTGTACAAATATGAAGGATTTTCAGTGGTATATCATAGGGTATCACCAAAATGGAAAGGAATATTTGCAAATTTGGAGGGATCTACTTGAGGATTACATGCCTAATATTCGTCTAAGAGGTTGATCGTGGAAAGCTTCTGGTTGTCGCTTGAGCTTTCATGCTTCTTTTGGAAATGATGTTCTCACCTCTTAGTCATTAGGAGATTCCTATGTGCTATCCTCTGCTAGCACAGAAGTAAATATGAACGTGCATGACAACAATGGTGAGGACAGTGGATGGGGATGCTTGGTTGAATGATTCGATGATATGGGAAACTCTCTAGGATACCACAATAATTCATTCCTCCTACAGATTCTCTTCCTTCCAACTGTGATGGAATCCTCTCCCAAGCGGGAACAAGTATGGAGAATGCTACAAGCAATCAGGAAGAGAATGTTTCTTTCTGGGACTTTGAAGTGCAACCTCCCTTATCTAGGTACTCTTCTAAAGAGCACCTGAATCTCATATTTGATACTAGAAAGGATGTGATGAAACTCACATATAAAATGGAGCTATTTGATGAGAGAATGTATAATTTGGTTTCAATATTTGACTTCATTGAGCTTAGGAGCTGGGTGAGTCTCCAGTATCCTCGAGACACGATTTTTCTCAGTGCCCCCATGTTTCTCTCCGCTCGTGCGCTTGATGCACCTCTAATCTCGGATTTTGCACTCTCTCTAAATACTTCTTCTCCTCTTGTTCAGATCTAAAGTCGATATTGGAATTGGAATGCCTACTATATTTTTTTATTTATGTAGTTCTTCATTCATGCATGTACTGGATTTTATATAGTGGCATGTTTTGTCTTAGGATATTCAAGCCTTTAGGGTGGTCTAAGTATAGATGTGGCCTGGGTAGTCTCATGTTTTGGTTCAGGCTCTATAATCCTTTTTGATAGGTCTGTTTTTTCTTGCTACTATTTTGAAACTATGGTTTGAGTTGGTGGGATATACTAGTGATTTGAATATGCAATCGCCAACTAACAAATGTAATTCTTTTTTTGATATAATATAATATAGTATGACTTACTTACAAAAAAACAAGTGGCAATTCAGTGGGAAGAAGTAGTTATCTCTGTCATAATCAAATGAATCCATATTTTCCAAGAGCTTAGAATTTTGACTACTTACAATCCAAATGATATGCTATTATGGTTAATACTTTCACCTGTTCCATCCTTATAATATCTGAACTTAGAGTAATGATCAACCTTGAAATCAATTTTAGCCATTAACTTGAAACTCAAAACAGTAAATTATTGAAATAATAAAAATGTTAGAGAATAAAATTTTCTAGGAATAACCATGAAGATACGATAAGCAAAAGTAGATCCATCTAGTCTTTTAATTTTAAACCCTAATATCACAGGAATTGCCACTTCTACCAACAGGTCTCTGTAGCATCGTTCGGGTTTCCTTTTAAACCATTCTATCTTCTTTGATCCCATCCCGCTAATTATTAATATATGGTTTAGTGATTCCTATATTTCTATAAGTGGGGGAGTAGACTCAGAAATTTCTTAAAAGAGTGGATGACATGTAGGTTCTTTTGGATGTATTTATATATACATTTATTTCAAAAATTTGAACCCCTAATGTCATAGACAATTCCACTGGGAAGGTAAAAATATGTTGGGTGGAATAATGAATTCTTTCCCATACACAAGGAAAAAGGGTGAGTTCCCAATGGAAACTTTCATAGTTACCTTATCTACTCATAAGGCATTAGGTAGTGCATTGCAGTAATTCTTATGGTGACTTGCCACACTTCTTTTCATAATTTTGATTAGGTTTTCTTTTGTTGATTCAACCAAACCATTTACCCGGGGGTAATAATTTGATGGATATTTTATTTTGATGCCTTTTTCTAATGCAAACTGAGTAATACCAATGGAAGAAAAATAGGATGCATTATAAAAAACAAAAACTATGGAATACCAAACTTAGTGATGAGGTTAGTTTCTAGGAAATAAATCACCTGATTTGTATTGAACAAACAAAGTGGAATATTCCCCACCCATATGGTAAAGTATTCTATGGCAGTTAAAATATACTTATGTTCTAGAGATGAGGGAGGATTAATTCGTCCGATGATGTCCAAACCCCACTATTGAAAAGGATCATCAAAAGTGACCAATTGGAACGAGATTGTGTTGGAAATCATATTAATACTAAGAGGGGGTGTAAGTATTATGCGCGGTTATGAACAATTTTACTTTTACCAAATATAAATAAAAATTATATTAAGCATTCATCATAAACAATGTCATTCAACATCACATGTACAATACACAGAACACAAAGATTTTATGTCCAAACCCAAACGAGAGAAAACCACAAAATACTCTCTTATAATATAAATATTACATTCATGGAAGCACCAACTTCCAAAGTTATCTAGCATTGACTGGAAGGAGACTCCAACCCCCTGATTTACAAGCTATAACCTGAAGGAATCACTGACTCCCTGATTCACCAGCACCAACTGGAAGGAGGAATCAACCCCCTAGTTTTACAGGCATTGACCTGAAGGAAGCATCGAATCCCTGTTCCTTGTCCCATCCTACCACCCTGATATGTTTGTGAAATATTCTTCATTTCTTTCTATTGATCCACACACTCTTCAGATATACTGCAATACATTTTGTTATACGCACCTTCTATATACTATGATCTTGTAATTGATGTATTGTACCACACACTTCACTTCACTGCATTGATATTACACATTGATTCTTCCATATCCTTCTACAGTCTACGTGTTGTTTCAACATACTGTCTATGTGCATATGGAAACTCAACTCATACTCTGCATCCTCCATTATTCTGTTGTTCTGTTCATGCGCATCTGTATTATATGAAATATAACCTTCTATGCACCATTTTTTATATTGTCTTTCTTTTCTTGCACACTTATCAAAAATAAAAATCATCATGTTGTGCATCACCTTCTATGCTGATTTTTTGCCTTTACACGTCTGTCTTAGATAAATCACATCATCCTACGCATCATTTTCTATGCTGCATTTCTATTCTTTGCACATCTAGCTCTCTGCTAGATCATGTTGTTCAGGTTCAACGATCCATTGATACCCCAATAATTCTAAGCTTGCAAAATCAAAATTCTACCACTTTCACATCTTCAAGCTTACATTCAACTCTCCAACTTGGCTTCTTATTTATACTCGATCTACACAGACAAGGTGTCCACAAGTTAGACGAATGCATCCCTTCTTCCTTTCTTCATTGTTAGGTTTAATTACATATCTGCCACTTTTCATGTTCGGCGCAACTAAGGTATCAACACTTGTGGGTCTTGCACACACTTGGTCCTTTGCATAGTGTGACTTGCACACTAGGGAACCACTTCGTGTGGGGTCTTGCACCCTTGAAATACAATCGCTTGTGGATCTTGTGCATTTGACATGTCCAACTACTTCTTGCTTCCAAAACTCTTGTGCACTTCCGAGACTTGTATATTTCTTCCACTTGGTGGGTCTTACGCACTACCAAGACTTGTGTACATGTCCAAACACATGTACCTTATGTACTTCTTCAAACTGGATATACTTCTTCAATATGGATGTACTCCTACAATCTAAATGTACTTCTTCAAAGTGGATTTCATATAATTATTCAAACTGGCACAAGGATACTCAGTCCTCTTTGACATTAGTTGACATCAATGACAACCAAAGTTCAGCAGTCTCCCCCCGGGGGAGTACACACAGGGGGGCATAGTACTCCTCCTATGTGTACTCCCTCTATATTCTTGCCATTTTGAACCGGTTATATGATTTTTTATAATCTCTACACATATTACTATTACTGATTCATGATTCATGATTCATGATATTTCTCCTTTGTTCCTATGCGCAATGTCCAAATAATACTTTTTTGTTGTCTTTCATTTATGCACAGCTTCATGATATTTCTCCCCTTTTGACATCAATGGAAAATAGGTTCTTTCCATGCGCAATTTCAGGTTCTCCTCTCTTTGGTTTTATGCTAATGTAAATCACTCCCCCTGTATTCACTCTTTTTTCCTCTCTTAAATGAGTAACGTTTTAAGGTCACGTTCTTGATTGAACTATAGTTGAAAACTTTTGTAGAGTTTCCTTTGTAGCTACAACATTTTATTTCATTTCTCCTTCTTTGGCCAAGATGCTTGCTTTCACCTTTTCATCATAAAATGATTTCAAGGTTTTAAAGCATTAATCAACTGCTTCCCTTATTTCCCCTTGTAACTATGGGAAAAGTTCTATAATGCTAAAGGATTCTTCCTACAATGGTTCAAGCTTGTTAGCAATCTTTTGTTGTTCATCCTGAATCCTACTTAATTCTTTCTATTTATTTCTATACTCTGCCATTTTGTTTGCCTTCTCAATAGCTAGAAAACAATCTAAGTTGTCACACATCCTTTGTTCCAGTTCTTGCACGGCCTACAACCTTTGATCTAATTCCTTAAACTAGTGCTCATCTGCGATCAGCTTACTCCATAGTTGAGCACTTTCTTCACATAGCTCTGTACATTTCAACTCCAAGGTCTTGATATTCTCTATTGTAGTATTTATTCTTCCTGGCCTAGCTTGCCTTCATGTTCTGCTCTAACTTTTGGAGGAGTTCATGGTTGTTGGTTTGTTGGCAATTCTTCGACTTTAGTATGTAGACCTTGAATGGCCTCACCTATATTTACCATTTTTCTTTCTGGAAAAATATCTTCTTCTTTAATTTGGAATTCTGGAAGTGCATTGTATACTTCCTCAACTTCCTTTTGTAGCTTTAAGGATTTATGTTGTACTTCCTCCACTTCATGCTTTAGTTGATCACCTCTTGTGATTGCGTCTTCTTATTTCTTCTCCCACTCTGATGTCTTTTGCACAGTCTTTTATTTTTTTGTATTCAACCTAGGATCCCTTTTGGCTTGTATATAAGTGTGATGCATTCATATTTTGAAGCGTTCAATTCCCTTGTATGCTTCAACTATGTGATATTGTATGTTTGGATTCTCCTATAAAATGATCCTAATATCCTCACAACATAGGTAAAAGTTGATGTTGTTGTCTTCATGTCTGCGCACAATTTTAGAAAACCACAAGTTTGTATACTTGGATGCTAAGAATGGCCTCCTATTTCTGTCAAAGAATTGGATCCCTTCTAGTTATTTCCATCCTAACAATGACATACATATCAATAACCAAGTATAATGTAAAGGTGTACCTAGTTTTACAGGCACCGACCTAAAGGAAACAATGACTCCTTACTCCTTTCCCCATCCTGCCGTAATGATATGTTTGTAAAATATTCTTGATTTTCTTTCTATTGATTTGCGCACTCTTCAGATATACCACAATGCATTTCATTATGCACACATGCTATATACTCTAATCTTGCAATTGATGTACTGTAGCACACACTTCACTGCATCGATATTACACATTGATTCTTTCATATCCTTCTACAATCTACACGCTATTTCAACATACTGTTTCTGGGAATTTGAAAACTCAACTGAGACTGTGCATCCTCCACTTTTATGTTGTTTTGTTCTTGCACATCTATATCAAATAAACTATAACCTTATGTGCACCATCTGTGATACTGTCTTTCTGTTCTTGCACACTTATCTCAGATAAACATCATCATGTTGCGCATCATCTGATGTGCTACTTTTCTATCTTTGTGTGTTTGTATTTGATAAATCACATCATTTTTTGTGTTTCATTTATGTTCTTTGCACATCTGGCTCTCTACTAGACCATGCTATTCCGGTGCAACGAGCCATTGATACCCCAATAATTCAAAGCTTGCAAAATAAGATTTCTACCACTTCCGCATCTTCAAGCTTACAATCAACTCTCCATATTGGCTTCTTATTTATATTCGATCTATGCAGACCGTTTGTCCACAAGTTGGACGAATACATCTCTTCTTACTTTCTTCACGGTCATGTTGAATTGTGCATCCACCACTTATCATTTTCTGCATGACTGAGGTACCATGCCTTGTGGGTCTTCCACACACTTGATCATTTCATAGTGGGACTTGCACACTTGGGAACCACTTTGTGTGGGGTCTTGTTCCCTTGAAGTACCATCGCTTGTGGGTCTTGTTCACTTGACATTTCCAACACTTCTTGCTTCCAAAACTCTTGCGCACTTTCGAGCCTTGTATACTTCTTTCGCTTTGTGGGCCTTTTGCACTACCAAGACTTGCGTACATGTCCAACTGAATGTACCTTAAGTACTTATTCAAACTGGATATACTTCTTCAAACTGGATGTACTTATACAATCTGGATGTACTTATTCAACTTGGATTTCATATACTTCTTCAAACTGGCACAAGGATACTGAGTCCTCTTTGACATCAATGACAACCAAAGTTCAACAGATTGTTGCTGTCTTAACTCTAGTAGAGGCTTTCTAGCAAACTTGGCATCTATGCACAAAAGCATGAGCATCCCTAAACAATGTCGACCAGTAGTACCTGACCCTCAAGACGTTATGAGTGGTAGTATCCCCACCAAAGTGACCTCCAATGGGTCCTACATGTAATACTAATTTCATCAGTATTTTATTAGCATCATCTTTTTCAACACAACGTAAAAACACTCCATCTGTGAGGTGGTCCCATTGGACCTTAAGCACAAATTTATTTAGAAATCAATTACTTTGTATAATTAACTTAAGATCGACTCATTATTATAAGAAATTTGTAGATCTAAAGCAATAACTAAGATATAATCAAAACAATCAAATGAAACAAGGGAAATATGTACCTAAATCTAATGAGTGATGGAAAGAATGTACCTCTATAAATCCATAATCAATGAGGGAAAACCATCTATGGGGGACGATTCTCCACCCAACCAACCCCAAAGTGAGACACTAAGGGCCCCCAAGCCCCCAACCAATAAACCATAGCCAGATCTGTTCTCTTCCCCTCTATAACCATGATCATAACTATCTTCCTTCAAATATGAGAAGAATGAATTCCCTTCCCCTCCAATCCTCCTCCTTTTATAAGTTTTTCTCATTTTTATTTGGAACTTGAATTTAGTATATTTTATTAATTTAATTAGCAATTTCTTTTTTTTTCAATGTGGTTCACAACCCTGGAGAGGTGTTGCTACATCCACATGAAGAATTCATGTGGGGCTAACCCAAAAGGGCCTCACCTCATCGGCTCTCATTATGGATCCTAACCCACTGGGGACATCAAGTGAGGCCCTTATATATCTATGCATATCCACCCAGGGATTTGACCCTGAGACCTTATGCTTACAACTCACAGCTCTCAACCACTTGAGCTAACCCATCGGGCTAATTAGAAATTTTATTTTATTTATTTACTATTTATTATTATTAGTCATAGTTATCTTATTCATGGTGATATGTGTTTCCTTTTTATTTAATTAATTAATTTATTTTAATATAAATTTAATTTTCCTATATTTTTATTTAATTTAATAGTATTTTTGGGTTGTTACAAACTTCCCTCCTTTAAGGAACTGCGTCTTCAAGTTACGTTTTACTTATATATTGTACATATATTTCAGTAACATTGCACATGTGAGAGTGACTCGTGTGGCCAGTACGAGTAATTCTTTATCTATACTAATAATTTTAGTAATTTATATTATTATATGTTCTTCGTTATTCTTATTAATTCTTATTTTTATTAATTATTGTTATTAGGTTTCTTTATTATCTTTATGTATAGTTTACTTACTCCCTTATACACCTTCCACCTGAGAATCATACCTTTCTATCACCCTCCATAATCCTCCACATCATAATCTAGATTGTTCCACTCTCCATAGCATGGTCCATCTATTGTAACATGTCCATGGATCAATACAGTAGGCATCAAAAGTTACCGGGAAGTTACTGTGGCCGTAGCCACCCTCCCCTTCTGGTTTTTTGACCTTCAAGGTATCATATAGGATAGGCCAAGCATTTGGTTATGTGCACTACCAGGAAACTCAAAGGTCTATCTAAACTCCCCCCCTATACACCCTAATGGCATCTAACCTTGAGGCATCAATATTCTCTCTCCATATACCTCCCACCATGGCCCTATAGAATTTTAGGAAGTTCGGAGAAATACTAGCACAGGTTTATTGGTTGATTTTTCCCCTACCCGTAATATGCTACTGAACATTCTCATTCATGGTTATGGGTCCCCATGAAATCCTTGAATTAACCGAACCAAGGCCCATGAGTGGATTTATTGTCAATCACCACCTCATAACATGCAACCAATGCATTAGTCATATATCATCATTATGAATATATGATACCATAATCCATCAAGAGAACATGAAATTATCATACACCACTCCATCCATAATAAACCATACATAGTAAATAGCCATATGTTACCTCTTGCCATCATATGATGGTAATCATAAAATTGTATAGTCCTCATGAAGTATCATCATCATCAATAACATATAATAACATGACATTCTTTTCATAATAACATGGTCAACCTACCATAAGCATTATTAATATAAAGCGATTCTACTAAGTTATAATGGAAAATCCCATTATGATAACATGATCATCATTACAAGAACATAAGTCATCATAAAAACAAAAACCACATGCAATCATAGTCATTTACCTTATCAAATCCTGATGAATTAGAGAATATATGTATGCAACTCACCACATACTATCATAAGAACCAACATATGATGAAATACCACATGACATCACAAAATCATAATGTCATAATATCATTGTGATGCATCATATTTTCATGCATGCTAATCATAACCTATATTTCCACAAAGAACGACATGTTATTACATCATGAAGTATCATCATGCAATCAATTCATGTCATGAAATTAGGAAATATTAGATCATCACATCATTATATCTTCATCAAGATGGTGCCATCAAATCATTGTGTGTGTGTGTGTGTGAAATACATAAGGGCTTCAACATATCATTATGAATGTAATAATAGTCTCAACACCTAACATGTGTAGAATCAGTTTTTTTTATATAGTGATTAGTCAACCATAACCAATTTCACTAGTATGCTTGAATAGTCAACAATACGTAACATATGATTCCATAGAATGATCCTTAAGCATCCATCTAGTACATGGATATAATTGATTTTTTCATTCTAGGTTAAATCTACAAAAGGTTCACTATCGTGAGTCCATAAGAGCTCCTATAAGCTCAAGAGCTTAGTCCAATTAGATGGTTTACAATAGCTTAGGCCACTTGGATGGTTCACATTGTGTAGCTAAGGTGGATGTAACTTAATCCGATAGTTTGTTAGAGTTCCCTTTCAAAGGAAATCCATGTCTTCTCATAAGTATTGTAAGGACATTCCCATGTTAAGAAACAACATGAATAAATTACTAACTTCTACACTTATCCTTATCTTATCCTTAGGGAAACCAAATTATTAATACAACGAATCAAGATAGAAGGGATGATGATAGAACCTTCCCAACTCACCAACTCAAGGAATGAACCTACACACTTACCCTAACATAAATTAACAACAATATAAACTAGCATATTCATACATATGTTTTATTTCAACAACCACTTAAACTAGGATTTTAACCAATCAATCTAGCCTTAATTAGACATTGATAGATATATACTGAACTATATAAGCATTTTGAAAGCAATTTGGAAACCTGTGTAAGAGAGTTGAAATCGACGGTTCTGGCTAAATAGCGTAGCCCATCCTCAGGAAGATAAAAATCTTTACCACCTATGCATAGAAAGAACATTATACTATCTCTTGCTTCTACTATTAGTGAATGGAATCATTGAATATGAGAGATATAAAGCTTAGGCCATAGCAATTCATTGATGCTTACCCTAAACTTATCATATCTTGACTATGCTTAGGAGTTAAAACTCAACTCTAATAACTTGAACTAAACCCAAAACCATAAAGCCTCAACTCTTCATATTATCTTCCTTGGAAAAACAATAAGGTATTACTAGGCTCACTAAATTAATGAATATATCCACTACACCTAACAATAAGAGATAACCAAAGAAGCTAATGTATAAAGATCCTATACTTCATTTCCATAAGCATGACTATTAGCACCAGTCATCCACTAGCCCTTGCTACAATATTAACCTAATAGAACTCTGTACCGAGGAAATGATATTAACACTCATCTTAGATCATTAGAATAATCAAGACTCAAGCTATGGTAACTACTACTTACTAATAGGAATAGATTAGGAACTAGTTGCAATCTCTTATTGTACTAAGAAATCATAAGTAAGTTATTATCTATCTTGTTCCTTTTTTACTACACAGAAGGAAGATACCACTCTGATATCATCATTCAAAACTACTTAGTATAGAAGGAATCATCATATCTCATATGATCGGGCAAATAATGCCTCATCCAATGGAGATTCAGTAATATATAGTAAGGTTACTTATCATGAAATGGCTTAACCTGGTTCATAATTCAACAACGTATGTAGATTTCAACTGATGATATTTATGCATAGATTTAGATGCACGGTTCCACGCTGATGCCTACATTTATCTAAGAATAGGTCAGAGGAGGAACCTCATTAATTCCATATTTTTTCATGCATTCAAAATGATTATCTATATGATTTTAAGTATTAAAATATTTACATGCATGAATATGTTGTATTAAAAATGACTTTAAAACTTTTCTTGTATTTTAAATTTTGACAAATTTTAACATCTTAACATTCACATAAAATTATTCATATCAACAATAAATTCATGAAATTCATGGCATTGACATATTTTTACATATTTAACAACAAAATCATTGGGAAGCATTGTGTATCGTTTCCTTAACTTATTCCATTCCATGTTTTTATATACACCTTTTTTTAGTAAACGTATATATATATTTTGCTTAAGTAAAAGTGTTAATAATCTTAATAATTTCCCCAAACCCTAACATACCTTTTAACTAGGAATTATGAATGTGTTTTTATTATATATGTTAGATATTTATAAACAAGAGCCACGTGGTGGCAATGTCCCCAACATTTCCATTGACACGTGCTTTTGGGAGATGGGAAATGTTGTAGGAGGAGTAACAAGATTTTGTCATGTTCCATTGCTAATGAGATAATGGGAAATAAAGTCATTAATAAGCCTTCCACAACATAGAATTAACCAAACATACATAAATTATCCTAAAAAAGAATTTTATATCTGTCTTCCCTGATATATCTAGGCCGGGCAATCAATGGCAAGATTGTAAAATATTTCTAAAGAATGACGTGGAGGCCGAGGCACTTATCTCCTTGTCAAGATAATAATAGGTAGAATCTTTAAGAATCCATCATCATCATTATTTTTTAAAGGAATAAACTATTGAATATTTGTGTGATTCATTGTAAATTGTTTCTTTTTACTGATAAACAACATTTTATAAAGTAGATGTTGGCACATATGTCATACATCTCATTTGAAATTCTTACCATTGACAAATGGTCCTAATGATGAATCCAGCTAAGGATTCGAAACATTGACTAAAAAATGGAAACCATAGTCTACCAGTGCCTATATACCTCCTAGTCATCATGAGCTTGAGATGCTACCAAGTAAAGATTAATGGTTTAGTTTTAAAATTAGAGGTGTAGGTTTAAGTTTATGGATTAAATTTTGAAATGGAACTCTAAAAGATGGATATCCCTCCACTTAAAGTGATAAATTGAAATACGAACACAATGGATCTAGATCTAGTGTAAGAAGATGACATGTATATGCAATAGAATCCATCTTAACCACTCTAGCAAGCTTAGAGAGGGATCAAATCCCTTAGGTGCAAAATTTTCCTCAAATTTTGCATTTAAGTTTTACACTTAAAGTATTTGATCCCTCAAGCCAGAGTTAAGATGAATTTATATTAGTTTAATATATAAATCTTTATTGTGCTCCAATCCCTCACATGTAAATCATGGTTTAATTATTTTTTTTAGTTTTAGTTAATTGAAATATATATCTCTTTTGTTTTGAAGTTTAGATTAGGGCCAACATTGTAAAAACATTATTTACTTAATATTTTATCAAAGTGCCATGTTTAATTTTCACATTTACCTTTTATGTTAGGGCTAAGACTTCTCCCTCATACTAAACTATCTCAACCTAACAACAAAATGAAACATAGAAAAATATGTTATAAAAAAACTTATAAAATATTAATATTATAAGAAAATATTAATATTATATCAAAATTGAATTTTGTTTTTTGAGTTTATATTTACGATTTACTTATTATAGAGTTATAGATAAAATTATAAATGTTTATATTTTGAAATTTTAAAAATG
This sequence comes from Larix kaempferi, assembly GCA_027924585.1. NCBI lineage: Eukaryota > Viridiplantae > Streptophyta > Pinopsida > Pinales > Pinaceae > Larix > Larix kaempferi. The sequence continues at coordinate 7,798,819 of BSBM01000072.1, read as the reverse complement.
TTTCAAAATTAAGAATGGAAAAAAAAAGTGACAATAATATTTTTTTTAAATTTAAAATTTGAATATTTATATAATTTTGTAATATTATATATGAGTATTTAAAATATATTTAAATATTTTTTTAAATGAAAAATATAATTAAATTAAAATATAAATTTTAATTGTTTTTATAATTTATAATTTATAAATGAAAAATAAAAAATATAACAAAATATAAATAAAAAATTTAAATTTATTATAATTTATACATGTTAGATGAGAAATAAAATAAAATGGAAATATTAATTTTGTATTTGTTATAGTTTATACATTCCAAATGTGAATTGAACACATAAGATGATATATGGCACATAGCATATGAGATGTGGATTAGTATAAAATATGAGCAATTTGTCATGAAATTCAAATTCAAGTCAGTTTTATATGTGATACTTACTATGTGATTTTCAAATTGGATTAGTTAGATGGTGTGTTCCAAATACATGTCCTTTTTATAAAGCTTAAAATCCATATACAATATTTTCATAATAAGTCTTGTTTACAAAATTATAATACATTTTGTAACAATACAAATCATTCATAATCCACTTCTATATGTTATAAGTTTAGCACCTTCACATTTATCTATTTAGCACCCTCACATATATCTGTACTCTATCGAGTACCTCCTTAAAACTATAAGTTTGGCACCCTCATATATGTTCATTTCATGACCAATATCTATACAAGTGATTAATGAAATTTGAGCTTACCTAAAATAATTTGGACCATCGTATTTTAAAAATCTCTTATACTAAAATCCTCGAAACGTAGAGATTAATAAGTAAATGGAAAACCTTGTTACATTGGAAGATTTGGACAAGCCTATTGCTAAAATCCTCGACAACAGGATTAATAAAAGAAAAACTTTGTTAGGGAATCAATATTCAAAATTTTATTTTTAAACGAAAATGTAATATATTTTTTATATTCACCCTCGAAAATAGAAAATGTTAGATCATGAAAGCAGAATTGAATGAACTTTACTCAAACATTATACAACCTACCAAAAAATAACTTGATAGTGTTTTGTTTATGATAACATTCTATTTTTATCATACATATGAGCCAGATTGAAATTGGTTTGGCTCATTACCACTAATCATTGTCATGTCAACTTCTCTTTTAACAAAATCTCAGTTATTTAAAGTATGTGCAGATGGATCGGAGTCTCGGAGACCTATTGAACATGAAATCAGCAGAATAGATGTGATTCTAGCCAGCCCTGTCGAAATTTATTTTTATAATACAAGTGATCAAAAAACGCAATTCACCTCCATCAATCTCCTCAACTGACCAGTTGAATTAAACTATGGAAAATGGGTTCTGGGTGATTCTCCTCAACAAAAAGAAATTTACCTCTGTCAAACTCCTCAACTAACCAGCTGGGCTACAAACTCACTATTTTTCCTCTCGAGATCTTCAATCTCCTTCACGATTGTCTGAATACTCAGCAAAATGACCACCACAAACCTTTGATTCAAAAAACTGGAAGCTTGTGGAGGGATGTAACTATTTTTTGTCAAAGCAAAATAACAACTGCACAGTGAAAACCTTCTATTCGAAAAAACAGCCGTTTATGGAGGCGTGTGGTCGAAATACTGAAAGGAAATAAGTTTTCAATTTATAAGAGAAGAAAAGGAATCCATGGATTGAAAATACAAACTAGCAAAGGAAATCAACATGAAACTGGGAAGTGAACACAATGAAGCAGAAAAATAAAAGCCTACTCCACAACTACTAACAAGCTCCTTGCTTCATTGAACAGGTTCTTCACTGATAGAAGTCTTTGATAAATACCTTAAATATATACAAATTAGGGCTTATTCCCACTGTATCTAGATGTGCATAGAGATTCAACCATATGAAAACAATTACCCTGCGCGAGGGCATTGAGAGAGTATTGTAAGAACGAATACCTGGCTCACATCCGAAGCTTCACTTCATGTTTTTGAAGACCTACACGACCACTTCTGTTGTGTGGGATTTTGCGTAATCTTCTAAGACTAAGAGAAACAGGCTCTCAGGGCACATGTATTGCTTGGTTTGGATTTCATCTTACCCTATATCTATATTCGAACAGAGTTATAATTCAGAGGTAAATGTAAAAGGAAAGGGAAAACAACTAGTGGTAAAGTGCTTTGTGCGAGCATAGGAACAGGCAGGAACACTAGCGAATCAAGCTAAATCAAGAAGATCACTCAGAAAAAAATCATCACCATTATTATAAAAGAATCATAATTAATTACATATTAACATGACTTTTTTCCATTTTATTGCAGCGCTCAAAGACTTGTCTGTCAGCACACCGAAGAAGAAGTAAGTCCACAGGAAAGATCTGATTCCTGCTTATGTAAAGGATTCTCACTTCCCTAATCAAACAAAATATAAATCTAGCATCATCTGGCTGTGATGATCGAGGCCATCATACTAATAATTTTATTGAAATAAAAATAAAAATAAAAACCACCTGATACCTTACTAGTTCATTTAGCTATTAAAAAGTATTACACATGAAATATATCCTTCATGGTACTCAGCTGCTGCTGCAACATAGTTGCTGTCTGTATTCAACACTTACGGTCTTTGGCTAGCAACCGCAGTAACTCCACCTCCAAATCTCCTCTAAGATTGGCACACATTTCATCACAATAGAAAAGAATAGACTAATTTTTATTTACGTGCTTGTGACAAAGACCTAAATAATCTTAGCCATGGTAAGGATTTTGCTTAAGACACCTGCACAGTGAAATCTAGGTCTCAGTACTGGACAGAATAATCACAACTCCACATACTTACTAAATAATAATCAATAATAATCGTCACTACCCTCTGTATTATTCGACATTACCGCCTCTTCAGTAAACTAACCTCCTCCTCAAAAACTAGCAAATACCGAACTTCATAGCAATGTGGTCATTATCTTGTTTCCAGAACAGAAAGTAGATATCTCTATTTCAATAGGAAGAATTTGCACCCTGAAGCTGCGCTGGGTTTTCACCTTTTTCTATTCTCTGCACAATTTCTTTTATTACAGCTTCCGGCTCTTTCTCCCCTATGAGAATCGGATTCTTCTTCTTAAGATTTAGAAGGATTTTATGAGTCTTCTAATCTCATCATTTCTATTTCCAGTGGCTTCAGCTCCAACCCTGAACTTTGAAGCGGCAGCCTAGCAGACCTGGCGCAGATGGCTAACAGGGGCTGCCAAAAGCATCACAGCGTCATGTAGAGGATTCGGCTACATCGACATGTAGAGGATTCGTTTAGCCGTTCCCGCGCAGACAAGCTTCTGCTATGGCATGATTTAAGATGCTCGCCGCCTCCGGGGTTAGAGTATGCTGCATTATGCTTAGCCCTGCTGGGAAACTTTCTTGATAAGGAAATCAATTTTTGGAAACTGTCTCTAAATCTTTCTTAACTGAGCAAAATAAATTCAACTGTCACATAAAAATAAGAATCACTTACTGTTAGATAAAAATAGTCAGATCAGGATAAAGAAAAATCATATAAACAATTATTGACAGCTGCGCATAAGAATAGGAAACAAGCCACATACAGCTCTGGTCAAGAAACGTCCTGCACACACACCAAGAGATTAGCGAGCAAACCCAAATATGCAACTGAATAATCGAAAAATAAACAGTATGCCTATTTGTTGCGAGAGATATACGAGCTGTTTCATAGCTGTTGAACAACAACAGTGGGATCATTGCAGCCATTAATGGAAAACAACTAGTGTGATAGCTACAGAAAAATGGTGGGCTCATTACAGGAAAATGACTAGTGGGGTGCTCACAGAAATTTAATATGCAATACTAGAAGCAATAAATATACACAAACAAAACACCGGATTACAAGTATGAAACCTAAATATACACAAACAAAACACCTGATTACAGGTATGAAACCTATCCCGTGAGAGATGACTGTACTTTAACGGCAAGGATTAAAATCTGCCTTAAATTATAATAGACATCTAAATCCCCGAGACCCGCAAAGGGTAAAAATATGGAGTTAGCAATAACCCCAGGCATATTACACACACATTTGAATGTGATTTGCGACTCACCTAACTTCATAGAAAATTCAAGATGAAGCCTTTTTGCAGGTGTATTACATTACTGTTTTGAAAGCACATAGGAGAATTTTTTCTAGTTCTTACTTGTACAGGCAATGAATGGAAATAATCTTAGCTTGATACTTTGTAACCGCGTAGTGTGCCCAGAAGCTTTACACCTTAGCAGATGACTGAAAAACACCAGTAAATTAGCCATTATTTAACAGAAGAGTAATGATAAGAAAAATAAGTATTTTATATATATATTGGAGAGGGTTGTATGTCTTACCCGTGAAGACAAGTTCAAATACAGAATGATGAATGAAGCTTTTGTCAGATGTGAAAGTGTTGGTTGAAACCTGATGAAACCCTCCAAAGAACATCCTTTGAAAAGCAACGGATTTGTTGACCCTTTGTGCGGGAGTTTTTACCAAGCCAGAGAGTATAGTTTAAAGCACAAAACTTCGGGACCTCAACCCATCCGCTGATATCCATGAAGTAATCGATGAAGCCACCAACTTGCAGGAATGGCTTCAGCGACCTCGATTACCCCTGGGGCACCCCTATTATGCAACTCTAGCAACCCAAAACTGTCATTTAAACAATTTCAGCCGGATTTTCGCTGGAAAAATCGCCGGATTCTTGGTGCATTCGGTCTAGAGTTTAGCCCACTCTCATCTGGAACCACGATAACATCTGGAACCATCTACAGTATTGCATCGTAAAACAAGCCAAAATACCTCGATCACCTCACTAGTATAATGGCCTGTACTCTGCGCAGTGTAAGACTTGTGTATCGAGAACGACATCATCGTCCTGTAGCCAATTACAATTTTAGAAATGTATTTTTAATAATTCGATTTTATAAAAAATATTTCAACCCATACTTAAACTATAAACAAAACAAAAAATTTATAGACTCTAATCAAATTAATAGAGGTTTTTCGATTTATACATAATCCCCTTGGGGGACATAAAAAACTTATTAATATTTTATAGAAATAAATTCTTTACTAAATAATTAAATAAAAATAAAATTTAAAAATCTAAACAATACAGCTATATTTAACAAATTATACTGTGAACTTTTTTTAATTTTAAATAGCTTTTACTTAACCTCCATCTCAATGTCAATATAATAGTGCACTAAACCAATAGTTATAATAACCATTAAATATGGTATAAATAGTATTCGTTCCATGTCACTATTTCCATACTTCAATAACAACTAATTAATAAGTATCACAAATCCCCACTTACTTAAACATGGAGACTATTAATACCACTAAATCCATATATGATAATAATAAAAATAATAATTACTAAATATGCTAGCATATCTGCATCATTTGTAGATGAAAAATATCAACATGTATCATCTTCCATGAACTTCTTGTTATCTTTCATCAGTTACGAGTTATACATGTATTTATGCATAAATCATCAGTTATTTTTTATATTCTTTTTTATCTTTCACATTCTTTTAGTTTTATTCTATTAACAGTTGGTTATCCATTTATCACCTACGAGTTATCCATGCATCCACTACCAGTATGGCTACTTGTTACTTTTTAAATTCTTTTTTTTAATAATTGTTTATTTCAAATTTTGAACGACTGCCATAAAATCAATCTGGACAATACACTTATCTCATTCGCATACAATCTTAAAAAAACATAAGTCATAGTTCACCTCAAATTCTAAAATAAAAATGCCTAACAACATAAATATATATTACTCTTATTCTATCTTCCCTCCAACTATGTAAACTAATAATTTTAAAGCATTTTAAATATCACTTATATGTTTTCTTTATAAGCCGCTCAATATTGCTAATAAAACGAGTATATAGAACTTGTAGCATAATTAGTTGGAGAAGACATTATTTGTTTTACTTTTGATCACTCCTTTTTGTTTGTTTTCTTATGTTTTTTTTTCAATGATTCTTCGAGAGGCGACATCCTCAAAACAATCTCAATGGATTCTTGAAGGGCAAAATATGTAGAAAAGTCCATGGAAAAATATTGAAGCACTCGATGCATTTCAATAATGAAAACCAAATACAAAGGGTCTATTTATAAAGGCTAATAAAATTACTATTGGAATTAATGTTTCAATTACTTTACATCTATGTTCAAACTTCTATATGTTTATTATCATTAAGATCTTTTACATGTTTTACCAAAGTTCCTGAATATGACTATTTCTCCTAATTAACATGGTACAATATTTATAAAGTATATCCTTAGAATTATATCATAATTACTCACCATTCCATTCAATTTATGAGACATTGGACTCTCATGTTTCCTAGTCGAGTTGAATCCATGTGGATTCATGCTTTAATTGGTGATCAAATTGGCAATGATAGAAGTACCTTGCACCAAAAAGTAAAGTAATAAGCCTCCTAATAAACTTTGATGCTTATAGAAGACTCATAGGGGTTTTAATGAAGTTTTGAGAACAAATAAACTCCAAAGGAAAAACATATTCATTTTTACAATGGCCCTTTACGTTGATGGCCCTTTACAAGACAGAGAGTTATGAGATCATTGAATATCATTCAATGAGAGAAATGTTCTTTATCAAGTAACAATAATTCCACTATTGACACCTTGTATGTACATCGAGACTTTGTATGTATGCTAGTACAGGAGTTTATTGATGAGAAGTTTTTTTATTAGAGTTGTTGAAGCGCTTTATTGATTGGAAGGAGTCAACCCTATCTCTTAATTAGGGGTAGTTTTTTTTGTTTCTTTTAATGATACGGGTCATTCAGCTCGAGATCAGGGGTATACATCCTCACCACAATCCCCCCAACAAAGTTCAAGAGCCAAACCACTACCCCTCAAATTAAATGATCTACTACAATTGGTATTCCAGGTGATGGATATGCAAATGGGATGGGAAATAATAAAGATAAACCATCTCAACACAAAGATGATAAGCTATCACCAATTAAGAAACATGTCATAATAGAGAAAAAGAATGCATCTAACTACACAACATTTTGGGACAATTTAACAAGAAATCAAGTTCAAATTAAGAAAGAATTTGAATTGGCCCAATGGGAGTCAAAGAATTCGCCACCTTATTAGACAATTCGAGAGAAAAATAATGTGCTTAACTATGCGACATTTTGTCCAATTTAGAAAGAAATATAGTTCAAATTCAGAAAGAATTTGAACTGGCCCAATGGGCCTCACGGAATTCGTCACCTTGTTAGACAATTCGAGACAAAAAGAACGCATTTAACTATGCGACGTTTTGGGCCAATTTATCAAGAAAACCCAATCTGGTATATCCAAGGAGGTTGACATATGTTCTTTCCATGACACCAATAAGAAGTGATTATGTGTCTCGACTGAAGGACGTCCCAGCTATCTCCTCAAAGAAATCAATTCCCTGGATCAAAGAAACTCCTCGAGAATCTAAAAGTATATTTTTCTTCATTGAAAAGACTCTTAATTGATGAATATGTGTTTTTTTGTCAGCCAGCAAGAGCAAAAGCATTGGGAAACACATAAAAATATATGAAAGAGTTGGTGAGTATGGAAACATTGGTATCTTTGAAATGTTGTGGGAAGGTGGATGCGTGAAGCGACCAACCTTAGCTTAATATTGGTTATCATTATGAGCTCTCTCGTGAATTTACACCAAGAGACTAGTGATTGGGAAAATATGATCATAATAGTTTGTAGATCCACCTTTTCGACCAATGATTTGAGGTATCAAATTTACCTTCAAATTATCTACCTCGCTCACCACGGATTTACACTAGCAATCTGATATGTTTATCAATAATTGGTCAGATGCACATAGAAATCAACAATTTATTGCTAGTGGTATGATCTATACTAGCACAACCACTTAACTTGTGCTTGGTGAACACTGATAGTTCGCAAGCTAAGTGCCACAAATAAGTTACTTGTTCTTCCTGCTAGTTACAAGAACTTCTTGTTAACAAATTTACCATGTGTTAAAGAACTACCCGGTATCCATGCATCAGTTACCAGTTATCCATCATAGCCATCAGTGACCATGTATATATATATATATATATCTATGTATATACATGTATATTTATATATATATACATGTATCTCTATATATACATATATACATGTATACACACATACGTATGTATATGTATATGTATATGTATATATATACACATATACATGTATATACATGTACATGTACACGTGTACATGTACATGTACATGTATATATACATGTACATGTATGTACACGTGTACATGTATATACATGTACATGTACATGTACACGTGTACATGTACATGTGTATATACATGTACATGTACATGTACATGTACATGTACATGTATATGTGTGTATATATATATATATATATATATAATAATTGTTTATTTTGAATTTCTAACGACTGCCATAAAATCAAAATGAACGGTATACTTGTCTTATCCTCATGCAATCTAGGAAAATCATAGACTCTAGTCCACTCCAAATTCTCAAATAAAAACACCTATCGATGTAATTAACCACTGTGATATGTTTGATTGGGCACAAAATGTTTGTGTGAGAACAAGAGTGATCTAAATGCTATTTGAGCAGTAGTGGAAGCGATCTTCTATGAGGGTGGTATTTAGATCTAGGTCTCAAATAACTGAGGATGTCTTACTACAAATTCGAGGGATGCTAACTACACCAACAAAATTCAAAGCTCCATCAATGGCATTTAAATATAAAGCAGATCTATGTTACTCACAAACCAAATCTACCATGCCAATTCAATAGCATATATTTCAAGGAGATTTAAAATACCATTGGTGATGGGGGTGGCTTAAATTGGATGTATATCTTTGTCAAGACCGTAATAATATAAGACAGATAAACGAGGACACTTTCTCACAAGCGGCTATTATTCAAACTAAATCTCAAATAAAAACCTTATAAAATACCAATGGGGATGGACATATTTTTCTTCCACTTGACGAATTTTTTCCCCTAGTCTCAATTCTACCTAACAATGAACAACCTATCTCTTCTCCTATTTTCCCTAGCATATTCTCCTGGCATATTAGCATGTATGGATCATGCTTGAATCCCAACCACACATATATAAGGGAATATACTATCACAACCACTTGACTTGTGGTTGTTGAACAATGATAGGCTCAGTTAAGTGTCACAAATAAGTAAGCTCTGTATCCATGCATCAGCTAAGATTTATCCATGCATTAGCTAGCAGTTATCCATGCATCAACTACCAGTTATTTTTTATATTCTTTTTTCTTTTATAATTGTTTATTTTGAATTTTGAACGATTGACATAAAACCAATCTAGACAATACACTTTTCTCATGCTCGAGCAATCTAGGAAAAGCATAAATTCTAGTCCACCCCAAATTCTAAGCTATAGACACCTATAGGTGTAATTACTCATTATATTGGGTTTGTATACAAGGCATAAGAATGGAATTTTTATTTGCATTTTTTTAGTGCGTATCTCATTTGCAATCACAATCTTGCCACAAGAATAGTGTTAATCTAAAAAACATTCAAGGCAAGCAATAGGATATTATGAAATAATTCAGTATGCTAGATGTGACACCACTACTCGTCAGTTATTTTATCCCCATAGAACTTTGTTTAATACCATGAAGAGCAATTCTATAATGGTCAAAGCCTATCAACATTCATTATGGATATCACAGGGAAGATTCTTTGGTAACTAACCATGCTTTAATAGATCATGGTATTCTATTCCAATCAATGCATCTTCATACCTTTGTATCAAAACATCGCCCTAACAATGCTTCTTCATAAATATTTGAAGTAGATTTTGGGAAACCTCATCCATGAAATTTGAAAGTGGTAGATAAGCTAATTGGTGTAGATGAACTTTTGATTGGGAAGGTGGGCTCACAACCATCTGATGCAAATTTCAACATAAATTTAAAGCACACCGAGAAAGGGAGGGTGGATCAGGTTAGAATGACAACTAATGATGATGGTAAACTAGCATAGATCCATCTTAAACCTAGATCTATAAAGAACCGAGAGGGATCCAATTTCTTGAAGTGTAAATTTTTTATACATTGAGAAACTTTTTTTGATCTAACCAAGTTTAAGATGAAATCAATATAATTTATATTTTTTCATTTAAGCCGACATCATTTGCATTTTTATTAATTTTTTAATGGGAATTTCATGTTACATAACGTTAGTGAGTTCAATGTTACGCGTTACAACATCTCCCCCATACTGGGTTCTAGAGCACCTCACTACTCTTGGTGCAAAAATATCTAGAGTAAAATGGAGAGATGTAGGAGCTCCATCCTTTGGAGATAAGTTTTATTATTATTTTTTTAGCATGAATGGTCATAAAGGAGTTATGGGATTTATAGAAGAATAAGAAAATCTTTGTTTCTCAAAATAGGTCATTGTTTGTGATGTAATTATCAATTCATATGCATTTCCTTCCAAGCAAACACTAAGCCAACTTTTTTAATGCGCCCTGGGAAAAGAAATCGCTTCTAGTGGTAATGGGAGAAGGGTAATTAAAATCGATTCAAATATTTCAAAAATATTTCAAATAAACACATATTAGAATATTAAATCCCTATCCACTTTTTTTTGAAGACATCTAAAAATTTGACGATTTGGGTAGGATGACCATTTTTTTCCCATAAACTAACATTTCTTATTTTGCAAAATTGGGATTTAACTGTGTTTTAATCACGATTTTGATGATAAAAATGGATTTAGCACCCTTAGAAACCTTGGGGAACCCAAAGTTCCAAAACTTGACAACTGTAACCTGGAATTTGAATTTTTAAACTATGCATTTTTTCGGCCTTCTATTCACCATGAGCAGGGAATAATGCAAGGATAGACCTACGATTAGAATTTTTTTGCTTGAAATGTGGTAACAATTGAACTTCAACAAAAACTTTCAATTTGGGAAGATCGAGCAATTCTCTGCACGTCTATTATTTGTGTAATAAATTCTTTACATAATCCAATAATTCTCGCCAATAGTCAAGAGTACATTGATTATTGAACCCCACAATATAACCCTTTTTTTCCAGAAGAAAAAAGAGTTTCTTGCTATTCATTAGTTTGAATCAAAGAAACTACACTTTTTTCTTGTCCCTCAGACAATATCTAGTTGACCCCAAAAAACATAAACCCTATAAGGCACAAAGTTCGTCAAGTGTAGGAAAATACATAGACACTAATTCTAATTGTTACAATATGTATCCCCTGTATATATATATATATACAAAATGGTATACTAATTCCAGTTGTTACTGCTTTTCATTCAACAATTTAGTCTATACCTCTGCTATGGTAAACTGAGTATCAAAAAAATATAAACTCTAATCAGTAGATATGCATATAGGATTCCTCTGTAAGAAGATTGTTTTGGAAGTAGCCTATGTGTTCCCAACCTTCATCTAGTATCACTCCCTTCTTCGATAATGCATCTGCTCGCTTATTATAGGTCTTGAAAACATGTTAAATTTTAATATCCTCAAATAAATTAAGGATATTCAATATCCATTGTTTCCAATATGTCAGTACTGGAACATGAAGTCTTTGAGTGTCGGATACCCAATCTATGATAACCGAGGAGTCTCCAAAAATCTGTAACCTTTTGATCTCCTTCTTTTTTTCCAAGTAAAGGACCCCCCACAAGGAAAGTAATTATGCATGGGTATTACTACCCCCAACGCAACCAAAATGAATTTCCAAAAAGTGACCTTGCTCAATAATGATCAAGCAACCTACTCCACACATGTTTGTTTTTGTAGCACAGTAAAAAAAACCCACTGGAGTCGTGGGAGTGTAATCCAGGATCTTCCTATAAACTAAGTGATAAACAAGCCTTTTATTTGAGTGATACAATATAAAATGGGAAATGAAATAAACAACCCCAGTCTGAGAAAATGAAGTGCCATAAAATAATATAGAGTTTCTATAGTGCCATAAAATAATAAAAGTTGATGTTGTTGTCTTCCTATTTGCGCACAATTTTGTATACTTGGATGCTAGGAATGGCCTCCTATTTCTGTCAAAGAATTGAATCCCTTATGGTTCTTTCCATCCTAAGAGTGCAATACATATCAATAACCAAGTATAATGGAAAGGTGTACCTTATTCTTGTGTTTCCTGCCAGTCCTCCAAAAATTCGTTCAACAAAAATGTTGATTGCTTCATATGAAATCCCTCCACACATTTATCTATGGCTGCAATGGTTGTTGTTGATACTTGGTTCTGGAGACTCTTTTGTAATAGCTTGCATTCCAGTATCTAGACTACAAATCTCACAACATCATTTTTATTTGTGTGACTAACTACCCTCTGTTGGCCCATTGAGTTCCATATTTTTCAGCCATCATATTTCCAAGGGATTTCTCCTATTTCCTATCCATAAGAAGACTTACATATTCCCCTACATTAGTAATCCTTGTGATCAACTCAATCGTCTTGGCGTCAATGGAGGTAGGCCTGGTTAGCCACAGGTACCCACCATGCACTTGTGATAACAACATTTTCACACACATTTTCACCTATGGGGACCTTCCAAAGTGAATGATCTCCTATAGGTTCAGTATCCATGACTTTGACATCCCATTTTCCCATGTATGGAGATCCATTACAACTAGTACCTTAGGATATGGGTTGACCCTCCTGTACATGTACTTTTCCATAATCAGTTCAAGGAATTTTTGCAGTGAACGTATCCGTTCACTAAGTTAACTGTGTCCGGTTAAGGGTTAAAAAGTGAGACCGTCTTCCATATTTGAGATAAATGATAATAATATATTGATTGATGATGATAAGGTTACAATAAGCTCGCCTTTATAGGGCTTGAGCAAGAATAGCGAAGGGTTACACCCTTTCGCTTATTAACCTAATAATCTATTTAATATATAAATAATAATATTAATTAAATATTCACAACATTGCCTTCCCCTTTTGGAAATCTTTGTCCTCAAAGCTTGAGTATTTTCCTAATGTCGTCCTTCATTCATATTCAGTGTCGGTATTAGAATCGGACATGATTTCTTGTGTAGGGACTTGCACTTCCTTTCCATTGATGATTTTGCACTGTATTGTCTGATTGTTCCTACATTTATGGCCTGGGATCCAATCATCACCACATCGACGACATATGTTTTTCTTCTTTTTTCTATTATCAGAGTAACTGTTCGATGACTTTGATCTATTTTCCATTTCATAGGCATATGATTGAGGTTTGTGGCATTGATGGCCGGGTGACCAAGTATCTGCACAGTACCTACATTGTGTCTCTTTTTCTTGTCGATAATGGTTATCACCTCTTATTTTTATTCCTTCCAATTTGCGTTTTGCGGCTTTTGCTTTATGTCTTGCTACCTCTACGTTAGGTATGTCATGTAACTTTAACTCTTTTTGGAGGTACGGTTTAAGACCTCCTAAATAGGTTTCGAGTCTTTGTTTGTCAGACAACCCAAATACTCGTGTCGATAAGGATTCCCATTGATGTGTGAATTCCTCAACGCTTCCAACCTGTTGTAATCTGGTAAGTTTACTGAAAAATTCATCTTCTTTGATACCTTGAAACCTATTAAAAAAATCATTTTTGAACAAGTTCCAGGTGTAGGAAAAATTGTCTCTCTTCCACGATAAGTACCAATTATAGGCGTACCCTTCCATATGCATTGACACATATTTCACCTTCTCCTCGTCAGATTGAATATTGTAAATGTCGAAGTATTATTCTTCTTTGTTTAGCCAAGCAACGCATTGGTCTTCACTTCCATTGTATTTTGACAACTCTCTTTTTGCCTTAGGTGGGTACACTATGTAAGGGTGATATTGATTCCCTTTTGCTTATGGTTTGATGGTGGATCGGAACTACTTGACGATGTAAGTGACATATTTGAACTGCTTCGTTGTTGGCGGTGATTTTTATCTTTTTTATTCTCTACTATCTTACTGATAGCTTCTATTTGGCTGTTTAATCGTGCCTCCATATATGGCAGTACTTTTGTTTCTATCTCTTGCTTAAGCGTCGCATTGTTAATCTTTATTTTTTTTTGCAATTCTTCTTGATTCTTGGCAAGTGCTTCCTGTTTGAAAATATGAAATGAGGCATCTAGCATGTCTGGACTACTGACTTGGTCTGTCTTAAGCATTAGTCTTTGTAACGCCTCCATTATTGTATTATGGTTCTGCGTCATGGTGCTCAAGTTCTGGGTTATGGTGTTTATGTTTTGAGTCATAGCACTCATTTTGTCATCCAAGTTTTTTTGTTTTTCGTTCAGAGTGTCAAATTTTTCACTCAACCTTTTTTCTAGTACCAGAACAACTTCATCTTTGATTTCTTTTTTAAGCACGGCATTGTTATTTTTCATCTCTTCCTTTAAATCTTCTCGAAACACTTTCTCAAGTTCGTCCATTCTGGAGTTTAGACCTTCGACGATTTTTAAATCTCTAATTTGGTCTTTTCCTAATTTTTCTAGTCGGTCTCGTAACTCGGCCATGGTTCTTGACCTGGTGTGGGGTGGTGAATATTTGGAATCGATTTTGGTAGGACTAAATTAGTTAATAAGAATTATTGTAAAGACAATAATTATTATATGGATAAAATAAATAAATATAATTATTATTATATTTAAATATTAAATATATATATTTTTAATTTGGAAATCTAATTTTTAATAAAATTAAATATTAATATAGTATTTAATTTTTATTAAAAATTAGGGTTACGGAATGGTGGAGCGAAGGGATGGCCTGGCAATGGAGATGGAGTTGGACGGAGGAGGGTGGCGCGTGGGACGAGGGGAACGCAGAGCGCGGGGTGGAGTTGGGGGTAGAGGGGAACACAGAGCGCGGGGGAGACCTGCACGGGAAGGTCGTGATGGAGGGAGGGAAGGCGGAGTGGAGGAGGGAGGGAGAAGAGTACGTGGAGTGGAGGAGGGAGGGAAGAGATGGGTTGCAGGTCGCATGGAGGAAGATGGAAGGCGAAGATGGGAAGCAGGTGGATATGGGAGCTGGCTTGGAGGTCGCAGCGTGTTGGAGGAGCTACGCGGGGTAGATGGGTGGGGACAGGAGCGTGCAGGTATGAAGGATGAATGGAGAGTGGGTAGGAAGGGATGGAAGTGCGTGGAGGGAAAAATGGATTGTGGCGGACGCGTGGGAAATGGTGAGGGGAGTGGTGTACTGTGGAGTGAGCATGGATTGAGCGTGGCGGGATGATGAAGGAGTGAGGACATAGAGGGCCGGAGGATAGAGGACGAGCGGTGGTGGCTGTGGTAGAATTGGAGTAGTGTGAGTGGGATGATGTGAGCAGTTGATGAGCCGAAGTAAGTTGAATGCAGCAGAATGGAGGAATGAGCCGAGTCCAAGATTTACCTAAGGAGGAGCGAGTCCGCTCTGATTTTGAGCCGAATCCGAGCTCAGGTCGAAGGAGCCGAATCTGGCTCTGATACCAAATGCAGTGAACGTATCCGTTCACTAAGTTAACCGTGTCCGGTTAAGGGTTAAGAAGCGAGACCGTCTTCCATATTTGAGATAAATGATAATAATATATTGATTGATGATGATAAGGTTACAATAAGCTCACCTTTATAGGGCTTGAGCAAGAATAGCGAAGGGTTACACCCTTTCGCTTATTAACCTAATAATCTACTTAATATATAAATAATAATATTAATTAAATATTCACAACAATTTTTCATTGTTGGTGATATCATGATATGCAAACCCAAACTTGTACAATTTCCTAAGCATATTTTCTTCAACTATCACACCTTCAAAATCCTTTTGTGTCGATATGTCTGAATATTCTACATGGGGCAAGTTAATAGGCATCACAGTAGGTTTTTTGGATGGAATTTATTCATGAGGGACCTTTACAGGCTTTGATGAAGAGGCACCTGGTGTTGGTGTGAATTATCCCTAAATGCTCACTGATGAATTCTTTGACCTACATTGTCTCTTGGGTGCCATGGCTTTCGAGCTTCAACATTCACTCACAATTGTTCACTTTGTAGCTAATGTTCTCAATAGATGCAGGGGGTTCATATTGGAGATATTTATGGATTATAAGGTTTTTGCAACTTTCCTCTGTAATTATTGATTTCCGTTCTTTTCGGATTTGCCTACATTGGTCCATTTTTGAAAAAATGAATGTTTTAATTTTCTTGATATTTTACTAATATTTCCCAAATTCAATTAACCATCTTATGCTGCAAATTACTAAATTCCTCCATTAATTGCTCACCTCTATTGTCACTACTCCACTAGTCATCAATGCTCACCTTTTGTCACAGTGTATTTTTGCGACAAGTATGTTTGTTTGTGGATTAATCTTGTGTTGGAGTGGAGATACATTGGTTTCCCAAGATCTCCATAGTTTAATTCAGTACAAAGGACTTAGTCTTTTTTTAAGTCATTTATTTACTAACTTCACATAGAATCAAGCTATTACCTTTATCCACATACTTCCTTTTCCAAATCATTCTACATTGTTATTTTCCTTGATTTGCAAGAGTATAGATTCTTTTGTAAAGAACATGTTGAGATTCCTCGTATGTGTTTTTTCTCAATATTTGTTGAATTTCTTTGAATTTCCACAGTTCTGAGATTTGTGACCAATTTTATTGCATTTGTAACATACTACATTGTTACAAAACTTTCCACTACATCCATCCATGTTGCACTTCCTACATTTGACAGTTATGCACGAGTACAGCTCTTTTTGTCACGCATTATTCTTATAACTTCTCCTTTAATTTTTCTCTTGATCAGTTTCTTGATTTTATTTCTTGAGAGAAGGATCTTCTTTATTATTGATACCTACCTTGTAACCTATACCAGATTTGTTAAATGGTGACCTCTATTTGCTTAGAATCTCATTCAATACTTCTGCACTTTTGGAAAACTTGTCATTTGTCCTTAGCTGTGTTTGCAGTATTTCAACTTCTTGTTCCTTTTAAAGTAATTGATTCTTTTGTTCATCGATCATTTTCACATTTTAATATCTCTTCTATTTCAGAGAAATGATATCGAGTTGTCTTGTTTGAATTTGAATTTGATGATCGTTGATCACCATGATGGCATCGCCACTTTGTTTTTGGGACTTTTGGAGTTGATATTTCAGTGACAGGATTTCTTCATTTGGCTTAGCAAATATTTCTTTTATTTCTTGTTTAGTATCTTCCAATTAGTTCTTCATAAGTATGATCTCTTTGGATAACTTCTAACTCTCTGCAAGTGATTTTTTAAGTTTACTTTCCAAAGTGTCAAACTTAAGTTTCTCAGTTTGGAAAGATTTATCCATCTCTTGTAATTGACTAGTAAAGTATGATGTCATCCTTTTTTACTCTTCTTCTTCCCTTTTGAGAGTTTGCATGATCAATTGGTTGCAACTATTTTGACCTCTTCTATAGTTTTTCTCTAAGCGTGAATAACATATTTTTCTTCTGCGACAAAGATATTTTGCATGCTGCCATTTTCAGGTAACCATGGTGCTTCGTCTTGAGAAGATATTTCCTTTCCACCCATAATTGCACAAGGACCTATCTTCCAATTGTTAAGTTGTTATTGAAGACACCCGCTCTTATACCAATTATTAAAAATATTTTTAATACTGAGAGGGGGTGAATCAATATTATGCGCAGTTATGAGCAATAATTACTTTTACCAAATATAAACAACACTTATACTAAGCATTCATCATAAACAGTGTCATTCAACATCACATGTGCAATACACAGAACAAAAATATTTATGTGGAAACCCAAACAGGAGAAAACCAAAGAATTCTCTCTTATAATATAAATATTACTTGCATGGAATCCCCAACTTTGAAGTTCTCCATCACTGACTAGAAGGAGGCTACAACCCCCTAATTTATAGGCTATAACCTGAAGGAAGCACCGACTCCATGATTTACTAGAACCAATTGGAAGGAGGCACCGATAACATAGTTTTATAGGCACCAACCTAAAGGAAGCAATGACTCCTTGTCCCTTGCCCCATCCTTCCGTAATGATACGTTTGTAAAAGATTCTTGATTTGATTTATATTGATTTGCACACTCTTCATATCTACCACAATGCATTTTGTTATGAACACATGCTATATACTATAATATTGCAATTGATGTACTATAGCACACACTTCACTTCACTTCACTGCATCGATATTACACATTGATTCTTTCATATCCTTCTACAGTCTACGCATTATTTCAACATATTGTTTCTACGCATTTGCAAACTCAACTGATACTATGCATCCTCCACTTTTATGTTGTTTTGTTCTTGCACATCTGTATAAAATAAACTATAACCTTTTGTGCACCATCTGTGATACTATCTTTCTGTTTTGCACACTTATCTAAGATAAACGTCATCATGTTGCGCATCATATGATGTGCTACTTTTCTATCTTTTTGCATTTGTCTTTGATAAATCACAACATTTGTTGTGTTGCATTTATGTTCTTTGCACATCTGACTCTCTACTAGATCATGCTATTTTGGTGAAACGAGCCATTGATACCCCAATAATTCGAAGCTTGCAAAATAAGATTTCTACCACTTCTGCATATTCAAGCTTACATTCAACTCTGCATCTTGGCTTCTTATTTATATTCGATTTGTGCAGACCGTGTGTCCATAAGTTGGATGAATACATCTCTTCTTACTTTCTTCACGGTCATGCTGAATTATGCATCCACCACTTATCATTTTCTGCATGACTGAGGTACCATGCCTTGTGGGTATTGCACACACTTGATCATTTGCATAGTGGGACTTGCACACTTGGGAATCACTTTGTGTGGGGTCTTGTTCCCTTGAAGTACCATCGCTTGTGGGTCTTTTTCACTTGACATGTCCAACCACTTCTTGCTTCCAAAACTCTTGAGCACTTCCAAGACTTGTATACTTCTTCCGCTTTGTGGGCCTTGTGCACTACCAAGACTTGTGTACATGTCCAACTGAATGTACCTTAAGTACTTATTCAAATTGGATATACTTCTTCAAACCGGATGTACTTCTACAATATGGATGTACTTATTCAAATTGGATTTCATATAATTATTCAAACTAGCACAAGGATACTGAGTCCTCTTTGACATCAATGACAACCAAAGTTCAATAGATTGTTGCTTTCTTAACTCTAGTAGAGGCTTTCTAGCAAACTTGGCATCTACACACAAAAGAATGAGCATCCATAAACAATGTCGAATTGTAGTACCTGACCCTCAAGACATTATGAGTGGTAGTCTCCCCACCAAAGTGAACTCTAGTGGGTCCTACATGTAATACTGATTTCATCAGTATTTTATTAGCATCATCTTTTTCAGCACAACGTAAAAACACTCCATCTGTGAGGTGGTCCCATTGGACCTTAAGCACACATTTGTTTAGAAATCAATTACTTTGTACAATTAACTTAAGATCGAATCATTATTATAATAAATTTGTAGATCTAAAGCAATAACTGAGATATAATCAAAACAATCAAATGAAACAAGGGAAAGACGTACCTGAATCTAATTAGTGATGGGAATAATGTACCTCTATAAATCCATAAGCAATGAGGGAAAACCATATGTGGGGGACAATTCTCCACCCAACCAACCCCTCGGTGTGACACTAAGGGCCCCCAAGCCGCCAACCAATAAACCATAACCAGATCTGTTCTATTCCCCTCCATAACCATGATCATAACTATCTTCCTTCAAAGATGAGAAGAATGAATTCCCTTCCCCTCTAATCCTCCTCCTTTAATAATTTTTTCTCATTTTTATTTGGAACTTGAATTTAGTATATTTTATTAATTTAATTAGCAATTTCTTTTTTTTTCAATGTGGTTCACAACCCCGGAGAGGTGTTGCTACATCCACATGAAGAATTCATAGGGGGGGCACCCAAAAGGGCCTCACCTCATCACCTCTCATTACGGAGCCTAACCCAGTGGGAACATCAAGTGAGGCCCTTATATATCTATGCATATCCACCCAAGGATTTGACCCTGAGACCTTATGCTGACAACTCACAGCTCTCAACCACTTGAGCTAACCCATCGGGCTATTTAGCAATTTTACTTTATCTATTTATTATTTATTATTATTAGTCATAGTTATCTTATTCATGGTGATATGTGTTTCCTTTTTTATTTATTTAATTTATTTATTTTAATATAAATTTAATTTTCCTATATTTTTATTTAATTTAATAGTATTTTTGGGTTGTTACATACTTCCCTCCTTTAAAGAACTGCATCTTGAAGTTATGTTTTACTTATATATTGTACATATATTCCAGTAACATTGCACATGTGAGAGTGATTCGTGTGGCCAGTATGAGTAATTCTTTATCTATACTAATAATTTTAGTAATTTATATTATTATATGTTCTTCATTATTCTTATTAATTCATTATTTTTATTAATTATTGTTATTAGGTTTCTTTATTATCTTTATGTATAGTTTACTTACTCCCTTACACACCCTCCACTTGAGAATCATACCTTCTGATCACCCTCCATAATCCTCCACATCAGACTCTGGATGGTTCCACTCTCCATGGCATGGTCCCTCTATTGTAACATGTCCACGGATCAATACAGTAGGCATCAAAAGTTACCGGGAAGTTACCATGGCCGTAGCCACCCTCCCCTTCTAGTTTTTTGACCTTAAAGGTATCATATAGGATAGGCCAAGCATTTGGTTATGTGTACTACCAGGAAACTCAAAGGGCTGGCCAAACTCCCCCCTGTACTCCCTAATGACATCCATCCCTGAGGCATCGATATTCTCTCTCCATATACCTCCCACCATGGCCCTATAGAATTCTAGGAAGTTCAGAGAAATACTAGCACAGGTTTATTGGTTGATTTTTCCCCTACCCATAATATGCTACTGAACATTGCCATTCATGGTTACGGGTCCCCATGAAATCCTTGAATTAACCGAACCAAGGACCATGAGTGGATTTATTGTCAATCACCACCTCATAACATGCAACCAATGCATTAGTCATATATCATCATTATGAATATATGATACCATAATCCATCAAGAGAACATGAATTTATCATGCACCACTCCATCCATAATAAACTATGCATAGTAAACAACCATATGTTACCTCTTGCCATCATATGATGGTAATCATAAAATTGTATAGTCCTCATGAAGTATCATCATCATCAATAACATATAATAACATGACATTCTTTTCATAATAACATGGTCAACCTACCATAAGCATTATTAATATAAAGCGATTCTACTAAGTTATAATGGAAAATACCATTAGGATAACATGATCATCATCACAAGAACATAAGTCATCATAAAAACAAAAACCACATGCAATCATATCCATTTACCTTATCAAATCCCGATGAATTAGAGAATATATGTATGCAACTCACTGCATACTATCATAAGAACCAAAATATGATGAAATACCGCACGACATCACAAAATCATCATGTCATAATATCATTGTGATGCATCATATTTCCATGCACGCTAATCATAACCTATCTTTCCACAAAGAACGACATGTTATTACATCAGGAAGTATCATCATGCAATCAATTCATGTCATGAAATTAGGAAATATTATATCACCACATCATTATATCTTCATCAAGATGGTGCCATCAAATCATTGTGGGTGTGTGTGTGTGAAATACATAAGGGCTTCAACATATCATTATGAATGTAATAATAGTCTCAACACCTAACATGTGTAGAATCATTTTTTTTATGTAGTGATTAGTCAACCATAACCAATTTCACTAGTATGCATGAATAGTCAACAATACGTAACATATGATTCCATAGAATGATCATTAAGCATCCATTTAGTACATGGATATAATTGTTTTTTTCATTCTAGGTTAAATCTACAAAAGACTAACTACCTTGAGTCCATAAGAGCTCCTATAAGCTCAAGAGCTTAGGCCAATTAGATGGTTTACACCATGTAACTAATGTGGGTGTAACTTACTCTGACAGTTTGTATAAGCTCAATAGCTTATGCCACTTGGATTGTTTACACTGTGTAGCTAAGGCGGGTGTAACTTACTCTGATATTTTGTTAGAGTTCCCTTTCAAAGGAAATCCATGTCTTCTCA
The DNA here is from genome assembly GCA_027924585.1 of Larix kaempferi. Lineage (NCBI taxonomy): Eukaryota > Viridiplantae > Streptophyta > Pinopsida > Pinales > Pinaceae > Larix > Larix kaempferi. The sequence continues at coordinate 7,776,576 of BSBM01000072.1, read as the reverse complement.
TAAGTATTATAAGGGCATTCCCATGTTAAGAAGAAACATGAATAAATTACTAACGTCTACACTTATCCTTATCTTATCCTTAGGGAAGCGAAATGAGTAAGACAACGAATCAAGATAGAAGGGATGATGATAGAACCTTCCCAACTCACCAACTCAAGGAATGAACCTACACACTTACCCTAACATAAATTAACAACAATATAAACTAGAATATTCATACCTATGCTTTATTTCAACAACCACTTAAACTGTGATTTTAAACAATCAATCTAGCCTTAATTAGACATCGATAAATATATACTGAACTATATAAGCATTTTGAAAACAATTTGGAAACCTGTGTAAGAGAGTTGAAATCGATGTTTCGGGCTAAATAGCGTACCCCGTCCTTAGGAAGATAAAAATCTTTACCACCTATGCATAGAAAGAAAATTATACTATCTCTTGCTTCTACTATTAGTGAATGGAATCATGGAATATGAGAGATATAAATCTTAGGCCATACCAAGTCATTGATGCTCACCCTAAACTTATCATATCTTGACTATGCTTAGGAATTAAAACTCAACTTAATAACTTGAACTAAACCCAAAACCATAAAGCCTCAAATCTTCATATTATCTTCCTTGGAAAAAAAATAAGGTATTACTAGGCTCACTAAATTAATGAATATATCCACTACACCTAACAATAAGAGATAACCAAAGAAGCTAATGTATAAAGATCCTATGTTTCATTTCCATAAGCATGACTATTAGCACCAGTCATAATCCACTAGCCCTTGCTACAATGTTAGCCTAACAGAACTCTGTACCGAGGAAATGATATTAACACTCATCTTAGATCATTAGAATAATCAAGACTCAAGCTATGGTAACTACTACATACTAATAGGAATAGATTAGGAACTAGTTGCAATCTCTTATTGTACTAAGAAAGCATAAGTAAGCTATTATCTACCTTATTCTTTTTTTACTACAAAGAAGGAAGATACCACTCTGACATCATCATTCAAAACTACTTATTATAGAAGGAATCATCATATCTCGTATGATCGGGAAAATAATGCCTCATCCAATGGAGATTCAGTAATATATAGTAAGGTTACTTATCATGAAATGGCTTAACCTAGTTCATAATTCAACAATGTATGTAGATTTCAACTGATGATATTTACGCATAGATTTAGAAGAACGGTTCCACACTGATGCCTACATTTATCTAAGAATAGGTCGGAGGAACCTCATTAATTCCATATTTTTTCATGCATTCAAAATGATTATCTATATGGTTTATGTATAAAAATATTTACAGCATACATATGTTGTATTAAAAACAACTTTAAGACTTTCCTTGTATTTTAAATTTTGTCAAATTTTAACATCTTAACATTACATAAAATTATTCATATCAACAATAAATTCATAGCATTAACATATTTTTACATATTTAACAACAACATCATTGAAAAGCACATTGTGTATGGTTTACTTAACTTATTCCATTCCATATTTTTATATACATCTTACTGGTAAACATATAATTTCCCAAACCAAAACATACCTTTTAACTAAGAATTATGAATATGTTTTTATTATATATGTTGGATATTTATAAAAAAAACTTATTAATATTTCATAAAAATAAATTATTTACTAAATAATTAATTAAAATTAAAAATTAAAAATCTAAACAATACAACTCTATTTAACAAAAAAAAATTATACTTTGAATTTTTTATATATTTTAAATAGCTTTTACTTAACCTCCATCTCAATGTCAATATAATAGTGCACTAAACCAATAGTTCTAATAACCATTAAATGTTGTATAAATAATATCCGTTCCATGTCACTCTTTCCATAATTCAATAACAACTCATTAATAAGTATCAAAAATCCCCACTTACTTAACATGGAGACTATTAATACCACTAAACCTATATATGATAATAATAAAAATAATAATTACTAAATATGTTATTACATGGTGAAAAATGTAGATAGGCATCATCTGCTATGAACTTTTTTTTATCTTTCATCAATTACAAGTTATACATACATTTATGTATAAATTATCAATTAATTTTTTATATTATTTTTTATTTCACACATTTTTTTAGTTTTCTTTTATTAACAGTTAGTTATCTATTCATAAGCTATGAGTTATTCATGCATCATTCATAATTTATTAGTTATTTTTTAAATTCTTTATTTATTTATAATTGTTTATTTCCAATTTTGAAGAATCAATCGGAACAATACACTTGTCGCATGCATGTACAATCTTAGAAAAACATAGGTTGTAGTCCACCTTAAATTCTAAAATAAAAATGCCTAACAACATAAATATATATTACTCTTATTCTATATTCCCTCCAACTAAGTAAACTAATAATTTCAAAACATTTTAAATATGACTTATGTATTTTCCTTATAAACCATTCAAAATAAAAAAAATGATTTCTTTTAAAATTGGTGGATATATTGCTCATAAAACGGATATATAAAACTTGTAACATAATTAGTTAGAGAAAACACTATTTGTTTTACTTTTAATCACTCCTTTTTGTTTGTTTTCTTATGTTTTTTTTTTCAACGATTCTTCGAGAGGCGACATCCTCAAAAACAATCTCAATGGAGCCACAATCTTGAAGGGCAAAACATGTAGAAAAGTCCATGGAAAAAATATTGAAGCACTCGATGCATTTCAATAAGGGAAACCAAATACAAACGGTCCATTTATAAAGGCTGATAAAATTACTATTTAGAATTAATGTTCCAACTACTTTACATTTATATTCAAACTTCTATATGTTTATTATCTTTCATATCTAATATGTTTTACCAAAGTTCCTGAATATGACTATTTATCTTAATTAACATGGTATAATATTTATAAAGTATATCCTTAGAATTATATCATAAAGCCTCCCAATAAACTTTGATGCTTATGGAAGACTCAAAGGGGTTTTAATGAAGTTTTGAGAACAAATATACTCTGAAGGAAAAACATATTAATTTTTACAATGGCCCTGTTGATGTCCCTTTACAAGATATAGAGTTATGAGATCATTGAATATCATTTAATGATAGAGAAATGTTCTTTATCACGTAACAATAATTCCACTATTGACACCTTGTATGTACATCGAGACTTTGTATGTACGCCAGTATAGGAGTTTATTGATGAGAAGTTTTTTTATTAGAGTTGTTGAAGTGCTTTATTGATTGGAAGGAGTGAACCCTATCTCTTAAGTAGGGGTAGTTTGTTTTTTTTTTTTTTGTCTCTTTTAATGATACAAGTCATTCAACACGGGATCATGGATATCCATCCTCACCACAATCCCCCAACAAAGTTCAGGAGCCAAACCACTACCCCTCAAATTAAATGATCTATTGCGGCTGGTATTCTAGGTGATGGATATGCAAATGGGATGGAAAATAATAAAGATAAACCATCTCAGCACAAAGATGATAAGCTATCACCAATTAAGAAACACGTCATAATAGATAAAAACAATGCATTTAACCACACAACATTTTGGGACAATTTAGCAAGAAATCCAGTTCAAATTCAGAAAGAATTTGAATTAGCCCAATTGGAGTCAGAGAATTTGCTGCCTTATTAGACAATTCGAGAGAAAAATAAAGTGTAACTATGCGACGTTTTGTGCAATTTAGCAAGAAATATAGTTCAAATTCAGAAAGAATTTGAATTGGCCAAATGGGACTCACAGAATTCGTCACCTTGTTAGACAATTCGTGACAAAAAGAACGCATCTAACTACGCGACGTTTTGGGCCAATTTAGCAAGAAATCCAATCTGGTATATCCAAGGAGGCTTGCATATGTTCTTTCCATGACACCAATAAGAAGTGATTCTGTGTCTCGACTGAAGGACGTTCCAGCTATCTCCTCAAAGAAATCAATTCCATGGATCAAAGAAACTCCTTGGGAATCTAAAAGTATATTTTTCTTCATTGAAAAGACTCTTAATTGGTGAATCTGTGTTTTTTTTGTCAACTAGCAAGAGCAAAAGCATTGGGAAACACGTAAAAATATATGAAAGAGTTGGTGAGTATGGAAACATTGGTATATTTGAAATGTTGTGGGAAGGTGGATGCGTGAAGTGACCAACCTTAGCTCAATATTGGTTATCGTTATGAGCTCTCTGGTGAATTTACACCAAGAGACTAGCGATTGGGAAAATATGACCATAACAGTTTGTAGATCCACCTTTTCAACCAATGATTTGAGGTATCAAATTTACCTTCAAATTATCTACCTCACTCACCACGGATTTACACTAGCAATCTGATATGTTCATCAATAATTGGTTAGATGCACATAGAAATCAACAATTTATTGCTAGGGGTATGATCTATACTAGCACAACCACTTAACTTGTACTTGGTGAACACTGATAGTTCACAAGCTAAGTGCCACAAATAAGTTACTTGTCCTTCCTGCTAGTTACAAGAACTTCTTGTTAACAAATGTATCATGTGTTAAAGAACTACCCATTATCATGCATCAATTACCAGTGATCCATCATAGCTATCAGTTATTATTATATATATATATATATATATATATATATATATATATATATATATATATATAGTTGTTTATTTTGAATTTCTAACGACTGCCATAACATCAATATGAACGGTATACTTGTCTTATCCTCATGCAATCTAGGAAAATCATAGGCTCTAATCCACCCCAAATTCTCAAATAAAAACACCTATCGATGTAATTAACCACCGTGATATGTTTGATTGGGAACAAAATGTTTGTGTGAGAACAAGAGTGATCTAAATGCTATTTGAGCAGTAGTGGAAGTGATCTTCTATGAGGGTGGTATTTAGATCTAGGTCTCAAATAACTGAGGATGTCTTACTACCAATTCGAGGGATACTAACTACACCAACGAAATTCAAAGCTCCATCAATGGCATTTAAATATAAAGCAGATCTATGTTACTCACAAACCAAATCTACGATGCCAATTCAATAGCATATATTTTGAGGATATTTAAAATACCATTGGTGATGGTGGTGGCTTAAATTGGATGTATATCTTTGTCAAGACCATAATAATCTAAGACATATAAACGAGGACACTTTCTCACAAGCAATTATTATTCAAATTAAATCTCAAAGAAAAACCTTATAAAATACCAACGGGGATGGACATATTTTTCTTCCACTAGACGAATTTTTTTCCCTAGTCTCAATTCTACCTAACAACGAACAACCTATCTCTTCTCCTATTTTCCCCAGCATATTCTCCTGGCATATTAGCATGTATGGATCATGCTTGAATCCCATGGATCACACTTGAATCCCAACCACACATATAGAAGGGAATATACTAGCACAACCACTTAACTTGTGGTTGGTGAACACTGATAAGCTAAGTTAAGTGTCACAAATAAGTAAGCTCTGTATCCATGCATCAGCTAAAAGTTATCCATGCACTAGCTAGCAATTATCCATGCATCAACTACCAGTTATTTTTTATATTCTTTTTTCTTTTATAATTATTGATTTGAATTTTGAACGATTGCCATAAAATCAATCTAGACAGTACACTTGTCTCATGCTCGAGCAATCTAGGAAAAGCATAAATGCTAGTCCACCCCAAATTCTAAGCTATAGACACCTACAGGTGTAATTACTCATTATATTGGGTTTGTCTACAAGGCATAAGAATGGAATTTTTATTTGCATTTTTTTAGTGCGTATCTCATTTGCAATCACAATCTTGCCACAAGAACAATGTCAAACTAAAAACCATTCAAGGCAAGCAATAGGATATTATGAAATAAGTCAGTATGCCAGATGTGACACCATTGCTCGTTAGTTATTTTATCCCCATAGAACTTTGTTTAATACCATGAAGAGCAATTCTATAATGGTAAAAGCCTATCAACATTCATTATGGATATCACCAGGAAGATTCTTTGGTAACTAACCATGCTTTAATAGATCATGGTATTCTATTCCAATCAATGCATCTTTATAACTTTGTATCAAAACATCGCCCTAACAATGCTTCTTCATAAATATTTGAAGTAGATTTTGGGAAACCTCATCCATGAAATTTGAAAGTAGTAGATAAGCTAATTGGTGCAGATGAAATTTTGTTCATTGCTTCAGATCTCGTCAGTAGTGATATTTTGAATGGGAAGGTGGGCTCACAACCATCTGATGCAAATTTCAACATAAATTTAAAGCACACCGAGAAAGGGAGGGTGGATCAGGTTATAATGACAACTAATGATGATGGTAAACTAGCATAGATCCATCTTAAACCCGGATCTATAAAGAACTGAGAGGGATCCAATTTCTTGAAGTGTAAATTTTGTATACATTGAGAAATGTTTTTTGATATAACTAAGTTTAAGATGAAATCAATATAATTTAATTTTTTTTCATTTAAGCCGACATCATTTGCATTTTTATTAATTTTTTAATGGGAATGTCATGTTACATAACGTTAGTGAGGTCAATGTTACGCGTTACAACTTCTACCCATACTGGGTTCTACAACACCTCACTACTCTCGGTGCAAAAATATCTAGAGTAAAATTGAGAGATGTAGGAGCTCCATCCTTTGGAGATAAGTTTTATTATTATTTTTTTAGCACGAATGGTCATAAAGGATTTATTGGCTTTATAGAATAATAAGAAAATATTCATTTATCAAAATAGGTCATTGTTTGTGATGTAATTATCAATCCGTATGCATTTCCTTCCAAGCAAACACTAAGCCAACTTTTTTAATGCACCCTGGGAAAAGAAATCACTTCCAGTGGTAATGGGAGAAGGGTAAATTAAAATTGATTCAAATATTTCAAAAATATTTCAAATAAACACATATTAGAATATTAAATCCCTATTCACTTTGTTTTGGAGACATCTAAAAAATCAACGATTTGGATCGGACGGCCATTTTTTTCCTAGAATCTAGCGTTTCTTATTTTGCAAAATTGGGATTTAACTGTGTTTTAATCACGATTTTGATGATAAAAATGGATTTAGCACCCTTAGAAACCTTGGGGAACCCAAAGTTCCAAAACTTGACAACTGTAACCCGGATTTTGAATTTTTAAAATATGCATTTTTCGACCTTCTATTCACCATGAGCAGGGAATAATGCAAGGATAGACCTACAATTAGAATTTTCTTGCTTGAAATGTGGAACCGATTGAACTTCAACAAAAAATTTCAATTTGGGAAGATCGAGCAATTCTCTGCACGTCTATTATTTGTGTAATAAATACTTTACATAATCCAATAATTCTCGCCAATAGTCAAGAGTACATTGATTATTGAACCCCACAATATAACCCTTTTTTTCCAGAAGAAAAAAGAGTTTCTTGCTATTCATTAGTTTGAATCAAAGAAACTACACTTTTTTCTTGTCCCTCGAACAATGTCTAGTTGACCCAAAAAAACATAAGCCCTATAAGGCACAAAGTTCATCAAGTGTAGGAAAATACATAGACACTAATTCTAATTGTTACAAAATGTATCCCCTATATATATATATATATATATACACACACACAAAATAGTATACTAATTTCGGTTGTTACTGCTTTTCATTCAACAATTCGGGTTTGTACCTCTGCTATGATAAACTGAGTATCAAAAAAATATAAACTCTAATCAGTAGATATGCATATAGGATTCCTCTATAAGAAGATTGTTTTGAAAGTATCCTATGTGTGCCCAACCTTGATCTAGTGTCACTCCCTTATTCGATAATGCATCTGCTCACTTATTATAGTTCCTGAGAACATGTGAACATTTAATATCCTCAAATAAATTAAGGATATTCAATATCCATTGTTTCCAATATGTCAGTACTGGAACATGAAGTCTTTGAGTGCCCAATACCCAATCTATGATAACCGAGGAGTCTCCAAAAAATTGTAACCTTTTGATATCCTTCTTTTTTTCCAAGTAAAGGACCCCCCACAGGGAAAGTAATTATGCATGGGTATTACGACCCCCAACGCAACCAAAATGCATTTCCAAAAAGTGACCGTGCTCAATAATGATCAAGCAACCTACTCCACACATGTTTGTTTGTGTAGCACAGTAAAAAAAACCCATTGGAGTCGTGGGAGTGTAATCCAGGATCTTCCTATAAATTAAGTGATAAACAAGCCTTTTATTTGAGTGATACAATATAAAATGGGAAATGAAAGAAACAACCCCAATCTGAGAAAATGAAGTGTCATCAAATAATATAGAGTTTCTATAGCACCACAATACCCACATAAAATATAAAGGGAAGGATATTTTATGCTTGTGATTCTTGTGCCAATTTACCAAGCAGGCGTTTAGCGAACCAGCAGACCTTGGCCCAAATATCCTGAATCTATATGCAATATCTTCCCATAGCTAGTGAATAATTGAGCACTATCAAAAAATATGATTAGTCATTTCTTCGGCCTTGAAGTATAGCAGGAAGCACGATGGACCAATGACACCCCTATGACGGAACACTTCCCCTGTAAGTAACCTGTTATTTAGGGCCATCTGAGTGAAGATTCTGATTTTTAACAGGACATTCCAATGCCATAACTGACTACACCACCAAAAGGATTGTGTATATTGTGTAGAGTCCATGATCACCACATAATCCGACCGAGTGGTGATTGACCCATCACCATTCCCAAATTCCCAATTCAATTGGTCTAATTCATTGTTAAGGAAAATACCCACATGAGTGAGACCATAAATATATGATTCCCATCCAGATGCTTCAACACCGACCACATTTAAATCACTTGCACTGATCCAATATGAATGAGAAGACATCGCCCCCTGACCGCTCCTTTCATTATTAAGAAAGTAAATACCATTATGATGTAATACTTGTAATTTAGTTATCGAGAGTCTATCTTCATGTTGTGCACCAAGGATTGGATCCATGCCCACCCTTATTTGGAAATAGTTTCTGACAATCCAAGTCAACCAATGATTCATAAGTGGGAAAACTTCCACTAATTCGGTCTAGATAGATGAGCAATGTCTCACATATTTATTTTCTTGCCTGATCCAGTTTATCACCGGCATGTGCTTCAAGTATTCTCCCTGATTATCAAACCCCATAAGCCCTTATCTGTAGTGCTTCATCAGAGACTCTTCAAATGCAATGCCTAATATATTCAGAAAATATTTATAACCCCCAATCCACCCCTATTCTTCGAGGTAGATATCCTTTCCCACCCTACCAAATGATAGCCTTGTTTCTCTGTAGTCCCCTTCCGTAGAAAATTAAAAAGAATTTTTCTAATCCTGCTAAAGATGGATACAAGAACTTTGGCTAAAGTAAACCAATAGACCGTCAGATTGGTAAGTACAGAGTTAAGTAGAGATAATCTGCCACCCATAGAAAGCTTCCAATGCATCCAAGAATGGATCTTTTTTTCAACCTTTTTAATCATCCAGTGCTAGTCCAAGGTCAAATATGAATTAGGTTTTAGGGAAAAACCTAAATATTTCAATCCACAATTTATGTCCATAAATTCCAATGGGAAAAAAGCACGGATCTATGTGATCATCTCCTCCTCAATGTATTATGAATAAAAACTAGACTTTGGGAAACTAATTGCCATCCCTGAAGCAAGGAAGAAATTATCTAGTATGTATTTGAAGTGTAGCCATTCTTGTATGTTCCCAATACCAAAAATGAGAACATCATCTATGAATAACATATGCATAATGAGATGATTATGAGTTACCTTAATGCCACTGATCTTTCTAGCTTCCTTCGCTTGTAGTATAAGTCGACTAAGTCCTTCTATGATCAAGAGGAATAACAAAGGGGATAATGGACACCCCCATCTAAGACCCCTCGAACCCTTGAAGAAAGAGGTTGGGATTCCATTGATGAGGACAGCAAAATTTGTTGTTGAGACACAACCCATAATCCACTAAGTAATATTATAGTCTAGTCTCATGTTTAATAACAAGAGTCTAAGAAAGGACTAGTCCATTAAATCATAAGCCTTCACTAAGTCTAGATTTAGTATCACTAAGTCTTTGTTGTATGCATAGTCTCCTATGCAACCCCTATAGCATCAAAAATAAATCTTTGATGTAAAAAGCCAAATTTCTCTTTAGATATACCAAAGGAAAGACCCAACTTGATCATATTTGCAATTGTATTTGAGATGATTTTGTATATGAGGTTGCACAAAGATATAGGCCTATAATCCTGAAACCTTCAGAATCAAAGTTAAGAAAGTTGTGTTTACCCCACCTGATACCTTACCATTCCAACGAGCCTATTCAACCATTTGAACAATTTCTGGGCCAAGAATATAAAGAAACTGTAGAAATAATTCACAAGTCCAGCAGTCCAGTCCCAGACTCTTGTCTCTCTCCATACTTTTCAGAATACCTTCTATTTCAGATAAAGTAACAGCTCGATCGTTACTAGATAAATCCTCTTCAGAGAATATACTGGTCAAAACCTGAAGAACCTATAATTGTGCCTCCAAATTATTAGTATGAGGGCACTTAAAAAGAGTTGAAAAATATTCCTTTGTCGAAGCTGTAATCCCTACAGGATTCAATACTCTTACCCCGGGGGAGGCCTCGATATCCCAGATATCCTTTTTCTTTTTCCTCTCATTTGCAAAAGTATGAAAGTATTTAGTATTCTGGCCACCAATCTAAAGCCACAAAATTCGGCTCTTCAATCTCCATAAGTCTTCCTTTGTCTTAAGCAAGGCCATTTTTCTCTCTTCTAGATTCCTAATGTCTTCCGAGAGAGGGATAGAAACTGTGTCCTCAAAGGGGAAAGAGTGAAGAGATACAAGTTCTGCCTCGATGCCTCTCAACTCCGAGTGTAGCATTTTTTTATTCCTGATCCACGGGGCTACTAAAGCTTTTAGAGATTGCGGAAAATAAGGGATTCTACTCATGGTGGAACCCCGAATCTTTTCAAAAAAAAAAAAAAACCAATGATTTCTGACCAAAAGCTTGAAGTCATGTTATTTATACCAAAGAGGGCAATACTTGAACAAAAAATTCGTGTGAATAGTTCCCATACCTGAATTCAAAATGATGGGAGAATGATATAAAATATTTGCAGTCTCAACCCACGAGTAACAATAGTCCAATGTTGGGAGAAAATATTCTTTAATAAAAAACGGTCGATTCGTTTAGCCACAACATCCTCCGTTTTTTACGATTCTACCAGCTAGGTAAAAAGGGCTTTGGGTCAATGTCCACAAGACCGTGAGCATCTATCACATTCTCGAACCAATCTATATTTGTTGGAATCTGAGTTATAGAACCCCAAGATTCTTGAGCACCCATAGTGAAACTTAGGTCACCTGCAACAATTAATGAATGGATATCCAAAAGGCCTTTATCGGATAGGTCTGTCCAATACTCAGTCTTATTCAACAACGGTCCATAACAGTTGAATATATGAAGTGGGGAGTCCATCTCCCTACTCTTTCCAGCCAAAAGGATGCCTCCACCGACGCAATAGGGTTTGAAATGATAAAGAAAAGGGTCCCAAACGGATATGAGTCTGCTAGGTCTACTATCAACCCCAACAAAACAACATTCCCAAGAAGGGAAAAATTTTGACAAAAAAGCCCTATCTTTCTGAAAATCCACTAGAGTCTCTTGAAACACCACAATATCTAGTTTAACAGTGGCCAATAATCTACGGAGGGTAGTGTATTTGGGGGCGCCTCCTACCCCATGAATGTTTAGTGACAATAATATCATTGATAAACAACCGGTGAGGCCAACGATGCTCTAAGTGGACGAAAGGTTGAGGATACCAATGATAGGGAGTCATCATTCAATGAAAGTGAGTTAGAGGGACCTACCTTGTCTAGTCTCCCCTCAAAGTCACCGTTGTGAGAATTCCAGGCAAGGTGTTTCTTTCCTCGTACACCATTTTTTTTCTAAAAGTATCAGCCAAAACTGGTGTAACAGAGTGTTCATTGTATATTGCAAGGGGGTGCTCAAACAAACCCACTGAATCATTCATAGCAGAGGGAACCCCATAATGTAGGATCAGACTAGTTGTTTCCAATAAAGGAGTAGGGCTCAAAGTCTAAAGAATCACCTGTTCATTTGTTAGTAACTGAAGTACTAATTCCAGTATCGAATCATCAAAGTCGGAGGGATGTGGATTGAAATTAGAGTCCACGGTGACCACTTCCCCCACCCTCAAGAGTGGCACCCTACTTGTTGAAACAAACACTAGACGATGCCCCTAAAGAAACCCCATTCTCAAAATAACCATGTCATGTTAACAATAAAATTAACACCCTTAACCAAGTGAGGGTGGAAGCATACTTTTACCATTCGCCCGCAACATGAAGACAAAAACAAGTACTAGAGAGAACAATCCTCTATGATCTAATCACTACTTCCATAACTGGAAAGATTGGGTAAAGAATGAAAGAGCTTAATACAGACAAAGTTCAATGATTGAACTGCTCACCAAAATCTCAAATCAAAGCTCTAACAGTCAGATAGTGAGAAGAAATGCACAAAAATGCATTAAAAGGTACTTAAATATGCTAAGTTGTGAAAAAATCCTAATAAACTATGGAAAGTGGGTTTTTTAAGAGAAAATAATCAAAAATGATTCTCCCACATTGAAAAGAGTAACTTGAAATTCCATTTCCCAATGCTATAAAAGAAAGGCATGTGGGGCATGGTAAAGGGAGGCAAAAGAGGAGCAAAGGCATGCTGGAGAGATTCTGAAGAAAGGAGAGCTCATCTTCATCAAAGGCAAGGAAGAATATACATATTTGCCATGGATCTTGGTGTGAATCTTTCCTCCATTGCCATGAACTATCTTTTGGAGGAAGGATGCACACCAAGATCCATGGTAAATATGTATCTTCTTCCTTGTTTTTTATGAAGACGAGCTCTCCTTTCTTCAGAATCTCTCAAGCATGCCTTTGCTCCTCTTTTGCCTCCATTTACCATGCCCCACATGCCTTTATTTTATAGCATTGGGAAATGGGATTTCAAGTTACTCTTTTCAATGTGGGATAATCACTTTTTATTATTTTCTCTTAGAAAACCCACTTTCCATAGTTTATTAGGCTTTTTTCACAACTTAGCATCTTTAAGTACCTTTTAATGCATTTTTGTGCATTTCTTCTCACTATCTGACTGTTAGAGCTTTGATTTGAGATTTTGGTGAGCAGTTCAATCATTGAACTTTGTCTCTATTAAGCTCTTTCATTCTTTACTCAATCTTTCCAGTTATGGAAGTAGTGATCAGATCATAAAGGATTGTTCTCTCTAGTACTTGTTTTTGTCTTCATGTTGCGGGCGAATGGTAAAAGTATGCTTCCACCCTCACCTAGTTAAGGGTGTTAATTTGATTGTTAACATGTCCCCATTCTTCAAAGAGTGCCAAATCTGAAACAGAGAGTGACTTGAAGAAATCAAGAAAATGTGCCTTAAGCTTACCAGTGAGTGTGTGGTCCTGTGCAACCTTCCAGAAGTCTCGCCTCGTCGTCACACATCCCACCGACCTATTTGGACTGGAAAATGAATTGTCCTTAGTAGAAAGAAGTGAAGACCGATTTCCAAAAGACTGACTGCAGGATTTTCTAAGGTGGTCGACCTCTATGCAAGTGAAACATCTAAAAGGAGTGCACCAATATTATAGCAACTGCATTATAACCCTATCGCCCCAATAGATATTCATCAACTCCAATAGGCCTAAATACACATCTACCTCTGTTAAAATCCACGCCATGCACTTGTACTCATAGAACAATGACTTGTTGTCAAAGAAAATGAACTTCCCAATGCGGTTTTCCAGGTTGATGAAGACCTCACGAGACCAAAGCTTAAGTGTGGAACCCTTGAGTAGTACCCATAAATGGTTGTGCTATAGGATTTATGTAGCCGGATTAAATTTGGTATGCCAACATTTTAAGCATAATGACCCCCTGCCAATCACCCATTGCCTCTCCATAATCCGTTCTGCATGAGTTTCATCAAGGAAGTGGAAAACCACCCAGTTGTTTACAAGCATGTAAACCCTAGAACTATAGAGGAAAATGGGCTTCCAATGCTCCGAAATCCAGGCCAATAGAGTAGAGCGGCTGACATTCTCAAAGTAGAATTTACCAAAAAGGGCTCTGGAAGAAAAATTCATAGCCTGACTTAACTATACATCCTTTCCCAGTTTCATATCAACCCCCTCGCTATTCCTTTTTAGAGCCTTCATAGTTCTATGTCATTTAGTTGTCTCACCACTACTGCGAGACTGAACACCCTCCCTTCTATGACAAGCAGAAGGTTCACGAAGTTCTCGCTCAGCGTCCAGTTCTTCATCAGAACATAGGTTTTTCACAAGTGAATCACGAAGAAGAGGGTCTACCGAGGAAGGATAAAGCTCTTTATGATAGCATGATTACCTCCCCACCCGATAGTCTCGGAGGTAACGCCAATGAATCCAAAATCCATGTGAATACTTCCCAGATAAGATAGATAGTAATCTAATCACTAATAACTCGGAAGTGATGAGAAAAGGGGAAAGTGGGACCCTACTCACCAGAGAAAAAAAACATGGTATCCAGTCTCCAACTAATGAATACAAATGCCACTGACACTCTGTCCATCTAATAAGCCCCATCCTGGAAAATGTGGACCACCAAGAACCCTAAACCCTCCTAAGATGACTTCCATCTTCAAACTCCTTGCCTTCCCACCAAACCATCCTCTATGTATGAGCATGGTGGTAAATTCATCGAGTCAAATTCATTGAACGGTGATTAGCAGTGAGTGAGGGTGATTTGCAACAAGTGAACATGTTTGTAGTCGAAGGAACCCATACGTTACACTCTACGTCCACAAGCTTAAGACTTTCCTCATAGTTAATATAAATAACTTGTCTTTTCTATAAAGTAGACTCTTCAACAAGTGGCAAATTGTAATGCCCTATACATCAAATCGATAGTCCTGTAGAAATTCCTAATGTTATTGCCAATGAATCACGACCTATAAACATTTACAGTCCCATTTTATTTCAAAACTAATAGATTCCCATTTTTTTTTCTTTATATTTAAGTATATTTGTTTAATTATATCTACCATTTTTTTTAAGATCTAAGTCTATTTAGTTTAAATCTAAATAATATACATATATAATAAATACACAATAAACTTTATATCTAAATCTAAATATTTAAGTTCCCTATATATTATATTTGTAACACAATTATATATATAGATATATATATATTCAATTTGGGAAGGTCCATAGGTCTCTAGGGTATGAAACTTTGGCTATGATACCAAATGCGAGGTCTCATTGGGCCTTAAACACACATTTATTGCATTGAGAGGAGCAAAGTGCTCTACATCCTAGTATGGGGGATATGTTGTAACCTAATGTAACGTTACCATAATTAAAAAAATTCATTTCGGCTCATAAATAAAAAAAATTATGAAAAATAATTAAAAAAATCCATGTCGGCTCATAAATTAAAAAAATTATGAAAATTAATTAAAAAAATCTATGTGCGTATATAAAATAGAAAATTAAAAACTAAACTTGAATTTATCAAGCAAGAGAGGAATCAAATTTCTTTAGTTTAAGATACAAAAAAAAACTACACCTCAAGAAATTGGATCTCTCTCGATGATTAATAGATTCGGGTTTAAGATGGATCCATGTTGGTTTAGAAAAGAATTACTTCCTACAATTAAGTTAAGATCGACTCATTATTATAAGAAATTTGTAGATCTAAAGCAATAACGATATCATAACAACAATCAAATGAAATAAAGGAAAGACGTACTTGAATCTAATGAGTGATGCAAACAATGCACCTCTAGAAATCCATAAGCGATGAGGGAAAACAATGTGTGGGGGATGACTCTCCACCCAACCAACCCCTTAGTGAGACACTGAGAGCCCTCGAACCCCCAACCAAAAAACTGTAATAAGATCTATTATCTTCCACTCCATAACCATAACCATAATCATAACTATCTTCCTTCAAAACTGAGAAGAATGGATGCCCTTCCCCTCCAATCCTCCTCTTTTTATAAGTTTTTCTCATTTTTCTTTGGAACTTGAATTTAGGATATTTTATTAATTTAATTAGCAATGTCCTCTTATTTATTTTTTAATATTATTAGTCATAGTTATCCTATTCATGGTGATAAGAGTTTCCTTTTTGTTTTATTTATTTATTTTAATATAAATTTAGTTTTCCTATATTTTTATTTATATTTAATTTAATAGTATTTTTGGGTTGTTACACCATCGTAAATTTTCTTGAATAAAATATTATTGATTAATTGATATGGAGTAGCTTTTAGTCTAAGGGCTCTCCTGCTTCTAGGTTCTACACTTTTAGGAGCATAGCCATGTGTTAAGAAATTTTTCATATCATGATTCAAAGGGTAGGAAATTGTAGGAAGAAAACAAATTTCATTTTTAACAAGAGATTCTTCATTTTCCTGGTTGGATCCTGTTTGCAATTGATCAATGGATTATGTTGCTAGTTGGCATAGGCCTTGTCTTCTGAAGATTTGGTGGGATTGATTTCAAGATCATATTATTCCCGCAATGCATTCGTCCAGTGTATTCATTTTTTCCCAAGCTCCTTTTGAACCAGTAAATTTTTAATTCAGAATAAGGACCTATAATTTAGGTCCTAGATTTTAAAAGGTAAGTCCCGAAAGGTTTGACTGCCTTATAGAAAGCATAAGCCTGCTTTTCCACTTCTGGATAGTTGATCTCATCACCTTTGAATCCATAACTGATAAAAGATATTGGAACCTCATCCCCTTCTTGATTCTATTGTGTTAATACTGTAGCATAGACATATTAGAGGCAAAAGTATAAAAAATGAAATCTTCTTACAAATCATGGCTCATCAATGTGGGAGATTTAGAAATAGCTTCCTGAATCTTAACAGAAGATTCCTTTTGAATATTACCCCATTTAAACACTATATCTTTCTTAATCGTGTCATGCAAGGATTTAACAATTTGTGCAAAAATGGGGCCCTGCGATTAGCGTCCCTTTTTGCTTCCTTTTTTGCATATAGACCCCCTTTTAATGTATTTTTCTTCATTTCCTTGACCAAGTTGACACAATTTCACGGATTGACGCAATTTTAGGCCTTTTTTGCATCCTTTTGCTAAATTTGGTGCTAAACCTGGTGCAAAGTAGCGTCGGGTTTAGTGTCGAGATTATTGTCATATTTAGCGTCGAGTTTAGCATTGGGTTTTGCGCTTAGTTTTTGCATCTACTCTTGTTACACCCCCTTTTGCATCCATGTTTTCCTCCACTTGTGCACCCATGTTTGTGTCCACTTTTGCATCCTTTTTTGCATTCTCTTTTGCACCCACTTATGCTTCTTTTTTTGCATCCATTTTTTGCATCTCTTGTTGTGTCGCGTTTTGCATCCAGGTATACGCCCCGTTTTGTGTCTAGTTTTGCAACTACTTTTGTTGCTTCCACTTTCGCATCCTCTTTTGTATCCACTTTTCAGTCCACTTTTGCACCCATTTTTGCATCCTTTTTTGCATCTTGTTTTTCATCCATGTTTTCATCTTTTTTTGCATCTACTGTTATGTCCATTTTTGCATCCACTTTTGTTGCACCCCAATTTGTAACCATTTTTGTGCCTACTTTTGCACCCACTTTTGTTTCCACTTGTGCATCTATGTTTGCGTCCTCTTTTTCATCTAGGTTTTCATCAACTGTTGCATCCCTTTGTGCATCCCTTTTTGCATCCACTTTTGCATTGGGTTTTGTGTTGGGTGTCGCATCTAGTTTTGCATCTAGTTTTGCATCCACTTTGGCATCCATTTTTATGTCCACTTTTGCACCCTCAATGCATCCACTTTTATGTCCCTTTTTTCATCCATGATTTTGTCCTTTTTTGCATCCAATGGTGCATCCACTTTTGTTGTGCCCCATTTTGCACCCACTTTTGCTTCCACCTTTGCATCCATGTTTGCATCCTCTTTTGCCTCTAGGTTTACATCCACTTTTGCATCCAATTGTACATCTTGTTTTGCACCTAGATGTTGAAGATGACGATGAGGATAATAATGATGATATTCACAATGATTGCGATGATGATGATGATGATGCTAATGATGATGACATTGATGGCAATGATGATGAAAACAATGATTATGATGATGATGACAATGACAATGACAATGACGACATCGACATTGATGATGATGGAAATGTAATGAATGATGATGATGGTGATGATGACAATGACAATGATGGTGATGATGACAATGACAATGATGATGTTGATTATCTTCCAAAATATAGTTGTTATTTATCATGCATATATTGTATGTGTCCTCCACGATCCTTTTACACTAATCACATCTTTTGGGTTGATGATATTTATTATTCCAAAGGTAATTATGAACAACTAATGACAATGTCGATAATCATGATGATGATGACAACAATGTTGACATTAATGATGATTATGATGATACTTACAATGATGATGGTTATGATGGAAATGAAAATGATAATGATTATGATGACAGTGACTATGGAAATGACAATGCCAATGACCTTGGAAAATCTTCCCAATTCTTAAAATTCCATCATTTTTATTATCATAATCATTATCTTTGTCATTGTCATCTAGGTCATCGTCATCATCATGATCATTGTCCTCTAAGTCATCATCATCACCAATGACATTAATGATGATGATGATGATTTATGTGATGAAGACGACGACGACGACGACGACGACGATGATGATGATGACGATGATGATTTATGTGATGAAGATGATGATGATGATGATTTCTGTGATGACGACGACGATGATGATGATGATTGTTAAGATTCAATATGATAATATAGATAACGTACGTATTCAATTCAATTTCACAACAATAGCATATATAGGATCACTGAAAGAAACACAATCACAAGATAGACACATATTTATCCTAGGAAAACCTCTAGGGGAAGAAAACCCAGCAAAACTTCCTCAATATAGATGATCAAAAGTACAAAGACAAAACCCCAAACAAGTTCTCCTTCTCCTTGCAGATATATATCTCTCTCTCCTATGCAAATTACACAAGTGAGTGTGTGTGTGTCCAAATGAGGAGCACATCACTCCTATTTATACTTTATCTTCCACTTGACTTTTTCACTAACTAGGCCGGCCCCAACAAATCAAAAGAATATAATATTACTTTATGGAGGTTTCTATTGACCCGATTTACAAAGGATGTTTTACCTCATGACTCTATGATGACCAAATACAATAATAACATCCCGATGGACATCTCCGAATAAATTACAATAATAAAATACAATAGAATATTATTTGAAGTTACAATATTTCAACACTCCCCCTTAATGAGAAGGGTATTCTACTGACAACAGCAACATCAACTGTAGGACCAAGGAGAGAGAGCATCATCAACAACTTCAAGTTGATACATCTATAAATCATCGAATTTTTTCTTCAACAACATCAACAACTGGAACAATTATTGGAACATCTTCAACATCTTCAGTACTGGAGCATCATCTTCTACAACATTGAGTCTTCATCTTTGATCTTCATCTTCTGCAGCACTCGATCACTCAATCATCTATAGCAACACTTGATCTCTCAATCAGCAATAACATCATCTGCAACACTCGATCACTCGATCGTCTACAGCAACACTTGATCTCTCGATCAGCAACAACATCATTTGCAGCAACATAAACTGCAACACACATGATCCAATTACGGGATGATCAATCCCTCTCACTTTAGGACATAAGTCGAAGGATGATGCAATCCTAACCACATCATTGATACAAAAGTCTGAAGATCACTTTAGGACTAATGTCCAGGGATGATACAATCCCAACCACGTCACAGAGACAAAAGTTTGCGGATCACTTTTAGGACTAATGTCCAGGGATGATACAATCCCAACCACATCATGGAGACAAAAGTCTACAGATCACTTTAGGACTAATTTCTAGGGATGATACAATCCCAATCACATCACAGAGACAAAATTATGGGGATCACTTTAGGACTAATATCCAGGGATGATACAATCCCAACCACATCACAGAGACAAAATTCTGTAGATCACTTTAGGACTAATATCCAAGGATGATACAATCCGAACCACATCACGAAGACAAAATTCTACGGATCACTTTAGGAATAATGTCCAGGGATGATACAATCCCACTGCAACATCATCATCACTGCTCCCCCTTTCTAGGAAGGTCCTTTCAAACCACACCAAGCTTGTCATGGAAGTACTCAAACTTCACTCGAGACAGAGGCTTAGTCAACACATCAAAAACTTGCTCATCAGTGCTCACATACTGGAGCTTTATACCTCCCTTATGTACCATATCCTGTATGTAAAAATACTGGATTTCTATGTGCTTTGACTTGTCATGGAACACTGGGTTCTCCGTCATCTTTATACAACTCTAGTTGTCACATAGAAGCACTATGGTATCCAACTCTAGGTCAAATAGACATGACATCAACTTTCGAAGCCATATGGCTTCACAACTAGTAGAACAAGCTGCTATATACTCTTCTTCAGTTGTGCTGAGAGAAACAATGGACTGCTTCTTGCTAAACCATGAGATCATGGTGGATCCCAGGAAATAACATCCACCTGAGGTGCTCTTCCTATCCGAGACACTTCCCGCCTAATCTGTATCTGTATAACCATACATTCTGTAGTCATGATCTCCAACATAGTATAGACCAAAGTCTATCGTACCTTTCAGGTACCTCATCACATGATTTGCAGCTACCAGGTGAACACGTCTAGGCTCAACTAGATACTGACTTAGGCTGTTCACAGCAAAGCATATATCTAGCCTGGTATTCGTCATATACATCAACGACTCAATAATCTGTCTGTACTGAGTCATATCCACTAACTCTGATGATTCATCAGCTAACAACTTCAGGTTGGTATGCATGGGTGTGGCCATGGATTTACATTCCAACATATCAAATATTTTTAGGATCTCCACAGCATACTTTCTCTGGTTGAGAAAGATTCCTTCTGGGCTTTTCCATACTTCCAGACCTAGAAAATAGTGCATCAATCCAAGGTCTTTCATCTCAAATTCTTCAACGAGCTTCTTCTTGCACTCTACAATCTTTTTCTCATTTCCTGTTAGAAATAAATCATCCACATAGAACCATAATATGATAGGTTGATCATCCATAACCTTAAAGTAAAGGTTAGGGTCAACTTTACTTTTGGTAAATCCCAAGCTCATCAAAAAGCTATCTATCCTTCCGTACCAAGATCTAGGAGCTTGCTTCAATCCCTACAGAGCCTTCTTCAACTTGCATACGTGATTCCATTTGTCTTCAACTTCAAATCCCTGTGGTTTTTATATGTACACTTCTTCCTCAATCACACCATTCAAGAAAGTTGTCTTCACATCCATCTGGTGTAAACTCCACTTCATCATGGATTCAAGTGCCATGACAGTTCTAATGGAAGTGTACCTTGCTACTTGTGCAAATGTCTCTTCATAATCAATTCCCTCTTTCTGAGAGAATCCTCTAGCCACAAACCTTGCCTTGTATTTCTCAATACTTCCATCAACTACATTCTTTATCTTCTAGATCCACTTGGAAGATACCACACTTTTGCCTTCTGGTTTGGGAACTATATCCCAAACATCATTATTCATTATTGATTGGTATTCTTTCATCATTGCTTCTACCCATTCTTTCTTCTGTATAGATTCTTCATAACTGGTAGGTTCTTGATCTACAAGATCACACATCAAAGCCACATAACTGGAAAATGGCTTTGGCTTATTGCTTGCTCTTGTGGAGCATTTTGGAGCTCCATACTTCTCAACATCTTGAATAATTTCTCGAGCCCAAGTTGGTTGCTCGATATATTGATCACACCATGAGTCTGGCATCTCGTCATAGCTGACTTCCTCTACTTGATTTCATAAGTATTTTATAGTTGACCCATTGTCACTTGTTCTATGGAACAAGTCTCATCATTCTTCATTTGTAGGTGATCGTTGTACAATACTTCCTACAAGTCAAATTCAATAGCATGGTTAGAAACATCTCATAGTTTCCAAATATATGCATAAAAACATAAGTCACAATATCTTAGCCAATGCTACAACATTCATCCATATCCCATATTCATATGGTAACTTTCTAGATGCCTTCCATCTCTACCAGGACATTATTAAGAGTGTGCACTACTCCCAATATGTTAGCAAAGAGGTTTCACTCTATATAAGTAGCAATGGAATGTTGTATAGCACCATATGCTACTTACCCATCACATGCATGACATTGCAAACATCCTAACACACATCCTAAATAAATGTGTATACAACTGGATATTATCATTTAAACAATGTGATAGAAATGGCAATTCAAATACCTAGCTTTGTTTGTTTGGCAGGATCTCTTTTGATCATAGTTTCCTTGCAAGTATTACTGGAATGTCTGATGGTGAACTCTACTCCATCATCAAGATTGTATTTTTCTCCCCCTATTATCCTAGTGATCCTTTCTGAGGGGAGTCCTTTTCTTCTAAACTGGAGAGAGTCTTGTTCCGACCTACCATGTGCTTTGAAGCACCACTATCACAAGACATATTCTTCGAATTCTTCCTTTGCTTGATTTTTGGGAGGTTCTTCGTCTTTTGATTCTTCTTCATCGTCTTCGGCAAGGTGAACATGATGTCTTTTGTTGCTCTTACTCTTCTTGTATTCTTCTTTCTTCAATGGACAATGTCTGGCAATATGTCCCATCTTATCACAATAGTTACATCGAAAGTTGGAGTAGTTTCTTCTTGTCCTTTGGAACTTATTGGGAGGCTGAGACTCCTTGTGGATTTACTTCTTGAAGTTATATTGAATTCTTCCTCTCTTGGCATGGGTGGCTAGGGCTTGGTCATCTTCTTTAAGTAGAGCTTCTCTATTGGCTACTCTAGCTTCCTCTTGGATGCAATCTTCCCATACAATATCAAATTTCATGCTTTCCTTTCTGGCACACATAGTCTGGATGAATGAATCCAAAGGTCTAGTGAGACCATTGAGAGCAGTCATTACCAACTCGTCTTCATCAAGGGTGTCTCCAATAGCTTATAGTTGTTTCTTGAATTGGGAAACCCTTGTAAACTATTCTTGAATGGATTCTCCTTGGCTCATCTTGGTACTCTTTAATTGAGCTCTCAAATTCATCTTCCTATTTATGTTCTTTCCTTCATACATTCTGGCCAGGGCATCATACATCTCCTTTGGGGTCTTCTTGGATGACACTTGAGGAATCAAGTGGTCTTTGATAGAATCAACAATGATCCTTTTTTCCCTAATCAGGTCCTTCTTGTGCTTCTCCTTAGCTTCATCCTCTTTAGGTTTTGCAACTTCTTCGTTGATGTATTTGGCAAGATCATTCTCTTCAAGAATGAGGCCAATTCTATATTTCCATGCTCGGAAATTCTCTATGCCTTCTAGCTTATCCTCAAGCTTAGTGCTTGGGGCCATCTTACCTAGGAGGTCACCAAAAAATGAAAATTTTTCAAAATGCAAAACTGACCATACCAGGAGATGCACTTGACTGAGGCAAATTGACTAGTACATTTGGTTTCTGGAGATTCCAAATTTTGACCTCTCAAAATTGACTTGCGAATTTCAGATCTGCAGTTTCTGGATTTTTCTGGTTTTCTAGTTTTTTTGGTCCAGAGTCAAACTAGGGTTTGACATTCCCAAAGTTTCACCCACTCAAAATATCTATCTTGGTCTCAAAATTTTTCTCTTGGAGAGGCGCACCTTTCTATGCTGATAGCACTCAAAAATTCCACTTCTATGAAAAGCCCTAATTTTTCACATCTGGAGAGAGAGAGAGAGAGAGAGAGAGAGAGAGAGAGAGAGAGAGAATCTCACCTTGTGAAAGATGTCCTATTCATGCTAGCTCTAAAACCATGTTAAGATTCAATATGATAATATAGATAACATCATTATTCAATTCAATTTCACAAAAATAGCATATACAGGATCACTGAAAGAAACACAATCACAAGATAGACACGGATTTATCCTGGGAAACCCTCTAGGGGAAGAAAACCCAACAAAACTTCCTCAATATAGATGATCAAATGTACAAAGACAAAACCCCAAACAAGTGATCCTTCTCCTTGCAGATATCTCTCTCTCTCTCTCCTATGCAAATTACACAAGTGAGTGTGTGTGTCCAAATGAGGAGCACATCACTCATATTTATACTTTATCTTCCACTTCACTTTTTCACTAACTAGGTCAGCCCCAACAAACTTAATTAGGCTGACCTACCTAGGAAGACTCAAAACAATATAATATTACTTTCTGGAGGGTTCTATCAACCTGACCTACAAAGGAGGTTTTACCTCATGACTCTATGATGACTAAATACAACAATAACATCCTGACGGAGGAATAAAACATCTCCGAATAAATTACAATAATAAAATACAATAGAATATTCTTCGAAGTTACAATATTTCAGCAATGATGATGATGATGATGTGATTATATGAAGATGATGACAACAATGACTAAATTCCGATGATGATGATAATGATGGAAATAATCATTGTGTTGTTGATGATGATGATGATCATCATCATCATCATCATAATCATCATGAACTTGATGACGCTAATCATCATCATCATAATCATCATGAACTTGATGATGTTGATCACTATCATCATTGGTTATCATCATTGTTGTCATCGATGATTATGACAATGACAATGGCATGGATGAGGATGATGTGATTAAATGGACATGATGATGACAATGATGATGATGAGGATGAGGATGATGATGAAGATGACAATGATGATGACAATTACAGTGAAAATGGAAATGGTGATGACGACGACGATGACAATGATGATGATGATGACAATGAAGGTGATGATGACAACGTCGATGAAGAAAAAGAGAATGGCGATGATGTGATTATATGGTGATGTAGATAGCAATTATGATGACGATGATGATAGTGATGATGACAATGATGAGGACTATGATGATAGTGATGATGATAATGATAATGCAAAGGACATGAATGGTTATGTTGATGATGATGATGACAATGATGAAAATGCTGATGACAATGATGATGACAATGACGATGAAAATGCTGATGACAATGATGATGACAATGATGACAATGATGATGATGATGATGATGATGATGATGAGTATGATGTTGTTTACATTGATGATGATGTGATTAAATGATGATGATGATGATGACGATGATGATGATGATGACAATGCCAATGATGATGATGATGACGATGACGATGATGATGACAATGCCAATGACGATGATGATGATGACAATGCCAGTGATGATGATGATGACACTAATAATGAGGGCATGACGTGGGGAAAAAATTCAATGTCTTAGGCCATGTTATCTACTTATGGGGCTCACAGACCATGTTTGGGACTCGAGGCCACCAAACGTGGACTATGTAGAGAAACTTTGGCATGTGAGGAAGATGTGGTGTCCATTTAGAGGTTTGTCATACCAGGGTTGGTTCTCATTCCCCAATCCATGTTCTGAGTAGAAGATAGATCCTTATGCCATATTTTTTTCTTTAGGTCTTATGGGCCATGCACAAGGCTCCATGCTATCATAAATTCTCTATATAGGGAAAATATTACCTACAAGTGGGATAAGGTTACCATTTAAAGCATGCATAACTTAT
Organism: Larix kaempferi; assembly: GCA_027924585.1. Classification (NCBI taxonomy): domain Eukaryota; kingdom Viridiplantae; phylum Streptophyta; class Pinopsida; order Pinales; family Pinaceae; genus Larix; species Larix kaempferi. Next base: position 7,750,787 of record BSBM01000072.1, on the reverse strand, counting down.
AACCATGATTGAGCACATTGTAATCTTAGAGGTGTTAAATTTTGAGCATTAATTCACAATACTCTAGGATCTTTACTGAGAGAATAACATGTATAGTATATCAATGCATAACAATCATATCAAGCATGTAAAGCATCACAAGAATCAAAAGCAAGAGAGACAAGAGACACAGAGTTTCCATGGGGAAAACCATAAGGTGAAAAACCCCACAACTTCCTCAGAGATAGAGAGAGCAATGGCTCAACCAAAGTACAACCAAAATACACTGAGATAGTCTCCTAGTAGCAGATGATCCTCCTCCTCATTAGTGCGCCACTTTCTGAGTGAGATAAGTATGAGTTTCCGAGTGATCTAAATAGAGATCTCCTGATCTCTATTTATACTAGTCTGTTTTCCCAGTGACCTTATGGGGCCGACTTGTCTAGCTAGGTATATCAACCATATAATATATATTTCAGGGCCGACCCCACACATGGTGGTCTAATAACCCTTTTCCAAGTACACACACTTGCGACACTTGTCAATACACATGACGACACTTCCTTATAGAGGAATAAAACATCTCTTATAAGGGTACAATAAATATATATGAAATACATAGATGAAATACATTCCGAAGTTACATATACATCAACAAGAGGTTGTAGAGAAATTGGATTTTTTTAACCCTACCAACTACATTCTTAGCAATAAAATTAGATTTGATTGGTAAGGTTGGAAAATATGAACAGATCGTATTAGAAAGAAAGAGGATAGGAGAATCAAATTATTGACATGTAGATATTTATAATCGACTACAGTAAATGAAAGTATGGTGGGTTGTAAAAGGCCATTGACAAACTATAAAAGAATTTAATATGGATATTACGACAATGATGAAGATGGAGATGAAAATGATGATGACAATGATAGTGACAATGACAATGATGACGATGACGATGACGATGATGACAATGTTGATGATGTGATTATATGATGATGACAACAACAATGATGACAACGACAAAGATGATGATGACAATGAAATTGAACATGACAATGATGATGGTGATGATGATGATGATGATGATGATGATGATGATGATGATGGTGATGGTGATGTTGATGATGATGATGCTCATGATAACCATGGAAATGGTTATGATGATGATGACGATGACGATAATAAAAATGGTAATGACGACGACGATGACAATGAAAATGATAATGGAAATGATGATGATGGTGGGAATGGTGGTGCTGATGATGATGCTGATATGATTATGTGATGATGATAACAATGAAGATGGTAATGATGACAATGACAATGATAATGTTGACAATGATGATTATGATGATGACAATGTGATTATATGATGACAATAATGATAATTATATGATGACGATGATGATAATGATGACAATGTGATTATATGATGACAATAATGATAATTATATGATGACGATGATGATAATGATGATAATGATGATGATGTTGATAATTATAATGATGCAATCCTTAAAAATTGATTCGATATCTCATGGTTATTCCCAAGGTTCCATACTACTACACGGGCCATGATGATAATGATAATGACAATGATGATGATGACGATGGCAATGATGAGAATGACTATGATGTAATTATATGACGACGATGATGATGCTAATAATGGAAATGATGATGAAGATGATGATGATAGTGACGATGAAAATGACAATGACAATGATGATGACAATAAGAATGAAAATCAGAATGACTTTGATCATGATAATGATGATGAAAATGATGATGATGATGGTAGAATGACAATGACAATGATGATTATATGATGAAGATGATGATGGTTCCAATGATGATGATGACAATGATGTAATCCTTAACAATTGATTTGAGGACTCATGGTTATGCCCGAGGTTCCATACTACTGCATAGATTGTGTAGATTGAAAATTTAGCCTATGCCTAGGATGTGGGAATCATTCTGAGGTTTGGAATAGCATGAATGTGTATTGGGTATTGGGAAATTTTTTGGGGACATAAATCATTCACTTAGACCACAAAAATTTCTTATAAGGCTCATGGGACATGATTGTGTTGATGATGACCATAAAAATGATGAATATAGTAATCATCACGGTCATGATGGCAATGATGACAATGATGAATATAATAATAATCATGATCATGATGGAAATGATGATGTTGATGATGATGATAATTATAGTGATCATCACTATGACTATGAAAATGATGATGATAATGATGATGATGATCATCATCATCATCATCATCATGGTCATCATCATCATCGACAACATCATCACCATCATTTTCATCTAGTTCATCATCATTATCATTGTCATGTAGGTCATTATCATCATCACCATTTAAAGAATATGGGATATGGTTACCATTTAGGTGCCAAACTAGGTGCACTTATCACCTAAAGTAGCATCCATAATCAATTACAATTAAATTCTCCTCATGCTATGCTGTCTAGGTGTAAAATGAGGCACGCTCTATTGAGATGGTGATAAAGTGGACGTAAATTGCATCCACTTTAGCATCCAAAATCAATTACATTTATATTATCCTTATGCTATCTTGTTTAGCTGCAAAAGTAGGTGCATTATATCGGGATGACGCTAAGGTGGATGAAAAATGTGTCCATTTTAGCATCCCAAATTAGTTACATTTAAATTTTCCTTATGCTGGGTTGTATATGTAAAAAACTAGGTGCATTATATTAGGATGGTGCTAAATGTGCACAAATTGTGTCCACTTTAGCATCCCAAATTAATTACATTTAAATTCTCCTTGTTCCAGTTTGTCTAGGTGCAAAACTAGGAACACTATACGTCCAATTTAGTGCCAACTATTAGGTCAATTTCAAAATATTAACCTAAAAAAGCATTCTCATCCAATAGGGTTAAAAGAGAAAATGGGATTTATAACTTGCATAACCAAATCCTAGAGAAAGGAGAGGACATATGTTTATTTTTACGTAGACACTCTTATATTCTTCCAAATCTAGAAGTGGTTTTAAGGGGTGATTTATAACCTATCGTCATCATCATCATTGTCATCATCGTTGTCATTGTCATCTAGTTCATCATCCTCATTATTGTCATCTAGGTCATCATCATCAACATCATTGTCTCCATCAACGTCATTGTCATCATCATCATCATTGTCATTGTAATGATCATCGTTATCATCATCATCACCACCATTCATTTCATTCTCATTGTCATCATTGTTGGCATTTCCATCATTGCTATCATCATCATAATCGCCATCTTCACTACCATCATAATCATTGTTGTCATCATCATATAATCACATATCATCAATGCCATCATAGTTTCCATCATCATTGTTATCATCATTATTGCCATCATCATTCATTTTATTGTCATAATCATTATCATCATCATCGTCATGATGTTGATGATGATGACAATGTTGATAATGTGTTGATGAGGACGACAATGAAAATGACGACGACGATGATGATGAAAGTGACAATGATGGTGATAATGATGATGATGGTGACAATGATGATGATGATGCCAATGACAAAGACGATGACGATGACGATGACGACGAAGATGATGAGAATGAGGATGATCTGTTTATATGACGATGATTATGACAATGATAATGATGATGATGGATATGACGATGAAAATGATGATCATATTGGATTAGAAATATAGGGGAGAAGAGACTTAAAATATTGACGTGTAGTGATTTACAATTGACTATAGAAAATGCAAGTATGGTGGGTTGTAAAAGGCCATTGACAAACTAGAAAATAATTGAAGAAGCAAATGACAATGACAGTGAATATGGAGATGATGATGATGATGATGATGATGATGATGATGATGATGACAATGATGATGATGATGACAATGATGATGACAATGATGATGATGTCAATGATAATGATGATGACAATATTTTTGTGTGGTGATAATGATGATGAATCATGACCTTGATGATGTTGATCATCATCATCATCATCATCATCAATATTGGTCATTGTTATTGTCATTCATTGTCATTGATGATTATGACAATGAAAATGGCATGGATGAGGATGCTGATGAAATGATGATGATGAAAATGACGATGATGAAGATGAGGACGATGGAAATGACAACGACAATGGAAATGGAAGTGACAATGATGACGATGACAATGATGATGATGACATTGATAAAGATGAAGGTAATGACTATTATGTGATTATATAATCACATCACCATCAATGACGTTATCATCATCATCATCACCATCGCCATTCATGTCATTTTCATTGTCATCATAATGATCATCCTCATTCTCCATGAAATTACTAACATTTCCCCCTTTCCCTTTTGGTCCCAATAATGATAAAAATTCAAACTAGGCTCCAAATTAGGTGCAATTAGAGCCTAAAGTAGCATCCCAAATCAATTACAATTCCATTCTCCTTATGCTAGGATATCTAGGTGCACTATATTGGGATGGATCTAAATTTATGCAATTTGCACCAACTTTAATATCAACTGTATAGCCAATTTTAAAAAAATAAAACAAAAAAGGTGTGCACTATCGACGAGGTTAAATAAATATGTGTATAAAAAATACACTTTATGTCATTTTCTCTCTTTGAAGCCTCTTTGATCTCTATTATAATTACACTATGCTCTTGTAAACTATCTCTCGCATGCTCTTGGATATCCATTGGTTTCATGTCTCTATAACTCTCTTTTCTCATGGAGGTATTGTAGTTGTTGTTCATAGGATTCACATACTATTGTGGATCTTCCCTCTTTGATTTTAGGCTGAGAGGTTGAATTTTTCAGTGGATTGGAACATCCCATTCTCATACTTTGATAAGTCTTATTCTCATCATTTCACACTTTGATCATTACTATCATTACCATCATCATCGTTAATATCATCATCATCATAATTTCCATATAATTCATCATCATCATCATCATAATTTCCATATAATTCATCATCATCATCATCATAATTTCCATATAATTCATCATCATCATCATCATTGTCATCTAGGTCATCATTATTAATGTCACTATCATCATCGTCGTCGTCGTCATCATTGTCATCATTGCCATTGTCACCATCATTGTCATCATCATATCATCATGATGGTGACTATGATGGAAATTATGATGATGTGATTATATGATGATGATGATGATGGTGACAATGATGAAAATCATTTCCCTCCTCCTCCTCCTCCTCCTCCTCCTCCTCATCATCATGCCATTATTATCATCATCATCATCATCATCATCATCATCATCATCATATAATGATATTATTATCAATATTTCCATCATCGCCATCATCATCATCATCATCCATCATCGTTGTCATCATTTCCATCATCATTGTTATCATCATTATCATCACCGTTGTCATCATCATTTTTGTCATCATCATCATTTTCATTGTCATCTTCATCATCATCATCAATGTCGTCGACATCATCATCACCATTACCATCATCATCGTCGTTGTTGTCGTCATCCTCATCATTATCATTGTCATCATCATCGTCGTTATTGTGATGATCATCATCGTCATCCTCGTCATCATGATCATCATTGCCATTCATGTCATTATATTTGTCATCATCATCATCACTGTCTTTTTCATTGTAATCATCATCATATAATTGCATCATCATCAATGTCATCATCATTGACACCATCATCATCGTCGTTGTCATCATCGTCGTCGTCGTCGTCATCATCATCATCATCATTGTGTCATTGTCATTGTCATTGTCATCATCATTCTCCATGGCATTACTAACATTTTTCTCTTCCCCTTGAAACTAATAGTGACAAAACTTCAAACTAGGTGCCAAACATGGACATTTAGCACCTAGAGTAGCATCCCAATTCAATTACATTTCCCTTGTCCTTATATTAAGATATCTAGGATATTATGTCGTAAAAATAATTCCACGATGCAAATGTTGTTAGTTTTTAAGCATCAATTCAATATGATCTAGGATCTTAACTAAGAGAATAACATGTACAACATATCAATCACAAGAGACAATAGACACATAGAGTTTCCTTGGGGAAAACCATAAAAGGTGAAAAACCCCAATAACTTCCTCAGAGATAGATAGAGCAATGATACAAAACCCAAGCATAAGAGATAATCTCCTAGTAGCAGCTTCTCCCCCTCCACTAATGCGCCACTCTCCAATGAGTGTATGAGTGAGAAGTGAATGATCAAATAGAGTGCCTTCCGCACTCTATTTATACTTGACTTGACTTGCCTAATAACCTTACAAGGTCAGCCTTAACATAACCACATAACATAATGTTGACAGAGCCAACCCCCAATAGGGTGGTCTAATAACCCTTTAACCCACATGACTTATACAGGGCCGACCCCATCAAGGTGGTCTAATAACCCATCAAGTATAATTTACGACACTTACAATATAAATGACGACACTTCCGTATAGAGGAATAATACCATCTCTATAGGAGTACAATATACATAGGTGAAATACATTCCGAAGTTACAATTACATCAACACTCCCTCTTAACTAGGAAGGTATTTCTCGACACAGATCTACTAACACAAGTCTTCTTCTCTGGATCATTGTCATCATCACTGCTGCCGCTATCTCAATCAATCTCCAATCTACTTGTCATATGAAGTTCTACATAGCCATCCCTTTTCATGCTGGATGTAGGCCCACCACCTGTAGGTCTTCATCATCTGTGCAAACGGTCTGATAGAGGTGAACTCTCAGGACTAATTATGTGCTGATGCAATACCTGACCATAGCATCCCAGGAACATTTATGTGCCTAAGCACGACCGTCAAGATCTCTCAGGACTGATTACATGCATCCCTTCACAATACCTTTAAAGAGCATCCCAGGAACATTTATGTGCCGCAGTACGACCGACAAGATCTCTAAAGAGCATCCTAGGACTTATTACGAGCACGCAACTCAACCTATCGAATCTACAGGACTGATTACATGTGAATAGACAATACCTTTAAAGAGTATCCCAGGAACATTTATGTGCCGCAGCATGACTGGCAAGATCTCTAAAGATCATCCCAAGACTTATTACGAGCACGTAGCTCAACCTATCGGATCTCCAGGACTGATTACATGTCTCCATAGCAATACCTCATCCCAGGACTGATTACGAGCACACAACTCAACCTATCGGATCTCATAGGACTGATTACATGCTACTTACACAACCTGCCACATATCATCCATGACCTCGAAGTATCAACCTGGTACCCATGATCCAGCTGATCATCATCGCACAGAGCATCATATTGATGCTCATACATCATCCAGAATATCATCCTGATACTCATCACACATGATCATCCTAATACTCATCACACATGATCATCCTGATCATCATCATAACATCATCCTGATGCATGTCATCTAGAGCAACATCCTGAAGCTCATCATCCATGATCATCCTGATCATACAATGCATCCACCTGATGCATATCATCTGGAGAAACATCCTGAAGCTCATCATCCATGATCATCCCGATCATACAATGCATCCACCCGATGCATATCATCTGGAGCAACATCCTAAAGCTCATCATCCATGATCATCCTGATCATACAATGCATCCACCTGATGCATACACAGTATCTACCTGATACATAATCAAATACATGATCCACCTGATCATATAATGTATCCACCTGATACATAATCAAATACATGATCCACCTGATCATATAATGTATCCACCTAATACATAATCAAATACATGATCCAATTGATCATATCAAGCATCCAACATGATGCATATACAAATACATGATCCAACTGATCATATCAAGCATCCAACATGATGCATATACAAATACATGATCCAAATGATCATATCAAGCATCCAACATGATGCATATACAATATCAAGCATCCAATATGATGCATATACAAATACATGATCCAACTGATCCTATCAAGCATCCAACATGATGCATATACAAATACATGATCCAACTGATCATATCAAGCATCCAACATGATGCATATACAAATACATGATCCAACTGATCAAAGCATCCAACTGATGCATATACAAAGCAGTAACTAAAGCATTGTCCTAATGCTCATCACACAGCGCTTACATCCACAACCATGGGAAAGATCCTCCTCTCACCATGCTCGGAATGGCCCCTGCAAATGTGTCCATCACTTCTTCCTCAAAGTGTCGTCAATCTGAAGAACACCAAGCCTCACTCTGAAGTACTCAAACTTCACTCTGGCTAATGGTTTCGTCAACACATATGCAACCTGCTCATTCGTCGCAACATACAGGAGCTTCACTGCTCCTCTCTGTACCATATCCCTGATATAGTGATATTTGATCTCAATGTGCTTCGACCTATCGTGGAACACTGAGTTCTCAGACAGCTTCACACAACTCTGGTTGTCCCAAAAGATACCAGTAGCCTCCAATGGGAGATCAAATAACTCAAATAGTAACTTTCAGAACCATACTGCCTCACAACTAGCTGAACAAGCTGCAACATACTCTTCCTCGATTGTACTCAGTGCTACGCAAGACTTCTTCCTGCTAAACCAAGAGATCACACCTGATCCCATACTAAAGTAGCACCCATAAGTGCTCTTCCTATCTACGACACTGCCTGCCCAGTTTGAATCAACATAACCCTGCAAGCTAAACTTTTGATTCGCATCATACTTGAGCCCATAGTCAATTGTACCCTTCAGGCACATCAGAATATGCTTTACAACAACCAGGTGAACACCTCTGGGATCCATCAGGAACTGGCTCAATGTGTTCACCGCAAAGCAAATATCTGGTCTCGTGTTCATCATGTACATTAAGGACCCAATCATCTGACGATACACCGTGAGATCAACTGGATCAGATGAAGCATCACACAGGAGCTTCAAGTTCGATGCCATAGGTGTGGCCATGGCCTTGCGATCCATCATCTTGAAACTCTTCAGGATCTCTACTGCATACTTCCCTTGTCCAAGGTATATCCCATTTGCACTCTGCCACACCTCCATGCCTAGAAAGTAGGCAGTAAGCTTCCTCTTTGTATCGGCAATCAATCTATCCTCACATGTAACAAACAGGTCATCCACATACAAAAGTAGTATCACTGGATTGCCTTCCTCAACCTTGTAGTAAAGGTTGGAATCTACTTTACTCTTGGTAAAACCCAAACTGGATAGAAAGTTGTCTATCCTACCATACCAAGTCCTAGGAGCTTGCTTCAAGCCATACAAGGCTTTCTTCAACCTGCACACATATGATTCCCTGTCATGTGTCTCAAAACCAAGTGGCTGCTCCACATACACTTCCTTCTTGACTTCACCATTCAATAAAGCTGTCTTGACATCCATTTGGTGTATCTTCCACTTCATCACTGCAGCCAGAGCAAGTACTGATCTGATGGAAGTGTATCTGGCTACAGATGCAAAAGTCTCTTCATAATCAGCCACGAGCTACAAACCTCGCTTTGTATTTTTCTATGCTACCATCTGTAGCATGCTTGATCTTATAGATCCACTTGGAAGTCACAACAGACTTCCCATCCGGTCTTGGGACTACATCCCAAACATCATTCTTCATGATCGACGGATCATGGCATTCTTCCATTACTTCATCCCGGATCCTGGGAACTTCAGATTCTTCAATATCTTCAATAGATAGCTTTATTGCTGGAACACATGTTGTAGTCCTTCTTTTGTAGGTGATGGTATACGATCTTTCCTACAAAACAAGTTAAATTGCATGATTAGAAACATATCATAGTTTTCAGAACAAATTCTTACACATAAAGAAATATGTCATACAGTCATGCAATTCTCTTAGCCAATGCTTCAATACAACATTGATCCATATCCCGTAACTTTCTAGATGCCTTCCAATCTCTACCAGAACATTGTTACGAGTGTGCACAACTCCCAACATGTCAGCAACGAGGTTTCATTCTAGATAAGTAGCAATGGAATGTTGTACAGTGCCATAGGCCACTTACCCATCACATGCATGTTAGTAGTATACTGTTCATTAATGCAATTATTCTAATATGCATAATACACAACCTAAGTCTAGGAACATAAGTGTATACATCATTGAACAATATTGTTTAAACAATCAAATATACAATAAATGACAATTTAAATACTTATCTTTGTTTGTTGTTGTTGGGTGGACTCCCTCTCAATCTTTGCTTCCTTGCAGGAACTATTGGAGTGTGCTCCCTCTTGATCTTTGCTTCCTGGATTACCTATCCTTTGAACTTATATCCATCCTTGATCACTATGCATGCTTACTAGTATCATTATTGTGTTATCCTCGAGATCTCATACATAATCATACATTCATTAGTATAATCTCAATACTACCAAAATACAACAATCTTAAATATGTATAGTCATGATCATTTCAAACACAGATAATAAACATTAGTATTCAAGGTTTCAGGGAATACTTCTTTTACTCATGCATATTCTTATTTGACCATAGGACTCTTCTGGTTAGTCATATCATCAATCAAGGTAAGAGACATAATATGCATAAACCCTTGATTACTTACATTTCTAACTTCATGAATAATCATTATCAACCATACAACAGTATAAGATCCTAACACTAGGTAGGATTCTAACTTGATATAGGAAAAAAATACCTGGTTATCATATTTGCTAGTTATGTCTAGCAATGTCTTCTTGTTCTCTTCAATGACTTGTGCTAGTAACTTGCATATCTCATAGGTTAAGCATTGTAGAACCAAATTATACATACCTCGTAAGTAGAGCTTCATGACAATGGATGAATCTTTGTCTTCATGTCACCATGGTCATATGTTCTTGAACTAGAACATGATTTGTCTTTCTTGATGTATCTTTCATGTTAGCGAACAACATCAACCTCATACAACACCAAAATGCATTAGTACAATCATAAGTGTCAAAACCCTAATCAATGAATATCTGCATTCATAATTTTATTAAGGTGATACGACAAGTCTAAATTTAATCAAGATTGTACTAACCTTAATGAAGACAAACATACCATAAGCTTAATCATGAACAGATTTCGAAACATACCTGTAAGTCATACCTGTCAAGATTGCTTGTAATATTCTTATGTAAGGTCTTAGCCTCATCTCCCTATGAAACAGGAACTTCTTCACTTATGCAGGTGACCAATCCATTCTCTTCTAGGATTAACCCAATCCACTTGAATTGCATAAACTCAATCTGGAGCTGGATTAGGGTTGGTCAGAGAAACCCTAAAAATTCAAACTTTAAATTTCAAACTTCTGAAAGGATAGAAAGATGTGCCTTGATGAGCTGATCAACCTAGTATACTCAGAATTTGAAAACTGCAAAGTTTCACCCCTCAAATTTGATTTTCAATCTTCTGGATTCATTATGGAGGACCCTGAATTAGGGTTTGAGTTTCTCGGAGCTTCACCCAACCAAATAGTTTGATCCAAAGCTCTAAAATTCGATTTTTCTAAGGAGCTTCTAGCTATGGTCACATATTTTAAAAATTCCCATTTTTGCAGAAGCCCTAATTTTTCACCTTTCCAATCAAAGTCCCGAACTAGGGTTTGATCAAGCCCGGCCTTTTTCCCAACCAAAAAATTCGATCTTGGTCTCTAAATTTTGATTTTGATGAGGAACATCCAGCCATGGTCTCCGATTACAAAAATTCCAACTTTCTCCGAAACCCTAAATTCTCGTAGCCATGAATGAAGGTGCTCAAAATCCAATTCGGTTTTGACAGAAATATGCACCTGATTGTTCTGGTGTAACTTAGAAATTTTGGATCTACAAGGTCTGAAACTTCTTCTTGTGGTAGCCTAACTTGTTAACTTTCCAACCCCACTAGTCTTACCTCAAATGGATTCTCTGAGAGAGAGTTATGCCAAGTGTCGTAATGTGACCTGTTTATGGGATAAAACAGGAGAGTGAACTTGTACAGAGAACCACGTGTCACTAGTTCAATTTCGGACTCTGAAAAATGGAAACTGTGAAAGTACATTCCGTGCCCTACCTGCCACTTTTTATGAAATTTCATTTGGAGCTTCCGAGCCCAAGTTGTAACCTTTTTTCCTAGGTTACCTATTTATGACTGAGATTTAGAAGAGGCAGAAACCCTATATTGTGCAGATCATAAATATGAAAGTACAATGAATTAGAGGCTCTCCTTTGGACACAAGGTACATGGGGATCTTATCTTTGACCTGTAAGATTTTCAGATCCTGAAACTTCGCCAAAATGAATTTATAGCTAAAGTTCTACGATGACTAGTTTTTGCTATATCAAGCCCTTGCTTCGCAAGTGTCATAAATGCCATACCATGCCTTCTTTCAGGCTAGCTCTGATACCATGTTAGTTTGTAAGCATCAATTCAATATGATATAGGATCTTAACTGAGAGAATAACATGTATAGCATATCAATCACAAGAAGCAATCACAAGAGACAATAGACACACAGAGTTTCCTTAGGGAAAACCATAAAGGTGAAAAACCCCAATAACTTCCTTAGAGATAGATAGAGAAATGATACAAAACCCAAGCATAAGAGATAGTGTCCTAGCAACAGATTCTCCTCCTCCACTAGTGTGCCACTCTCCAATGAGTGTATGAGTGAGAAGTGAATGATCAAATAGAGTGCAGGAGATCAAATAGAGTGCCTCCCGCACTCTATCCATACTTGACTTAACTTGCCTAATAACCTTACAAGGTCAGCCTTAACTTAACCACATAACATAATGCTAACAGGGTCGACCCCCAATAGGGTGGTCTAATAACCCTTTAACCCACATGACTTATACAGGGCCGACCCCATCAAGGTGGTCTAATAACCCATCAAGTATAAGTTACAACACTTACAATATAAATGACGACACTTCCATATAGAGGAATAATACCATCTCTATACATAGGTGAAATACAGTCCGAAGTTACAATTACATCAACAAATGTGTTAGTTGTATCATTTTATTACCGAAAGATCAAATCAAAGTCTTTGGTCAAGTACCCACATCATTAATAAATGATTCCAATGAAAACACTGATTAAAAAGTCAACAAGAAAACAACTTGTACCTTTTTACTTGTATACATGTTTCTTTAATGAAAAGGCTAAACAAGGATCTTCAACATGATAATAAGACTTGTATTTATTATTATTATTATTATTATGGAAATAAGACTTGCAATTATTATTATTATTATTGATATTGTAAACATTTCACACATAACAATCACATGTTAAAGATAACCCACATGTCATGACAATGTTAATATGAAAATGAGTTAATAAGTGGATAGACTCAACCTTTTTCTAATGAAAAATCTTCTCCAAATTTGATAGGAATTTTGTTGGAAGTTATGGTTCCACTTGATTGATGAGAACTTTTATCATGAAACTCTGCTAATCAGGTTTTTTGACCCATTTTAACACGATCCCGATTATTGAAATTTTGAAAAAATGAATGGATCAAGGTGGAACTTTGCTTCGTTGAAAAAAAAAAACAAGATCACCAAAAAAGTAGAGTTTGTCCACTCATTAATTCACCAACATGACACTAGGGGAATATATTACATATTCACATACAAACGTGTGCTCATGATGAACTTCCACAGTAGCAAAGCAATGATTTTATGTGGGTAATCTCTAATAACCAAATTAACATCACAATGAAAATATGTGGAAGATAAATATGGTTGTAGTCATGTGTGGCCTGCCTGGTCAATGACAGTGGGTATGTAATATGCCCCCCACAAGGGTCAAGCCTTGCTAATGGAATACTAATGATTGTGCTCGCGGATGCACATTAATAAATGTAAAAATGGTTGGTGTTAGGTGCAATCTATGGATGATTTTTGAAAAATATATAACTTCTACTTATAACTTCTTATTTGAAGTGCATTTGAATTGAATTGCACTAATGAATCCTCTATAATGATAAGATCTAATCACAATACTTATCTATACTTGAGATAAGGAGCAAATATAAATCGACTTTAAGAAAATAGATACTCCCACACATGACCACTTAATTAAAGAACCACAAAATTGAGTAATGCTAATGGATACCTTCTAATGCTAAAATCTAAACCTAAATGCATTAGACTCCATCATAACAAATAACAAAGAAAACTCATTAAAAGATCAGATAAAAAAAAATGAATCCATTAGCATAAAACACAACTAAAACTCTAACAAAAGCATGCTATACATTATACACTAATAGATCACACTCACAACACCGAAAGTGCAACCTCAACCTAAATTATGTGAAACTGTTTACACTATTGAAAAATATTTATCCTCTCCATTCAACATGGCCATGTCATTGCCTCAACTGCTTCTTAAAATCAAATCGACTCCGTGCAAATAAAATTTAAAATTTATTTGCAGGTGTGAGTATGGATGTTGAAACAAGTATCGACAAATACACGATGTCGTCCCACGATTTATCCCTTCCGAGGCTTTCTTCTACATCACAGGAACCTCCGCTCCAGCGGAAGTCCCAGACATTGCTTATGATTCCTTAGATGGTGAACCTACTCAATACCGAAGGATTTCTACAAGGTTTTGCTTGAAAATTCAAGAGGGAAGTCTATTATGGAACTCAGGTACTCGTCTACCATTAACTCCAATTCTATAGTAGGATGCATCAACTACATTCCAAGGACTTTTCTCCAAATATCCTTCCATTTTTGGGTTTTGAAGGAGGAGGCATCGAAATAAACCCTGGAATTCTAGCTATGGAAATGAATGACCAAAATCATAGCTCAGTAGATGCCCAAACATCCAATTTAGCATAACCCTAGTAAGCTAATACGGAGGTGGTTGACGAAAGCATGCCAAACCCTGAGTTGGGGTTCTCTTTGGGGCATCCAGAGGCTTCTTTAGCTGCATCAAAGGGTTTTGAAGAATATTTTGCGTACGCATTTGAGGATGTCAATTCAAAAGATGAGCTTATGGTGGTTTTATTGCCGTGTAATGTAGCATACAGGAGGAAAAGAGACAAATAAAAGAGTGGAAGCAAGGGAAAGGTGACATGAAAACTCAATTAGTTGATGCAAATGATATAGACATACATGACTTCAAGATGCTCATTTAAAGACTTGCAAGACTTGCATCATTGCTCCAAGGAAAAAAATCTTTAATTCATATAGAATAACATCGACTGTCCTTTAAAGACTTGCATCATTGCTCCATGAGCTATCATGTCATTCATGAGTTCTTAAAAAAAACATTTCTCATTCCATGAGAAACTTGCATAAAGAAAATCACTAAAACTATTATATTGGAACATTATCTTTTACATGAGATGTCCTAAATAATTTTGTGCACAAAAACGAAAGGATCAAAACATTCTCCAAAGCTCTACAGCGGGTATGCCTCCCATGGTGTTCCTCCTCAACTAGCGTGCCTAGTACCAGGAATAATGCACTCTTAGAAAGTGCATCTGCTTCTTTATTTAGCTCCCGATATACATGGATGAAGGAAATAAAGCCAAACATTCCTATCTGTCTTTTAATTGCAACCAATAAATGTTGCAAATGAGGAGCTTTGATCTGTATCCTGTTATTTTCCCATTCTATGACCATTTTTTAGTCCCCAAAAATCTGTAAATTGAGAATGTTTTTAGCCAGTGCTGAGTTGAGGACTGACCAAAGTGTAGATAGTTCAACCATGTTATTGGAGTAGTGTCCCGGACTATACCTTATTAAAATCTGCACCTCCTCTGATAGATAAATAATTGAACCAGATCCCCCCAAGGGCGGATCTCCTTGGCTAGCTCCATCGAAGTATGCCCATGGGATGTTTTTACCAATGTTTGGAGATTTGATCACTTAGATCCTTTTTTGCTTCTCCAATTTTTTATGCTCCCTTGTCCACTGCACAATCATTGCAAAAGTTATCTCTGATGGAATTTTGCGATCTTGAAATATGGCTGAATTCCTTGCCCACCATATTCCATAAATAAACAGGCAAGGGAAAGCATCAAGGCTTCGTACCAAGGGATTTTTCCACCAGTTTCTACAACAAAGTTCAAGAGAGGCTTCCATTAGTAATTCCGAGTTGCTAAGGTCTTTAGAAGTCGTGTTCCATACAACCCCTACATAAGGGCAAGAAGAAAATAAGTGAGACGTGGTTTCACAGCTCGATTGACACAACACACACCAACTTGGGCCTTCCCAGCCTCTTTTCATCAAGTTTTCCCATGTTAGCATTCTGTTATTCAGGGCTAGCCAAAGAATTATCTTCGCCTTCAAAGGACCTGTAGTTTTCCAAACTGTTTGCCACCACCAATCTCTTTCTCCAGAAAAAGATTCAATTGCTTGAACCTCATACCCCAATTTCGCTGAAAAATATCCTGTAGAGCAATTCTTCATCCAAACTAGCATGCCAGGTTCATTATTGTTCAAAGTGATGAAATTTGACTTCAAAGTGTTTATAAAACTCGACCATTCTTCTGCGGCTTCATTAACAAGATCTAAATCAAGAGCAGATTTCCAATCATCTCTATCCAAACTTTGGGTGTATCTGTTCTTTGCATTTGCTAAAGTTTTGATGTTCTGCCTCCTTAACAGAGAAATTGTGGTTGACAACAGAGTGTAGGCACCACCGGATCCGACCCATGGGTCCTCTCCTATTCGAACATTCCTTCCATCTCCGATTCTCCATGCTGTCCATTTACCTATTAAGGGGAAGGAGAGTACCAAAGCTTTGAAACCAACTGAACCTCCCTTGTAAACCTTTTCCTGAATTCTGTGCCACTCTATAATTGAAGAGTTAGGACAATATTTAGAGGTCAATTCTTTACCTCGCAGAGAGTTGTTATTTACCGTCAGTCTCCAAAGAGATTTGGCTGCCAAAGCTTGACAAAACAAATAGGGGTTCTTTATCCCCCATCCCCCCAGCTCCTTAAGATTAGCCACTGTTGACCATTCACCAAAGGAATTCCTTCCTTTTTTTTACTAGTTGTCCACAGGAAGGAAAAGCACTTCTTATGTATCTTTGTGAAAATTCCTTTTGGGATGTATGCTATTGAAGCCCAATATACCGGTATACTCTAAAGGATCGCTTTTAGAAGTGTCAAACGACCACCTCTAGAGAGATATATGTTGGCCCAACAGGAGATGCGTAATTCCACCTTCTTGTATAACCAAATCCAATCTTTGAAAGAGTATACATTGGGCTTGAGGAAGAATCCCAGGTATTTGAAACCATCATTCAAAGAGCTGAGAGAAAAAATAGCCTCTGTCCTAATCCTTTGCGGTAAAACCTCAGGGACTATTTATAACAAGACTTGATTTGTCCATATTTATTAGCATCCATGTAGCCTTCCTATAGAGAAGTAAGATCTGTGCTAATGATTGTATGTTTTCCAAAGTTCCTTTTCCCATCATTAGCACACCATCCACAAAGAGGATGTGTGTCAGTTCCATAGATGCAGAGACTAAAACCCCCTTAAAGGATCCTACTCTTTTAGCCTGACATGCTAATTTGCTCAAAGCTTCAGCCACCAGTAGGAATAATAAGGTGGACAAGGGACATCCTTGTCTTAATCCTCTTGATGTCCTAAAAAAAGAGGAGGGAGTTCCATTGATTAACACCTCAAATGAAGTCGAGGATATACATCCCATGATCCAATTCACCAAATCTACCGAGAAACCCATCTGTATAAGTAAGAGTCGTAAGAAGGTCTAGTTGACTCTATCATAAGCTTTAGACACATCAAGTTTTAGGGAAAAGGCATTTAACTTGTTCTTGTTTATCGAATGAATTGCTTCCTGGGCCAGAGAGACCGCGTCATGTATTTGTCAGTTGAACAAGAAACCAAACTGTTCTTCCAAGATGATCTGGCTAAGAATCGGCTTCAACCTTTGAGCAATAATTTTTGCAATAATTTTATAGACCACATTGCAACAGGAAATCGATCTGAAATCTCCAAAGTCCAGGTTTTTGTTTCTTTGGGATTAAGGCTAAGAATGTAGAATTTATTTATCCTAAGAATTTTCCTGATTGTTGAGGCTCTCTGACTACCTTCAGAAGATCTTCCTTTATTAATTCATAAAAACCCAAGAAAAATTCTACTGAAAATCCATCGAGCCCGGTGCTCTTCCCTTTTTTGAATGAATGTACAATAATGCATAATTGGACTTCTTCCGACCCTTCTTTATTTAATGATACATTCATTTCATCAGAGATGGATCTAGGGAAGAGTTTTAATACCTGTAACATTTCTTGGATCGTACATCCCTCCATTTCAATAAAAAGGGTTTTAAAATAAGAAACCCCTGCTTCACACTTTTCTTTGAATGGGCCTACTTTGATACCTTGCTCATTCTGTATTTCCCTTATGGTATTCACACTTTTTCTGTGTGTAGCAAATCTGTGAAAGAATTTGGTGTTGTTATCTCATTCAGTTATCCAAATGGCTTTTCTTTTAAGCCTCCAAATCTGTTCTTCTTTGGCCAGAAGGATTGTACGACGAACTTCCATGTCTTTCAATTTCCTTAATTCATCATCTAAAAAAACCCCCGCAAGGTTCTCCTTATACAATTCCTTGATGCCTTCTTCCACCTCCTTTAACTCGATCTGTTGTCTTGCTCGAAAATGTTTTGCCCATACCTGAGAAACCTTTTTGACCTTAGCGAAATTATCCATCAATTGCTTCATGAATGAATCAGAAGAAGCAGTCCTTAAAGGGGACCAAGTTTCCTCTATTAATTTCTTATAATCCTCCTCTTTCAGCTAGACCGCGTTGAACTTGAACGAAGAAGCAAGTTTTTGTTCCTGAATATCACTTGACAAAATGATGGGATGGTGATCAGAAATTCCTCCTTCTTTGACCCAAGAAGCAATCGTAAGAGGACTTGAAAAAAACTCTCTGAGATCAAGAAATGATCCAATCTTTTTGAGATTACATTTTCCCCACTTCTCCTATTCCTCCAGGTTGGCTCCAGTTTTTTAGGTTGAACATCCAAAAGACCTTTTGAATCGAAAAGAGAAATGAAGAAGTTACTTAGAGTGTCTGAACGAGCGAGCTTCCCCCAGAATTCCCTCTCCGATACTGTTAGATTTAAATCTCCTCCTATTACCAAATTGCGATCTTCCCAGATTCCGCTGGAAGAGAAATTGTCCCAGAAATCTCTTCGGTTCTGAAACGACCCATATACATTTAAAACCGCAAAGGTTACTCCTGTGGTACTGTCCTCAAGAATTGTCTTCAACACATTGTCGTGCTTACAAGAGTCTACCATCTTCATAACTGGGCTCCAAGCCATAACTAACCCTCCTAAATGTCCATCCGCATTAAGGTAAGCAAAGGACCAATCTTTTAAAAAGGGCTCTAGAATCTCTTGAGCTTTTTCCCCTTTTGACATTGTTTCTTGTAAGAGGTGTTGAATTTTGTACCTTGGAAAGTGTTTCTCTAGGTGACTTTTGCCTTATTCACTTAAAAGGGGAAATAAAGTGACCCTTGCATTAAATGACTTGAGATGAGCATTTAATTTGACTTTAGATATTAAAGTCATTTTTTGATAAATTTAAGTGAGGTGAGTGAAATTAATTTTCATGAGAATTAAATGAGCATTTATTCTCATCCACTCATCTAAACCAATCTCAGCCCTTGGATTAGATGACCATTCACTCAGCCTAGGGTTTCACTCAAAAAGAGAAAGGGAAGGCATTTCACTCACTTTTGGTAAAGAAGAAGAGTGAAGAAAGAGAAAGAGAGAGGGCACGATTTTTGAGGTAGGTTCATGGGCATTTAATGAGAAGCATAAATTTCGAGGAGAGATTTTCAAACAACACGATTCTCGAGGCAGCATGAAGGAGTAGTGGCACAAAAATCGAGAAACTGTACAACAACATTTATCACTGATCTGTACAACATGATTTTCTAGGTATTTTTGGGCACAAATTCTGAGGTAGTGGGCACAGTTATCGAGGACCCTACAACAACAATAAATTTCCATTCATCTGTACAATAGACTGGGCGTGATTCCTGAGGCATTCTAGGCACATAAATCGAGGGCCATATTGAACAAAAATCGAGGCAGCTAGGCACAGTTTTCGAGGCAGCTCCCTGGGTGAAATTTATTGGTTGAGATAAGTGCATTTTGACTGTAAATTTACTGTATTGAAATTTTCTGAAGAAATACAAATTCTCTCTTTCTCTGATAGGTTTTTCCCTTGTGGGTTTTTCCTGGGCTACTGGCCAAAATTTCTGAGTTTGAAATTTTTATGGTGTGCATTGAATATTTAATTTTCTGTCATTAAATGTGAGTTTTCAGCTGTGTTCAAAATGTCTGAAAATGATGTGTAATTTCCAGCCATCATACAAAAATGGGTTAGGCATTAAACTATGAAAATTTGACATTAAAACCGGGTTGGTTGAAATTCTCAGAAAAATTTCATGGTATTAGAGCTTGGTGGGCAGAAAACTAAATTTATTTCAGACTGTTAGTGAATTCTTTTGTCAGTGGGAAACACCTTGTTGTGTTGGCAGTGAGATGGCTACAGGACTTAGGTTGGAAGATAGGCTAGATGGGACTGGAAATTTTGTTCCATGGAAGGCTAGAATAATGCTTATCTTGGAGGAAAATGAACTATGGGATGAAGTGGTAAACAATACTACAGCTAAACCTATTCAGAGTCCCGCTGCTATAGATGCACAGGCATTAGCAGCTTTCAACAAGAAAGACTGTAAGGCTAGGAGACTTGTTCTAGATGCAGTTAAAGACCGCATTATTCCACATATTTCAGGTAAAGACTGTGCATATAAAATGTGGGATGCTTTGACCAGTTTATACTAGAGCACTAATGAGAACCGAAAGATGGTCTTAAGAGAGAATATGAAGGGGGTAAAGATGAATGGAGCAGAGGGAGTGGCATCCTGCCTTACTAGGATATCTCAGGTGAGAGATGAACTTGCTGCAGTTGGGGAGGTAGTTTAATCCACTGAGCTAGTGCGGACAATAGTAAATGGTGTGACCAAGCCATGGGTAGTGTTTGTGCAGGCTATATTTGGTAGGGAGAACTTACCTTCCTAGGATAGGCTGTGGGATGATTTTATACAGGAGGAGACCAGGAGAGGTCTTGTGCAGGGAATTTCTTCACGGGGTAGGGAGGATGAGGAGAATGTGGCATTGACTGCAAAAGGAAAGAAGAAATCCAAGAAGGGCCCCAAGCAGCAACAACAACAACAAGGTGGACAGAAGAAAGACTTAAGCAAAGTCAAGTGCTTTGCTTGTCAGGGATTTGGGCACTATGCTTCACAATGTCGAAAGAAGAAGAAGAAGCAACAGACAACAGCCTCAACAGAGATTGATGATTTTGGAGAGAGATTTCAGAGAGAGTTTTCTCTTTGTGTTGGACATGTTGAGAGAGAGAGAGCCTCTATTATCACTAGCACTGATTTAGATATCGAGAGGGAGTATTCCTTGTTGACATCCCATTAGTTGGGTGCATCTACCACCAGCACTTGGTATATTAACAGCAGAGATTTGATTCACGTGATAGGTGCTCGAGAGATGTTCTCTGAGGTTTCACAGACATGTGTAGATGTGGAGGTTGTACTGGGAGATGACACGATTGTCAGAGCAGTTGGTCGTGGGACCATTACTTTTCAGAGGGAGTCCATGAGTCCTATGATTTTGAGGGATGTGTTGTTTGTCCCTGGGCTGAAAAAGAACTTGGTATCAGTTTCCACTATTGAGGATAGGGGTCTTGGGGTTTGTTTCATGGATGGACATGTGCGTATATTCCCCAAGACTGCATGACCATCAACCTCTTTGGACATTGGGGTCAGATGCAGGAAACTATACAAGCTCTTATTTCAGCCTCAGCATGCTTTGGGACACAGCAGCAACAGTGAGCTTTGCGAGCTATGGCATCGGAGGATGGCCCATTTGCATCATCCAGCTTTGAGATTGTTGAGGAGGATGGTTATAGGTCTACTAGAGTTCAACACAGAGCACAGTGATGTATGCAGAGGGTGTGATTTGGGAAAGTACACCAAGACTGCTTTTTCGAGCAGTGACAGCAGGTCAACATGGGCTTGATTTGATTCACTTAGATTTATGTGGTCCTATGTCATCTGTTTCCTTGACAGGTTTTGAGTATTATGTGACTTTCATCAATGACTATTCTAGGAAAACCTGGATCTACTTCGTGAGGAGCAAGAAGTCAGTTGATGTCTTGCGGACCTTCCAAGAGTTCAAAGCTCTTGTGGAGAATTAGACAAGGAGGAGGATTCGAGTTCTGATATCAGACAATGGGGGTGAGTATACCTCCAATGATTTCGATGAGTTTTGCAGACAAGAGGGCATACAGAGACAGTTGACAGTTCCATATACTCTTGATCAAAATGGAGTGGCTGAAAGGAAGGACAGGGCTATTGTGGGAGCAGCGAGAGCTATGCTTAATGATCAGAGTCTTCCTTTCTTACTTTGGGTAGAGGCTTGCAGTACAACTGTTTACCTTCAGAACAGGAGTCCCCACCGTGCCTTGGGGAGGAAGACTCATGAGGAGATGTTCACAAGCAAGAAGCCAGAGGTTGGTCATTTTTCGCATATTTGGTTGTTTGACTTACTCTCTTGTCCCTTCTGAGAAGAGGACAAAATTGGAGCCCACTACAGAGAAGGGCATCTTTGTGGGCTATGATGAGACTTCGAAGGCTTTCCGCATTTATCTTCCTGCACTCAGGAAAGTTGTTGTGAGGCAGGAAGTGAGGTTTGAGGAGGAAAGAGCCTTCATGAAGTCTAGAGAGTTGGAGTATGAGGAGTCACGAGCTCCCACACCTCAGGTGACACAGGTATCTTCAGTTCAGAGTATTGGATCACAGGTTTCCGAAGTTACTTGTCCACAGGTTACAGGCATAGGTTCTACATGTACAGTGCTTCAACCAACAGGTATTTTGGGGATAGGTTCTGGATCTCAGGTTACAGGTTCACCAGTTGCAGGTTTTGGATCTTTGGGTTCACCTACTACTGGCTCATAGGTTGTGGGGCCATCATACTTCTGGAATTTCTTTAGATGAGGATAGACCGATTTGGGAGCCACCTTCAGGGAAGAGGAAGCCTTAATGGCTTTCGGAGATCTTGAAGGAAGTAGAGTCATTTGGTAGGCCCTAGGAGCCAGTTAGGACAGTTGTGATGCTTGAAAAATTGGGTATGGCATTAGTTGCTAGTCTTCGTGAGTCGGAGCCTTCTACTTTTGAGGAGGCCTCCCAACATCAAGTTTGGAGAGATGCCATGATGGAAGAGTACCATTCCATCATGAAGAATGATGTATGGGAGATTGTACCGAGACCAGAGGGGAAGTCAATGGTGACTTCCAAGTGGCTTTACAAGGTGAAGCATGCTGCAGATGGAATTGTGGAGAAGTTCAAGGATCGTTTTGTGGCACGAGGGTTTTCACAGATAGAGAGAGTAGATTATGATGAGACCTTTGCACCAGTTGCTCGATATTCTTCCATTAGAGTAGTGATTTCCATGGCAGCAGAGATGGGTTGGAAGATCCACCAGATGGATGTGAAGACCGCATTTCTAAATGGTCTTCTGCAGGAGGAGGTTTATTTGGAGCAACCTTAGGGCTTTGAGATTCATGGGAGGGATTCCCATGTGTGCAGGCTGAAGAAGGCCTTGTATGGTCTGAAGCAAGCTCCTTGAGCTTGGTATTCCAGAATTGATGCATATCTGATGTCGATGGGATTTCAGAAGAGTGCGGCCGATCCCAATCTTTACTTCATTGTGGTTCATGGGGATCCACTCATTCTTCTGTTGTACGTTGATGATTTGTTTATCACAGGAGCGGAGTGTCTCATTGCATCTTTCAAGAGAGATCTTGCTTCAGAGTATGAGATGATAGATATTGGGTTGATGAACTATTATTTGGGGATGGAGGTTTGGCAAGAGCCTGGTCATATTTTCCTGGGACAAGGAAAGTATGTTGCAGATATTCTGAGGATATTTCGGATGGAGGACTGCAGGCCTATGTCCATGCCTATGATTACCAACTGGAAGCAGCTTCATGCTTCTGAGGGAGAGTTGGTAGATCCTACATTGTATCGTCAGCTCATTGGTTCATTGATGTATATGGTCAACATCAGGCCAGACTTATGTTTTGCGGTGAACACTCTCAGTTAGTTCATGCTGGAGCCTAGGAGAGTGCACTGGACAACCACGAAGCATGTGTTGAGATACCTTGCAGGGACCGTGGATTTTGGTTTGGACTACAGGAGTTCGGGTGGAGTTAGTTTGGTTGGCTTCACAGATTCAGATTGGGCAGGCAGTGTGATGGATCGAAGGAGCACTTCTGGTTGTTGCTTCAGTTTGGGCTTGACAGTAGTGTCGTGGTTCAGTCGAAAGCAAAAGTCCATTGCTTTGAGTTCTGTTGAGGCTGAGTACATGGCAGCCAATCAGGCTAGTTGCGAAGCACTATGGCTTCGCAAGTTATTGGTAGATTTATTTGGTTAGGAGTTGAGGCCCACTGTGATTTACTGTGACAATTAGAGTTGCATTAAGCTATCTTAGAATCCAATTTTTCACGACAGGTCAAAGCACATAGAGATCATGTACCACTTCATCCGAGACTATGTTCAGAGAGGAGCTGTGGAGTTACAGTACATTTCCACTGATGAGCAGGTTGCAGACATTCTGACAAAATCCTTGGGGTGGGGCAAGTTTGTCTTCTTCATGGATAAGTTGGGAGTGGTGCAGAACACCTTCCTCGGTAAGAGGGAGTGTTGAATTTTGTACCTAGGAAAGTGTTCCCCTAGGTGACTTTTGCCTTAGTCACTTAAAAGGGGAAATAAAGTGACCCTTCCATTAAATGACTTGAGATGAACATTTAATTTGACTTTAGAGATTAAAGTCACTTTCTGATAAATTTAAGTGAGGTGAGTGAAATTAATTTTCATGAGAATTTATTCTCATCCACTCATCTAAACCAATCTCAGCCCTTAGATTAGATGACCATTCACTCTGAGGTAGTGGGCACAATTATTGAGGATCGTACAACAACAATAAATTGATGTTCATCCATACAACAAAATGGCTGTGATTCCTGAGGCATTATGGGCACAGAAATCGAGGGCCGTACTGCACAGAAATCAAGGTCGTGGGCATAGAATTCGAGGTTCTGTTTTATGCATAGAAATCGAGGCAGCTAGGCATAGTTTTTGAGGAAGCTCCTTGGGTGAAATTTATTGGTTGAGATAAGTGCATTTTGACTGTAAATTTACTGTACTGAAATTTTCTGAAGAAATACAAATTCTCTCTCTCTCTCTGACAGGTTTTCCTCTTGTGGGTTTTTCCTAGGCTATTGGCCAAAATTTCTAAGTCTGAAATTTTTATGGTGTGCATTGAATATTTAATTTTCTGTCATTAAATGTGAGTTTTCAACTGTGTTCTAAATGTCTGAAAATGATGTGTAATTTCCAGCCATCATACAAAACTGGGTTGGGCATTAAACTATGAAAATTTGACATTAAAACTGGGTTGGTTGAAATTCTCAGAAAACTTTCAAGAGGATGACTGAAGGCTTCATATTAGATATCTTCTTGAGGGCATTTAATTTGGGGGTGTCCCCTATCTCCCTTACATTAAAGGACAAACACAACATTATTTATCCCTCGTAAGGTATTTCCCTGCTCTACGGGCCCTATTGATTGTTGTTTGTTTCCCAGCTTTTATTTCTACCAAAGCTTGATTCTTTGCTTTTGTTAAATGGGACTTTCTTCCCAGAATAACTTTAGACGGTATATCTTGTTTTAATCCACCAGAAATCGCTTCTTTATTCCCCTCCATAGAGGCCACCCTAGCCCTGGTGTTGTAGATTTTTGGGTTTTCCAAAGGTTTGGTATTTTCAGTTTCCCTTATGTCAGTATGGTTATCCGAGACTTCTAATTCTGACAAGACATTATTAGGGGAGGTGCTAGGGGAAGGAAAAGTACCCGAAACTGGAACAATCTCTACTTTCAGAGGTACTATCAACAAAGAATTAATAATAGGAGGTATTTCAAAAGAGACATCACACTTATTGGGGGAAGAGATTGACGGACTTTCCACCAACTTGCATGTCTCAACATTGCAAACGGGCTCCTCAGGTGAGTGTGGATCGTCACCTTTTGCCTCGTCCATTTCCTTCGCATCCTTTTGTGTCGTCCCCGTCGTCTTTCTTACCCATATCTTCCGTCGATTCTGAGCACACAGAGTAGGGAATGAACAATCTCAGATTATATGGCCTACCTGTCTACACCCAAAACATCTAAATGGGATTTTCCAGTAATCCAATCTTTGATTCCAAATACTTCCATACATTTCCACCTTAATTTCTTCATATAATCCATCCCGAATGTCCAATTCTACCAGTATTTTCGTGCAACGTCTGTCTATCTTTTTATCCCAGTTTTCTTCCAAAGATATGAATCTTCCAAGCTTTTCTCCGATCGCCTCCAACACTGGTTCTTGCCAAAAAATCATGGGCAGCCTTGGTACAATGACCCATATCTGTTGCAAATTTTGAGGCTCCCTTCTAGCGTCAAAATCCACCTACCACCTCTTGAGTATTAAACCAGAAGGGCCCCAACTCCAATTATGTTCCAATAATCTCTGTTTATCCAGCTTCAAATGGACCCTAAACAATATCCAACCCCTCGACATTATGTAAAAGGAAGGGATTTGATTGAGAATCGGTCTCCAGTTAATTTCCAACCAATTTCTTAAGGAATTTTCACCAGCGTGCTTACCACAAAACTTTCCAACCAGAGTTGAGACGAGGTAGTCTAGTACTTCTTCAATTCCAATCTCCCTGCCGACCACCAAAACTGCTAGTTCCTTTTTTGATTTGTCCCCTTTCCTGTGGCTTGGTTTAACTTCGAGATTGTTTTTCGACGTACTAGAATCATCATTATTTGGCAGGGGAGATGAGAGCGGCTCATTCCTCTAGTCATTTTCCTGCATGCTAGATGTCTTCTCATCTCCCGGTGCCTCCTTAAAAATGTTGCAGCTCTTTATTTCATCATCCGTAGCGAAGATGGATCTCGCGGGGGAGGGACTGTCATAGTCCACCTCATCCAACTCCATCTTGCGTCACCAATGTACAACCTGACGCACGAACAAGGAAATGGGGGTGGAATACTCGACTTGTTGGTCGACAAAGGATACCCAATGAGTTCCTAAGGATAAAAAATTTCAAAATTTTTAGAAAAATCCATTGCTACTTGCTTCCTTCGACCTTCGGACATTAGCCATGCCGCAGAGCTCCATCGCCCCCCCCCCCCCCCACACATATATATATTTGAATTCTTTTTACTTTACTATAATGATATCCATGAAAGGTTTTGATATGTTGATCAAATATTTGAATTTTAGTTGATTTGAATAAAGATGATGATGATATTATCAGTATTGTCTTGTTACTTTATTTAGATCGGAAATTGTCAATGTTTTTTTGATAAAGAACTAGTATGTATGATGATATTACTATTTTTGGATGGATGTTGTGAATTTTCCTTAAACTTCTCCAGAAATGTTATGCTATAAATTTGAATTTTTAATGATATTTGAGAATTTTGATATATTTCAATATTTAATTGAAATTAATAAAATGGATGCAAAATCAATAAAAATTAATATATTTCACTGTTAATAATTGACATCAAAATTCTTAGTTAATAGTGGATGCAAAACAAACGCAAAATGGATGCAAGATTAGATGCAACATTAAATGCAAAACTGGATGCAAAACATGATGCAAAAGTAGATGTCACACCAAACACAAAAGTGAACATCACATTAGATGCAAATGTGGATGCAAAAATGGACGTCACACTAGATGCAAAATTGGATGTAAAAAGAGACTCAACACTAGACACAATTAATGACTCAAAACTAGACACAATACTAGGTCCAAAACTAGATGCAACAGTAGACGAAAAAGTGGATTCCTAACTGGATGTATAATTGGACGCTAAATTGGGCACAAAACCGGATGTATCATTGGACGCTAAATTGGGCACAAAACCGGATGTATCATTGGACGCTAAATTGGGCACAAAACTGGATGTATCATGGGATGTAAAACCGAGTGCAAAACTGGAATCAACACTTGGAAAGATAAAGACTTAAAACAAGACACAATATTGGATGCAAGATGGGACACAACATTGGACGTAAAATTGGATGCAACAATAGGCACAAACATGGGCACAAAACTATGAACAACACTGGGCACAACATTTGGTGCAATACTAGGCGCAACACTAGGTGGAAAACTAGATGCAAAAAAAGACACCAACTAGGATGCAACAATAGGTGCAAATCTAGTTGAAAAAAGATGTAAAATGGCATGAAAAATTGGGCACAAACTTCGACACAAAAAAAGACGTCAAATGGGATGCAAAATTGGGTGCAAAATGGGATGCAATATTAGAAGCAAAATTGGATGAAAAACATGGTGCAAAGTTGGGTGCAAAACTCAACGTAAAACTATGAGCAAAATCAGACACAACATTGGATGCAAAACTTGATGCCAAACTTGGTGCAAAATTGGACACCTAATTGGACAAAAACATGGTGCAAAGTTGGGATCAAAACTCGACGTTAAACCAAGACCAAGATCAGATGCAACATTGGATGCAAAACTGGACGCCAAACTGGGTGCATAATTGGACACATAATTGGACGAAAAACATTGTGCGAAGTTGGGTGCAAAAATCTACATAAAACTAGGAGCAAAATCAGACAAAACATTGGACGCAAAACTGGATGCCAAACTGGGTGCAAACAAGGGTGTAACAAAGAGCACAAATAAATATGCAATACAAGATGCAAAATTAGACACAAATAAGGGCGTGAAAATAGATGCAAAAATGGACGTTAAAAAAGATAAAAAAAAGATGCAATAGACGACGTTTTGTGAAATTGTACAACAACGCCATGTTTAGCGCCGGATTGTTCACCATAATTGGGAAAAAATTACACTAAAATCCGACGCTAAATCCAGTTTTTGTTGTAGTGTCTAGAACTTCTTAAATAACTTGGAGAGGCTAAAAAAATTCTTCAATTTTATCCATGTTTAGGTCAATGAACTTGACAAAAGGCTTGGTGGGGATAGGTTTAGGCACAATAGTGACTGCGATATTCTCCTCTTTAATCACTAAATTGGAAATAATATTAGAGCTAGGACCAACAATGATAGTGGTTTCAGAACTTTTAGGTTCCTCACCTTTAAGAGACTATGTTTGCTTAATAGGATTGGTTGCAGGTTCAACAGGTGTTTGAGGCTTATATGTGCTCTACCAGGATTGCTCTTCTCATTTTTTTATACAGCCCTTAGCTTGTGTAGTCCTTATAACTAAAGCCTTGTTTGTTTCTAGTTTTTCTTTCTTGGATTCCTCTTATATTGCAAAGGATTTGTTACTCTCTTTCACAACTAGGGCCTTTTGTGTCTTCTGGGATTCATGTATTATGGTTCTCTCTCCATGATCATTTATCTCACATAACACCTCTTCAAAGTTTAAAACCCCTTGATAAATTGAATAATTAGGCTATGTTCCATGAATATAAGTTGACTTGATCTTAGCTGTGGAGAAATGATTTTCCAAAAAATGTAGTGGGCCATCCATTCTTCTTACTCCCATGCCCCCATATTCTGATGGAAGTGAATAATTCTCCAGAATACCAATCTCACATAGTGGCTATCAACTTCCTTGCATCTTCTAAAAGTCGGGGTGCATTTGTCTTGAAAATAATCAAATATACAAGACTTCGAAAATTCTCACATATATCGTATATATGAGGATTGTAGTTCCATTCCTACAAAGTAGCACAATAAATGTGTACAGGGAGTGTTTGAATAGTCCAATGCCACTTCATAAGTGGAAATGTGAAGGATGAACACATGATATCAAATAAATATGCAGACATGTAAAATTTAGGTTTCTTGGTATATGGAGCATCTTTCACTAACACCATAGTAGCCTTCAAATTTATAGAGAAAATATAGGCCCAATTAAATACATGACCATGGGTTATAATGTGGTGGACCAGGGGAAACCATTCCACTATGAACTATGTACAATTTTCTACTCCATAGATTTAACATAGTATAGAAGCCAACAACTTGATAGGCTCCCGCAAATTTTGGATACGATACTGCATGTTGGGATTAATCTAAAATCTATCCTCATCGAACCACCATCATTTCATTAATTCAACAAAGTTGAATTTCTTCTCTTATATTACCACCAACCGTTGTGTAAGCAATTGTTGAGGAGTCTTCAGGGCATATATCCGAGCAAAAGTGTCCTTGTAGAATGCAAAAAATGGTATGGTTCATGTCCCTAAAAGTGCTCGAGGGAATATCCGCAAAGGAAATCATCCACTTGGACAAATCAGTATATGGCATCATGACTGGGCATGCAACAATAGCGTGTAGGTTGGATCTCTCGGTCTTTTGGAAGATCTTGGCATCATCATTGAACTAAGAGAAGTCGTCGTTGTCAAACAAACTATATATCGATGCCCAATCTAGGCATTGAGGGTCACCATTTCAGTAATCTATATCTGAGTAAATCCGAAAGTTGGGATCTTTGGTTTTAAACTCATCAGGCATTGCTTTGGATTTTCCTTTTCAAGCCATGGTGATTGTAAAATCTTCTGCAACAAACCAATCAAACTAAACAAAATTGGAATTTGAAAATGAAATAAATGACAAAATTATAGTAAATTCTATTACCTGAACAAACTGTAAAACTTCTAGCAAGTAAAATCCTCAATCAACTGTAAATCCAAAAATATTCTAAGTGCCGAATTTATATCAAGATATATTTAACTTTCCATCACAATTAAATGCGTAGGGGTTAAAAGAAGACTAAATTATTGGTGGGAATTAATTAAGATTTGACTTGTGCTTTTGAATCTTTTTCTTACATGTTAGAGCAGAGAAAATCTTGGGCAACAACTTTTCGATGGTGAAATAAGGGTTCCGATGCAGGAACGTTGAGATTATTGGGTGTCCAACATAGGAAGTCGGAAGCGTTTAAGATGGTTAAAAATATTTCATCCGCAAAACCATACCCGTAAAAGTATAAATTATAATGAATAGTTATGTAGCGTCCATAAACAATGGAGGAGAAATTTGCAAATTAACGATTTGTAAAGGTTCAGATGTCGCATAACCGAAGAATGAAAAAACTGAATTGGAGAATATTACTAGGTTCGTAAAATGTTGAGAAAGTTAAATCAAAATCAAAATTCAATTATGACATCCAATGAATTGAAACATTGAGATCAAAACATCAAAATGTTAAATTCGTTTATCAAACAAAGTTCCCGATGTCACCAATCCAAGAAATTACATCGAGTTGAAAAATATCGGAAATATAAATTATCAAAATAAGTCACCCCGATGTCTGATGTTCGATAAAAAGTAATCCTCGGGAACATTGGAATTAGAATGTTGGGATCATAAAGTTAAATGTAAATGAACTTATGACGGATCCACCCTACAGTGACAGAATCAAAATAGAATTAATTAAATAAAACTTTGGAACATCAAAACTAAAACGTCGGGTAATTGATTTTAATGCAAGCAAAAATGCCAATGTGAATTAGCCCGACGTCAGATACCCAAAGTGTGATTAAAATGTCGGAAATAATACTTCAGGAACATTAGAATTAGAGATTAATCCTTTAAAAAAAATGATAAACAAATTTGCAATTAAGTGTAGATAAAATTAAAAACTAACTTAAAGAAAGAGACTTAGAAAAACATAAGTAGAAAATTTAAAGGGGTCCCATCATTTTCATAGAAAAAATGGTGGGATCTGTTGTGGCTACAACAAATGACAATTTCCCCTGGATAGGGTGTTATTTCCTTAGGATTAATGGTGACTCTCGTACAACATGTCTGGGAAGATGGCATCAATCGCTACCCCACATGGATGGTCATCAATGAAGACGAAGTGAGCTATATTAAAATCACATGGGTGATTATTACCTTCGGATGTCGCAATGGTAATGGTCTCACTCGGACCTTAATGGATGAGATTATTGCTCTTAGTACAGATGCCTCCTTTCATATGTTGATTCTCTAGCTCAAGGGCTCTTCTTTCATTTCCTCTTTAATTCTTGCTTGTGGCTACTGTACTCGTATGAATACGAAGGATTTTCAGTGGTATACTACAGGGGATCACCTGAATGGCAAGGCATATTTGCAAATTTGGAGGGATCTGTTTGAGGATTACAT
Organism: Larix kaempferi; assembly: GCA_027924585.1. Taxonomy (NCBI): domain Eukaryota; kingdom Viridiplantae; phylum Streptophyta; class Pinopsida; order Pinales; family Pinaceae; genus Larix; species Larix kaempferi. Next base: position 7,718,467 of record BSBM01000072.1, on the reverse strand, counting down.
GCCTAATCTTCATCTCAGAGGTTGCTCGCGGAAAGCTTTTGGTTGTTGCTTGAGCTTTCGTGCTTCTTCTAGAGACGATGTTCTCATCTCTTAGTCATCGGGATATTCCTCTGTGCTATCCTCTGCTAGCATAGAAGAACGCGCATGACAACAATAGTGAGGACAGTGGATGGGGATTCTTGGTTGAATGATTCGATGATATGGGAAACTCTCTGGGCTACCGCAACAATTCTACTCCTCCTACAACTACTCTTCCTTCTAACCATTATGGAATCCTCTCCCAAGCGGGAACATGTATGGAGAATGCTACAAGCAATCAGGAAGAGAATGTTTCTTTCCGAGATTGTGAAGTGCAACCTCCCTTGTCTAGGTACTCTTCTGAAGAGCACCTCAATCTCATATTTGATACTAAGAAGGATGTGATGAAACTCACATATAAAATGGAGCTATTTTATGGGAGAATGAATAGTTTGGTTTCAATATTTGACTGCCTTGATCTTAGGAGCCGAGTGAGTCTCTAGTCTCCTCGAGACGCAGTTTTTCTTGGTGCCCCCATTTTTCTCTCCGCTCGTGCGCTTGATGCACCTCCAATCTCATATTTTTCACTCTCTCCGGATACTTCTTCTCCTCTTGTTCAGATCTAAAGTCGATATTGGAATTGGCATGCCTACTATATTTTTGTATTTATGTAGTTCTGTGTTCATGGATGTACTGGATTTTATTTAGTGTCATGTTTTGTCTTAGGCCACTAAAGCCTTTAGGGTGGTCTAAGTGTAGCTGGGGCTTAGGTAGTCTCATGTTTTGGTTCAGGCTCTAGAATCCTTTTTGTTAGGTCTGTTATAATTCTGCTACGAGTTTGAAACTATGGTCCGAGTTGGTGGGATATACTGGTGATTTGAACACATAATCGCCAGCTAATAGATGTAATATTTTTTTGTATATAATATAATGTAGTGTGACTTACTTACTCAAAAAAACAAATGGCGATTCAGTGGGAAGAAGTAGTTATCTTTGTCATAATCAAATGATTCCATCTTTTCCAAGAGCTTAGAATTTTGAATATTTACAATGCAAATGATTTGCTATTATGGTTAATACTTTCACATGTTCCATCCTTATAATATCTGAACTTATAATAATGATCAACCTTCAAAGCAATTTCAGCCATTAACCTGAAACTCAAAATTGTAAATTATTGAAATAATCAAATTGTTAGAGAATAAACTTTGCTAGGAATAACCATGAAAATACGATAAGCAAAAGTAGATCCATATAGTCTTTTAATTTTAAACCCCAATATCACAAGAATTGTCACTTTTGCCGGCAGATGTCCGTAGCCTCGTCCGAGTTTCCTTTTAACCCATTCTATGTTTTTTGATCCCATCTCGTTGATAATAAATATATGGTTTAGTGATTCCTATATTTCTGTAAGTGGGGAAGCAGACTCAGAAACTTCTTAAAAGAGTGGATGACATGTAGGTTATTTTGGATGTATTTATAAATGCATTTATTTAAAAAATTTGAACCCCTAATGTCATAGACATTGCCACTGCTGCTAGAAGGAACCTATAGCCCTGATAGGGTATTCTTTTAACCAATTTTACTTGAGTGCTCTAGTCCCAAATGATCTAAGTGAAAGTAATTTTAAAATAATCCTTAAAGAGATTGTCTACAAGGCGGGGAAGCAAATCCAAAACTCCTTAAGAGTATGAGATGATGTAAAGAGCTTACTGATAACCGACCTTTTCCACCCTAATTACCCCTTTTATGTTATTCCTTTTAAATATAATCCAATCTTCTATGTTTTCTTAAAGTAATTGCGGTAAAAAATTGTGGAGAATGGATAAAATATTTTCTAGTAGGTAAAAGATTGTTTAGCAAAATTTCTTGGGAATCAGGGAAGTATTTGACCATGACGAAAACTAGATAGCTTGCAATTTCTTTTATTTGCCCCTTGGAAAACTAGAACCAAATGATTGATAAAGAGTAAATATACAACTCAATGTTGATTTAGGCCCCATCATTATTGAAAAAGAAAGTTGACATAATTAAATTTAAATTATACTAGACAAACCCAAACTCAAACTAGAAAATTGAAGAGGAAACTGAAAGAAAAATAAATCAAAACAAAACTAAAATTATGGTACATTCCTAGTCCAAAAAACTAGGATAAATATTCTTTTGAGAATTTGTGCATTCACTGGATAAATTTCAAGATAACCCTCTAGTGTCTGCAATCGAAATGTGTTGGGACCAAGTTTTTCTGTAATAGTTAATGGTCCCAACCACAAGTGTTGAAACTTAGTGTTCTCACCCCTATCCTCATGAGATTTATCCCATTTGAAAACAAGGTCACCTGCTTGGAAGTTTCTATCAAAAGAAGATTTCTCATCAAACCAATGTTTGAAAAGTTTTAATGTTAGTAAAGTTTGTGCTTTGCCTTTTCTCTTTCTTCTTCTAATTTTAGTAATATGTTTATTCGCTGCTCCATAGCCAAGCAACATTCTTCCTGAACAAACTGGGATACTTGTAAGGAAGGTAAAAAAATGTTGGGAGGAAGAATGGCTTCTTTCCCATACACAAGAAAAAAGGGTGAGTTCCCAATGGAAACTTTCATGGTTACCCTATCTACTCACGAGGCATTAGGTAGTGCATTGCGCCAATTCTTATGGTGACTTTCCAAACATCTTTTCATAATTTTGATTAGGTTTTTGTTTGTTGATTCAACCAAACCATTTCCTTGGGGGTAACAGTTTGATGAATATTTTATTTTGATGCTCTTTTCTAATGCAAACTCAGTAATATCAATGGAATAAAAATACATTGCATTATCAAAGACCAAAAACTATGGAATACCAAACTTGGTGATGAGGTTAGTTTCTAGGAAAGAAATCACATGATTTGTATTGAACAAACAAAGTGGAATAGCCTCCACCCATATGGTAGAGTAGTCTATGGTAGTTAAAATATACTTATGTTGTAGAGATGAGGGAGGATTAATTTGTCCGATGATGTCCAAACCCCACTATTGAAAAGGAGCATCAACACTGACCGGTTGGAGTGAGATTGTGTTGGAAATCATATTAATACTAACGGGGGTGAATAAGTATTATACGTAGTTATGAACAATTTTTACTTTTACCAAATATAAACAAATCTTATATTAAGCATTCATCATAAACAATGTCATTCAACATCACATATACAATATATAAAACACAAAAATTGTATATACATTATTATATTGAAATAAATTAAATCTTAAATATCATTTAAAAAAGAAAGAACATATACCAAATGATATGCATATACCACATGATAGCTTCGTTTGACACTAAGTCAAAACATGTATCAACTCCAAGGAAGTTGCAATGATTCAAATGAGATAATATCAATGGAATGGAAGGTCATGCCACTTATCTTTAATAATTCTCCTTTTAATATTTAAAAAAATGGTAAATTTTATAATGTTGATTTTTTATTAAAAATAAATAAATTGTTAAACATTTAATTATATTTTGTAAAATTGTTTTTACATTAATATAAGAATGACTCTCCTCTTGATAGGTAGATGCAAGTATAGTATTATTACTGATATCATGTATTAATAATAATATCTTTAATATTAAATACTAATGATATTTATAATTTTATTACCAGAGTATATTTAAATGAGAATACTTTTTTTAAAAATAAGAGCCACAAGATAGCAATGACCTTCTTATTGTTAACAAGTTATTTTACTATAAAACAAAAATTATTTAAATATAAATTTAAAAAAATATATCTATACAACTAATATCATAAACTTGAAACCAACTTCATAAACTATCCCTAAATAAAATGTATACTAATGACTATTTTAAATATATTATGAAGATGAGTACATAATATCATAAACTTGAAACCAATTTACATGGACTATCTCTAAATAACATGTATACGAATGACTATTTAAATATATTATAAAAATGAGTACATAAGCTAGAGCTTTAAATCAAATACAACAAGATAAATATTATCATCAATGAAAAATTTAATTTCTCTATTAAGGTGGCACTCTTTGGATTCTTCACTATGAAAAGTAAATGCCATTCATTTGCCATATAATCCATTAAATTTCTTTTAATCATGGGTCTATACCAATGCCAGGATAAACTCCAATCAATCTTAACTAATCACGGGTCTATACCAATGACATGATAAACTCCAATCAAATTTTCTTAATAGTCAAAAACAACTATTCTACATTGGTTTTTGTATTTGAATGTGCTTAGTAATTAAAAAAGTGTGTTTTATAATCCTATTATAAGGACACGTTAAGGATAGGTTGAAATAAACAAATAAATTACATTTATTATTTTACTTACATAATAATTTATATATTATTTATAAAATCTATTTATGGTTATGATAGAATATTATTTATTTACATAAACAATAAGATAATTATGGGGCAAGGTGAAAATTATGTCAATTATATTAATAATAATCAATTCTGGTATATTTTATTTATACTTATAATATTGCATTTTTTTATAAAAGTAAGATAGGAACCTTGAATTGCCTGAAAGGAGAATAAAGATACAATACTATACACTGCTACCTGCCCGAAGGTCAAGTGAGGCGGAAAAGAGAGGCTAACAACCAAAAGAAGAGCTTAGAACGCATAGTCGAATTGGCAAGGAGAAACAGAAAAGCTATGACAAAGAGGTAACAAAGAAGAAAATCAATGCCCTGAGATGCGCTGATTCTCAGATTTACCCTTTTTTCCTTGTTTTTTCTTGACTTGTATCCATCCCCCTAAAGCTAGGGGCACTAAGGCCAATTGCATCGGGTCATTGGTCTCACGTTGGAGTTCCTTATCAGAGTTTGAAGAGGAAAAATCATGATATCTTTTCTGCCCTTGTGGAGGGCCACTTTTCGTGTTTTGGTCTTCTTGAAGAGGCATGCTCACCTTGGGCAGAGGTGGAGTGGAACTTTGCTCCTGGTTGGCTGCAGGTGTTTCTTCCTCCAGCTGGTCACTTTGGTCATCATCATCCTGCAAGGGCGTCTCTGGTTTCCAGTGTTTGGCTTTGTGAGCCTTCATAGTCTTGTGGTGTCGGGGCTTCCTTTGCGGGAAAGCATTATGGAGGTGTCCCATTTGTCTGCAAATCTGACACCTGAAGGCCGTGTTTTCATAGTCTAAGGATTGAGACCAGGTGGAGCTGCCAATATTCAGGTTGATCTTGTCGGGAAGGCCTGAACTGATGTCAATGGAGGCGCAGATGCGGGCATAGGTGAACAGACCTTGTGTTGAGCGAGATTCATCGAAGGATAAGAAGCAACCCAGAGCGTTACCAATCCCTTCGAAGACCGAATGAGTCCAGAAATGGATAGGTAAGTTTGGAAAACAAACCCAGATGGGCACTTTCGTCACTACCATGGTTGAAGGGTCGAACTCAAGGAACCAGGGGGTTAAGAAGAGTCCTGTAGACCCCTAGAACCAAGGCCCCTCGCTCATAATAGTAAGAAGGTCATCTCGACAGAAAAACATTCCTAAAAAGAAACCTTTAGAGCACAGCAATACCTGAGGATTCCCGGTCCAATTTGACCCGATCCACCCGAGGAGATCCTTAGTTTTTGGCCATAACCCATTGAACCTGTAGATGAGGGTAAGCTCCTTGAACAGGGTAATTTGTTCGATGACTTCCGGTTGAGAGATCTCCACAGAGGGAACCAAATCGGTTTTGTCCACTATGTAGACAGGGTGAGAGGTCTGGGTCGGACCTTGCGCAGGAGAGAGCCTCGCCCGCATTGCCTCCTTGAAGGTCTTGTATTGAGAAGCCGAGGGTTTACTGTTACCTCCTCCCAGGATTGCCACCATGGAAATGCAAGCATCCTTTGAGATCCCAAAGTTGTGAATTAGCCGGTGGTCAGAGAGTTTCCGCCCTGGATAGATAAGCCTCTGCAGCCCAGGAGGGGTTCCTTCAACCTGTTGAATCATTGATTTCAACTCTAGAACAGAGTGAAGGTGGGTCACTCGCAAGCAAAGAGATACCCCCTTCAGAGATCTTACAAAAATCGAAAAAGAACCATGATCTAGAGGAATCCTGATGGCTTTGGCTCGTCTCACTGTTGCAGGATCCGTGGCAACAGTTAGGTTCGAAAGAGCAGGATTTATAGTGAAACCGTGATCTACCTCCTTCGAGAACTCCGTCTGAGCAGGAGGTTGCATTAGCCAGCAAGGCGGTGGTGAGAACGCTAGGAGCGCCATCGGAATGGATCCATCTTCAATGCAGGTCACCGCACTCACGTCCCTGTTGAAACCCTGAAGGGCCAAAGAAGCTTCAAATGCAGGGGTTGGCCCCGCACTCTTCATCTCATCGCTGCCGTCTCGGCAAGGACCAGGGGCAGCTCTCGGCAAGGAGCATGCCTTGCACGGGCCATGAGAGGCCTCTCAGGCGAAGATGACGGCTTCCATGAAGCGGCCAAGCAACCATAGGGACCATCGGTGGCACAGGTCTTTGCTAGGGTTTCCAGGGAGCATTCCATTTTCTCCTCCAAGCTCGGATCCTAGAAGACTTGTTGCGAATGTATGTAATGGATAATCCTAGGAAATGGGAAGACTACCTGCATTTGGCCTACTTTCTATAATATAACATTATTACTTTATGTTATTACTTTGATTAAAAGAAATATGAAAAGAAGAAATAGTTTAAATATTTTGAATAAATTTAATTAGGAAAAGATAAAAACATTTTAAAGAAGTGAAATTATTTTACATTTGATAATATTTTTTTTCCATATATGGTTCATAAACAAATATCAAATGAAACTCTTTAAACACTCAACCACTTAAACTAACCTACCAGACTTTTATATTTGATAATAATAAAAATAACTAATACATAATTAATAATAAAATATAAAAATTCAATATATCATATTTATATTAACGTGTTTTAATAATTAAATATATTATTACATTAATATATAATAATATATTATTAACATATTATTAACGTGTTTTAATAATTAAATATATTATTACATTAGTAGATAATAATATATTAGTATTATTAATACCTTCCTTAATAAGGAAATAGCCTTAAATAAAAATATGACAACAGAAGATCTATTATAACAATCACTATTATTATATTATAAAGAATATAACATTCAACATTCAACATTCAACACTTACACGAACACATTCCAAATTCCAAAAAAATCTATTATAACCATCACTATTATTATATTATATAAAGAATATAACATAGCATAAATAAATGTAAATTCAACACTTACACGAACACATTCCAAATTCAGGTGTAAATCAGTGGGCACTAGTATGAAGGCTGAACTATTGGCATTGTGGGCTTCTATTCATCTGGCAAATCTTTTTGGCTTCCCAAGAATTAAGTTATTTGGCGATTCCAGGGTCACTATTAAATGGGTTTTGGCTGATTATAAGCTACAAATCATTGCATTGACCCAATGGTGCTACAGGATTAAGGCTGAGTTGAAATTTTTTATGGATTTTGATGTCAAACATATATATAGGGAACACAATCATGCTGCTGATATTTTATCCAAACAAGCACTTTCTGGAGATGACGGATATCTCATCTGGGAGGAATATTTTGAAGATGAGATTCTTGATCAGGGATCTCTCTATTTCCTAGATTAGCTAGTTTGTAAGTGTTTTTTTTGCCAAATGTGGCATTTTGACATTTTGTAATGGATTTTCTATGTATTTATGAACATCCCTGAAATGATGTATGTCCGGGTTGTTACGTCATGACATGTAACGCAAGAAAGAATATAGAGTGATCTGTGATTATCTATGGACCGATCCATCATGTACTATTTATTTCAATATGAATACAAATAGTATGCTTTTTTCCGTTGGAGAAAAAAATAAAAATCAGTGAGGCATCGCATTTAAAAAAACACGCTCTTTATCTTGTAAAAGCATTTGTCATTTATCATGGAATTAGGATCCAATTTTATGAATTTATTCTTTCTAAATTCTATAATTTTTCAATATACTTAATAATAATAATATTTTTTTAGTATTTTTAAATAAATATTTAAAAATACACATTTATTATTTTTATTCAAAATCACTATTATGAAAATTTATCATAATAATAAAACAAAATAGATGCTCATAAGTTATCAACCCAAATTATAAGTCCAAATAAACACGTGGTGAACTTGTTCAAAAATAATTATTCAAACATTCCAATAAAAATAAAAATAAAACATATTTTCTTGGATTTATTTGATATTCTTCAAAAGTATTTGAGTTTACATCACTGAAAACATCAATCTATTTACCCAACTGAAGAGGCTTTCTAGTTTTTATTTGTTTCCATACATAGAGAATAACATTCCAATCTACCTCATTTAGAGCGTGAGGTGCACTAAGAGAAGAGAGAGAAACATTAACATATTCAATGTCTCTGATCTTTCATCATTTTTACATTGTTTAATTTTGAGAAGCCTCTTTCACACACCACTCTACTTGCTCGAATAACAAGTATAGCTTGTCATAATCGCATCAAACACAGAAAGCCTTCAAACCATCCAAGTTTATATCCACATAGATCCGATGTTCCAAACATATGTTATTTAGGGTATGATTTATAAATAGTACAAAAAAATCATCCATTTCAACCAACCAAAATAGGCGAGTTCCCAACACTAAAATTTTCACATAAACATTTGAACCATCTTTTCATTTGAGAGTTTCTGCCATCCATTTCTTCATGATAATGTCAAGGACTAGAAAACTTGGTAGCAATAAATATAGGTAGATCTATGAACCTCTTATCTAGAGATTCAATCACCTTTATCACAAAACATTTCCCTAAAAGAATGCAATCAACTACTGTCCCTGATCATTGCATCTTTGAAAAAATTTCAAACGTCAATGTATGTAAATGTACCATACCTATGCTATCTACAAACTCAGGAGTTCCCCATTGTGCTTTAATTAAAGAATAAGATATATGTGCATTACACCTGCCCACAATATGCCTCCCAAAAACCGTTTATGGAGCATGTTAACAGTAACATATAAATTAGTGCTAATAGAGGTAATATCAACATGATCCTCTTATAAATTTGATTCATCTTGTTTAACTCAAAGAACACATCTGCACAAAAATGGATGCAAAATTGCGTTTGAATTATTGTTTCCAACCCATACATATTTTTCTCCCCTAACTCCCAATCTTTTAACAAAGTGAGGATGAGTTTAATGAGTCTTTCCATGACCTTTCCTCTACGGAGCCACCTAATTTGATGAATTTGTAAAAGATCCATTAGCTCTTTCGGTTCTCCATGTCTTTTAGTAAATTTCCCAAGCCATGAAAAAATTTTGTTTGCAAATTTATCAATATACTGCAGCTTTGGAAAATGAGATGAAGCATCATTTGTTGCTAATACTTCTTTATGAGCTATGTAATGGATATTTGATAAATGAGGAACATTTCGACATATTTTAGAAGATAAAATTTTGTGACTACCTCTCATGGTAGATTCTCCATTAGATCCAAATCCAATTGATAGCTTCGTCAAAGTTAGAATCATCTTTGTTAGAAGAGTTCTCACTATATCATACACATATTGAGTTGTTCCATGTTTTATTTGATGTAAGCATATAAATTTTGTTACAAATTGGCCTCTTCATTTATTTGCCAAATATGTAATGTAAATAATCAAATGGTGCTCCATAGTTCGATCAATGCTAAATTTCCAATATACCTCCTTAGCATCTTGGAGAAACACTTTTCCATATGGTGTATTTGTGTATGCAAAATATTCTTCTGTTAAAGCCATGTGTGGAGTGCACATATACATATTAAAGTCACAAATGGTGTTGGCACATGGTAAGCTCCCAACCACTCCATTAATCTCTCATGGATTCCTCCTAGATTTCTATTGCTTATATTTATCACATTAATAGAAGTAGAACTTAATATTTCATTATTTGGGATGGGATACACCATTCCAAAGGAAATTTCAAATAAAAATATGGATTCCACTCCAAAATCCAGATTCCCCATTGTCTAAGGGTCCATAAATTGAAATTCACATTGATGAGTAATTTAAAAAGTTGCCATTCAATTAAAATGTTACTATAAATTATGCTCTTCTTAATTGAACTAGTAAAAATAAGATTTTGAATTTTTTTGGAAAGACAATTTTAATACAACACTTGCCAAGGGTTAGGACAGTTTCATATTTGAACGTTGCTACCAGTTTCTTTTCCTGACCTCTCTCTCACTATATAGTATATTCATGTTTCCAAGGTCGAGGCCAATTAGGACCTTAACAAATCGTTGGAAGATAAGAGTTAAAGGGCTTCGCTTGGATCCTATTTAAAGCAAGCTTTTCATAAGAAGCTACTTCCTAGCTTTGAATACATCACTCTGTACATAATCAATTAAATATCAATAAATTAAAATAAGCACGTCACTTTGTGAACCCATAGATCACAGGAGAATACTAACCATTGAGCCGCAGAGCATTAAATGTGGCGGCTCAGTGGTTAGTGACCGTTAGATCTGGATATTCTCCAGATCTAACAGTCACTAACCACTGAGCCGCTGCATTTAATGCTCTGTAGCTAGGTGGTTAGTTTTCGCCCAGATCACAGGCTTGAAACCAGTACAGGTTGCCCTGGAAACTAGGCATATCGTACGAGGGCCTCTGCAATAAGTATAACTAATTCCTTGCAATCCACATTTTTGTACTGTTGATGTCGCCACTCTGCCCATGCCCGAGCTACAAAATACGTTGAAGATTTAATGTTCATTGGTAAAGAGTATGAGGGGAGAATGAAGATCTTAAAGAATATTTTTTCTGTTTTTTATAAAGAATTTTAAAAATCTTTTGTGAAAAAATATAGCACAAATTTAGTATGAAAGTTACTCATTTATTCATTCATTTTTTTTTTACTTTATCATTGTGTATGTTTTTTTTTCCAAGAAAAAAAGCGTAATTTTATTTCAGCAGAGGTGAACAAAATTACATTCTGTATATGCATTACAAGTATGCATGCGGATACCCACTCAAAAGTGGTAATACTGAAAACTGTAGTATCTTATTTACATCAGTCTGGTGTGTTCATACAATCACCATTTAGAAACCAAAAATTAAGTTCTATAGTAATATTTTTCGAGTGACTCCTTGAGCCTCATGAAGCATTAAACATAAAATAAACTATAATAAAAGTCCTGTCATGATAGATAAATAGTGCCGGCACAAAAAAAGAATGCAATGGTAGTCTTTCTCAGTTCTCAGTTTTATAGTATTGCCATTTCATCAAGAAAAGGCCGATGATAGTACTCATAGAGTGTTCACTCACGATACTCCTTTAGCTTCCACACCCCCATTGCCAGGACCCTGCCAGCTTTAGAAGCCTCATCCGCCTCCTTGTTATTCTCCCTGTAAATATGTCTGCAAGAAAAATGTATGAATGAGTGCTGAAGCTCGTGAATGTCCTGTAGGATGTTAGCAAGTCTAAGATCTCTGCATTGTTGTATACCAAGTGACCAGTTAGTAACATTCATAGAATCACCAAAAACATTGATTCCTTGACATCCAGCCTCAATGGAAAACAAAAGGAGGAGTTTGAAGCTCATGAGTTCTGCATAATTATTCCCACCACCCCCAGGCCCCAGAACAGGTGAAAGTAGTGGGAGATAGAGAGATGTAAAATGGCCCCTCCCCCGCACACATTTTCCTGTGCAGATCCATCATAGAATCCCCAAGGGATGGTTCGGTCAATGTCCACTTCCATAACCACTCTCTGTTTTGCAACTCTAATACGTTGTGGGAATGCGGTTAGAAATCCACATATGAGTGTGGCGAAGATAGCAGGAGTACATAGTTTATTTGAGAAAAGAAAGTTGTTCTGTGCCAACCAAATCCCCCAAGAAACCATCAAAGGTAGAGCTTTAAATGATTTGCTAATTGGATCATTGTACCACTGAGTCCAAGCTTGTAACAGTGAATCACCCACCCAGTTATACTGTGAATGTGTAATCAGGGAGCATTCTTCCCACACTTGCATCGTGAAGGGACAGTGTAAAAATAAGTGTAAACAGGTCTCCTCGGCTGCTTTGCATAAGATACACCACCTCGGTCCCATCCGATTCTTTCTCTGTAAAAAATCCCAGGTAGGAACCGAATTCTCAAGAACATTCCACATAAATAATCTTTGTTTCATGGGACAATTTAGTTTCCAGAGTGGCTTCCACCACCAAACCAGATCACGAGGATTGACAAAATAACTTAAGCTGATATATCCATTCTTCGGAGAAAAAATGCCATTCGGGGCCCCTTCCTAGACCAGACAATCATCCCTATTGCGGATAAGGATTTGAGAAAGAGTAAGCGCCCTATAATAAACCCTCAATTCCTCCTGTTCATCCACCGTTAAATCTAGAGTGTTGACATCTAACCATGTTTGAATCCATGGACGATCCAAAACTCGATTGGCAAGCTGTGAGAGATATATGATACCCATGTCCTGGAGTGATGCAATCAACCCTTCCGATAAGATATGTCTACCTTCGCTCCCAAACCAGGGGTCTTCCCCCATCCATAGTGAATGGCCATTCCCAATGTTCCAGGGAAAAAGGTCATTAACAACAGAGAATGAATCCACAACAGCTTTCCAAATGACCGAGCCTCCTCAATGTGACTTATCAAGGTTCCGAACCCATTCTAGAACAGCTGCAGGGGCGATGTATTTCTGTGTGACCACCGGGGTCCAAAAACTATCGGTCTTTAAGATCCTCCATACTCCTTTGGCCGCCAGGGATTTTGAAGAAAGGTGAATGCTTTTCAGACCCCAACCTCCCAAAGCCTTGGGGATTGCAATTCTCTGCCATCGAACCCATGGGGATACAAAATCTCCTTTACTGCTCCAAAGAAAATGAAAGCAAATCTTCCTAGCCTTCTCCAGCGTTCCTTTGGGAATCCAAGAAAGGGACATCCAATAGACAGGTATGGCCTCAAGAACAGATTTCACCAATACCAACCTTCCTTCTCTTGAGAGCCACTTGTGGCTCCACACCTTCAAATGTTTGTGGAGTTTCTCAATAAGCCAGTTCCAATCTTGTTTGGTATAAGCATTCGGCTTTAATTTGAACCCAAGGTAGCTAAAACCAACATCAAGAACCGTTAAGGTGTAAGGAAAGATCCTCCTTATGGCTGCAATCTCAGCATCTCTTAACAAATGGACCAGCAGGGTAGATTTCCTTTCATTTATCTCCATACCAGTAGCTGTTGAAAAAAGTTGAATAATACCCTGGAGAGTTTCGATATCACCATGCGAGCCTGTACAGAAGATGAGAATATCATCCACAAAAAGTAGATGGGAAATAAAAAGATCCGGAGCCACTTGAATACCGTGTAGAGTGCCCTCCCTACAAGCTTTCTTTAAGGCCTTACTTAGCCCTTCTGCTACCAGAAGAAAAAGTAAGGGTGATAAGGGACACCCTTGGCGAAGGCCTCTTTCCGAGTGAAATAAAGGAGAGGCTGCCCCATTTATGAGTACCGCAAAGGAGACCGTAGTGATGAAACTCATTATCCACCTAATAAAATCCACAGCAAAGCCTAGAAGAGTAAGAAGCAAATGAATGTATAGCCAACTCACCTTGTCATATTCCTTTGACAAATCTATCTTGATAATGGCTCCTTTAAGTTTCCTTGATTTCATACTATGAATGCCTTCCTGAGCCACACCAATAGCTTCATGAATTTGACGGCCCTCCAGAAACCCAAATTGTTTCGCAGAGATATGTTTGGACAGAATGACTTTCAGTCTCCTAGCTATAATTTTTGATACCACTTTATACACACAGTTGCACAGGGAGATGGGTCTGAAGTCACCAAGAGAGGAGGAATTGTCTGTCTTAGGGATAAGGGCAATAAAGGTAGAATTTAGGGTAGCCGGAATTCGCCTAGAGATTCTTGTATCTTCAACCAACTGTAATAGGTCTTCCCCAATGAAATCAAAAAGAGCCAAAAGAAATTCAGTTGTCTATCCATCCGGACCCGGACTTTTGTCTTTCTGGAAGCTCTGAAGGACCCCCTTCAATTCTTCTTCCGTAACATTTGCCAATAAGGACTGATTATCTTCCTCTTCAACAAACCGTGGAAAAAGCTGTGCCATCCTAACAATTTCAGCAACGGTTACCTGTGCAGGGGCTTTAAAAAGAGTCTGGAAATTTTCTACCCCCACCCCAGCCATTCCTTCAAAGGAAGTCTGTGTTTCCCCCAACGAGTCCTCAAGGTTCCAGATAGTGTTGGAAGCCTTCCTTCCTTTCGCATATGCATGCAAAAATTTTGTATTCTCATCGCCTGCTGCAAGCCATATCGCCCTGCTTTTCAGTCTCCAAGTTTCCTCTTTTTCCAACAATAATGTGTTTCTCCTGCCTTCCAGTGATACAAGGTGGGCCTTTTCCTCCACGGACCCTTGGCCCCCAGACCCAGATTCATAGATTGAACTCAGGTCCAGTTCAATCAGTTTCAATTCCTTGTCATCTCGGACTCTCTTTTCATGAGCCCAAGCCTTAATAGGCCCTTTGATCCTTTTGATGTTAGCGGTAAAATGTTGGTAGGCCGAGAAACCGGCCTTAGGATTGAAAGGTACCTAGAGAGAACTGACCAGGTTAGTGAAGGACTCATCTTTTAACCAAATTTTATTGAACTTAAGAGGCCCAGCGGGTTTAATAGGTCCCATACAAAGTTCAAGAAGGATGGGAAAATGATCGGATGACCCCCCAGATCCCACCCACCACCTCATGAGGAAGAACCTGCCCTCCAAGGAATCAAAAACCAAGAATCTATCCAGACGCTTCTCGACCCAGTTTTCTCCAGTTCTGTTATTCCTCCTGGTAGGCTTGAGGAGGGTAGGCTCGATATCAATTAAATTTTGGAAAACCAACTTTTGTGTGAAATAATCAGCCAAAGGATCAGAACGAGCTCTGCTGCCCCAAACTTCTGATGGACCTAAAGAGAAATTAAAATCTCCACCCAACAAGAGATCCCCCTCTTGTAAAAGCGGATTTGAGAGAAGAGTATCCCAGAAGAGGATACGATTTAAATAAGGACCATAGACATTTACCACAGTGAAAAAATCACCAATATCAAGAGCCGAATAGGACAGTCCCAGAACGGAATCCATCCCCCAAATATTATGAAGCTTCACCGTTCGTACATTCCAACCAATAGCCAGACCACCAGAACGACCACGGGCATCCAAAGTAGCAAATAACCAACCACTGAACCAACTCTCTAACATAGAATTTACCACTGAATCCACACCCAAATTTTCTTGAAGCAGAATGATATCTGGTTGTTCAAGAGATACCACTCTACGCAGTGCTGATCTTTTATGGGGACCAGCCAGACCCCGACAATTGAAAGACATAACCTTCATTAGCGACCCTTCTTCTGGGCACGCACCGCTCTAAGCGCCCGATCAATAGTCACCTGTTTTCCTTCTAGCAAGTCCATCTTGGCCTTTGACTGAGCCTTAGATAGATGAGATTTCCTTCCACAGCCTTTACCCGTTTTACACACCCCAGCACCTAGCCCCCCAGGGGTAATCTTTGTGAGAGATCGTAAGAAATATCCAAAATCCGAGGAGTTGGTGGGGGAGGGTGAAGAGTGCACCTCTTCAGGGGGAAGATATGGATCAGGGGGTATATCAAGAAGCATCACACCAGGAACCGAAGGAGTTACCAAAGTGCAAGCAGGGCCAAGATCAATACAAGGGGTTTCCACCGGATCATTAGGGGGAGAGATATTCAATTTTTTTAGAGCCTCTAACCAGTCCTTCTTGTCCAACAAAAAATTATTCAAAACAAAATTAAAGGAATGAGAGTTGATGGAAGAAGGAATACCCGCAGCAGTAGTCATCGAGGGCAGGTGAGGAGCCGGAAGTGTAATCCCAGTGGAGACTGCATCCAGGGCTGTTCCTTCCTCAACTGGCGCTGCCCATATCGGTCCATGCTCAAAACCAGCTTCGTCCTCCGTATGATGAAAGGGATCTGAAGTTGGTTGACCCGCAGGAGGAGGAGCCTCCCCAGCCATGGACTTTTTGTGACCACCACCATTTCATCGCCGTAAGGGTAACTTACATTCTGCTACCGGATGTCCATAGACATGGCAACGATGACACCTGAATGGAACATTTTCATAGTCGAGTTTCTGTACATAGGAATAGGGCCCCCAGCTGAGTGTGACATCCGACGCTAGACCATCCCTGATATTTAGATTAACCAAAATACGTGCCACCTTCCACTGACAGGTTTGTAGAAAGCTATAATCTCCTTCCATGTATGTTCCAATTAGGTTCCCAATACCTTTAAAATGCCTTGCCGACTAGTAATGTAGAAGTAAGCCCGGTAGGTGAACCCAAATGGGAACCAAATCCAGCCGTTCACGGCTAGCATCAAACATCGGATGCCAGGGTTTAATCATAACCGGGAAATGATCCCAACTCCAATTGGAATTTAGAACCCACTGAGCTTGTTCCACATTCTGAAAATTGAAGGCGAACCAGTTCCGGGTCAGTTCTACCACCTCAGGGGTATAGCCCAGCTGTGCAACCCAATGTTCCACCACCAAAGCCTCAATGGTACGTAGAGAGAACGACCTTCCCAAAGCCTTTCCAACCAAAGTGATACTGGTCATCTTGATAAGTTGATGCCACTCAATATCTTCACTTAGGGCGTAATTGTATTTTGTCCGACTCAGTTTCAACCATCGTTTCTGCCCACGCTTCGCCGAAATGTTCGAATCATCAGAGGAGAATCCTCCCCACTCGTCTGAGCTGGTACCTGAGCCCACAAGTGGACTAGAAAACCCTCACTGTTCGTGGATCCCCAAACATCCTATATCAATTCCTTCCAGAGGCCCCTCAACATTCAGTCCAGGAAGAGTGTCTGATGTGAAATTCCCTAGGTCAACTGTTCCAATATTCTTTACACTTGCAGGGCAAGGGGCTCCACCCTTAGGCACCGTGCCTTCAATAGCCTGAATCACCTGATCTGAAGACCAAAGAGGTGCCACCGTCTCCTTCAATGGTGATGCCGAAGAAATTCGAGGGGATGGTTCAGTTAACGGTAAAAGACCCGGAGATTGTGCCAAGAAAGTCGACGGAGAGAAACCTAGCTCCAGACGAGGCTCGCCTACTGAGAACCCAGTTTGCCCAAAACCACCAGCGTTCGCCACATCATTCCACACAACGCCAGGTGGCTGTGTCCAAATCGACATCCCATCCGATGGATCAAAGGAGTAGTCCAGCTGGTCTTCGTAGGTTGCCATTGTAAGGTAAAGAAAAAAAATAGTAAAAAAAACAGTGGGAATCAGGGACAGTGGAAACGGTAAGTAAAAACAAATGCAGGGAGACTAAAACCCTCGGTTCACGCCTCTACGCCCAACACCATGATCGTTGATCAAGAAAACAAAAAGGATGACAATCATATGAGTGACGATTATGGGATGATAAATATAATTTAAAAAAAAACAAAATTAAAGAAAATGATATAAAGAATATAGATTGAAGATGCTACTACATGATTTTAATCATTATTATGGTAAAATAACTATTACATTGTTTCATATATATATATATATATATATTGTTTTTTTAAATACCTTAATACATAAATTTATTTAATTTTTAATGGAGTAGATATGTTTATAGAAACATCAACTATCATAAATTATCTAAGTTAAAAAGTTGTATTAGTTTCACTAAAATAACAAGTTACATTGATTTAAGAAACACTACTGAGCAAATTATACAAATTATACAGTAGTCTAAACCGGCGACAAAAGATTTTATCACACTGCATTTCAAGGTTGAATTATTGACATTACACACATTACTTGGAATCGTTTGCTAAAATCCACTAACTAAACTGGTGCGTTGGAAATCAGAGTGAAAAGGGAAAACATTCACATAAATCAAGCAGAATTTCCCAAGTTATTTGATACTCCAAAATGCACGGAGGAAAAATGCAGTAGACAATGTAAGTGTCACAAAATAAAAGGCTGCTAGTACCTCACATGCTCGCCTCGCTGTTACAGATAAAAGGCTGAGAGTTCTCAAAGGCATAATTACGCAATGAGCTATGCAATACCAGATGTAAATAAGTTTGTCCAGAAATCTTGAAATCTGTGTGGATCAAGTCATCCATGGATCCCATTATCACCAAGTCCCTGCCTGCTTCCGTTCCGTCTTCATAGATCAACGGGGCGAGAAGAAGATTGCGCTCCAATGGGGGGATCCTTTATCATCTCCAAATTTCCGCCTGCATCTTTTTGCGTCTTGTCATCGATAGACGGAGCGAAAGGAAGTTTGTACTCCAATGGCGGATCCACAATCTCCAAATCCCCTTCCAGTATTTGCACTACTGTTCCCATTGAAGGCCTCAACGCGCTGTTGCTCTGAATACACCACAACGCCGTCTTTATCAATCGATAGGACTCATCCATTTCCTGTGGCCTATTCAATTTCAATCCACTCTCAATCAATTCTTCCATCTTTCCTTGCCTCGCCTTGCTGAAAGCAATAGATGGAAAATACCAGTTATCTGAATCCTGACTGTTATCCACGTTCTTACTTCCTCTCATTATTTCAAGAAGAACCATCCCGTAGCTGAACACGTCGCTCTTCGAAGTGATTCCCGTCTCCAGAAGCCACTCGGGCGCCATGTATCCGGGCGTCCCTCTGACCACTGTCACCACACGGCTTTCCAGATCTCTGTTCAGAGATCTCGCCATGCCGAAGTCCGAGACTTTGGCATTGAAATGGTCATCCAAAAGAATGTTCTGAGGTTTGACATCAAGATGCAGAATACAATGATCTCTTGAATGATCATGGAGGTACGCAAGTCCGCGGGCGGTCTGGAGCGCAATGGAATATCTGGTCTTCCAATCCAGACGCTTTTCTGAGGCGAAGAGCCATTTATCAAGAGATCCGTTGGCCATGAATTCGTATACCAGAATACGATGGACTCCTTCCACACAAACACCACACAAACTCACGAGATTGGAATGATTGATGGACGATATGGTCGCGATTTCTGTACAAAACTCTCTCTGTCCTTGCCCGGCCCTATCGAGCAGACATTTGACGGCCACCTTAGTACCATCGGTTAAAATTCCTTGGTATACCTTTCCGAATCGTCCCCTTCCAATCTCTTTACCGAATCCGTCTGTGGTGGTCTCAATCGCCTGGAAACTGAATAGTGTTGGAAGACCAATCAGATTTGTGGGACAATCTCCATTCAATTCATCGTCACCATCAATCCTAATAGCAGGAGATTTCTGAGCATCAAATCCAATCATAGGAGATTCATGTTTTCTTCGTTTGCACCATAAATTTACAAAGACGACTGCAAATATGGCAACTGTGGCGATGGGGAGGCCAATACAATAAAAGTAATAGTTCGCCACTGGGAGATAATTAAACAGAATCGACAGAACAAATATGACAAAAATAAACGTTTTGGGGTGCGCTCGAACTATTTTGATAGCTCTGGATAATATCTGATCTGGCCTTTGACACGAATTCATGTCGGACAACTGCATTTCTAGGAGATGAGCAGGTAGAAAGGAACATTATAAACCAGCGTTGCCCAGACGCGACGCGTTATCATCGTGGAGACGGCGTGATGTGAATCTTGAATTTAGTTTTTACTGAAATTATACGTATTGAAGGTTTGGGACTGAATGATAGTACAATCCAAATTGGAAAAGTAACTCGAAATTTAGAAACCATGTGGAAAATTTTCATTCATCCCTTGAGAAACCATGTGGAAATTCTGATTTCATTCAGTAGACTGATGTGAAGGGTTTTAGAACCATAAAGTCTTTATATTAAAAAAAAAAAGTAACTCGGTGTTTATTAGCCATACACTTGTCTTTCACAAGAGACAGTAATCATGTTTTCTTATCTTCGTCCATGTCTTTTTCTAATCCATATCTTCATCTTCGTAGCACAATGTCTTTTTCTTGGTTATGATATTGGAATCTCAACTTTACCTTTATTTTATTCATTATGATAGTGGACTTTTATCTAAGTGCTTACATTATGATAAGCTGTAATCTATTTTGATGGTGCTGCATATGCGGGTAAGTGTGCTTCTTTGTGGTGGGGTCATCTACATCAACTTGGATCACTATTTCACTTTGAAAGTGAATTGTGGTCTTGGCACTAATATGAAAGCAGAGATTTTTGGACTATGGTGTGTCTTTACTGTAGCTTATATTTTTGGTTTATCTGAGACTATTAAATGGGTTCAGGGAGTCTATAAACTGGACAGTTTACCCCTATACCATTGGTGTAAAAGGATAAAAGAATTATTGCAGCACTTTGATCATTACACACTTGACCATATTTATAGGCACTATAATTCAATGGTTGACTCACTTTCCAAGGAAGCTTATGCCGGTAATGAGGGGGTTATCTGCTGGGAGGAACACCTCGGATCTTCAAGGATAGACTCTAGGATGATCCAGATCTATGACATCTGATCGATTTACTTTTTTTGGCTCATGAATCGAAAACATGGTGCATTGTTTTTTGCAAAATAGTCTTACTTTGAAAATTTATTAACAAGATTAAATGGTTTATACATTCCAAACAATCAATTTTCTTACTTTGAAGCTAGGTCTTAACCAAATATAGAAGATAAGAGATGAAAAGTAATAGGTGACAAGGGGTACTTCAAAGTGTTATTAAAAGTGAGTGCATTGTTTTGAAATTCAAATTCATCACATGTGCTACTCTCTCACCTACACTTTGAATTTAATTTGAGAAAAATTATGCGCAATTTCACTAAACAAAAATGTGTGCGATTTGAATCCACTAAAACACGCGTGCATTATTTATGGCCTATGTCAACTTTAAAAGTAGTATCCCTCTCTACTATTGGAATCGTCTTGATCTTGGACACATTAGAGCAACTATACACATTTCAAGTCATTACTAATTTTATTAAACTATAATCTGAAAGATACAAAGGCCATGCTAAACTAAATTGCTCACTCATAATTGACGAGACCAAGGACAAGAAAAGGCTTAAAACTTCATTGTGAGTTCAACTAATTGAGGTTGTCCATCCATTAGTAAGGGACCAATAATGCAATGCATTCAAAATCAAGGTCATGTACCTTAAGGCTCTAGTTTACATGACCACCTAATAAATTTTTAAATAGATGGAAGTCTGTAGGGCTGGCACAAGCTAATGCTGGCCACTCATGATGCGTTAGTTGCAATGGACTTCTGGAAAAACAAAAATCTGAACGTCAAAAATCAATATTAGAGCTACCTACACAATTTTTTGGAATATGGCGTAAGAAGATGAAACATAGACAATCAGATTAACTTTCGGAATATATAACTATTATTTATGGAAATTAAGTATAACTCCCCAAAAATGGTGTTCTCCTAAGGTTGGTATGTTTTTTTTAAAGAAAACATAATGAATATGTTTGCGTTGGGCCCCAAGTTTGGTATGCAAATGGCGGAATTTTGTGAAAAAAAAAATAGAGTTGTAGATAACAGGCCGTTCTAGTGCAACGCTATTTTTCCTATTGATTTATGTTAATTTTATTTTATTTGTAAATTACGGAAGTCAGCCAAGCCCTAAAATGACTAGGTCGAGTGTTGGGCCCTGACATCATGGTCTTAACATAATCAATGAACTTTGTTTTTTTTAGGATGTAGGTCTTTGTGTGTATGTTAAGATCCTAGTGGGCAGCCTTCACTAACACCTCGGGGTTTTGGTGTAACGGTTTTTATCATTTGGTAACAAAGCCTCCACCCATTTTTGAGTCACAGAGAGGGTAGCAATGTCGGCATTGCAGTGTTTGTCCGAGGCTCGTACGACTCAAAGGGGACACCACCATATGGGCGCACATCCAGCCCAGAGTCTGGACTGCGGAGTGTGGTGGGATGTTAAGATTCTAGTGGGGAGCCTTCACTAACACCTCGATATTTTGGTGTAATGGTTCGTATCAGTGTACTTGTGCGAGTTCTTTTCCGTTTTCAAAATAGGTGAGCCAATCAAAAGTTATAGCCTGAAGAAATAACCTACTTTGTGTAAGATTGACGTTAGTCCAATTACAATTAAATAAAAATATAACAAAAATATATTTAATAAAAAATTACATATTCGGAATCTGTACACATAGTTCTACAAGTTTGTGTAATTTCATTAACAGTGGACAAATGTAGCGTACACATAATCATGCTCGAAATAGAAGAAGTTATAGAGTAAGATGTATTTTGGTATAACATGGTCCAAGCCACTTGGTTTCGAAACCCGAACCTAAAACCAAAGCGGACAAGTTATCCACCACATTGGTGGGAAAGGAATTGCCGACAAAATTTAGAAATTTAAACTGCGCATACGCGTTATTTTAAATACATGTGTATGCACTAAAAGCGCCTACACACAAAAAGCGCATACGCACAAAAAGCGCGTATGCAAAAAAAGCGTGTATGCAAGAAAAGCGCGTATGCACAAAAAGCGCATACGCACTAATAACGTATGCGTGTATTTGTTTACTAATCGGAAATGTAGTTTTGATTTCATCTTCATCTATCTCAAACCCCCCTGCCACCTCTCTCCCTAACTATAATCCTCCTCCTCTCCTTTGTTTGTTCTTGTCCCTCCCTAACCCTCCTTCCCTCCACTCCATTTCAATCCCTCTATCTCTCTCTCTTTCTCTCGCTCTCACTCTCTTCTGCTTCAATCCTCCTCTATCTCCCTATCTACCTAAACTTCCTCTTCTTCTCCCTCTCCCTCCTCTCTACCTAAACTTCCTCTCCTTATCGCTCTCCCCTCCTATCTCCATATCCCTAACCATAACCATCGTCCTCTCTCTCTCACTCATCCCATCTCTTCCTAAGCCCCCTCCTTCCCCTCCCCCTCCCCCCTCTCTCACTATCTCCTTAACCATGCTCCCCTCTCCCCCTAACCCTCATCTTCTCACTCTCTCTCTATAAAAATTATCTCTCTCTCTCTCTCTCTACTTAACCCTCCTCACCTTTTTCTCCCCCCTATGTCCCTATCTCTCTCTCTTTCTCTCTCGTTAATATTCCTCTCTCTCCCTCTCTCACTACAAGGGAAAGACCTTGTAGCGAACGTTGCCCGCAAATTGTCCTTTTATACTGCCCCTAAACCAATGCTCAAGGATTTACTGAGAAGCGTAGGGAGGAGGATGATTTCTTGGCCTTCAAGAAACCTTAGGGGATGATCGATAGAGAAGACAAAAATAGGAAAAGGAGGCTTAATAGAGCTAATTTCACTGACATAAATGATTCCTTCTCCATGGGTGACAAGACCCTCGATGCCGCTCTCTGGACTTATGTTGATATCATGCAGCAGAGGCCCTCAAGAGGGAAAAGGAAGAAACTCTAAGGCTAGTTACGAAGAAGCACCGGGTTGAAGATGAACATAAGGTGAAGGATAAATATGGGGTCACTCAGGCCCCAGTGGTGCAACTTGCCTGGAAGCGAAGGAATCGATGGGACCAAGCTTAGGATTAGGACAATGTTGCGAAGAAGGAGGAGGCTTCGTTGGACTGGAATGCCCCCGATGACACTCATTGGATTAACAGGTGGGATGGTACACCTATTGTATGAAGGATGAACAATGATGTGACTTTGGGCGTTGATTGGTGTAACATATTAGAAGGTGGGATGCTACACCTACCCCAGGAAGGGTTAACAGTGATACGACTCCTAAGTATCTACCAAGTGATTAACTGCTCAAATAGAAGATGAAACGGTTCCTTGGTAAGAATGTAAACCTAAAATGATGGACGTTGAACGGTATTGCTATCTGTTGACATTCCTCTAGCCATGTGAAATATGTAAATGTTGTATGTGAGGAGGGATAGGAGTAAGAATTCATAGAAGGGAGTGAAGGATCAACAACATAAAGATGAGAAGTAGAGCCATAGTAGTGATTTTTGGTTCTCGATTATGCCAATGTATAGGCTGGGCTTGAAGTAGTAGTGCATGGCCCTATTAATGTAATTTGGAGCGACATGAGTAATGAATAAAAACATTCATACATTTCCTTATTCCCGTTAGTTGCACAATGTTTGTATTTATTGTGTTTCTCTATGCTTGTATAGATTGAATTGGTTGTTGGTTCAATGGTGGTTTTGTTGTCCATCTTTGTAGCAGCTTATTTTCTACGTTACCCCCCCCCTCTCTCCTTAATTCTCTCTCTCTCTCTCTCTCTCTCTCACACACACACACACACACACACACACACACACACACACACACACACACACACAGAACATGTCACCCTACCTCGCCCATAACATTCAAGTAGCTTGTACCTCAACCGACCACGGAGAGGGTGAGTGAATCCATTGTATACCTTTCAATAAGGATATAAATTTTGGTCAGAATATCTCTCTCTCTCTCCTTAACCTTCCGCCGCCTCTCTCTCTAACCCTCATCTCCCATCTCACTATTTATCATTATTTGATAAATCTTCTTTCTTTGTACTGCACAAAAACCTACAAAGAACTCGCACAAGGGGATCATGTGTTGGTTCGAGGACTTGTTGAAGGCTCTTACACATTAGAAGATTCAACAATATCATGATGTATTTCGTTACTCAGCCATGTTTGAGGCCCTATGACCCATATTTGATGTGAAAAACACTTATATCCAAATTTGATGCTAAAGAATTCTTAGAGAGTGTTTGTGTTGCGGCTTACAAGAATTTATCATGGTGATTGAGCCCGATAAGTTGTGTTTATGACCTAATGCCCAAATTATATCGCTTTGTCCCCCCATCTATATCTCTCCTTAACCCTCCCCTCTCTCCCTCTCTCTCTCTCTCTCTCTCTCATGCACACACACACACAGAACACCTAACCATACCTCGTCCATAACGATTGAGCAACTTGTACCTCAATCAACCATAGAGAGGGTGAGAGGATCCATTGTATTCCTTTCAGCAAGTATAGAAATTTCAGTCATTCTCTCTCTCTCTGACACACACACACATAGTCTCTCTCTCTCTCTCTCTCTCTCTCTCTCTCGCTCGCTCCTTAAAATTCCTCCCCTTCTCTCTCTAACACTCTTCACCCATCTCACTCTATCATTATTTGGTAAACCTCCTTTATCTTTAGTGCACATATACCCACTCATGACACCCATATCACATTTAAAGGCCTATAAAGAACTCGTACAAGGGGCATACCATTTGATATATCCATGGTCCCATGTGGTGGTCTAAGGATGTGCTCATGGTGCTTAAACTTGAGAATCTATGCTTAGGGCCCAAGGTTGTTGTTTTCCTCCCCCAACCATGCTAAATGGATAGAGGCTCTTGTTTCATTACCACAACCATGGCCAAGGCATGGAGACCCATCCACAGTGCACAAACCATCTTAATGGCACCCATATAAAAATCCCAGGCTAAATACTCCCTAATGAGCGCTCATGTGGTTTCTAGGTGGTTTTTATGCTTCACGAACTCAAAAAGGTTCAATTAAAGTTTAAACCCCATGTTTCACCTTTCACCATGTTTAGGTGTCAACACCAATTTCTAGTGTACAATACTTATGCATGGCCCTTATATCCCACTTGGATGCCTACAAATAACCCTTACAAAAGACCCTTGTGTTGCTCCATGTACTTAAAGCAACTAAGTCCAAGAAGTTTCAACAATATCTCGAGGCACTTAAAGTTTCCTTCCTTGACCATGTTCAAGGGTCCACGACCCATCCTTTTTAAGAAAAACCTTCTAATCACATCCATATCAAAATTTGATTCTAAAGAACCCTTAGAGAGGGTCCATGCCATTATTTGCACATGTTTTTGATGGCTATTGAACCTAAGAGACTATGCTTAAGCCCCGAGGATGAAGTTTTTTCCTCCCCAAACCATGGCTTTTGAGCTTGAAAAGGTTAATGTATGGTCGAATTCTTTGTTCCCCCTAGGAATTTTTAGGCCTATAGACCCATTCCTAATTCATGAAACCTACTCATGTTGAATGTATCCCACTAACATACTAATCAACACTATCCATGGCCTTGACAAACATTCTCGACGTGGGTCGAAGACATAATCTTGTTTAAGGCATGCGATGTAGCCTAACCATGGTATATGTATCCCTCTACATTTTCTAGAGATACCCCACAAGGGTTATGTGTGGTGGTTTGAAGATGCATTCAACATCGTATCCTAAGAAGCTTCTTGAGTTGTAGTTGTTGTTCATGGTGCTTGAGCGTGAGAAGCTTCATTTAAGGCACGAGGAGCTTCTTGTTGTCCCTACACCTTGGTCAAACCTTGACACCCATTTTTGGTTCAAAAATAACCTAGTCATGCACACATAACACACTTGAAGTTGACTAATACCCTATAGATTTCATATGTGGTGGTCTAGGGACTCATTCATGGTGTTTGTTCCTAAGAAGCAAGAGTTAGTGTTGGAGGCTCTTGTTTCCCTCCACTAGCCATGGTTAACGAGCCGCAAGATAAATCCTTGATGCCCAAGACATCATAATGGCATCCATATTCAATTCATATGAAAAATACTCCTCGTAGAGGGCTAGTGTCATGGCTTCTATGTGTTATTGACGATGATTAAGGTCAAGAAGTTTCAATTAAGGCTCAAGTGGAATTCAATGAGCTCAATATGCTTCAATAAGTTCTTGAGGAACCTGTTTTCATTCTTTGATGATGTTCAAGGATTTGCAACATATCCATGGTCTTGCATGGTATTCTAAGGACGCATTCATTGCATTTGATCTTAACAAAATATGTTTCGGGTCTAAGATTGTTATTTCCCTCCATAAACCATGGCCAAGGGCTTGAGGCTATTGTTTTTCTACCAAGACTAGGGTTAAGGGCCCAAGAACCATCCACAGTGCATAAAGCATGTTAGGGACAATCTATATTGGACAACTAATGGTGTCCATATGCCCAAGAAGAAAAGATTATTGATAAAGACTCTTGTTTAATACTCGTGAATGATTCCCAAGACATTGTAATGACACTCACATTCAAATTTGATGCCAAAGACACCTTATAGAGGGATCACATTGTGGCTTTTAGGGTTTGTTCATGGCACTTGAGGTTGAGAGTGTCATTAAGGGATTAAATCCCTTGTTTCAATTTACAAAACCTACTCATGGCTGATGTATCCCACTGTTGTGACCACAACACCCCCTAGGGAAAATCCAGGGGCCCTGTTATCACATATATAGTAGCCGGGCTACCATACATTATTTTTCTGATTCCAGTACACTATTCAGCCAGTTCCCTTACATTGAGATGTTGAGATGAGCATCTATATTGGATCACTATCAGATTTTGGACAACAGTATATATATTCCCCATGCCATGACTGAGTCTCAGGACACTCAGAGAGATGACCGATGTAGCCATTATACCATTTGTACAGAGCAGTCAGTAGTGCCCAGAGTTGCAGTAGCAGTTTTAGAGGATAGATGATGGTTCAGATGATGAGCATTCAGGTATATGACTCAGCAGGTATATCATAGTGTTTTGGTTATATTGCTTTTATATTTATTCTTATAGCATGTCTTAGCACCTAGTGTCATGATCTGGCGATCATATAGATATGTGGACCTGGTTGATCTTATTATATATATTATATTGTCCCTACTCAGACTTAGAAGTTCACTATTCATACTCATTGGTTTTACCCTCCTTAGGGAGAATAGAGGTGATCATTCCACCATACCTTGGCTTGCTAGTGTTGGCTCCATTATTCATTGTCTTCATCCATCCATTACCTACCTTTTAGTTTATCACCCTGACTTACTACTTGACTAGTGGCATGGAGGACTTTTCCCCACTATAGCCTCTGTATTGGATGAGCTTCCCTGTTTTTTGTGTCTCAGCTCTGAGTTGGTGACAAAACTTACCTATGGTGAGTTGGATTTCCTTGTGAATTCCCCCTAGTCACTAAAGTTGTGTTGGCTAAACCTGAAACTTTTAGTGCTGCCATGAATGCAAAGTATGAAAAATGAAATGCTTTATCTTGTATGAAAATCCCATTCATGCAATGTGTTTCTGAACACACATGAATGAAAGGCATGCCAAATGAAAATGGCCATGAAAATAAAATGTTATATCTTTTGGAAATGTAAATACCTAGGTAAACAAGCTGTCTGTGACACACCTAGAAGTGCTCAGGTAAACAAGTGCCTTAAAAACACACCTGCAACAGAAAGCCTAAATAAATGTAAATCTAGGCAATGTGTTTATAAACACACATAGATCAAGGCTATGGAAACATCAGACCCAAAAAGCAATGGAACTTAAATGCTATATCAAAACAATTGCTGGCCTTATTTGTATTATGGATTGTGCGCATCTGTTAAAGGTGAATAAACCCTCTTTGAACAACTCATCCATTTGTGAGACACCGCCATTCCCTGTGTTGTTGCTCATTCAGTATATACTATGGTGTGTATTCCCTTTCCCTTTGCCAAAGTGTCACAAAGTTAAATCAGTCAAGTCATCAGTTAGCCTAGCCAGTTATTTTAGCCTTCACCCTTCACTAGCAAATTTATCACAGCTATGAAGTGAGTATGGTCTTGAAAGTCTAGTCTGAGTAATAATAATAATTAAATGTCATTATATATGTGGATTTAGATCGCCAGTAATGATTACTTTGTGTTATAATTGTTATTTGAATAATTTGTATAGCATGCATTAACCTTTGACACTTTGCAGCAGCTTCCGATGATGGTTTGAGTTATATTTGGTCATGTTGACTTGGTCAAACCTAGTTTGACCAAGGTCAACCATAGGACATGAGATGGTTGGACCTTGTGATGATATGGATAGATGATATATGGTCTATGTACATGTACATGATGATTCTATGCAGCAGCTACAGGGTTATGATGATGATTCATGGTTTATAGCAGTATTTGATCATTTACAGATTATTATTATTTCACCTGTTTCGGTATATTGGATATATTTTATGATCATGCAGAGACTCATATGGTGTATGAGTACACATCTTGGATGGATTTGGACCTTATGAGTCCAATGAGACAGTTTGTTTTTAGTTCCAGGCACTTACAGTGATGATTGAGCCTCAGTAGGCTATCCCAGTACAGTTTTGGTCTGTCGGAGGCCCTGTCAGAGCAGATGTGATTTTTATCCGGTTGACCTAGGGCGCTGTGCTTGGAGGGGGTGGTCCAGCCACTTGTTTTTTCCATATTACCCCCCTCCTGGACACACTGGTGCCCTCACCTTGACATCGCAGGCACTCCAGGAGGCAGTTTGGGGCAATTTCACGCTTCCCGAGGCATTTCAGGATTGGTAGAAATGGTTATTAAGGAAATCAATTTTGGATACTGAGGAAATGTCTTGGCATGGGATGATCAGTGATGATGGATTGATGTCTTCCACACCTCCTTCAGCAGTTTCAGCTTCATCGGGGCCCGCATCCATCACTTATGGCACTTTCTGATGATTTCTGAGGTCTTTTGAGGCCTACGATTTGACCATAGAGGCACGATTTGGTATATTGATGACTATTTTATTATTATTGTGCTATGGGGATTGACCAAAGGTGGCTAAAATTACCCCTTGGACCCACCATAAGCTTCTTATTATATTTTTTCATCATGATGTGGTGGGATTCCCCTCTTCTAGGGCGATTTTGTCCACTTATATTATATTTTATTAGTGATCCATGTATTTTATTGTTGAGCTCATATCAACCATTGATTAGACATTTGTATATTTTAATCTTAGCCACTCATTCAAAAAGTGGTTAGGATTTTGATGCCTCTCCTTCCTATTTAAAGGAGAGAGCTTCTCATTGTAAAGGGGACTGGTGACTCTGGATTATTGGAATAGAAAATTATTATTGCATCTATCTCCAGTGTTGTGGTGAATGTTTTTGGTGTTCGTTCGTTGGTTCTTCCTTTGCACTGAGTTATTGGAGATCTTGTTTGCCATATCTTTTGTACCATGTTTTTTGCATCTACAGGTGGAGGCCGATTTGCTTTGAGGAGGAAGTATTGGTAGGGGAAGACTCTCCCTACTTCTTCTTTGGATCTCTTCGTTGGTAACAGGGAGTATTACTGTCCCAGGACCTTCTATTTCTTGTTACTATTGCATTTCTCTTGTATTTCCTCCATGCTTGATCTTACTGATTGAATCGCTATTCCTTGGTTTGATAGGTAGAGGAGGTCGCACTTGTGGGCTAGGGCATCAATTCGGCAAGCAAAATCAACAATTTCTCATTTGATCTCTGCGGGAATCTTCCTCAACATCAAGGCATCTCATTCACATCACTCAGGTATGATCTCAAGGTAATTTCTATATCCATGATCTATCCACTTGTCTAAAACATTTAAAACCCTAATTAATCAAAACCCCAATTTTTTACATTTTTTTAGATCTACTAAGATCTAGTGGCTTCTTGGGTAAGATATTTAAAACCCACCTCTATAGTATCCACGGCATCTTGGATCTATAGTTTGGTGAGGGTTGGCCTCCATTTGACCCTCTTCCCAAGGCATTTAGCCTCTCCAAGCAAGGGCACACTTCCTAGTTTGGTGGGTTGACCTAGATCTAGTATGTGGGTAGTTGAGATCCCGCTTGATTCATGATCTACACATCCAATAACCTACCCCTAGATTTTCACTTTTCTGATTTCTACCTTGTGGGCCCTATTCCACATTTTAAGGGATTTAATCCCCATTTTGGACCACTTGGTATCTTCAAACTCAGATCTAGTAAGATCTAGCCATTGGATTGCCTTGAAATTGTAGATCCATACTCTTACTTGCTTAAACCACTTGGATCTAAAGTTTGGATGCCATTGGACTTGTCTTGACCCCACTTATCCCACTTTTAGGCCTCCTTGGGTAAAGTCGCACCACCTTGGAGAAGTGATTTGTCCCACTTCTAGGACATGGGTACTTGATATTTCAGTGGATTTGGAACAGGCATAATTCAAAACCTAGGTCTAGTGTGTCACTTCATCAAATCTTGCCTTGGGGATAGCATTCCTTGTTTTAAGGGATTGTGGTCCACTTAGGTCAAACCTAGATCTAGACCTATTCATCCATCAAGACTTTAATTGCCCACTTGTCTCATGCAATAGGAGTCCTTAACCACAAGTTAACCTTACTTTGACTCCATTATCCCAATTCCCAAGGCACTGGTCTCTCTCCAAGTAAATTCGACTTTCCTAGATTGTTGGATTAACTTGTGGTTTGACCCTTGTGTGGTGAACTAAACCCTTTGATACCATCATACTTCATGATCAAGCTTGTCACTTGTACTATTTATCCCCAATTCAACCCTAAACTACCCTGCATTGGACACGGTTCCCAAGGCAGTGGATTTTCTCACATTGAGCTAGTACTTTAATCCTGGATCCTATTTCACAAATCATAAGTCACTCTCACATCAATAATGAACCAAAGCTATACTCATTGAACCCCTCACTTGTCTTGTAACTTCATCCTAAGGTCTAGGATAAACCATACACCTTACTTCACTTAGAATTAACTTGATTTGGTGTCTTGGTTTTGATCTCTCTTGTCGGGAGTAGATCAGGTCTCCCCCTTCGTTGTCTGGGCTAGATAACATAAAGCAAAGGTTGCCTCGACTGGCGTGACAACCATCTATTGGAGGTCGAGGTGATCGTGGTTGCACCTTTTGAGTTTCCCTTCCCTATTGCCATCCATAAGTGGATACATCCATAGGGGTAACTACAGTTTAGGTGATAACAGGCCCCTTACAATTTTTTTTGAAAGTTGGACTTACGAGAGGGTTTTTTTTGTATTATTTCCTTACTCGGCCATGTTTGAGGCCCCATGGGCCATATTTGGTGTGAAAAAAACCCATATCCAAATGATTTAGGGCCTAGGGCCCAAATAATTTCATCCCTGTATCGTAGTTCCTAAGCTATGAAACGTTCATTTAGGTCTCAATCCTCTTCTTTCACCCTCTAAGCATGTTTACATTTCAAATCTTGTGTGGCGTTGCACTAGGCGTGATCCTTGCAGTTATGACGTGGGATGCTATTGCTCCCCCATTAACCCCATGATCTCTTTCTCTCTATCTCTCCCACATACCATCTCTCTCTCTCTCTCTCTCTCTCTCTCTCTCTCTCTCTACCTCTCACTCTCCCTAAAGCACTACATCCCTTAACCCCTAAACTGTTGAACCATTCAACCTGTAATCCCACAACCCTAACTCCTAAACAACCTAACTAATAATCCTTAAAGTCCAAAAACCTAAGACCTTAAACCTTAGGTCCTAAACCCTTAAATCCCTAGAAGCCTTAAACCCCCTCTCTTTAGCCATTCATTTATCCACTTTTGAAGTATAGTCCAATGTATGCAAATATTCTTGAATTTTTGAACGTTTGGCATTAAATGTTGTAAACGTTGGCGAATTAATGGTGTAAACATTATGCAGGGGTGCGCACACGTTTTTTAGTGCGTACATGCTACAAACATGCATGCGTGCTTATAAACATGTGTGTGCGCTCCTGTTGCTAGTTTAAAAAAAACAGAGTTTTATGTTCTCGGGAATGCTACCAAAAAACACGGTATTTTCACTCAGTTCGCAGGTTTAAGCTCTTGCAGGTTGCTTATTGGTTCACATTCATTGATAATTTCAATAGGTATGGTGAATTGTAAATAACTGTTTTCATTCATGAGATTTGAGATTCTCCCATGCCTTTGTGTTTTATTATACGCCTACAGCAATATCCATGCATAGACAACAATGAATTTGACAAGAATAATCCCCAAGTTCACATCTAAAAAAACTCATATTCACTAGACAAGATGAAGTATGCAATGTAAACCAATATTTATTTCCATGAATATATTTTGATTTCACAGAAGGATGGCATGGATGAGGTTCTCTCTTGACACTCTTCAATTTGAATAAAATCCTAAGAAGCAACCATGTGAGGGTCATATTGAATAGTTCATGACATTTTTTCCATGCTCTGCTCTTCATTCTACGTTTATCATAATGTTTCTTTAATATTGTGCCTTTGAGCTTGACTACTTGCCTCTACCTCATTGAATTCTCCTTCCTTGGGGGAATTTGCAACCTCCTTGTTGTGTAATTAGTAAACTTATTCTCTTTATCTTATTTGATGTAGAAAAACTATCAAACTATTCCCAAGACATCCCTAGGCATCTCTGTTGTAGGGTGTTATTACCAAAAGTTTTATGAATTCATGGCTAGGAAAGACACTAGTTTCTCCATTCTACACTTGACCAACAATCATCTATATTGATTGGAATTGTAAGGGATAATTATGTTTATCTGATGACTTAGATGGGAAATAAATTTAGAGTGATAACCAAGCACCATGTTGTGTCTGAACTCATAGGTAATGCACCTTATTACGTGTAATGTATCTCATCCTAGGGTGTTGGAAAGGAAGAATATTTCATTCCTCTTCTTGTGACTTCCACTACTTTTTGAACACAGAGGAATTCATTTTATTCTTGAGCCTCAATTATGTTCTTAAATGATTGTTGCAATAGTTTTAGTCTTATAACCTCAGAGATAGTGCTAGTCTTATAACTGTAATACCTGCAAACACATGAATACTCTATTGTACACTTTAGTTCTCAACTCGGTCTAGACACTTGAGTTCATGACTTGGATTAGACGTGCTTGAGTTCTCAACTTGGAAAAAAATTTGATTTGATTTTGCATGGGAGACTCAATTTAGATAACTTGATAACTCAAACTTCACGTGACTTCAACTTTGGATGGCGTACATAACTCACTAGATCATTTCAATATACATAATTTGCTATACATTATAAGGAAGGTAGTTTGTCTTTATATGTCTTTGATAGTTTGTTTCTTTGGTAATTATGAAACCCCTAGGATACCATATTCTTTCCATCTGAACCCTATCCTAGGATAATTTACCTATCCTTAGCATACTACGCCCTAACTCTTGCCTTAGATGCGTGGTCTAACACAAATAAACCATCATAGTTCGTAGTTGTATGTGTTAATTTGTAAAGTGGTAAGTTATGTTGGAATGTGTCAATTTTATTGTATAATGGAACTAATATCTTATTTGTTGTTTCTTTTGTAGGGGTAGACCTCATAGTTTTGTTAAAGAGACTTTTGGAGCTGAGAAACTCATGTAGCAGAGCAAAAAAATCTAGAAGGAATATGCCCATTGAAAAGGTCAATGACATAAGAGAAAGGCCAGGTTGGAAATGGAAAGAGTGAGACATGGTCCATTCATTTCCAATGATCCTGCCACTGATCCTAACACAGTTGTTGACATGACAACCTCTAGTTCAGAACCACAGGTAAAGCGGTTGTGTCCATTGGACCCAACTCAAATTCTAACATCAACACAATCTTCAACCAACAATCCATCAACGAGTCATGTCGAAGTTTCTCAAGACACAAGTATATTGGAAGATGTTGCATGTGTAGAGATGGACGTACAAGCAGTGATTATTTTTCAATATTCCCAAGAAGAACACAACCATGTCAAGCACGCACCCAATATGGCCCAACGTGTGAACGAAGCACCACAACAAACAAGCTCTGGTATTCATGTCTCATGTCCACCTTCCCTACTTCGACTGTCCAATGCAAGAAGAAGAAATCCTAGATGTATTCATGTGGATGAAAGTTATTTACCGAGCCTTGAAGATAAGTTTCCAAAACACACTATCGAATGGCAATGCAACAAAATTGTCAAGGAATATTTTGAATCCAAAGGTAATGCAGGTAAATGTCAATTATTGCTATGTTTGTTAAAGTCGCATTATTTAGCTGTTGTTAGGAGAATTTTGGGCATAAATATAGTTTCAGAGGCTAGCAGTCATATTGTTAGAAATATCCAATATGCATTTAATGTGATTGGGAAGATGTCTCGTACAAAATGTCTCTGTGCAGCTCATCACGTGTTAGTGGAATCCGTTGTAAGCAAGTCCACAAGGCAACGCCACCTGCTATCACACCTTCTCACATAAATTAAATAGAAAAACTATTAAAAATTACTATGTTATAAGAGAAAACCTTGACACTTCGGGTGGAAAATATTGTTGGGATTTTGTCGGTAGGTTGCCTCGTGGAGATAGAAATCTAACTGATGTTGTTAAGGAGTTAGTACAATTTTTTTGGCATGATCATACCAGACCTTCATCAAACCAAAGAGACGTGCTAAAGTTGAGAAAAGGTTCTACTGTTGAAATATTGTAACTTCAAAGAATATTATATTTGTACTTTATTATTCCGGAGATGTTTCATTCCTCCATGAAGACCTTATTGTATATCCGGAGATGTTTATTCCTCCGTCGGAATGTGGTAACTTGGGTTATTAGACTTCCCTAATGGGGGTCGGCCCTGTATGTGTTATGTGGGTCAAAGGGTTATTAGACCACCCTAGAGGGGTCAGCTCAGTCAGTTGTAATGGGGTGTTTAACCCAGTGGTTAAGTTGGGGCCGACCTAGTTAATATAAAATACAAGTCGGAGTTGTGTATAAATAGAGGAGGTGTGTTCCTCATTTAACACACATTGCAATCACTTGTGAATGGTGCATAAGTGAGAGAGAGAGATCTACTATGGAGGAGAAGGAGTTCATTCTTGTGGATTACATCTCTGTATTGTTGGTTATCTATATTGAGGAAGCTTTGCTGGGTTTTCTTCCCCATGAGGGTTTCCCAAGATAAATCCGTGTCTCTTGTGTTTATGTTGTGCTTGTTGTTCTTTCAGTGATCCTATATATGCTATTGTTGTGAAATGGAATGTAATGCTAATATTTTCTGTCTTATCATATTGAATCTTAACATCTACTGAACGTGAACCCCATGTCAAACACTTCCTTGACACCACACAGACTGATCTCTATGAGAGATTCAAGAATGAGCACACACAATTGAACCTAGGCCAAAGGTCCTTTGAGAAATGCAAACCATGGTACGTTCGTATATGCATTGATCGGAACATCTGTTGTTGTATATACCATGTAGAATATGAATATTTTTTTGACATATATAAACATATATTTTGTGATTTGCATACTAACATTGTGTAGGGCTGCAATGAATCCATACTACCACTGAATGCATTGAGAGACTTTATTCACAACATCATGTGTCCAAGTCCTGAAGGACAAAAATATTATGAAAAATTGTGTCTATATGGGACATGTTCTAGGTGCAATGGGTTTTCTCTTTTGAATCGTTGCATTCATGAAAGTGAGGATCACAAATTTGGTAGGATGGTCGTGGAGATGTAGAGCTTCAAGTACGTAACCTATCAATTAGACACTTCCAAGGAAAGTAAAAAGATTGCATTGGTGAATTCACAGGTACAAATGAATATTGCATATTTTTCATATTACACGTTCAATTCATGACATATAAATTTTTCAAAAGGCCACATTGTAATATTTCCCTTGTTTTCATGGCAACAGGAATGAGTATATGATTTCTTGACGGATTTCTACAAGAAAATTGAGTAGTATGTTCAACATGTGCATGTAGCACGATGGAAAGATGAGAAATACAGAAAATACAGGGACACATTTATCGTTGGAACCATAGTTTCAATTGTGGATTTTGCAGAAAACTACACCCTTTAGCCACAAAATGAAATTTAGAGTCAATACTACCATTCAGACCAAGTCAGCATCATGGTACATATTATGTATAGGCATGGGCCAGAGAGCATCAATGACATCAGGATAATACTAAAGGAGACAAAATTTTACATAAGTGATGATAGAACCC
Source organism: Larix kaempferi (assembly GCA_027924585.1). Classification (NCBI taxonomy): domain Eukaryota; kingdom Viridiplantae; phylum Streptophyta; class Pinopsida; order Pinales; family Pinaceae; genus Larix; species Larix kaempferi. Next base: position 7,681,653 of record BSBM01000072.1, on the reverse strand, counting down.
ATGATTTGCATTATGTGAAACATTGTTTTCTAATTTATTATGATCAGTTAAAGGAGAGAGATATACAGATGGATCAGCATTGGATATGGTCATATGGTTGTGCGGGCCAATTCAAAAATGTCTGAGTATTCCAATGGATGAGTATTTTGCATAAGACTTACAATGTGCTGCATATCTGGAACTACTTTGAGATCGGGCACGGCAAATGCGAGCATGATGGGGTCGGTGCATGCATCAAGACCGCACTACGAAGGGAAGAGATGAGGCTTACCACAAACTCTCATATCCAAGATGCAGAATCCATAGTTCAATGGTGCTCTGCAACAATGTCAGACCGATCAAGAGATCAACAAACATCAATAGTGACAGGACGTGTGGTAAGAAATTTTTGGCAAGTGGTTGACATAGATCGATTGCGTTCCTATAGTTGTGGCACAGTACAAGGAACACGTGGATTTCATTCAGTTCGAAGATCAAACAACCCCTTATTTGAAATATGGATGTGAAAATTTGCTTTCTTTTGCAGCGCTTGTAGCAGTGGCCAATGGGATGAATGCGAATGCATGGACTGGGTTGATGAATGTGATCGTGTGTCACTTGTAGTAGACCCACATGTAGTTGTTGAAACAACCCAGTTAGAGGAGGGCTAGTCAGCGATTTCAACAGACTACGACCATATCTCATATCTTGTACAACCAAAACACATATACGCAGTTGTTTCCCCGAAAGACAATGAATGGGGCACAGATTATTGGTTGGAATGATGCATCCAAGGTAAGCAAACCCTCAACGGATCATTAATCGACGATGAAGGCAATGAATTTCCTATTGGCTTGATGGTGGTTAAGGGTGAATATCTTACACTAGATGGGAAGTCAAGAAAGACTAGTGGGTATGTATTTGTGGATTACAGACTAGGTTCAGTGGTGTATCACTTCACAAACTTGATCATTGGTACACATATCTATTTATAGACAATGTCAAGTAAGAGCTCAACCAAGGTACGCTACTTCCTTCCTCATTCGGAGCACGAGAGATTGATGGAGACAATTAGCAACAGAGAGGATCCAGATGTATTTATTGAATGAGATCAGTCAACTTTACATAAGAGATATAATTACATCAAAGAATGTTATGTTCTACATCGAGGTATGTGTAGTTTTATGTTATTTTGTTGGTACATTCATTTTTTGTTGATACATACATACATACGTGTTATTTTTTATGTTTTAATGTAATACAAAAAACAAAGCTTGTTGTGCATTTTTACAAATATTCAATAGAAATTAGAATCAATACACATTAATGATTACACATTTGTCATTCACAAATCACAGTGAGACACAAATGCATTGAAATTTGATAGGCATTAGGCATAATCAAGCCCATATTGTCCTTTCAATCCCATATTGTCCTTTTAAATTAATTTTTATTGTTTGGCAGCCGACTTACTTGACCCCTTCCTCAAGCACATTTTAATATGGTCATTTTTGCAATCAAAGTTTTCCATGTCATCATTTAAGTTATTTAAGGTGTAATGTGTTCAAATGCATCAACGTTGAGTAGTATCATCTAGAGTGTCATTAGCTACGACTTCTTCTTTTTCACAATAATTCAAAGTCTTCATGTCCACTATGTGCATCCATGACAAGGTAACGATTATTCATAAAAGGGTTCATCATGTATTCATGATCATAATGATAACAAGTCAGAGTGTGAGAGCATCATGAGAGATGCACAAAATCCAAGAGCTATCATACCACCATTTATTTGAATCTAAGATACAATCCTTTACTTGCATTTCTCCATGAGATTTTCACATCAAAGTCCAATGTCTAAATCATTACCAAGTGCATCATTAATGATCATCAAGCAGTAAGTATTCCTTCAAGATATTATCCATACCATGTTATCATGTTCATCAACAAGAGCGTGGTCTCCATGACTCAAACCATATCCAAGGGTTCCATGACCCCATCAAGCCACAAATGACCGCATAATGGGTCATTTGGACCATTTGGGCCACCTAGTGTTCCAATTCCAAAACTATCATATTCTCCTTGCCATGTCATCAATATTAATGAATCATTTGTAATTAATGGCTTGTCATCAATGAAAACCATGCTAAAAAACCTAATCTAGAATACCTATCTATCCCTAGAGACGTAACTTAGCCCTGGAAACCTAATCTAGCCCTATAAAACCTAATCTAACTTATAGTCCTTGATCTAGCCCTATAAACCAAACAAAAAAAAATGTATCCCTAGAAAGCCTAATACAGACCTAAAACCTTGGAGACCTAATATGGAGACCTGGACACCCAAGCCTAATGTGTATCTATAACATGACATCTCGAATCCATTAGAATCAACGGCTTCGCGATCCGAGTCACGGTTTTGGTGCTATGGGCATTTTGGTTAGGCACTCCGTGGACCTTTAGGGACACTTTGAGGATTTGCTCTGGGGCCATGGAACCCAAATGGGTGAGCAGAACTGGGTTCAGTCAGCTCCCACACATGCGTATGGCCATTGTGGACTTGTTCACGGTGGCCACACACGCCCGGGGGCCTTCGGATGAGAAATGGCCCCCTTGAGCGAAATTGGAATGGCCTTCACTAAGAAAAACCCTAGCTCCAGAAATGGCACATTGGAACTACTTTTGAGCATTGGAGGCACAGTGTGTGGGGTCCCCCAGCTAGATCCAGGTGCCCCTAATCTATCGGAATCGACGGATTCGTGATCGGAGTCACGGTTTTGGTGATATGGGAATTTTGGTCAGGCACCCCGTGGCCCTTCAAGGACACTATGAGGATTTGCTCCGGGGCCACATAACCCAAACCGGTAGGCGGAACTAGGTTTTGTCAACTCCCACACGTGCATATGGCCATTGTGGACATGTTCATTGTGGACACGCACTCCCAGGAGACTTCGGATGAGAAATGCCCCCCTTGAGCGAAATTGGCATGGCCTTCACTGAGCAAAACCCTAGCTCTGGAGATGAAACATTGGTACCATTTTTGGACGTTGGAGGCATGGTGTGGGTGGTCCCCTAGCTAAAAACCGACGTCCTGAATCCATTGGAATTGACGCCTGCACGATCGGATTCATGGTTTTGGTGCTACGAGGATTTTGGTTAGGCACCCCGTGGCCATTCAAGGACACTTTGAGGATTTACTCCAGGGCCACGAAACCCAAACCGGTGAGCGGAATTAGGTTCCATCAACTCCCACATGTGCGTATGGTCATTGTGGACATGTTCACGGTGGCCACGCATGCCCGAGAGACTTCAGATGAGAAATGCCCCCCTTGAGCGAAATTGGCATGGTCTTCACTGAGCAAAATCCTAGCTCTGGAGATGGCACATTGGCACCATTTCCGGGTGTTGGAGGCATGGCATGGGGGGTCCCCTAGCTGAAAACTGGTGCCCCAAATACATCGGAATAGATGGCTTCGCAATCGGAGTCACGTTTTTGGTGCTATGAGCATTTTTGTCATGAAGCCTGTGGCCCTTATGGGACACTTTGAGGATTTTCTCTGGGGCCACAAAACCCAAACCGACGAGTGAAATTGGGTTCTGTCAGCTCCCACACATGCATATGGCCATTGTGGAAGTGTTCATGGTGTCCACGCGTGCTTGGTAGCCTTTGGATGAGAAATGGCACCCTTGAGCGAAATTGTAATGGAATTCACTGAGAAAAAAACAGGATCCGAAGATGGCACATTGACATCGTTTACGGGAGTTGGAGCCACAGTGTGGGGGGTCCCCCAGCTAGATATCAGCATCCTGAATCCATCGGAATCGACGGCTTCACGATCAGAGTCATGTTTATGGAGCTACGATAATTTTGGTCAGGCACCCTGTGTCCTTTCAGGGACACTTTGAGGATTTTCTCCAGGGGCACGAAACCCAAACCGACGAGCGGACCTAGGTTCCATAAGCTCCCACATGTGTGTATGGCCATTTTGGACGTGTTCACGATGGCCACCCATGCCTGGGATCCTTCATATGAGAAATTATTCCCGTGAGCGAAACTGGCATGGCCTTCATTGAGCATAGCCCTAGCTCCAGAGATGGCACATTGTTATTATTTCCGGGCATTGGAGGCACGGTGTGGGGGGTCCCCCAGCTAAAACCCGGTGTCCTGAATCCATCAGAATTGATGGATTCACAATCGGAGTCATGTTTTTGGTGCTACGGGAATTTTGGTCAGGAACCTCGTGGCCCTTCAGGGACACTTTGAGGATTTGCTCCGGGGCCACGAAACCCAAACCGACAAGAGTAGCTGGGTTCCATCAGCTCCCACATGTGTGTATGGCCATGGTGTACATGTTCACGATGGCCATGCATGCCCAAGAGCCTTCGGATGATAAATGGCCTCCTTGAGCGAAATTGGCATGGCCTTCACTGAGAAAAACCCTAGCTCCGGAGATGGCACATTGGCACCATTTCCGGGCGTTGGATGCACGGTGTGGGGGGTCCCTCGATTGAAATTTGGTGTCCTAAATCCATCGGAATAGGCTCCTTCACGATCAAAGTCACGGTTTTGGTGCTACGGGAATTTTAGTCAAGCACCTCGTGGCCCTTCAAGGACACTTTGAGGATTTAATCCGGGGCCACAGAACTCAAACCGGCGAGCGGACATGGGTTCCGTCAGCTCCCACATGTGTGTATGGTCATTTTGGATGGTTTCAAGGTGGGCACGCATGCCCGAGAAACTTTGAATTACAAATGGCCCCTTTGAGTGAAATTGGCATGGCCTTCACTAAGAAAAAACCTACCTCCGGAGATGGCACATTGGCACCATTTCCAGGAGTTGGAGGCATGGTGTGGGGGGTCCCCTAGCTGAAACCCGACATCCTGAATCCATCAGAATCAACAGATTCTATATTGGAGTCACGGTTTTGGTGCTATGGGCATTTTGGTTAGGGACCCCGTGGCCCTTCAGGGATACTTTGAGGATTTGCTCCAGTGGCACAAAACCCAAACCGACGAGCAGAATTGGGTTCTATCATCTCCCACACATGCATATGGCCATTTTGTACCTGTTCATGGTGGCCATGCACACCCGAGATCCTTCGGATTAGAAATGACCCCCGCGAGTGAAATTGGCATGGCCTTCACTAAGGAAAACCCTAGCTCCAGAAATGGCACATTGACACCGTTTCCGAGCATTGGAGGCATGGTGTGGGGGGGGGGGGCAGCTAATACATGGTGTCCCGAATCCATTGGAATTGAAGGCTTCGTGATCGGAGTCACGATTTTGGTGCTACGGGAATTTTGTTCAGGCACCCCGTAGCCATTCAAGGATAGTTTGAGGATTTGCTCTGGGGCCACGCAACCCAAATTGGTGAGCGGACTTGGATTTCGTCAGCTCCCACACATGCGCATGGCCATTTTGGACGTGTTCACAGTGGCCATGCACACCTGGGAGCCTTCGGATGAGAAATTCCCCGGTTGAGCGGAATTGTCACGGTCTCCACTAAGCAAAACCCTAGCTCCGGAGATGGCACATTAGCACTGTTTCCAAGTGTTGGAGGCACTATGTGGGGGGTCTGAAACTAGGAGTCCGAAATCCATCAGAATCGACGAATTTGCGATTGGATTCATGATTTTGGTGCTACGGGCATTTTGGCCAGGCACCCCGTGGCCATTCAAGGACAATTTGAGGATTTGCTCCAGGGGCACCGAACCCAATCCGGCGAGCGGAGTTGGGTTCTCTCAGTTGCCACACATGCGTATGGCCATTGTGGACGTGTTCACAGTGTCGATGTACGCCCAGGAGCCTTCGGATGAGAAATGCCCCCCTTGAGAGAAATTGGAATGACATTCACTGAGCAAAACCCTAGCTTTGGAGATGACACATTAGCACCGTTTATGAGCGTTGGAGGCACGGTGTGAGGGGGGATCCTAGTTGAAACCCAGGGTCCTGAATCCATCGGAATCGACGGATTTGCGACTAGAGTTATGGTTTTGGTGCTACAGGCATTTTGGCCAAGCACCCCGTGGCCATTCAGGGACACATTTTTTGTCAGGAACCCCGTGGCCAATCCCTAATACATTTTTATCCCTAGACCATGTTCAAGGTAATTTAGAGACCTATATATAGTGCACAAAACTTTGTAATGGTTCCCATATTACACCCATGGTATAAATATTCTCTTCATAAAGAACACGTGGTGGTTTGAGACCATGTGAAAGATCCATGAGCCCTAAATGACACTACTGTTCTCCTTGAGGCATAGTTAAGGTCCCAAGCTATATTTGTTGTGCAAAAATATTTTAAGCCTGAATATGTTGGTTTCATCCTTGAACCATAGTTATGCACTAATAATGTTTCACATACTAGAAAACTCATAGCTAATGCATACAATGAGATACATTATGAGTGCATACACTACTCAAATAGATGAGATAAATGGCCTTTGTATCCAAGTTGACAAATGGACCATGAGGTAAATAGAGTGTGTATTCCTCCAAGTCTTAGTAGTTGTTTATGCTTTGTATGACTTCCCAAGTAAATGGATTGATGGTCATTTTTCATTTTGTGTATTCTCTCCTATTATCATTTTTATTTCATTTAAATTTTCTTTCTCTTTTATTTTCTTTAATTTATAAAACTTGCATGTCCTTTTCTCTTTATTTAACCCTCATTAATTATTGAAATGGATTTTTCTATTGAGCTCTAGAAAACAACCATTTTGTTCTTCCATTTCAAATCACACCTCCACATTGAGAGGATTTTTGGTCTCCACAATATTGTAAGGAAACCAATTCTAGACCAATGTGCCTTCTATGTTCTTCTTTCCAACATGGCTCTCAACTCTAGATCCCATTGACTCTCTTATCTAAGAAATATTTCTATCCAACCACTTCAATCAAAATTCATTTCCATTTTCAATATGCTAGTCTCTTTCATTCTAAAACTTGGAGACAATCAATCTTGGTAGCCATTGGAAACCAAGTATAATTTCGTTCTTCTCTTGTTTCGTGTTATCCCAACAAGCATATGTAATCATGCAACAAATCCACAACAATAAGTGTGGTAGACTATCCTCTTCTGCTAGGATCAATTTCTTCACAGCATGGAAACAATTTGATGTTGCAATGTTAATTGAATGACAATATTGACATGAAAACATAGTAGTGGTGGCAACTTGGAAAATAAATTCATCAACACTTTTCTTCCCGATGTCCACTCAACTTGTAGTGGTGGAAATAATTCTTCGTGCTACATGGACTGATTGACATCATTCTTTTCTTTAGGTGTTTGAGTTTCTTGTTGTATTGGGGAAGCCTTCTTTCCATTATTACTTTAAAATATCTTATCTAGTGGGACGTGACTGGCTTCTCCAAATAGGATGCCTCAAGATGACCTCTCTTCCCACTTAATGAGTACGCATGTAAATACTATAAATTGGAAATGATATAGATTTTATTCTTGAGGTTGAGGTATTTACAAACAAAGGAGGTCTTACATAAAACATACCTCTTGGTATTATTCTTCTACTTCTAGTCAATCTACTTGCCACTTCTTCTAAGTGTTGTTATAGGATGTTTCTTTGAAATTCTCTAACAATTTCCTTGATGCAATCCTTCATGAGAAGGATAAAGCGATGGTACAATTTCCATTTTCAATTTCCTTGCTACACCATACTCAAGGATTCAATTGCCATGGTACCATATGATTTATAAGTGAGGGACTTATAACTCACTCACTTCACCAAAATGGATACTCTATGGAATTAATTTGGTCTTTTTTCTCAATATCATATAGAGATATTTGTCTTTTGGAATTGTCAAACAAGATGAGATTGAGGAAATAGGCTTAGAGGATAGAGGAAATCCTAGCATTAATCTGATGTCTTGATTCCAATGGAGTCGATGGTTCATCAATCCAATCCACGGTGATTATTTTATGGCCCATCTAATCTCACCTCCCAAAAGCTTTTAGGGACACATGGAAAACCCCTGTCAGGGGCATAGAATTCAAACCAGCGAGCAGACCTGGGTTCCATCAGCTCCCACACGTGTGTATGAAAATTGTAGATGTTTTCACGATGGCCACGCACGCCCGGGATCCTTCGGATGAGAAATCCCCCCCTTGAGCGAAGTTGGAATGGCCTTCACTAAGAAAAACCCTAGCTCCGAAGATGGCACATTAGCATTGTTTCCATGCGTTGGAGGAACAGTGTGGGGGGACCCCTATCTAAAAACCTGCATCTGGAATCCATCGGAATTGACGGATTTGTGACTCGAGTCACGGTTTTGGTGCTATGGGCATTTTGGCCAGGAACCCTGTGGCCATTCAAGGACACTTTGAGGATTTGCTCCGGGGGCACGGAACCCAAACCAACGAGCAAAGTTGGGTTCCGTCATCTCCCAAATGTGTGTATGTCCATTGTGGATGTGTTCATGATGGCCACGCACGCTCGGGAGACTCCAGATGATAAATGACCCCTTGAGCAAAATTGGCATGGCCTTCACTGAGAAAAACCCTAGCTTCGGAGATGGAACAATAGCACCATTTTCAAGCGTTTGAGGCATGGTGTAGGCCCCCCCCTATCTGAAACCTAGGGTCCCTAATCCATTGGAATCGACAGATTCACCACCGGAGTCACGGTTTTGGTGCTACGGGAATTTTGTCCAGTCACCCCGTGGCCATTCATGGACACTTTGAGGATTTGCTTCGGGGTCACGAAACCCAAACCAGCAAGCGGACTTGGGTTACCTCATCTCCCACATGTGTGTATGCACATTTTGGACGTGGTCACGATGGTCACACATGCCCGGGAGCCTTCAGATGAGAATTCCCCCCCTTGAGCGAAATTGGAATGGCCTTCACTGAGAAAACCGTAGTTCCAGAGATGGAACATTAACACCATTTACGGGTGTTGGAGGCACTATGTAGGGGGGTCCCTAGATGAAACCCAACATCTTGAATCCATCGGAATCGACGGATCTGCGACTGGAGTTACGGTTTTGGTGCTATTGGCATTTTTTCTAGGCACCCCGTGGCCATTCAAGGACACTTTGAAGATTTTCTTCGCGATCACGAAACCCAAACTGGAGAGCGGAGTTGGGTTCCGTTAGCTCCCACATGCATCTATGGCCATTATGGATGTGTTCATGGTAGCCACGCACACCTGAGAGCCTTCATATGAGAAATGTCCCCCTTGAGCGAAATTGGAATGGCCTTCACTCAGCAAAACCCTGGCTCCGGAGATGACACGTTAGCACCATTTCTGGGTGTTGGAGGCACGGTGTTGAAGGTCCCTTAGTTGAACTAGTCGTCCTGAATCCATGGGAAATGAAGGATTCACGACTGGAGTCACGATTTTGGTGCTACGGGCATTTTTTCCAGGCACCCCGTGGCCATTCAGGGACACTTTGAGGATTTTCTCTGGGGGCATGGAACTCAAACCAACGAGCGGACTTGGATTCTTTCGTCTCCCACACATGCGTATGGCCATTGTGGATGTGTTCAGGATGGCCATGCTCTCTTGGGAGCCTTCAAATCATAAATGACCCTCTTGAGAAAGATTGGCATGGCCTTCTACAAGCTAGGGTTTATTTATTGTGTATGTGCATGGTCTTATGTGTGTATGTATGTGTAGATATTTGTATATGTGCATGTTGTTTATTTCCAAATTAACGTGGTCAAAATGTTGTGCTTCATTGCCTCAATTACCCATATTTAGAAGTACCAAAGGCAATAAGAACTCAACAAAACATGAAGAGACAATTGTGAAAAACATTGGAAAATTTGTATTGGGGCCATAGTGGTTATGAGACATGATTCTATAAGAGACAAGTAAGTATTGGTTTGCATAAAATAAGGTTGGTTTCCCTTTTTTTGATTGTTAGAATAATTTGTATGCATTAATAATTGAGTTTAGAAGGCTCCTTTGAAGTGACATATTGAATTAAATATTAAAATACATATATTGGTGACACTTTCATTGTTAAACATGTTGAGTCCTCTACACTTGGATGATTTTGATTTGTTTATGAGTATTTGAATTTTCTTGTGTGATGTGTGTATATTGGATGTGAATTTGCTTGATGTTTGTATGTTGGATGTGTATGTTGGATGTTGTTTGTATGTGTGTATGTGTCTTTGCTCGATGTGTGTGTGTTGTATGTGAACACAATTTACTCTAACAAATACTATTATTACATTCTCAGTGTACCCCCATAGAACATGAAGTATAAATCATTGTATGGAGACCCATTCAAATAACCGGGACTCATATTGAGGTCACTTGGTGTCTAGAAATAACATATGTATGCATGTGAAAACTTTTCCATAACATTGTTATTGAAGAAAAAATCATGTATGCAAAAATGTAATCAAAGACAAAGTCATATAGACAAGTGTAGATCCATCTATTAATATGCAAAAATGATCCAATCATGTACACTTTTTGGAAAAATGTAACATCATTCCCAATTTCTATATAATGAAAACTCGTGACCTATACAAAATATGGAAACTAGTGCCCAAAATGCCACATCGTGGCTAGTGTACATAGGAGGGTCTCTCAATCCTCCTGCTCACCCTCGACACTCCTAGGTGCATCTTCAAAATCGATCTTCCTCTTCTTCGAGCTAGAGGCAGCTGGGTCATTCTGGCGACTTGTACCACATCGCCTTGGGCCCTGAAATGACAACAATAATATGTCAACTTTTCCTGGCAATTACAAAAGTATAAAACACAGTTTAAAAATAAAAATAGTTTTCAAATCTTAAATAACTCACCGTAGGCGAGACTGTAAGTCATGAGGGGGTTTCTCTCCTCCGTGATCCAAGTCTCTCAGCAATGCCACCCTACAACATTTAGAACAATCAGATAAATGATGAAATTAGATTCCTATAGTAATTTTCGTTAAAATTGAATGAGATTTTAAGAAACTAGTCAATCTCACCATGAACACAACCAGCTGGTCTTCAGGGCTGGCGGATGGAGCAGTCGGTTGGAAAAATTGCTACGATGATAGGGGAAATGGTATATTGGAGGATGTAGACACATCAACGGTGGCTACACCACTGGGGGGAATAGTGGAATAAGGAGAGGTGGAATAAGGAAGTGTGGACTAACATGGGCGAAGTGGAGATGCATGTCTAGGGCGATAAACCCCAACTAGCTATAATATGGATGGGGCCACTGTGGAAGGGGAAGAGAGGGTGGTGGGGGAATATAGGGGGGGGGAAGGTCCGTGTTATGGTGGAGGGATGGGTGGTATATCGTGGTTGGAGGGGGGAGGGTGGAAACATGGGAAACTGTAAGGGAGGCGGTGGAAGGGTTGGGGTGGGGTGATGGAATGAAGGATATGAAACATAAGGGGGATCTGGATGGAAGTGTGGTGCTGGATGGGAGGGGGGGGGATGGATGGAAGGGGGTGGGGAGGGATGGATGTATGCCAGGGGATACAAATGACATATATGGTGGCTGAAAGGCCGGGGAGGGAGGGATAGTGGCACTGGAAGGTCGAGGTTCTTGCATTTGCATACACATTTATAACTTCATAGTTTAATATAGAAAAATATAAATATAAAAATACAAGCCATCATATTTGAAATTAAATTTATACTTTAATACACACGATACCTGTACATGTGGAGATCTTCTAATCCCTGGTGGGGATGGCTAGTCGCTGGAGCCTGTAGACACCTGTGCGAACACTACAATATTTAGATTGAATTTATAAAAGCAATAGTAACAATATTAAACAAAATGACAATGAAAATGAGAATGATATTACTTAAACAACATGACTACAATTAGTTGAGATTCAATTTAGATGATTACCATAGACCAACAATTACTTCCTTAATAGCGGTAAAGGTATAGTATCCAACAATATGGAGTAGATGATCACATAAGCTAATGATTACCTTGTTATGAGAGTTATGTGTGATTGTCTTATAGGTTTAAATGTTAATCCAAATCTGATATGATTATACCGGCAGTAGAAATATCACCTCAAGTTTAGTTTTGGATTGAATTAAGTGTGTTTGTGGAATGCAGGAAGCTGAGTAAAGTTGTAGGACAGGATTATGGTATGGATTTAGGCTTGATGTTATAGGGACAACTCAGATTTGGTATACATTTGCACCAAGTGAGATGGTTTGTTTAGGATGGAAGTGTGCCAAGTATACCAATTTGGTAGGGTCGGTAGACTTAGGAGATGAAATGGCAAGGTGGTTTAGGTGTAAGCAGAGAGTATTGTGGGTGAATCAATGATTGATTTGCTGATTGTAGTATCATTGTGAATTGACCTTGTAAGTGCAGTAATATAAATTGGATTAGAGCCCAAATATACTAAGTGAATTAACGTTGTGATATGAGGAAACTGGGAGAGAGATGGAAAGATTTATTGGAGGTAGAATCCCGTGTTCTTGTTTTGTTGGTTTTATCCTTGAGAAGTTTCCAAGGTATGTATTGTTTAAACTATGAATGTGCCATTGTTTTATTTTTGTTTTTCTTAAAAATATGGTAGAGTTAATTCTTTTTCTTAGGTTTATCAATCATTTATTATATTGAAAAACTAGGTTCCACCATCCTACAAATGACATCAATGACTCAAGAATCCACACTAAAACACACAACACTTAAAGATTTAAATCAATCACCACAATAACAACAACAGAGATAAGCACATAGGGGCAATAAGTGCAGGGGGTATCTTCTACCACAAAGTAAAACAAGAACCATCCTTCACTTAGGGACTAGGAGCATAAATAGACAATCAAGATTTCTCGCCTTGTATAAAGGAATGGTCATTTTGAAGGATTTAGAGATTAGGAATGTTTTGATTTTTGGGGACTCTTCTCTCATCATTGGTCAAGTAAGAATGAAATATTTTGGAAATTTCTCTCCCATTTCTATAATCATTAGAGGTATTAATGGTATAGCTACAAAGTTTGAATTTATTGAATATTTTCATATTCTTTGTACATGTGATACCAAATTTACATAAACCATGGTGAATGTGATGGTGAAATTGGAAAAAGGAGTGTTATAACTCACTTAATTCCTTCATGAAATACATTAGCAATCACACTTAGTGGTATTTATGTGATAAATGGAAATGGATGTGGTCAAGGAAATCACTTTTAAGTCCTCCTCATTCAAGTAATCAATGCACACTTGAACTTGGATTATTCTGTAGTGGTAGTTTTAATTTGGTTAAGATAGAAACTCTTGGTAAGTGTAGGATATATCTGACTATTAATGCTATGAAAATTCATCATATGGTAAGTTGGGTTGAGCCAAAATTTGGTTTTGGGTTACTTCATAATTTGTAGGGGTGGTGGTGAATGTTGTTGGGTAGTGAAGAGGATGGGAATACTTTTGTTTGGTTTGTTTCTTTGTTAAGAATTGGACTATGAAATGATTATTTTAATTGGAAGTGTTGTTTTGTGGATGAAAACTTGAACTCTTGTTTTTTAGGAAATCATTTTTTTGTTTATTATCTAGGTGATCTCAATGAAGACTTAGGCAATTTATTTGCAATTTAGGTTATTTCTCCAAGCACCCTTTCTCTTGTACTTATGTTGGTACTATGGAAGAAAACAACCAACATGATGAGTGTGATCATTGTGGATTTACAGAGCTTCACAACGTCATGAGGTGCTTATCACCACATATGAACACCTTACAATAGGTACTTTTTCATATTAATCAAAGTATATGTAGTCATCATGAAGACCAATTGGCTAGGATTTTGGATATGGAAAAGAGAATGGCAGCTCAAAGTGAAAGGTTAGAGCATTTTGCTACAGATTTAGAAATTCCTCGTAACATTACACCCTATAGTTTCCATAGGTTCAGTGAACAATATTCGTCCAAAAGACTTTGTAGTTCAACGATATCTTGGTGATTATGAACACATAGAATAAGCACAAGTATCCTCATAAATGAAATGATTTGAAAATGGAGAAGCAAAGGATGCCTAAAGTGAACATGAACACATGTCTAGTTTGTTAATTTTCGAGCATTAATTCAAAATACTCTAGGATCTTTACTGAGAGAATAACATGTACAGTATATCAATGCATATCAATCATAGCAAGCATATCAATCATCACAAGATGCAATCATAAGAGACAATAGACACACAGAGTTTCCGGGGGAAAACCCTAAGGTGAAAAACCCCACAACTTTCTTAGAGATAGATAGAGAAATAGCACAACCAAAGTACAACCAAAGTACAACCCAAGTACACAGAGATAGACTCCTCCTAGCAGCTAATCCTCCTCCTCACATATGCACCACTTTTTGAGTGATGGATGAGTGAGTAATGAAGTGATCAAATAGAGAGATCTCGCTCTCTATTTATACTTTTTTTGAGCAGCCTAATAAACCTATGGGGCCGACTTGTCTAACTCAGCCTAATAACCCCAGGTTAACTTAATCAGGTTCGACCCCACACATGGTGGTCTAATAACCCATCGGCAAGTTACGATACTTACGACACTTGTCAATACAAATGACGACACTTCCGTATAGAGGAATAATACATCTCTATAGGAGTACAATAAAATACATAGATGAAATACATTTTGAAGTTACACATACATCAACACTCCCTCTTAACTAGGAAGGTATTTCTCGACACAGATCTTCTAACACAAGTCTTCTTCTCTGGATCATCATCAGCGAATCATTGTCATCATCACTGCTGCTGCTATCTCAATCAATCTCTGATCTACTCGTTATAGGAAGTTCTACTGAGCCAGTCCTTTTTCATACTCGATGTAGGCCCACCACCTGTAGGTCTTCATCATCACTGACCATACTGTGGAATACTCAGGACTGATTACGTGCCTCAACAAAACCTTGAAAGAGCATCCCAGGATTGATTACGAGCACACTGCTCAACCTATCGGATCTCCCAGGATATTTTACATGTTGACCTTCAGAAAACCTACTCAGAGCATCCCAGGATGTTACGAGCAAATCGCTCTACCTGTCCGAATTTTAAAGGATCTTTTCTATGTGAACTTTCGTAAAACCTACTCAGAGCATCCCAGGACGAGCAAACCGCTCTACTTGTCTGGATCTCGATAGAGCATCCCAGGATGTTATGAGCACACCGCTCTACCTGTTCAGATTTTAAAGGATCTTTTCTATGCGAAACTGTAGCAAAACCTACTTAGAGCATCCCAGGATGTTACGAGCACACCGCTCTACCTATCCGGATCTCAATAGAGCAACCTAGGCTGTTACGAACACACCGCTCTACCTGTCCGGATCTCGATAGAGCAACCCAGGATGTTACGAGCACACCGCTCTACCTGTCCGGTTTTTAAAGGATCTTTTCTATGCTACCTACACAACCTGTCCACAGCCATAGAGTATCAAATCGATACTCACCATACATCATCATGATGTACATAATCACATGATCAACCTGATCATCATCATAGCATCAACCTGATGCATATCATCTGGAGCAACATCCTGAAGCTCATCATATGTGATCATCCTGATCACCATCATATCATCATCCTGATGCATATCATCTGGAGAAACATCCTGAAGCTCGTCATCTGTGATCATCCTTATCACCATTTGATGCATACAAAGTATCTACCTAATACATATTATTATACATGATCTACCTGATCATACAGTGCATCCTCCTGATACATACATCAGTACATGATCTACCTGATCATACAAGTATCCACCTGATACATATACAAATACATGATCCACCTGATCATACCTGATACATATCAACATACATGATCTACCTGATACATCTACAGATACATACACATGATCCAACTGATCATATCCAACATCCAACATGATGTGTACATACATATACATATAAATGATCCAACTGATCATATCCAACATCCAACATTATGCGTACATACATATACATATAAATGATCCAACTGATCATATCCAGCATCCAACATGATGCATACATTCATATACATATAAATGATCCAACTGATCATATCCAGCATCCAACATGATGCGTATATAGAGAAATAACTGGAGCATCGTCCCGATGCTCATCATCCAACGCTTACATCCATAGCCATGGGAAGGATCATCCTCTCACCATGCTTGGAATGGCTCCAGCAGATGTGTCCATCACTTCTTCCTCGAAGTGTCGTCGATCTGAAGAACACCAAGCCTCTCTCTGAAGTATTTGAACTTCACTCTGGCTAGTGGTTTCGTCAGTACATCTGCAATCTGCTCATCCGTCGCAACGTACAGGAGCTTCACTGCTCCTCTCTGCACCATATCCCTGATATAGTGATATTTTATCTCGATGTCCTTCGACCTGTCGTGGAACACCGGGTTCTCAGACAGCTTCACACAACTCTGGTTGTCACAAAAGATACCAGTAGCCTCCAATGAGAGATCAAATAGCTCATACAGTAGCTTCCGGAGCCATACTGCCTCACAACTAGCCGAACATGCTGCAACATACTCTGCTTCGGCTGTACTCAGTGCTACGCAGGATTGCTTCTTGCTAAACCAAGAGATCACACCTGATCCCATACTGAAGCAGCACCTAGATGTGCTCTTCCTATCTGTAGCACTGCCTGCCCAATCTAAATCAACATAACCCTGCAGGTTAAACTTTTGATTCGCATCATATTTGAGCCCATAGTCAACTGTACCCTTCAGGTACCTTAGAATATGCTTTACAGTAACCGGGTGAACACCTTTGGGATCCGTAAGGAACTGGATCAATGTGTTCACGGCAAAGCAAATGTCTAGTCTCGTGTTCGTCAGGTACATCAAGGATCTAATCATCTGATGATACATTGTGACATCAACCGGATCAGATGAAGCATCACATAGAAGCTTTAGGTTCAATGCCATAGGTGTGGCCATGGCCTTGCAGTCCAGCATCCCGAATCTCTTCAGGATATCTACTGCATACTTCCCTTGTCCAAGGAAGATTCCATATGCACTCTGCCACACCTCCATGCCTAGTAAATAGTGCATCATCCCCAAGTCCTTCATCTCGAACTCGGTAGCAAGCTTCCTCTTGGTATCCGCAATCAAACTATCTTCTCCTGTAACAAACAGGTCATCCACATACATAAATAGTATCACTGGATTTCCTTCCTCAACCTTGTAGTAAAGGTTGGAATCCGCTTTACTCTTGGTAAAGCCCAAACTAGATAGGAAACTGTCCATCCTACCATACCAAGTCCTAGGAGCTTGCTTCAAGCCATACAAGGATTTCTTCAACCTGCACACATATGAATTTCTGTCATGTGTCTCAAAACCAAGTGGCTGCTCCACATACACTTCCTCCTCGACTACACCATTCAAGAAAGTAGTCTTGACATCCATCGGGTGTATCTTCCATTTCATCACTGTAGCTAGAGAAAGTACTGATCTGATGGAAGTGTACCTAGATACAAGAGAAAAAGTCTCTTCATAGTCTATTCCCTCTTTCTGAGAAAGGCCACGAGCTACAAATCTTGCTTTGTATTTCTCTATGCTGCCATCTGCAGCATGCTTGATCTTCTAGATCCATTTGGAAGTCACAACAGACTTCCCTTCAGGTCTTGGGACAACATCCCAAACATCATTCTTCATTATTGATTGGTATTCCTCGACCATGGCATCCTTCCATTATTTATTTTTCGCAGCCTCTTCATAACTGGAAGGTTCTTTGTTCATGATATCACAGAGTAAAGCAACATAGTTGGTATGTGATCTGGTCCTCTTCTTCGCTCTGTGTTCTTCTTATGGAATGCCATATCTTTCTGCATCTTGAATGAGCTCACTAGCCCATGTAGGCTTCCTCTTGTGAGAGTTCTTCTCACGGGGTGGATCTACAGGTATTTGCGGATCTTCAACTTCCCGATCTGCTTCTGGAATTGCTTCATTCATGGTGGTGTCTTGAAATATGATTTCCTTTGGTTCTTCATGATCTTCAACAGGTGTCTTCCTTGACTTCATGAATGCTGAGTTTTCATCAAATGTCACATCCCTACTGACATCAATCTTCTTGAACCCTGGAAAGTATATTTTGTAAGCCTTCGAGCTTTCATTGTAACCCACAAAGATACCCTTCTTTCCTAAAGGATCTAGCTTAGTCCTCTTTTCCTTTGGAACATGAGTGTATACTGGACAACCACATATTCTGAGATGGATGACTTTAGGTTTCTTACCAGAGAAGACCTCTTCTGGTGTCTTGTTGTCCAATATCTTGTGGGGAGTTCTGTTATGCACATATACAGCTGTCCTAGCTGCTTCTGCCCATAGATGCATAGGTAGATCCTGGTCATGCAGCATTTCTCGTGTTGCTTCCATGATTGTTCTATTCTTCCTTTCTGCAACTCCATTCTGTTGTGGATTGTAGGGAGCAGTCAACTCCCTCTTAATCCCCGAATCACTGCATAGCTTCTTGAAGTCACCTGAAGTGAATTCTTCGCCATTGTCTGATCTGAATGTCTTTCTTTTCTTATCAGTTTGATTTTCCATCAAGGCTTTGAATTCCTTGAACTTGTCAAACAATTCATCTTTGTTCTTTAAGAAATAAACCCAAGTCTTCCTGGAGAACTTATCAATGAAAGAGACATAGTAAACATACCCACTCAGAGAACTGGATGACATTGGGCCGCATACATCAGAGTGGATAATTTCCAAGATTCCTTTTGATTTGCTTTCACTGCTTGGAAATGCCTTCTTTATGTTCTTTCCTTTTGCACATCCTTTGCAAACACCTTCATGCTTGGTCTTGATTTCAGGAAGACCTTCTACAGCTTTGCTTGCAATTGGTAGTGCTTTGTAGTGCACATGTGCAAGCCTTCGATGCCAAAGTTCATTTGGCTCCATGGATTCATGTACCATGGCATGTTCAGGTTGTCCCTTCAATTTGTACAATCCTCCCTCTTTCTCTCCAATCACTACTGCATCATCAATAGTTTTACCCTTTGGCCACATTAGGACTTGGCCATCTACAAATGCAACCCTCATGCCTTTTGCATCCAATGCAGAGATGGAGAGTAGGTTCTTCTTGAGTCCAGGTACAAATAACACATCTTTCATCTTCAAGGAGTTTCCAGATTCTAGGTTGTAGGAGGCTTCCCCACTTCCTTTGATAGGGTATTGATAATCATCCCCAAGTTTCACTTTATGGGGTGATTCATGTTCAGACAGAGTTACAAAAGATTCTTTAAACCTAGTCATGTGTTTAGAAGCCCCACTGTCAATTAACCAATCATTACAACCATGAGAAATAGTACCTGTGAGAGTAGAGATTAGAACATACTCTTCTTCGCTTGATGAGTCATCATCATCACTTTCTGCTCTAGATTTCTTCCTGGGAGGTTCATCATCCTCAGCAGCATGAGCATGATATCTTCTTTTGTTATTCTTCTTCTTCTTGTTGAAGTTGTTGTCTTTCTTCTTCTTGGGACAATTTGAAGCAAAGTGTCCCATTTCATTACATTCGTAACATCGAACATGAGATAGATCTTTCTTCTTGTGATGAGGGTGAGAATGTTTCTTGTTATGATATTTCTCCCTCTTAAACTTGCTTCCCTTGGTGTGAGCTGTGAGAGCTTGATCTTCATTCCCCATCTTTTCTTCTTATGCCTAAAGCCTAGCTTCTTGTGAGCATTCCTCCCAATGTTTACTGAAAGAGATCAATTTCTTTCTTGCATAGATTCCTTGAATAAAAGAGTCCCATGACCTAGGTAGGCCATTCAGAGTGGTCATAACAACTTCACCATTGTCTACTACTTCATCCACAGCTTCAAGTTGTTCCTTGATTTGAGAGACCTTGGAGAAGTAAGATTGAATGGTCTCTCCATTCAACAGCTTGACCCCTTTCAATTGATTCCGCAGAGTCATCTTCCGATTTATGTTCTCCCCTTCAAATAGCTTGGTCAAAGAGTCAAATATCTCCTTGGGTGTCTTCAAAGATGACACATGTGGTATGAGATGGTATTTGATAGAATCAACAATGATTCTCTTTGCTTTGACCAAGTTCTTCTTATGCAATGCCTTAGCCTCTTCATCCTCAGGGATAGGGACCTCAGAGCTGATGTAGGTGTCCAATTCATTTTCTTTCAGGATTAACCCAATCCTATACTTCCAAGCTCAGAAGTTATCAGACCCTTCAAGCTTATCCTCAAGCTTGGTGTGGTGAGACATCTTAAAGAGTACTTCAAATGGAAAAAAAAATATATTTAGGTCTTACCACTTGATTTGCTGAAAACTGGATCTGGTCCCGGATTAGGGTTTGTCAGAGAAACCCTAAAAATTCAAAATGTGAATTTCAACTTTCTGAAAGGATAGAAAGATGCACCTTGACGAGCTGATCAGCCTGGTATATTCAGAATTTGAGATCTGCAAAGCTTCACCCTTCAGAAATGCCTTTTAGTCTTCTCGGGTTCACTAGGGAGGACCCTGAATTAGGGTTTGAGTTTCTCAGAGATTTACCCAGCCACAAACCTCGATACAAATATCTAAACTTTGATTTTTCCAAGGAGCTTCCAGCTATGTCTTTAGATTTCAGAAATTCCTATTTTGGTGGAAACCCTAATTTTTAGGGCAAAAACTGAAAGTGCTCAGAACTGAATTCTGATTGGACAGAAAGATTCAACTTGTTGAGGAGAGTCAATCTATCATATTTCTTTTCCAAAATCTGTGGAGAGAAACCCAAAAGCAAGAAGCCCTAGCTTCCGCAACTGCAGAGTGTCTTCTTCTTAGGTTAGCTCTGATACCATGTTAATTTTCGAGCATTAATTCAAAATACTCTAGGATCTTTACTGAGATAATAACATGTACAGTATATCAATGCATATCAATCATAGCAAGCATATCAATCATCACAAGATGCAATCATAAGAGACAATAGACACACAGAGTTTCCGTGGGGAAAACCCTAAGGTGAAAAACCCCACAACTTCCTCAGAGATAGATAGAGCAATAACACAACCAAAGTAAAACCCAAGTACACAGAGATAGACTCCTCCTAGGAGCCGATCCTCCTCCTCACATGTGCGCCACTTTCTGAGTGATGGATGAGTGAGTAATGAAGTGATCAAATAGAGTGATCCTGCTCTCTATTTATACTTGTCCTGAGTAGCCTAATAAACCTATGGGGCCGACTTGTCTAACTCAGCCTAATAACCCTAGGTTAACTTAATCAGGGCTGACGCCACACATGGTGGTCTAATAACCCATTGAAAAGTTACGATACTTGTGACACTTGTCAATAAAAATGACGACACTTCTGTATATAGAATAATACATCTATATAGGAGTACAATAAAATACATAGATGAAATACATTCCGAAGTTACATATACATCAACATAGTTTTCTAGGTTTTCATGTTTTATAAGGTTTCATTTTTGTTTGGCTGGATTATATGAATTTATAGCTATCAATAATTTAGACAATATGATAAACACAATTGTAAAATACGATGATAATATGATAGACATGTTTTGTGAGAATTATTCATTTTGATTTTAGTTTTAAACGATGATAATAAAAAAAATGGTTACTCAGTGCTAACTAATTTGTGTGGAAGGAAAGATGCAAGAATAAGGATAGAAATATTTAATTACTGACACAAATTACTCATAAATGGATCTAATTATTCAAATTAAAGAATTTACATGTGTGTACGGTGCCACAATCTCCTCTGCTGCTTCCATGGCTTGGTCTAGGTTGAAGGAACCAATGTCCTCCCACCTGGAGGATGGAGACTCGGCCCTAAATAACTGTACATTAAAACAAATAAAGTCAACAATGTGTAATTCAAATTTAAATATATTAAAAAATATGATATCAAATAACATACAATAAATACTTGAACATTAAATAAAACAATAGCTAACTTGGTCCATGTAGCTCTCTGTGGCATGTTGTTGCATAGGACTGTGGCGAGAATGAACACAATGAAAACAACGATGTGCTGATGTTCGAGTCAAACTAGATGGCCCCACCTGGGTTCCACCTATACCTGGTCTGTCCTGAACACCACCCATAGACCATGCAACAATGTGT
Organism: Larix kaempferi; assembly: GCA_027924585.1. Taxonomy (NCBI): domain Eukaryota; kingdom Viridiplantae; phylum Streptophyta; class Pinopsida; order Pinales; family Pinaceae; genus Larix; species Larix kaempferi. The sequence goes on along the minus strand of BSBM01000072.1, from coordinate 7,659,631 downwards.
GTCTCATCATTGTCCTCCCGACTATGTGAAGACATAGCCACAAATGTGGTATGTCTAAGCATATGACGTTTGGCACATCTAACATAGTCATCAATCTCATCTAGGCCGCTACCAAAACTAGGTGGATGAGGAGGGGGGTTTAGCTCTCGCCTGGGTGCAGGTGGTCGTCTGAGTGGGTTGCGGCGGGCCTGAGGTCGATCTTGGGAAGAGTCAATATGGACACCCTGAAACTTAGTGATGTCAAAATAATTGACATGGTAGCCTAGCTCAAACTCAACCCACAATTTCCTAAAAAATTACTGTGGGACCTCCAAATTATTGCATGGGATCCTGTCAAACACCATAAACCATCTTTTTCTCCAGTTATCTCTCCATGGTTGGTAATTACACTAGTCCATGCAAACCCGTCTCTTCCTCACATCTGAAGGCTTCCCTATACTGAGATCTATGAATTTGTTGTATAATTGTGCTTTTGTGATGTTGAGGTCTTTAATTTGTTCTTTTGATATCCTGGTGGAATAGTGCTCCCTCATTCGAGCCCTATATTGGCTTAGATTAGTGATCTCACTGTGGGAAATGTTGATAGATTTAATGATGTAGCCAGGGAAACCTGAGAGGGTTCATTGGTGCTCTTCAAATCATCGCTTAATACCCTTAATTGGTTTAAATATTGATGTAATTCATCCTCGAGGTTTTCAAATGGTTCATCACCAAGTTCATTGTCCATTCCAATTTTAATGTTATCGTCTGACGGTTCGGTTTCATTGGTTTCCTCTGATGGTTGTGGTGTGTTTCTCATTTTGTTAGGTGTAATTTATCTGCAATGAAAATTTGTTGGTTTTTTAATTGATTGTAATTTTTCTTAAATTTAAAATTGTAATGAAAAACATAAAAAACAACAACAAAAAAAGGAATGGTTGAGCACCTACTTGGAGGCACTAGCAACAATGGAGTGGAGGTTGATTTTGATGTTGAGTGGGAGGTCGTTGGGTGCTCCAAAACGCGCTGGCGTGGCTCCAATTTCTTCACTGCTCGCTCGCGGGTTTGTTATTGTGATAACAAACCCACAGACTATTTATTTTATAAAAAAAACACATGAGCGTGCACGCGTGCCTAGTTTTGCGTACACATTAATAACGTGTGCGCACACCTGTTGACGTGGTTATAAAATAGTGCGTACGCGCTTATTTTATCCACGTCAACTCACCAACATGGACGATCGACATTGCCGAAGCAGAAGTGCGTGCACGTGTTTAGAGGCGTGTGTGCGTATTTGTTTTTTTTCGCTCGCGCGTTGTCAATGCAACCTTTTTGGGTACCATCTTCGTGCGGGTACCCTGCATGAAAAAAAATATGTTATGGAGGGAATATTTGAAGAAGAGACTAAGAAATGGTATCCTTATATTGAGTGAAATATAAATGTAAAATCAAATATGAGGATTAATTTGAAAGGAAAGAATCCATATTTTAAAATGATCATTCTAAAAACAGTGAACCTGGACCAAGAGAAATTGATTTTGAGCATAGAAAGTTAAACATTGTACTTCAATAGAAGAGGAAGGAGTCAACATTGATATAGGAGCACTAGCCCATCCTATGCTATAGAAAAAATAGGATTCCATCTGAAAATAGAAGATGGGCCTCAAATTGGAGGCACATCTCACATGAGATGGAAAATTATATTCTCTATGTTGGGTATACATACCAACCATTTCCTTGGGGGACTAATGCAAGGAATACCTACATATTAACCACTTATACCTATATAAGGTTTGATGCACAATCATAAGCTCCTTTAAAGACACTTTAGTTGCCACATAAACCTGAAAAAATAGGGAACCTATGACTTTAAGAGGAAATTAGAGGTACACGCATTCAAAATTTTAAAATGTGTAAAGAGACAAAATATAGGAAATCGAATAAGCTTTCATAATATATAAATTTTACTTTTAGAAAATTTGCGTAGTTTTTTTTTTTCTTTCTCTAAAATTGGCTTTCTAAATTTTGAGCACATATAACATGTACATATGTGCGTGTGATGAAGTAAATGATGGTATTTTTAATTAAAATTGTGTACATATGTAGAGGACATATTGTATTAGTACAACACGAATTTTTTGAAATTATTCATGATGTTTTCATTTTTTTATGATTTTTTGAATCCAAAGAACCCTGAAAAAAGGACATTGTGTGCGTGTGCAACACTTTAGGGGCATAACTTAATGTTTTTTTTTATATGAGTGTATATAGATCTCTTTCTTCTTTTGCACCATATAATTTGTTTAAGAAATGGCGAAGGAATTCAAAAGTTATAGCAAAAACAACAGAGTGTTGTATTTTGGAATCATGACATAGAAGTACATGGCTGACATGGTTACGAATTCGACCCAAAAAGTGGTCCCATCTCACTCTACACTATCTATATATAATTACAAACTAATCAAATATAAAATCCATAAAAGTAAAAATTGTAATCGTATAACAATAGAGGGATTTATACCCCAATGTAAAATTGTGTAACCGCATAAAATGAAAAGAAGCAGAGAGAAAATAAGGGTTGCTTTATTGAAGGTAACTATGAAGTTTTTTTTTCAAATCTAGTTAAAAATTCTACTATGCAGGGTTTTGTTTGATTCACCATACCTAAAAAATTTCAATCCTCAGAATAATTTGGTTGCTCCAAACTCCTTCCACGTAAGTGTCTCTTCCAAAACTCTCCCCTCAAAATTTCGGCAAAATAATGAATTAATGTTTTTTTTTGCTTTTAAACACCTTTTAGAATTAACTTTAGAATTTAAAATTGCCGCCCTGTAAAATTGTGCGTTTTTTTTAATTTTGATCTTTGGCAGTGCACTTGTGATTATGACGCACCGTTGCATACGTTCATGAAACACACCTCGACGTTTGAATTTCAATGTGGCACTGCAAAAATGGGAAATAAAAATTATTTTAAAAAATAACTCATGTTGCACTGCGTGTAGAATTGGGATGCGCCGGTGTGCATATATTTAGAAAATGCACAGGTACGAATTATTTTGTAAAATGCATCGATAAATATCCTCTATAAAATGTAGCATATATTTTCTTATGCAAGGGATTTTGTAGATGTTGATATACGATGCATTTGTTGTTATGACGCATCGGTGCATTAAAGAGTTGTGAGTGCACCAACACGTGTTAATTTGATTAGACACACCAGTGTAATTTGAAAATACTATGGTTTGATGTGTTAACTTAAAATTATATATTCACCTCAAATGTTCTTTTAGTATTCAGCCACACCAATTACAATATTTAATAGTATATATATGTTGCTTAAACTTACCTTATTCTTACAAAATGGTTTCCAAACTATATTGGAAGTTAGATTGTGATATAGTTCTTAAAAATATTTTAGGACTATAGAGACGTATATTTATTGCTAATTTGGTTCAAATGCAAGAAGAAAAGCTTATACTATCAAATGGCCAATTCTTCAGATTCCAGCTCATTCCATCTTATTCAAAGTTTGACGAGTTCTCCCTTTCCATCTCTAGTAAGTTTGGGTTTTATTTATATTTTGACTATTTATTTGAATTTATGTTACTTATCCATGTGAATTTGAATATCAAATTATTCTATATTGCAGGATCTTGATTCAGGTTCGAATTTGGATGCACAAGATATTCCACCAATTTCAAAATGTTGTAAGCTCTTATCAGGAGCAAGATACTACAAGCAGTTCGTATATGAAAATGGGAAGCTGCTTTACCTTTCCAATTGTAACATGCCATCTTCAAGCCGCAATATTGGTTCAACGGCGGTAATTCACTGTGATCTGTATCTCTTTTATGACACCCTAGTAGTTTGTGGTTGTTCAAAATGTAAAGGGTTGAAGGAGAACCCTCGGCGTGTCACACTCACCCATTACACCAATGATAGATTACCCAATGTTGATGGTCTAATACCCCCTACTGCGGTTAAAAATCCAATAGGTGATATAGAAAAGACACGTAGGAACACTTCCCTATGCTCATTTTTGAAAAATTTGGAAGCCAAAACAACTATGTCTTGTCCTAAATTAATGAACCCATCTACTTTATATGTTCATTCAAATGAAAGTTCTAGCGATCCAAAGTATGATATGAATTCCACCCAACACATCTCTACTAGATGATCCAAAAAGTTGCATGAGTTGAGAGAAAATTTGTCCAAGTACACACTAAGGTCTGTCCAATTGTTGGAAGGTAGCAATGATTTCTCCCTTCCTATGAATTTTAAAAGTAAATATAAAACTTCTTACAACCATGCTTTGTATGGTGCTTGGCCATCTTCTCTACCTGTGCCTGATTTTGGAACGAAATTCTCCTTTTGTGGTAATCGTTTCATGATTTCCAAGTCTAATATAGATGCTGAAAATCATGGGTTTTTTTTCCTTTCACATGTACTCGTTCCTACTAAACAATTAGTAGCACTTATGCCATTTTGTGGTCCTATCTATTGTTGGTTGGATTACTTCAATATTGTTAAATAGAAGCATATAATTTTCATGTATAATATGTGCATGAATGGTTATGTTTCTAGAAACTTTAACAGGAAGAACCTATTATATATAGATGGCCGTCCACGCACTCATCGAAACATTGCATGGTTCATAAATAGTTATAGGTACTCTTTATTTTATGCAATTTGTTCATTTGAGGAACACTTCAATGACCAGGAGTTCTTTAAGAAAATTAAAGCGTCCAAATTTGTTGTTGTACATGCAATACATAGTTTATCTCCTGGTAACGAGTTGTTAATAAACTATAACTTTCATAGACCACCAATGGCTCGTCAGATATGCCTTTATTTGGTATTACCCTTAGACATCCCCTTGGGGCGTAAGACAAAAAAACATTGATTAATTGTATTTGTTAATTTTCAATGGGATTCATGTTAATGTATTGCTCAGTTTGAAATTTTGTTTTATAAATTGTTAATTTAATTTATAAATTGTTTGTTTTATGTCCAAAATAGGGGACTTTCCCTAAATTCCTCATGTAAGTCATCATACACTCAATTATTTTTTATCACATAATTATCATATGTGTAATTGTCATGCCAAAATATCACACACATACTCATGAATTACACTAATTGTACTGCTAGCTCGGATACAACGGTGCTCTTCTTTGATTATTTGTATTTGTTAATTTTATATGGGATTCATGTTAATGTATTGCTCAATTTTCCCATGGGGTGTAGAATATATGATTAATTGGTGTAATGGTAAGGCACTCCTTGCATAAGGTCACCGGTTCGAAACTCCGTGGGTACTAGCCCTACAATAAAAAATGTATTTCTCAATTGAAAATTTTTAATTTTTTTGTGTAATTGATGTTAATTTATCATTCAATTTGAACATTTTCTTTATAAATTGTTTGCATATGAACATTTTCTATCGGAAATTATTCTCGTGCTTCTATAATAATTCTTTTGTATAATTCTGGATCAAACCAATTGCATTGTGCTTACTAACATCATCGATGTAATGTTCAATATTTTTGAAATCAGGATTCTGATGATGAGAAACCTATCTACCATATTCCGTTGCACCCCAATACAATGTAAAATTGAGAGAAGGCTGAAAAAAATCACAACTTGGAGAGGAATCATATCAAGCATGGTTGAATCAACCACCTATTCAATTTCCACTATGTCCAGACTCACCAATTACAAATGCCTACAGTACTCGTAGTTCTTCACATGTTGGCAATGGTGGTAATGAAGTAGAGGTTGGAATGGATAAGTTATTATGACAAATGAGTGCCATGGATGAAATGTTGTTACATACATTCCAGGACATTGAGCTAGGGGATGATGCTCATATCACTGAAACCTTCTTCGAAAGCCTTAAATCGGCTTTCACCACCCCTCTGTTTGGATTTGGACGATCAAATTCTACACAGTTGGGGACAAAAATGTTACTATATAACTTGAAAGCAAGGTATGGCATGTCAGACACGTGTGTCTTGGTAATTTTGAGGTAACTGACCATCAACTGCCTTATATTTTGAGGAATCTTGTCACACAATCAACATTGAAGATGGTCAACTTTATTAATGTTAAATGACATTGTACATTTATATTTCCCACTAAATTTAGGTTATTCAAACATAAGGTACTTTTGAGTGATAATTTATTTCCTGGTAGCTGCATAGAGGCAAAGCAAATGTTGAAAATGTTGGGTGTTGAATATATATCATATCATCCATGTCCCAATGATTGTATTCTATATAGAGGTGAATATGTAGACAAAGAGATATGCCCAAAATGTGGGTATGACAGGTACCAACAATCGAGAAATAAGAATAAAACACATTGTCCTCCTCATAAGATATTGATGCACATGCCTATAATCCCAAGGATTGAAAGGCTCTTTCATTGCAAATAATTAGCTATGCTGCAGGGATGGAATACCTCACACCAAATTAAGGAAGGATTTATGTGAATCCCAATAGATTCAATATCCATGAAGCATATAGAGGATACATAGCCCGATAAATTCAAGAATAAAGTGTGTAGCCTTCGCTTGAGCATAGCCATTGATGGCGTCAACCCATTTTCCCAGCCAAACACTAGCTATACTATTTGGCCTGTAGTAGTGATCAATAACAATATCCGCCCATGATTTTTCGTGAAGAATGAACATCTCATGTTGGCTCTTATAGTCCCTGGTAGAATACAAGTGAATAATATGGATGTTTACCTACAACCATTGATCGATGAATTCAATGAATTATGGGAAGGGATACATTTATATGATGTATCAAAACCCATCCCAATAGAGAGGAGTTTTACATTCAATGGAATATGTGTGTACACCACACATGGTTAGGAGTTTGCTTTGGGAAATATGTTGTTTGATTTGTTTATATTAGAAGCAATATTTCTTGGCATATTTAATTTGGTGCAACTGTATTGATCTTCAACACTAAGGTGCTCTATATACCATAACATCGTAGATCTTGTAACAAAAGGTGATCATGGATGTAAATGTTGTGGACCTATTTTGAAGGCTAGATGGCATAGAGAGATACAAAAGCCAGTGTACGCCCGCTTGAGGGTATTCCTCCCAGAAAACCACCCTTATAGAAGAGCAACATTTGCTTTCAATGGTAAACTAGAGAGAACCCAAAGTCCTGAGATAATGACACTTGTTGATTGACTTAGGGCATATGACAGAGAGAAGGAGAAGGAATTTGCAGAGATGTTCGATTCAAATGGGGAACCTATGGTCCATGATCCAAAATTCTTCTATAATTATGTTGAGAAAATTCCCATTGGGATGAAAAGGAAATCAATACTTTATGTGCTCCCATATTGGGAGCATCTTAGAATTTCTCACTTACTAGATCCCATTCATATATATATAACATTTCATCTTCTTTGTGGTGTCACATATCATCGGAAAAAAAGTGATACATTAGAAATTAGGAGAGCTATTATTTCTTCAAATACTAAGAAGAAGCATTGGCCAATACAAGAAAATAGAGGAAAGGTTGGGCCCTCTTGGTCATTTAAATAAGGCGATGTCCCATGGGTTTTGAAGAAAGATGATCTTTCTTTGGCAAAGGAATTTATCTTGGCTTTGAAGGAACCATCTTTATCTGGGTCTAGTTTACGGTTCTGCTTCAATGTAGGAAAACATATGTCGGGTTTGAAATCACATGACCATCTCAACCTTCTAAGGGCACATATAATGTCAAAAAATTGTTTTTATTTTATATTTTTATATTTTATCACACAAGTTAAATTAATGCAATTAATTTTTTATGTTTACTTTGTAGTGTCATTATCCATTTTTGGTGCGAGGGTGTGTGAAACAAGACTTTCCCGATGACCTGTGGTGTGCCATATCTAAACTATTTTTCATTTTTACAGTAGATCACATCAAAGGAGATTTACATCGCTAGCATTCCATGGTGGCATCAAGAGATATCCAAGATTCTTTGTATTTTTGAAAAGGAACTTCTGATGAGTTTCATGCACTTGCAGGTTCATCTTCTAAATCCACCTAGTCAACGAGGTTGAATTAGTCGGGGTGGTGTCATGTTGTTGTATGTACTTCTTGGAGAGGTACATTGAAAAATTGAAGGGATTTGTTTGAAAAATGGAAAAACCAAACGGGTCTATGGCAGAGGGGTACATAGTATATGGGTTGTTCTATTATGCTAGAGTGTACATCAAGCAAATTAACCACACACCGGGTACAATAATTTGGGATGATGAACGTGATGAGGACAAAAGGGAAGGGGAGATATTGAATCCAAACGGAAAAAATCACATGTTAAAGAGTAAGTTCCTTATCTTTTTATCTTCACATTTCTACATATTAACTATTCACAACAAGCTTCAAAATCTATATTTGATCCAATACGTACCGATTGTGGTTTTTTTCCCATGAATACAACAATGAATTTAGAAATCGATGCCATCAATAAATTCATTATTTACAATGTGGAGGAAACATAGCCATGGGTCACATTGTATGAAGAGAAGAGGAGGAAATGGGACATTGCCATAAAAGCATTCAGATGGCTGCACGATAGAAGCGTGCCTTTTCCATATCATTTAAAAGATAATATGCCAATGATCGGTCCCAATAGTTGGGTTGCGGACCAATTCAGAGAGAAATATGGTGCATACGGTTGTTACCCGCATGAAGTGGAGGATGTTCTAAACATTGGGATTGGGTGCAACAACTCGATAATAATATCTTTATGTACATTTATAAATTTATAATGCAACTTTGAATTATAACACTATGTTTAATATATTAATGGTTAGGTTATTTTCCATATGACACCATCCTTTGTTAACTTTTTTTACAAGTGCATTCATTCCCATATATGTGGGCTTATGGACATCATTTTCACACCAAAGACTATGGAGTGGAAGTCGAGTTCAACCAATCTAGTCATGCTAGCCACCACGATCGAAACCTGATAGGAGGAATGTTGGGTTATGTCAGAAAGATATGGGAGATCATTCAAGTGGACTTCTCATCTTTCCAATGTGTTATTTTTAGGTGCAAGTGGTAGGACACATTCGATAGGAATAATGTAAAGGAATATCATGATATTGGTTTGATATGTATAAACTCTAGAGAGATGTAAGATGCAAGTAAGGAGCCTTATTTTCCCCAAAGCTACGGAACCAAGTGTTCTTTTACCCGGATGTGTTGGATAGATATTGGTGGTTCATATTAAGACATGACCTTAGATCTAAACCTGTTTTTGAGAAGAACATTGCTTTCATGCCAATCAAGTAGGATAATGAGGGTGATGGCAACAGAGAGTGATATGTACATGTTTTTTTTCATCATTTATAGATTGTGATATCATTTTTTTATTCTTATATTTGATTGTCTAATTATAATGTTTATTTTTCATGTTATGACGGTGGAATTGGAAAGTTGATTACTAGATGCAGTGTTTAAACAATTTGAGTTGGTTAACAATCAATTTGATGTGAAATGTGTTCAAATAATTTTTGATTGTATGTCATTATCCATAGTTAAAAATGATCTTTTTTAATTTCCATTACTTCATTGTAGTGTGGTTTTTTTCATTGTAAAGTGAGTTATTGTCAAAAAAATAAAAATCTTGAATGATACATGGATAGGTCATATTGATGTTCATATTTATATATTATAATAATATTACATGGTAATACTTGACTTTTTGTTATGATGTTTGGTTACACTTACAAAAAATGATTCATTTATGTTTATAATTTGAATAATTAAGTTATATAAAAAATTATATGATGAAGACTTAATTTCCTTATTAAAAATCATTATATACTGTTTCGTAATGCTTAACATAAAGTTACAATAAAATAATATTATTATATAAGTATAACATTACGACAAATTATACTACATTATTAAGAAAATTACAATAAATTATCATGCAAATGATATGAGAACAATATGAAAACAAAATATAAAAAAAATTATTATTACATAAACATAATACTATGACAAACTATACAACAATTATAAACATGATACTATGACAAATTATACAACAATCATAAATCATAGAGTTTCCACAACTTCATCCATTATCAATACAAAATTCATAAAAATATTTAATCAATGATATTTTTAATTCAATTATATTATGTAAAAATAAAATTTTTAACCTATGTTAAATTACTTGAAACATTTTTCCACATTTTCAATGACCATTACTCCAATCCATATTTTCACGTTTAAGATGACCTAACAACCAACCATACTTTCAAATTCATTTTCTAACCAATATATCAACCTATATATGAAACCATACTTCAAATTGTCTACAAAATTTAGGTTGGAATTATTTAATATGAAAAATGGTCCAAAGGATGTTAAAATTTTGGCCAAAATTAAATTTCATTTCATTAGCCATTAGCTATGTGGGTTTAATGTTGATGTATATGTAACTTCGGAATGTATTTCATCTATGTATTTCATATATATTTATTGTACTCTTATTAGAGATATGTTATTCCTCTATAAGGAAGTGTCGTCATGTGGATTGACAAGTGTCGCAAGTGTGTGTACTTGCCGATGGGTTATTAGACCACCATGTGTGGGGTCGGCCCTGAAATATATATATTATAATGTGGATGTACCTAGCTAGACAAGTCGGCCCCATAAGGTCACTGGGAAAACAGGTTAGTATAAATAGAGATCAGGTGATCTCTATTTAGATCATTCGGAAAAGTACATCTCTCTCACTTAGAAAGTGGCGCACTAGTGAGGAGGAGGATCATCTACTACTAGGAGACTATTTCAGTGTATTTTGGTTGTACTTTGGTTGAGCCATTGCTCTCTCTATCTCTGAGGAAGTTGTGGGGTTTTTCACCTTAGGGTTTTCCCCACGGAAACTCTGTGTCTCTTGTCTCTCATGCTTTTGATTCTCGTGATGCTTGTCATGCTTATTGTGATTGTCATGCATTGATATACTGTATATGTTATTCTCTTAGTGAAGATCCTAGAGTATTGTGAATTAATGCTCAAAATTTAACATGGTATCAGAGCTAACCTGAGAAGAAGACATCTTGCAGTGACAGAAACATGAGTTTCTTGTTTATTGGGTTTCTCTCCATAGATTTTGGAAAAGCAGTATAGTAGATTGACTCTACTCATCAAGGCGCATCCATCTGTCCAATCAGAATTCAATTCCGAGCATTTTCAGATTTGGCCCTAAAAATTAGGGTTTCCACAAAAAATAGGAATTTCTTAAATCTGAAGACATAGCTGGAAGCTCCTTACAAAAATCGAAGTTTAGAGCTTTGGATCGAGATTTTTGGCTGGGTAGATCTCTGGGAAACTCAAACCCTAATTCAGGGCTCTCCCAAGTGAACCCAGGAGGACAAAAAGGAAAATCTGAAGGGTAAAACTTTGCTGATCTCAAATTCTGAATGCACCAGGCTGATCAGCTTATCAAAGCGCATCTTTCCATCCTTTCAGAAAATTGAAATTCACATTTTGAATTTTTAGGGTTTTTTCGACAAACCCTAATCCAAGACCAGATCTAGTTTTCAGCATTTCAAGTGGTAAGACCTAAATCTTTTCTATTTCCATTTGAAGTACTCTTTAAGATGTCTCACCACACCAAGCTTGAGGATAAGCTTGAAGGGGCTGATAACTTCCGAGCTTGGAAGTATAGGATTGGGTTAATCCTGGAAGAGAATGAGTTGGACTCATATATAAAAGAAGACATCCCTATCCCAGAGGATGAAGAGGCCAAGGTATTGCATAAGAAGAACTTGGTCAAGGCAAAGAGAATCATTGCTGATTCTATCAAAGATCATCTCATACCCCATGTGTCTTCTTTAAAGACACCCAAGGATATGTTTGACTCTTTGACCAAGCTATTTGAAGGGAAGAACATAAATCGGAAGATGACTCTGCGGAATCAATTGAAAGGGGTCAAGATGGTGAATGGAGAAACCATTCAATCTTACTTCTCCAAGGTCTCTCAGATCAAGGAACAACATGAAGCTGTGGATGAAGTAGTGGACAATGGTGAAGTTGTTATGACCACTCTGAATGGCCTACCTAGGTCATGGGACTACTTTATTCAATGAATCTGTGCAAGAAAGAAATTGATCTCTTTCAGTAAACTATGGGAGGAATGCTCTCTAGAAGAAGCTAGACTTGTAGCTCATGAGGAAAAGATGGGAGGTGAAGATCAAGCTCTCGCAATTCACACCAAAAGAAGCAAGCCCAAGAAGGAGCACTCTCGCTACAAAAGATCCTATCAAAAGAATAAGAAGGATCCAAGATGCTTCACATGCAATGAGAAGGGTCACTTTGCTTTAGATTGTCCCAAGAACAAAAGGGATTGTCAAGCACTCTATATGCAGATAAATTGTTACCAATACACACAGAGCATATGAAATTTATTGTCAACCCGAGGAAGTCTTTTTATTTCAAAGGATAAGTGCACAATCTATGCTTAAACACCAAACCATTAGAAGTAAATACTTTTATCTTCTATCATCCATGTTCATCCCAAAAATCTATGCAATCCCAATTGCCTTCTAACTGCTACACTTCAATTCCTCTCTATCATGCATCAATAAGAAATGGTATCAGATCTAATTAACAATTGCAGGAAAGAAATCTCATTCGTATTCTAGAACAATCACTTGTCTGATCTAATCACTCTGGAAATCATAAAGCATAAACTGAACATTAATCTAGAAATCCAATTGCAAAAGATTGAGTCAACTGTTCTAAGAAATTGAATTGCAGAATGGGAATAAACAACACACAATAGAAAAGATAAATTGCAAGGGCTCAAGGGATCACAAATTAGCTGCAAGATGAACACGGCTGTGTGTGGCTGCAAATGAAATGCATAAAACAACCCTTACTCAGTCGACTGTTATTCTACACCATTCACCAATCTCACAGAAATACAATCTTTAACGATGATGAAAATCCACACAATAACTACTACTGCTGCGTACAGAAGAAATATCTGGAACAAAGCATCACACAATAATAAATTAAAGAATCCTAAATTAACTCAGCAATCTCTGTGGAAGACGGGCCCAGCCTTCACACAGAGACGCTAGCTGAACAACACAAACTCCTTTAGCTTAGAAGTAACCCCTTATATTAACAGAAGAATGATTACACAGTTTTGCTCGGCTGCTAATCCCATGAATTAATTGTCTGCTGTTCAACCCCTGGGTCAAAGCAACTCCCCATATTTATACATACAAATCATAACAAACCCTATAATCGGGCAGCCATGAAGATCTCTGATCTTCAGGCGCCCTAAATAACTAGCTGTTACAATACGTGGGCAGAGCAGAGACATCAAAATATGAGAGAGTTATCAATTGACCCAAGAGTAGCGGTCCTTCCAAATCACAGCTAGACTCGAGCAGCAACATACTCAAAATAGCGCATTCTGTTACAGCTGCCCTGTCACAGCTGTGCCTTAATTGATAATTCAAGCCCCAAGGATCCCTTTACAAGCAACGAACATCCCTTCCTTCATGACTTGTTTAGACCCGATCTTCCTGCAGTCCATTTATCTCAACTACCTTCATAAATCGTAACATGTTAGCACAATTGAGAGATGCACAGCTTTAATTATCACAATCATAAGCATTAATAAAATAAAACAATGATCAGCCATACCTTGGTAATTTGGGGAATAAGGTAAGGAAAATAGGTCTGATTGCCATGATAAGTGGTGTAGGACAGGGGCAGGAAAGATGATTAATGATGATTAAAAAGGGCCAATTCTGGGCTCAACATCTCCCCCCAACTACCCTGTTGCATGTCCTCATGCAACAACCTGCATATGAATCCTGTACTGAGCTTTATCCTAGGAGAGAGAGGAATAATTGTAGGAAACTCAGGAACCTTATCTATCTTTTGAAAGGCCTCTGTGAGTAACCTAATATCTTCAACCTCACTGTTCCCCTTCCACTGCTACTTGCTGGTGTCTGGGAATGCAGTTGGTGTAGTGGAAATCTTCCTGCAGTCTCATTATGCTGTGCCTGGGGGATTTGAAAGGAAATCCTTAATCTGAATCCAACTCAATGACATCTATAGCGGGTGGAAGCACTGGTTCTTGTGGGACAGTGTCTTCCAGCGCATATAGGTTTAACAAGAGAGTTGCTGGTTCTTATGTAACAGCAACATCCTTTAAACCTTCTTCAGCAGCTACATTTATTGATTTTGGAGACACTGGTTCTTGTGTAACAGTGTCTTCTTTGTCCTTCTGCTGCTGAGATTGGATATCCTTCTCATCGTGCAACCCCTCCTCCAAGATTTCGGTGTCACCTGAGCATGGTGTCTGTACCTATTCATCTTCACTCCACTGTGTATCGGGAATTATATCCACTCCAGGGTTATCTTTTGAATGAAATGCAGGAATTCCTGCTGCAGCTTCCAAGGGTGTTGGTTCTTGTGTAGCAACATCCTGGCTTGCCTCTTCATCCTTCTATTGTTGCAACTCTTCTCCTATGAGCTCTGTGTCATGGGAGTCCTCTGGGGTTACAACCCAGAGTTCATCATTAAAATCCAGAGTCTCCTCTGTCCCAGGTTCTTCTCCCATCTGTTTGGCCGATTGGACAAGTATATTCAGGTTTGCTGGTTCTTGTGTTGCAGCATCCTGTTCCAATTTATCACTGTCCTGCCTTTGTGTCTCTTCTTCTAAAATTTCTGTGTCCTGGGAGCATTCTGGGGTTACAGCATAAAATTCTTCATTGGCCTCCAAAGTATCCTTCATTCCAAGTTCTTCTCCCATCTGATCTATGATCTCTGTATCGTGGGAACACTCTGGGGTTACAATATATTCCTTATTAAGCTCCAGAGCGTCCTCCATCCCATGTTCTTCTCCTACCTGTTCCATAATTTTTGCATCGTGGGAAGTGGCAGCTTCAGCAAGGATGTTTAAAAGTGCTGGTTCTTGTGTGGCAGCACCTTCTTTTTCCATTGCTTCCCCCACTGTGGCCACAGGCTGTTGTGCTGAATAAGTGTTAAGTAGAATTTTATGGCCTGCTTCCTTAAAGATTTCTCCACAGGTGGGGCAGAGTATTCGTTCATCCTCCTCCCTAGCTCCAGCAGAATCTGATTCCTCCACTTGGTCTACAGCCTCTATCAATGTATACATTTTTCTTTCACCCTGCTTTCTGCAGGTTTCCTTCCAACTTTCTAACTCCCTTCTAAGTACTTGGAGATCCTCTTTCAGCATTGCGTTCTCAGCTAGAAGTCCTTCAATTCCAGGTTCTTCCTCCCCTGGCCTTTGTGGAGCATCCATCGGTCTTGGTACAAGGATTAGGGGCTCAACCTGTGCCTCTAAGGTTGCCCATCTTTTCCTGGCTGCCTCTGCTGCTGTGGCTGATCGAGTTCTTTTCTTTTTGATTGGTGATATTAGATTAAATTCATTGGTGGCTCTCTTTCTTTTCTTCTGTTGTGTTTTCTTTTCTGGTGTTTCCTTTTGTGGTGTTTCCCTCTATGGTGTTTCCTTCTGTGGAGCTGGTACATAAGGGATCAAAGCTGAGGTCGAGGGAATGTGTTCTTGCCTCTCATGCTGTTCTTCTTCAATTATAGCTCCTCCTCCTACCCACTCTGGTGAAGACTCAATTGTTACCAGCTCAATGTCTTCTTCCATTGCCCTGGCTCTGTCATCTTCAGGTTCCATTGTCGCAGCATTTGATGCTGCTCCAATTTCACATTCTACTGTCGGAGCTGCCCTGTTATCTGGGTTTTCCACAAAGGTTTCATCTACACCATCGCCTAATGGCTCTGTTTGTGCCTCCAGTTGTTCTCCTTCAAATGCAGTTTCATCCCCCAATGGTTCTGCTTGTGCCGGAGGTTCATCCCCTAATTGTTCTTCTTCTAATGGAGGTTCATCCCCCCCAAAGGGCTCTGATTGTGCCCTTGGTTGTTCTTCTACTGTGGTTTCACCCACCCCGGATGGTCCTGCTTGTGCCCTCGGTTGCTGTTCTTCTTCCATTTCATCCCCCCCCCAATTTCAATGGAGGAACTCCGGTCCTCCTGTTGTGGTGGAACCGGTATTTGCTGTAATGGGACGACCCGCAAGGGAACGGGTTGCTGAGGTCGGTTTATGAACTATTCCCAGGTTATATGGTGTTGGGAAAGGGTCCTTATAATAATTAATTTGATAAGGCCATGGTGGGTGAGAGAGGAAAGTGGATGCTTAGCAGACTGAACAAATGTGGCCATATGACGCAAGTCGTGCAATAAATAGTATGGAATGTTCAATAAAATTCCATGGTGGAGATGAGAAAGAAAAGGAAGTTCAGAGTTATACACAGTTTGATATCTACCTTCACAAGTAATGTACTTCTTGAGAAAGACAACAACCTGGTCCCATGGCCACGGCAGTGAGTTCAGTGCAATCCCTCTTCTGGACGCTTAAACTTGCTCCCCTGCGAGTAAAAATTCTTCGCGTGCAACCGTTGCAGGGACTTGTTGGTTAAACCATGGTTTTCCCACCATCGGGATGGCTGTAACCTCGGATATAATGATCTCAGAGACTTCTATGCGCAGCCCCCACACTGTGGAGTGAGTTTTGGTAAGATTCAAAGCAAATTGCAGGGCTGCGTCCTGATCGAATCCATCCAATCGTTCAAAGAATTCAAGCCAGCCAGTAGCTTGAAAAATGGCAAGAACTTGAAGATTTCGCCTGAGTTCTCATGTATTGAAAGGTTCATGGCGAACTGGAATCCCCATGGTCCTGGCTGCAAGCTGAAGTTTCTATTCCACTAATTACAGGATCCCAAAATGGAAGTTGCAGCATAGAGGATGCACGAATCGCTGAGCGGAGATGTTGAGAGAATGGGCAAATTTGGAAAGTTGAGCACAGAACAGCGTTTGAAATTTCCATGCCGAATTGGGGAAGGTGGCAGTTATTAGCGTTTACGTCGTACGAGGGAAAGGTTTAATCAGGTATAATGGTGGTACAAGTGAAGGTACGACCAATATCGTTTAAATGATATCAATGCTTAATCACGTGATAAATGAAAGCCATACCTCATAAAACTGTGCGTCGGAATGCTGCGGAAAATGGTGGAGCAAGCAGTTGGTGACGTCACGGAGCCGAACTCATGCACAGTCAGACGTGTGATCATGATGACTCGGATAAGGCAATAAGTTCTTCCGCTAGTGAAACACAAACCATCGCGTCCTCGGGGTTGGAATGATGAGTTCACCGGCACGACTGAGGTGAATCAGCACAATGATTAGCAGGTTTGGAACAATTCTTCTGTTAACACAGGAGTTACCACTGCAAGTTGCCAAAAAAATGATAGCACAGTCGACGAAAAAGATGTTGCAGTCGCCAAAAAAAAATATGTTGCAGCCACCGGGAAAGAAGTTACAACCACCAGAAAAGAATTCACGGCAGCCGGAAAAAGAATTTACGGTATCGGGGAAAATTACGGCTGTCACGAAAAAGTTTTACGGCGGCGAAAAAAATTACAGTTGGCGGGAAAAGTTTTACGACTGTGGGAAATATGTTACATCCTGTCGGGAAAGTTGTTGCAGCTACGGGAAAATGGTTGCGGCTGCCGGAAAATAGTTCACGTCCGTCGGAAAAAGTTCACAGCTGTCGGGAAAAAGATTTTACCGAGCGACGGAAAATGATAACGCAGCCGCTGGGAAATTATGTTGCAGCCGCTGTGACATGATGTTGCAGCCGTTGGAAAGAAGTTGCAGCTGCCGGGAATGATTCACAGCCGCTGGGAAAAAGGATTAACGGCTGCCGGGAAAAATGATTTTACGGTCGGCGGAAAATGATAACGCGGATGCTGGGAAATGATGTTGCAGCCGCTGTGATAAGATGTTGCAGCTGCCGGGAAGAAAGGTTTACGGTTGCTGGGAAATGATGTGGCAGCTGTTGGGAAATGAGGTGGCAGCCGCTGGGAAATGAGGTGGCAGCCGCTGGGGAATGATGCTGCAGCTGCAGAAAAAGATGTTGCAGCTGCCAGAAAAGATTGACGGCAGATGGGAAAAAGGGTATTACGACTGCTGGGAAATGAGGTGGCAGCCGTTGGGGAATGATGCTGCAGCTACGGAAAAAGATGTTGCAGCTGCCATAAAAGATTGACGGAAGACGGGAAAAAGGATATTACGGCTGCTGGGAAATGAGGTGGCAGCTGCTGGGGAATGAGATGGCAGCCGCTGGGGAATGATGTTGCAGCTGCGGAAAAAGATGTTGCAACTGCCGGAAAAACGAATTTACGGTTGATGGGCAATGATGTCACGGTTGCCGGAAAAGATGTTGCAGCTGCCGGATTTTTTTTTTTTTTTTTTTTTTTAGCAAAAGGAAAATACAACGCAGGACGGCACATGGGGAATTTCGCTTGACGGGCCCAAACTGATCGTTCTGCTGGCGCTTCCCTGAAATGTTTTTTGAAAAATGACAGCAAACGAAAAGATCAAATGCAAAGAGAAAAAAAAAAAACAACAATTATACGCTACAACAGGAAATTATTTATGTACAGCAAATACGATTTTCAGTTTAAGGATTGGCAAAGGCAGAGAAAAATTCCTGCTCGGGTGCCAACTGATAATCTGGATCGACAGCAATTTGTGAAATGAATGCATCTTTCGAGATGGGCTTACGATACAGTCACAGTCTGTGGCCGTTTGCAAGTAATGGTATATGGTTTTCATCAATGGTCACCAGGCGAACAGTGCCGTTGTCAAATACCCTGTCGACCAAATATGGACCCAGCCATCTTGTGCGTAATTTACCTTTAAAATCCTTCTTGAATCTGGAGTCGTATAATAGCGCCCAGTCTCCTTCACGGAAGATTTTCTTTTTGATGAATCGGTCATGCCAGTTGGATCTCTGTTGCTGAAGCAGCACAGTCTGGTCTACTGCAGCTACCCGTTTCTCATCCAGTTCATTTAATTGATTCAATCTTCTCTTCTGGGCTTCTGTTACATCCAGATTCATTTCGGTGGCTGTTTTTAGGGTCTTGATCTCAAATTCAATTGGAAAGATGGCACTCTTTCCATACACCAGATCATAGGGAGAAAACCCTGTGGTGTTGCGCCAAGTTGTGCGATATGCTCATAGTGCTTCTGGAAGCCTGTCAACCCAATCCTTTCGATGGCTTTTAACTGTTTTAGTAAGGATTGCTTCAATAACTTTATTAGTACTTTCCACCTGACCATTGGCCTGGGGGTGGTAAGGTGAAGCTATCCTATGCTGCATATGATACTTTCGGAGCAAGGATTCAAATTGGTGTGAGATGAATTGCGGTCCCCCATCGGTAACTACTTCGTTTGGTACCCCAAAGCGGGTAAAGATTTCACTGTACAGAAAATCAATCACCGCCTGGTCATTAGCCTTAGCCAAAGCTACAGCTTCCACCCACTTGGTCATGTAATCTGTACACACTAGAATGTAAACCTTCTGTCTGGAAGGAGGGCTGATAGGGCCAACAAAATCCAATGCCCATCTATCAAACGGTTCTAGTACCACTTGGGGCTGTAAAGGCATCTGATCTATCTTATTAGGTTGGCCCATCCTTTGGCAGCTGTCACAGGACTGAACATATCTTTTAGCGTCCCTGAACAGTGTCAGCCAATAGTAGCCCATCCGCAGTGCTTTATGCCCTGTTCTTCTGTCTGCAAAGTGTCCTCCACAAGGTTCATCATGACAGGCCTTCAGTATATGAAAGATCTCATCTTCCCTTACACATCTCCTAATCTCAAGATCGGGTCCTGTGTAAAAGAGATGACCATTGAGCCAACAATACCTGGCACTTTGCTGGATGATTTTTCTCTTCTCTCGTTTAGACATATGTGGTGGAAGCTTTCCTGCAACCAAGTAATTAGCAACGTCTGCATACCAGGGTGAATGAGCTGAGAGTGCGAATAGGTGTTCATCTGGGAAAGAATCCTCAACAGGCGAACTGTCATCACTGTTAGTAAATCGTGATAAAAAATCAACAACAACATTTTCTTTTCCAGGTTTATCTATAATGGTAATATCAAATTCCTGTAATAATAAAAGCCACCTGGTTACTCTGGCATTGGTGACAGGTTTGTTCATCAAATACTTAATGGCAGAGTGGTCAGTGTGCACAAATGTAGGATACCCAGTAATGTAATGCCGAAATTTATTAATAGAATAAACAATAGCAAGGAATTCTTTTTCAGTAACAGTATAATTAAGTTCAGCAGGGGCTAAGTTTTTACTAATATAATAGATAGCATAAGGCACTTGACCATCCTGCTGTCCTAGTACTGCTCCAATGGCGGTATCAGAAGCATCTGAAGAAATGTGGAAAGGTATGGTCCAATTAGGTCCCCTTAGAATAGGGGCTGTGGACAGCTTCTCTTTAAGCTTATCAAATGTTGTCTGGCATGCTTCACTCCACACAAACTGTGCGTCCTTCATTAACAATGAAAACAAAGGGGAAGCAAGTTTGGAGAAGTTTTCTATAAACCTCCTGTAATATCCAGCATGTCCCAGAAAACTTCGCACTTCTTTCTGCGTTGAAGGAGTAGGTATATTTTTTATCACCTTAATTTTTGAAGGATCCACTTGAATGCCATCGGTAGAGATGAAATGTCCTAATACCACCCCCTCACTCATCATCATATGGCATTTTTCAGTGCTTAATGAAAGGCGAGACTGTTCACAGTGAATTAAAACCTTCTTTAAATTTTCCAGTGCTTCCTCAAAGTCCTTGCCATAGGGAGTAAAATCGTCCATAAAGACTTCCATGCTATCATTAACTAATTCAGAAAATATGCCAATTAAAGCTCTTTGGAACGTTGCTGGTGCATTACATAAACCAAATGGAAGCACCCTATAGGCAAACGTTCCCCAGGGGCAAGTGAAGGTGGTCTTATCCTGGTCCTCCAGAGCAATCTGAATTTGGTTGTACCCGCTGAACCCATCCAAGAAGGAGAAGAACTTCTTCCCTGATAGGGTATCAAGTACTTGGTCAATAAAGGGCAGAGGGAAATGATCCTTTTGTGTATCTTTGTTCAGCTCCCTATAATCAACACAGACTCTCCATTTACCATTTTTCTTGGGCACAATTACAAGCGGGGAAACCCACTCACTATCTGAAATAGGGTAGATAAATCCTGCTTCCAAAAGTTTCTGGATTTCCTCCTTCACTATATCCCTCAGATTGGGGTTCATGCGTCGTTGGGGTTGACATACAGGCTGGGAGTCATTTTTAATGTAAATATGATGAGTGCACAGATTAGAAGGGATACCCTTCATGTCTGTATACTCCCAAGCGAATGCCCCCTTACGTTCCTTCAAGAGACTGATTAGGCGCATCTGTTCTTCTGAGGAGAGACCAGGGTTGATGTTCAAAGTTCTTCTAGGCTCTACCTCAATAGGAATGCTTCTAGATTTTTTCAAAACTGGGATTATGTTTGCGTCATCGACTAGTGCTTCCTCCGCAAGCTGTTCTTGTTCTTCCTTACCAAAGGTAATGTTCAGGAGTTGATAAAATTCTTTATCCATTGAAGCAGGTTCACTAATGAAATTACTGATGGCATCGTCTTCTGTTTTGTTTTTAAAAGTTAAGGCCTTCCCTATTGTTAATAGTGGCTGAACATCCTCCTCCTCTTCCTGCTCTATCCAGAGAGAAGTTTCAGCCTCTAAACTTGGCCGAGCTGGAGGATACAGGGTGAGGTTTTTAATCTCTGTACCATCAGATATAGTCATGGACCCAGATCGACAGTTGATGCAAGCATCAACTGTGGCCAACCAAGGCCTCCCCAGGATCAATGGATGTCCCCCCAGCTGTGATTTTGGTTGCAATATCAAAAAGTCAGCAGGGTATTCCCATGAATCTACTGAGATGACAAGGTCATCCAGAATCCCTTCGGGTCTAATGGTGGATCTGTCTGCCAATTCTAAAATGGTAGGGGTCGGCCTAAAATTAGTGAGTCCAAGCTTCCTCACAGTCTCAATTGTTATGACATTGATCGCTGCCCCTAAGTCGACTAGCACATTGGGTATCTGCGTTTGTCCTATATGTACAGTGACAGTAGGATTTCCAGGGTCGTCATACTTGGTCACAGGGGTTTTTCCTGTTATTAAAGCAGATAAATTCCCTATGGCGTGAACAGTGGGAGGGTCTCTAGGTTTCCTCCCTGGTTTCTTAGTGCATAGGCCCCGAACGGTTTTGGCATAAATAGGCACATCTTGAAGGGCTTGTAGAAGGGGGATTTTAACATAAAGATTCTTCAACTCTCCTAGGAGGTTGAACTGAGGTTGCCCCCCTATTTTTGGTAGCATTAGTCTCTCAGGGTATGGTGGTTTCCTTACCAGCTGGGTAGGCTGTGTATTATCTGATTTCTCATTCAATGTTTCAGCCGTCCCATCTAAGGGATGCTCAGCACCTTCAGTGATAGGAACCGGATCAGATGGATGCTGTGAACTCTCTGCTTCTTCATGCACAGAAGGTGGACTATCTTCTGTAATTACAGGTTCTATTATCTTCCCAGATCGTAAACGAATATCATTACAAGGTACAAGGGAGAGAGAGTAGGCCGGCATATTGACAGTCTCCAATTGATGGACTGTTTTATTATTCGGGTTAGGATTAGGTTGGGCAGGCAGCTGAGGCCGTAATGGTATATTAGGAACAGGATTATTCTACAGCTGCAGCTATGACTGCTAAGGTGGGTATTGAGGATATTGAGGAAATTGAGGAAATTGAGGGTATGGAGAAGAATATGGTGACTGTTGAGGTGGAGGTGGTTGAGGAAACTGGTTCCCAAGATGGAAGTTCCTCCATCTAGGAGACCATGATGTAGGTTGATGTGGCGGCTGTGTCCAAGGACTCCATGAGTTATAATTTTGCATTGCAGGTTGAGAAGGATTCCACTGAGCATAATTTGAAGGGAATTGTGTATTCACATTTTGCATATTATTACTCCAATTGTACATATTATTCAAAAATGGAAACGAGTCCGGAGGCATACCTTGATTTCGAGGCTGCCAAGGTTTCTTCTACGCAATGAAATAAGCTGATTCTACTTCTGGAGTTGATGCCTGCAGGACAGCCTTCACTTGAGGAAGTGTGGGACATTCCTTCATGTCATCGTTCAGCTCACACAGCTGACATACTTGTATTTTGTCAAGAGGGCATTCTTTCAGTGGATGATTCTTTCTACATCGGGGACAGAACACACCTAGTGTGAGATCCTCCACTGTCTGTTTCTGTTTGGCCTTCAGGACATCAATCTCCGAAGAGATGGAGCTCATCATTTCTGTTTTAAAATTTTCAAGGAGATTGCCTATCTCTGCACGTGTAGCTCCTCCATTAGATGACTTCTGAGTTCTGTCGAAGACATCACGTTCCAGCTTATCTCGTTTATCTCGCTTATTATTCCTGGAAGATCCCCTGGAGTATCTCTTACATAATTCCACAATCGTCTCAAAGGGTTCTTTGGAGATATCTCCCTTTCCTAACAGATTTAACATGTCTAAACAATCATCCCTAATCCCTCTAAGCAATATTATCTTGAGCACGTCCAGCCCCATGTTCGTCTGCCCAACTCTTTGCACATTGTACAGCAGCCTTTCTACAAAATCCTCCAGACTTTCATCCTCCTTCTGCACCATCTTGAATAATTCCTCTCTTTTGTCCCTGGTGTTGCAATATTCTTGATATTTTTCCAGGAACACTTGCTTCATCTTATTCCAATTAGCAACAGTTCCTCCCCCAAGGCTCATGAACCATCGCAATGCATTGTCCTTCAGGGTGGCAGGAAAAAGTTTCAGCTTTTGGGCATCTGTGATGTAATCATAGCTGTGACAGAGGATATCAAATTCAAAAAGGAATTCGTCTGGATCTTCTGCCGCCCTACCATGGAAGCGAGGAAACACTGATGGTGAGATGTTCTTCATAGGAGCTGTCCCTTCTAGCTGCTGTATTGGAAATTATAATGTAGCCGTAGTTCCTTCTGGCAGGGAATAATTTTCATGATGGTATTCTAACACTGCTTCTTCCTCTTCGTTCTCATGTCTGTTATTCATCTTTTCTTCTGTATCCTCTTCTTAATTCGTTCCTGCGTTCTTTACCTCAGTTGTAACAGCTGCGTATTCTTCAATTGTAGCAACTGCGTATTCTTCAGTTGTAACAGCTGCATATTCTTCAGTTGTAACAGCTGCGTATTCTTCAGTTGGAACAGTTGAATCAGCTGTACCTACTTTAGCAGGGGTGTATGCGGGAATCACGGCTGCTCCTGTATTTTCCACCGTGGATCCTGACGCTGGCGCTCCAGGATCACCAGGGATTCTTCTGATAGGAGTCTCCCGTTGACGAGTCCTGGTAGCTGAATCAGTTCTGTCAACAAGATCGTCGATGAATGTTCTTCTACCCAACGGTGGCCCTCGACCACGACCCGAACCACCTGCGTTGTTAGTATTTTGTGGGGTTTTGGGGGTTGGGAGGCGATCTCGTTTTACCCTCCTCATATTCATGCGAAGCAGATCATTTCAGCAAAGAAGAGACTGACTAAAAACAATTATCAAATGCAACTAATGACTAGTGTTTAATTTTTATCCTTCCCCGGCAACGGCGCCAAAATGTCAAGCACTCTATATGCAGATAAATTGTTACCAATACACACAGAGCATATGAAATTTATTGTCAACCCGAGGTAGTCTTTTTATTTCAAAGGATAAGTGCACAATCTATGCTTAAACACCAAACCATTAGAAGTAAATACTTTTATCTTCTATCATCCATGTTCATCCCAAAAATCTATGCAATCCCAATTGCCTTCTAACTGCTACACTTCAATTCCTCTCTATCATGCATCAATAAGAAATGGTATCAGATCTAATTAACAATTGCAGGAAAGAAATCTCATTCGTATTCTAGAACAATCACTTGTCTGATCTAATCACTCTGGAAATCATAAAGCATAAATTGAACATTAATCTAGAAATCCAATTGCAAAATATTGAGTCAACTATTCTAAGAAATTGAATTGCAGAATGGGAATAAACAACACACAATAGAAAAGATATATTGCAAGGGCTCAAGGGATCACAACTTAGCTGCAAGATGAACAAGGCTGTGTGTGGCTGCAAATGAAACGCATAAAACAACCCTTACTCAGTCGACTGTTATTCTACACCATTCACCAATCTCACAGAAATACAATCTTTAACGATGATGAAAATCCACACAATAACTACTACTGCTGCATACAGAAGAAATATCTGGAACAAAGCATCACACAATAATAAATTAAAGAATCCTAAATTAACTCAGCAATCTCCGTGGAAGACGGGCCCAGCCTTCACACAGAGACGCTGGCTGAACAAAACAAACTCCTTTAGCTCAGAAGTAACCCCTTATATTAACAGAAGAATGATTACACAGTTTTGCTCGGCTGCTAATACCATGAATTAATTGTCTGTTGTTCAACCCCTGGGTCAAAGCAACTCCCCATATTTATACATACAAACCGTAACAAACCCTATAATCGGGCAACCATGAAGATCTTTGATCTTCAGGCGCCCTAAATAACTAGCTGTTACAATACGTGGGAAGAGCAGAGACATCAAAATATGAGAGAGTTATCAATTGACCCAAGAGTAGCAGTCCTTCCAAATCACAGCTAGACTCGAGCAACAACATACTCAAAATAGCACATTCTGTTATAGCTGCCCTGTCACAACTGTGCCTTAATTGATAATTCGAGCCCCAAGGATCCCTTTACAAGCAACAAACATCCCTTCCTTCATGACTTGTTCAGCCCCGATCTTCCTGCAGTCCATTTATCTCAACTAACTTCATAAATCATAACATGTTAGCACAATTGAGAGATGCACAGCTTTAATTATCACAATCATAAGCATTAATAAAATAAAACAATGATCAGCCATACCTTGGTAATTTGGGGAATAAGGTAAGCACAATAGGTCTGATTGCCATGATAAGTGGTGTAGGATAGGGGCAGGAAAGATGATTAATGATGATTAAAAAGGGCCAATTCTGGGCTCAACAGGGATAATAACAACAACTTCAGCAAGAAGAAGAAGGGCAGCAAAAGAAAGTTCCATGCTCATGCTGCCGAAGATGATGAACCTCCAAAGAAGAAGGCTAGGACAGAAAGTGATGACGACTCATCAAGTGAAGAAGAGTATGTTATAATCTCTGCTCTCATGGTTGTAATGATTGGTTGATTGATAGTGGGGATTCCAAACACATGACTGGGTTTAAGGAATCTTTTGTGAATCTATCTGAACATGAATCACCCCATAAGGTGAAACTTGGGGATGATTATCAATACCCAATCAAAGGAAGTGGTGAAGCCTCCTACAACCTAGATTCTGGAAAATCTTTGAAGATGAAAGAAGTCCTTTATGTACCCGGGCTCAAGAAGAACTTACTCTCCATCTCTGCATTGGATGCAAGAGGTATGAGGGTGGCATTTGTGGATGGCCAAGTCCTAATGTGACCAAAGGGAAATACCATAGATGATGCAGTAGTGATTGGAGAGCAAGAGGGAGGATGGTATAAATTGAAGGGACAACCTGAAAATGACATGGTGCATGAATCCATGGATCCAAGTGAACTTTGGCATAGAAGACTTGCTCATATGCACTATAGGGCACTTCCAATTGCACGCAAGGCTGTAGAGGGTCTTCCTGATATCAAGACCAAACATGAAGGTGTTTGCAAAGGATGTGCAAAAGGTAAGAACATTAAGAAGGCTTTCCCAAGTAGTGAAAACAAGGCCAAAGATATCCTGGAAATCATTCACTCAGATGTATGTGGTCCTATGCCATCCAGTTCTCTTAGTGGGTATGTTTACTATGTCTCATTTATTGATGAATTCTCCAGGAAGACTTGGGTATACTTCTTGAAGAACAAAGATGAGGTGTTTGATAAGTTCAAGTAATTCAAAACCTTGATGGAGAATCAAACTGACAAGAAGATCAAAACATTCAGATTCGAAATTGGTGGAGAATTCACCTCAGGTGACTTCAAGAAGCTTTGTAGTGATTCAGGGATTAAGAGGGAGTTGACTGCTCCTTATAATCCTCAACAAAATGGAGTTGCAGAAAGGAAGGACAGAACTATCATGGAAGCAGCAAGGGCAATGCTGCATGACCAGGATCTACCTATGCATCTATGGGTAGAAGCAGCTAGAACAGCTGTATATGTGCAGAACAGAACACCCCACAAGATATTGGACAACAAGACACTAGAAGAGGTCTTTTCTGGTAAGAAACCTGAAGTCAGCTATCTCAGAATATTTGGTTGTCCAGTATACACTCATGTCCCAAAGGAAAAGAGGACTAAACTAGATCCTTCAGGAAAGAAGGGTATTTTTGTGGGTTACAGTGAAATCTCGAGGCTTACAGAATATACTTTCCACGGTTCAAGAAGATTGATGTCAGCAGGGATGTAACATTTGATGAAAACTCAGCATTCATCAAATCAAGGAAGGCACCTATTGAAGTTTATGAAGAACCTAAGGAAACTAGATTTCAAGACACTAACATGACTGAAGCAGTTCCAGAAGTTGTTCGTGAGTTTGAAGATCCACAAGAACCTGTAGATCCACCCCGTGAGGATAACTCTCACAAGAGGAAACCTACATGGGCTAGAGAGCTCATTCAAGATGCAGAAAGATTTGGCATTCCAGAAGAAGAACACAGAGCAAAGAAGAGAACCAGATCACATACCAGCTATGTTGCTTTACTCTGTGACATTATGAACAAAGAACCTTCGAGTTATGAAGAAGTAGCAAAAAAGAAAGAATGGAAGGATGCTATGGTTGAGGAATACCAATCAATAATGAAGAATGATGTTTGGGATGTTGTCCCAAGACCTAAAGAGAAGTCTGTTGTGACTTCCAAATGGATCTACAAAATCAAGCATGCTGCAGATGGCAGTGTAGAGAAATACAAGGCAAGATTCGTAGCTTGTGGCTTCTCTCAGAAAGAGGGAATAGATTATGAAGAAAATTTTGCACCTGTAGCCAGGCATACTTCCATCAGAACAGTACTTTCCCTGGCTGTAGCGATGAAATGGAAAATACACCAGATGGATGTCAAGACTGCTTTCTTGAATGGTGTAGTTGAAGAGGAAGTATATGTGGAGCAACCACTCGGTTTTGAAATACATGACAGGGAGTCATATGTGTGCAGATTGAAGAAAGCCTTGTATGGCTTGAAACAAGCTCCCAGAACCTGGTATGGTAGGATGGATAGTTTCCTATCTAGTTTGGGCTTTACCAAGAGTAAAGCGGATTCCAACCTTTACTACAAGGTTGAGGAAGGGAATCCTGTGATTCTACTCCTGTATGTGGATGACTTATTTGTAACAGGAGATGACAGATTGATTGCAAATACGAAGAGGAATCTTGCTGCTGAGTTCGATATGAAAGATTTGGGAATGATGCATTATTTCCTAGGTATGGAGGTGTGGCAGAGTACAGGTGGGATCTTCCTTGGTCAAGGGAAGTACACAATAGATATCCTGAAGAGATTCAGGATGATGGATTGCAAGGACATGGCCACACCTATGGCATCGAATCTAAATATTCTATGTGATGCTTCATCTGAGCTGGCTGATGTCTCTATGTATTGTCAGATGATTGGGTCCTTGATGTACTTGACGAACACGAGACCATATATTTTCTTTGCGGTGAACACATTGAGCCAGTTCCTGACAGATCCGAGGAGTGTTCACCTGGTTGCTGTAAATCATGTTCTGAGGTACCTGAAGGGTACAGTGGATTATGGGCTCAAGTATGAAGCGAATCAAAAGTTTAACCTGCAGGGTTATGTTGATTCAGATTGGGCTGGCAGTACTACAGATAGGAAGAGCACATATGGGTGCTGCTTCAGTATGGGATCAGGTGTGATCTCTTGGTTTAGCAGGAAGCAGTCTTGCGTAGCACTGAGTACAGTTGAGGCAGAGTATGTTGCAGCCTGTTCAGCTAGTTGTGAGGCAGTATGGCTACGGAAGCTACTATCTGAGTTATTTGATCTCCCATTGGATGCTACTGGTATCTTCTGTGATAACCAGAGTTGTGTGAAGCCGTCAGAGAACCTAATGTTTCATGACAGGTCGAAACACATAGAGATAAAATATCACTATATCAGGGATATGGTGCAGAGAGGAGCTGTGAAGCTCCTGTATGTTGCGACGAATGAGCAGATTGCAGATGTGCCGACGAAGCCACTAGCCAGGGTGAAGTTCGAGTACTTCAGAGAGAGGCTTGGTGTTCTTCAGATTGATGACACTTCGAGGAAGAAGTGATGGACACATTTGTTGAAGCCATTCCAAGCATGTTGGAAGGAGGATCCTTCACATGGCTATGGATGTAAGCGCTGGATGATGAGCATCAGGATGATGTTCTGGTTTCTGCTTGGATATGATCAGTTGGATCATTTATATGTATGTATGCATCATGTTGGATGTTGGATATGATCAGTTGGATCATTTATATGTATGTATGCATCATGTTGGATGCTGGATATGATCAGTTGGATCATTTATATGTATGTACGCATCATGTTGGATGCTGGATATGATCAGTAGGATCATTTGTATGTATTTTGTATATGCATCATGTTGGATGCTTGGACCATGTATCTGTATATGTATCAGGTGGATACATTGTATGATCAGGTGGATCATGTATGGTGATATGTATCATGTATTTGTATTTGTATCAGGTGGATACACTGTATGATCAGGTGGATCATGTATGATGATATGTATCAGGTAGATACTTGGTATGCATCAGGTAGATGCATTGTATGATCAGGATGATCATGGATGACGAGCTTCAAGATGTTGCTCCAGATGACATGCAGCAGGATGTTGCAGTGACGATGATCATGTGTACATCAGGATGATGTATGGTGAGTATCAGGTTGATACTCTATGGCCGTGGATCAGGTTGTGCAGATGAGCATATAATTTGGCCCTGGGAGATTTGCAAATAGTCTTTTGAGGTTTTTCCTATGGCATATAATTTGGCCCTGGGATATCTAGCAAATGCTCTTTCGAGGTTTTGCTCTGGGAGGACATATAATTTGGCCCTAGGAGATCTGCAGATAGTCTTTCGAGGTTTTTCCTATGGCATATAATCTGGCCCTGGGATATCTAGCAGATGCTCTTTCGAGGTTTTGTCCTATGGCATATAATATGTCCCTGGGAGATCCGATAGGTTGGGCTGTGTGCCCGTAATAAGTCCCGGGATGCTCTTGCGAGGTTTTGCCATGACCACATATAATCTGTCCCTGGGAGATCCTATAGGTAGAACTGTGTGCTCGTAACAACCTAGGATGCTCTTGCGAGGTTTTGTGGTGACCACATATAATCTGTCCCTGGGAGATCCTATAGGTAGAGCTGTGTGCTTGTAATAGCATGGGTTTCTCTTGCGAGGTTTTGTGGTGAGGTCACATATAATATGGCCCTGGGAGATCCTATAGGTAGAGCCGTGTGCTCGTAACAGCCTGGGATGCTCTTTCAAGGTTTGTGATGTACGTAATAAGTCCTGAGGATTCCACAGTATGGCCAGTGATGATGAAGACCTGCAGGTGGTGGGCCTACATCCAGTATGAAAAAGCAATGGCTCTCTAGAACTTCCTATGATGAGTAGAGTCAGAGATTGTTTGAGATAGCAGCAGTAGTGACGATGACGATGATCCCGAGAAGAAGACTTGTCTAGCAGATCTGTGTCGAGAAATACCTGCCTAATTAAGAGGGAGTGTTGATGTATATGTAACTTCGGAATGTATTTCATCTATGTATTTCATATATATTTATTGTACCCTTATTAGAGATGTGTTATTCCTCTATAAGGAAGTGTTGTAATGTGGATTGACAAGTGTCGCAAGTGTGTGTACTTGCCGATGGGTTATTAGACCACCATGTGTGGGGTCGGCCCTGAAATATATATATTATAATGTGGATGTACCTAGCTAGACAAGTCGGCCCCATAAGGTCACTGGGAAAACAGGTTAGTATAAATAGAGATCAGGTGATCTCTATTTAGATCATTCGAAAAAGTACATCTCTCTCACTCAGAAAGTGGCACACTAGTGAGGAGGAGGATCATCTGCTACTAGGAGACTATCTCAGTGTATTTTGGTCGTACTTTGGTTGAGCCATTGCTCTCTCTATCTCTGAGGAAGTTGTGGGGTTTTTCACCTTAGGGTTTTCCCCACGGAAACTCTGTGTCTCTTGTCTCTCATGCTTTTGATTATTGTGATGATTGTCATGCTTATTGTGATTGTCATGCATTGATATATTGTATATGTTATTCTCTCAGTGAAGATCCTAGAGTATTGTTAATTAATGCTCAAAATTTAACATTTAAAACCATATTGAAGTCTCCTACCATGATTTTTAAAGCTTTGATATGCATATATTTTAAGAATTTTAATTTGGTTTTTATGTTATGACAAGATTAAATGGCTTATACATTCCATAGAATAAATTTACTTACTATCAACGAAATATAGATGACAAGAGATGAAACATTATAGGTGACAAGGGGTACTTCAAAGTGTTATTAAAAGTGAGTGCATTTTTGTAAAATTCAAACTCGTTACATGTGCTACCCTCTCACCTACACTTTGAATTTAACTTGAGAAAAGATATGCACAATTTCACTGAACAAAAATGTGTGTGCGCTTTGAGTCCACTAAAACACACATCCATTATTTATGACTTCTATCAAATTCAAAAGTAGCATCCCTCCATTCTCTTGGAATCGTCTTGATCTTGGATACATTAGACCAACTACACACATCTCAAGGCATGAATAATTTTATTAAACTATAATGTGCAAGATGCAAAGGCCATGTTACACTTAATTTCCCACTCATAATTGAGGAGACCAAGGATAAGAAAAGACTTAAAACTTCATTATGGGTTCAACTAATTGAGGTCATTTATCCATTAGTAAGGGGCCAACAATGCAATGCATTCAAATCAAGGCCATCTAGCTTAATGCTCTTGTTTACATGATCACCCAAATGATTTTTAAATAGATTGAAGTGCACATGAAGAAAACATATGTTATGGAGGGAAGATTTGAAGAAGAGACTATGAAATGGTATCCTTATATTGAGTGAAATACAAAGGTAAAATCAAATATGAGGATTAATTTGAAAGGAAAGAGTCCATATTTTAAAAATGATCATTGTAAAATCAATAAACCTGGACCAAGAGAAAGTGAGTTTGAGCATAGAAATTTAACATTGTACTTCAATAGAAGAGGAAGGAGTCAACATTGAGATAAGAGCACTAGCCCATCCTATGCAAGAGGAAAAAATTGGATTCCATTCGAAAATAGAAGATGGGCCTTAAATTAGATGCATATCTCAATGAGATGGAAAAATATACTCTCTACATTGGGGATGCATACCAACCATTTACTTGTTGGACTAATGCAAGGAATAACTACATACTAACCACTTATACCTATATAAGGGATCATGAATAATCATGAGCTCCTTTAAAGACACTTTAGTTGCTACATAAATCTAAAAAAACAAGGAACTTGTGATTTGAAGAGGCAATTAGAGGTATTTGCATAACAAATTTTAAGACGATGTAAAAAGACAAAATATAGGAAATCGAATAAGCTTTCATAAAATATAAATTTTACTTTTAGAAATTTTTTGTAGTTGTTTCTAAAATTTGTTTTTCCAAAGTTGGATTTTTAAATTTTCAGCACAATATAACATATATTTTTTCCAGAGAAAAAAGCGTAATTTCATTATTATTAATCAAATTACATATTGCCGAAGAGCTTCTAAGAGCCCTTTCTGATGAAATATTTTCAGCTTCAAGATTTTTTTTTTTTTTTTTGGTGCTTTCAATATATAAGTATTTTGAGTTCTCTCACGAACTCCATATCCTATATATTTACATCGAGCTTGTAACACCCGTCAAAAACCAAAGTTCTCAAAAAATAAATCAGAGTTCAGATATTTCAAATAGTTTGTTCTTCTATCCCATCGATAAAAGGTCTGTGATAGTATTCATGGAAAATGTCGGTGTTTTGTTCCATGATTTTCCAGCGTCCCAGTTGTAGATTCAGTCCCAGCTTGGATAATTGATTGGCCTCCCTGTTCCTTTCCCTGTATATATGATGACAGGAGAAAATGTCAAAATTCTCTGTCATTCTCAATGCTTCTGCTAACATTGTGTTCAAGAACAGATTGTGGCATCTATGTATTTGTTTAATCCAGTTTATGACGATCATGGAATCACCAAAAATTTGCAGATGGGTGCATTTGTTTTCACATGCAAAAGAAATCAGAAGTTTTAAAGCATAGAGTTTGACATAATTGTTAGAGCCTTGTCCCAGGCCCATGTGGATCTTGAAGAGATGATTCTGAGTTAAGTGGAGAATCGCACCACCGCCACAGGTATTGTCTTGTGAGGCTCTATCGAATTAAGCCCATGGATTATGAGGGTTGATGAATTCCTCTAGTATGATGCGAGGGATAGATAGATTCTTTTCCCGTGGAAAATATTCAAGAGGATAGAGATGCTAAGATTATCCAAAAGTGAAGGGGTGGAAGGTTTTCCAATAAAAATCTGTTGATTACAGGCAATCCAGATGCTCCAGTTTGCAATCAATGGTAGAGCGTTGATGTAGGCAGTGTCCTGTGATCCATGCCAAGTTTTCCAGACCTATTCAACGGAGTCCCCAGACCAAAATCTAGCAGAGGGATGTAAGATCTTTAGCTCAGACCATAAACAATCATGATGTTTTCATTTTTTATGATTTTTTGAAGTCAGACAACCTTGAAAAAGGAATGATGTGTGTGCATGCAACCCTTTAGGGGCATAACTTAATAAAATTTTCAATTTTTTATATGAGTGTATAGAGTTCTCTTTCTTCTAGTGCACCATATAATTTTTTTAAGAAATTATTAAGGTAGTCAAAAGTTATAGTAGAAACAACAGATCCTTGTATTTTGGAATCATGACATCTGTCATTTCAAAATCTAATAAAAAATGTAAAAAATAAACATCTATATAAATTTTTTAAATATAATTTGTATAATCTACTCTACAAATTTGTGGAATTTTATAAAAAAATATTGTGCTTTGCGTAGCCAAAACTGTCATTGAAATCAAGCACCTACAGAGAGTTTTGGAGGAAAGATAATAACCCTATTTTTTAGTCCTATCCAATAGGTTCGTTAGTATGAACCTAATTTTGAACCAACCACACTCGTCACTCCCACCTAGATTTGAAATTTAAAATAATGCATATGCATTATAAAATGCATAAGCGCTATAATGCAAATGCATTATTTAACACAAATATGTTATATCGCATATGTGTTTTTATAATGTATAAAAAATGCATATGCGCTATAATGCATATGCATTATATTTCCTATGCATTTTTGCGCCTAGAGGCACTCTACATCCCAGTATGAGGGAGATCTTGTAACGTGTATGTGTCCCGTTACATGTATCATTACACCTAATAAAACATAAAAAGTAAAAAATGATAATATGAGGGAGATATTGTAATGTGTATGTGTCCCGTTACATGTATTGTTACACTTAATAAAACATAAAAAGTAAAAAATGATAATATGAGGGAGATCTTGTAACGTGTATGTGCTCCGTTACATGTAGCGTTACACCTAATAAAACGTAAAACGTAAAAAATGATCATATGAGGGAGATCTTGTAACGTGTATGTGTCCTGTTACATGTAGCGTTACACCTAATAAAACGTAAAAAGTAAAAACTAATTAATATTTTGTCGGCCATTAAAAAAGGACGTGTATTTTCGATTGAAAAAGACGGTTGAAATCAAAGCCTATATAAACAAAAAACAACATAAAAAAAATTCTACATGTCCCATGCTTCATCCTAATTCTATATAGGTAATATATTTAGAATTTTTAATGTCCCCTGTAACATTCGCCGTGGCCTGCAAGAATCACCACTTCCTCCCATTCTCCGCGTCCATCCTCCTCCCCCGCGTCCATCCTCCTCCTGCGTCCAACCCTGCATCCATCCTCCCATGGCCCCTGCAACATTCTCCCATCCTCCTCCCGCATCCATCCTCCTCCCATCCTCCCGCAGCCCCTGCAACATTCACCCCTCCTCCTCCTGCATCCATCCTCCTCCCATCCTCTTGCACCCCTGTGCCCATCCTCCCGCAGCCCCCTACAGCATTCGCCCATCCTCCTCCCACGTCCATCCTCCTCCTGTCGTCCACCCTCCCTCCATCCCAGCTCCCTCCATCCATCCCCTCGCCATCCTCCCTCCCGCCATCGCACCTCCCTCCCTCCCTCGCGTCCTCCCTCCCTCTTGCCATCCACCCCCCCTCCCACCATCCACCCTCACTGCGCAGCTCTGCTTCCATCCCCTCGCGTCCCCTCCATGCTTCCTCCTTCCCTCCCGTCACCATCATCCTCCCCTCACACCTGCACCATTCTCCTCCCTCCCCTCCTCCCCGCGCTCCATTCGCATCTCCCTCCCGCCATCACAGCTCCCTCTATCCCTTGCGTCCTCCCTCCCTCCTGCCGTCCACCCTCGCTGTCGCCATCCTCCTCCCCTCCCGCCACCATCCTCCTCCCCTCATGCCTGCACCATTCTCCTCCCTCCCCTCCTCCCTGCGCTCCATTCGCAGCTCCCTCCCTCCTGCCATCTCATCTCCCTCCATCCCTCACGCCTCCGCCATCCTCCTCCCCTCACACCTACACCATTCTCCTCCCCTCCCGCCGCCATCCTCCTCCCCTCTCGCCACCTGCACCATTCACCATTCAATATAGTTTTTTGTGTTTCAATATAGTTTTGTGTTTAATTTTTAAAATTTGAAATTAAAATATATAAATTTAATTTAGTTATATTTAATATATATAAATATTAAACATACATTAAATTAATTTAGTTTTAGTTTTAGATTTAGATTAAAAAATAAATATACATTAAATTTCAAATTATAATATATATATATTTAATTTAGTTAGATTTAATATATATAATTAGTTTTAGATTTATACTAATTATAATAAGAACTACTTGTGGTATAGTGGTAAGGGTGTGGGGATAATGGGTGATGGGTGTGAGGTTCGATCCTCCCAAACCACTTATTTTTTGGGAAAATATATTGAATTTTTATACTATATTGAATTTTACACTTGCATAGATTTCAATGTATTATTTTTTAAAATTGCATAGATTTCAGTGTCAAGGGTGTGGGGATAATGGTAAGGGTGTGGGGATAATGGGTGTGAGGTCCAAGGTTCGATCCTCCCAAACCACTTATTTTTTTGGAAAATATATTGAATTTTTAAACTATATTGAATTTTACTCTTGCATAGATTTTAGTGTATTATTTTTTAAAATTGCATAGATTTCAGTGTCAAGGATGTGGGGATAATGGGTGTGAGGTCCAAGGTTCGATCCTCCCAAACCACTTATTTTTTTGGAAAATATATTGAATTTTTAAACTATATTGAAATTTATACTTGCATAGATTTCAGTGTATTATTTTTTTTATATTGCATAGATTTCAATGTCAAGCATTGATTTCATTGTGGATTACAAATATGCATTAATTTCAGGGTAAATGTTAATTGTTGACATTTTTGACAAGGTGAAAATGTAGATCGACAAGGCGAATCTTCAACCCATATACCAATTATTAATATGGCCCTCGATAAGGAGATCAAAATTAACAATAATATATCCGTTCCATCGGAAGAAATGACATCAGAAGAACGAGAAGATGACTTGAAGCAAAAAGCAGAACAAAAAAAGAGTCTCGAAAGAAAAAAGTTGGGCGAAATGACATGAGAAGAACAAGAAAATCGAAGAAAACGAATCGCAAATCAACAAAAATTGTGATAATCCTCATAAATCTGTCTGTGTTTCAACCTAACATGTTCCTTACAATGTTGATCAAACTCCAGTTTGACGAAATCAAGTTG
This sequence comes from Larix kaempferi, assembly GCA_027924585.1. Classification (NCBI taxonomy): domain Eukaryota; kingdom Viridiplantae; phylum Streptophyta; class Pinopsida; order Pinales; family Pinaceae; genus Larix; species Larix kaempferi. Next base: position 7,622,660 of record BSBM01000072.1, on the reverse strand, counting down.
CAGAACAACAAATAAATCAAAATGTACGAAATGACGGCAGAAAAAGGAGAAGAACGAACAAAACAAAATGCAGATCAACAAAAAGAAAATCGAAAAAAAAAATTAGGTGAATTGACAGCAAAAGAACGAGAAGAACAAAGAAAATGAAACGTTGATCGAAAAAGAGCATATCGAGAGAGAAATTTGAAGCAATTGGAAGAACAAAAAAATCAGTTTGCAGAACAACAAATAAATCAAAATGTACGAAATGACGAAATGACAAAACAAAATGTAGATCAACAAAAAGAGAATCGAAAAAAAGTTAGGCGAATTGTCTCTATTTTCCAGTTAAACAATTTACTCAATCCTTAATACTTATTACTTACATTATGATAATCCTCGTAAATGTATCTGTGTTTTCAACTTAATTTGTTCCTTACCATGCTGATCAAACTCCAGCTTTGTGTCGCCGCCCATGACTGAAACCAGCCTAGATCCAAATCCTAAGGCTCTATCAAGCACCGAGAGGGATCAAATCTCCTGAGGTGCAAACCTCTTCTCAGGTATTGCACTCAAGGAGCTTTTCGAGGAGAGGTTTGCACCTCGGGAGATTTGATCCCTCTCGACGCTTGATAGAGCCTTAGGATTTGGATCTAGGCTGGTATAAGACATACAAAATGCATTAGCGCTATAACACATACTACGTTAACATGCGTATGTGTTATTGATACCTTAGAATCATACATATTTTCGATAGGATGAGGGTAATAAGTATGAAACATAATTTAATAAAATGCCTATATATAATCTAAGTCATGTATCTAGGGTCAAATGTGGTGGTTTGATGGATTTTCCATGGCCTCTTTCGTAACAAGTATTATTCTAGGCCTTTGGCCATTCATTCACCCATAGACCAATGTGTAAAGGGGTGAAAATCAATACATGGAAGGAAACTACTCATAATGCCCCACCCTCTGTGCCTCCCTTGCTATCCTTCTCCCTCCCTCATCTCTCCCTTATACTTTCCTCCCGCTTCATCCCTCTCTCTCTCCTCCCTTAGTCTCCCTCTCTCTAACACATTCCCTCCATCCCTCCTTCCCACTCACACTCCCTATCTCCTCACTAACTATCTCTCCCTCCCCCCACCCCTCTCTCTCTCTCCCTCTCCCTCATTCTCTCATTCTCTCTTTCTCCCTCTATCTCCTTCCCTCTCTCAATATATCTCTCCCTCACTCTATTCCCATCCCTTCCACACTCCCTCTCTCTCCCTCCTTTATTCACTCACTCTCTCACAATCCCTCCCCTGCCTCCTCTCGACCTCCCTCATGTAACATACCTGAAATCCTCATTATAATGTTGAGGAAATGGGGTATACAATTTTTTCCTTTTTCATCATCCAACCAACAAATGTGTTAATATTTATAAAACTAATTAACATAGTTAATCATTCTCATTAAATTACATATTAGACTCATAAGAGTATGATTCTCCTATTTCTTTATCAAATGTGATGTAAAAGAATAACCTCTTTTGAAGATCAGACTTCAGAATCTTTCTTATCTAGCATTAGCTTGGAACCACATGCATCCAAAGCACCTTTAACTAGGATCAATGTAGTTGTATGCAAACCTAGAGCAATAGCATGATGAACCCAAAAGTCTCCAGGACCGATTATTAAGAACAATCAAATTATTATTATCATTTATAACATTCAACCAACCGGGTAACCATATGCTCTTACCTGCCTCGAATGCTAGACCACTTGTTGAAGATAGGAGTACATCGAAACCACATATGGTCTTACCATGAGCAGATTGTATCCACTGAGAAAATATGGGCTCGATCAAGATTTGTTTTTCTGGAGTACTGAAAGCAAGCATAACATCATTATGAACATAAAGTCCCAAGGTATGGAAACCTAATAATAAACTAACCCAACTAAGATTAGATATTATAGCTTCTTTATGCTCCAACATTCTCGCCAATACATTATCCTTATTCTGTTTTAGATTATAATCCCTAATGAGGAATATAACTCCATGAGCAAAGGCTCTTGTCATAATGAACCCAACAATATATTGATGATGAGTATATAATGCAGCTTGGGTGGTGAAGTCTTGTGCTATGAATGCATAAGCGGGTAAAGAATACATGTGTTGAGCTACCAAGGAAGTGATAACCCCCAATGAATCTAAAGCAAGACCCAATTGAAAATGAAGAGAATTATTGATTGTGTTATAAAGACCCTTATGTCCGCGTCCTAATTGGACTCTTGGAGGAACATGTGCCTCCAAAATATCTTCCATGCTGTGACCAATCCCAAAGTTGGTTCTATACATATGACCAGCAATTGAAAAAACAAATGCAATAGCTAAATGATGATGAGCGATATTAGTCAGCCATAAACTTTGAGTTTGTGGATGAAATCCTCCGGGAAGAGTTAGAATAGCAGTTCCTGCCCCTCGTTAGGTACCAAATAAGTGACTACTGGAATCAGGGTCTTGAGTATAAAGATTCCACTGACCTAGGAAAAGTGGTTCTAAACCTTGGGGATGCGGTAATACATTCAAAATATTATCCCATTTGACGTGCTCTCCCCTTGATTCAGGAATAGCGACATGAACTAAATGCCCTGTCCAAGCTAGAGAACTGACTCCGAAGAGTCTTGACAAATGATGATTGAGACGGGATTCGACATTTTTGAACCATGAAACACTTGGTATCCATTCAGGTTGTAGATGTAACCTACCCGCTATTAAAAAGATGGCAGAAAGAAATAGCAAGAAAATAGCTCTAGTATAAAGATCTTCGTTAGTGCGTAAGTCGATTGTATACCACCATTGATAAACACCAGAATAAGCAATATTGACCGAACCGGGAGAACCTCCTTGGGTAAAGGCTTCTATAGCTGGTTGACCAAAATAAGGATCCCAAATTGTAGAAGCAATGGGTCTTACATGTCAGGGATCGCGTACCCATGCTTCAAAATTGCCTTGCCAAGCCACATGGAACAAATTACCAGAGGTCCACATAAATATTATTGCCAACTGACCAAAGTGGGAAGCAAATATTTTATGATAAAGGCATTGTTCGGTAATATTATCATGACTCTCGAAGTCATGTGTGGTCGCAATACCGAACCAAATACGACGAGTAGTGGGGTCTTGGGCCAATCCTTGGCTGAACTTTGGAAATCTTGATGCCATAATGCTTTTCAAATCCTCCTAACCATTATCCTACTGCAATAATTCTTGCCAGGAAGAACATCCATGTTGTGACGATTCCACCCAGAAGGTAATGAGCTACTCCTACATCACGTCCCTGTACAATACTCAAGGATCTGGGATGGATAGCAGGAGCAACCTTCAATTTATTATGGGCCCAAACGATAGATTCAATGAGTTCTTGCCAATACCCATGGCCGTTGAATAAGAACATTAAACTAAAGGCCCAAACAAAATGAGCACCTAAAAATAAAAGACCATATGCAGATAATGAAGAACCATAAGATTGGATCACTTGAGAGGCTTGTTCCCATAGAAAGTTACAGAGCCACCCATTAATTGTAATGGAACTCTGTGCAAAGTTTCCTCCCGTGATATGAGTAACCACTCCCTGATCACTTATACTACCCCAAACATCGGACTGCACTTTCCAGCTAAAATGGAATATTACTACCGAAATTGCATTGTACATCCAGAATAAACCAAGGAAAACATGATCCCAGGTAGATACTTGACATGTTCCTCCTCTCCCAGGTCCATCACAAGGAAAGAGAAAACCAGATTCGCTTTATCAGGTATTAAATGGGAGCTACGGGCAAATAGAACACCTTTAAGTAGGATTAAAACAGTCACATGGATAGTAAATGCATGAATGTGATGTACCAAAAAATCCGCGGTTCCTAATGGAATTGGTAACAAAGCCACTTTGGAACCTACTATCACCAAATCACCACCTCCCCAGGTTAAGTTGGTACTCGCTGCTGCAGTAGGAGATGTTGAACCAGGTGCTGAAGCATGAGTGTTTTGTATCCATTGAATATAGAATTAACACATACATAAGTTCGTTGATCACTTTAAAGGGTCTATAAGGATTCATCATGGATTTATCGTTAAGATACTACATCTCAATTTATTCTTCATACTTCCCATACGAGGGTTGGCTAGGTATTTATAAGAAAGGATAACTTCTTTTATATATATTTACATAATAATCAAAGAAACAATATTAAATTCAGTTCGAGTCAAGGTTGATATTTTCGACGACCACCTCAGCCTCGTCATGTGACTCCGTTATGGAAGGGCGACGTCTTGTATGAGTGGAGTTCCCACTCAAAAAGAAATCTATCTTAGCTCTCATTTTTCTATTAAGGAATTATTGTGCAGCGATGGTTCCCAGAAAGAACTCTATCTCAGCTCTTGTCTTTCTATCAAGGAATTACTACCATGTGCAGGGGGATCTCCCTAAAGGAAATTAATCCATCCTCCAACATTTGTGTTGTATTTGTGATTGTACAGGGGGATCTCCCAGTGGGAGGATCGACCCTTGATTTGAATTGTCGGTATATTTTAACATTAATGAGAGTTTGAAGCTTAGTGTAGTTCTTTTGATATATATTTATTTTTGTATCTTCTCAGTGAGGGCGTAGCCCTAGAAATTTGTATCCCCATTTGTATTTTACTAAATATTTGTATCCCGGATAAAGAATGACAGTTCTTTTATCTTATGGACATCTACCCCAAGTGTATCCATAAAGGATTTATTTAGATTATTAAATGAAATATTTATTTAAATAACTAGGATGAGAGTGAAACTCTCTGCACATTGTTTTGGGTATATGTTCTCTTTCTAAACTTCCAATGAAGAGGGAGAGACCTTTGAGACGGTTCGATAGAAATCATTTTATCATGCCACTGAAGAGTGTGCGACCCTAGAGGCAGCTGTATAGATTTAATTATATAATAGCTGTGCAGGAGTAAGCTAAGTAAGGCGCGTCCCTTAATTGAATAAATTTGTTGGAATTTGATTATATAAATTATATATAAGAAAGCATTTGGAAGAGGCACAGCGTGTCTTGGCTGAAATTATATATATATATATATATATTAAACATTGGAATAAACCAAGCAAGGGCGGTACCATAGGTTCCATTCCTTATGGTATGTTGAGGTAATTTTATATATATATATATATATATATATAATATGTTCTAAATAAGTTAAAGGTGAGTAGCCCTAGGCCTCAATCCTCTTAATATACTTGGATAGTAATGGAATGTACCCATTATGTATAGAATGGGTGATGAAAGGGCAAAGTCTCAATACTCTGTGTAAAATTATATCAAATATTTATCTATTATAATACTTAGTGATTGGTTAAGATTAATATTATTCTCTTGTGTTATAAGAGAGGAGGGATAATAGTGAAGTGAAACCCCTCCCTAGTCAATCCTTTACTCAGTTTGGGGGTGGCTTTTCAGTGGCAATAATACACACCGGATAGAGAGCCAGATGGTTGGGAGGAAAGTTGCAGTCATTCCTTTAGTCTCCCAACTCTATTTAAACTATATAAGTACTCTTCTTCGTTGTTTTGTTATTAGAAAATATCAAGTTTATAAATGTATATTTGTCATGGGTTGTCATGGTCAATTGATTTCGCTCACATGAATAGATGTTCCTTGTTATGATTGTTGTTCCCTACATTTGGTTGTTTATATACTTTTATATTTAATTGAGTGATGAGTATAACGTGATAATAAATTGTGGTAAAACGTACACATTTATATAAACTAATTATAAGGTTAGCATGATGTTAATGTGTGTTTCGCACTTTATAAAAGATGTACATTTATCACGAGATGATCAATGCTATTGACGTGTTATAAGGTTAGCATGATGTTAATGTGTGTTGTCCACATTATAAAAGATGTGCATTTATCACTAGATGATTGATGCTATTGATGTGAAAATACAATGAGTTGTTGTCGTGTAAAGGTTATACTCTTGTATTTAGTAGTGTGAATATGCTCACACTAGATCCAAAGAGATGATGTAAACCTCACAATGAAATAATTTAGGAATGACAGAAGAAGAATAGAGAAGAAGAACACAGATCCAAAGGAGCTCAGATAGAGGCAGAATAATTACACATGTTACATTAATCTAGATAGTAAACAGGTAAATAATATACAATGCTCAGGATTTGAATACACTAGGTGTGATTCGAATTAGCCTGTATGGACAAATCCATAATCAGTGGAGTGTCATCAAGTCATAACTAGGAGTCCAACTCATCATCAATGAAGTCATCAATGAACAAGTAATAGTCAACCAGTAGTCAAACTAAGTCTAACTGAATGTGGTAGGTGTAACTGGCACATGTGGTAGGTGTAACTGGCACATGGAAGCACTGATGTAGTGAAGGAGGCTCAGTGGAGGGCGCTCATGGAGCTAACTAGAGTCAGAACAACCTATCTAGTCACACTGGAGGTCCATCGGAGTGATAAGGTCAGTAAAGAGTGAGTCAAGCCTAAAATCAGGGAGAGAACTCTTGTTAACTGAACATAACTAGACTGGTAGGTGAAGAAGTGCGCCTCTTTCATGCAGTAGGTGAAAGGAGGGCGCACTAGGCACTAGGAGGGATGAAACTTATCAAGAAGAAGCTCCGGGGGCTAGCTAACTGAGGGCTAGGTGCTGGGACTGATGACTGGAAAGGCATGCAAACCCTAGAATGCACGCAAACCCTAAAAGTGCATGCAAACCCTAAAAGACTGAAAATGAAAATGACTGAAAAGCTAGTAGGACTAGGATGGAGTATAGGAATATCCTAACACCCCCCCTTAATCCATCCTGGGACCTGGTAACTAGGACCAAAGGTCACCCATACAATCAAGTAAGATAGAAAAATAAAGAACTGTCCATAAATCGAGGAAATGGGGAAAACCTCATGGGAAAAATACCCCCCCTCAAAAGAACAGTAAATAACTCAAAGAACCATCATACTAAGTAGAAAAGAAGGAAGCTTTCATTAGTGAAAACTTATTCAAAAAACTTGATAAGTTGATCCCCTGTAGGATGCCAACACAAGTGCTAGATGTGTATCTAGTCTTCTGATGTGCCTTCCACTATGTAGAGGATGTATTGGATGAAGCAAGTCTCTCAGGAATTCTTTCTGCAACTGGAGCGAATGGAACATGAGGAGTCTTCCCATGTGATGGAAGAGAGAACCCCATCATCATGCTGCATCTCTCATAGAGAGGCAGATGGCATAATGCAAGGTTGACATGATGCTGAAGTCTGGTAGTTCGGTGAACAAATGAATCCTCAACTGTGTTCTCAGTAGTCGCAAAGACTGTGTGAGCCCATATTGACCTCGAATCTGTACTGAGAATAGGTGTTGGTTCTGGATCTGAATCTTCTTGAACTATGATCTCAACATCAAGATCTTGATCTTCTTCTTCATCAGAAGAGGAGTCACTCTGATATTGATCAGAATCTGAAGGAACAGTCAGAGAGAAGGGCATGAAGTGAGAGAAATCATATGCCTTAGAGGCATGATTAGCAACCCCATTCGCTATAATCTCTCCAGTGGAGATCTCTGTAATATCTACTATGTTTGGACCAAAAGTTACTTGCTTTGGTGATCCTGTATGAGTCATCTGATATACTGATAACAAATTAGATGTTAGAGAAGGAACGCATAAAACATTTTTGAACTTACCATGCTCCATATGTATTGTACCCAATCCTTTGGCAGAAATCTGAGAGTTGTCTCCCATGTGAATAGTAGGCCCATCTTTGAGATCTAAAGAGGAGAAAGATTCTTCAGAGGAAACCATGTGGTTGGAGGCTCCAGAATCTATGAGGAGGGATTTTGAGTTTGAAAAACCAGCCATCAATGCATTGCAATCATCAGATCCACTTCCAGAATCAGACATCTTTGCTTCTTTTGGAACAACAATTTTGTTTTGTTCAAGAAGCTTGGTTAGTAGATCTATTTTCTTGTGCATGCCAGCTTTCTCAGGATGGTTTCCTCTCTTGCAGTAGGAGCAATTTGGTCTCTTGTGTTTGTCACTTCTAGATTTGGATGGCTTCTTGTCCTTGTCTTTTTTCCTCCCCTTTGCATTCGCTCCACTTGCTTCTCCAGCTAGAAGAGCTAGATCTTTGGAGGCCTTGATGGCACCCATTTGAATCAGTTTGTTCTCTTCTTGAATGAGAGCTTCAGCAAAGACTTTTAAGGTGGGAAACTTCCATCCAGGGATTGACATTCGAACAGAATGGAAAGTAGACACAAAGATAGAAAATTGAGATCCAAGTTTGCTCAATATGGAGAGTACCAATTGCTCATCACTTTTAGTGATGCCACAATGCTTGCATTGTAAAACCAAATTCTGAAATTTGGAGAAGAATTCTTGAATGCTTTTGAAATTGTTAGGTTGCAGGGAAACCAATTCATTTTCGAGAATGTATCCTCTTAGTTCATCTTGTTTGCCAAAAAGACTCTTCAATTTTGTCCATAACTCATTTGGAGACTTCAATACTTCAACATGAAACAATAGATCTTCAGACATATGAAGCCTCATATGCATCCAAAGGCTTCATCCATTTTATTTAGATGCTTGGTTCTCTCTACAACTGTATGTGGTATGGCATCTTTTTCCTCAACTATTCTAGAAAACCCTCTTGACTGCAAGTGTACTATCATCTTACGCTTCCATTCAAAGTAATTGAAGGGAGTGAGAATTATAGGAGAAGAAGGAGCATTTGAATTGCTCATCTTGACTGCTAGAACGAGTGCAAAAGGAAACTGCTGATACTGTTGCTGCAACTGCCGAAACTTCAAAATACTTGCAAAAAACTCTCAAGAATGGAGGTAGAATATACTCTCTAATGTCTCTGATACCATGTGAAGATGCTCACAGTAGATCCAAAGAGATGATGTAAACCTCACAATGAAAGAATTTAGGAATGACAGAAGAAGAATAGAGCAGAAGAACACAGATCCAAAGGAGCTCAGATAGAGGCAGAATAATTACACATGCTATGTTAATCTGAATAGTAAACAGGTAAATATACAATGCTCAGGATTCGAATACACTAGGTGTGATTCGAATTAGCCTGCATGGAAAAATCCATAATCAATGGAGTGTCATCAAGTCATAACTAGGAGTCCAACTCATCATCAATGAAGTCATCACTACACAAGTAATAGTCAACCACCAGTCAAACTAAGTCTAACTGAATGTGGTAGGTGTAACTGGCACATGTGGTAGGTGTAACTGGCACATGGAAGCACTGATGTAGTGAAGGAGGCTCAGTGGAGGGCGCTCATGGAACTAACTGGAGTCAGAACAGCCTATCTAGTCACACTGGAGGTCCATCGGAGTGATAAGGTGAGTAAAGAGTGAGTCAAGCCTAAAATCAGGGAGAGAACTCTTGTTAACTGAACATAACTAGACTGGTAGGTGAAGAAGTGCGCCTCTTTCACGCAGTAGGTGAAAGGAGGGCGCACTAGGCACTAGGAGGGATAACACTTATCAGGAAGAAGTTCCGGGGGCTAGCTAATTGAGGGCTAGGTGATGGGACTAATGACTGGAAATGCATGCAAAATGCATGCAAACCCTAAAAGATTGAAAATGAAAATGACTGAAAAGCTAGTAGGACTAGGATGGAGTATAGGAATATCCTAACAAGTAGGTGGTCGAGACTCATATGGGGTTAGTGTGTATTGTGTACATTTTAAACTAAATTAAGAGATGCAAGTAGATGTAATGTGTGCAAAAGAAAATTTGACTATGCTAAACAAGTGTTAGATCGTTCTCTTGATTTCCTAGCCAACCCTTGTATGGGAAGTAGGATAAGTAAATTGAGATTTAGTATCTTATTGAGAAATCCATGATGAATCCTTGTAGACCCTTTAAAGTTATCAATGAACTTATGTATGTGTTACTTCTATATTCTTCTGAAGTCTGATATTCAAAAGAGGTTATTCTTTTACATCACATTTGATAAAGAAATAGGAGAATCATACTCTTATGAGTCCAATATGCAATTTAATGAGAATGATTAACTATGTTATTTAGTTTATAAAGACTAACACATTTGTTGGTTGGATGATGCAAAAATGAAAGAAATTTATACCCCATTTCCTCAACATTATAATGAGTATTTTGGGTATGTTACACCTCATTTTCTCTCTCACCTACTCTTTTTCCATCTAACACTCATTCTCTCGCTCTCTATCTTTATCTATTGTGGGAGGCCATGTGTGGTTGGTCAAGGAAACCTTATTGGCCTTATATGGCTTGAATATTTCTTTAGGGATTGAGGTTTAGGTATTCTCCCTTGACCATGTCCAAGGCCCCAAATCCCTAAGGTTGATACATAGTTCGATGGATAACCCTAAGAAGTAATATGTGGTGCTTTGAGGCATTATACATTAATATAGATACTTCAATGGATCTAGATGCTTCACTCCATATCTATATCTCGTTCCCTCTCTATCCTCCTCTCTCTCACTCATTATATCTCTATCTATCACCTGTTACCTATCTATCTCCCCCTCACTTCCTCTCTCCCCCCCACCCTCTCTCTCTCTCTCTCTCCTACATTTTATCTCCCTATATCCTCACTCACTCACTCACTCTCCCTCCCTCTCTTTCCCTTTTCCCTTGAATTTGATTCCTAAGGACTTGAGACACATATATATTACTCAAGAGCACCTAATGGCACTAACATCCTCAAAAATAGGCCAAACATACCCACATGAGGCCATGTGTGGTTGGTCAAGGAAACCTTCTTGGTCCTAGATGGATTTAATATTGCTTTAGGTATTGATATTTAGGTCTTTTCCCTTTACCATGTCCAAGGCCCCAAATACCCAAGGTTGATACATAGTTTGAGTGATACCCCTAATAAGTATATGTAGTGCTTCAAGGAATTATCCATGGATCTAGATCCTTCACTCTATATCTCTATCTATTTCCCTCTCTATCCCCTTCTATCTCACTCAATCTCTCTCTCTCTCTCTCTCTCTCTCTCTCGCTTCCTTACCTCTCTCTCTCTCTCTCGCTTCCTTACCTCTCTCTCTCTCTCTCTCTTCCCATCCCTTCCACACTCCCTCTCTCTCCCTCCTTCACTCAGTCACTCTCTACCACAACCACTCATTTGCTCCCCCATCCCCTTCTTTCACTACCTCTCTCGTTCTTTTTCAAATTCAAAATCATTTATCCCTGCTTTCCTTGGCATTTCCAAATTCCTCTAAAAAATCACTCTTCCTCTTCCCTAAGAATGAGGAAGATAGTCAACTCCTTTGCCGAGGATCAATGTTGATTTAAGGACTTTGCACAAAAAACATCATTTAAAAGTTATTTAACATTTATTTAAAAAAACAAGTTCACATACACGTATTAAAATTTCAATCAAATAAAACATTTATACTTATTGAACATGAATATGTGCATGTCACAATCAGTGTCACACGAGGTGAAGCTATCGATCCAACATTCTGTTGCAACTCAAGATGTTGCAAGTCATCCAGTTGCGAGGCATTTGGCTGTGAGGCAATAACAATAGAATCCCAAAGAGTTTGTGATGCATGAGTCTCTTGAAGGACCTATTCAACCATGGGATACAAATGCATGAGAATTTAATAAACATAACACTCATATGTACATAAACATTTGTTGAATAAATTCATGTACCTATAACGACCTCTTGTTCGAGAGCATGAGATACATTTACCTGATGTATGGATGTGGATGGCGTTCCCGAATCTACAGTCATAGGCTGCTCTGAGGCCACATCAATAGATTCCTTAGTAACTGAAGATGGATTTAGGTGTGTAATATGAACCCATCCATAATGTATCAGAAACACATACCAACAAACAAGAGTCAATCAAACAACTTAGATACTGGATATTAAAAAACAAATAATGATGCACTAAGAGGTCCATCAAACTTTACCTGCTCATCCCACTAAGGCTCTACAACAATATTGGGTGTAGATTGCACAACAAAATATCTACCACCCTGCATAAAATATATTACATCAACAATTAAATATATTTTTCCTTCCATTATATAAATATAGTAAATGATGGTAAATTAAAAATATTTCCATTACCTGTAATGGTGATAAACCAAAATAGTATGAAACATTGATTGTCGCATTTACTTCAATCTATTGAGCAAGACCCGGATGTGATTATAATATGTCAACAAATTAATAAAATAATAATTTTTTAAACAAATCAAACTGGTAATTTAAAATATATTAAAGTATTTGAATATTGATGAACTTACACATTCCATGAATCCATCGATGCAAATTTGCGATGAACCACTGTAGCAAATGCTACCACAAGACAAGCACATATTTTATAGCATGTGTCACTTTGTATCATGTGCCTTTTCTCTACTAGATATCTCTGGATGGTCAAGTTCACCACCAGATGGCTACTCATTAACAGGACCCCCACTAGGTGTCTCCTCACCACCACCAGATGAAGATGATGCCCCCCCAATATGAGCCTACAACTGTTTGGATCTCAACAAAAGTCCCATGACAAACCAACATCTCAGTCAACCATAATGATGCCCCTTGTGTCTCATCCAATAGGCTAGGTATAGGAGGATATAAATGGTGGGTTTTTAGGGGGAGGAGTTCGACATACACAGTTTATATCATCCCTAGCATGCTCTCTATCCTTGGGAATCCCTCATCTCGCCCCCTGGAACTCTAAAATTTCAAAGTAATTGACATGCTTATGAAGTATAAATTCAACATACAAATTCCATGGGAAATACAATGGTATGTCTCTATTTCAACGCGGGTCTTCATCAAATACCATATACCACCTATCCATCAAATTTTATTTTATACTTGGTTCTACATACTAGTCAATGGATATGCGTGATCTTCTAGTCGAAGGAACATGGCCAGTGCGAGGGTCTCAAAAGAGAGAATAAATATGGTCTTTTCCTATTTTCAATTTTTTTATGTCATGGTAACTAATCCCATTTGCATAAAATTGCCTCCTGGACTCTCTATAAGAAGTAATGTTATATAATGCTCCTTGGGAATTGGAAATTGGAAATTGTGTCAGTGATAATATCAATTGATTTCCTAAGAAAACAACGTATTTTGTATCTCCCCTTAAATGTAGAACTTAGGCATCTCAAAAACCCCAATTGTGATCAAATTTCAACATTTATATTTGGCATATGTTGTCTTGGTGAGATTTGTTGTTCTTCTTGTGATGGATGGTTTTGTTGTTGTTCTTGCAATGGAGAGTTTTGTTGTTCTTCTTGCAATGGAGGGATTTTATGCTCTTCCTCAATAATTACTTGGTTTCCTCTTGGAGGGATTTCTTGTTCTTCTTCAACATCTATTAGGTTTTCATGATCAATATTCTGAAGGTTTGGGTGTTGTGAAGGAACGATTTCTTCAAGATCATGTGGATCCATGGAGAATACTCTGCTTTACATAATAATTTTTTAAAATTAGATTCAATATTTAAAAACATCCATAGACATTAATTTTTTTATATGGAATACTTGAACAAAGATAAGACAAGAAACATACCTTGAATGCTTCCCAACATAGGTACTTAAGCCACCAAGACTTACAAATTGAGCAATTGTCCAAACGACAATGTGTAGACACTAAAATTGCAGATGTTTTAATTCTCTCCTACGTTTAATAGCTCCCGATTTTTCTAAATGCCATGTGGAACGGGCTGGTCGGGTCGTTTTTTTTTTAATATCAGCATAACACAAGTGCAATATAAAGTGCTTGTGTTATGAAACACAAGTGTGATATAACGTGCTTGTGTTATGAAACACAAGTGCGATATAACGTGCTTGTGTTATGAAACAAAAGTGCGTTACATCACACTTGTGTTATATTTTCAACTTTTTCATAACAAAAGTACGTTATAATGCATAGGCATTACAAAACACATATGCGTTATATCGCACTTGCATTTTTTTTCTTTTCTTAACTCAAGTGCATTATAACACATATGTGTTTCTTATCCTTAGCATTGGTTATAGGTTTGGGTTTTGTCGAGCCTGAACCTAACAATGAAAGTGCATTTACAAAACTCGTAACGAGGGTGCATTTACGAAATCTATGGTGGTACAAAAAATTGGACACAACTTCGTGTGACCACCCATAAATGTTCGTTGATATCAATTAAAAGGTCATTGTGGATGGAAGGTCTAGAGTTAACATAACACTGAACTAGACCATGAAAAAGTGGGAAATATACAATTTAAGTAAATTCTCATTGATGATTAAGGTGGTGGACCAACAAAGGATTGAATTGATTGGAACATTAATAGTTCTACCAAATTCTATAAGACAATTTATTTTCTGAGGTTCATAGTCTTTAACATTCCACTTGAGACTAAAACCTAAAAGGTTCTAATGCATCCTTCCTTCATCTCCTATTGTGTCACCTTTTTAAATCCTTTAATATTATCCCAATTTGTTCTTAAGGGAGATGTTAGGATATTTATACACTTAGGAATTACTTTAGATCAACTTGGACTATTGTTTTTTAGTAGAATCATGTTTATTTAGTATGAATTAGCATGCATTTGTACTTATGTAGTCCCATGGTCATGATATGTCCTACACTTTAAGTGTAGTGGTTCATATTCTCCTTGATCTTAATGATTATATTGATCTATGTCTTAATGCCATACTGGTCCATGATCTCTATTTAAAGAGAATGTAGGTCATTTGTTGATGACTAATTGTGAGAAGCTCATATGTAAAATATTTTCCTTTCGCATTAATATAGTGCCTTAAGTGGTTGTGTTGGTTGGGGTTGTGGACTATTTCCCTCTCTAAGGGTTTTAACGACGTAATAAATTGGTGTGTTGATATTTGATCTAGTTTTATGAGTGGTTTCTTAAGGTGTTCAAACTACATGGACATACCTTATTTTAGTCAAACATTGTATTATAGTGTTTATGAAGATTTTCTCTAGTTTTGATCAAGAGCTTATACATGTGTAGTAGCATGCATTAAAGGATTTCTAGATTCTTTTTTTTTTTTCCATTTATGGGTTGATCCTGGATTTATTTCATTACATTCATAGCACTTATTTTATTTAACAACATGCTTTGTTTTAACCGAGAAGGTTTATGTTTTCCCAAGATATGACCATTTTATCATATCTGAAGGTATGTTGTTTAGATTATACTTTTTTTTTTTTAAAGATATTTCTTATTGGGATCTTTTGATTTTAGTTATTTTTTATTTATATTCCTAGTTTACTTCATTTCCAATCTAGATATGTTTTTTGTCACGAGTTTTTTGCAAAGCTCGGCAAATTAGAAACGGAGTGGAAAGTGTTTTATTTTTTGCATATGCTCTTTATTGTGTGTCTTCTGCAAACTTGGTAAATCATAAACATAGAGAAAAAATGTATTTTTCCAAACAATCTAACGAAGAAATAACCCAATATTGAAAGGTTGTTTTTGTATGCGAATGTGTTGAAGTGTTTTGCAGGGAAAAATAAGGGTTTTGAGAGGTAAGCATGCACTTCAAGGAAAAGAGTAAAAGCCAATTTCTCCTTAATAACATTTACTATATATTTACATTATATCACTTGGTTGAAAGTTATTTTATTAAGTAAGAGGCATTGAGTTCAAGTCTTTATTTTATTTAAATTATTTTTTCATAAAAAAATCATATAACTTTACATTAACACAAAATTTATTGTAAAGTGCATTTCACTTATTATATAAAGTAACTTACCGTTCTTTTTAAAGTTACTTTTTGCATACAACTTTAATTTATAAAGTCACTTAATTGTAAAAGTGTTTCCCACTTATTTTATAATGAGATTTATATCAATGAAAGATTTAGATTTGGATTATAATACAATCCAATAGACTCAAATTGAAAACAAACTTAAAAATGTAAGTTTTATAAACCATGCATTCATCCATTGAAAATGGACTTGAAAATGACTTTTAAAAACCATGCAGAAATTTCCATTTAATTCATTTATTGAAAAGGGCCATGGAAATGATTGTTAACCATGTGGAAATTTTCATTTCTAACATTAAAATAAAGTGGAGGTTTTTTATGATATTTGCTCTGCAACTTTGAGAGTTGACTTAGAAGGTTTCCACATGTGGATAGGGTTCCTACCCAAACCGTCGTTTCCATGTTTCCTCTCCCTTACGAACAGACGAAGGGGGTGAGTGCATGAAGTTAGCAGATCTTTTAGATGCAAATATAATTTTAGAAAATTGATCATGTTTATGCCATAACATTTTCTATTCTCAACCATTTCATAAAATAATTATATGTTGCACTACTAGACACTAACCTCAACATGCTATAAAAAAATCCAATCCATCATCATTACATTAAGACCTTGAAAAGTTGCACTAACACTTGGCATACTAATTTCGATGTCTGGCCACTTAGATAATTTTAAAATACTAATTTTATTTTGGAAAAATAGTGTCGCACTAGTACTATTTGTTATCAACATGTCTGCCAAATTTTGTATATTGATTCCATCATTTAGGAACTCAAAGGATGCACTAACATCGACATATACCTTGTCATTTGCTGAAAAAATGAATTGTCAATGCTAGAAAAATTCAAAATTGAGTTGTGAACGTTTTCATTAAATAAAAATTATATATTTGGAAAGGTCATTCAGTTTCCAACGTTTTATAACTTTTCTTACTAGAAGCAAGATTCATTGTGTAGGTATGTCAAAATACCCATGTAATATAAATGATGTCTATTTTTCAGTTCTATTGCATCTATTGTGTAAAAAGAGACCATCATTACCTTGCACTCACCCAGTTTTTCCCTTTTCTTCATCGATGGCAATGGGAGCTCTTCAGGGGCGTTTTCTTCGACAATAGTGACATCATGGAAAAATTATTCAATGGTGGTGATGGTTTGGACAGAGGAGTGGTTCTTCTTCGATGGTGGAGGTGCCATGGTCCTGTTTCCATTTCTTCAACGGTGACATGGATAGTGGTAGTGGTGACAACTTGGATAGCGACGCGTTTTTTTCTTCGACAATGGAGGTGGCATGGTCTTGTTCTATATTTATTTGACGGTGGCATGGACAATGGAACAAATCAGCTCTAAGTTTCAACAATGGCTTATTGATCGGGAGTAGTTCTTGTGTAGTATTTTGTGGCAGTGGCAAGGGTTTCTCGCTCTTATGAGAAGTGATGTATCTATGCTTATGCACATAGTAACCTATGGGTTTATTTTTGTAAGGCCATCAAGTCTTTGTACATTGTGTTCTCTTTTCATTAATAAAATGCACATTATTTTCTGAGGAAAAAAAAGAACTTGTACAAACATAAAGTATGTATATAGAAAAAGAAATTCAAATGTTTATTTGCCATACACTTCTCTTTGAGAACAAGACATTAATCCATGTCATATTATCATCATACCAGGTCCATTTCTTGGTCATGATAGTGGAATCTCAACAACTGTTTAACTATGAACAACTATTCAACATGATAGTGAAATCTCAAAAACTTATCAACCATGAACAACTATTCAACCTTGACAAAGTAGGAAACTTATTATTATTTTTTTAATTATGATAGTGGAGTTTCATAAGTGTTTATAGTATGAACAATCAAACAAAATTTCATGTTTCATTTTTTTTATAAAGATGGTGGAATCTCATCAATCTTTTATTTATTTTTAAGTGAATGATTTTTTTATGAATTAAGTGAATAATTTTTTATTTCATTATGAGTAGAATTTATTTTCAAAACAAGATAAAAAAATATAACTAAGTGACTATGATGGAAATAAATTTCATTTGTCATTAGCATTGTGGGTTTAAATCCATATTGAAGTCTCTCACCACATGTTTTTAAAGCATTTCTATGCATATATTTTAAGATTTTTCGTTCCCAAGTTGATTTTCACGGTATTTTTATTAAAAATTTAGTAAATGGATATGAAATTTAGCTTTGGAGTTTTAAATGTTAATAGAAATATTTTATTAAAATTAATTTATTTACATTGATTAAAAGAATTTGAGTTTTAATAATTTAAAGGATTAGTTTAACAAAATGTTATTGGGTATTTAGCTAATTTTTATTAAAAAATATGTGATTCAAAACTACATAAATGAGATACAATAATCTATTGGTTTACTAAAAATGATATTCATAAACATTGGAAGCTTCCCTTAAATAATTTTACCCCCAAAATAGTGGCAGATTTGAAGAGATTGGACCATGTTTAAGTTGCACTGATGAATATTAACAATTAAGAGACACTTGAAGTCCCATAAAAATATATTATAAACATTCATAATAAAAAACACCTTCAACAACTTAATTAAACTATAGTAAACTTGTAATATAGTAAAAACTCAATATGCATTTACAAAATTAAAGGGCATAATTATTAATTTATACTAATAATTAATTAATCTTGCTCCTTACTTAAAATACCTCTTCCAAACTCAAGTCCATTTCAACATATTAAAATGCTATGGATGAATGATCACTGCAAAGCCTAAGATAAACAAAATAATACACTCTACTAACAACATCCTTGATTAACCATACCTTTTCCTTTTATGACCATGCCCATTTAAACATCTTGAAATGCCATATATGAATTATCACTACAAGGCCCAAGATAAACAAAATAATACACTCTAACAACTTCCTTCTTAACCGTACCTTTTCCTTTTTTTCCCATATATCTCTTAGTTGTTATGCCAAATAATAATATGAAATTGTGTTGCAACATGTGCTTTGGTGTATTGGTGTTGAGGGGGGTTTTTCTCTTTATACATAGGGTTCCAATCCTACCGTAGCTAACGGTGATGCTTGTATGCAATTGACATTATTAACCATGTTCGCTAAGATATCTCTTAATTTTTTTTGGAAAAATAAAATTAAGTGTGTAGAAAACATACATTTCATAGAGGAAGGTGGGAGTGCATGTGTTAGACAACACTTCAATCTAAGTGAATAAGAGCAAAAATTGCTTTAAAAAATTATTGCAAATTGAGGAATTATGTGGATCAAAAGGTGATTAACATAAGGTTTTTGTTTGACTTCTTACTAACTATGCTTCTCAACAATAATTGTTATCTTCTTTCAAACTTTGGATTTCAAATTTGTTGAATGTTGTGCAGGGATAGAGAGTGAGGAAATAGGACACCCTAAAAAGATATAAATCAAGTAGAATGTAAACGATGATGGTTTCATCATTAGTTCAATTGGAGTGGTCAGGTGGTGCTGGAATTTAATGAAAGGGGGGAAATGTTTTATAGAACTTCGAGGCATACAATGGAGAGAACCTATAGACATATTTTTCATTTACAGTACAAAAATCAATCCAATGACTCTAATATCGGATTATAAGTAACTTACAAGAAGTGTTTCTGAAATAGTGGGCATTGAGACTTGAAATGGAAAAAACATAGAATAAAAAAAAATATAGTTTAAAAGGTATTATTGCTAAACATGTTTTTCTATAATATGTATGTACTAGTCCATAACATACTTTGTTAATATATTTGTGTAACATACCCCGTTATGTCTCTAAACCATGCCTTAGAGTTTCCACGTACCGTAGAGTCCACAAGGTGCTAGCGCATGCACACGCTCCTAAAATTTTATATGGGAGGAAGTTACCGGATCTCCACCTGGAATTTCCCTAACTATTGGATTATCTGTTTAATTTATTTCATAAGTTTACCTTAATTCAACTTAAATGGAAAACCCTAATAAGAGTTCTAATCACACAGTTTATCCAACCTTCTTGCAAAGTATTAGGATATCAGGTAAATATTATCTCAAACAATTTACTTGGTAAATGAATGTTTATCCATGAACAATTCACAACACTTAGTTAATTTTCGAAACAATTCAAGATAACAGGGATTGATGGCTTCACATAGGGTGGTATGCATTCACAAAGGTATAATTGCACTATATATGTTATGTTACAATGCAATACTATCATAATTGATATCTCCAACCCCAATTTAACTTTCATATGAATTCATCATAATCACTCATACATGAGATTGTTCATGAACTGATATACATAGTCAAACATGAATATCCAAAGCACAAGCTTCATATTCAACAAAATCATAAACCAGATCCTTTAGAGATCATCCTAATCATTAAAATCATAGTTAGAAATAATAATTGACATGGAGCACATAATTTTGCATGATATCTGAGTTACCACAAAGAATGTAAATATTCCAAGAACATTCCATCTGTTAAATTCATACACTATAGCTAAATAGATAAAAAAGCGAAACAAACACTTATCTAAATAATTGATAGTTGGAGCAAATGGCTATGTGTGAGGCATGCTCCACCCAACCGTAGGCTGCCTTGCTCATACATATCTTATCAATTTGCCACCCTTGAGCTGAGACTATGAATCCATTTGGAGAAATCTCAATTTTTTCAAAGGATAATAAATATGTGAACAGGGTAATCCTCACCAAGTTTATTTCATAAATTTGGCACTCATCAATTCCACACAAAACAACGTGATTCTTTATCAATATTTCAAGAATTTGGCACCAACTAGTTACACACCAAACAATGCATTTCCTTCCTTGATTTCTTTTCCAAAATCACAACAGTCAAATACCCACACTGTTAACATATGCCTAGAAATTCCATCGAGGAATGTTCATACATAGTTTTCCATAATTTTCACTAGCAATTCATTTATGGGTACAAAAAGGCAATCAACACCAACAAATATCCAAATTGAGTTCATAATCAAGTTCGAATGATTTATCCCAGAACTCACACCCCCTAGGAAATATAGATCATGTCCCAAAACTGACTGAATTCTTTTTGCATGTTGAATGACTAGCTTTTCCCCCCATGTGGTTTCCCCAAAAGACTCACGTCAGAACCCATGCACTAACTCCTTGCATGGCCAAATTTTCCCACACGTGGCCTCCCAAAAAGACTGACGTCAAACCTATGCACTAATTCCTAATTAGAAAATAATTAAATATTAAATTTAATAAAAAAGGTAATCATGATTAAAATATAATAAAGGTAATTTTTTGCTCAAAGTTGGGCTAAGGTCATGTTATAACCCCCCCTCAAGCTATCTACAACCCCCTTTCCTTCTCACTGGTGAATTCAAAGTCCCACGATCACTTTAACACTTGCCTCAGCCACAACCAACTGTATTTTTATATTAATATTTACATTATACAAATTGTTCATCCCTTCACGCATTTTATAATCAATATTTACATCATTAGATCAAGGGTTCAAAACCGAGGCATTACATTTTTCTATGCTTATTTTCATATAAAAATTTATCCTTATTTTCATTGTTCTTTTCATTTCTCATGATGATTGCTAAAATTCTAGAGGAAGAATGATG
The DNA here is from genome assembly GCA_027924585.1 of Larix kaempferi. Taxonomy (NCBI): domain Eukaryota; kingdom Viridiplantae; phylum Streptophyta; class Pinopsida; order Pinales; family Pinaceae; genus Larix; species Larix kaempferi. Next base: position 7,601,262 of record BSBM01000072.1, on the reverse strand, counting down.
TGATATCCAAAATATGTCGGTAGAGATGTCAAAAAAGGTGTACCGTGCGATGGTCAAAGAAATGAACATATCCACATCATAGGGGGATGGAACAACAACGTGCATCAAACGTATGTAATCATTGATGTGAATAGAGTTTAATTATCGCATGAAATACTAATTTTCAATTGTTTTGTTGTAGTAGAAACAAAAAGAAAATGGCACCAATTCAACGCATAAGATGAGATGACAAGGAAAAAAAGGGTTGTCCGCAAAGTTCGTGAGTACTTGTGGTTTTCTTTAGATTTCATATTTGGTGTGATGTTTATATCTTAATTAATTTGAAATCATACATGGATGTTTTTCTAACAGGTGCTAAGCTACAATGAAGAGCCATTTGATCATTTGATTGACATTGGATTAAGCAAAGGTTTATAGTATATGTTGGGTAATCAATAGTTAATTGAACAATTTGTAAGTAGATATATTGTTTTATGTCTCTTATTTTATATTTAATGGAGCAATAAGAAAACATTAATTATATCTATACTTTGTCATGGTGTCTGAAACTCACAAGAAACAAAGTTTGTAGTAGAGCCAAACAAAATATTTATTGACACATGAAATGAGGAGTGGTTTCAAAAATATGTGTGAAGTTTATGATTCACTCGTTGAACTAGTACACTTTTTTATTCACACAGTTATGTATATTACATTATCTATAAATGTAAATATACTCATCACATTTTGTATGCTTGTAGATGGAACATGAAAATATGGAACGAAATCATTTCAAATAACCTAGGAACAATATCCTCTGAAAGTGATGAAGAGATGGGGCATGGAAGCAACTCGAGGGACTACAACACTTTGAGTGATGAGTGATGATCAATACATTTGAATGTTGTTATTGCAAGTTGTATATTTTGGAATTTTTATTTCTGAAAAACAAACATTATGTTTAATGTGCACATATCACCCCAATTGGATGAGGACAAGTAATCAATAATTGTAACAATGTTAAAATGACATTTTTATTATCGAGGAAATTTATGTTGTCCTAGATTTTGGATTCTTATTCATATATAATAAAATGGATTTCTTCTTATACTGGATTGTCTAATGTCGCAAAATGTTACATTATTGATTAAATATATGAATGATTTAAATTGTGAGTATGAACAAAGTGTAATCAACATGCTTATCAAAATTACACAATAGTTAAAATATAAATTTAATATTATTAAAAAAATATTTGATTTTTTATGACTAATTCAAATGCTAAATATATGAATGATTTACCTGGCTATAATGAACATATGTGTAATCAACTCAATATCCAAACACAATAAATACAATATAAAAATAAATATTACTATAAAACATATTTTATTCTCAAATGACAAATTGACAATTTGGAAAAATAGAAAAGAAAAAACTATATTTGCATATATGCACTAACTAGTGCCTTTTATTCGTTTCCATGAATCAATGCCTACTCAAATTTTTAGCCATCGGTGCTCATTGACATAGTAAACAAACCGATTCTCTACAAATACCGATGTTGTTTTTCCAATATAAACATCAATGATTTTATTCCAAACTATACGCATCAATGCTTATTGGGACAATATACACATTGGTGCATATTTGTAGCATATACATACTAGTTATATTTTAATACAAAACCACAACAATGAATATATAATACAACATCAAAATCATTGCATTTAAATATAAGAAACCCATTGGTGAATTTAAATATAAGAAATGCACTGGTGCATTTAAATGTAACAAAGCATTGGTGCATATAAATAATATATGAGGCACCAACACAGTTGTGAAAGATAACCACACCGACGCTTGTACAATATAATATAAATACGGGTTTGTTTGGATTAAAATGTACGCATTGTTGCTTTTTAATGATGGAATTCCCCAGTGCGTACTGTCTAACTAAATGCATTGGTGCTTTCACAATGTAGTATATGCAGTGTTATGTCATCATTAAAATTTACGCAATGATGCATTGAAAATGAATGTAGGCACCGATGTGTTTATATACAACAAATCAGTGTGTCTAATTTAAAATATACACACTAGTGCATTTTCATTAATGTTACACACTGATGTGTTCTGTTAAAAGTGCATTGGTGCACAAAATATCATTAAAAAGCACTGGTTAAAAGGCATCTGCTACAACCTTTGTACGCCTTGATTTTTTAGTTATAATGAATATCTGTTATAACATCCACAAAAAACTCTTCTACCAAAAAAGAAGGTTGTAGCAAAGGTTTTTTTGACAACTTTTATCAATCCCATAACACTAAAAACCTCCTTTATAACCTCCGCTACAAGGTCTTTTCCTTGTAGTGAGGGTTAGAATTTCAGAAAGGTTGAAATCTAGGATTATTGTCGAATTTTTGTTTGATGGAAATGGTATGGAGAAATGTTTGGTCTAGACAAGTACTGCCAAACTTAGAAACTTCATCATGGATAATAGTAAGAAAATCAAAATTGAACATAAGAAAAAATACATGCTATGGATCTTTGGTCTAAAGATGGAGGTGAAGCTTGGTAAACTCTTCAACAAAATTATGGAGGTGAAGCTTGGTAAACTCTTCAACAAAATTATGTATAGATTGTCATGGAGATTCATGTAACTACATCCATTTGCACACGACGTTATATAAATAGCTAGGTGGATAAAATCACCTTTCGATCGACTGATACAAGCCATGCCATTTAGTGATGATTGTAGGAGTGTTACTGGAAGCATATTGTTCATTTAGTTTCACATATACTTGAACAAAATCTTGGTGAGAATGCCACCAAGCTTAGATAAATCCCTCTAAATGATTGTATGCAAGAAGGAGACGTTGTTCTTCAATCATAGTTGGTATGTTTGGAATTATGCTATAAGACTACCTACATGATATTACTAAACCCTACTTGATATTAACACAATATTGTGGATATTATGAAATTTATTCTTGTGATATTTACTATTGTTGATAATATGAAATTTATTCTCGTGGTATATAATTTTTGATATTAGGGAATTTTTCTTATGTCAGCAATATTGTTAATGTTATGGAGTTTCTTCCCATCAAGAATATGGTATTTTAATATAATGTAATTATGATTACCATAGTTGAGATGCAATTTCTTCCATTGAATATTAATACCTCTGTGTCATTAAGGAATATATTTACATGAAAAGGTTAATATAATGCAAGTATGAGTCTATGAATAAACTATTGTAATATGTGGATTCAATAGTTTCTATGTTTCTACATTATAATTGCACTAGTGGATTTATTTGGATTAGACAGAGCAACATCAGGTGTATTTATGCTCCAAAAAATTCTTTATATTCTAATTTTCAAACAATGTAGATTATAAAAGTCTTTTTTAGGGGGGTCCCAAGTTCTAGGGAAGAGTGGGTTTGTGCATTAGTTGATTGTTGCCATATTTGAACCATACTACTATTTTTCTCACCATATTTGTAGTTTGAGTTCATTTACCAAATCTCTCAATACATTTTTTTACAATTATTAGTTTTTTAAGATATTGGGAATAACTTACATAGATTCTTAAAATAGATCTTTATTGGGTTCATATGGTTATTTTCACACATATTTAAATACTTGTTGAGATTGATATCAACCAGGGTTTTCAAGACACTATGATACTACAAAGGGAAAATCCTAGATGGACCTAGGTTTAGGTTTTGGATTATGAGAGTAAAAGTTCCCAATGCCATATCTACCAACAATGATGACACATTTATGATTCTTGTCCCCAGGAATCAATTCAACAAAAGAAGAAAAAATAACACAAACCAAAACCAAAAAACTAGCAATCATATAACCAATTATACTTGGATGATAAAGATTAACATAATACATAAACTCAACAAACAATAGTTACAAATAAGGATATCAAAGCATGTATAGAATTCTATATTGAAGAATCAAATATCCCTTAGGGGGATAAAGAAGACGACAAGAATACTAGGATCCCACCCTCGAAGGTGGTAGTTGTAAATGAAGCTTTGTAACTAGGAATCACAACACATAATGAATCTAACAACTTTAATTCCAATAAGGAATATGAATTCCATATGAATTTTTGAGATCGAAATTATAATATACAGTGAGTCCTCATCTAGGGGGTGAGGGGGTGGGGGAGGAAGGATCAATGATTATTTTCCTCATTAATACCTAATAGGGTTTCTTTGTTTCTTATTTCCTTGTATCTTAAAAGTATATTTATTATCTACTTTTTAGATATTTACAAATTCTTTTGTAACATTTACAGTTTGTTACAACATTTGTCTTTCTTACGAATGAGATTTTACTTGTTTTTTCCAAGGAAAAATAGCTCCTATTTAGTAATGTAGTTGAGATGATGGAATTTCATTCCTCAATAATAGTATAGAATTATAATTTAATGCAATGAGATAATTTAATTGAGATGAAATTTCTCCATGTTAATAATGTTATGTATATTTAACATATAAACTGTATATCAAAATATGAATATTTTAGTCAAAATTATGGATTTTTTAAAAATAATAATAATATCATGTTATCAGTATGTTTGAAATTATAGAATTTAAATATAGTTATAGTATGAATTTTAGTATAATATAAAAATTATTGTTAACTCTATGATTATGGAATATTAATACAATATACATATATATAATATAGTATATATTAAACAAATGTAAATGTAAATATGAATAATAAAGTTGATATTAAAGAAATGCAAGTATGAATAACATAGTTAAAATTATAAATATGAAATTTTAATATAGGGCTGGTGCAAGGTAATGATACCCAATTATGACACGTTAGTTGCAATGACATTCTGGAAAAACGAAAATATTATCATTAAAATGAATTATTAGAGGTACCTACAAAACTTTTTTGGATTAGGTGTAAAAAGATGAAACGTAGAAAAACGGATGACCTTCCGGAATATCTAATTTTTATTTATGAAAAGTTGTATAACCACCCCAAAATGTCATTATTTGAAGATTGGTATGTTATTTTTTTCTCAAACATAATGCACATGTTTTTGTTGAGCCACCTGTTTGCTATGTAAATTTTCAATTTACAAGAAAAAAAATATGTAGAGGCGTAGGAAATAGAAGAATCTTGTGCGGGGCTATTTTTCCAAAATTTTAAAAGTAGATTTTATATTTTTTTTAAATTACCGAAGTTGGTGAAGCCCTAAAACGACATGGTAAAGTGTTGAGCCACCATATCATGGTCTAAAAATAATCAAAATATTTTTTTTTTTTTTAGGTTGTAGGTATCTTCGTGCTCTTGTGCGGGTTCTTTTCCGTTTTCGAAATAGGTAAGCCAATACAAAGTTATAGACCAAATAAACGACCTATGTTTTTTACAAATTTGACATGAGTGCAGTTAAAAATGAATTAAAAATAGAAAACAACAACAGATATATTCAAAACTTATATATTTAGAATATGCACACAGAGCTCAACAAGTGTGTGCAATTTCATGTGCAGTGCACTCGTGGAGCATATGCGGAACTAGTTGTGAAAAACAGAAAGTTACAGCATTTGATGTGTTCTGCCATAAATTAGACCAAGCCTCAAGGTGTAATCCGAAGCTAATTCCAATCCTGCAAGGGCGCCAAAAACAATTTGAATTCAGACACGCGTGCGCGCATAGAAGTGCGCACGCACGCTCCTGCACGCGCACTTGCTTCTGTGTGCACACGCATTGTTGTTTTACACCTTTATTTTTTATCTATCTATCCCTAACCACCCCCCCTCCCCCCTCACTATCGCGTGCGTGCTTCTGTGCGCGCGCTTGCTTCTGTGTGCACACGCATTGTTGTTTTACACCTTTATTTTTTATCTATCTGTCCCTAACCACCCCCCCCGTATCTATAACCCCACCCCTCTTCCCTTCCTATCCACCCAATCCCCCCCTGCTCTATTCCATAAGGGTATCCATTGCACTAGATGTATCCAAGTCTTGGGGACTTAGGGAATTGGACATGGTCAAGGGAGGATACTTAAGACTCGAGCCTTAAAGGAATCTTATATCCATATAGGGCTAAGAAGGTTACCTCCACCAACTAGACATGGCCTCTTGAGGTATCATTGTATTGTGATTGAGGGTGGAAGTGCCATTATATGGTTTTGAACTTAGTATCTATATGTATTAGGGCATTGGAAATGGTTTTCCAGGGAAGAAGTATTCTAGCCATCAAATACTAAGAAGGTTTTCTCAACCAAGGC